>CAWTZC010000308.1:20000-2420000 GCA_963919715.1 Microtus obscurus
GAACAAGAGAAAGAGATCTTGGTGTCATGTCTGGTAGGTATGCCCACACCCATAGTCAAGTCCCCCCAGACACACGCCAGATCTTGATGCTAGGTTTTGCTACATTTACCATTTCCTTACAACTAAAATCGTCCACATAGGGCTAAGTATCATGCTGCACAAGATCTGCCAACTGGTACGTCCAACAACACCCAATACATGATTTGGAACAAGATATTTTTCAGAATTCCCTCTTCTACAGCCACAAACACAGTAGAAACATGGGTGGTGATAGGTAATGTGAGGTTTTCCTACCTAAAATCTAAGGCACACATTAACACAATACATGTACCACAGACACGTATACACACACATACATAGACACACACATACAAACTCACACAGACAGACATTTGCATGCATGCACGCACACACACATGCTAGAAAACACTAGTGTTTACCAGATTCTTCACGTTATCCACTCACAGAGAAATCTTGCATACATATCAAACGTACACAGCTTAGTATGCTCTCTCTCTCTCTCTCTCTCTCTCTCTCTCTCACACACACACACACACACACACAAAAAAAAAAACACAGGCACTTGCATGCATGCATGCAACACGCATACATGAATACACTAGTTCGTATCAAGTACTTCATGATATTCCCTCACAGAGAAATCTTACATAAACATAAATCTTACATAAATTGGTAAGTGGCTATTCCTTCTAAGTATTTCCTGCCCTACACTGAAAAAAGCTATGGCTGAATATCATTTATTTATAAGTACCCTCATAAAAACAACCATACTGAGGTTATAAAGCTGTAAAAATAAACACAGGGCTACTGTCATCACTTCTTTGTTTCTCTGCCATACATTCAAAGCCCCACATATAGGAACTAAATCTCTCTCAATCTCTCTCTCTCTCTCTCTCTCTCTCTCTCTCTCTCTCTCCAGACATAACACACACACACACATACATACACACACACACACACACATACACACACACACAGAAACAAACACAGACATACATATCTACACAGATCTCACTATCTTCTCCTGTAAGCTACCAATTCTCATAAACACAAATCACACATACAACCTGGAGTCAAGTCCAGCTAGGTTTTCCCTGCCTGCCTTACACACTTCAGTTCTCTGATCCTGTTAGGTACCCTCTGCTATAGTGAAAGTTAAACATATACATAAAAGTCTCCGGGTCTGGTCCTAGAGCATAACCATTCCATACAACCAAAGTCACACATGATCACAATTAGGTGTTCCACCTTGCTTTCTAGCAACATATTCCTACAAAGCACTTCTCAGGTTCTGTTTTCTAATTGTAAATCTCAACCTACACACACATGGTTGCATTGCAGGTCCTGCATGGTTGTGCATCACTTTGCCTATAAATAGAGCTTATCATATGGAGATGTGTTCATGTCAAGCTAGTGTCAGGTTAGCTACAGTACAATCCACATACATAAGCACACACACACACACACACACAGCATGCACATATGACAAAGTGTCTGATTTTGCAAGATAGTCCTCCCATACAGCAGCACACACATACATATAAACACACACACTCACACACACATACAGACACAGCACACATACACCCACACAGATAGATATGTTTCAGGGTATAATAGGTATCCCCTTCCTTACAGCTAAAGGCCCACTGTCAGGCTTATTTTTCCAGTCCTACTGGCTTCTTCTGTATTATACAGATCATAGACACTGGATGAGGTCTCAGGTCATGATAGGTTCTTCCTTTCATTATCTCGACCTCAGTGTACCAACGTGGGTACTTGATCAGTAGTGCTCAGTGCCCCTAACCCAGTAAAAAAATTCTTAATACATCACACACATACACACACACACACACAAACAGATATTCACACACAGACACACACACATAGACACACACACATACACACACACCAAAAGTCTAGGATTTATAGGTAAAGCATCACAAATATCTACATGTCTATGTCTGTCTGGCTCTTCATATCGTAAGACTGCCCAAAATGTGGCTACTTGTATGCTTTACTGAGATAAAACTCAGCCACAAAGCCTGCCTCAGTGATGTGAATTTCTGTATGTATACTCCACTCTAACCAAAGTCCCACCAAGGTATCAAGATGCTGGTCTTCCTCTGTTTCCTCTCCTGTAGCCACATCCTCTTACATAAACATGGCTGTGTTAAGAACTATCACATATGTCCTCCCACACATCCAAAGCCCTACAAATACATACATATTTCCTACTCAATATCCCCACCACTATATCGAATTCCTACTTACACATATACATCAAATTATCTAGCCACCCCAGGTAGCTTCTCCCCTGTCTCTTCCTCCATGTTTTATACTCTCATCTGAAGAATGGAAGCTAAGAACAGTCTATGTCAACAACTTTTCAGGATTTGTCTTTCTGGATCTGGACTCACTTACTCAATATAATCTGTTGCTAATCCATGGATATTCCTAGGAAGATGGCTCACTAACAAAAAACTTAATGTGTTGTGCATCTGAAAGTAGGCTTGCGATTTTGCAGTTTGTGACCAATCACAGGATTCATTATCTTGTTGAATCATGTGGAAAACCCCAACCCACGTTGGGTGATTTGACCCCATCAAATTGGTCTGAAGTAGTATAAGTCAACTGAGCAAGACAGTAGCCAGATTTCTCTGTTTTCTGCCTCAGCTCCTGCTTGAGTTCCTGCCCAAACTTCCCTAAGTGACAGACGTTGATCAGAACATGTTAGCCAAATAAACTCTTTCTTCCCCACATTGTTTTTGTCATGATGTCTATCAGCAATGGAAAACATAGTAGGTCAGTATCCCAAGAGCATCATCAATCTTAGGATCTTATTGCTGCCACCTCCTGAGTGCTGGGATAAAAGTATGTACTACAACACTAACTAGGTAAATAGCTGTCATAGAAAAAGTAAATAATTCTCTAAACAAATACAATTCAAGAATCAGAATATTATTAAGGTAGCTGATCAGAAAATATATTTTGAAGGAGATGGACATGAGAGACTTTGGAGAAGGAATGTAGAAAACAAGAAATCTGACACTTGAAGAATAGAGGCCTTGGGGAGGAATTTGACTTTATTATTCATATAATAGAAGACAGGTTTTCTCTTTGACAACAAGGCTAGGTGTGAATACTTACTGAGAGAGGATAAGCCAGTTTCATACAGAGGGAAGTTCCGACATAATTCATTCAGTCCCTAAACACATAAATGAATAAAACAAAGCTAAATGAACTCAATAGTTTACAAAGAAATGTGTTTATATGTGTGCACAAATCTATACATAGCTGTATGGAACTCATGTAAGAATTTATTTTATGCAGGGATTCATGGGAAATCCTGAGGTATATGGAGGAAAGGAAGTGGCGGGAGAGATTTAGATGAAGTCTCAAAAATCACACAGCCTAACACCTCAAAAGAACTGCTGCTGATTTAGCAAGAATACTTAGGACATAGTAAAACTGCATCTAGATATTGGAGGACTTCCTCCAAGTGATTGGCAGTCTTTCCCAAAGTTTGAGAAAACACATGAATAAATTTTGGAACTTGTTCCAACCGAGAAACAGATTTTTGGATTAAAATGACCCATTAAAAAGGCAGTGTAAGGAATGAGGAAAGAGCAAACAGAATAGTGGTTTTGATAGGTTATGTTTTGAATTGTTTTGATTTTAGGATGTTGATGACCAGTGTTGATATAATAGGCCATGGCAAGCTGATGATGTACTTTCACTTTTACAAAGTAAAGGATTTTACATAGACCTAAGTACTGACTTTCAGTAAGAGAGGGGTCTCTCAGGGAAATGTCAGCACACATTCAAGTAGAGGATGCTGGAATCTTAAGTGAGTCTTGCTTTTCATTTCAAAATCTTATTTTTTTAAATGTAGGATTTTGGGGTCTTTTTGATGGTCCATTTATAGGTGATTACAAGTCAACAGTACACAGATATTGCCTGATAACGCATTCGTTCAGTACATACTAGAAACAGATCAAACACAAATCCCACCTTCATAAACGAAGTCTATTATCAGGACTGAAAGGAGACCCTGGAAGGGAAGAAGTGTGGTTGTGATATGGCCTAGCTGAGAGATCCCTATCAGAAAGGAGCAAAGAAGCAAAGCCTTCTGCAGTAACCCTGCTCTCACAGGACCCCACATGCAGTCCAGGTGAGTGCCAAAGCATTGTAGAGCAGACACAAGTCACCTGAATTTCTCCTGAACCATGAGGGCATCCAGATTGTCTATCTTATCTAATTAGCTCAGTTCTGTACATGCCACCATTCAGGCCTTAGCTCAGGATGCATAGTACCTGTTAGGTGTCTAAATGATAGTTGTTGTCAGTCCTGTGAGGTTGAAGGCAGAGTTTTCAAGTCAAGGACACCAGTTGCAAAGGTAGTGTACACAGACAGTGAACTGGAGCCACGAATTTGGAAGAGGCGTTTCTATCTACTCAACACCAGGTGCAGTTTGATTGGCCACTCTCTTCCAAGACTGTTTTTGCTTTCATTGGACCCAAAATGCTCCCTCTGTTTTCAAAACCACTTTGGGGTGGGGATAAGGCTACTTACCCACGTTCCTACTATTTAAAGAATCAGGAGCCCAAGCCTACATTCTGAACACATTCTAGGGACACATTGCATCACTCTTTTCTAAATAGGCTGTGCCTGCTAGAAACCCAGGCAACTGCCCAGAACCCTGTGGACCATCCCATGGAGTCTGCTGTTCTCCTATTCCATGTCCTTACCTTCAAAATGTACATTTTGAGTCTGATATGTCTCACATAATAAATTCATCTTTATATGCAGCTCTTTTCTGGAAAAATGATTAAATTTCATTATTGACCAAAAGGTTTTCTTTATCCTGTATTCTTTTCATATGGTTTAATTGTCAACTTTCATGTTAGAATTGTTCTTATCTTCTTCAATAAAGAACTGAGGTTTTGCATGCATATGGCCTTCTTTATGTGGTGTTGAACTTGCTAGACAATTTCAAATACTTTCAATATGGATTGTTATATTTATGTCCATAAACAGTTGGTTTATAATTTCTGTTTATTTTACATTTAGGTTTGTTTTGTTCTATTCATTTATTTTGCTATGTGTGTATTTTTCATGTCTCTATAAAAACATCCGTATGAAATTCAGAGTAAACTTATGATTGGAAGTCAGTGCTTTTTTTCAAAGATTTGGAATCAAGGGAGAAGCTCAAGTCATCATGTCAGGTTGTACGCTCCATGAGGCTCTGTAGAACATGTTGGAAACTCTCTCTTTTCTTTTCCTTTATGGAGTAGTTGGAGGAATATCGGTGCTGCCTTTATTTAAAATCAGGTAGAATTCATATCAGTCATTTATTTTTTCACATTTCATCGTTGAAAGTCTTTTATATTCTATATTTTTGATCATTTTCACCCTTACTCAACTCCTCGCAGAGCCTCCTAACCTGCCTTTCCTTATAGTATTCTGGTTATCTCTGTACAAGGAAACAAGCCAAAGGAAAAGTCAAAATTTGCAATACATACATATAGGATGCCCAAAAAAGAAATGAAAACAAACTCAAAAGTCTATCCCATTTCTTATTGGGTTAATTTTCTGAGTGCCAATAATTCCAGGTCATGGTTCCTAGCAAAGGGAGTCAGGAGGATCTCAGTGTGTAACCATTAGAGGAATCTGGTTATCCTTTGCCTCCAGGAACGTTTAGATGTGTCTGGTTAAAAATGGAACTCCATTTCCACTCCTTCTTTTCAACGACAGAACCACCACCTGAATTGACCTCTTGTGTGCTCCTCTGTACAGTTACAACCTCTGTGAGCTCATGTGCTCATCAGTCCTGCTCTATCTGGAATACACTGTTTCTCATATAGCCCCTCAGATACTCATCCCAGAACATATGCCAGTTTTTGCTACATTTTCTATTTACTTATAACCAAACCTTTACAGACAGGACTAAGTGTCTTACCCATGAAAGTCTGCCCACCCTTATAGAAACAACCAATGCATGGTTTGGTATAAGTTACTTCTCAGAATGCCCTCTTCTTTAGCCGCTGACACAAAAACATGCATAGGTCATGTCAGATGTCCTGTCCCTAACATCTAAAGCACACATAAACACACACACACATACACACACACACACACACACACACACTAGCATGCACACTCATACATGAAGTCACTAGTATGTTTCATGTTCAGTAGGTTGTCACAGAGATAAATTGGTAGTTTTCAAGTTCTTCTATTTATCTCCTCCCCTACACTAAAAGTCACTTTAAGTATCAGTTCCCGATGAGTATCTTTGAATACACAACCAAAGCCATAGTATATCACCATGAATAATATACCCAGGACTAGGTGTTAGGGCCTCTTTTTTTCTCCCTGCCCTACTCCCCACATATATGCATTCAATCTCTCTCTGTCTCTGTCTCTCTGTCTCTCTCTGTCTCTCTCTGTGTGTGTGTGTGTGTGTGTGAATGTGTATGTGTGTAAAAACTCTTATCTCATTTTCTATGGACCTGCTAGGGCTGAGAAATTGCTGGTTTTAGGGGTATATATGCCTGGGAACATTTGTAATGGGAAGATCTAAGAACAGTGTAGACAACAATGTAGAACAGGAGAACAAGGAAGAATAAGGTTATAGAGAAGATTAACAAAACATTGACAAGCTGGGTGATGGTGGCGCATGGCTTTAATCTCAGCACTCGGGAGGCAGAGGCAGGCAGATCTCTTTGAGTTCGAGGCCAGCCTGGTCTAGAAGAGCTAGTTCCAGGACAGACAGGAACCAAAGAGCTATGGAGAATCTCTGTCTTGAAAATCCAAAAAAAAAAATTGACAACCAATTCCAGTTGTGGGTAGATTTCTTACCCCTCAGATACTATCCTTCAGATCTTTAGGCCTCTTTTAGCTATGCGTGGTGTCTTTAATAACCCCATTAACATCTAAAATTTCAGAATTCTGTAATTCATCTGAGAGACTATTATTTGTTGCCTTCTTAGATTATCCCCAGAAAGATTCAGACCATATCAATACATGTAATTTCAATAAGAAGTATTCTAAGACAGACATGAGTATTAGAATTTATACCATAAACTGAACCTAATGGTAAAGTCAGTATACTATGCATGATACCTTTTCAGAGTGTAGCTGAGTCCTACCACTCTGAACAAATCAATTGGAGGGAAGCAAAAACAAATCTAATTGTGATCAGTATTGGCCTGTTTTAAATAAATCTAACATAAGATCTTCCAAATAAATGTATTTGGGCATAAGTTTGAATTAGTTGAAGTAGTAAATTTTACTCTATCTTTGTACAAACTACCATGATAAATATACTGTACCAATATAAGAATAATCAAATTGTATATTAATTGATAACCACAATATACATTTATGTGATTCATTAGCTTAGATATGAATCAGATGTTATATGTTGAGTATGGAATTTTTGTCTCAGATCTACTAATTTGTATTTTATTCTGTATTTACTGTCTGGCTTCCATTTTCTCATGAAACACTGTATCTCTGCTCTAGGAATAAACTCTTGCTACTTGCACTTCTAATAGACTGACATGATCAAAGTATTTCTTCTCAAATAAAAGCTTAAATAATGATGAGTCTGATGAGTATAAGTATTGATAACATGAACAGCTGACCAAATTTATCCAGATGAGTACTGGTTAATTTTAATGATTCTAATATTGTGTGACTAGCACTTTTAATATTAAAAAAATATAACTGCCATTATTTCAATGAGTAATAAAGTGTGAAAAACTCATTTCAGAGTGATATAAGTGTAGGTAAATCTGATTAATTAAAATAATTTATTCAGTGCTTATTTTGTACACTCACTGATTGATGTGAAATATATGATCTACAGACTACTAAGGTATGCGGAAGTATACTTTGTAACATAACTTGTTTGACTATTTATCTTACGTATTATCTGATTACACAATACTACCTATTTTTAGTTAGCCCTACATATATTAATTCTGATATATAATTGATATTTATGGTACTGACAGATAGTTAGATAGATGCATGATATATAGAAGGTAGTTGATAAATTCATATCTAATCATGGAGTTTTTCCTATAATTGTGAGGGATTGAAAGTTCAATGTGAAGGATGGGCTAGTATGATAAACTTTTAACACATAGTTGCCATTATATTATTTAATTCAAAATGCCAGAGGTACACCAGCTCACTGAAAATCCTCGCCAGATAATTAAGCTTCAAATATGAAGTAGAATGCCTTCCCTTTGTGAAACATCAATCTTTACTCAAGAGTTTCTCTGAGTGATGCCCCTCTGCATTTATATAGTATAATCTGCTTAAAGTAACTAGTCACAAATACTGTTCATATAGGAAATTAACTCTATAGAAGTATGTCAAAGAATTTGGTCACATAATGTACCCAAGTGGACACAAGGATTAGCCATGATATATTGCCTCAAAAACCCTTCATTCACTTATTCCGCTGCATTTTCCGGCTTTCTTCCCTGTTTCGAAACTGAGGCATGTGGAATTCTTTCTTATGTTTAAATTCATTATTTCATCTGAAATTTGAATACCATAAATATGAAAAAATGAGAACTACGGAGAACTCACAAACAATGACAATGGGTTTTTTATTTTGTTATTTCTTTTATTTATTTAATAAAGATTTCTGTCTCTTCCCCGCTACCGCCTCCCATTTCCCTCCCCCTCCCCTAATCTAGTCCCCCTCCCTCCATCAGCCCAAAGAGCAATCAGGGTTCCCTGCTCTGTGGGAAGTTCAAGGACCACCCACCTCCATCAAGGTGTAGTAAAGAGAGCATCCAAACTGCCTAGGCTCCCACAAAGCCAGTAAGTGCAGTAGGATCAAAAACCCATTGCCATTGTTCTTGAGTTCTCAGTCATCCTCATGGTCCCCTAAGTTCAGCAAGTCCCGTTTTATCCCAGGCTTTTTCAGACCCCGACCAGCTGGCCTTGGTGAGTTCCCGATAGAACATCCCCATTGTGTCAGTGTGTGGGTGCACTCCTCGCGGTCCTGAGTTCCTTGCTCGTGCTCTCTCTCCTTCTGCTCTTGATTTGGACCTTGAGATTTCTGTCCGGTGCTCCAAGGTGGGTCTCTCTCTCTGTCTCCTTTCATTGCCTGATGAAGGTTAATATTCAGGAGGATGCCTATATGTTTTTCTTTGGGTTCTCCTTCTTATTTAGCTTCTCTAGGATCACGTAGTGTTAGATAAAGGAAGAAAGAATTGTAGATCATCTAAGGTTTTGGGGGAAGAAAACTGAAAAGATTAGGAAAAGTATGAGAAAAAGAGCCAACAGAAACAGATGACCCAAAAGGATATAAGATCAAGACTCTGAAGTATATAGTTCAAAGTTCTTAAGACTGTGCCTTCCATATGTCATTATCATATTATATATCGAATCAATGTAGAGGATGAGACATTGGGTTAGCAGTTTTCTTCACTGAGATAGACAAATTGGAAGCCATGCAGAAAGTCCAGATGACAGAGTGTCCTGTACTCCCACAGAGAATTCCAGCACAGAGGATGGTAAGCCTTCATCTATCACAGACTTTTCCAGAGACAATGATTGTTACCAGGAGGTATGTCTAATGGCTGGCCTTCAATAGCATCCTTTTCAGAGAGCAGTCCTGTGCCACAATTCCCCCTAAAGATACCCTTGAATTAGGAGCTCCAATGTGCCAGACATACAACTTCATCGGTCTTTCCCTTCAAGGTTAAGTCCAAAGGAGATGTTTTTTCACACTGGACAGAGGTGAATCTCCTTCTCCTTCCCCCTTCCTTTTTAATGTGTTAGCAGGCGGCCTGTATCCATTTCCCTCTTGTCACTGGTGACTCTCCCACTGCATGACGGTTCATTCTAGCTGTTGCTGAAGGGGTCTTTACTGTGGGATGTTTGTCACAACCATCTTTGTCTCCTCACAGGAAAGTGACAGCAAGCAGGAAGGAAATGGGTACCACTATAGAAGAAATCCTGGAATGTTGCTCCAGTTTGCAAGGTGAATATTGCTTGATTTTCCCGGTTTACAGTGGCCACATAACTTAGTCTGCAGTCTTGAAACAACTTCTTGATTAGATTCCATCATCAGGGTCAAACCTAGACAGAAACTTGTGACTATAGATTAGAAGCACTCAGCTAGAATCCTCTTAGGAAAGTCAAGTTGAAAGAAAGTGTTGTCATGGATACTCTCCACAGAACCAATGATGTAACAAAGAATGGCCACTCAGAAGGGACTGAAAGCTAGGGCTTATCTGTGGGTCTCAAGGCTGAAGGCAGCACTGAGCCCACTACTATTCAACTTGCTGTATTGGAGAGGTGTCTGTGATTTGCTATATCCTTGATACTGATGCACAGAAAGATAAGCATGAGGCTGCCAGAGTCAACTGTTTTCAACTCTAAGGGACATGGTCATTAAGCTGATGATGCAGTTGCGGGAGGTCTTTCCGCTCCTCCAACCAATAGTTGCTGAGATACCAGCCCATTGGGGCATGGTTTCTCTCCATTCAAAAAGCTTCTACTTCCTCTGCTTGCTCTCTTGACTTCCTGCTTCGCTGGCAACTAGACTCCGTTCCTGGTTGCACAGAGGGCTGTTCTCTGGGACCGTGATTTGTAAGTTTTCCCTCTTTAAATAAATACTACCCTATTAATAATAATTCCAAAAATTATCACACACTGGCTTTTCTTGCTGCAGTTCTTTATATTTTTTTAGACACCTCATATTGACTTCATGTTCCCACGTACCCTATCCTCTGCCTCCCCATGTGGATTTAAACTCCACAGGCCCGCGTAGTCTCTGCCTGTGTGGTTTACTCTTTTCTGAGTCATTTTTAAATCGCCCTTGCAAGTACAGCTCTTAAGTGTTGCGAACCAAATCACGCGGTTGCCGGTTGCAGAGGCTGCAACCCCTCAGGGTGACTCTGTCACGTGGAAGCATACACAGCTTCCGGGTTACTCTTCTCTACCCCTGGATTCTGGGTTTATGGTTCTGTGTATGCTGTTTTTTGTTTAGTTCGTGACTTAGGCCCCAGTGCCGAGTCCGAGATACACTTGGCCTTAAGGCCCATAATATCCAGAGAGGCAGGGCGATCTCTGAGGCTGGCCAGGTGGTGGTGGCATACGCCTTTAATCCCAGCACTTGGGAGGCAGAGGAAGGCGGATCTCTGCGAGTTCGAGGCCAGCTGGATAATAGGTAATATGGCAGTTTTTGTTTCCAACATGACTTTCACTGTTTGGGCTACCAATACAATGGGTCCTATCATGCAAAATTTATATGACTATGAGGATAATTTAATTTACTGGTTACTATGTTTTAGTATTCTTTTGAATATTCTATCATTTAGGAAGATTATTGTACTCTCAAGAACCATACTATCTTTACTAGAAACTCTTGCAGGTCAGGAGATTCAGGATTCAAAAGAGGCAATAATAAAAAGACTTGAAATGCTTGAAGAAATGATTGGAACTGGTGAACAGAGTAATAAGGCACAAGGACGGGATACAAAGCCAACACCAGCTATTAGAACTGGCTTACCCAGGGTTTTAGCGGCATACCCTATACTTAATTCTGACAAAGCATCAACTTCTAAAGGCTCAAAGGGAGTCAGAGAAGCTAGATGGATGCCAATAGCAATGAATGATCTGAAAGAAATTAAACAAGCTGTTGTTAATTTTGGGCTGCACTCCACATATGTAAAGGAAATGATAAGGACTTGGGCTTCTAATGCTAGAGCTACCCCCTATGATTTCCATCAGTTAGTGTCTGCAGTTTTAGATAAGGGACCTTCCTTGATGTTTGGAATTTATTTCAGAGAAGAATCCAAACATATGGAACAGCAAGGAAGAGCAAAAGGTGTCGAGGTTTCCCAAGATCAAATTCTTGGTGCAGGAGAATATGCTGATCCACAGGTCCAAGCTCTTTATGACGATGAAGTACTGCATCTATGTCACCAAGCAGCTTTAAATGCTTGGAATAGGATACAAGATCCAGCAAAAAGGGTTGAATCATATACCAGAATTAGGCAGGGACAGAGAGAACCCTTTATTGACTTTTTGCAAAGATTAATTAAGGCTCTGGACATAGGGGTAACAGACCCAGAATCTAGACGAATACTTCTTGAATCTCTAGCGTTTGAGAATGCAAACATAGAATGCAAAAAGATAATTGGGCCTTTAAAGTCTAGATCAGCACCTATGGATGAATGGATTCAGCATACGATGAATGTTGAGACATTGAACTATAATGATGAATCTTGGGTAGGAGAAGTGATTTCCACAGCAATGAGGAGACATCAAACTGCCAGGTGTTCTAATTGTGGTAAATTAGGACATCTGAAAAGGGATTGCAGGCACAGAATTTCTAGGAATAATATCTCCTCTGGGAATGACAATAATAGGAGACCTAGGCCTTCAGGTATATGTAGGAGATGTGGTAAAGGCCGTCATTGGTCCAATGAATGCAGGTCAACAACAGACAAACAAGGCAACCCGATCCCGTCGGGAAACTCCTTGAGGGGCCTCTCGCAGGCCCCCAGGCCAACAGTGGCCCAGTCATTCCCAGTCACATTGGAGAACGTGCCTCACCAAGAAAATTAAAAGCTCCAATTTCTGCTGTAAAAAGTAATACTGGTCTAAATGATGAATTACGTGTGGAGGATGAGTCAAAAAACCCAGTAGGACAGAGTAAACGTATATTTTGGCAGACTTCTATTAACGACCAAAGACCAAAGCTAAAAGTCTGTATAAATGGCACTTTTATTGAAGGCTAATTAGACACAGGTGTGGATGTAAGTATTATTACCCCAGAACCTTGGCATCCGAATTGGCCTCTTCAAGAGGTAGATGTTCAGTTTCTGGGAATTGGAACCCTATCTTGTGTAAAACAAAGCACAAGATGGGTGGAATGCATAGGGCCTGAAGGGCAAATAGGAAGACTAAGGCCATATATAGCCAATATTGCAATAAATTTATGGGGCTGTGACCTGTTACAGCAATGGAATACCCAGATTAACATTCCTGCAGTTCCAGGAACTCATAATTCTGGGAAAGATATGATGAAGTATTATGGAAAAAGGTCACCAGCCATTCAGGCTGTACAAGAACATATAGCAAATACCAAACCTTTAGAGGTACCAACAGCCCTACCTTTAAAATGGCTAACTGAGAAGCCAATATGGATCAAACAGTGGCCTCTAGCTGAAGATAAATTGCAGGCATTGGAACAGCTGGTGCAAGAGCAACTAGATGCTCACCATATTGAAGAATCAACCAGCCCTTGGAATTCTCCTGTGTTTGTTGTAAATAATAAATCTGGTAAGTGGAGAATGGTGACAGATCTAAGAGGTGTCAACAAAGTAATTCAACCTATGGGCCCACTACAATCTGGAATTCCTTTGCCTTCTCTATTACCAAAAGGATGGCCTCTTATAGTTATTGATTTGAAAGATTGTTTTTTCACTATACCGTTACAAAAAAAGGATAGAGAAAAATTTGCCTTCACGGTGCCTACTTATAATAATTCTCAGCCTAATAGGAGATATCAATGGACTGTCCTCCCACAGGGTATGCTCAATAGTCCTACATTGTGCCAATATTTTGTAAGTAAGCCATTGGAAATAATTCGTAAACAATTTCCCAAGTCCATAATTTATCATTACATAGATGACATATTATTATCAGATTCAAATAAAGATACTTTAGAAAGGATGTTTGAAGAAGTAAAGAAAGTCTTGCCTAGGTGGGGATTACAAATTGCCCCTGAAAAGATTCAAAGAGGAAATTCTATTAATTACCTAGGTTACAGAATAGGGTTAGAGAAAATTAAAACGCAAAAGGCACAAATTAGGAGAGACCGGTTAAAGACTCTTAATGACTTCCAAAGATTGTTGGGAGACATTTCCAGTCTACGACCAGCTGTTGGGATAACACCTGATCTAATAGTTCATTTAAACGAAACCTTAGATGGTGATAAAAATTTGAATAGTCCAAGAAAACTGACAGCTGAAGCAGAAAAGTAACTGACAATGATTGAGGAAAAATTACAGGAAGCACATGTGGATAGGGTGGACCCAAATCTTAGCTGCATCCTTGTCATATTGCCTTCCAGAATCTCTCCTACAGGGATTCTAATGCAGAGGGAAGATATTATTTTAGAGTGGATATTTATACCTAATGAACCAAGTAAAAAATTAAAAACTTATGTGGAAAAAGTCTCTGAATTAATTATAAAAGGTAAGTTGAGACTTCGTCAACTAGCAGGTATAGACCCAGCAGAAATTATAGTGCCTTTTACTACTGAAGAAATAAAAAAGTTATAGGAAGACAATGAACCGTGGCAAAGAGCTTGTGCTAATTTTTTTGGGAGAAATTAATAGCAACTATCCCAAAAGTGGTAGACTTAACCTCATAAAGAGAACTTCTTGGATTCTTCCTAAAATTGTACGTGATGCTCCAATAACTGGAACCCGTACGTTCTATACTGATGCAAATAAATCAGGGAAAGCAGGTTACAAGTCAGATGAATTAAGTAAGGTGGAACAAAGCCCTTATAATTCTGTCTAGAAGGCAGAATTATATGCCATTCTTATGGTGCTAAGGGATTTTAAAGAACCTTTTAATATAATTACAGATTCACAATATGCAGAAAGAGTTATCTTGCATATTGAAACCACTCAATTTATACCAGATGACACAGAGTTGACTTCATTGTTTATCCAGGTACAAGACGTAATCAGGAACAGGCTTTGTCCGATGTACATAACACACATCCGGTCCCATACAGGTCTGCCTGGTCCTCTAGCACAAGGCAACGCTGAGATTGATCAATTATTGATTGGAAGCATGTTGCAGGCCTCGGAATTTCATAAAAAGCATCATGTCACTAGTAAAGGCCTAAAGAAAGAATTTTCCATTACTTGGCAACAAGCTAAGGACATTATAAAGAGATGTCCTACTTGTTCTTTCTATAATCAAACACCGTTGCCTGCAGGGAGTAATCCAAAGGGTACTAAGAGAACTGAAATCTGGCAGATGGATGTGTTCCACTTTATGGAATTTGGTAAATTAAAATATGTACACCACACCATAGACACGTATTCAGGTTTTCAATGGGCTACTGCCCTGAGCTCAGAAAAGGCAGATTCAGTAATCACACATTTATTGGAAGTTATGGCCATCATGGGTATACCTGCACAAATAAAGACAGATAATTGTCCAGCATATGTATCTAAGAAAATGAAATGCTTTTTTGATTATTATAATATAAAACACATTACAGGTATACCAAATAATCCTACAGGTCAGGCAGTTATAGAAAGATCAAATCGTACTATAAAGGATATGCTGAACAAACAGAAAGGGACCGAAAATACCCCCAGAAATAGATTACATAATGCTTTATTAACCTTGAATTTTCTTAACACTAATGAGAAAGGAACGACAGCAGCAGAAAGACATTGGATAATGGAAAAGTCTGCTGAACTAAATCAACCGATTTATTTCAAAGATGTGCTGACCTCTCAATGGAAGCCAGGAGATGCGCTATGTTGGGGAAGGGGTTTTGCTCTTGTTTCCACAGGAGAAGAAAAATTGTGGATACCATCAAAATTAATAAAGTTTCGATTTGAAGAGGAGAAACCTCTTGGAAAGGAGAAATGACAACTCATCCACAATGATATTCATACAGGTGGTAAGAAAAACATATAGAATGGGGGCAGGGTTCTGTTCTTACCTCCACAGGAAAACACTCACCTTTGAAAAATTCAAGGGACCCTGGACATTTGGATACTGACAGATGGAAAAATACCTGCCCAATAGGAAATATCAAGAAAACTGAATGGGTAAGTAAAACATATTAAACCATATTTCTAAATTTATAGAGCTGGTTTTGAAGTTGGACTCTGGCTCAGTCCCTCTCCAATTCCAAGCCTGTTAGTAAGAGAAAAACCCAGAGTTTCTGGAGTTTCTGTCTCATGTCAAGAGCCGTGATATGGGACAGAAAGAAATATGAGTTTAAAAAACGTCTTTGCTTTTCTTCATACCTATCATACCTTTCATTGAATATATCTATCAATCCTTTCATTGAATATATATATATATATATATATATATATGTCTATATGATTAATGTTTAAGTTTTTTACAATAAACAATGAGTCTTTTCTGAAGTGACATTTGAAGTTTCCAGAAAGGAGATGGGGCCCCACAACAACAACTCTACCTGGTTGATATGACGTCATGATACTGATAGCGTTACTACAAGACCTGTTTTGGGTACTAGCTGCACAAGAAGATCCCAACTTGGTTAGCTGAAATGGTGCACATCTTGTACAACATTCTGGCCAGACCTCCACAAAATACTCAGAGACTATTTGCAATTTTAAAAGACATTGATCTTGAAATTTAACCATCATTTTACTTTCACAGGATCCCCCAGAAAGAATGTCGCCCCCATGACAGCTGGAAGTAATTCTAGAGGACGACGTCCCCTCTCCCATTAAAGTTTGCCCCTGGGTTTAGGGACATCATTTAGGAGTTGGGAGGTTGGGGAAGGAATTTTATAAGCTCAGGGATCATTTAAAAAAAAAAGAGGGTAATGGGATAATAGATTTGTAATTGTGAGTTACAATTTTTCGACAAATATATTGGTATTGATTCTTGTATATTGATACAAAGTTAAATTATATTGACTATTGTATGCATGCATGTCTCTACCTCTGTTTAAAATAGTTTTATGTATTGACATATATTGTATCGATATATATTGTATATATTTACCATATAGCAGTGTACATTTCTACCTCTGATTAAGATACTTATATATTGTTTGTGTATTGATATATATTTATCATATTGCAATGTATATTTGTACATTGTTTATATTTGGAGGTCATTATCCTCATTTGTTACACAGATGTTTATTGTCTTAGTCTTTAATTTAGATAGATATTGAGAATTATATAGATTAATAGTCATCTAAGTTTGCCATTTATACTTAGACTAATCAGGTTATTTAGATATATAGAGATTATACTCAGTATAGATAGATGATCTTCAACCTCTTCAAAGAACTGTAGAAAATGGCCTTTAATCTAACTCAGAGTTTTGTGGTAGTGAGACACAATTGCTCCTGGCAACACCGCTCTATTCCTGAAGAATGTTGAGCACCAAAGACACTCCACCGGGAGCCTTTCTTTTTGACAGAACTGGCCTTGGGGCAAAGAAATGCCCATACCTCAACCACTGACAGAGATACAGAGCGTGCATCAATGGATAAAACAGGACTGTCATATCCTGCCAAGACAGGGTAAGATAGTTTTGAAAAGTTGCTTGCCTTTGAAAATGGTATGTCAGTTATGTTAGGCCTTAGCCAAAGTTGGTTGCTTCAACGCTGCAAACGTGACTTTGGGTGATTGCCCAGGTAGCTAGTTGTCTCTGTGATTTGTTGCATGTTTTGGAAGTTGTTTTACTGAACTTCCTAATTACCCAGGTAACATTATTTCCCTTCTCAGATCTTTGATGGGGTTGAAGACTATATAACTATAGTTACTTTTCTCTCATGACTTGGCCAAGTTATTTATTATACAAGTCCTAAGCTAGTTAGAATAGGATATTTGTACTTATTGTATATAATTTCGTAGTAGGTTTAGAACTCTCTTACTTAAACAAAAGGGGGAGGTGTTGCGGGAGGTCTTTCCGCCCCTCCAACCAATAGCTGCTGAGATACCAGCCCATTGGGGCGTGGTTTCTCTCCATTCAAAAAGCTTCTACTTCCTCGCTCTCTTAACTACCTGCTCCGCTGGCGACTAGACTCCCTTCCTGGTTGCTCAGAGGGCTGTTGTCTGGGATCGTGATCTGTAAGTTTTTCCTCTTTAAATAAATACTACCCTATTAATAATAATTCCAAACTGGTGTGGCATTGTTCGTGGCTTACGCCTTCATACAGTGGCCACATTACTTAGTTTGCAGTCTTGAAACAACTTTTTGATTAGATTCCATCATCAGGGTCAGACCTAGACAGAAACTTGTGACTATACATTAGAAGCACTCAGCAAGAATCTTATTAGGAAAGTCAAATTGAAAGAAAGTGTTGTCATGGATACTCTCCACAGAACCAATGATGTAACAAAGAATGGCCAGTCAGAAGGGACTGAAAGCTAGGGCTTATCTGTGGGTCTCATGGCTGTAGGCAGCACTGAGCCCACTACTATTCAACTTGCTGTATTGGAGAGGTGTCTGTGATTTGCTATATCCTTGATACTGATCCACAGAAAGATAAGCATGAGGCTGCCAGAGTCAACTGTTTTCAACTCCAAGGGACATGGTCATTAAGCTCATGATGCAGAGGAACAAAGGTAAGGGCACAGACAACAGAGTCATGGATTCAGAGTGACGTTGGGATAAATTGTGGCAAGTAGCTCATCTTTCCCCTCTTCCCCTAGCTGTGTTGGAGGAACAGTTTATGGATAACAGGTGAACATCATCTTACCCCTGTAGGGAAGAACAATCACTACAACTGGCAAGATGCTTAGTCTGTACTGGGTTGAAGAACTATGACAACCAGAGTGTACACACCCTTGCAAGGAAAACCAGACTGGAGTGGCAGACCTTCTTGTTTATGTGGCCATACCTGCTCTGCATCAGTGGTCATCACTAAGGCAAGTATCATTCGTGATATACTTTACTAAATGCAGTGTCTGGGAAAGGAAGACTTGGGTGCTGTAGCCAGGACCCTGAAACCCAGGAGATACAAGCGATGAGAATCATGGGGTCCAAACTCACATGACAGACTCTACAAAGGCAAATCTCAGAATGAACCATTGTGATTTTTATTTTGACATTTGCTTGGGTCTAATGATGACTCTCCCTGATACTAAAGGCAAGTTGCTATCTTTAGCCTTTTACCTTAGAGAACCGAAGTCAGCTGAGTTTCAGACCACTGCATTCATTACTTCCCTCCTTTACTGCCTCTCTGTTGGATGGAGCAAGGGCAGGGTCCATTATTACCAGCTACTTGAAGGAGGAACTTCACATGCTTCATCCCAAAACTGTCCTCACGTGTCTTCCTCACAGATTACAAAGCTGATTCCTTAGATGCTCTTCTGGACATAACATATTTGGTTGGCCCAATGCTTATAGTACACCCAATGGCTGCTTGACATCCACGGTGAGCTGTTTGGTAGAGGTGGGTCACATGGAGTTTTTCCAAGTCAACTCCAGATGTCTTGTTGGTCACCTTTCTCTCCTATTATCTGCAGGTTCCTTGGGACATCGTCTTTAGTGGAAGCTCATTTTCACCAAGTATGTATCCTGTCTAATGTAGACAAGAGGATGTGAGATGCAGGAAGCAGAGTGCCTATGTTCAGACAAGTGGGTGGGAAAATGTTTTTCCTCCTTTGTTCTCAGAGCCTAATTCCTGAAAGTTGCAGGGCTGCCATGAGAAATCATTCCCTGCCTTCTGCTGTTCCTGATGAAACCCTAATAATGTTGGCCTGGGGAAGGTCACCTTGGATGACAACGAGAATATACCTGCCTCTTTAATCCCTGAATTTCATAAAGTAAACCTGCCATTATCTGCCAAAACCACAGTTCTTGTGCCTGTGGATGTGGAACTCTCAGCCAGTTTCCCCATCAATCTACAATATTCCTTCTCTTGTAGGTGCCTGGCCACATCGTGACCCAGAGGATTCCTATCCTGAGGACTTGCACACTCAGCCCTGGTGTCAGTGATGAAAAAGGTCATCTCTGAGTTCGGGAAAGCTCAGAAGTTCTACACAGCTTCAGGAGGACATCCTGTGCATCCTGTGCAGGGCAGTGAGATGGCTCATGTTCCAGCATCCAGCTTCAGAACCTGCTCCAATTGTCATCAAGATCTGAGGATAACAGAAGGATCCCCTAGGAAAGCCGTCCAATGTATGCTACCTTTAAACCTCCAGTATAGATTCCTGCTGTGTGTTTTCGGATAGTGTATAAATGTTACTTATGCCTCTCTTTCCTCAGAGATGACCCTGGAAAACTACCTGAGCAGAGAAAGAACGTGCCACTATAGAGCCTTGGGACATACAAGTGCACGTGTGCACAGCTTCTAAACTGGAGATCCTGAAAAAGGCAGTTTCCTTGGAGCTTCTCTGTCAGGCCACCAATCACCTGATGATGGTGCACTTGACGTCAGTCACTTAGACTGTTTCCTACTGGCATTGGATAGAGACAATACACAAACAACAAATACCAAAGTACCAAAGTAGGTTTCCTGCTGAATTTACACCATTTGGCAAAGAGAACATTTTTTTTTTATTTAAAGGACTTTAAACTCTCAGTGACCCCTGTCCTCCACTCTTGTCACTGTTGTTTAGCTTACAGACCTTTCTCAGATAGACTTGAAATATGGCAAACTGCTACTCAAGCACTAAACTTAACATCCAACTTGGTCTAATCCTATAAATAATAGCAGAGGACAGGGGCGATTCCTCCAGACCCTGAACTTCTGGTTCCAGCCCTTCACACAAAGTCTCAGAGATCCAAAGAGTTGGGACATGGAAGAAACAGAGATGGAAACACGGATTCAAACACAAATACCAGCAAGAGACCCACCTACATCACATCAGCTGATTTTGTCAGGGGCACCATGGAAATCAAGGCAGAGAAAATGATCTGTCCACAAAAGTCTCCAAGTATGCAAAGGCAAACAATAAGGAACCCATTAGAAACCTGAACACAAATTCAATTACTACAGCTGACCCCCATGCAAACACTACAAAATTCATATAAGAGATGCAGAAGCGATCTACATAAGTTTCAGCCTCTTAAGGAAGAAGACAGACACAGCAAAGAAGATGAACTCTTGCCACACTGGCTTTAATGACATTAGCCAAGAAAATACAAAAGCTGAAGCATGTCTGAGCGAGACTGTATCGTAGGACATCTAGAGAAAGCCTGGACACTGCTGTCACAGCCCAGCAGACAACAAATAACTGTTCTAAGACATGATGATGGTTCAGTGCTATGCAGCAGGAAGGAGTGTCCAGGCTGACAATCAGATGTGTAGTGCTCACCACTCTTACACCCATGTGACCCTCAGTGTTACTGCATGAAGATATGGTAAAGAAGCAGAATGAAGACTCTCATTTCCCCCTCTGGCAGTCAGCTATAATCTTGACTCTCAAACACCTCATCCCAGGAGAAGAGGGATACTGAGCATAGCACAGATGTAAGACTTGCTTGAGCTCATGAGTCTCCATGCTCCTGCTGGAGGCCAGAGAGCCTAGCGCTGCACACTCCCCAGCACTTCCCTAGTCTCAATGCTAGATGTCAACCCATGCAGACCTACCACCCTTGCTGCCTCACAATGAATATATGGAGCCAGGCTGTGCTGACACCCCACATATATCCCAAAAGTGCTAGCTCTCAGACCCTGATGAACATCCGCAGCCACAATTCACATATCCATTTAGATATCAGCCCTTACCTGACACTTTTCTTACCCGTACACTCATATATTGTCACCCATATACATTATTATGGCAGTTCAGGATGTTCCTTTCCCAACAACTCCCACTCCAGTAGTAGTAAAGATCCTACACAAATGTCCCCCTCCCATCTGCTGTGCTAAACAGCATTGCTAGTAATTGGCACTGCTTGACATTGCCTGCCTGCCACCATCTTTATGCATTGGGTGGTATTAGAACCAGCTGGATACCACCCCTCAAACAGCCCTATGTGATCTCTTCCATATCTGGCCTTGCAGGACCCCAACCATGAAGCCCTAACAATACTGTATATAAATTTCAATTAGAACACCCTCCCACTACACCTACAATTCACTTCTTAGTGGTACTACACAGAAACTGCACCCCTTTGTCACTCAGAGCCCAGTGATATTTCATAGGCCATGCTGAACCAATCCAGCTGACATGATGTGTAGTGTGATTCTAGCTTTTGGTGTGTATTTTATAGGCCTAGGGACATGGCATTCCCCACACCTGACACCAGTCAGCATACAGCAAGATCAGGCCAAGCTGTGTGTCTCTTGTTCTCAGGAACTTTTGTTCCTACATCCTCTTCTGTCTTTCTCTCTGTCTTTCTCTCCTTTCTCTCTGTCTCTGTCTCTGTCTCTGTCTCTCTCTCTCTCATGTGTTTGTCTGTCTAATTTGGATATTCAGGACTGGGGACCCAGCCGGCCCCTACATTTATTTGTCTGTGTGTGGATTTGGCCATAGGGGAGGCTATAACTAGCTGAATCTGGCATCTATCCATGTATATATAAGGCTTTGCCTGTGGAGGGGAAAATTGCAGGAACTGACAGCATGTCTGTCCACATAACTGCACTCACATGGACATTGTAATGTGTTAGATTTCTCTGTTCCAACATTCCTTACTAGGTAAAAGAAAATACTACACACACAAACACATAGAAAGACATGCAAAACATGATATACTATTGATCATTTCCTGACTTTTTCTCCTCTACGGGCAAAGCTTCACACACATACATGGACACAGGTCAGATTAAGTTAGTTATATCCTCTGTTATATCCAAATCCAACACATAACAAAGAGATTCAGGACCTGCTGTGCTCTCAATTCTGAAGAGCCATTTT
Source organism: Microtus obscurus (assembly GCA_963919715.1). NCBI lineage: Eukaryota > Metazoa > Chordata > Mammalia > Rodentia > Cricetidae > Microtus > Microtus obscurus. Next base: position 42,629 of record CAWTZC010000308.1, read on the forward strand.
ACACACACAAATGCATGCTGGTGAGAGAGAGAAAGAAGGGTGGGAGAGGAGTAGAGAAGGGAGGGCAGGAGAGAAGATGAGAGGAGAGGAGATGGAAGGAGAGGGTTGGAGAAGAGAAGGGAGAGGAGGAGAGGAGAAGTGTACAGAGGGGAGGGGAAGAAAGTAGAAGAGAGGGAAGGGCAAGGGATGACAGGAGAGGAGAGGGGAGGAAAGGAAAGGAGAGGGGAGGATAGGGGAAGGGAAGTGAAGAAAGGAGAAAAGAGGAGATAGGATGGAAGGAAAAAGGAGATGGGATGTGGGGAGAGGCGAGGAAAGAAGAGGGGAGGATTGTGGAGGACAGGGAAGGTGAGGAGACAGGAGAAGAGGAGAGGAGAGTTGAGGAGAGGGCAGGAGGGAAAAAGAGGGGAGTAGAGTTGAGGAGAGATGAAGGAAAGAGAAGGGGGAGATGTGATGGGAGGAGAAGGGAGGAAAGGGAATGGGAGGAGTGGGGAAGAGATGAGAGGGCAGGAAAGGAGAGTGGAGGAAAGGAAGGAAAGAAGATGGTTGATAGAGGAGAGGGAAGGAGAAAGGAGGGAAGGAGAGGGGAGGGAATGAGGGGGAGGAGAAGAGACAGGAGGGGCAGAGAGAATAGGGAAGAAGAGGCAAATGGAGAAGAAGGGGGAGATGTGAGTGGAGGAGAAGAGAGGAGAGGGGAGGAGAAGAGCGGTTAGCATAGGAGAGGAAGATCCAGAAGACCAGAGCTGAGGGGAGGAGAGGAGAGGAAATGGTAGGAGCTGGGAGGGGAGAAAAGCAGAGGACAGGAGAGAAGATGGGAGGAAATGGGAGGAGAGGGGATTAGAGAAGATAGGAGGGAACGGGAGGAAAGGAGAGGGGAGGAAAGGGGAGGAGAGGGGAGATGAAGAGCAAGTTATAGGAGAGGTAGATCCAGAAGAACAGAGGAGAGGGGAGGAAATGGGAGGAGAGGGGAGAAGAGAGGGGGAAATGGGAGGAAAGGAGAGGGGAGGAAAGAGCAGGAGAGAAGGGAAACAAAAGAAACTTGGAACAAGAGAAAGAAATCTTGGTGTCAGGTCCAGTAGGTATGCCCTCACCCATAGACAAGCCCCCCGACCCCAGAAACAGGTTCTGCTACACGTACCATTTCCCTTACAACTAAAGTCTTCCACACAAGGCTAAGTATCATGCCATGCATAATCTGCCAACTGGTATGTCCACCACCACCCAATTCATGATCTGGAATAAGATACTTCTCAGAATTGCCTCTTCTATAGCCATTGACACAGTAGACGCATGGGTGATGATAGGTAATGTGAGTTATTTCCTACCTAACAACTAAAGCACACATCAACACAATAATACTCCTCAGACACACATGCACACACAGACATGCAAATACATACATATGCAGACAGACAGTTGCATGCATGCACACACACACGGATGAAAACAACAGTACATATCAGATTCTTCATGTTATCCCTTCACAGAAAAATCTTGCATACACATCAACTTTTACATAGTTTAGTTTGTGTTCTCTCTCCCTCCCTCCCTCACTCCCTCCTTCCCTCCCTCCATCCCTCCCTTCCTCTATCCCTTTCTCTTTCCCCCTCTCTCTCCCTTTCTCTCTCTCTCTCTCTCTCTCTCTCTCTCTCTCTCTCTCTCTCCCTCTTTCTTTCTCTCTCTCTCGCACACACACACACACAGTTGCATGCATGCACGCAATTATGCATACATGAATAAATCAGTTTGACTCAAGTACTTCATGTTATCCCCTCACCGAGAAATCTTACATACACATAAATCTTACATAAATTGGTAAGTTCCTATTTCTTTAAAATATTTCCTGAACTACCCTGAAAGTTAGCTGTGGCTGGATATCAGTTCCTGATAAGAACCCTCGAAAATACCACCCAACTGAGGGTATAAAGCTATGAGAATAAGCACAGGGCTAGATGTCATGGCCTCTTTGTTTCTACCTGCCATACATCTAAAGAACCACATATAGGAACTCAATCTCTCTCTCTCTCTCTCTCTCCTCTCTCTCTCTCTCTCTCTCTTTCTCTCTCTCTCTCTTTCACACATACACACATATGTACAGACACTTGCATGCATGCACCCACACATGCATGCATGAAAACACCAGTACATATCTGATTCTACATGTTATCCCTTGTCAAGAGAAATATTGCATAAATATTAATATTGCATAGTTTAGGATGCTCTCTCTGTCTCTCTCTGTGTGTCTGGGTCACTGTCTCTGTCTCTCTCTCACACACACACTCATACACAAACACAGACACTTGCATGCATTCATGCAAATAAACATACATGAACCCACCAGTTTTTATCAAGTACTTCATGTTATCCCCTCACATACACATGAACCTTACATAAATTGGAAAGTGGTAAATCCTTCTAAGTATTTCCTCAGAAAGTCAGCTATGGCTGAATATCAGTTCCTAATAAGTACCCTCAAAAATACAACCAAACTGAGGGTTAAAGCTGTGAGAATAAAGATAAACACAGGGCTAGATGTCATGGCTTCTTTGTTTCTTCTCCCTGCCATATTATCAAAGTCCTACATACAGGAATTCAGGAATTAATCTCTCTCTCTCTCTCTCTCTCTCTCTCTCTCTCTCTCTCTCTCTCTCTCTCTCTGTCTCACACACACAGACACACACATACAAACACACATGATCAGTTCTCTGATCCTGTTAGGTACCCTTTTCCTATAGTAAAATTTCAACAAGTCTCCATATCTGGTCCTAGGACATAATGCTTCTCTACAATCGAAGTCACACATAATCACAACTAGGTGTTCCATCCTGCTTTGTATCCCCATATTCATACAAGGTACATGTCTGTTTCTGCCTTCTATCTATTGTCTTACAGGTAAATCTCCACCTACACACACATGGTTGCATAGCAGGTCCTGCATGGTTCACCCTCCCCTACAGCCAGGTGACAGGTGCCTCTGTGCATCACTTTGCCTATAAATAGAGTTTATCATATGGAGATATGTTCAGGTCCAGCTAGTGTCAAATTAGCTACAGTACAGTCCACATGTATGAACACACATACACACACACACACACACACACACACACACCACAAGTCTAAGCTTTATTATAGGCAAAGAATCACAAATGTCTGCATATCTATGTGTCTGGCTCTTCATATCGTAAAACTGCCCAAAATGTGGCTACTTGTTTGCTCTACTGAGTTCAAACTCACCCACAACTCCTACCTCACCCCACAGCTTGATGTGAATTTCTATATTTATCTTCCACTCTACCAAAGAACCGCCAAGGTATTGAGATGCTGGTCTTTCTGTGATAACTCTCCTGTAGCCACAGCCTCTTACACAAACATGGCTGTGATAACAACTACCACATATTTCCTCCCACACATCCAAAGCCCTACAAATGCATACATAGTTTGGTTTCAACTCCTACTTAATATCCCCACCACTATAGCAAAATCTCACACACATACATCAAATTATCCAGCCATCCCAGGTAGCTTCTCCCCTGTCTCTTCCTCCATGTTTTATACTCGCATCTGAAGAATAGAAGCTAAGAACAGTATATATAAAGAACTTTCAGCATTTGTCTTTCTGGATCTGGACTCACACAATATAATCTGTTGTTAATCCATGCATTTCCTAGGAAGATACCTCATTAACAAGAACGTTAATATGCTGAGCATCTGAACTAAGGCTTGCGACTTTGCAGTTGGTGACCAGCCACAGAACTCATTTGTTTGTTGAGTCATGTGGGAAACCCCAACTAACTGTGGGTGACTTGACCCCATCAAATTGGTCTGAAGTAGTTAAGTCAACAGAGAAGACAGTGGCCAGATATGTCTGTTTTTGCCTTGTTTTTGCCTTAGCTCTGCTTGAGTTCATGCCCAAACTTCCCTAAGTGACAGACGTTGATCAGAACATGTAAGCCAAATAAACTCTTTCTTCCCCACATTGTTTTTGTCATGATGTCTATCAGCAATAGAAAACATAGTAGATCCGTATGCCAAGATTATCCTCAATCTTAGTATCTTACTGCTGACACCTCCTGAGTGCTAGGATAAAGGTATGTACTACAGCACTAACTACATGAATAAAACTTCAAAGATGAGGTAGATGTCCTGGAGAAAGTAAATCAGTCTTTAAATAAGTAGAATTCAAAAATCAGAATATAATTAAGGAAGCTTATCTGAGAAAGTATTTTCAAGAAGATGGACGTGAAAGACTTTGGAGGAGTGTAGAAAACAAGAAATATGGCACTTGAAGAACTGAGGCCTAGGGGAGGATTTTGACTTTATTTTTCATATATGAAGAAGACAAGTTTCCTCTTTGCCAACAAGGCTAGATGTGAATCCCTACTAAAAGAGGGTAAACCAGTCTTCTTCAGGGACAAGCTCTGACATAGTTCATTCAGTCCATAGATACATCGATGAATAAAGCAAAATTAAATGGACCCAATATATTGTTTAGAAATAAATGTGCTTATATAAGTGCACAAATCCATACATATACCTGCATGGAACTCATATAAGGAGTTTCTCCAAGTGATTGACAGTGTTTCCCAAAATTGGAGAAAATACATGAATGCAATAAACTTTGGAACTTGCTACAACTGAGACAGAAATTTTTGGATTAAAATGACCCCTCACAAAAGCAGTGCAAGAGCAAACAAAATAGTGGTTTTGATAGGTTATGTTTTGAATTGTTTTAATTTTAGGATATTGATGACCAGTGTTGGTATCATAGGCTATGGCAAGCTGATGATGTACCTTTTAATTTTACAAAGTGAAGGTTTTTACATAGACCCAAGTACTGACATTAAGGAAGTGAGGGAACTCTCAAGGAAACATCAGCACACATTCAAGTAGAGGATGCTGGAATTCTAAGTGAGCCTTGCTTTTAGTTTCAGAATCGTAGTTCTTTAAAGGTAGGAATCTTTGGGTCCTATTGATGGTCCATTTATGGGCGATCCCAAGTCAACAATGCACAGATATTGCCTGATGACCCTTTCACTAAGGACATACTAGAAACAGATCAAACACAAATCCCACCTTCATAAACCAAGTCTATTATCAGGACTGAAAGGAGACCCTGGAAGGGAAGAAGTGTGGTTGTGATATGGCCTAGCTGAGAAATCCCTATCAGAAAGGAGCAAAGAAGCAAAGCCTTCTGCAGTAACCCTGCTCTCACAGAACCCCACATGCAGTCCAGGTGAGTGCCAAAGCATTGTAGAGCAGACACAAGTCACCTGAATTTATTCTGTACAATGAGGGCATCCAGATTGTTGGCCCATTCGAATTAGCTCAGTTCTGTACATGTAACCAATCAGGCCTTAAATCAGGATGCACAGTACAAGTTAGGTGTCTAGATGACAATTGATGTCAGTCCTGTGAGGTTGAAGGCAGAGCTTTCACTTCAAGGACACTAGTGGCAATGGCGATGTGCACAGGCAGTGAATGAAGCCACAAATTTGGAGGAGGCGTTTCTTATCTGCTCAACACCAGGTACAGTCTGACTGGCTCCTCTCTTCACTGACCATGCTTTCATTGGACCCAAAATGCTCTCTTTGTTTTCAAAACCACTTTGGGTTAGGGACAAGGCTACTTACCCAAGTTCCTACTACCTGAAGACTCAAGAGCCCAAGCCTACATTCTGAATAACTTAGGGACATTGAATCACTCTTGTCTAAACCGTCTGTGCTTGCTAGACACCCAGGCACTTGCCTAGAACCCTGTGAACCATCCCATGGAGACTGCTGTCCTCCTATTCTATGTCCTCTTACTCAGTGGTCTGTCTTAATGTTCCCTCAAAATTTACATTTTGGGTCGGGCATGTCACACATAATAATGTCATGTTAATTTTCAGCTATTTTCTGGAAAAATGATTAAATTTTATTTGAATCTAAAGGATTTTTTAGCCTGTGTTATTTTAATATGGTTTATTTGCCAACTTTCATGGTAGAATTGTTCTTCTCTTCTTCAGTGTTGTTTATGTGTTGTTCAGCCTTTATGTGTTGTTTAACTTGCTGGACAATATTAAGTACTTTTATTATGGATTGTCATGTCTATGTCCATAAACAGTTGGTTTAAAATTTCTGTTTATTTTACATTTAGACTTGTTTTGTTCTATTCATTTATCTTGCTGTGTTTATTTGTCTGTCTGTGTCAAACACATATGTCAAAGTCAGAGGAAACTTATGGTTGGAAGTCAGTGATTTTTTTTTTCAAAGATTTGGGATCAAGGGATAAGCTCAAGTCATCATGTCAGATTATAGGCTACTTGGGACTTTGTAGAACTTGTTGGAAAATGTTTCTTCCCTTTTCTTTTATTGAGTAGTGGGACAAATATTAGTGCTATCTTTTTATTTTTTATTTATTTATTGGTTTTTATTGAGCTCTACATTTTTTCTCTGCTCCCCTGCCTGCTGTTCTCCTGCCCTTCAATCCTTCCCAAGGTCCACCTGCTCCCAGTTTGTCTATTTCTATTTTCCATGTAGATTAGATCTATGTATGTCTCTCTTAGTGTCCTCATTGCTGTCTCAGTTCTATGGGATTGTGATTTGTAGGCTGGTTTTCTTTGCTTTATGTTTTAAAAACCACCTATGAGTGAGTAATGTGATATTTGTCTTTCTGTGAGTAGGTTACCTCAATCAAAATAATGTTTTCTAGTTCCATTCATTTATTTTCCTGCAAAATTCAAGATGTTGTTATTTTTTTCTCTTGTGTAGTACTCCTTTGTGTAAATGTACCACATTTTCCCTATCCATTCTTTGGTCGAGGGACATTTAGGTTGTTTCCGTGTTCTGGCTGTGACAAATAAAGATGCTATAAATATAGTTGAGCACATGTCCTTGTGGCACAATTGAGCATCCTTTGTATATATACACAAAAGTGGTATTACTGGGTCTTGAGGAAGGTTGATTCCTAATTTTTTGAGAAATCATCACACTGACATCCTAAGGGGCTCTACCAGCTTGCATTTCCACCAGCAATGGTGGTTTACCCCTCAACCTCTCCAGCATAAGTTGTCATCAGTGTTTTTGTTCTTGGCCATTCTTACAGGTGTAAGATGGAATCTCAGGATTGTTTTGATTTGCATTTCTCTGATGACTAAGGATGTTGAACATTTCCTTAAGTGTCTTAAGTGTCTTTCAGCCATTTTAGATTCCTTTGTTGGGAGTTCTCTATTTTGGTCTGTATTCCATTTTCTTATTGGATTATTTGTTCTTTTGATGACCAATTTCTTGAGTTGTTTGTATATTTTAGAAATCAGACCTCTGTCTGATGTGGGGCTAGTGAAGATCTTTTCTCATTCTGTAGGCTGTTCTTTTGTCTTGTTGACAGTGTCCTTAGCTTTACAGAAGCCTTTTAGTTTAAGGAGGTCCAATTTATTAATTGTTTCTTTCAGTGTCTGTGCTTATAAGGTTATATTTAGGAAGTGGTCTCCTCTGCCAAAATGTTCAAGTGTACTTTCCATTTTCTCTTCTATAAGGTTCAGTGTGGCTGACTTTATGTTGAGGTCTTTGATCCATTTGAACTTGAGTTTTGTGCATGGTGATAGACATGGGTCTATTTTCATTCTTCTACATGTTGATATCCAGTATGCCAGCACCATTTGTTAAATAAGCTATCTTTTTTCCATTTGATATTTTTTGCTTCTTTGTCAATAATCAGGAGTTTGAAGGTGTGTGGATTAATATCCGGGTCTTCTGTTTGTTTCCATTGGTCCTCCTGTCTGTTTTTATGCCAGTGCCAGACTGTTTTCAGTATTGTAGCTCTGTAGTAGAGTTTGAAGTAAGGAATTGTGATGCTTTCAGAAATTCTTTTACTGTACAGGATTGTTTTGGCTATCCTGGGATTTTTGCTTTTCTAGATAATGTCGTGTACCATTCTTTTGAGGTCTATGAAGAATTTTTTTTTATTTTGATGGGCAGTGCATTGAATATTTAGATTCCTTTTGGTAAGATTGCTATTTTTACTATGTTTATTCTCCCTACCCAAGAGCATGGGAGATCTTTCTACTTTCTGGTGTCTTCTTCAATTTCTTTCTTCAAAGTTTTAAAGTTCTTGTCATGCAAGTCTTCCACTTGGGTGGTTAGAGTTACTCTGAGATATTTTATGTTATTTGTGACTATTGTGAAAGGTGTTGTTTCTCTGATTTCTTCCGCAGCCCTTTTTGTCATCTGTGTAGAGGAGGACTACTGATTTTTTTGAGTTAATCTTGTATCCTGCTGTATTACTGAACGTGTTTATGAGTTGTAGAAGTTTTTTGTTAGAATTTTTGGGATTGCTTATGTAAACTATCATATCATCAGCAAACAATGAGAGTTTGACTTCATTTTTTCCAATTTGTATTCTCTTGATCTCCTTTTGTTGTCTTATTGCTCTGACTTGGACCTCAAGAACTATATTGAATGGATATGGAGAGAGTGGACAACCTTGTCTTGGTCCTGATTTCAGTGAAATTGCTGGGAGTTTCTCTCCACATAGTTTGATGTTGGCTATTGGCTTGCAACATATTGCTTTTATTATGTTTAGATATGTTCCTTATATCCCTGCTCTCTCCAAGACCTTTATGATGAAGAGATGTTGTATTTTGTAGAAAGTTTCTTCAGTATCTAATGAGATGATCATGTGGTTTTTATTTTTTAGTTTGTTTATATGGTGGATTACGTAGACAGATTTTTGTTTGTTGAACCATCCCTGCATCTCCAGGATGAATCCAAGTTTATCATGGTGGATGATGGTTCTGATGTGTTTTTGGGTTCAATTTGCCAGTATTTTATTTAGTATTTTTGTCTCAATGTTCCTGAGTAAGATTGGTCTGTAATTCTCATTCTTAGTAATGTCTTTATATGGTTTGGGTACCAGGGTAATTGTAGCCTTTTAAAAAGAGTTTAGCAGTGTTCCTTCTGTTTCTATTGTGTGGCACAATTTGAAGAGTATTGGTATTAGTCCTTTTTTGAAAATCTTGTAGAATTCTGAGCAGAAATTATCTGGTCCTGGGCTTTTTTGGGTGACTATTTCTATTTCTTTAGCAGTTATAGGTCTATTTAATTTGCTTATCTGGTGTTGAGTTAATTTTGGTAAATGATATTTATCCAGAAAGTTGTTCATTTCCTTTAAATTTTCCAATTTTTTTGGATTACAGGTTTTCAAAATATGACCTGATGATTCTCTGGATTTCCTCCATATCTGTCGTTATGCCCCCTTTGCATTTCTGATCTTGTTCATTTGGATATTCTCTCTTTGCCTTTTGGTTAAAGGTTTGTCTATTTCATTGATTTTTTTTTAAAAAAAAACTAACTCTTTGCCTAAGACCTAGTCTTAAGTTTACTCTATACCACCCAGTCTTAAACTCAGAAGCTTAATGTTTCCCTGGGTCTTGATTTTTCTCATTTATACACAATGAGTTTAGTTGTTGAACTGTTGTCAGTTGTTCAAAAACATGTTTGAATTTCAATATAATTGAGTGCTCTTACCTTTAACTTTATCATGCCTTGAGCTCCAAATTTCAACTAAAACTTATTTGTTGGATCAACACAATGTCATCTTGTTGTATTTGCTCTTAAATAAAAACCTATGTAGTTTATCCTTCATCCCTCATTCCCTGACTTGTCCTAGTTCTGTAGTCCTTGTCATGATAAGGAAAAGTGGGCATTGCGATCTATGCACCTAACTGATGAATAGACTTTCACACAGCTTCATATGTTATGCTAAGTCTATCTACCTTAAATCCTATCATATCATCAATTCTAACTTTCCAGACTGTTTTCTACTTGCCTTGTAAAAAAAAAATCATTAAAAACTTCTGGAAGTTACAAGTGTGAGTTTCTGAACAAAGGGAACTATTAAATGGAACATGAGTGATAAAAACAAATGAAAATAAAGATGTTACACATAGGGCATCAATAAACTAAAATTTATCTTGCCACTGGTCTTTGAAAATTGATAATCTGCATGAGAACTGGAGATTCAACCCTAACCACATGATTATACAAAGTATCCCATCATTCTGTCCCATATCAACCAATGGCATTAGTCCTGCTCTGTAAAGAGATGGTCTTTCCCTCTGTGTTTCAGTTGACTAAATTCATGACTCCCAATACTGCTCAAGTTGACCTGAAGAAAGTAGGAGGAAAGAAGAATATATTTTATTTCTGTTTACATACAGTTTCTTATCTTTTCTTTTGTAATTTAGGACTACCATTGATTCATATTGGTGATATAAGGTGCTTAGTTCAATACAAATGTGATATATCAAGATGTGATAAAGACAAAATTAAGTGACATAATTATATAAAAATTTTTGTATTATACCATTTAAATTAATTGGTTGTTACTTAAAATTACTTTGAATATGCTAAACATGATGTGATCAAGGATTTGTGTAACAATGATAAACTATTTCTTTTTAACATATAATAAAATCTATGCTCCATAATATATGTTTCTTTTAAGTAGCTTGCTGTCCAACATGCCAGTAGTGTAGATAAGTCTCTTAAAAGTAACAGTATTTTCCATTCTTCCTCAAGAACTGTGCTTTTTCCATTAATCAGAGGATCTTATTTCGTAACAAACACTCATGAGATAGATATTTTAATACACACTATCAAATTAGGAAACAGGCAAAACCCAGCTTACCACTTTTCTTAGCAAGTTCACAGCAGAATGAATAAACTTGAGGTTTTTAGTCAGAATTTCAGTCAAAGTATATTTTTATGATTAGTTATATGTTATCATAAAGGCATATATTAAGAGTTAACATAGTACCTGGCACAATAGCATGATTTGTTTTGTACAGAAATGAGAAACAAACAAAGAAAGAAAAATAACAAGGAAAATCTTTGTAGAGAAAAATCATTAGATAGAGCTTTGAGCAGTGGAGAAATAGTCATAGGAAAAGGTGCCAAGAACATTCTTTGAAGTCTATCATATGAGAAAGGTTGACAGTATAGGGTGTGTAGGTCTCTAAGTTTGGAGAGAGAAAAGAAGTTAATGAGAAAGTATTCCTTGCTAGATCTTACATCTTAAATTAATACATTTCTATTAATTTGTGTATCCCCATGATGTTGTGGCCTACCTTAGGTAAGGTTCTTGCTGCATCTTTTTCCTTCAGCAGCTACATGGCATCTCTCTGACTCTGCCTACTATTTCTCTACAGCTCTGTTCATATTTTCTGCCTACTTCGCCTGCTAAGCTATTGGCTGAAACAAACTTATCAACCAATAAGAGCAGTACATATGCAGAAGGACATCTTAATCATCTTCCTTTTCTGTCTAATTAAAAAGAAAAGTTTTAAATTTAACATAGTAAAATTATATAGACTAAACAGTTATTAAGCAAGAATTATAGTTGCAATATTTAGTCCATTCACATTTGGCAAATTAAGGAAATATCTCTATCACTATCCTATCTTTGTGAGTCTAAAGTTTTTTGTCTAATTTATCCTTTATCGTAACTAAGGATAACTATAACTATAATTGTCCTTTTTCAACTCTTCAAAGACCCTAGAAAGATATAATATTGACTAAGTAAAGAGGTAGTACATTGTAAACAACTTCCAAAGTTCTAGAATTAACAAAGAAATCTCACAGCCTGGACAGTCACACAAAGTTTTTCTATAATGTTGGGGCATCCATCTTCAGCCTACAGGCCCATACTATCTGGCAGATTTTTCAGTGAAGCAGGAAATTTGTTTTGCCATTTACTGGCAAAGTTTATCAGTTGCTTTCTTCTGTTTCCTGCAGAATGTCTGGCAGTTTCTTCTGTGAAGTAGGATCCCTGAAAGACCATTCATTCTTTTTGAAAGTTGAGTAGTCACTTTTCTATGTGTCCTGCATGTCCAGTTCATACAGCATACCATCAAACAGGCTGGGCAAGAATAGTTTCTTGCCCAAATGGCTAGCCTTGTCAGATTAAAGGTAAATTCCATAACAAGTTTCTTCCTTGCCCATCAACCTCTCTGAATTGATGCTGCCAGAAGCAGATATGTTTCACTGTCAAGAAAAGTTTAAGTTCTTAAAACCTTTTAAATGCCATATTCTATAAGTCTTTGAAGGTTTGAAGATTATCTAACTAAAGCATATCTCTGTGTATCTAGAAAATCTAACTAACATGACTAAAATATTGACTCATATTAATGACTACCTATTAATCTGTATTTCTTAATTATACATTTAATTTTGAAATGAACTGCACAAACTATACCTTAAGCAAGAGCAAAAATTCATATACACAGTATAACAAAATCAACCAAAATTTGTATTGATAGGCCAAGGTTTATACCAATGCAAAGTATTCATCTCTATATCATATCCCCCTTATTTCAGAAATTGACTATGACCATTAAACATGTATAACCAATCCTTTCAAAATGAAAATAAACATTTAAAAACAATCACTTTGGGAATTTGGGCATAGTTTTCTCCAAACTGCTTCTTGCTGTTTGTGGGGTAAAGTATTTTTATGGTTCACTGGAACATTTTGGTTTCCGAGATCAGACGAGATCGGGCGCGTTCAAGGTGGTATGGCCGTAGACCACTGGAACATTTTGGGAGGTCTTGTTTTATCAAACCACATTAGCCTCGAAGGAATCCACAGGTTCTCATCTTTGTGGAGGCTAAAGCTGAACCTTTTTTCCAAAGTAACATATCCTTAGACTCAAATTTTGAAGTCAAGATACCTTTAATACACACACACACACACACACACACACACACACACACACACACACATTAGCTTAGCTGTCCATACAATAAAATTTCTCTCTGAAGTTACCTCATTCACAGACAAAAGATTCAAAGAAAAGACAATAATATACATAATCCAGACTCTCTGTGTATATTCATCTTTACTTGGCTCATTTTTTCTTTACTCCTTTAATCTATGACTGTATGTACTCCTTAATCTTACTTTTACTGTCTCTTTAAAGACTTTGTTTAATTTTTAAAAACTATTTATTTTTCTCTATATATAGTTTTCTTCTCTTTTCCAAACCTATGTATATTTTAAAGCACAATGTGACCCATTCAGAGGTGCATTTTTGTCTGAATCTGTCTTTGTTTTGTATCTGTAATCAATTTCTGACCAGGAGTGCCTTTTTAAAATGACAAGAGGGCATGTCTAGGACCAACTCAGAGGCCCTCCCTGTTGTTTCCACCCCATCCAACATAGCAGAGCCATGCTCACTGTCCCAGTTCCAGGGATGTAGCAAGTCTATGTCACCATTAAGCAGCTAGCAGCATGCTTTTCACAAACCCCATTTAAGTGCAGGACCTCCCTAAAGATCTATAGCCATTCGTGCCACCACCACAGACCAGGAAACTGTTTCTTGAAGAAACTGTGCAGTTTTTGCTATTAATGCTGAGTCAGGAAGCCTTCTCTTAAAGGAGCTGTGCCTCTGTTTGCCACCAGCAAATAGAGCCTACCTGAAAAAAATAATGGAGCTATCAAGAAGCTACAATTGACTCTCATTTTTATAGGTCTAGAAGCCCCCCTTTTTAAATTTATGCTTTCTTAGACTTTATGTGGAAATTCTTGTCCATGTTAGCATCATTATGAAAATGGAGACGGCTCATGGTGGTAGTAATTCAAATTTTTAGGTATGTTTTTGCCTCTTTCTTTCTTTTCTTTCTTTTTTCAAGACAGGGTTTCTTTTTTTAATTTATTTATTTATTATAGATTTCTGCCTCCTCTCCGCCACCACCTCCCATTTCCCTCCCCATCCCCCAATCAAGACCCCCTCCCTTATCAGCCCAAAGAGCAATCAGGGTTCCCTGCCCTGTGGGAAGTCCAAGGACCACCCACCTCCATCCAGGTCTAGTAAGGTGAGCATCCAAACTGCCTAGGCTCCCACAATGCCAGTAGGTGCAGTAGGATAAAAAAACCCATTGCCATTGTTCTTGAGTTCTCAGTAGTCCTCATTGTCTGCTATGTTCAGCGAGTCGGGTTTTATCCCAAGCTTTTCCAGACCCAGGCCAGCTGGCCTTGGTGAGTTCCCAATAGAACATCCCCATTGTCTCAGTGTGTGGGTACACCCCTCGCTGTCCTGAGTTCCTTGCTTGTGCTCTCTCTCCTTCTGCTCCTGATTTGGACCTTGAGATTTCTGTCAAGATAGGGTTTCTATGTAGCTTTGGAGCCTGTCCTGGAACTTTCTCTTGTAGACCAGACTGTCCTGAACTCACAGAGATCCACCTGTCTTTGCCTCCTGAGTTCTGGGATTAAAGCACGCACCATGCACCACCCATTGCCTGGCTTTTGCCTCTTCCTTTCCCTGGACAATAACTGATATTTGTTCTTATTGTATATAGTTTTGTATTAGGCTTAGAACTCTCTTATTTAAACAAAAGGGAGAGGTGCTCTGGGAACTCCTTCAACCAATAGCCTTTAAGATATTGGCCCACTGTAGGCATGGTCTCATGTACTATAAATTCAGACTAAAAGCTTGCATGGTCCTCTTAGCTGCTGGATTCAGTTCCAGTTCCCAGTGCACGCAGAGGATAGTAGACTGCTATCCTTACTATGAGTTATTCCCAAATAAATAAACCTTTGTGACACTACATTCCAGAATATTGTGAAACTCTTTTATATGATTTCATTAAAAGGCTGAGATTTTGCTATTATTTATTTAGTTATGAGCATATATGTAAGTGCTGTACACAGGCATTTGCATATCTGTTGGTGTACACAGCTGTGCATATATGTAGATGCCAGGGGTGTGCATCAGATCCCTGTGTTGTTGTACTCCACCTTATTCATGTGAATCAGAGTCTCTCACTGAACCAGGAGCTAGGTTGGCAGTCACCAAGCCCCAGTGACCCTCCTGTCCTCTGGAATGTTAAGCAAGTTCTCCTAATCTTAAAAGATAAATATGTCATGAAACTATTAAGACATTATTTGGAAATAATTACTAATGTTACTTTTTTACTTTTTAATATTTGGAGAATGTACTAGATAGTTTCACAGATGAAATATAAATACTAGAATATTAAAAATAAAGTGAAAAATGGTTTTAGTTAAAGGATGGAAGATGAGAAACGGTAATATAGGTAAAAAGAAGTAAAATTCTTCATATACTTAAGTGAACTTTACAATAAAATTAATTAATTTTTTTAAATAAAGAAGTACAGATATTTGTAAAGAGGAAAAGATACGAAGGAAGGGGAAACAGTCAAGGATAATATAAGGGGTTCAAAATCAAAATGCACTGATGCAGTGTGAAAATGAGACCCATTATTTTATAGAACTTATATACATCACTAAACATACTGAAAATGGGTAAGTAGAAAATATTACAAGTTATCTTTTAGATTTACTGGCCACAGAGTAAAATAACTGGTCCTTAAGAGAGAGATGAAAAAACAAAAAGCCATTCTTGGTACCACATTCTTCCTCACTTCGCCTGATCTTTTACTGCTAGAGATGCTAACCTGAGTCTCAGAATTAAAATGGAGAAGGAACGGGGAGTTTCACCTGTGTCAGCTGAAAGATATTATTCAAAGGAAAGTGAAATAAAATATTTAGTACTTTGACACTCAGCCTATGACCTGCTTCTCTTTATTGCTAGAGTTCACAGAATGCCAAAATGCCATATTAATGTGGTTGAGGTGTAACCAACCTTGCTGCATAAGGTTGTACATTGGTACAATCTTACTCTGTGACTTTCTTCTACCTAATTGGTCTCTTAGTGAGCTGAAGAACAACTAAAGTTTTGTTTAAAATGTACCTGTTTAGTTTGTAGCACATTTAAAGTGCATCAGGTCAGTATATTGGCATTGGAGATAGATTCGTCCTTAGTCCATATTTATGGTATAGAGATTAACCTTCTAAAGAGCACATTGTCAGATTCTCAAGGAGACTGTATAAGTGAGTGAGCAGCCATCTGTTCTCCTACTCCTTTCACCTTTTGAAATCCTAATATAATCCATTCATCCTGCCCTTACCTTTTCTCCTTCTAAACCCTTCCATATCCTCTTCCTTGATCTATTTCAAATTCATGGTCTCTTTGTTTGCTGATTGTTGTTACAAAAATACATGCATTCCTAATACAATCTGTTTGGTCTGAATGTTAGCTGTATGTATGTTTTCAGTGCTAACCATTTGGTATTGTGTAATTAATTTGTATGCCCTTCCCGGGAGAATACTGTTTCTTTTTACTCTCAGAATTCCATAGAGGTTTGTAGGTTTTTGTGTCAGAGTTGAAGACCCCTGGGCTTTCCTCTGTCCACTGTAGAGTTATCTATTGTCATGTTTAGGCAGTCATATTGGTGAGACTTTAGGGCACCCAAGACACAGGGAGCACTGGGGAAGAGGGGAAAACTGAGAGAGCAAGAGGAACAAGGAGTTTGCTCTGAAATTGTGTCTCACAGAAATGTCGGATTTCATTTTTCTCCATGTCTGAACAGCATCCCATTGTGCATATTTATCCCATTCTCAGCAGCCGCCCATCAGTTAAAGTACCTTTAATTTGTTTCCATTTGCTGGCTGTTGTGAATAGTGCATCAATAAACATGGCTGAGCACGTGTCTGCAGAGCAGGAGGCCCAACGCTTCCATACACCAACGAGTGGTATAGCTGGGTTGTACAGTATGTTTATTTTTAGCTTTCTGAGAACTCTCTGCACTGATTTCCATAGTGGCTGCACCACTTGACAATCCCATCTCATCAGCAGTGAACGATGAGTCGCTTTCCCCACTCCTCCAGCATTTTTTGTAGGCTGTTTGGCTAATGTTTGACATTTGAACTGGGGTAAGATAAAAATTTAAATTTTTTTTAATGAATATATCCCTATTTGCTAGAGATGATGAACAATTTTTTTTAGCCATTTGTTTTCTTTTGCAAACTCTTTTAAAGGACAATTATTTATGAATATCTCTCTATTTGTTCAACCTTAATCTTGCATATATGTATGCATAAACATATATGTAAGTATATAGCAATCTTTATGAGCAACCTAGATTTTGGACAGGGAAAGTAACATAAATGGAATAAATTAAGTGAGATAGTTTATGAATATAATAGTAAACCAATTATTATTGTTATTATGAATTTTTATTTTTCCTTTTTATGATAAAAATAACAATGAATTATTTCTTAAATCAGGAATATTTTTCAAATATAAGATATATCATTTTTATATACAAAATATAAATACCATAACTCATTAGAAGTACTAATTAAAAGTTGCTTTTAGGTACTTAATTACAAAAATAATTGTATCATGTAATGTATATTTATAAAATCATTTCATGCAATTGGTATTTCTTAGTTTGATATATTTATTAACTGACTTTATGTCATGTGACAGATATTTCAGAGAAGTTACAGGAGCAAAGGGTAATTTGGGCTCATGTTTTAAGAAGTTTCTATCTATGACCTCTTGATCCTGCTGTTTGGGTCTGTGATAATGTTCTATACAGTATGGTGACTTCCCTCATAAAGCTGGAAAGCAAAAGGAAAGGGATTGGTGGTTCCCACATTTTTTCAGGGGTGTGCTTCCAGTGGATAGAGTTCTACCCCTTAGAGACTATCTCCTGCAGGTTGCTAATGCCTTTGTTGCACAGGTTTGATATCAGGCTTTCCACACACAAGTATTTGAGTAACACTTTAAGCACTCATCAATAAGATATGTGGTATGAAATTCTTAGGAAAAAGTACAAATAAGTTCAATTATTTATACTGTAGATACTTTTTCAGTGATTGAACATGTAGTATGTCATGATATAATCCCCCCAAATTTACCAGAGATTCTCAATCAACTATAGCATGGTCTAACTGGATGTGCAATGGAAATCACAACTGAGACTACTGGAAATGTTTAAGCAGCACAAATTTCAGAGCAAATGTTTTTATTATTTAAAATTTACAATATTTTCATTCTCCCACTCAATGTTTTTATTGTATTTAATCAGACTAATAGCATTGATCTAAAGGACCAAGCATCTATTCCAGATTAAGTCATAAGTTTTCATGCAATTTGGGACTTTATTTTTAGAAAGAAGGCAAGCAATGTTGAGCTGAAAATTATAAATAGTCATCAATTAAATTCAGTTCACATTTATTATTGTTTCAGATTAGTGACATAAAGTGTTCATTAATTTGATAAAATAGTTATTTTTTTCCAATTTAAGTTATTTCTAAAGCAATGATCACTTGACAAATAAATGGTGTCCAGATTTTATGCATGCAGATTTACTATGATTTAAAAATTATTCCTCTTACATTAAAAAATATTGTCTTCTTACATAACACTAACTCACAGAAGCTATGGTTACCTGCACAAGATGAATCCAACAAGATAAATTAACATTCCAGCTGGCAGCACTAATTGGATGAAATGTGTTTAAAAAATTGAAATAGGAAAGAGACAAGATGAGGGTGACAGGGGAATATATTAGAGATATCTAGGGCAGGGTGACAGTGGAAATTGAGGGTAAGTATGATCAGAATACAGTGTAGAATTTTCAAAGAATAAATAATCTTCTTAAAAAATAAACCAATGGCACTCATATATGTTCAGACTTATTAGGTGTCTAATTAGAACTAGAAGCAGGGTCTCCCCAGGGCAGAGGAAGTGTCACAATACTTGCATTATCAGGAGGGGTGTTGCATGTCACTGTGAAAACAATTAGCCTAAAATAGTAGGTCAGAAATACCTGTCTTAATTAGAGTTCTTATTCTTTTGATGAAACATCATGGCCAAAAGCAAACTGGGAAGGAAGGAGTTGATTTGGCTTACAGTTCCACATTACTGTTCATCATTGGAGGAAGTCAGGGCTGAGATTTAATTGGGATAGGAACCTGGGGGCAGGAGCTGATGCAGAAACCATGGAGGGGTGTTGCTTACTGACTCGCTTCTCATGGGTTGCTCAGCTAGCTTTCTTATGGAACTTAGGACCACCAGCCCAGGGATGGCACCACTCACAATTGCCTGGATCCTCCCCCATCAATCACTGATAATGAAAATTTCCTACAGGTTTTGTATAGTCCAACCTAAGCATTTTCTTAATTGAGTCTCCCTCCTCTCAGATGACTTTAGTTCATGTCAAATTGACACAAAACCATCCACAACAGCCCTTATCAAGAGATCATACCAAATTGTCATTAATCTTATAGACAGATGCCTAGAATGTATTATAAAACTGACAGCTATATTGCTAGAGCCATTATATACAAAATCACTTTGACAGGAGACCATAATACTTGTATATTTATGTTCACTTCAATAAAAACTAACAAATGCTGTCACCTTGCATTGATAGAATAAGAAATTGGTACATACATGTTGGGGGCTTGTGTATATATGTCTTTGCTAGGATTTCTATTGCTGCGATGAAACACAATGACCAAAAAGTAAGTTGAAGAGGAAAGAATTTATTAGGCTTACACTTTAGCATAGCTGTTCTCACTGACAGAAGTCAGTACAGGAACTCAGGCAGGGCAGGATCCTGGAGGCAAAAGCGGATACAGAGATCATGGAGGGGAACTGCTTACTGGCTTGCTTTCCATGGCTTGCTCAGCTCAACTTCTTATAGAATACAGGAACAACAGCCCAAGGATGGCACCATCCACAATGGGCTGGGCCCTCCCTCATTGATCACTAAGTGAGAAAATGTCTTACAGCTGGATTGCTTCGATGCATTTTTTTTTAACCAAGGCTTCTTTGTCTGGTGACTCTAGCTTGTGTCAAGTTGACACACAAACCCAGCCAGTACAATGTATGCATTTACCCTTGTGTATAATTTGTATCAAATTACCTTTGTGCATTAAAGTTCAGTTAGATCACTCTGATGTTACCTGAAATTAGACAGGGCATATTTACAGGGGTCTATTAATGAGAACTTGTCTGGTTTTAAAGCAAGATCTTGAGTGAGATGCTAAGTGGAGTAAACAGTGAAATCTGGACTTAGTTTTGGGGCCATTATGTGGGGGATAGTGAGCACAAAGAAAAGATTTTGTTCTTTCTTGTGTTGTTGCCATACTGCAGCATCAGAGGATGTTGCCTTCCATTTTAATGAAATGCTATGGTGGACTGTGTTGCAGGAAGACTGGATATCCTTAGTTATCTCCAAAGTTTCAGAATCCTTTGTATCACAGGAACTGAGCTGCTAATAATATCTACTGCTATGACTGATTTTGATGGTAAACTCTGTGGGTTCATGTCATGAGATGCCAGGATATATGAGAAAACATTTCTGGGTGTGTTGCACCATGTTTGTGGAAGAGAGAATCATTTGAATTATAGGAACGAGTAAAAGAAATGTTCCTCCCCAATGTGAGAAAGCATCAGACCAGCATTATCCTGAATTCAATACTGAGTTGGAGAAGGACTGGACTTTCTTTTCCTCTGTTGGGCTGAATAAATGTGGACATCCATTGTCTCCTGCCCTTGGTACTCCTGGTTCCCATGGCTACACAGCAAATTCTTTATTATCAGTCCTATAGTTCCAGGTCATTGAGTGGACTTTCCTGAATTTCCATTTTGCATCTAGAAATTGAGAGATATTTCTTTATACATAATAATTTGCCTATATCTTATGTTTTAATGCATGTGTGTAAATTCTCAAGCCAAAGAGGATCAATGATAAACATTTTTTTCTTTTTATATGATTTATTAATATGCATATATAAAATAGATTTATTGTGTCTTCCTCAATGACCATAACAGGCACATAACTAGAAGACAGAAAAATAGATAAGTAGATAGATGGATGGATAGATAGATAGATAGATAGATAGATAGATAGATAGATAGATAGATGCATAGACAAACAGACAGATCTATAGATGGTAAAAATCTCTTGGTTCTGTTGCTGCAGAGAAGGTTGGCAAGAAGATATTTGGGCTGAAATGATCATCTGAAAACTTTCCTGTTAGAAAGGAGTTAAAACTTCCTAGCTGATTCACTTAGGTAAGAACACTTAAGGCACAAATAGATTATGATTTATGGCTTATGAGAATGACAGCCAATAAAGGTTAACTGAAGGAACAAAACACTTTCTGGGGAAAATCCTATAGCAAATTAAATGATCTTGTAAGGCAATATGTGCTGAGGTCATGCATTACTGACAGATCTGTGCTCCTGTTTGGAAACATTCGTAGGAAGCTAATTGGATAAAGAGGAAGAAAGACTTATAATTGATGTGAAGTGAATAATATTGAATCTCAGTATAGTTATGTTACTAAATTAATATTTTAATGTAAAGAAACTTCCTAAAAATACAAGGAAATGTCTGTAGGTGTGTGTATAAATATTTCTCACATGGAATATGTTGCTTAGCAGGAGCTGTAGATGTGGGGTAAATGTTTAACCCATATTGCAGAAATTATGAATAATGAAATAAGGTTATGATTACACTAAAGATCTCATGCTGCTTTCTTACTTACGCGACCAGAATTAACATTGCTCCATACTTCACTTTATCTTTGCTACTCAAATTCCCAAGCTTCTCTGCCTCTTGCTTGTGTTGGGCCAAGCTGGTCCCTTCATTTGCAGTCTGTTACCTACTCTACCCTTTTCCCTCCTTGCTTTATCTCCTTTCAGCACCCTCCAAGATGTGTTTAAGGAGTTACTTCTCTTGATAGTTTCCTGACCTCATTTTGTTGTCGTAGCACCCTGTGCTTCGTTCTCCTAGAAGACTAAACATTTTGATGGGATACTGTGCTGTTATTCCTACCTCTAGCCTAGGAGTTCATTAAGACCAGGTGCTTGTTTGCTAATTATGTGTCCCAGGCTCTTTGAAGTCAGTGGACATTCTGTTTTCATATTTTTCTTCATGTAAGAAAATAAAGTTTGTTGCTAGTACTTTTAGTAATGCTAGAGACACTATTCATATTTCATAATTAATATACCTGTAAATATGACTCTCCTCATATCTACATTATGGCATGGCATGCAGAAAGAGCCCGGGCAATTCAGTGGAATCGTAACTCTTATTCTTCACTTGCTAAATGTGCATTTAAGGTAAGTCTGAAGTAACTAAGGTCTAATTAATTTTTTAAATTGTAATGAATGAATTACACAGGAAAATACCATATTTGTAATTAATGTTACGAAATGAACAAATTTTCTACCCTTGCATGACATGGAGTCTACAAAGTTTTAACATAAACCTAAGAATACAGCTCCATGTAGAAATCTCTTAGAACGCGCCATGTAAATAACAATTGCACAACACTCTAATTCCTATCTCTTGAAATTCACAAATTAAAACTTTAAAAGCCCCTTTGAAAAACAGCTAAGGTACTCATTTAATTTCAACTTTTGGCAACTAACTGTTGCCTGAATAACAGCTGATTTTTCTGCTGTGATCATCCACGGCATTGTAGATGGCTCCTGAAGGAACAAATACTCTAATGGTGAGCTGTGTCACATTGACCTAAGACATCACTTCTGCTAATGAGTAATAGAAGACAATTAGCTATTCAAAACCTGTTCTGAGAAAGTCATAAAATAAGCTTTGCAAGAAATCCATTGACTTTGCTCCTTTCTCCATAGACATTGCAAGTGACAGCACCCTTCTCTCACACAGATCCAGAACAACAGGATTCTAAATAGCACCTGATTGAGCTGTAGACCTGGGACGTGCTCAAAACATTGCCAGCTGCCAGCTGGAGTGTCTCACATCATCAAGACCAAATGGATTGGATAAATTGGACAAGAAGGTGGCCTGTCAAGTCCGTGCTGAGATCCACAAAATGTGGATCTCACTCAAAATTATTTGCTTCACATTCTACTGACAGGCAGCAGTTGATGCAAAACTGTAATGTTTCATCGGTTATCAACAATGAAAATTAATACTTCAGTATTATACGATTCAGACCTCTACCCCCAAAACACATGTTTCACACACCTTCCATGTATCAAAGAGTTATTATTTTAATAAATAAGTATTTACTAACTATCACTCTTACCACACTTCTTAGAAGTCAATATTTAAAGGTGTAGAATACCTTTGTATCTGCTCTGTTAGAAAGTTAAGTTTCCTGAGGAACAAGGTTTTAACTTGCAAACATATAGCAACACTGGCAGGTATAAATAACCAAGAAAATGCTAGGAATTTAATTTAAATAATATAAGATTTAACATACAAATTGCCAAATAAAGAAATGAATGGATGTTCATTTAGACTAATCCAGTTTTCGAGAATTTAACAATTGCTAAGGTTTAAAAATTTGGTACTGAAGTGAGAACATCACACTTGTTAATATTAGGAATTTGCTTCTGTCATACTTGGGTGTTTCCTATCATATTTAATCCATCTATTAAAATCTTTTTTAATGCCAAACATATATGAGTAGTGCAGCCGCAAATAAACAGTTCCTTTCCTCCTTTTAAGACCTGCATTCCTTAATGTAAAACGTGCTATTTGTAGCTAGCTAGCTTTTAGTGAAGGGAAAAGAAGGATGCCTTTGTTTTTTCTGCAAAACCTCTGTTGGTTATTGAGCAGTGTACAAGCCCATTGTAAGAAGAGGCAGCTGACACGGTCAAGTTCCTGCCTTGCTCTGGGCTTGCTGACTTGTGCTCCTCCCGTCCACACCAGTACTCTTGTTGTCACAATAAAGAAAACTCAGAATGAAAACAAATTAGCAGCCTGGTGAAATCTCAGTGGGCTGAACTTTACTTGACCTGGTGGCAAGAGAGACACCTGGAAGCAGAAGAGACCTCTGATTTTGGAAAACGCAGCTCAATGGACATGTCAGTCAGGTCTGAGATGTAATGCTTCCTCCATGGCTTGACAGGACATTTTCTTTTTTTCTATCTCCTGTGCACTGAATAATATGTTTTACTGCACTCTTCTGCTCATATGCTGGTTCTGTTCCCCTAAAATGTCTCTTTTGAAGACAAGAAAAGATTGTGAACTCTTTTATGTCCAGAATACCAGAATGTAATACAAGTCTACTAAATTATTAAAGGCCAGGAACAAGGTGATATTGACTCAAAAAGAAAGGGGCAATAGGAGATATGTGTGGTTGGGAATGATGGGTAAAATTGCTTGTCCTCTCAGCCTGGTCACCTGGTTTGATTCTCAGAACCAACATAAAAGTGGAAGGACAGAGCTAATTTCACACAGTTGTCCCTTGGCTTCCACATGTGCCGTAATGCACACATCGTGCAGTAACACACTCCCCACACTATATTGCTGTGAGACAAAACTCTTGTACGTTGTAAAGATTTGTAATATGTATTGGTTTAATAAAATGCTGATTGGCCAGTAGCTAGGCAGGAATTATAGGTGGAACGATCAAACTAGGAGAAGTCTGGGAAGAGGAAAGGCAGAGACTCAGTCACCACCTAGATGCAGAAGAGGCAAGATGAGAATGCTGCACTGAGAAAAGGTACCAAGCCACATGGCTAAACTTAGACAAGAATCATGGCTTAATTTAAGTTGTAAGAGCCAGTTATTAATAAGCCTGAGATAGTAGGACAAACAGTTTATAATTAATGTAAGCCTCTGTGTGTTTCTTTGGGACTGAACAGCTGTGTGACCAGGAAGCACAGAAACTGTCATCTATATAATATACAAAACAATGGGTAACACTAAGTTAACTCAATGTGATATGAAAAAAGGCAAGAAGTTGGGAGAGGGTGTATTGGAGGCTTAGAGAGGAATCTAAGGGGTGAAATGGTGCATAGATATTACCATATGTCATTGAATACAGATATGAAATTTTAAAAATTTGACTGAAAGTTAAAAGGGAAGATGTTCAATTTCAAAAATAAAAATAGAATATTCAAGGTGACCTGCTTTGGAGATAGCATTAAAATGTGTAGACAACTAAATAGATATAAAAAGCAAATTATAAAATAGGAAAAACCAATTAGAAACAGTTCTTTGTACATCATATGCTCTCTGTAAATTATTAGTTTCTTGGAGTTGTCCAGCTCGCAGTCATTTCTTTTTCTGGGTTTTTAGAAATTGTTTCTTTTATTTTTTGAGATTATAATTACACCATTGCCTTTCCTTTTTATTCCTTAAAGCTCTCCATATACCTGTTCTTTTTATTATTAAAACCCATGGCTTCTTTTTTCATTAACGGTTACTATATACATATCCTGGAGCAGCTTCTATGTTTTTAACAGAAGCATCTGGTTGGTAACACTCCTTTTTATTGAAGCTAATGGCTTTCTACCCAAGCTAGTGACTATGTTTTAGACAGATTGGTCTTGTTCTAAGACTTTCAAGTTCATATTTGCATAGTTCTGTTTTACCCATTGGCTTTTTCAGTGAAAGAACCTACTCTTTACTCTCAAGACTTCTATTAGTTCAAATGTCTCCAAGTCATGAGTCCCTGATTTTCACTGGCATGCTATATAAACTAAAATTGCCTTTACCTCTGAATGCTGTGCATGTGTGAATGCATGTGCATATGTATTCATGTATGTGTAAGTGTGTGTATGCATGTGTATGTGATTATGCATATGCGTGATCTATAAGTATGTCCGTGTACATGTTTTTCTCTCTGTGTATATGCTTATTTTTCAAGATTAGCTTCTTTTGGCTACTGCCTGCATCTTCATCCCATGAAACAAAATATTCATTAATCATGTCAGAGGGTTTTATTTTCATAGCCTATAATTCTTTTTCACTGTCTGAGTTCTGAAGTATGTAGCCCAATGACCTAAGTCTTGCTTGAAGCTAGGATATTAATCATTATGAGAAGGAAAGCCCACAAAATTACAAGTTGAAGATAATCCTGTACGGGGAAATGTTACTATTCAGACTTTGCAAGTACCCTGAGAATAAGTCTTAGTGCACACTTTATCAAAAACACATTCATAATAAGGGAAACGAGTACAGGTGCATGGAATGTTGAAGAAAGCAATTCACAACTCGCCGTAGAATTAGCACTTTATGCTAGAAACAATTTTAATGCAAGGCAGAAGTTGGAATTGCATCCTGCTAATTCCACCAGATTCCCACTGTCTCATAATAGAAGAATCCCAACTATTTTACTTGAAAATTTCCAGAGCTACAGTAAGACTTTGTGTGATTAAAAGAAGGTAAG
The DNA here is from genome assembly GCA_963919715.1 of Microtus obscurus. Lineage (NCBI taxonomy): Eukaryota > Metazoa > Chordata > Mammalia > Rodentia > Cricetidae > Microtus > Microtus obscurus. The sequence goes on from CAWTZC010000308.1 coordinate 68,657, forward strand.
TCCGGTATAACCAAACTTTGGTGAAAGAAAAAATTTAAATATTTCAAAGAACACAGAAACTTCTGAGTAAAGAAACTTTGAGGGGATCTATAAAATATAACAAAGGAAGGGAGCAAGAGACAAGAGTGAGAAACACCAGGTATTTTTTTCCTCCCACAAAGACTTAGTAGGCTCTACTTGGGCCATTACAATTTTCTTCTTAAGGACTCTGGAAAAAACAATAAGACAAAACCAAACAGGTGCATCAAAATTAGAAATTTCTGTGGTGTTCATTCCCTTGGTCCCCTCTATCAGTGGAGTGCCTTGTTTTTAGGAGAGCCTCCCAGCTCCTGGCTTCTCCCCGAGTGGAAACAAAAGACTAAATGTATGCCCAAATGATGCCCCAGGAAAAAGATTCTAGTTCATCAGCCACAGGCCTGGTAGAACCTGACTTAGTTTGCTATGGTTGGAGGGTTCATTCTGGAGAAGGGAATGTGAATTCAGTCAGAAAACCTGGTGATTGCCGAGACATTGCAAAAATTTCCAGTAGCTGAAGGCAATTGTAAGCAAGCCTGATGACCTGAATTTTATCTGTGTAACCCAGCATGATGAAAAGGAGAAGCAGATCCTCTGACGGGGCCTCTGACTCTGACATGTGTCATATCATAGGCTCCAACAAATAAACAAACAAAGGTAATAAAAACGTAAAGCAAAAAGAGATCATGGCCTGGGAAGATAGCTTAATGGATCAAGTCCTCGTCAACCAAACAAGAGGACCTGTGATTCTTTTTTTTTTTTTTTTTTTTTTTTTTTTTTAGACAGAGAGAGCCAGACGAATTTATTAAAAGTCTTATAGAAAGCAATAGAATTGGTAAGACAGGACCCTGATAAAGTCCAACCAGGACCTGTGATTCTTAAAGCTTACAAAAAGCCAGGAAGGTGTGGTAGTCCAGTTACTGTAATGCTGTGGAAGCAGAGACCAGGGACCCTCAAAGCATGCTGGGAAGCTGGCCTAGGTGGGGTTCCACAAGAGACCCTGTCTCAGTAAATGTAACACTGAGCAATAGAGGAAAACACATGATGTCAGCTTTGGGCCTCTGTGTGTATGGAGTCGTATGCAAACCTGAACATAGGTTTGCATGCATCTAAATAAACACATGGATACCACACCCGTGAACACACACAAATAAACTCATTACAACATATACACATAAACACACACCCATAGATACACACTAGACCACGACATGCACACACATCTAGTCACATGCACACACATGCACACATTTGGGTACACATGTACTCAAATGAAAAAAATGAATAATAGAAAAATAGAAATTCTGTCATATATAAGACACAAATGAGCCTTGAGGAAACTGTGCTGAGTTAAACAAGCCACTCAGAAGGCGGAGCATTATGTGAGACAATTTACACGAGCTATCTAAAGTACTCTACTCACAGGTCTCACATGGAGTTAGCAGCGGGGGGGGGGAGGGCGGGCAATCCGACCTTACAAGGAGATTCACTCCTTTCTGCAGAGGTTGCACATGGAGGGGCTGAAAGGTCAGCTTTCTCTCGGCACATCTCTGCCTTCCACCATGTGAGGATTCAGTGTCTTCTCTGGCAGATGGAGCAAGACACTTTCTTGGAAGCAGAAAGTAGCCCTCAGTAGATCTCAGACCTGTTGCTGCATGTTCTTGACACATCTTAGCCTCAAAAACGGTGGAGAGTGTGCTTCTGTTCTTTATAAATTAAGGGACTCAGACAGTGAGTGTAAGTGACCTTGGACTGCAGAGTTCTGTGACCCTTGGAGGCACTGTCATGCCCTCCTCTCCAGAGAATGCCCAGAATGAAGTCTCAATTCTCCAACTCACACCCATTACTTGTCTTCCAGATCCAAACATATTTTAATCACTAAATTCTATGTCTGTTTACTTTCTAAGCCAACTTCAGCTAAGTTCAAGATTTAAATTCTTAAAAAAGCATTCTTCTTTGATTCATATTTTTCTGGTTTGTTCCATGCTCGGCTACAGAACTTAGCTCATTTTCTAATGCAGAGAAAGCTTAATACAGAATATCTTAATATATCAGCAATTTATTAATTCATAAATTTATATATTAATTCTGATTTCTTCTTTTGTTCAGAAAAATCTAATTACTTTAGAGTTTGTCAATGATCTTTAAAACTTTTCACTAACTCACTAACTCAATAATAATCCAATACGTTTATTGAATTTCTCCGTTATGTTATAAAACCTTCTCCAATTGGTATTTCCTTATCTCACGAATTCTACTGGAAGCATTTTAACTTATTTTCAGGCTTGTAGCTCAAAATTCCAATTTTCTAATCTGGAGTTGGAATTTTCTTTGGGCTGCTAACTGGCTCCCAAATAAAGGCGTGGAGAATTATTAATTATGAATGCTCAACCTTAGCTTATGCTTACCATACCAGCTCTTTTAATTTAACCTATTTCTATTCATCTATTTCTGCCTCATGGATTTTTATCTTTCATCCTATATGTTCTATTTTCCTGCTTCCTCCATGTCTGACTGATTGGCCCCTGTTGGATCTCTTTCATCTTCTTTTGTTTTCTTCCTCAAGCAGAAATTCCTCCCCCTATTTACTCTCCCTGCCTAGAAGTTCTGTCTATACTTCCTCAATATTGGCTGTTAGCTGTTTATTAGACCAATCAGGTGCCTTAGGTAGGCAGGGTAAGAACAGCAACACATCTTTACATAATTAAGCAATTATTCTGCAACATAAACAAATGCAACACATCCTTACATAGCTGAAGAAATGCCATACATCTTTGCATAATTAATCAAATATTCCTCAACACTAATTACTCAAAACAAATAAAAATGTGAAATGTTGAGTACAAATTTTCAATAATTGTGTTACAGAATTATTGTTTTTTAAGCTTGTCAATCTGCTTCTTTGTACCTCCTATAATTCTCTTATATGTTTTTATAAAGACAATACTAAAGCACTCCGTCCCCATTCCTTTATTGTCCTGTATGCAGAACTTCTGTAGGTTTTCATCAATGGAACACTAGATTATAAAAGATAAAAAAAATAACATGTCATGGATAAGTATTGGCAATATTGTATTGTACTTTATAATTGGTTAAAATTCAATTTGTATTGATCAATTATTTGTCTAGTTCCTCTGATGAGCCATTATTCAATTGTTGAAAGTTTATGGTGCAGATATTTCCTTTCTTTGTTCATCTAGGGGAAGGTAGTTGGTTCTTCCCATTAATCCAATTTGATCTGGAATCCCTGTGTATTTGAGGTTAGACTGAAACTTCTCCTTCCTTGGCCCCCCTGAGTGGCACATACAGTAAGACTTTTCCTTTTCATCAAATAAACTAAAGGATAGATTGATTTCTTTTACAATGAGGCATTTATTTTAGCTATCAAGAATGCAGCAAAATTCTTTGCCTTCATATATCTTTATTTAGTGCAGGAAAGCAAGAAATAAAATAAATAATAATAAGCAATGATAATGAACTAAATTGATGATTGATAAAGAATGTGGAGAAGGCATGCTTTAGACTTCATGATCACAAAGGGTCTTTCTTAGTCATAAGGCTGAAGATAACATTTAGAATTATGAATGGAGGCAGTCATATTGAATTAGATGTACAAAAATCTACAGGAAAGTTTAAGATTGTTCACAATCTTTCAGCCCAGTTTGTTAAAGAACAAAACTATGCTTGTGACTATAAAATAGTGCCAAGTACCTAGGTGTCTGATGTTTGTAAAATGGAGAGAGAGAGAGAGAGAGAGAGAGAGAGAGAGAGAGAGAGAGAGAGAGAGGGACAGGGAGAAGATTGTCTATGTGAAGGCTACTAGGCCTCAGTGGAAATATATATTTGGCTTTTTGAGACAGGGTTTCTCTGTAGCTTTGGTGCCTGTCCAGGAACTAGCTCTTGTAGATCAGGCTGGCCTCAAACTCATAGAGATATGCCTGTCTCTGCCTCCCGAATGCTGGTATTAAAGGTGTGCGCCACCACCACCTGGCTGAAAATATTTTATTTCTAAGTGTGATGAGAATATTTATAAAGAATTTAAATCTAATCACTAATTTTGAAAACTTTATTGCCTACTGTTTAGCAAATCCATTTTAGAAGGACATAGAAACAGCTACAGAGTCAGTATGGGGTCTTGGGTAGTCATTTGGGAAAGCATCATAGTTTCCTGTTCAGAGAATACTTATAACTGATCTAATTTTAAAATCAATGTTTTAAGCATACCGGAAATGTCAATTTCTAAGGAAGTTGTACTGAGAGGAGGATATAAGCCTAGTTTCATCGTCACAGTTGTGTATGAGAAACTGCAAGAAAAAGAAAAGACTTAACAAATCACTAGTGATGTCATCCAAAACTTAGCCAGGGACTTCATTCTTCAGTTACCTCTAGGTGTGTTCCTGGATGTATATATTTATGCAATGTTGAGAATGCTGGGTTAATGTGGCTGGAGAGATGGTTCAGCACTTACTCTTCCTGCAGAAAACTGCATTTGGTTCCTGGCACTCACACGCTAGTTCATAACCATTTAGAACTCCATTTGTAAGGAACCCTTTGCTCTCTTCTGAACTCTGATTGTACTGCACATATTTGGTGTACTCGTATTTGGGCAAAATATTGGACATAAAATAAAAAATGAGTCTAAGGACATTATATAAAATGTAGTATTATCTTATTTTTAAATGATATCAAACATCTGGATATTCAAACAAATATGAAAGGTTAACATAAACGACTTTAACTTTCTTACAGAAAATTTATATTTTCTAGGGAGATGACTGTGATATTCTTTTGAATGATGTTAAGTACAGACAAAATATGTCAGTTTGTCAGGTATTTTATTTCTGTGCTATATTGAGTCTGTGGGTTTTGCTTTATAAACTGTTAAATCTTATTTATAGACTACAGAATACTTCCAGGAGAACTGAGGTCAACATAGCCCTCAAGCTTAGTTTTTCTCCATTTAGGAAAACAAAACAAAGCTGTGGTATTTCTCATTCTTCCTTTGACTGACCTTCACTTGCCATTATTGAAAATTAATGGAACTCAGTCAGCTGAAGTTTTCCCAATTCACATTTCTCTACTTTAGGTTTCTAGACAAAGACTTTGTATGATTTATTGGATCTCTCCTGATAAAGATAACTACATGTTGAAGAACATAAAAGCTCAGATATGATAAAATATATCATACATGTTATTATCAAAGATAGTGAAGGACTGCTATATGGGTTTCTGACCCATGTAGAACCAAAGCTTAGATCCAGAGAATGGAGGTTACTTGTAATGTTTTGGGCCTACCAGTATCTTCCAGCTCCAACTCTGCCTTTCCAGTTGTAGGTGCAGATCTGGGGATGGGAGTCACAAAGTCAGTCCAGCTTACTAATGTTTCAATTAGAGACTTGAGTAATGCAAGATGATACTGGTTGGCAGGTGAGAAAGTCTGGGATGTGGATTGGGTCCAGATGTCATGGGTAACAGAGTCTGGGATGTCATTCCAAAGGGGAAAAAAATAATATTTAGAAAATTTATCGGAGTGTTTTTTGAATCAATATGTAAGGAATTCTAAAAAAAAAAAACAGCACTTGGGAAGGCTGTGGATAACACTCAGAGGGTACAGTTCTCATTGTTCAAGGAGAACCTCAGTTTAGATCCCTAGCATCTTCACAGCACCAGCGTTTGATGGGATGTGTCTGTGACCCCAATGATGGAGGGAGAATTAAGTGGCTTCCTGAAGTTTGTTGTCAAACCACAGTTGCAGCAGTGATCACTCCAGTGGTGAGACACTGCCTCTCCCAAAAAGGAGGAGGAAGGGAATTGAGGAAGATTTCCTGATGTCAACCTCAGGACAAGAGAATATTTGACTAACATTTATCACAACTTCGGAGAGCTCCTGGCTATTGCAGTATGATGAATCAAATACAGCATTAAGCACATGCTGAGAAAGACTAGCAGATGGAAGGGTGATTCATTCTGTTGCGAAATAGGAAAGTATAAAACAATCATTACACTAATAGGTGTGTTGAAAGGGATGAAAGAGCAAACCAAGAGTTCCGATGAGTCAGATACAGAACAGAATGAGTAACAAACTGAGTAAAAAGGTAGTAATTGTAAACCAAAGCCCACATAAGTGTCCATGAGTCCACACTAACATACATAGGCATGGACAGACAGATAAATTGAGGAAGAAAGCTTCATGGTTCTCTCTAATCCCAAGACAGGTCTGCTTTTTCTTAAATGTGGTTTGAATAGTCACTTCATCCAAAGAACTGAGAATCAAAATAGAGAGGAAAGACTTTTGAAATGGAAATTGTAAAGTATCTGTGATATTAGGAATGCTGGAAGCAGGACATGCTGATCACGTATGGTAACTGTATCAAGTATGTAACTAGTTATAAATGAAACCATGTTCCTTTTAGAAAGACAAGCTTCCTAGGAACACAATCAACTTTTGGTAATAGCTATAGTTTAGCGCTATGGTTACAGTGATTTTCCTTCAACATTGATCTGCTGACAAATTTTCTTTAATGATGTATTGATTTTAAAATAAAATGAAAAGGAAAGCAAGGATGTTTTATGGATCAAAGAGCAAAGATATGCATTTGTTCTAGAAGCAAGGACACACAGAAAATACACCTGGCAGGCCTTTTTAACAAAGCACCTTTAAAGGGGTACACAGCACAGGCAAAGTCATAAAACTGAAAACATACTAAGAATAAAATCAAAGCACAGTTATTTTTGCAACTACTGCCTGTATTTAATACTCACCTCCTATCCCCATTTTCAGTTCCTCTAATAGTTTCAGGCTTATATAAGAATTTCATCTGTGAGTGCAAGTTAAAGTATAAATTATACACATATGGCAATATGTGTGAACTCACCTTGGTAACACAATCAATGACTGTGTGAATTTCCTGAACTCAGAACACCCTATTTCTTTACATTTTATGCAAGACATTGAAAATATATGGCTTATATTTAGACACATATTCATATCCTCTATCTATTTGAGGGCCCTTTGGACAGACATAAAAGTCATAAGTAAAACCCTTCTTAAATAAAAGAACCCAATATATTAGTAGCAGTGTGTGTGTGTGTGTGTGCGTGCGCGTACCCATGAACAAACATGTATGCATTTTTGTATGTGGATGAGTGTGCACAAATGCCACAGCCATACATGCAGATCAGAGGCCATCTTGGGTTTCAGTTCTCATCTTTCACTTCGTTTGGTGTAACATGGGAGGGCTCCTGCTTGTTTGGGTTGGGGTTTTTGTCCTCCCACCAGGTACCCCACAACTGTTTAGCCCCCCAAAAAAACACACATAGGTCTCCATAAATCATATGCTGATTGGCCCATTAGCTCTAGCCTCTCACTCACATCTTGATTAACCCATTTTTCTGATCTATGTTAGCCATGTGGCTCAATACCTTTTTTCAGTGGAGCAGATCACATCCTGCTGCTTCGGTGATCTGGGCAGGAGTGGGAGAATCAACTTCCTCCTTCCCAGAATTCTCCTATTCTCATTACATCATTTCTACTTCATGTCTGGTTTTTCTGCCTGGCCAATCAGCATTTATTTATAACATAATTGACAGAATACAGACAATTCTCCCGCACCACTCCCCCCTCTTTAAAAAAAAATATCCATAGTCCATTTTTTGGGAATGTGGGTGTAGTATTCCAGGCTGGTTGGTGGCACTGATAATCTTATGGGAACCTAAAGAAAATTTACAGTTATGATCAAGTCCTGACTGAAGTATCCTGTGAGTCTTGATCATCTCAGACAGCAGTCTTGAACCTGTTCTGGATGAAGAACTCTGTTATCTGGGCCATCTGTTCCTACCGGAGATTTGTCAGATGGTCTTCCTTGAACAAAGCTGATTTTTCTTAACTCTGAATAAATCCACAGCTTCTCATTTTCTGTGGAAACAAAAGCAAAATCTCTTCTCCAAAGTAACATACCTTTTGACTTCAACTGTGAAGTCAAGGTATTTTCAAAATACCTATCTTGGATTAATTCTGCAGCATTTATAAGCAAATATCCTTTAGCATCTCCTCCCTCAGCATACAAAAAATTCAAAGAGAGCATAATAACATACAGTATCAAGATTCTCTGTGTATTTTACATCTTTACGTGGCTTTATTTTAGCCTGTATTTCTTTTATTTTTACTTTTAACTTTTGGCTTTTTGAGACAGGTTCTCTGTATATCTTTGTCCTGGAATTCCTTCTGTAAACCAGGCTATCTTTGAACTCACAGAGTTCCATCTGTCTCTGCCTCCCAGGCTACTCTCTTTCTTTTCTTTTCTTTTTTATTTTGAGAACTTTAATTATTAGCCTGTATATATTTTTAACACACTGTAAACCATTTAGAGGTTTTCTTCCTCTCTGAATCTCTCTTTACTGTAGTTTGGGATAGGGTATATTGTTTATAACTGCCTATGCTAGGGGAGCTGGGCAATGAGCTTCTGGGACTCCTGTCAGCTCCTCCCATCTCTGCGTAAGAGCATTGGGACTTTTGCTGCTTTTTAATGTGAGTTCTGGGTATTCAGGCTCAGTTCCTCACATTTGTACAACACACAGTTTTATCTACTGAATCACTTTCTCATGCTCCTAATAACCTTCCGATTGTCTTAATAGCTCAGGGACTAGAGTATATAAAGTGTGACTTTTAGAAAGGATACATAAATAGCACATGATGAGAAATCTTAGCTGCAAAATATTCTTTATAATACAATACGGGTTTCTAAGAGGGTGTGAGGATGGTTATTGCAAGTTATATAAGCCCAAGTCTTCCACACTGTAGTTAAATAAATACCTTTGTAGATACGAGCATGAACGCCTCAGAAACAATACCTTGAATAGAAATACGAAAGTAGTGAGAGCAGTGCCATGATTACTAACAAGCTAAGTTCTTCTGATCACTGAAAAGTAACTGACAAGCAGGAGACATGAATGACCAAGGTATAAGCTAAATCATATTTAGGTGTGATGTAAAATAGATAGTGCCAAGTTTATTTATTAGCTTTCACATCATTTTGGAAATTGAAAATCCAATATCTTTCAGCTTCACTCTACCTAGAAGCTCACACATTTTTAAATTATCATGTGATTATCTCCATTATAATCACTTCAATGTAATTATTTTAAGTGTGATTTTTTTTCTGAAAAAATTCATTTTATCATTCAGTGTATTGCCTTAATAATGTAGTAATGAACACAATCCTTGGTGCAATCAACAAGATAGTGTGGTGTGTTATTTTTAATCAAAGATGTCACAGATGAGACAATTAGATATCAAGTAGGAAAATGGATTGTTTCATTAGAAAGCCAGAGCCAACACTAATTGGATTGTGTGTGTACTCCTACATATGAAAGCATAGAAAAGCATCATGAACTTCACAGTGGCTGGGTGACCTTTAAGGATGATTCTTTCTTTGCAGTTCAACTTTGACCTTTTCAGATAATGCCCCTGAACTTGCGATGTGCCAGTGTTTGGCAAGTAAGTGTCTCTAATAAAATCAACAGCTGGGTTGCCATGAACTGTTTCCCCAGCCGAGGATGACAACGTCTTAGAGCCACTGAAAGCTTTAATGGAAACAAACCTGTTTACTTGTAAAAGCAAGGGTTCTTGCTTGAAGAGACTAATCAATTCTTTCACTTGATAGAAATTTTAATTGAAGACAACATCCAGAGGTGAAAGTAGCATGCAGCTAGCGGCTCTTCTTGCCAGGCTACAATATTAATTGGGACTGTCCTAATATTTTCATTGTTGAATTCACTTGACAGAAACACTAAATTACATCAAAGTTGCTTAGGCATGAATTTTCTGAGAGGCAATCTTTCTAAATTTGAACATATGTAGGAATCATAAAACTGATCAATTAGAAGGATAATTTCACAATTTGCCCACAATGCAATATCATTTCTGCTTCACTTTACCAATGAACTATGAAATTTACCTCATGCTCATATCAATAATAAGGGTAATTTGTTTTGAAGCAAATATTTACTCTGGAGGTATGATTTAGCACTTGTTAACTATTTCCTATTTTTCTTATTTCCCATGAATATTGTGAGCTATATTTTTACAGTCTTTGTGTATGCTCAGTTGTATGATCAAAAGCATGTATCAGCAGGGAAAATTAGCATGGCCCCTGAGCAAGGATGACATGAAATTTGTGAAGCCTTTAAAAAGCAAAGAAAAGATGAATAAGTCAATAGGTTTCTTAAAAGTGTCAAAAGATAATAATAATAATAATAATAATAATAATAATAATAATAATAATAATAATAAGTAATAATAGGAGTATCAACCTAGAAAAGTGACAATAGCCTAACAGTGTGTCATTTTGTCCATTTCTTGAGTGCTCTTCCCAGAAAAGTAGATTTACAAAGAAACTTTTCTACTACAGCTGCCACACCCTCAAAGATCAGTGGAAGAGAACTTGAGCAATTATTCTTACACAGGGCTCAGCACTGAGAGGAGGACATGATTTCTTTTTGACTTTCTACCTTCGTACTCAAGACAGAAACTCAAGCATCATCTGAGAGCCATCTTCTTCCTTCCTTCATGCTCTATGCCATCATCCCAGAAATATTTTCAAGCATGCCTTCCATTTTCTGTTTTATTTCAGGTCCATCTATATACCATACCACAGCTATCCTATATCTATCAGACTTTCTAAATGAGAACTATGACCTATATGTCTCTGTACTTGACATACTCAGTGCAACACCTGGCACACATTAGGTGCTTATTGAATGCTAGTGGTAATAGAATGCATTTCAGTTGCATAACACCTTTTCCATTTTAACTTTAGTGGGAGTTTATTGTTGATGTTTCTATTGACAGTAAGTTTAATAGGGTTTCCAATAGTCAAAATGTCTTTTAAAAGAATGGAAATCCGTAGTATATCTGAACAATACATTAGCTATAAAAATATTAAATAAATTTTTTTTTCTTTTTTTTATTGGAAAAAAAGGCAATTTCTGCCTCCTCCCCGCCTCCCATTTCCCTCCCACTCCTAAAAAGGAAGGGCAAAGGCTCTTATTTCTGACAGTAAAAGTAGCATGTGTACTACCTGTACGTTAGCTGGGTCTCTAACTGACTAGCCAGTGCCTGCATAGGATTCCTCTGTGCACACAATTCTTAGTATGTCTATTCTAAGTGCTGGGGCCGAACCCAGGACCTTGCACATGTCTGGCAATTGCTCCACCACTGAGCTGCACCACCAACCCTATCATTTATTTGAAACTGATTTTTTTTTTTTTACTTTTTTGGGTTTTGCCCCAGGAGTCCCCCAATTCAGTTGGCTTTGGGTCTTCTCTTTGAGGGCATGTGGATCCCCTTGGGCCCTCAGAGTGACTTTAAAAAATATTTCTTTTTTTTTTTAATGTAGTACATTTTTTCTCTAGCACAAAGGAGAGCTACCAGTGTGAAAGGGGGATAAGAGGTGAATAGAAAATGATATTGAGTAAAACAAAGCCTCAAAAAAAATAATACAGTGCAGAACTTCCTGTATTTTAATTTTTAAACCACCATTGCTGTTACTCCTAGTTTGTAGACAAGGAAACTGAAGCCCAGAGATTAAGTAATTTGTTGAGGCTGCGCAGCTGCTGCGAATAGTTTGAGCCTGCAACCTGGAGGAGTCCTTGCTGCTCTGCTAGGGAAGGGGGAGGTACAGGTAGGAACAGAGAATCTCAAAATGTCACCCGCTGCATGAGTTCAGGGCTAGGCATATGATAGATGTGTAATTACTGTATTTTAACAAATAAAGGAAAGCCTTTCTTAAACCGCTTTAAAAAAAAAAAAGAATGGAAATCAAGTTCTATTTGATGGCTCACACCTTTAATCCCAGCACTTAGAAGCAGATAGATCACTATGAGTTGGCAACCAGACTGGTTTACGTAGAGAGTTCCAGGCTAGGTGGAATTAGCATAATAAACCACCATAGTAGAATAGCTTCAATTTGTTTGTGAACATTTAAATGTCTACCTGTACTTGACAGTACAGATTTTTGTTTTGGGTGTAGTATGTGTATGCGTGCATGAGTATACCACAAGTCACCATTGGGCATCTTTTTTAGTTGCTCTCTACATTATTTTTTTTAACAATTTGTTTTTCCTCTCATTTAATATGCACATGAGCACAGGTGGCATCAGTGGCCAAAGCCTCAGATAACCCTGGAGCTAGAGATACAGAAGAACATGCTGGGAATCAAAGTCAGGTAATTTAGAAGAGCAATCCATATGCCCGTCTGCTGAGCCATTTCTCCAGCTTTATCCCTCTTGTCTTTTGAGACAGCTTGGGGCAGGTGGTCACAGCTTCTGGGTGTTTAGGACTAAACTAACCAAGTTATATCTAGAAGACAGTATTTTTATAACAATCCTCTAACTTCTTTCACAGTCTTTCCAACCATTTTCCATAATGTTCCCCGGGCCTTGGAGGGAGAAAAGGGTTCCATGGAGAATCTTCTACTGATGTTTTGCTAGGCGAACAAGTAGTTAAAGTGTCTTCTAAATATTTCTGTCTAAATCATGTACTAGTTCATCCCTCTACTGGTGGTTTCAGAAAGAGAAGATCATGCAACTCACCTCTGCCTTTGATGTGCATGAGTCTCACTTGCTACCTTCTACCATTGTGGTGTCACAGGAAAGACTCTCATTTAGGGAATGATGGGCCTCTTGACCTCACTGACATTAGCAATCCAGTTAAACTTGGTCCCTTTTCTGTTATCGGACATTTATAGTATTATTCTCACTTTTTAGTTGTAATTGTACTTCTTAAAACTAACGCTAGAAGATTCCATGGTTTTTCATTTTGATCTCTAGACTTCATGCATGCATCCACATGGAGACAGCACACACTATGGCTGATTAATTCACTTCCATCTTTTCCAATATTGCTCTTGGAAGAGGAAGGTTTGCTGTCTTCCTCTTGCAACCTTCCTTTATGTCTTTACACAAGTCTTCCATGGGGGCAGTTTCAAATGTCTGGGACCTCCAAAAGATGTGCATAAAATAGATCTCTAGCCTTGAGGAGTTCACAGTTTTTATAGGAGAGATTTATCCATAAAATATTTAGGAGAAAATGCCATACTTGCATACAGCAACATTTTGTGATATCATCAGAGTATACAAAGTAATGCTACATAAAATATAAGAAAGAAAAGACATGAACAAAGAGGACAAAGTTTTCTTCAAGTAGACAAAGCCATTTTATCTCCAAAAGCTATGTAAACTCTAATTGCTCAGAGCAGAGGCAGGGTAGACAGAGCACCAGGCCGATTCCTACTGCCATTGCTTCACGCATTTCATCAGAATCTTTTCCAGTACTCAGTTTTTCCATCATCTTCTATTTTAATGATAATGATCCTTCATTGTTATTATCAGGCTTTGAATTGTAAATACCATTGGCAGATATTTACAACTATTTTCTCTCCATATAGAGCTATTTTTAAACTACACTTATTGTTTCTCCAGATTTACTGGCTGCCAAGCATGGGGTGTTTCCCCTTGTGATGTTCACATCTATCTATGTAGTTTTTCAAGTCTAATTCCCTAGCCATTGTTGCTTGAAAATTCCAACTTCTCCCCATCTCTGTTTATGTATACTTTGCCATTCCTCATTCCCTGAGCTGTTTCCAGTACTTTTTGTTCTCTGTGTGACACCAGTGACATTTCTTCATGTATTTGATATGTATTTATTAAGGGAAAAAGGTAAAATTGGAGTGTATATTATAGAGCTCTGAAAAGAAATGGAGAAGCCATCGTTTATCAAGTCTCAGAACTAACCATGCCTGAACCTTCAAGGTGAGCTGCAGAAACATCTTCCTCAAGTGAACTGACCTTGTTTGTTGTTGTTAAAGGTTTATTTCAATGTTCATTTTTGCACATGTGAGTGTCTGAATGATTAGATGCCTGTAGAAACCAGAAATGGTCATTGGATTGCCTGGAGCTGGGTTACAAGCAATTGGGAGATGCCCGACTCCTGTTTTGGGAATGGAATACTGTATCTGTGGAAGAACAGCAATTACCATCTCAATCCTCTGGACTGACATTTGACTGGGCAAAACCAAAGGCTAGGAATATGCTCCCCTTATCTCTGTTGGACTATGGGGTCTCTACCCACAGTCTATCTAGTGATTGAGTCTTTGACCAGTTTGTTTTCTTTCAGGACAACTTAACATTTACTACCACAAATCACATTTACTCACCAACCAGTGGTATATTTTACAACTCCTGTAAGGTTTAAATCTACAGACATAAAACCTATTTTTTTTAAAAAAAAAGTCAAAAATATTTCAGTATGGCTTTGAATGTATTTGTTTTAGCATAATAAAACAATGAAATTTCTATGTTCTTAAATAAGTTGACTTCATTCTTAGTTGCTAGTTATTTCTACTACTACTGCTGAATGATTACTTTCATTAGGATCAGGGTTATAACTCATTTACTTGTTTAATCTCTACAGCTTTGCTTAGGAGAACTACTTGTTCAATATTTAAGAGCATTGAATGTTGGCTTGCTTTATTTTCATTTTAGTTTTTTTTTGGGGGGGTGAGGGGGGATTGTTTTACCTCTTAGCAACTTAAATATTTCTTGAGGTTAATTCTATTGCATATTGAGAAACTGAAACTCATAGCAATTATCAAACAGGGAGCCATTATGGAGCTACAGAACCTGGCACTAGGAATCTATAAGTATGATACCAGATAAGACCTTAAACAACAGTGGAGAGGCTGTCTAAACTGTAACTGGATTGATGACTTACCTTACTTGTCATCATAGAACCTTCATGAAGAAACCGATGGAAGCATATGCAGAGATACACAGCTAAGCACTGGGCCGAGCTCCCAGAGTTGGATCGAAAAGAGGGAGGAACTATAATATGAGCAAAGGGGTCAATACCATGATGGGGATACTCACAGTAACAGCTAACCTGAGCTATTGGGAGCTCACTGACTCTGGACTCACAGTGGGGGAACCTGCATAGTCCCTAAAGAGGCTCTCTGAATGTGGGTGACAGTTGTGGGTGGGGTTTGGGGAATGAAGGGTGGGAGCAGCAGGAGTGGAGGAGCGAGTGGGAACTGGATTTGGTAAGCAAAAGAAAATAGCCTCCCCACACCCCACCGAAAGCAGTTTTCTCTGTAACTTTGGAGGCTGTCCTGGAACTAGCTCAAGCTGGCCTGAACTCACAAAGATCCACCTGTCTCTGCTTCCCAAGAGCTGGGATTAAAGGCATGCGCACCAACACCCAGCTGAGAAAAGTTTTGTTTTCTTTTAAAGATCAAACAGAAACAAGTGACCATGAAATAAACCAATTGGATTTTTCTCCTTAAACAAGTAGCTTATTTTAGAGTTCTCATTCTTTTTCACTTGTAGCCCTCAAACATAGATGTAATCAATACCTTGATAATTCAAGGTGTGCTCCATTTGCTCCTAAGGAGTAACTCTCATACCAATCAAATGTTCTCACTGCTTTTGTTTGCTTCTTGATCAAGGTTGTTGTTATTGCTGTTATTGTTGCTGCTGTTGTTGTTATTGTTGCTGTAGTTTGAATAACTGGAAGAGAGAGTAACTAGCAGTCATGTTTGTCCTGTTTCTGGTAGGCTGTGTTCTTCAGTACCCTTCTTTCTGATTTATGTACCAAAAGTACCGAAAGTTAGAGAAGAACCATGGCAGCTGCATGTAAGCAAAGATGTGAAGGGACCCCACTCTGGTCTGAATACAGAACATCCCTGTGAGGAGCCTCATGTGTTGATTGATTTTTGGATTATAGATTCTCTAGGCTTTGCCTACAAACTCATAGATTAATCCCTCAGCAGATCCACAATTGATGGTGTTTCCAATAAGTAGTTGAAAGTATGAAATGAGATCCAATTTGAGGTAGAGAGTCAAGGGGGTCATGACATATGAAATTATCAAATATGTGGTTGAATCTTATTTCTCTCTCTGCTTCCCAGTCATGGTAAGATAAGAGGTATCTTCCACTCTGTGTTTCCATTCTGGCTTGCTACAAACCAGCACAGTAGAGCAAGCTCTTATGGACTGAAACCATTAGCAAAAAGTCTATCCTTGAAGTTGTTCTCTGGGGAATTTGGTCACGAAGATGAAAAGCTCATGAATACAGTCTTGATGACAAAGTGCAGCCGGAGCTGACTGACTGGTCTTTTCTCACCCACCTAGCTCTGAGACTGGTTACTATGGTGACATGGGGAAATGCAGTCTGCCAAGAAGAGGTCTGTTCCCACAGGGACTGAGTTCATTTCTTGGACTCAGTTCTGAGGAGCAACAGGATTTGGGGAAGCAGAGGTGATCAAGGTTACAAATACCTAAACAGCATTGTCATTTGCTCTACATATCTCCTGGATGAAACTATTCTGTTCTGTTGTTGTGCTCATGTCTCCATCTTCCGGTATACCCCCACCGTGGAGACTCTCATCGCCTAAGGAAGCGTCCTTTTTGTGAATAAACAGCCAACGCTCGGTGATACCGCGAGGCCCAAGTCCTTATTTTTGATCCTGACACTGAAAAAAGAAATAAAACTAAGCAAAACCAGAGGAAAAGATTCCTGTACAATTTTGTTCTTTTCTGCATCCTACCACTGGGATCTTTGGGTGTCCACATTCTCATCTTTAATTGCAGAAAAATAAGATCTTTCATGGGGCTTTTTTCCCATTCTTTATCCCTAACCATCCTTTTTCTTTTCCTCTAATTCTGCCTGAAAGAAAAATAGCCTGTGGCATTTAGACCTGGGATAAACATGACTGGAAAAGTGAGAAAAGGTAGCCAATTAGATTGGAAATGCCTGATTTCTGTTTCGCCAGTATGTGGAAATAGGGTACAATCATGTCAGTATTATGTGTTTCCTTATTCCAGAAAAGAAAAGAACTAATAATTATGAACAGTCTGAAAAGCCAAGGAAACACTGCACAAGGCAAACTGAGGCCATGACAAGGACAAAGAACCATGCTGATGCTTGCTGCTTTTCGTAGATGTGCTGATACTCAGTGATATTTGAGGTCAGAGCTCTTGATTTGGTGGGCCAATCATGGACTGTTTGGAAAATCAATCTGTAAGAAGCTTGAAAAATCATTAAGCCAGAAATGATACTGGTTTGCATAACCACATATAACTTCTCAAATCATTGTTGAAATGTAAAAGAATCCTTTGCTTCCTATAGTGTATAATGCCCTGAAATAAAACTATAGAAAAAATAAAATGTTTCTGGCTGGTTGTACTTTACTATAGAGTTGTTGAAGCCGTCTTGAAAAGCACATCTGAAGTCTGAAGATGCTCTAAATTACCTTCCTGCCTGAGGTACTTACAGCACTCTCTCATCCTTTCGAAACTCTATTTTAGTTCCAGAAATAAATGGAGTAATTTTAGCTCTCCCAGTCAGGGAGAGGGACAAAGGTTCTCCTAAGTGAGCAGTGACTACCTCAGCGGCAGAATATGGATGCAATTGATACGGGCAAGCAGACAGAATGCTTCAATAAATGTAAGAAAATGTCATGTGATGGGACACTAAATTACTGGAAACATCTAATTAAAGACACTGGACATCTAATAAGTACTATTGACAAGACTGCTTAGACTCATGTGCCAGGAGTTTTTGAGTTTTTAAAACAAAAGAAATAATAACAGGATTAATGTTCCTCTTTTAGTCTTACGAAAAGTGGTGAAAAGGAAGCACAAGGTCATTGATTTCCAGGTCAGGAAGTGTTCTTCATGAACAGTGTATTCTTGCTCATTTAATTTCTTTTTGCTTCATGTGAAGCTTTATTTTTATCAAAGAAATGAAAATATATAATTTAAAACTTCAAATGGCACTGTAGGCTGG
Organism: Microtus obscurus; assembly: GCA_963919715.1. Taxonomy (NCBI): domain Eukaryota; kingdom Metazoa; phylum Chordata; class Mammalia; order Rodentia; family Cricetidae; genus Microtus; species Microtus obscurus. The sequence goes on from CAWTZC010000308.1 coordinate 86,514, forward strand.
CAAATGGCTCAGTAATCTCCTATTTATATCTTCATTCCCTAGCGGGTATTTTTTTCTGAGATTTTTAATTACGTGCCTATATTAGTTCTTGATTTTTGTCAAAGATTGACATTATTATGGATTTTCTATTATTGAATTGGTGATTTTCCCACCCTGTAGTCATCTTCGTTTACTCATACAGCTTTACTTCATCTACCCTCTTAATATGTTCATACAGATTTCTCTAGATCAATTTTCAGTTCTTATATTAGTCTGACTTTGGAAATACTATATACAGTTGAGAGAATAAAATACAATGATTGTGTTTTACCTCTGTTTTTTTTTTGCTTTTGATAATTGCTACGTATATTTTCCCACATGATATTCTTTCTGTCTTTAACTATCTAGTTTCTTAACTTTCACATTGGACTGAAAAATTTCTCCGAAAATATCAACTTCATGAGGCTATAATTTTCATTGCTTTTAACCATTTTCACATAGATATTATATTATGGATACTGGCCCAGTATCCATGTATCTCCATGTATCTAGCCCCTATAACTGTAATGCCCATTCTACATTTGGACTTGGCTACATCTTGTATAAACCATCTGAAAAATACCAAACCCCACATTCTTCCATTTGAATAAGCACCTATGCATTTCTACCTCCATCATGAGACCATGCCTCTGAGGAATAAGAGTGAAATGAGGAAGAGTTTTCTGTGCAGGAACAGCATGGCAGTCAGCGCCTGACAGCTATCAGCTGAATGAATGCCTGAACAGGTCTTGCCAAGGTCACCTTGACCTAGTATAAACACGTATAACTGTTTAGCTGGTGATACTACCTGATAGAGAACACAGCATTTAAATACACCAAATTTTGAGGGGCTCAGGACCCTCAGTTTAGTCCCAGTTTTCCTTAGCTATCTATCTACCATTCCAAGATTCTCCTGGGTCCTGCTACATCATTTTGATTTCCCCCTTCATTGCAGTAAAGCAAACAGGAGTGTCTTAAGAATTTTATTTTCCCAACCTTTCTCAAGACCCAGCAATACCACTTTGGAGTATATACCCAAAGGATGCCCAATTGTATCACAAGGACATGTGCTCAGCTGTGTTCATAGCAGCATTGTTTGTCATAGCCAGAACCTAGAAGCAATCTAAATGCCCCTCGAACAAAGAATGGATAAGGAAAATGTGGTACATTTACACAATGGAGTACTACACAGCAGAAAAAAATAACGACATCTTGAATTTTGCAAGAAAATGGATGGAGCTGCAAAACATTATTTTGAGTAAGGTAACCTAGACACAGAAAGACAATTATCACATGTACTCACTCATAGGTGGTTTTTAAACATAAAGTAAAGAAAACCAGCCTACAATTCACAATCCCGGAGAACCTAGACAACAATGAGGACCCTAAGAGAGATATACATGAATCTAATCTACTTGAGAAGTAGAAAAAGACAAGACCTCCTGAGTAAATTCGGAGCATGGGGACCTTGGAAGAGGATTGAAAGGGAGAGGAGAGAAAAATAGGAGAGCAGAAAAAAAGTATAGCTTGATAAAATCAATAAAAAAGAATCTTTTTTCCATTGACAAGGGTCTAGATTTATGAGGTCAAATTTGAAAGACCTGTTTTCCTAGTTTCTTCCCAGATTTCTTTCATTATTAACAAATATAAAGACATACTGAGCTCCAATATAAAACTTCACATTTGTTAAAATGTTTTAGCTCTTATTTTTATTTCAAAATTAGAAAAATATTGTGATATATTTTCAATGAATTTCCCATTTCATCGAACATTTAATTGATTGGAACTGTCTAAAAAAGATGTTATTACAAACTATTAGTTCTTTTTTATTTTCATTACTACATTGATAATTTCCTATTTCTCCCTGTGCAGTTACCAGTTCTAATGTTTTAGAAAGTATAGAAGGATCTCGTAATTTTCAATGTTTTTATGTTATTTTGTGAAAGAATTTCTAGGACCACATTTCTACTACTTCTCCAATGGGTTTGTAAATTTGTCTAGTAGATTATCTTTTCTTTCTAAAACTTTTATTGTTTTATCTTTTTTCATCTTCTTTCCTCCCCATCCCTTTTATTTAGTTTTGTTTTCTTTTATTTTGCCTCATTGTATGTGTACTTTTTCTAGTGCTAACATGGTGCCTCTGGTCTCATGCATGCTGGACACATCTTAACTCTTGGATGATCTTGGGTGCACTGCCCTTTGTAGACCTACAAACTAAAAACAGATACAAGCCCGAATACAGAAGTAGATCATATTGACTTGGTGTTTTCTTCAAAGGCCAAGAGATTATGAGCTAATTGGCTGTCTCACAAGGGTTTGAATCTGTGGACCTTTTCTCTCATGCTGTTTTCCCAGAAAACGCACCGTAGATTTGTGATAGGACATTGTAACTCTGAGAGTAATTCATTTGGAACAAGGGTGATAGAATTTCCTGCATTCCCACTATCTTCTCTCTCCTGCTATCACTCCTAGATATGGCTTATGTTATGGACTTGCCATTTTCTCTGTGAAACTTTCCATAGAGGAAGACTGTTGGCACACGGAAGATACTTTTGTGAATTAAGGGCCTCAATGAAACATTTCTGAGTGCAGCTCTTCCTTAAAAAGATGTGCTCTAAAGTCAGCTCACTTGACTTATTTTTCTCCTACATGCCCAGTGCCCTGACTTCCAGTGTCTCTATGCAGGTGAAAACACTGATTCTCCCGACATTTCTCCTCTGTCCTCTTCTGTTGTCCCCTGACCTGTCCGTAAACTGTCATTACTGTCCACCTGTGGTCCAACTTTAAAGACAAAAACATCCTTCCATGCTTCCGATTTTTGTTTCTCTTGACCTTTCCAGTATTTTGAAATTTTAAGGATAACTTTTACAGAGCATGTGGAAATGCTACATGTTTATATCATGAAATATTAATAATAAAAATTGTTTGTTCAGGGTTTACATGTCTGAAGTTTACCAAAAATACTGTAATTGTTCTCTCTGCTAGTATAGCTAATTGAGTTGAGGCTAAATATTATTTAATTGAAAAACTGCACACCTTAGGAATAACCGTATTTATTAATTTGAAAATCATAAAAATACTAAATTATTTTAGATGATGTCTTTTTGTGAGCCACAGGAACAACATACGTAAATGCATATTCCATTTGCCCTTGAAAAGTGTATTCTAAACTAGTTAAGGAGGGTTGATTCTGAAAAAAAAAATGTGAACAAGACCTTAACTTGTTAATCAAGATCATACTTATCTTTTGCAGGAGAAATATGTAAGCCTGGTGTGCAAGCATTATTTCCTAGCAAATTTAAGAGTGTGACTGTTTTAACCTACTATTAACTCTGTAAATAATGTTTTCTCAGAGCCTAAGTTAATGAGGTAAGGCTTGGAGATCAGCTCATTAAAGCTCTAAAAATAGAGGCGGTGATAAATGTGGTGTCAGAACTCCTAGGCAAAGGCAATACCAGGAAAGCTAACAGTGATCAATGCCCAGTTAGAACATCACAACACTGTGCTCATTTAATGACATCCTTATCTGCTAATAACTCCTTTCCTTGGATTAGGATTATTAAAGCTTCAGTGAGAACCTGTGACAATACTGACATTTGCTTAGGATTGTTTGTCTTTGCTTAATTCTTGGTTGATCTGACATGGAATACAATTACTAAGTCTATAACCATATTTTCTTATAAATAAAAAATAAGAGAAAATATTTATCAATAATAATTTATTATAAAAGTCTGCCTTAACAAACATTTGATTTCTTTGATAAGAATTTGGAATAGCACAATAATGTCAAGGAGTTTTGTTTAGCAGTTTTGATTTTATGAGCTTGTAAACTTTTAAAAATGCATACCTGTTTTTGAATGCATAGTAGCTAGCTAGTTGGGTGACATAGATAGACAGTGTTAGGGTTGAATATCAAGTCTACCATGCCATATTTTAGGTATATAACTCAGGGAGAGTCAATCACTCTGAGATTTTGAATACGTGTCTTTACAACAGGGGAAATGCTATTCTTCTCCCCCAATGTCAAATTTGTTTTCAGCACGGCTCTAGCTACTTATGGAGAATAGTTTTATGTGTTGTGCATGATATCGACTACTAGTAAGTCAGTGTTGGATTTTTTCAACTGCCAAAGATATCAATTCATAAAGATATAAATCTTAAAATCAAAATGCTTAATTTTCCTTAATTATGATTCCACATGACTTAAAAGCTAATGCATTTAGTTCTGGAGTCTATCTCTAGAGAGTATGTAAAATTTTCTGAAATTGTTAGTGTTTAGATCAGTTTTCTACTACCTAGCAGAGGGAAAACATATGTGTCAGAATAAACTAGAGAACATTTTCAACTTTTTTACAGTCTCAAACTAAAAGAGTCTGACATACATGTACATCCAGTCAAAAACTAAGTTCCAGCCCCAGAATGAAAACTCTGAAAGCCAATATCCTGAGGTCACATGTCATTAGTGGTGAGGTGCTTTAGAGCTGTGCTTGCTTCCAATTATGACTGAATAACTCAGTTTCTATTGTTAATTTCAAGATTTATGACACTATGTAGTATCAAAGAATTACTCAGGCTTAATAAATTCATCTCAATGTTATAAAAACTGCATGCAAATTTTAAGTAGACAGAGAAGTAAAAAAAAAACCCACTGTTCTCCATGTTCAGATGACTTCAAAATGCTAAAAGAAATTCACTCCTTTAGTCAGTGTGTGAATCAGAATTTCTTGTTTAAAATTTATTTTGTTGCTGTTGTCTCTATGAGTTTTAGTGATGATGAAAATCACTCATGAAGTCCCTATTATGTTTGAAGTACACTCTGATGTACCTGTATGATCTTATTTAATCATTCTATCAATTTGAGAGGCTTCTTGTTGACAAATATCTGATTGGATTTAAGGCCTTCTCCATGAGATTCAATCCATCCGTAACACTGTTTGGGTGGCCAAGAACTAAGAATAGATATCCCAGGAACCCAAAGTATAACCAAAGAATCCTGTTCTGCTAAGGGAATGTAGTAATAACATGACTCCTAATGACATTCTACTATACTCATAAGTTAGTAACTTGTCCAGCCACTATCAGAGAAGCTTTATCCTGTGGTATATGAGAATGAATACAGAGACACGCAGCCAGACAATGTATACAGAATGAGAGATCTTACAATACTCAGTTCTAAATGATCCAGTCCAAGGAGCAGTCAGTGTTCCCTACCCTATAGGAAGTCCAAGGTCCTCCCTGCTCCCCCCAGGTCCAGGAAGGTGAGCATCCAAACAGACTAGGCTCCCACAAAGCCTGTCCATGTAGTAGAATCAAAACCCAGTGCCATTGTCCTTGGCTTCTCTGTCAGCCTCCACCGTCAGCCACATTCAGAGAGTCCAGTTTGATCATATGCTCCATCAGTTCCAGTCCAGCCTTGGTGATCTCCCATTAGATCAGTACCACCGTCTCAGTGGGTAGGCACACCCCTTGCAGTCCTGAATTCCATGCTCATGTTCTCTCTCCTTCTACTCTTCATATTGACCTTGGGAGCTCACTCCAGTGCTGCAATGTGGGTCTCTGTCTCTATCTCCATCCATCGCCAGATGAAGGTTCTATGGTGATATGCAAGATATTCATCAGTGTGGCTATAGGATAAGGCCAGTTCAGGCACCATCTCCTCTGCTGCCCAAGGAACAAGCTGGGGATATCTCCTTGGACACCTGGGAACCCCTCTAGAGCCAAGACTCTTGTCAACCTTAAAATGGCTCCCTTAATTAAGATATGTACTTTCCTACTCCCACATCCACCCCTCCTTCATCCCAACCATCCCACTCCCTCAAGTTCTCCCTATCCTCCCCTTCTCTCTTCTCTCTCCCCCTCTCCCCTTATTCCCACCCAACCCCCATGCTCCCAACTCCTGTCTGGCAATCTTGTCCACTTCCGATATCCAGGAGTATAACTATATGTTATTCTTTGGGTTCACCTTCTTATTTAGCTTCTCTAGGATCACGAATTATAGGCTCAATGTCTTTTATTTATGGCTAGAATCCACTTATGAGTGAGTACATACCATATTCATCTTTTTGGGTCTGGGTTACCTCACTCAGGATAGTGTTTTCTATTTCTATCCATTTGCATACAAAATTCAAGATGTCATTGTCTTTTACCACTGAATACAACTCTAAAGTGTATATGGAACTTCTGTTTGCTTCTCTGCATCTATATGTATTTCTTATGTTTTTTAGTAGGTTCCTTTCCTTTTTTCCTTCTTTTTTTGGTCTTGTTCTGGTTTGTTTGTTTACATATCCGATTATTATTATATTTATATACCTATCTCTATTTTAATGAGGGATCAAAAGAAATGGTATTGATTTGGGGAAATGGGGATGTGGGAGGATCTGGGAGAAGTTGGGGGAGGGAAAATCACAATCAAAATACATTGTATAAAAATTTATTTTCAGTTATAAAAAGATTCATATAAAAGAATTGTTGACTTCAGAATGAGTAAGAGGGATCAGTGTGTAAAGACACTTGCCATCAATCCTGCTTCTGAGTTCTATCCACTGGTCTCACAGGGTGGAGAGAGAATGACTCCTGCTCATTGACCTCTGAGATCTGTATCTCACCATGACTGCATATAACTAAACCCACATTCATGCACATGAATACACAAATGAATAAATTAAAACATTTTAAAATTAACAATCCTGTGTAACAACTTAAGGGTTGTTCAAATAACCTCATTTTCTTTACAATCTACCCTCTGATTTGGGTTAGAATGACACTAACAAATCAATGTGCTAATCTTTGTCATTGTATAATTTTCTATCTGTGGCTCTTAGTTCCATTCCATCAAACCATAAAAAATATTAATCTTTACTCAGTTTAAATATTGTAGATATTTGAGAATAATCCTGCCTAATTTTATAAATTAATAGATGTATTCTTATTTTAAAATGATGAAATTGGGTTTCTATTTTTTATTAGGCTAATTCTTTCTATTGTAGTCTACTTTTTCCTTATTCCTTGTATAGTTGGTGCCTGAAACTATACATACATTTCAGTTTCTAGAAACCATTACTTATTACCTCTGATGTTGAACTTTGGTCTACTTCCCAAGGTTTAGATTTTCTATCACAAACACCTACCTATTTGTGGAGGCCCCAAAATGTGAGGCTGTTTCCACTTTGGCTGAAGGTCAGAGATTCAGCTTGTTAAAGTTGTTGACAACAAGTATAGCTACACACCAAGTATGGCTACTTGGTGATTCAGACATTAAGATGGCTAATACAGGTAGATCTCCTCCACCCTGACTGAAGGTCATAGTAGATCCTCTCCACCCTGACTGAAGGTCATAGAAATCAAGCACATTTCTACTCCTTTTGAAATAAGAGGTTTGACCTAGGGAGTGGCTGCCTTTAGGATACTTGGTCTAGCGTGGGTTCACTGCCTAAACAATAGAATGCTTTTCTCAGGAATTAATGATTTGATAGCTCAAAGTATTGAAACAAATAACTGTTCTAGTTGTCCATTGTATTATGTTAAATTAGTGTTGTTTCTTCTCCCCCCTGTTGTATCAGGGTATAAAAGTGTGTGGAAAATTAAATGTGGGTGAATTTCAGTATTCACTGGAACTCCCTCCTGGTACTGTCCTATGTTTCTGTTTTATTATTTTCACTTGTGACTTCATACTCTTTACTTATTTTTCTAATCCCAAAGCTCCTTACCTCGTAAGTGGTACACATGTTGAGGCCTGTTGAAGAGCTGCGGGCAGCGTTCCTGCCACCCAGCTCCCAGCCGCCTGGCTAACTTATGCCCCAAAATAATTACACGGAAACTGTATTCTTTTAAACACTGCTTGGCCCATTAGTTCTAGCCTCTTAATGGCTAATTCTCACATCTTGCCTAACCCACATTTAGTAATCTGTGTAGCACCAGTCTTACCGGGAAAGATTCAGCATGTCTGACCTGGTGGCTTGCTTCATCACGTCTGCTCTGGAGAAGAGAGGCATGGCATCTGCCTCACTTCCTCCCAGCATTCTGTTCTGTTTACCCCACCCACCTATGTTCTAACCTATCAGGCCAAGCAGTTTCTTTATTAATTAACCAATGAAAGCAACAGATTGATATATGACACTCCCACATCAGAGGCCAGTCCGGTCACCTATTATTGGTTACCTGATCCATATGGCTTTTCATATGTTAGTTCTGAAAATCTGAAGCAAGAATTAGTCAGGATAATGTATTTACATAACTACCATTTCCTTAAACATATAGAAGAGATGGATGCTTTACACAGTTTATTAATATCAAGACGTTAGTTAATATTTTCTTTGGAGAATATAGGCTGAGACAGAATACCAAATATTGGTTTATTTTGTGATTAATGTCTTTGACTTTGCTTAATTCTTAGTAACATAGGAACCAACCTAAGTAACATATATAGCTACAGAGAAATTTAAAATGAGCAGCCTATGTAATTTCAGTTCTTTGAATAAATTGAAAATGATATTCTTATAACTGTGTGGACAAAATTTCAAAAAGTTAATGCATACATCACATGTAAATAGGTTTCTACTTTTATGAAATGATGGAGAAGTGGAAGACACACTCATGTGAATAGTGGAGTGTGTTGGCCAAGGACCCTCATGGCTGTGTGCATGATGATGCAGAAGCTATCCACCAATTGTTCCCAGAGTATATTATCTTAACCATTTCCCAAGTTACTTTCATTGTAGAAATAGTCAAATAACTAAAATGAAATCATTTGATAAAGCCTCATTTTTATATTATTCTTATATGTTTAGAACATAACAGATTATTTATTCATAGTTTATGATCTTATACTTCTATTATTAAAACAAATGAAAAATTTAAACAGAAAAGATACCTTAGGTATATTTTCTTTATCTTTTAAAATAATTTTAGACATTAAGTAAAATACATTTGCATCTTAGTGGCACATTTTTCTCTAACAAATTTATTTCTTTTAGAGGATGTTTTCTTTAGTATTTTTTAAACCATATTCTGACTATAAAATGGTCTTTTTCAGCATATTTTTTCTGCTCTGTAGAACACCAGATCTCCCTTGTGATTCTGTTTTTATCTGGCTCTAAACAAAAGAATTGTCATTCATGATGGCTTTTAACACATAGATAATACATAGCAAATGATCTTTCTACAACTTCTAAAACATCACTATATATATGTGTGTGTGTAGTATACATATGGTATCATTATAGTATATATAGTATCATATATAGTATCCTATACATAAAGAACAAATTAAATATGCTTATGCTTAATCCTTATTCTTCCTTTCCAACTTGATCCATGACTTGGAAAAAATAATATTATAAAAATAATTGCTTTCCAGAAGCTATGCAAAATTGGTTGTTTTCCCAATCAAAATTGCAATATCACAATATTCACAGACATAGAAAGAAAGATCAAATATTTTGATGGAGGTAAAGAAGACCAAGAATGATCAAGAAAATCCTGACAGAAAAGAATACTGTGGGAGACATATTCATACCTTATTTCAAATTATCCTGCAGGTCCGTAGTATTACAAACTTCTTAGCTCTGTTACAAAAAGAGATATACGGAAAATAGGATAGACTTGAAGACCTATGTATAGATATAAGCAACTATAGTTAACTACTATTTGACAAAGAAGAAAAATTTACATTGGAAAAGGATAGCACCTTCAATTATTAGTGTTGGCAAAACTGGATACATGCAGAAAAATGAAATTAGAACCTTATCTCTCACCAGCACAAACTTAGCTTCAAATGGATCAAGGAGCTCCAGATAAGATTGTATACCTTCCAACTGCTGGAGACCGAAATAGGAAAAGCCCTCAATTTGTAGGCACAGTATGGGCTTTCTGGATACAACTCTGATGACTCAGGAAGTGAGATCAACACTCAACAGATCGGATCTTAAGTCTCCTCAACAACAAAGCAAATAGGGTGGAACAAAGGGCAGCCTTTGCCAGAGGTCTCAAGAGAGAATGAAAATGCGTATTATACAAAGAACGATGCATAAACTATACATTTACATGACAGATAAGCAGACCAAGTAAAAACTGAAGTGTGAACTGAACGGAAATTTCTCAAAAAAAAAAAAAAAGAATGGAAATACTTAAAAAATCTGTTAAAAGGGTGGATATATTTAGCCATTAAAAAATGTGAATTAAAACTACATTATGATTAATCTTATCCCAGTCAGAATATCAGGGTAACCAGTGACAGCAAATGATGGTGTGGATGTTACAAAAAGGGAACATGTGTGCACTGCTGCTAAAAGCATAACCAGTACAGCCATTTTTGAAACCAGTCTGGAGGTTTCTTATGAACTGAAATTAGAACTTTTATATGGATCAGCTATACCACTCCTGGACTTATACCCCCCCAGCTTTACTTACTAATGAAGAGATGCTTATCTATCTATGTTCTTTGATGTGCTAATCTTTGTGGCAGAGACTATCTTTTGAGGGAGAGCTTGAGTGAAGTAACCCAAATAGACAATGACGCTCATAGAAGACAAGAGATATTAAATGAAAATCTCAGTACAAGGCATGTGATACATCCCTAGCAGCACAGGAGGCTCTAGAAATCCCATACAGCTAGGCTATTCCCATTGATTATCCACCATAACTACTATATTATAAGATTCTATAGTTGAAGGTATCACACACTTGTGCTGAAGGACACAAGGATATTAGTCTCAAACTGACTGATAAACTGCCCTCTTGCTGGCTATCTTGGAAAACACTATGCAAGGTTCTATGGGGGAAAAGACATCAATGGTATGAGCAAGCACTAGACTGCACACATGCAATATTGACCTGCTGGTCAGATATGCATACTGGTATAATAGTGGGAGGATTGTTAGGGTGTAACTAGCTAGTTTCTGACCGAATTTGAGGCCTGATTTATAGAAGGCAATTTTGTACTTGGAACTGTACTCCCAATTAAAGGTCCATAGCTATGGAAGTCATAGGCCCCAGGGTAACACCTGCTAGAAATATTTGGCTAAATGATTACATTGTCAAATTGCCTTCTAAATACTCATAATTTTCTTGTTTACATTTTCCTTTTACTTAAAATATCTGATTTTGATGTTTTGTGTTAGCTTTTTAGAGATTCTTTGATTTCATTTTCAATAATATGAAAATCAATTTTGGTGGGGTTTACAAACTTCTTCAATACCATCTGGCCATTGTCTCAGTGTTCTTTATACCTGTCCCTCTAGACAATAGACTAAGAGAATTACCTTAGCAGTTGACAAGCATTACCAAGTGTGGAGATAGTGCCCGGTTTAGGCTTCCCAGGGACTGTTGTTTTGCTTCTTGCACTCTGTTTTGTCTTGTTGCTTTTGCTTTGTTGTGTCTGGAGATTTGGTAAGTCACTTCATCAGATTTTCCCATTGGACCATCAGGTAAAAGGTTTTGAACACCTGCCAGGAAGAACATCAGGAAGGACCTTTTATCACGGTCCTGCTTCTCCTTGTTAGGCGAATGGTATGTAGCTTGGGAAAACCTGCAAGGGTTACAGACTTAAAATCAATACTCTTGTAGTGATATGGAGCAGCTGGGCTGCGTCCCCGGCACCCAGCCGCCCACATGGCTAGCTTAAGCCCCGAAATAACAACACACAAACTGTATTCATTTAATCACTGCTTGGCCCATTATATCTAGCCTCTTCTCAGCTAACTCTCGCACCTGGACTAGCCCATTTCTTATAAGGTGTGTAGCACCCCAAGGTGTGCTTACTGGGGAGATTCTAGCCTGCGTCTTTCTGGAGTGGGAAAATCATGGCAACTCCTCACTCAGCTTCTTTCTTCCAGCCTCCTGTTCTGTTTACTCCACCCACTTAAGGGTTGGCTTATCAAAATGGGCCTAGGCAGTTTCTTTATTAATTACCCAATGAAAGCAACAGGTTAGAAAGAAATCACTCCCACATCATACTCTTGCTTCACTCATTATCTTATCCAATTATTTAGTAATATTTTCTAAATGTGTATTTTATATGCCAAGAATTTAAAAAATATGAAACAAATATAATCTCCATAATAATGTGTATAATGTTTAATATATATATCAATATCTATCAATCATCTATCTATCATTTATCTATCTATCTATCATCTATCTATCAATCATCTATCATCTATCTATCTCTCTATGTATCAAGTAAAAATGCAGTCTGCTAAGTGAAGACAAAAAGAGAAACACATGTATAGTGGCAGTGTTAGTGACTCCTTAAGTATCTATTCAAGCAATAAAAGTAAATACTTAGCTTGATTTTGAGAAACTAAGAAGAGTCTTTTGGATTGTCCTTTTAGTGTTAATTGGCAACTTAACAAAGGAGAGAGACCCAGACTTCCAGATCTAGAAAGCAACTTAAATGATAAAACTGAAGTACATGATTTGATGTAAAATACAGTTTGCTGTGTTTTATCAAGTTCAATACTTGCTCTTGTTTGGTAGCATCACCAAATGCCAATCAGAAAATCACAGAGACTGAGTTTAGGGTAATCACCACAATGCCATAAAATGGAGAGCTTTATATGAAACTTTAAAATCTTACGTTATACCCATAGAAGTAAAAAATTATTTAAAACATTATATGGCAAAGAATTGTGAAATTCTAGATAGGCAATTTTGCGTGTGACCAGGAGGGAGATTTTGTGGAAGAAAGAAGGAGCAAGGAGAACATTTAAGGCACCTCACTGCTAACCCAATGTGAGTTATATTCTGCAGTGAATTGTAATGCTTAAATGTAAGTTATTGAACATTTGCTTCATGCTAGGTAACTTAGTTTTTCAAACACTGATTTACATTATTACTTTGTTAAACTCTTTTTTACAGCACTCTAAATATCATATGCTTGATTTTCCTTGCCTGGCCAATTGTGGCAAGTGGCTCTGACAGACATTATTTTATGTCCTCCTAGAAGAACTTATGTTCGAATGTGTGATATGAATAGAGGTCATCTGAATCCACTAAAATGTGACCCTTCAAGTAAGCCTTTGTTCGGATAACAAGAGAAAGACTGAACTATGCCTAAATTCATGAGTCTATAACTGAAAGAATATTGGCAATTTCTGCCAAATGCTAGAGACTAGAGCAAGCAGGTAGGCTCACTCGACTTTTCTTGGAGAGAACACTGCCCAGATGGTACTGGGATTCTGGGCTTCTCTTTTTCTGCCTCCAAACTGTGAAGTGATGTGGAAGTGATTTCTTATTAACAAAGAAACTGCCTAGTTTTGTGTCTTTTTTTTTCCTTTTTTAAGAAACCAGTTAGTTTTGACCCTCATTTCACAACAGGCCTAGAAAACTACTGTATTTTTGCTTTAGAGTAATAGTGGAGCCTGAAGACATCACTGAAAACATTCATAAGTTACTGAATGTTAATAATCAAAGTTGATGGAGAAAGAACTCCAAGCATAAGGAATAATATATGTACCTTAGCTAGAATTGCTCTTCAGGGAAACCTGAGCGAAAGGCTTGCAGTGTTCTTTTATTTAATCAGGGATTCTAGGGAGCAGAAGCAAGGGACTGGGTGAATGAGTAGGACAGAAACACAAGTGACAAATGTATGTTATCATAGCTGTTTATTTGAGACATGCATGTGATTCTGTCGCCACCTCTTAAAATTCATCTCAGAATGAATCCTCATCATCATCATCCTCATAAGTCTTCAAAGCAGGAAATGCAGAAGAAGCGGCAGCAGAGGCTGCGGAGTCGTGTGGGCAAGAAGCACTGTGTATCCTTGGACCCTTTGTGTCTGGGCCATCTGTGGGCAGAGGCTGCCCAGTGTGAGGGTAGAGCTCCCTGATCCAGTCAACACTTTCTTGAATTCTCCCAAAGTCATGTTTGTTCATTGATGAAGATCCCTTCAAGTTGGAAATCAAGGTCCTACATTACGTTGATCAAGAAACTGTTCTGTATCCTTAGCTAGCAACATGGAAAAACCTGGGATAAATGGATTTTGAAGAATCGCCATCAGCTTTAATGCCCTGATTCCAGAAAACTTGGCTGTATGTGTTATTCTTTGGTCCCGCCCTCGCCACGCCCACGCCTTTTAACCTCCAAACTCCACCTGAGATCTCTCTCTCCTCCGCCATCTTCCCGTGTGCACGCGGACCTCTCTCTCTGTCTATCTCTATCTCTATCTCTATCTCTTTCTCCTTCTCTCTCCCTCTCTCCCTCTCTTTCTCTCCCCCTCAATAAAATGCCTTACTTATTTTCTGTGTTCATGCCTCTGTTTCTCACCCCGCTGGTGAGAACCGGCCGCCGTTTCACCAGCCTGCCTCGGTAATCGTTTCCCGCTGGTGAGAACCGGCCGCCGTTTCACCAGCCTGCCTCGGTAATCGTTTCAATGAACATCAGTATGTGGCATATTGAGAGGAACAGAGGAGGAAAATGGACGTGAGAAATAGAAGAAAACTTTTAGACAGTTTTCTAAGCGCTCTGATGGGGGAAGATAGAAGTTCAGTCTGTACTGACAGGGATGGAACTGCGGATAAATAGATTCGGGAGATAGTATGTAGTAGGTCAAATGAGCACTTGGTAATGGATTAGATACCCAGGAGGACATAATAGTTAAAGAACGATGTTTCAAGAATGACACACTAGCATTCATCTTATGGAGATTGATGAATGTTTGTGTCAGTTGTTGACAGGACAACTAGAGAAAGAGCCATATTTAATACAGAAGCTTCAGATGCCTGTAAGATATCTGAGTCACCAATCCATGCAGGTAGATGAATGTATAAATCTGTTGCTCAGAAGAGCAAAGTCCACAGAAAGGAGAAATAGGAAAGTTTTCCACATAAAGAGACTGCTGTGTTTCAAGAAAACAAAATGGTGTAGAGAAGGAGCAAAGAATGTTGGTAAGGACAGTTCTGGAGAAATTCTAATTTTAATGATAAAGGAAAGAATGCTGGGTTTTCAAATATAACTATAGAAGAGGCAGAGACAAGGCATCAGTAGATCTAAATCAAAACCTACACATGAGATAGGAACAAGTGGATTAAAAAAAACTGGCCAAACTCCTGTTAAACTTCAGAAAAAAAGAATTGCTGCTGGTTTTCTAGTCTCCATGCATGAGAAGATGAAGGTTAGCATGCTAAGGAAATGAGTGGGTTTTAAGCATTTGGATTTGGAGAAAACTATGAGGCATTTGAGCACACTCCTCTAAAAATGCTCAGACAGACACCAGTTTGGCACAGAACCCTTTTACTGTGCAAGATGTGAACCATGGCACCTTGTGCACTGCTTGCCAGGGTTTTTCAGTCCAGAGCAACACAAGCCACCACACAAAATAGGTTTACTTTTTATGCATAATCACCAAAGGACAACACAAGCCCAGGTTTCTAATAGGAAAATCTTGAAAGTCTCAGAAAAGTGGCTCAGTAGGGTTGGAGTCTTGACTTTGCAAGTTTCATTTCTACACAGCAGGGGGATCCTGGAAGGTGTCTGGACCAAGGTTATTCAATTCAGTGGGGTGACAGGAGCTGTGTTTCTAAGAAGTAAACAAACACAAAAGCATGGGCTGTTTGGGCCAGTCTCTCTTCATTTCAGCATGCTGTGCCCCAAGGTATTCTCATTTCATTCTTGAACAGTAGAAGCTCCAAAGAGTAAAAGCTGGTTCCAAGTAAAGTCACTTAAAGAATGCCACACACTAGTAACTGCTGTACAGGTTTCCTTCGTGTGAATGCAGTAAGGATCAGAAGAGATAATACTGCTACCTCCATTGAAGCATGAAGAAACAGGCTGGGGAATGTCTAATCATTGTCTGAGAATCACAGAGTTATTAAACTGTGGAAAGAGGATGTGAACGTCGGTGGTATGATGAACAGTGCATTGCAATTAATTGCTTATTGCTTTCAACAATAGGGTAAATCTGCTTGTGGAAACTCTATTCTTTGTGAGCCAGCATAGACTGGTGTTAAAAATCATGAGAAAAGAGAAGAAATATGAATACAACAAAGAAAGCTGTTGAGGGTGGGAAGGCAGAGCCAGGTGAGATTTATACAGAGTGTGGTGAAAATGAAATTTATTGTTGTTTTAAGTGACAGAATGATTATTAGAAAAGCACAGGGGATGCAGAAGAGGACAATACAAGTGAAGTGAACCGTGTGAAGTCTATTTAGAAGGTGGTGAGTGGGTAGATGCATTAGCAAGGTCAAGGAGAATGAATACTTCCATCAGTTATGGGAATCAGGCCATCTCTAGTGACCTTAGAAAGTTCTGTTAGGGACTCCGGCAGTGACGAGGACTGAACTGCTGCAGAGAATGAGCGGAGAGGCTGGATGCTGCAGATGTGCCTGTATGTATTAGACATTTGAATGAGTGATCTAAAGGTTGCATCATTTTATGAAAAGGGAACGTGGCTAACAGGGAGACATTTTTTAGGTTAAAAGAGATATTTTAATGTTTTAGGTTGCAAAGGAAAAGCTGGAGAGAACAGAAGTGATAGAATAAAGCTCAAAGGGAAATGTGAGAGATTTTGCTGTCAAAGGCTGGGAATGAACCTTGTGTTTTGGAAGCAGATTAAATTGATTTTATATAGTCAATATGGGAGCAGGGTTAAGGATTAAAAGGTTTCAGTTAAAATGGAAAAATATAAACTAGAATTTTGAGCTCCTCTGCTTTATTTATTGCTCTCTCTCTCTCTCTCTCTCTCTCTCTCTCTCTCTCTGTGTGTGTGTGTGTGTAAGAGAGAGAGAGAGAGAGAAAGAACCAAGCACAGGAAACTTAAGAAAGGAGGTGTTTACTTTGGCTCACAATCTAAAAATGTTAGTTTCACCATAACAGAGAAGGCATGGCAGCTAAGCTTGAGGATGCTGAGGTGGATGACTGGTCCTTTGCAGTTAACTTTTTCTTTTTCTGTTGTCCAGGACTCCAGCCTTTGGAATAGTGATGCCCACATTTGTAGTGAGTCTTTCTACCTCAATGGACTCAACCAAGAAAATCTGTCGAAGGTGTGCTCAATGGCTTGCTTCTTCGGTAGCTCACAATCCTCTCCAGTTGACAGTCCATAGTTACCATCTCATTATTAAAAAGTGATGCGTGTGGGGTTGATATAGCTGGAGAGGTAAGTTATAAGTTTTGAATAGTTAAAAGGAATGAAAAAGAGATTTACGAATGTGAGAAATTAATGGGACTGGCTAGTATTGCAATTCCTATGAACTGCAATATCTGGTCTAATCTGTGTGCTGATTTAATTCTAATTTACATAGTAGCACTCAGCAACTTGGGCTGTTATTTAAAATATGAAATAGTGCTGTTGACTCACAAGACTGCTGAGTGGAGTTTTGTGCCAGAGGCATAAACAGCAAGTGTGACTGCAAGGGCGTGCGTGGTGGTCTCATAGACAGGTTAGCTTCACAGGAAGAAGAGAAAAGGAAGTAGTAATCGGAGAGGGGTAGTATTCTCCTTGCAAATACTCTGGCAATCAGCAGATTGATCACTTGTGAGTTTTAGTGTGCTGAGAAAGCTGTATTTGTTTTTTCTAGAAAGAGAAGTTGTTTCAGTAGCACCCATTTACGTTTTAAAAATGGTGCCTCAAAGTTCTAAAGATTACATTAGTTAAATAATATTAGTGTCATCCTTATCAATGACCAGCTAGAATAATCTACTAATGAACTGGCTATCCATGTATTATTGCACTGACAAAAGGGGATATTGGTTCAACGTTTGTTCTTGACCTTAACATTTGGCAGAGAAACTGGAAATTTAATAGTAAAGAAGATTTGGGCTTTTGGAATTTGGAAATCACTGTATACCATCCTCACAGTTTCACTCATGTGATCTCCTTATTGAGATGATAACATATACTTTATTTTAGTTTCTCTTTAGGAATCCTTGCAAGGAGCTGTGGAAACAAAATCCCATATTCCTAAATACAAGGTTATGAGTGATTATAGTTTTGTACGTATTTTTGCAAGTAGCCTGGTGGGCTGAGGAAGGAATGGTAGCTACGCTTCTTCATTTCAATCAGTACCAAGAATAATAGAAATCAAACCATGTGCAACATCAGAAATGGTGATCTCATCTTTAACAACTTGAGTGACTGCTGCTCCAAAGATGAGGAGCTAGCATGGCTCTGTGAAAGTATGAATTTGACATGCGCTCTGATTTAAATCATAGCTCCTTAGCTTAATAGCTGTTTGACCTTGAGCAAATTAATTAACCTTACAAATCCCAAGTTTCTGAAGTACAGATCAAGGCTAATAATATCTCTCTCAGAATCACTGTTTGAATTAGAAATAAAAAGCTAGGAGTTTAGCTCATGGGTAGGATGCTTGCCTCTATTCAGTATGCCCATAAAACAGCACACCTTTATCCACTGAACAATAAATCTGTTGAACTGGAAACAAAACCAATCATCTTTTATGATGATTATAATGATTTAGTCGTTAATCTATTTATTTTTACTTTATATTTTAAGATTATCATGAAATTAAAACATTTCTCTCTTTCTCTTCTTCTCTCCAAACTTTCCTCCCTGCTCTCCTAACTCTTGGTTTCTTTTTTCATTACTTGTTATATATGTGAATATCTATATATCTCTCTATATAGATATACATATCCCATTCATTCTATATATTGTTACTTATATGTATGTTACCAGTGTTACAATTTTGCTGAACTGCCCTGTCAGTGCCTTGTTCCTTTAAGAGACAAGCTCCACCCACTCCCAATCTATACCTTTCCCCTGAGGCAGAGGCAAGCTGGACTCCTTTGGACTCTCTCCCCTACCCTTCCCTCCCCTCCTTTCCCTCCTTTTTCCTGTCCTTGTAAAGAAGCAGCTTCCTGTCTCACTTCCCCTTCCCTTCTTCTCTCTCCTCTTCCCTCTTTCTCTTTCTGTCCTGCTATTTCTCCCTCTTTCTCTCTCCACCCCCCATACTCCATATGCTCCCAACACCCACTAAATAAACTCACCATATCCAAGCTCTCTCGGCATGGTGTATCTGTCTGTCTCTTATCCACTGCCGTGTCCCACGCAGTGAATCATAACAACCAGGACTAACTTTTTGGTACTGGACAACCAATTGGTGTGCTCTTCCCTGGGTAATGACCACCTCTCCTCTTCCCATCTTTCTAGGTTGCCTAAAGGTCCTTGTGTATGGTTGAGATCTTATAGGCTTTTCCCCAGCTACATTGGCAAGTCTTTTGGTGTTGTTCATTTTCAACATGTGTTTGGACAGTTATGCTGCTAATAGTATGTGAGTGTAGTTTCTGATCTTATAGAAACCAAAATCTCACAGCAAACTTTGTAGTCCTCTGGCTCTTACAATCCTTCTACCCCTCTTCTGGAATGCTGCCTGGGTGTCAGGTTTAAGAGGGATTTATAGATGCATCCATTGGTACCGGGCTTGACAACTCTTCATTTTGATCGGCTGTAGTTTTCTGTAGTGTTCTCTGTCTGTTGCAAGAGAAGTTTCCTTGATAGAGGGTGAAGACTACATTTATCTATTTAGATTTAGCTTGGAAATAATACTCCAGACATATTTATAAAGGGTTATCTTAATTATGATAATTTTTGTAGGAAAATCCTCATCAGGGGATCCTGGGCTACGTGAAATGGAAAAAAGGAATTGAGTGACAGTGTATGTATTTTGTTTGCTCTCTGTTCTTGACTGTGGGTGCCCTGTTACCAGCTACTTTGAGCTCCTACAGCCTTGATGTTGCTGCCATGATGGCAAATGACTTGAAACAGTCTCTCTTAAGTTGCTTTGACCACAGCAACAAACAGTAAAAGGAACTAAGATGATGTTTTAGGCTATTTCTCAAGACATAGTGTATATAACTGATATAGCCTTTTCTTATAGTTGTTAAGATGCATTAATTTATTCAGTCCTGTCTCTGCATTTGAGATACTGGCTATGTCCCTTAATCACTTTTGTTTCAAGGAGTCTTCGATAATGGGATAATGTTTTCTGGGATTACACTAGCATGATAAGAAGACGGTTGAGTGGTGACAGTACCAAAAGGAAACGTTCTAAACCTCCATCCATTCTGGTCAGTTCTCCAGGGCAGACTCTTCAGAGTTGCTTGTCAAGGTTGTGGTTTCTCCATCTACTGCTTCCTGGTTACACAGGAAGCCTATAGGCTGTGTATGAATAGAACTGGGAAGTTTCACTACACTTAGAGATCTATATTTTTCATCTTGCTTCCAAATTGTTTTCAAATACATAGCCTTTTCTTTTCTATTTTTAAACTTTTAATTATAAAGAATATATTCCATTCCCTGTTTTATTTATCTGACAAGTTAATTTTGTCACTACAGATGATTAATATTTAAAGAGTCACAAATAATTATTTTTCTCTCATCATGTTTGTTTAACCCTATGGGACTCTAAACAAATCTCCTACAATACAAATACAAAGTCTATTCAGATTCTTAAAGAAGAAAGAAATGGTGCTTTCCTCTTTAATTTTTACCCTGAGGTATCTCCATATTTTCAGCATGAGTGATGTGGTTTGGTTTCAATGTCTCCCAAAAAGATTAAAACACCACAGTCACCTTCAGTAGGACCTCATTAGTAGAATCTACAGATTTAAGTCCCAAATTCATGGCTGATTTTCTTACATTTTCTCTTAAGCAGAACATAGTATTCTAAGATGTTGAAAGACAAATATAGTCTATGGAGAATTGCAGTGATTTTTGAGGTATATATTTTTTATCTTGGCTTCCCTCTACTTGAAGGGAAAAAAAGTTCCCTAGGAGATACCACATGAGACTTTGACCTAATGTGAAGAAACGAAAAGGCTTCCAACACAAGAGTGGTTTAGTCTGATCAGCTTCATGGAGCTGTGTTGGGTAGACAATCTCGCTATCTCTTGAGAAACATGAAGGAAGAAATAAGCCCTACTTTGTATCATCTTGAGGTTGCATGGGCCAAGCTGTAGCTAGTCATTTGAGAGCATGCCCTGCAGAGAGGCAATGCAAGCTGTGTTCATCATAACCCAGCAAGAGAGCTAAGAAGCAAGACTTAATCAAGCAATCAGGTCAAATCAGTTCAAGAAAGAATTATAGCCAGAGTTCAATGAAAATGCCTTACTCCATAGGTGAGATGAAATTGTAAGCCGAATTGCATCATTGTGCAACATTTTAAGTTTTCTAATGGAAGGGAAATCAAAAAGTTTCCCAAAATGAAGAAAACAAAAATAACAAAGCAAAAAAAAATGTTGCTTGAAAGTGACAGTGACTAGATTAATATGCTTGGGCAAAGGTGGGTGTGTAGGCAGAGGGTGCACCAAGTTTGCCCAGAGAAGAATCTCTGCACCCAGGACAGCCTGCAAGCACCAGCAAGGGCCACAGGGGGAGCCAGGTCCTCAGCCTGGGATCCGGAAATGGGATTTGACTTTATCTCATTTTCCTTTTTGAACTAATTGAAGAGTATAAAAAGGATGAAGGAAGATAAACCAGATTGGGCATTGCTGCTGTTCTGTTTCCTAAGACATAAGCAGGACAAATGGAGAGATTCAAATGAAGAATTTGATCATTTGGAGACAGCAGTCCTTTAATATTTAACAGCAATTAAAAAAGAATATTCCTTCTTCTTAAGTACTGACTAGATATGAGGAAAATTTTAAAAAAAAAAGTTGGGGTTATCAAACTTTATCCTATATGATTCACATTCTGAATTCCAAATAGGAGCCTATTCAGTAAATTAATTTTTACAACAAATATCTGAAATGGGTGATCGGTTACTACTTTAGTTTTTACATGAGGGGTTTGAGCTAGAGTCCCTGGCTTCTTATATAGGGATAAATAAAATGTCTTAAAGCTTTCTGAGAAGTGTTCCATTCTTACTGACTAATAATTTATCTTCAATTTATAGGGGAGGCAGTGTTTCTGTGAACCAGGTCTTCTTGGAATTTACTATATAGGCTAGGCTAACCTCAACACTATGATATACTGACTTAAGTTCTTGAGTACTGGAGACATCATAAATGTCAAAAAATCTGGGAAATACTTTTGAGGATTTATGATGACCTCCATGTGAAATGATCTAATTTTCTCATTTATAATTCTAAGTTTTATGTACACTGTGTGCCCTGCCTATTCCCTACCCCCTGCAATGTGTGTGTGTGTGTGTGTGTGTGTGTGTGTGTGTGTGTGATCAAGGCACACATAAAACTAAAATCTTTGAACAGATATTAAAAACAATATAAAATTCAAGAAAGAAAACTCTAGTTGTTCTGAGGGAGCCCACACAACATTAAAAACTCACCTCCAAATCTTGAAAATATTCATTTTCTTATTACTCTCAGTTTAATTTAGCTAAAGTAGCACAAGCAAATTGCTTTATACTAATTATGACTGTTAATATGCTACTTGTTTTATATGTTTTAATTTGTGAATACGTTATTAGTAAAAATTAAAGAAGAAATCTAACATTTAACTATTGTCTCCTCTTTAAAACAAAACAAAACAGAGACAAACGAAAAGAACTCTGCCTTTCTTGGAAAACTTTTTCGTTTTCCTATTGAAATACTCTTTCAAAAATAGCATTTTTAATTAGTCTTTGAACATTTCATGCAATCAACCAATTATTTTGATTATATCTTCCTTCTTCCAATTTCCTCTAATGGTCCTCACTCGTTACCTGTTGTATCTTCCAACTGCACATCTGCCTTTTGTCTATGTTTGCTTTGTTTTGAGACAGAGTCTCCCTATGTCTATCAAACAGAGACGAATGTCCTTGTCTTCCCAGACATCCACTTGCCTTTGTCTCCTGAATGCAGGAAATAAAAGTATGAACCACATAATGGGGCCACATACTCATTTTGCTGTTCTTAGATACTCCCTAAGTCCAATTAGTGTGGCTCTGTGTGTATGCATATGGGACCTTTCTTTTGAGGACAAGCAACCTGCTAAGAGTCACACTCCCAAAGGATACTGCAGTTCCTCTGCCAAGGGTGAGAACCATGGACAAAGACAACAAAAGAGAGGTGGGGATTCTCTAAGGGCTACAGGTCAAAGTCGAAGATAGAAAGCACAAGGAGAGGGTAGGGGATGTGTTAGCAAAACTAAGGATATACAGACAATTAAGGAAATCTAGAGGTGGTAAGCTAATTAAAAATATTATATAGGAACTGGAAAGATGGCTTAACATCTAAAGCAGGTACTATTCCTCCAGAGGACCAGTGCTCAGTTCACTCTCATTAAATGGCTCACAGTCACCTGTAATTGAGTTACAGAGCACCTAAATCTCTATTTTTGCCATGATGGGCACCATATCAATGTCCACACACACTCAGACACACAGGTATACTTATAATTAAACAAATTAGTTTAAATTTGTATATGTGTGTGTGTAAATGAGTTTGAGCAGAAGTGCCCTGCATACATTGGTAGATAATACTGCTTCTAGAAAACATGGGATATCAAACAATAATATCATTGCCAGACACAGAACACTTCCATATGAGAAGTCTCTCTAATGTTTGTTTTTTGAACTCTGTCAATAAATTATCAAATAAAATGTATGGCCACTGGATGGGCAGTCAATGACTTGAATTGACTGGATTACACACAGCTTATGTAATGGTTTCGTGTCTCAGAGACATATTTGTAAGAAGGTGGGTCCTGGCAATTCATTGCCAACCATTTTATCCACATGAGTACAGTTTTCTCAGAAATCAAAGTTGCGTTTATAATCTTCATCTACTAAGTGTGGTTTGATTGGAATAATAATCATAGTTAAGAATACAGAGTCCTAGATATAAATTATTTATTCAAATTCTATCCATCAGAAAGAAGAGAAGTGACTCTACTTGTGGGTATTCCTAATGTTCCCTCAAGGCGGAAAAGGGTTTTCTAATAAAGACTAAATAAATAAATATTTTAAAATTATTAAATATATTATGATATAATAAATGATTAAGAGATGCTATAATTTTATCAATAGGAATGTCCCCTCATGTTATTCATAAGTAATATCCTAAATCAGAGGTCATGACACATCTAAATATCTGGGCCCATAGGTTTTATTTTTAAATTGTCTGTTACTTCTAAAATGATAATAATTAAGCAACATACATATAACATCTGGGACCCGAGAGTGTATGAATAATAGATTTAATAATAGAAAGATGAATGAGGGAGTTACTAAGAAAACAAATATGACTTGGATGAGACCTAAGGAGTTAAGATGGTCTCTCCTCAGTGAGGAAAATGGCCTAAAGCTAGCCAGTTGTATCTATTGATCATTCTCCTAACTTTAATGAACTAAAGCCCTACACTTAAAACATGATAGTGCCTGTTGAAATCTCTAGAGTTTATGGTAACAGAGAAACTTTGAAACTCAGTGATTTAATTCTGAGGAATCTTTGCAGAGCTTTATACATAGGTCAAGTCTGCTGGAAAGAGGAGTTGAGGAGACGAAGATCACTGCACGAGTTGCATAGGGAATCTAAGCTGCTAACATCCATTGCTATCACTGCACAAAGTCTGTGCCCAAGTTCTAAGTGACTGCTGGGTTGAAATGAAAAGAACCATTTAGAACTTCTGTCCCTTATTGCTGGGCCATACCTAACCACAAGGTCACACCTAACTGCATAGGAAAAACATAGTCTCTCAGTGTGTTGACAAATAAATATAACTTCATAAATTACTCCCAAGTATCTAGCACACAAACAACTAAAGAACTTGCTTTGAATGCTCCTAGATTTTTCCTTCAGATGTCAATGAGATTCTATACCATTTGTCCATCCCATTGTAAGCTAGCTGACCTGGTGACAAGTGTGATTCCTTAGAGATTTCCAGATGATCTTGATTCTCTTGGTGCATAGGGTTTTAATGTAGTCAATCTGGTATTGATATAATAGCAGGAACCCCAAAACCATAAGAAAATTAGATTCCATCAAATAAAGTACAACACACACACACACACACACACACACATAAAATGAAATGTTTTCCTAACTAATATAATCCCTCTTTCGCCTTGATTCTGCAACTTTGATAAGCAAAGTGAGGTAGCAATGCAAAATTCAACCAAACTCATAGGAGTGTGTAGATTTATGACAAAATACCATCAAAATGCTTCTGTCTCATTTTGGAGAAGGTATTTGAAATATTTCATGAATTATACATTATTGGATTGTCATTGGCTAGAGGTAACGAATGTTCTGTGGCATAGGATATATTGAATGCTCCTCTAAGACTCCAAAAACTTGTACAAGTTGGGTAATGGTGGTGCACGCCTTTAATTCTAGTACTCTTGGGAGGCAGAGACAGGCAGATCTCCGTAAGTTGGAGGCCAGCCTAGTATACAAGAGCTAGTATAAAGACAGGCTCTAAAGTACAAAAAATAAACAAACAACAAAACAAAGCAAATAAAAAACCCTGTATAAAGAAGATGAACTTTCTATTGCACTGGACATTTTTACCATCATGGTTACCATTTTTCCATTTTGACATTCTCTGCTGAGGCAAAGAGAAACCCAGCCACAGAGGTATATGCACAGTCTGCTAGCAACACAAAATCTTAATGAAGACTGAAAGCACAACGTGCCAGAGCCCACAGATGTGAGTCCATTCACCTTGACTACGGTCAGAGAGTTTGAGCTTATTCTTGCTCTCTCAAAGTTGTTGACAGCGGGTAGGGCTACAAACAAGAGATCCTGACCTGCGGTTTGTTTACTTAGTATTTTGAGTATAGAGGTGGATTTATTCCACCTTGGCCAAAGTCAGAGAATTTAAATCTTCCTGCTCCTTCAAAGGAGTTTGGGCAGGAGATTTTAGGGAGTGGCTGCCTGCAGGATATTTGGTGTAAGGGTGTGGCCATTACATGTTCTGTCCAAACAACAGGGTGCTTGACTGAGGATGCTCTGTTTATTCTTTATATCACATTAATGAAGTATGTTGCCTCCCATCTCTCTTTTTGGAGTGGGATATATAAGCATGTGGAAAAATAATACTGGTGACTTCAGTATTCACTGAATTTCCCTCCCGGTGCTGTTCTGTTTCTGTCTTTTATTTCTCTCTTACCTCTGTTCCCTTTTCTTAATAATTCTAATCCTCACCCTCCTACCCTGGAACATAGGAACTCCATCAAGGCTGGGCCCCGACAAATGAGTCACATAGATTTCAAGGAATTGTATGTAAATGTGTGTGTGTGTACATACAGACAGATACATCCACACTCACACATACAGTTCAGTCTGCCATCTGCTGCAGCCAAAGCATAGCTGTCATGCAATCAACAGGATTTATGCCCTCAAAGATACTCATATGATCACAGACGCTGAACACTTCGTGAGGATTTTCTTGTCTATTACATTTGCTTTCTAGTTATCTCTAGCTTGTAACAAATACAGATCCCTTCTTATTTCTTGTCTGTAGCTTAAACCGTGAAGCCAAAGTTATCACAGAGTCTGTTTAATCTGGTTTATCCATCTACTCCTTTAAGACTTAAAATTATTTAGAGAAAAGAATTAAGAAGGAAGATATGGAAAAAGGAATGTACATATAGTCTTCTTTTATAGCAGACTGCTATTTAATTTTGGAAGCCATCTTGTGTAACTTTCACAAGCCAAGAACTGATAGCTTCTTTCTTTGATAAGAAAATCCCACAACAAAAATGGTAAAAATAAAGATTCCATGTGCATACTTATCTTTGTTCTTTCACAGAAATTTCCAATAAGTTAAAAAGAACTAACTGGGAGAAAAGTCAAATATGAGATTTTGAATAATGGTAGTAAATGAACAGCAACTTTCTGTACATTTTTTTTGCTAAAATGTCAGTTATTGTAAAGTATGCCTATTATGTAACATTGTTAGTGGATAGTTATTGTTGAAAATATTGGTTTTATATTTTGAATTATTCCAATTTTTGGTAGCATTTTATGAATTATTCAAAAATGGAAATTCTCATAGGAACATGCACAAAATTATCTCCACACTTGGACAGCTAGGTATGGTTAAATAGTATAGCAACACTAATAACCCGGTGTATGAATGCTCATCTTGTTGTGCATAGCCTCCCTTTGAAAGGTGGGGAAGGCCATTTATGTTGTTCCAATGTCATTGATGGCGATGGGAGCTAATTTAGGTCAGCTCACTCAACACTGATTGCTGTTCTGTCAGTCAAAAGGAGAACCCCAATTTGGTTTCCTGATTTCCAGATCAAAAGTACCTTCAATTGATAGATTAAAACGTTGAAATCTATTTTTCTTTTGCTATGCTAAACGTTTTTAATTATATAAAGTGATATATGTTCAGAATTTCAAAGCACAGAGTACAGAATGACAATTTATAAAACAGTGAAAATTTGTTAAAATCTCTCCCATCCTACTTCCCCTACTAACTTACGGTGTAGTAAATTTTATTCTGTTTCCTAAAGGTATGCATTATTAACATTTTTGTCTCTAACTCCAAGAATTTTTTTGTGTTGACCTGAATGAAGAAGTATCTTCAATTTCCTTCCCTGCAATCTGTCCTGCGTTGCAGTTGTGTGGGTGGCTTGGGTGTGTAGTCAGGGGAATAACAAAAGTCCTACTAATTTTTTTAAAAAATTGAATAGGACTTTTTGGATATTTGTTTTCTGCAAAGAAATTTTTATTTGTGTTGTTTTGGATAAGCTTCATTTTCCGTTTTTATTTCTACTACGAAGCAGCACGGCCACAAATATTCTTCCATCATCTGCAGAAACACACCTACGTGTCCCTGTGCCTCTGTCGGAACGAGTCTCATTTCAGCTCTTTAGAATCAGAAAAGCTGCTAGGCGAATTCCCTTAATCACGCTGCTCTCCTCTGCCTTGCGCCTGAAAGGCAGCAGGTGCTGAGCACATCGTCCAAATTACACCAGTCGCTGTGCGTGGTGCTGTGTAGAGTGCAGCCACAATGAATTCAAATCCCATCCAAATACATCCTGGAAATGTTGGTTTGACCCCTAATTATCTGGTGCATGTCCGCGAGCCACCCAGCGAGGCTGCAGGGGTGGCAGTGAGGCATTATTCTTTCTCAGCGAGCGCTTTCCCTACCTTCTCAGCAGACAGATGAGTCCCTTATCAGAAGGAGCAGATGGCAGCGCGTGTCTGTTTGAAATTTCAGACATGCACTAGGAGAACAGTTCATGGAGTTTTCCTGTTAGCGTGTGCTACATAGGAAGACAATTGGAGTGAGAAATCTGGGATAAAACTTCTGAATTTTGGCTTAGAAATACGCCTCGCATTATAAATGAACCGTTCTGCAAGGCTGAGTGAGATTTAAAGTGAGACAGTTCGTTGACCTTTGGTATTCTGATATGTAGAGTACTGATAATTATCTCACATTTAAGAATTCCTGAACTTTGCATAATGAATGGCAGTAGAATCAATAATGAATTTAGGCTTTTTAACAATTTTGCAAATAATTTTCTATGCAGGATCCCATTTAATTCTCAAGATAAATTCATGTTTTCATTTTTTTTGCAGATAAAGCAGAATTTTTTTAAAGGTAAAATAGTTCATTCTATAAAATAGGATTAAAAAATAGCAACTCCACAAATTAAAGGTACTACTCAAGATGGACCTAAGAGGAGAGGTTTAAAATGTGCTTAATTCCCTATGTCAATCCTCATCACAGGGACTTATCTGTAGAGTGCTGACTGGGATGAGTGAGAACATAGTCCTCTGCTTCTATTTCTCGGAAGACAATGCAGACGACTGCTAGAATATTTTCCTTAAAGGTCTGGTAGATAGAGAAGTTGTCTGTGTCTCACCTTATTTCTTTGATAAGATTTTAGATTGTGGACTTGATTTTGTCTTGTTTGTGATTATGGGGTGCACACTTTTGTAAGAGTGTGTATATGTATGTATGTGTATGTATTTATTATTATATTTGTGTCTATTTGGTTTTGTGAACTTTTATGGTGGCTTAATAACCTCATATACATTCTTCAGAGGTTGTCAGGGATGTGGAAATTTATAGGAAATGGAAACAAATAAGGATTGGAGGATCACACAGTGGATATCTGTGTAAACGAGGAAGGAAGTCATCATGAAGGTCAATGGTAGTGAGGCATCATTTTTTCGTTCAGATCTATTTCTTCAAAATTATTCTTGGGAAATGGCTATTATTGTGTTCATTGTAGTGGAGTCTTCGGGTCCTCATAAGAGATGGTTCATGCTCTGTGGTGCTCCCCTCAGTTCTAACATTTGGTTGAGTGCTCCTGTTAAGGGTAATTGCATCATGGGGCTATCTCTTTGTTTGTTCCCTTTTAAGTTACTTATGATAAAAATGTCCAAAGATTAGTGGATTATTCTTGGAATACAATGAACTACAGGAAAGAGAGTCTCGGGAGTAAAATGTCAAAGGACTGTGATTAAACCCATAAAAACTTATCTAGACTAATTGACTAAATTGAGCATTTATTAATGTTCATTTTTTCTCCAATACAGAACAGTTAGAAAATATTTTTATTATTTATTTCTCATAATTGGTTTTTGTTTATACAATGAGTCCTTTAATTTTCAATGTATAACTTGAAATGATATCAAATTTTTATTTGTATTATAGCTATCAGCCATTTTTGCTTCTTCAAAATCATTTTTTCTTTTCAAATAGGAAGTTTCAGTGCTGCATCCCTGTAGAACTGGTTGCCGCATAGAAATGGGGAGATGTAGGGATGCACCATATATCTACCCTGTTTCTGGTGAATATTTCTGTGCTACCTAAAAGAAGTTGATGTGTAAGCCTGCCTATGTGAGTGTCTCGTGGGAATATGAACTGCTGACATTTACTCTTAATTTTTATCTTTAGAATATTATCTTAATATTTTTCTGAATTTCTACATTTGTTAGTGTGACTCTCTCTCTCTCTCTCTTTCTCTCTCTCTCTCTCCCTCCCTCCCTTTCTCTGTAAATTATTAAAGATAGTTGTAAAAGCTACTTTAATTCCCCGTCCTTATTCCAGCATGTTGTAAACATGACTGTGTACAAAGCTTTTTGTTTTGTATCTTTCTGTTTAATTGTTAAAATTCTTTTGCTTTTCTGATTCTGTAGTTATTTTTATTATTACACCATGTTAAAAGTTGTATATACTCACAATGAAAGAATGTTATTTGTGTGTGTGTGTGTGTGTGTGTGTGTGTGTGCGTGTGTGGTACAGGCTCTTAAAATTCCTTGACTGTTGGTTTCCTTAAAGACGTATTTTAGACTTTCCAGGGTGTTAGGTTTGGCTCTTCTTTGGTTTAGGGATATTACTCATTTTTCATGTGTATCTTCACACTTCTTTCTCTTTCACATAATTCTTCCAGTTTTCCCTCTGTGAAAAACGTCCCCATTTTCTTTTCATTATTCTTCCGGCATTGCCCATTGCTTCTTTAAAATGTTCTTTCTAAGAGCCCTCTCTTTTGAATTCTTCTGTGATCGACTTCATTATTTTCTATAACAGCTATGTTTTTTAAATCTTTCTAATATAGTATTTATTTTTTCAAGACACACATCTGTATCTTAAAGTCTTATTTGACTTTACTTATCCATTGTTTCTGTTAAAGATGACTGTAATACATTTTCTGTGTCGTCGATGTCTAAATTTCCCCTATACACTGATCATTTATTGTCTGGGGACTAACGTTTCACTTTATGTATTAGGAATTTCTACAACAGACAAGCATTGGACTATGATTTTCTCCTGCATTGAGGATGAAATTGAGGGGTAAAAATGCATATCAGATGTACCTAAGTTTTTAATTACTCCTTCACCATCTATTTGTCTCAATTTCTGCTCCATGTGTGCACTACATTATTTAAATGCAGTAGAAAAATTATTCTACATAATTGAAGTGACTTCTCTTCTTTGTCAATTAATCCTTATTCATTTAAATTGCATCTTATGAATGTATCTCGATCAAGGCTACAGCTCTCAAGCAATATAAAAATTATAAATTGTCAATCAACAGGATATTGCCTCATGTAAACCGAACATTCCTTTTCTAATTCTCTCCTAATTTCTTAAATTATGTTTAAGCACCATAGAAGTCTCTCAGTTTTCAAGTTTATGCTATCTCATTTGGAGAGATAATACCTATTAAATAGGAATTCTATTAATGAAGTATAATCTTGTTCTATTATATTATTGTTAAATAAGGGAGGATTTGTTTAGTTTAAATTTATTTCAAATATATAACAATGGCCTAAAGCAGGCAATGTGTCCTTGAAAAATTTAAGTTATCTTTTTATAATAATTTGTAAAAGTAAAATTTCTGAAACTACACAGATAGCTGATTCTTTCATATGTATGCAACAAGAGCACAATGCCTACTGATCTTTATATTTAAAGCCCAAGTAAGATACCAAAAGCCTAAAGATCTAAGTGGTATATTTACAATAGAGTAGATAAATGAAACATCGTTTTACTAAATTATAATAAAGGCTAATGATAACAAGACTGTCAATGTGAACAAAAGTTCATTGATTCTTTAAGGTGTGGGTGGTTCATTGTCACTACAATCATGGTGATTTCTTGACTGATTTTGACATATGCACAGACATTAATACAGCATTTAAAGCTCAGTCTGTTGTGAGACTAAATCTTTCCCTTTCAAAATCTATCTATCTATCTATCATCTATCTATCTATCTATCTATCTATCTATCTATCTATCTATCTATCTATCTATCTACCTATCTATCTATCTATCATCTATCTATCTATCATCTATCTATTATCATCTATCTATCTTCTATATAATCTACTTACATGGTGTGTGTGTGTGTGTGTGTGTGTGTGTGTGTGTGTGTGTGTATGCACTTGTATTTACAGGTGTCAATAGATGCTGGAAATGCTCATAAAATCTCCTAGATCTGGAATCAAAGGTTTTTCTAAGTTGCCAGTGTGGGTGTTTGCAGCTGAGCTCTGGCAAGAGTAGCAAGTACTATTAGCTGCTAAGCCATCTTTCTGGGTCTGAGAGTTCATCATACAATGCAAGTTCATTCGTTGCTGACTATATGACTGTTGGAGGAAGGCTTCTTATTGGTTCCCAGATACTATATTATTTAAATCACTGCTTGGTCCATTAGCTCTAGCTTCTTATTGGCTAACTCTTACATATTAATTTAACCCATCTCCATTAAAGTGTGTATCCCCATGTGGCAGTGGCTTACCAAGTAAAATTCCAGTGTCTGTCTCTATCAGCACTACATGGCTTCTCTATGACTCTGCCTTCTCTCTCCCAGCATTCAGTTTAGTTTTCCTTACCTACCTAAGTTTTGCCCTGCTATAGCTCTAAATCAGTTTCTTTATTCATTAATGGTAATCACAGCATACAGAGGGAATTCCACATCATATGACTGTGTGACTACTCTCAATTCATTTTGAGAGACTATTATTAGAATAAAAATTTAAAATTAAAATGCATAACAGTAGCAAAATTGCAGTTCCAAGGAAAATAATTTTATGGTTGGTGGTCACCACAAAATGAGGAACTGAACTATTAAAAAGGGCTCCAGAATTAAGAAGGTTGAGAACTACTGGTCTGTCTAAACCCTTGTATTTCAGAGTGTAATCCTGAACACCTTCACAAACTAGTGGTAAAGATACAAGATGAGACAAGGCTCTTAAGTAGACATTGCCCTATAATTTAGGTCAATCAGGAATCTCCTGCTAAAAGTCCATCAGCAGGAACTGCTGAGTTGAAAAACAATCATGACAGCACAGACAAAAGTGGATCAAAGTTATTGCAACTGAAAACATCTATAGTTTTTTGCATCTGGAACTTTAAAAGAATGAGCTTAAGTGTTTTCTTACATTTTGTTTTTCATGTGTTAAAAAATATTCTACTAAAATAACTATATTTGGGAGCAGGATATAAAGATGTGTGGATTTACCTTAATGACAGAAAGCCTAGCTGAATGACTCACACTGCCATTCATAGAGACAAAGGTTAGGTTATTAAGGGAGTGGAATAAGCCCAGTTGCTGCTCTTAAGATGCTTTTAGTTTCATAACTATAAGCAGAAATTTCTAGCACATAAGTATAGCAGCTGAGGTATTTTTCTTTTCAAATGATAAAACATGTAAAATTATTAATATGTGATATAGAAGAAGTGAAAGTGTTCATAAGTAGTAAGTTGTTCTTTATTTGATGTCATGTTTGATCTCGAATTTTTGGTAGTCAAGCTATTGCTTCTTATTATCAGATGGATTTGTGGAAGCAAAACAGCATCCAGAAACATAGAGCGACAAACAGATAAGACATGTTTTCTGTTCCAATGAAAGCTCCATCGAAGCACAGTTTGCATTTCTTTTTCTCTGACAGTACGGTCTTACATGATGCCTGGCAGAGTCCAGGTGACTGGATTTATTTGTCAAATCAGAGAAGCAATAAGAAGTTGAGAAGTCCAAATCTTTTTCATTTGCACTGTGACCATGAAGGGATAATAAGCAGCATGTGTATTTTTTCTTAGAGATCAGGTATATTGGTGGTATTTTGAAATTATTTTTATTTAATTCCTTAATATCTAACAATTTTGTTTATGTTTCACAAATAAAAATGAGTTTTAAATAAAAAAATCAACTTATTTTAGTTCCATAGCCAGTACAGGAAAAGCCTGACGTTTAAGCTGCATTTCCAATATTAAAATTGGAGAAGTTTTTCACTGTTATGATACATAC
Source organism: Microtus obscurus (assembly GCA_963919715.1). NCBI lineage: Eukaryota > Metazoa > Chordata > Mammalia > Rodentia > Cricetidae > Microtus > Microtus obscurus. Next base: position 120,140 of record CAWTZC010000308.1, read on the forward strand.
ATATATATATATATATATATATGCTAAAAATATTTTTTATGGTTTATTTAACTTTATTTTATGTGCATTGGTGTGAAGGTGTCAGATCCCCTGCAACTGGATCTTCAGACAGTTGTGAGCTGCCATGTGGGTGCTGGGAATTGAACCCGGGTCCACTGGAAGAGCAGTCAGTACTCTTAACCACTGAGCCATCTTTCCAGCCCCCTAAAAATATTTTAAATGGATAAAGGGGATAGTTTTAATGAAAGTTGGGTGTTTTCACTTGATTCTAAGATGATATTGAAATATACAGAGGTTAAAATATTGTCTCAACTGAGACAAAGAGACAGCTTTTAAAACTTACACTCTGTAGTACTGACAACACTAAATTTGATCTTAGTAATGGAATAGAGAATATTTTAAGACTGTTGACTAATAATTCTTTTGGTAGTTAAATTAGAACCAATATTTCTTGTTTGAAAAGAAGACTGAATCAATTAATGAATTTTTTTCTCAGTTTGGAATCTTATGTTTGTTCTTTAAATGTATCATTGCTGCAACATTAGATGTGCTGAAAATTGTGTCTATTTTCTGTGGGCACTATGTGAATTTTTATTTACAAATATATTTGTATTGGAGATAAAGAAGTGTGTGTTGGTTAGTTGTGTTCTTGTTTACGGCTTAGATACTTTGAGTTTTCAGCTGGGCTGCATTTTTTTGTTATTTGTTAAAGTTTTCTTTGTGATATCTTTCCTATTCTCACATAGAAATGCTGGGAGTGACGATGGCTTTTTTCTCTTCTTCTTTGATGATGATATAGGAAGATGTGTGGATGTGATATGGTAGAGACATGTATTAAAGAAATAATATTTCTAACTGAAGCACTTTGCAGGACTGTCACAGCCTTAGGGTGGCATTTGCAGATAATGCTCCTAGTAACAGCAGACCTGGAGTCAGGGATACTTTGTTCCAGAAGAACACCAGGAGAGTTCAATTTGATCAAGTTAAAGATGGTCACCTGTGTCTGAAATGGCTTCAGGCTAGCCATAAATAAATAGCAATCTATACTAGTTAGACAGATCTCTGACTTGTAACTAGTTTAGTATGTGCCCTCGCTGCCTCTCCATCTGATATGTTGCAGGGATAATAGCATGGGCTGAATTCTCAGGGTAGCTCCTATTATCCAGCTGAATCGTGGCAATGGTCCATCTGAGGCTGCAAGGAACTGACACCACAAATCACACAGGGAGCTGACCCACTATAACAGTATCAACATCATGAACAGTAGGTAAGAAACCTGAATAAAATATCAGTCAATGAGACATTTGAGCCTCCAGATATTGTTCAACCTATAATGAAAATATCCTTCAAATTTTTTGTTTATCAGGGCCAGTCTCAGAAATCTAATAGAGAATCTTGCAAGTGATTTAGTCTAGAAGGTTCTGTTTTCCATGGCTTTTACACAGAGAATTGAATTTATGGACTCTTCATGCAGCAGTGGCTATTACATGCAAGGTGCCAATGACTACTTGATTATCTCAGAAGGCCCTCAAAGCCAGTTGAGCATGAAATAGAGGACCTCCTCAAATGAAAGGGATCAGAATATTCAACACAGTTTATAAAGTGTGACAATTTTATTATGTAAGTTTGAACAGCAGCCACTGCTGGAAAAAAATACATGAAAATATCCAAAGGAAAAATAGCTTGGCAGAGTTTAGTGTCCATGACAAAATATAGGCTTCATTATCAGCAGGAGAAAAATGTTATATTTTTCACATGGATGCCCTGTCCTGAAAATATAAATTGTACTCTGCACAGACTGTAGCATAGTATCCAATAATGTGCAGCTATTATGCAATAGATAATCTTCATAATGGGTGGCTTCACATATTACATAAAATGATTTCTCCATGATTAGTTTGCAAAATTATTGAGAATATCTAGGCATTTTAAAATTATATCCACAGTGTCCCTTTCTTTCCTAGTATTCACAAGAAACAGTCATGACTGTGAAGTAACAAAGAGTAGATTAAGTATTGGTCTTTTTGAAGGAAACAAATGCTTTCTTTAAATAAACTTTGAAAATTAGAGTAGCTTATGATTTGTAGAATCACCAAGAAAACAGTGTGAAGCTCCCAGGAACCCTGCTCTGTTTTAGCAGCTACAAACATCTTACATTGGATGGCTTTGCCTGACATCTTTTTTACTGACCATACAAGACATTACATTTTATTTATTTTCATGCCTCATGTTTTCCTTTATAAAATTTTCTCAGTTTCCTGGTTTTCCAGACCTTGACAACTTTTTGAACACTGGTCAGGCACTTTATTTAAATGGGATTTCAGGCTGGGTTGTGGGTTTGAAGAAGAATACATTGGTAGCAAAGTAATTTTCTTCATATTAAGTAAAGGCTCTTTGTTGTCAATGTAACCCCCCAATGTTGAGCAAGATACTTAGCAGATTATCTGAAGAAAATTCCCACTCCCAACTCTATTGTGTTTTCATAGAAAGTCACCGTGTGCTGTCCTCCATTCAAGGGTGAGGGTGTGCCTCACCTCCTCAGAGAAGCAGCCACATCAGTTATTTGGAATTCCTTGACACTGGATATTTTCTTTTGGTATTTATTATATACATACTTATACATATATAAGTTTATATGCATATACACATAAAATGAATGGCTCATGAATATCACATTTGTATGTCAGATTCCAATTCAATGCAATTTTACTCCTTGATACCTTTGAAATCAGTTCAGTTTTGGTTGGCTTGTTAATTCGATGGGTTGGCTTTTTCACACTCTATCATTGTTTAATATTGTTCTTTATTTGATTTTCACACATGCTGGCAAAGCAAGAGGATATAGACCCAATTGTATACTTCCTCCAATAGTTCTAGAAACAACTATTTCTGAAAGGATTCTGGGCCTGTATATTTTCTCATCTATTAGTTTGTTTGTTTAGATAGATAGATAGATAGATAGATAGATAGATAGATAGATAGATAGATAGATAGATAGATAGATAAATGGACGGACGGACAGACAGACAGATAGGGTTATGCAGCCCTGGCTGACCTGTATGTAGCTTATTATGTAGACAAGGTTGGCCTCAAACTCACAGATATCTACCTGCCTCTGCTTCCAGGATATTGACTTCAAAGTTGTGCAATATGATACCTGTCCTCTGGGCCATTTATAGGAGAACAGAATCAGGAGACAAGGTATGGGGACAGCTATGTTTGTGGCAACTACGGTGTCACTGATTTATGATCCTTTCCTCTGACAAAGCAAAATGTTTCTTGCATGTATCTGCATTTATGCTCACCCAGACATAATTCAATATTCAGTAATCTGCATCATTTAAGATAAGTATTAGTTTGTACTGTTTTGGGCATCCAGTACTTCAGGGCAATCTTCAAAAACTACATGTTTTGTGTACTCATCTAGGGACTGCTTCACAAACTTATGTTGATTTTTATTGTTCTGAAATTTTGTTAAAAGGAAGCCAGAAATATTTTCTGCCTGAGTAATACCTTCATTCCAAGTACACATTTCAGGATTTTACACAGACTTAAAGGGTTAAGAAAAGAATCTGGTAGTCTGACACTTTTTTTCCTCCATCTAATGTGTGGCAGGTTGCTGTACCATTCATGTATCCTTTCTCGCTATGGTCTTCATCCGTAGAAATCAAACTGTTCTTTTATTGTTCCTATTAACTTCACAGAGTTGTTACTGATATGTTGATTACACACCTGACTGGATGTTCTATTGCCTGAGAAACTGTTTTTATAAAGAACTAATATGATCCCACTACCACAGGCAAAATAAAGTTTTTATGTAGCAAGACTCTGAAGTGATTCTTTTGAAAAACTCCCTGGTTGCTTATATTGTAAACTAGAGTTGGAGTAATGTTGTTCTTAGTGATCCTCAATATGGTTTCCTTCCTCAGATTCACTGATTATCTACTTTTCATTAATACAAGCTCCATGTCTTTTGTTCCCATTAAGATGCAACGCAAACCAAATAACCACAGTTTTAAAAGATATGTGGTACCTTAAAATCAGATTTCAAGAATTTGTTTTGTTTGCTATAGACTTTCTGTTTCTGGGCTACTTACAAATCCAGTTTTAAACAATGACCTTCGTAGCAGTTTGAGAAAATTAAACCAAACTAGGTCAGTGGAGATGTGTTATTCCAGAATTCAAAGCTCGAGTCCAATGTGGTTAATGGGAAATGTTTTATCGTACTGTTGAAGTACATATTCTTTGTTGATCTGCTTTGAGATAGCAAGATTCAGCCCTTAAAAAACAGAGACTGTTCTTCCCCATTTAGATAGGGTTATCAACAGAAAAGCGGCCAAGTGATGATACTTAAACTCCTTGGGGAAGACGTTAAAGAATACTTAAATTTTTTTTTTTTTTTGGTATTGTGTAAAGACTCTGTCCAAGGTCAGGGAACACTGCACGGTAGTCATTACAGTTATTAAACAGAAAACTTAAGTACATACATTCTTGTTCTGAGATTCTATAAAAGTTTATTTGATAGAATGAAAGTTCTCATAGTTCTGTGGGCTTAGGTTTCTTCATCTTTGAACAAGGGCACTACTTCTTTCTCCTTAGGATTTTGAGGGATACATGAGGCAACCTAAGGAAAGATACACTGGACTCCATAGTCTGAAGGTCCCATACAATATACCACAATGGTAAGCTGTTGCTTTTCCACTTAAGGGATTTCTACCACATTTTGGTTAGTATTGTGAAGAGTTATCCACAGCTTCCTTACTTTTAAACAAAATTAGTATTTGTTTAAATATTTTATGACATTTTTATTTTATTCTTTTCCTCTCCCAATTCTTCTAAGACCATAGTATTCCTCCTCAACTTCTATCTATCTATCTATCTATCTATCTATCTATCTATCTATCTATCTATCTATCATCTATCTACCTACCTATCTATCTATCTATCCATCCATCTATCTATGTATCTATCTATCGATCTATCTCAAAAACAAACAAACAAAACAAAAGTATAAAAACAAAAAACAGCACACAAAAGCCATTGATTCCATTTTGTGTTGGCCAGCTACGCAGGGGCATGGAGCCTGCCCTAGAATCCATTAATATACCAGTGATATTCCTTTGAAAACAACATATTTTTTCTTTCCCAACTTTATCAATTGTAGATTGTGTCTTGGTTGTGTCCCTTTCCTCTTCACAGTGATGGGATTTTGCCTGCTTTGAATCAGCACAGGTTGCGTGTATGCTATCACGGTCTCTGTGAAGTCATATGTGCGTCTAACCTAGATGCATCTGTTGTGGCTAGATAACAGTTTCCTTGGAGTCATCCACTCCTCTAGCTCTTACAATCTTTCTGCCTCCTCATCCATGTAGACCACTAAGCCTTGAGAGGAGAGATTTGCCAAAGACTCCCCATTTAGGTTGAGTGCTCTGAAGTATCTCATTTCTCTACACATTTTCCAGTTGTGAGTCTCTGTGTCAACTACCATATACACTAAGAAGAAGCTTCTCTGATGAGAGTTGAGCAACACACTTATCAATAGGTATTGTAACATGTAGTTTGGAATCATTTCATTGCTATGCTTTAGCAGAGTAGTATAGTATGTTTTCTCCTAGACCCATAACCTGTCTAACTTCATGTCACTTTAGTAGTATCAGGTATCATGGAGTGGACCTTAAATCCAACTTTAAAAAGTGATCCGTTACCCTTGAAACATTTATGGCACTATTGAACCGTTATATCTTGTATGCAAGTCTCCGCTGTAGGGTTTGTAGCTGGGTGATACTGATGATTACCTTCCTCCTCCAGTAATGTGAAGAGTGCCTTCCAGCGCCATGAATGATGGTCAATAGGGATAAAGCTTCTTGTTGGGTACCAGATTGATTCTCCAAGTTCAGTGGCATACATTACTGGTATCTTCAGCAATAGTGTGTTACCATCAAGTTATAGAAGGCAACAAAATAAATAACCTGCAACACGTAAAGAATAAAAAGTCTATATAAACCCTTCAACCAGTGATTCAACAAGATACAAACCATTACTTGCATAAGAGTATATTTGGTGATATAAATTGTCTAGTTAGGACATTCACCATTATATGGTGACTCCACTTGAATTACGTTCACATATATATTTTCTATATTTCCATATGGCTTTTCAAAAGGCCTTCCATACTAGTTATCCCTCACTACCTCATTATAATCCTTCTTTATCCTGCCTTCCTGTCCCTTCCCCATTTAATCCCCCTATTCTTGTTTCTGCTTTATCTCTTTATAACACTACATTTTATTTCTTCTTCCTTAGTGGAGCTTCCTTTTCCATGGTACTGTACTATCTACTATAAATGTCTAAAACTTAAAAGATAACATTTACATATAAGAAAATGTAATATTTGTCTTTTGGAATCTTAGTTTACCTCATTCAGAATAATTGTTTCTAGCTCCATCCTTTTATCTGCAAATTTCATATCCCATTTATATATACATCAGTTGATAAAAAGTCTAGCTTGTTTCAAATATCTGACTATTGTGAACAGAGAAGCAATATACAATAAATGAAGAAGATTCTCTGTAGTAAGAGGTAGAATTATTTGAGTATATGTCCAGGAGTGATATAGGTGGATATTTTGTGAGATTGATTTTCAGTTTTCTGAGCTCTACAATGTAGAGCTATGATCATGGCAAACAATTTTTTTGTATGTTCTTGAATTTGGTTTGCAAGGATTATACGAAGAATTTTTGGTTGGTTCGAGAGATGGCTCAGTGGTTAAGAGCACTGACTGCTCTTTCAGAGGGCCTATATTCAATGACCAGCACACACATGACAGCTCATAACTGCCTATAACTCTAGTTTCAGAGAATATGACACCTTCACACAGATATACATGCAGACAAAACACCTATACACATGAAAAAAATAAATTATTAAAAAAGATTTCTTTTTCATCTATGTTTATAAATGATATTAGTCTATAACTTTATTGTCTTTTTATGTTATTTTCATATCAGGATAATAGTGACTTAATAAAAATATTATGAAATTTCATTTCAGTGTTTAATTTTGTGGAAATATTTGAGAAACATTGATATTAGTTCTTTGAAGATCTTTTAGAATTCTTCTCTGAATCCAGCTGAACCTCGAATTTTTTTATTTATTCATTATTATTTTCATTTTTTTGGTTAAGAGAATTTTGATCACTGCTTCTATTTCACTAGGGGTCTAAGTATGTTCAACTTATTTATTTTATCTTAGTTTAATTTTAGTATGTTGTATATTTAAAGATATTTCTCCATCTCCTTTAATTTTTTTCAGTTTGGGAACATGCAGATTTAAAAGGATGTGCTTATGATTCTGTGAATTCTTTTGGTAAGAATTGTAACAGGTCTTACCTACTTTTTTTTTAAATCAGTTTAGATCTTTATTCTCCATTCTTTTTTTTTTTTTTGGCCAACTTGGCAATTTTCTCAAATTCTCCATTTCATTGAGTCTTTGTATTTTTGTTTTCTATTTTATTGATTCAACCCTGAGTTTGATTATTTCTCCCCATCTACTCTTTCTGAATAGTATTTATTCTTGTTTTTTTAATAGTTAAGTGTGTCATCAAGTTATTAATATGTGATATCTTAAGCTTGTTCTTTTGTTCATTTTTCAGTTTCTTTCTTTTGTAGGTACGTAGAGTTTTTGGACTTGCGTCTTAGAATTCATTATATTCTATAGCTTTGGTAATGTTGTTTCTATATTCAATTTTAAAAAGTAAGCTGCTCTGCTGGATGCTAGATGCCAGTGAGGGAAGTGAGAAAATGAATGGGACAGCTGCCTCCTTGGCACTGACTGACTAGAAGGACTTTACCTGGATTGCCCTTGCAGATTCTAGAGCACTTGAATGCAAGGAATCAAGGAATGGCACAAAAAAAGGAGCTAATGTGTTTGACTGCCACAGGAACATTTAACGTAAACAATTTGAAACCTCAAGATCTGAATTTCTGACCTATGGAACCTAGAGCAGAGCTGAGTCTGTATTTGATACATGAGGACTTAACTGTGATCATCAAAAGAGAAGCTATTAAATAAATCAAAACTCCTTCCTAAAAAATATACTGAGTTAGGAACTGTGGGTAGAAGTCAAACTCTCCTGCGAGTTATACCCACCATGAAGAGTTGCCATCTTCTTATATCAGTGAAAGAAAGTCCTTTACTTCTTTTATTTTACTAAGTTGCACTATGCCATTTCATATATGTATAGAATGTACATTTAAAATCCCCCCAACTGCTCCTACTCTCTTTGTCCTTTCCACGCTTTATTACTTCCCTAGCCTGTTTATAAACCTAACAAAACATAGTAAGTCTAACCACTAAACAGAACTTATGCTCAGCAATTTTCTTATCACCTTGAATAAAAGACTAATTCTAGTGGATTAAAACATAGCTTGCCCACTAACATTTCTTGGGTTTTTTGGTTACTGAAGAATTTTAAATGAACTAATGAGAAAAAAGATCTCTAAATATTTTAGAAACCATAAAAGTCCTTGCAAATGTTACTAACATATGCAGACAAAGACAGACAAAAATAACATTTCTTGAGAAACAGTTATATATCTTGGACTCTAATGATTTCCAAAACTTTTTTATCTTTAAGATATTTTGAAGAAATATGTAATTGTTTCCAATCCATTCTTGAAGAAAAGCAATGTACAATGAGAAAAATAAATGAATCTGGCATTTGAAAGCAAGTTCGTCCACTTGCAAAATCTGTGTTCTAAATTTTTCAACAAAGATAATAAAACATTTGCAAAGTTTCTTCCAGTTTGGAAATTCTAAAAATGTATTTATCACAACATTAACCATCTAGAAAAACTTCAACATGGCTAAACGCAACTCTTCACATATACCTTCCCTGAACCTGGAAGCTGGAAGTGGATCGAGAAAGCCAGGCAAATGCTGACTGAACTAATTTAAAATTCATGCTTACAAACCTCAAATGGACTGATATCCTACCAAGACACACCTGCCTTAAACATCCTTGGTAAGTTTACTCTATCACTCAACTCTCTCTTATAAGCTCCTCTTCCCTCAAGGGTCTGAAATCTGTCTCTCTTTACCATCAGCTCCTTGGCAAATCATTCATTCACAGAGGGTTTGAGAAAGCTCTAGATGCATCTGTCTACACTTATATTCCAGTAGGTCTGAGGAACTTTTGATTTTGTTTCTCTTGTATCGCTATGGACTGGCTAGCTACAGTAATCTATTGATACCACACCCATCTATGCTTCTGATGTCAACCCCTTATCAATTAACAAACTTTCTTCCTTAAATAATTCATTGCCTGTCAATTACTGTCTGGAGTTCAAATGTCCTAGGACATTATAAGGAATATATACATGTGTATAAATGTACATAGACACACATGAAAATGTGTGTATTAATTCCTGAGTCTGCAGTAACAGAATGCAACAGACTAATAAAGAGACATTTACTCCTCATAGTCCCAGAGCCTCCTGGTCTTCAGAATTTGCCTTGCTTCAAGTTTAACATTTTCAAGCTAGGTCTTTGGAAATGTGAGAACCAAACAGCACACATTGAAATGGGGTCAACACTTTTCTTGACCCTGAATAATGTGATGTATTTTTTTATAACAAGAAATACTCAGAAGTTTCATGTATATATATATATATGTATATATATATTATTTTATTCATTTTTAACAACCTGACCACTCTTTCCCCTCATACCTTTTCTTCAAGTCCATTCCCATATCTCCCCTCTGCCCAACCCATCCACTCCCCCTCAAATTCTTTTCAGAAAAGGGCAGGCCTCCCATGAATATAAACCACACATGGCATATCAAGTTAAAGACTTGATGAGGCAACCTGGTATGAGAAGTAGGGTCCCAAAAGCTGGAAAAAGAGTCAAAGACAGCCTCTGCTCCTACTGTTAGGAGCCCCACAAAAACACCAAGCTACATACAACTACCACATGTATGCAGAGGGACTAGGTTTGCCCCATGCGGGCTACCTGGTTGTCAGTTCAGTCTCTATGAATCCCTATGAGCCTGGGCTATTTGGTTTTGCTGATTTTCTTGTGCTGTTCTTGACACTACTGGGTCACACAATCCATCCTCTTGTCTTTCTTCAGCAGGATTTCCTGAGCTCTACCTAATAGTTGACTGTGGGTCTCTGATCAATTGTTAGATGAAGCCTCTCTGAAAAAAATCATCATCTAAACCTACATCTTTAGTCACTTTTCCATTTACTTGATGGGATTCCATGCCTAGTGGATGCTACTTAAAAGGATTTGGGTGCAGCTTCTGTTACAGACAATGACTTCTTTGTTTGTGGATACACAAAACTACTGGTGCAGCAGTATTGAACTTCTGGTAGACACTCCTGTAACAAGCTAATGTAATAACTACGTATTTTTTTTTGAGGTACATCTGGACTCTTGTTTTAAAATATTCTTCATCAGTAATTTAGTACTACACCGTTTTCTTTTTAAACAGCAATTTTTCACATGATAAGTAAAGCACTGTTTAAGTACATCACTAGATGGATTATATGTGCACAATCTATACTTATTTTTCACAAATATATATGCACATGATATTTGTCTTTGTGGAAATTAAATCATAAATATACCTCATAGATATATCTGCTATAATTGAGACATAAAAGAAAAGGTTTTCCTAATTTGTATGCTATTTATATATAGTCTTATGTCTGTTGTCCAGGTAACATTATGTAGTTATATTGGTCCATTAGATTAAATTCTATTATTTCTTAAAGTAAGACATCAAAGTCACTGTCATATTGTCAATACAATAAGCTTTGATTTTTGCAGACTGTTAACCTTTCTTAATTTGTAATCTCCACCTTGTGTAACTTTGACAGAGCTGACCATGCTCCCTTTCTTAAATCTCTCTCTTCAGGTGTCATCTCAGACATCAAGCAGTTTCTGACAGCTTTCTACTGATTGGCGCTGAACAAATTGATGTGGGCATATGCTCTGGCTCATCCAGGATTGCCAAGGGATAGAGCATCAATAATCTTAAAGGATTCACTTTTTATTTTTTGTGACTGCAGAATATGATTTCAAGATGCTATTCCTTTATTTTTGTGCCCTTACACACTCATTTGCATTTTGCTTTGTAAAAATAGAGACAAATCTCCCTGGTCCCAGAGCTCATGATGACCTGATACACTAAAACACTACATAACTATACAGACTCTTGGCTGGTACTGAGAAGATGAAAGACTCAGAGTAGCAGTGTTTGTTTTACAAATAAGGGCATTGCAAGATCTTATCAATTTTTGTTTTCAATAGTAGTGAAAGAAATCAAATGAACTGTTCTTCTGCAGAATCTTATGAGATTCAGAACCATCTACCAGGACATGGAGAATTAAAAGGACCTAGCTCTCTACAGAATTATAACCTCCCAGTAGACATACAGATGACTTTATACCACTGTTGCACTCTGTCCTGATATTGAAGTTATTAAGAATGTATCTCTTCATTGTTATTATTATTATTATCATTACATGTGGCTTATATTTAATTTGCCTTATCTTGTTTCTTAGGCATCTCTTCACGTATAGCTCCAGTTACGTCCTTCTCTCTGAATGAAACAAGTGACTCTCTTCACTTCACTTCCTTTTTGTCTGGGATGCAATTTCTCATGTAGCCACAAGATGTCAGTCTGTCCAGTCTCTGGGCACTATACACCATCCTCTAAGCTTGTGCTGTGCTTGCTTAGAACTCCTCATTCTGCCGTAGTAGCCATCCATACTCTTTAGAAAACTGACTGACATTGAGAAGTATTTGTTTTCATTTTTGTTGTCTTATCTGTCTTCAACCAAGAATATAAACCTTTGAAGACACGCATGACATTGTACTAGAAGATCAGCACTCGGGAAGTTAAGAAAGTCCATCTATAAACCTCCTATATTTCTATCCCCTCCCTCTACCCATATTTGTAAAACTTCATGCATTTGTATTTATCTTTTTAGAGAAATTAACATGTACTAAATATTAATGTTGCTCATCATCTATACCATATATATCAATATACATCTAACTTATAATCATGTTGTCTATAATCTAATAATCTATAGCTGTATTTTAACCAATACAGATAACAAATACAAAATATAAATAATAAATTATTCTCTTTTTTGTATTATTGAATTTCCAGTTATAGGACATTTTCTGTTTATATGAGTTTCACATATAGTAAGTGCTCAGTGAATATTTAGTTAATATATGATTAAATAACATTCTGTTAGAAATAAACAAAGAACAGATCAATTTTAGGCACTTGAAATAGAGAAACAAAACAAAACAATCCCCCCAAACAAAATAAATACCCCCCAAAACTCTAAAATACAGAAATGAATGAAGAAAACAAATGCTTTACAGTTTGGTCACACTGGGGCTGGATTGTGGGGTTGGGGGAAGTCTAATTACTCTACAGAATGTCAGTGTATATTTTGTTATTTCAAAGGAAAATGATGAGACAGTGGCTAGATACTATGTAGATTTGGCCGTGAGACAGAATAACTGGACCTTTTCTAGGGTTAGGGGCACTAGTTTCCTCCAGTACTCCATTTTCTGTTGGGAGACATGTTTTTTTGTTGTTGTTGTTCTTGTTTGTTTGTTTGTTTTATGGTTCTATTGTTTGTTTTGGTTCTTTGTTTGCTTGTTTTCTATGTCTGGTTCTGAGAAAATGGCATAGACCTTCTATTTTAAAGATCCCTTCCTCCATATTTGAAAGAAAAAGTGTATCAGAGGTTTTATGGATTGTATCTATAAGATGCCCCATTCCAAGCCTGGAAGAGATCTTTGTCTCTGTGTCCATTCCTTTGGTAGGTGTAAGGGAGAGGAGAGCAGGGCATTTGTGTTTATTTTCTCCAAGAGATTCAGGTTCTAGTTCCTAGACTGAGAAGATTACTCCATGCCCTCCTCTTCTTTACTAAACCATCCTGACCTCTCCAGATTTGAGTGTTCCCATTGTTCTTTTGATGACATGACACATACAAATCCCCCACATTAAGTCATTCAAGAGTTTTCCCACCTTCACAATTAACCACCCCAAAATATGCTGTCAAACCTCATAGCAATGATTGTCTCTGCGAAGTTTCCCTATTCTGTACTGTTTGGATCTTTACTTCCACTTTGTAATAAACTTCCTCACATTTCCATACTTTGCCTCTTTTTGTTCTCTCTCTCTCTCTCTCTCTCTCTCTCTCTCTCTCTCTCTCTCTCTCTCTCTGTGTGTGTGTGTGTGTGTGTGTGTGTGTGTGTATGTGTCTTTTAAATTATTTGTCTTTCAGGCTCCTGTCATGACAGATAGCAGTATGTATCTTATCTATCTCTCTGGTAGTCTTTCCAGCTTTGACGAGCCATAGATTTTACAGCAAGAAGGGAGCAAGTGATTGCAGTGTGTTTATCAATGGGATTGTGTTTGCTCTAAGAAAGCCTGAGTCTCTTAGCTGAACTGGATTTCTTTTAGTTTTGTGTCCATGTTGTTGCCAGGAGTTGGTCATGGTAGTAGTAGTGGACAGTTTTCTGTTATTATTTTTGTTTTGTTTTGTTTTGCAACACTGCTCCAGGTTAGGCACTGATCATTATGCGATATTAAAATCATTTGAACTTTATTATATTTACTTTTCTTGAATACTTATATTCACCAGGAAAATTTAGTAGACTGCTAACCAACTACCTTCCTTGAAAATATTGTGAAAATGTGGTGTGTGAAAAGGAGAAGATCAGGGAGACATTATCATTTCTCATAAGGAAATAGTATGGAAATACTGTAAATACAGTGCATATAGAATCAAATCAACTATTCATGTTAATTTTAAAATACACTTTTTATGATTACCTTATGCTTCAGTTGTCATTGGAAATACAAGCAATGTCACATCTTTTATTCCTAGTGAGGTTAGGATGCTGTAATTCCTCTTTTACGTCAACATTCAAAGTAGCTATCACACAGTATCATATGCACTGGGTTATATTGATTGAATTTCGGTATTTTGAGTTTGTTGCAGTTTTCAATATAATTTTCTTCTTTCTACTTTTCCAACATTCGATTACTGTCACTCAAGCAGGGAGCCAAATTGAAGTTTTGAAATGGTGACTTGATAATTATGATACTCAGTGTCATTCCACATGTCAATAAACAGCCACAGAGAGCAACACTGCTGACTTCCAGCAGAGATCTTGTCCTGGCTTAATCAAAGAGTGTTTGACTAAAATGGGTACTGATTTATTCTGATGAACAACTTGTAGTATTGTTTAGAATTTGGAGTAGTTTTCAATATGTAATTTATTCAAAATTTGCAAATTTATTGAATACATTACCATATGCCAATCATGTAGTAGGTTTAAAATCGACAATGATATCAAATTACAGTAGAGGGAGAAAAAAAAGAATATTTCTGATTGCTGGGAGAGCATTGAAAATGCTATTTTAGCCAAAAGATAATAATAATAAAGGAAAATCAACCAACTGAACTATCTTCTTTCTCTTCAGTGGTCCTTTACAAGGACCAGATCTCCCAAGATCTTGCTACACTATTAGAGATCACAGAAGCTTTGATGGGATCATTTACTTAAACATCTGGTCCAGCTATTAAGATTTAAGGCTGTTGAATGTAGGTACCACTATGAAATACCAAATAAATAAAATGTCACAAAGTGTTTTTAAAATTTATAGTTTATCACCTACCAGTTCCAGTATTATCATTAAGTTTAGAGGTAAATTGCATTTATTTTTTATTTATTTGAGGCATAAATTTATTATGAACTCATACTACATTGTTTTCTAGGAATAGTGTCAATCAAGTGGACTCTTCCATCTTTCCACGATCTTATAAAGTATAAGAGGGAGTCATCATTAAAAAAAATATCGAAAAAGAGACTCTGATTAAAGTTTGTAAAAATTATGATGATAATGTTTCTGCTTGGTTGATAAAGGCACTTGAGGCTAACCCAGCAGCCTGAGTTCAATGCAGGGACCGGACCTCACATAGGGAAAGGAAACAACTGACTGCTGTAAGCTGTCCTCTGCCCTCCACGAGCTTGCCTTGGATACGCATTCTTCCAAAACAACTATATGTAAACATATTAAGTTAAAATATAGAATATGTAAGGGCTGTTGGCTGCATAGTAGCTAATGATTTATTTCAATTATGATAATGCCTCATTATATTTGAAACTGATACGAATTTAAAGTATATTTGTTTAACTTGTGTAACTGCAATCATGAAAGAAGTTATACTCTGTCCTTCACTTAACAAAATTCTATGGTTTTTGTTTGTTTGATTGTTTTTTGTTTTATTTTTAACTTTACAATGCACCACTGTCTTGTGCGTCCAGTGCTCTACTTTACGCTTGGAGCATTGATTATTTCTCCTGGTCAACTCTGGTGTGGGATAATCCTCTCATGATACACAGGGGCTGAGAGTCACAGTTGTCAGTTATCCATGCCTTCACCAGGATAAAAAAATTCATTCTATGATATACTGTGCTTTGAAGCTACAGTGGTGCTTGGTACATAATATGCATCCTACGTCTTGCATTCATTCTTCATATACAGTATTTTCCACTTAGGGTGGATTTATTTGGGCATAAACCAAGAACACATTTAGAAATGTTGACATATAATTAAATTGCAAACTTCAGTAGTTTTTGTTTTTTCAAAGGATTTTATTTATTTTATTTTTGAGATTATCATATAATTATGCCATTTCCCCTCCTGTTTCCTCTCTCCATAGAATCCCACATACCCTTATATAGTTCTCTCTATAATTCATAACCTCTTTTTTCATTCACTGATGCTACAAAACCATACATGCATAGTCTTAACTACTTACATCCATCCTGCTCATGCTGCAAATACTACTTGTGTATATGTTTTTATGATTGACCAGTTAGTATTATATAACTAATTGGTGTTTTTCAATGAAGACTACTTCTCTCACACTTAGGATCCCTTAGTTGTCTGCAATTGTGTTTTGATTTTGTGTGTGGTGTATGTGTGTGTGTAGGGTTGAGGCCTTCTGATCACTCTCTTTGCTACTTTGGAATGTCTTTTTTGTTGTCCTTTTTTATCTCATGCTTATGCAGTCATATTGGTGATATTTTATGGGTCTAATTTTTAACATTACTAGGAGACACAATCTCTCAGGAAACTTCCTCATTTATGGCTCTTAGTAATTCTCCCCATGCTTTGTCAATGATCCTTGAGTCTTAGATGCCTTATAGATATGTCACTGGGACTGGGAAATATGCAACAATCCTACCCACCAATGATGCCTGTTAAGCACAAGAATGGCCACAGGACTAACTCCTGTGAGCAATGACAGTGGCATACATACCACGGTGGTAACAAATGGATCTTCAGTTGGAAATAAGATCAGCTCAAAAAGAACAAAAAACATGCCTGACACTGGAAACCTAGTCAAATATTTAGGGCTAGAGAAGTTATGGATCTCAGAAAATAACCTAAATCTGCTTGACTAAACCAGTTTACTAAACCAGTATAATCACAAACTATACTCTAAACATTTGCTTTTATTCTTAGAGATAATATAGTCCTCACACGTCACCAAGAAAATTTCTATTTGCAGCAGATGGAGACTATTGAAGGAAAAATTATGTTTCTTAGTCTATGTAATGCTTAAGTTAAATTTTCTTAAAGATTACATTTTAACAATTAGTTTTTTGACATCTTAAGCTGTTCTGGAAATCATATCATAAATCAGGGTTGTGTGAATTCCGGATTTTCCCACTGAAGCCTCCTCTATGGTAGTAGTACAGGCTTTCACAGCCATGGTGATCTTAAAAATGCTTTCTTTAAATAATTTTGGTGCTTTTTGGTTTTTGAAAATGAACAAAATCTGCAAATATGGTACTTAAAACACCAAAGAAACAAATGTTTATTATTAAAATCATCCTTTGCTATAAATGTACACCATAAAATGTATCAAATTCACTTGTTTAGGAAATAACTTTTAGTTTTATATTGTCAGAGAAAAAAATTTGATTTTACTAATTTGTATTTTTTTACTGTAGTAATGATATGTTAATAGCAACTTTTAATGCCGAGTAATGTACCAGCAAGCGCCTTTCAAATCATATATAAATTCAGTATTAATTTCTCTTCCCCAGAAAGAATATTTCATATGGACAGAAAAGCTGTGCCTTCTCTGCCACGATAATCATGCTCCTGTTAATAGCGCATAAGGATCAAGTCTGGGCTTGAGGGTTTCCTCCACAAAGACTTCTACTTATGGATTTAATGAAATTCCAATCACCTTGTGTGGTGACACTCTAAGTTGATCATCACTGTCCAAACATTGCTTTTCCTGCATGTTTGTTTTTGGTAATTAGTCTGATTTGATTCAATGCTGGATAAAATGGCAAACATATGCAAATTTAGTCTTGAGGGAATAGAATCAAGATTAGTAGTGTTCATGACTCTGGATGGCCTGTTTAGGGACAGCTTCTAGCTACTAGAAAGCATAGAGAAGCTACCCTAGGATCTTTTCTTCTCAAGAAAACATTATGATTTCTTGCTTTTTTTCATGATTTGTATCTAGATTAGGTTCATAGCTATTACACCACCTCTACAAAGTAAATGAAAATCAGTATGTCTCTCAGACTTAATGTTGAGTGTTAATATTATCATGAATATTAATAAAGGCACAACTGTATGACAAAACATATTCCTGAACCGCCAATCATAGTAGCAATCCCCCTCAAAACTAAACTCTCTGAGAACTAATCAACTTCATGCAGCTATAGTTTTCCTTTTCTAGAATGATAGAAAAGCATATGCATAATGTGCTTCATTCCTCTTTGATAAATATTCAAGAATTAACCAGGGACTTGACATAGTTATAGATGCTCCTTTATAACAATTGCTTTCATTTTTTTTCCACTGTAATCTGTAAATTTTTGGCTCTTGGATGTCTTTTTCAAAACTCCTAACAAAAAAGACTAAGGTAATAGTTAATAAAATTGTTTAATTAGTTACAGTTATACTGGTTAAAGTTGTAAGTAGATGTATTGTTCACAAACTAAAGAAAACACATTTAAGTTATAGTTTAATTCAACATATTTTTTACTGTTACTCTTTTATAGTAGACTATTTCATTACTTTTGAGCTGCTGATGAATTTAATTTTACCATAATAACTTACTATTAAATTTATCAAAAATATGCTAACCAAAGCTAGTAAAAGTCCCTGAAAATTTGTCACAGGAAATTAGCAGAGTATGGGCTATGCATTCATATTATGACTTCAGATTTTCCAGCCATCTTGAAGCATTCTGAAATCTACCATGTTGGGAAATAGTGAAGCAGTTGAATGACAAGTTGGACAAGTATTGCTCTAGAACAACTAGGACAAGGTAAAGGATTTCCAAGTGCACAGATTCTCAAATCTCACTTTTCATTAGAATATGAAGATACCTCTACACATATGTGTGTGTGCACGCACATGGATAGTTTTTAAAATGTTCTACTTCTTTACTTGAATATCCTGTAGCTTCCAAAATTATTTTTCAAGCTGGGGATCAAGTCCTTACAGAGTCATTTTTTCTCCAGGTTGTGAAGTCAGCATCACACATATTTGAAGAAGTGCTGAAAGATAGAAGCTTTAAAAAAAAGATGGGTATTGAACTAGTCTCTTCCTATTTTTGTGACTTAAGCATGTTTCATAAGCCTTCATAACATTTCTGAAGAACTGACAAATAGTGTGAGATTAAAAAAAATGGTGATTTTCATTCCTTAGAAGAGGAAAATAATCTTCCAGATCAAATGGCAAGGTTCCCGTTGTGAAACTCCGAGAGGCAATGGATTCCACAGTTAGTCACAAATGAAGTAAGCTTCATTACTTTCCTTGCTTCTTACAAGTGCTGCAATTTTAATGTGTGACTATCTCCAGATTATAGTTCCCTCCTATAAAAAAGAACAGTGATAAATTCCTCACAAGAAATAAATAAGATAATGTTTAGCTGTGTAATCTACTGCTAATTATTTAATGTATTCTGATACACAGTAGTTACTTATCATCTCAATATTAATGTAGTTCATACTCCTAGTCTTAGGCTATGAAATTCACAAGAAAGAATCAGTAAACATTTTGTATTTGCCCAGTGATTATTCCAATTTTTGTGGAAGATACACACAGATGTGTTAATGGAACAAACATATAAAATTCCCTTCTCTGGTCCTATTCTACAGCTGACTTTTTTTGTTCTGTTTTCTCAGTTTTGTTTTCAAATCCTGATAACTATTGTCAATGAGTCTGTAGAATTCCTTCTCACTGTCTGAGTCGCCGTGCCTCTCTGCTTTATTGGAGCAGATGCTGAAACATCATCCATGATGTCATCTAGTAGCACTCTTGTCGCACCACCTGAACTAAAGCTTAGCTCCGCCCTCTGAAAACACCCCTGGAATGCTTTTTCATGAGCAACTCCATCAGTACTGGATAACTTAGGGCCTGGCCCTCTTGGTGGGGTTCTAATCAATAGGACACCAATATATTGGTTTAGAATATTGCATTTTCATACGTAGGAGAGTAGTGATAGGAGCAGCTGGGCTGCGTCCCCAGCACCCCGGCCACCTGCTAGCTTATGCCCCGAAATAACAACACACAAACTGTATTCTTTTAATCACTGCTTGGCTCATTATATCTAGCCTCTTCTTGGCTAACTCTCGCACCTGGACTAGCCCATTTCTTATAAGGTGTGTAGCACCCCAAGGTGTGCTTACCGGGAAGATTCTAGCCTACGTCCATCCTGGGTCGGAGCTGAATTGCGTCTGCCCAGGAGAGCGGAGCATGGCATCTCTGAGCTCACTTCCTCTTCCTCCCAGCATTCTGTTCTGTTTACTCCTCCCACCTATGTTTTAACCTATCAGGGCCAAGCAGTTTCTTTATTGCTTAACCATTGAAATCAACAGATTGATATATGACACTCTGACATCATAGGAGAGAAAGAGAGAGAGAGAGAGAGAGAGAGAGAGAGAGAGAGAGAGAGAATTGTATTTGGAAAAGTACCTTGAAAGATACTTTGACATGCAGATACAGTAGTTTCAGGATTTCCAAATCTAAAGCCTGGAAAGATGCTCAGTGTTTAAAAGCAAACACTGCTTTTGAGAAGGACTTCAGTTTGGTCTGCAGCATCCAATGATGACAGCTCACATCTGCCTGTAACTCCAGCTTCAGGGAACTGATGTTATCTTCTAGTCTAAATGGGCATTTTTACTCATTTACATATGCACACAATTAAAAACAGATACTGAAAGTTTAAAAAATTTTCAAATCTAATACTCATTTTTATTAGGCAATCATTTAAAATACACATATGACTCATATGACTATATGTATGTTATCAGAAATGTTCCTATTATAATCTCAAAATAAAAATATAAACTAGCTAAAAATAGTTTTTAAATTATATATAATTCCTGTGATACAAAATTAAATGTAAAATTAATCTGAAATGCAATGTGGCATTTTAATATAAATTCCTTCGGTGTGACTAAATAAGATAATTCAGTGAAAGATACTAGCAAGGTTTCATAGCTCACAAGTTGGTTTAAGAAAGATAAAAGTGAAAAAATCAGAAGATGTCTTTACAGAAATATGGAATAAAGAATAATAAATAATAGTAGTATTAAATAAATGAGCCACATTTTGTTCTTTTGTTTAGGTACTAGATGGTAGAAATAAGAATGTAACTTTTCTTGGCATACTCTAATATGTTAAGGAGAATTAGATAATGAGAATGAAGACAATGAAGAAAGTGTTTCAAACAGCATAGACCAGACAGGATAATTTCATATTAATTTTTTGGGTTTATACATGATACTAGAGTTTACTAAAGGTTTACAGAACTCAAATCGGATTCTATTATTTGTTAAGCAACATGGGAAGTTGCTACAACAAAGATTTGAGCATAACGGCTTAAATACAGTAGATTTTTCTTCTCGCCATTCAGTGTAAAGATGAATATCTCAGGGTAAATGTTAAGGCTCAACTCAGGACACATGCCATGGTTCAGTGCGGTTTTCATTTCCTAGCACCAACAAGGCTAAGGCACATGGCTGGCAAGACTAGGAAGGATACAGAGGACCAAAATAAACCATGAAGAAGCCAAAATCTCTGAGACAAAACCCTATTTTCACATCCACATTGAGGAATGATTCCAATTATATAATTTACAAAAAGGCCCTAGGGGACCAAAGGAACTAGATGGAAATCAAGCAGGAGATGAATGACAAGGGCACAGGTGCTTTAGAGTGTGTAGGTTAAACTCGGGAGATCAGCATGGAAAGCAACTGACAAAGTCTCTACATAAAAATAATTTTGTGGATTTTTTTATAATTTATGCATATTTAATTATATCATCTTTGTAAAACAATTTCAATGAGATCTTTTTATTTCAGGTGTCCCTTATAATTTAACACAATTTAGATCTCCCATTTTTAAACAATTAATAAACCTCTATTTCTCTCTTATGTATTTGTCATTGGCTTTTAGCTTTTTGGTCACAACACTACTTCATTAAGACACCTGTTTAAATTAAAGACACTATGACACTAAATTAGTTTTCTTCCAAGGAGTGGTTATGGAAGTTTTAATTCTATCCAAAATCTAGCATAATTGGGTGCATTAAATAATGCTCTGTTTCAAAGTCATTTTTAAATTAAATCTGTCTGAATTATGGGCTAATGTGTTTCATATCCACTTCAAATAGATTAATCATCCAAACTGATATTACACGTTCATACAGATTTCTACATTTAAGCATTATACCTTTTAAGTAGCATATGAACAGGAGAAATATTTTTTCTTTTTCTTTTGTATTTGGGAACTTATCTTTCCATAACTGCAGCAGATATAGGAGTTTATTTGGTGAGCAAGTTTTTTTAAAATATGATTACTATTAAGTTTCTTGATACTCAGCTTGCTTTCCTCATCCCTGCAAAGACATCATTTGTAATTTCAAATCGACATTAAGAACAAGAGTCATCATTTCCTAACATTTCAATTTAATTTAAATTCTATATGATTAACTGAAATAATCCCCATTAGAAACAAAAAATATCTAACAATCACTTTATAATGAATTATTTATTATGCCCTTATTATCTTTTCAAAGTTTAAGAAATGGATCCACTATTCAATATGCTACATTAATCAAGGCTATCACTGGTAACAATTTATAGCTATTTTGTGAAGCCCTTAACTAAAACCACTGGTGGTTAACTGAGATTAATGGATATTGAAACAAACACTAAATGCTTGTTGAATGTCTTTCAAACCTCCTCAGTGATTCTTCATACATAGCAACACATCTGTTGAATAAATAATATTGTAGGGAGGACTTTTTATATAAACTGATATATAAAGGTTATAAAAGTTATTGTCTGCTTTATAATCACTGTTAGTGTTTCAGTTCTTATCCTGTATGAAGCAGATGTGAAAACAATGTTATGCACTCAGAAAATGTGTTAGAAAAATGACTATGGAGCATGAAGAAGGAACAAAGACAAGGACTTTCATCTTGAGATCAGGAAGCATGGATGGGCTTGAGAAAAGGCAACTAGGAGGTGCTGGAGGGAGACTAGGGAGGCAGGGAGGGATGTAATTCTATTTTAATAAAATCGTTTAAGAGGCAAAACAAACAAAGACAGAGACTACCATCCAAACCACAATGACTCTTACAGATGTGAAAGAGGAAGGCAAAGATGAAATTGTAAAGGCTAAAGGACACCAGACTGCAGATGTGAAATCCCAGTGGGAGGTCCTGGCTGAAGACATCTGCAAATAGTGTCTTTTGACCATCAGAACGACTGTGGTAGTGCCTTGGTTATGGTCTGTTAGTGACAGAACCCCTTGTCAGTTCGAGATACCAGCACGAATTCAGTGACAGTTCAAAAAGCAGAAAGACACAGCTAAGCCTGGAAATGTGAACTGCTTGTCGGAGTTGATCCAACAGCCGACCACAACGTTCACACTGCAGTAATTTTGAAAGCCATGTTTTCTCTATGACGTTAATTGCATATCTTCAAGCAGAATTTTTCTTTTTTTATGGAGGATATTTTAATTCACTTCTAAATGGTCTTCCTTTCTTTATTTCAACACTGTTCATTAGCTAAGATTCAGAAGTCATCCAAAGTTCTTTGGTTAAATTAGAGTATCAATTCTGGTTTGAACATATAATGGAATATTCTTCAATCTTTAATGGAAATTGTGACTTGTTAGATATTTATATACAAAGTATGTAAGACTAAAGGGTATTATGCTGTGAAAAGTTAGTCAGTCATAGAAAAAAAAGAATACTATATAATTTTGTTTGTATAGAGTAGGTTTTTTTTTTTAAATCAAATGAATAGGATAAAAATACAGGTTAATGGTTAACCAGGGGTGACCAATAAGAATAACGGAATAAAATTTAGTTGCAATAAATTATTACAAAGTTCTTTATAGAAGCATGTGTTTCTAACATCTTAGAGTAATACAATTAACAAATGGTAGATAGTATTTAAGGTTTTAACTTCAAAGTTTATGTTCCTCTATTAAATGCTTCAAGGGTAATCAAGTGACAGTCATTTGAGGATTACTGGTGGCAGTTCCTCCAACTTAAAAACATAGCTGAGTGTTTTCTGATTGTCACCTTGGAAGGCTGATGAAATTGGGAAAAAGTATAGAAGTATAGTGTTTTCCTTAAATGCACTCAGAATAGCTCATTCTACTTAATCATACTCTTTTGGTGAAATCTTAATTGCATGCATATGTGTGTGCATATGGTGACTTCCCTTAACATGACAAAAGGAGCAGAGCCTTTCGCACACACAGCTTATCTCCCATGAAGCTTCTGACACTGAGTACAGCGGCATTTTCTTCAGATTGCAAAGCCACAAGGACTTTTCCCCATTATTCTAAACTGGGAATATGGAAATTACAGTTTCCACTTTGGCTCTAGAATATTGTTTCTTACAGTGAGAGGCAATATCCATTAAAATTGTACCTCCTGGAGAACCTGTTAAAATTGCAGATGTGGGCTTCCTGCTGACTTACTGGAGTAGCTCCTTTAGGGCACTTTGTGTAACTCTTCCTTTCCAACTGACAGTTGCTCCTGAAGGGAGGAAGGAAGTTCAGAAACTCAAACACTAAAGGAACACACAAACTCAGGAAGCTCATCAAATTTATCAAGCTCAGAAAACTCAAATAGTTATGCAATTCATGAGGCTACTTGCTAAGTTATCAACACAATTTATAATACAGAGGCGACCCCTTCTAATAGATGTAGCTGCCTGTTGGGTAGGATTTCCAGAGAGGCGGGATTTCTGATCTGTTAAGCCACTCTGAAGTGGGCTTTAAGAGGACATCCGCACCTTTCACCCATGTCCTTGTGAGTTATTGCAAAATAGACTGATTCTTTTTGTAAAAATATAATTTCTTTCCATTACTTTTGGTTTTCTGTAATTAGGCGTGTCTGTATGTAGGATGTGCACATTAGTGCAGGTGTCAGAGGAAGCTAGGCATATCAGATTTTCTTGGGCATAAAATTATCAACAGGTGTGAGCTACATGACCTGGGTGCTGGGAATGAGTCTCAGGTCCTGAGCAAGTGCACACTCCCTTAACAACTGGGCCATCATTCTGGTGTCAAATTTCCTTTCTTACCAAGTAAACTGGGTGAATGTTAAATGAATTTGAGAATTTGCTGTCATAAAAAATCAAAGGTGGCATTTTATCTGAGTCATCATTGACTATCAAAACCACTTTTTCCATGACTGCTGCTAATTTTTCTTTAATGTAGTCAGATTGAACAAATTTGAATGAACAAAACCCCAAACTCACATTGGCTCTTTTAGCATATTTCATGAACTTCCTTTCTAAATGACTTTGCAATCTTTCAGATCACTGAAGATTTCTGTACTAGTTATTATTATTAACTATTTTAGCAACTATGTCTCCTCCTACTCAAATCACAATGGTGTGCATTACATGACTATCAAAAATAGTAATTGCACTTGAGATTGGTAGTAAGTTAACTTCTATTAAGAGGAACTCTTGATTTTTGTCAATAATCATCCATTCATTTTTGAATGATCATAAATTTATTATTTGACCATAGTTCAAGATTTTATTTAAGTATCTTATAAAAGATGATTGGACCCTATTCTAAAATAAACTTAAATAAGCTTCTAATTTATTAAATTGTAGCAAAATTATTTCATATAATTTGATACTTTAGTCGCAGCATAAGCATTCAAATGTACTTTGTTAATTTTTTTCCAGCAAATACTAAAGATGTTGTGAAAACAGGTGATCATTTACTGGTGTAATAGGATATATTCCTTGGTCCCCCAATAATTTCATTTATTTCCATTTAGATTGCTGTTTTCAAAACTGCTATTCCTGATTTGAAAGCATTTTCTTAACATTTGTGATCTGTCTGCAAATCTTTCATTTTATACTAAGCTAGAGAAAGAGTACACTTTTTATATTTAATAGAAATATCAAGCATTTTGTAAACTTGATGTGATCTTCTTTACATTGAATGTTTTTTTTATATATATATATATACGCCTAAGGTTAGCCAGCTTCATAGCTCAGTTTCTGCTATGAGTTGGATCTGTGTGAATTAACATGGGATTAATGGGATTGTCCTGAGTACCTGCTCCTGGCTCCTTTGCTGTTTTTATTAACTGCATACTGATTTTAAGGGATTTTATAAATACTAATTCTTGACATTTTCCTCTGTCTTTCTAATGTTCTCACCAGATTTTCTTGACATAATTTTTACCAATGCTGACTTCCATAATGACTTCATTTTCCTGTAAACACGCTTGGTTGGTTCGGGAAGAAGAGTTGCAAAAGCAGATTGGTGTTCAGTGCTTACAAGAATAAAGAGAACTAAAGAATGAATTCCACACTTCTCATTAGAGAAAATCAATGAACTGAAGCTTAGCCAATAGCCATGTTGATTTCTGAGTTCTGATGTTAGAATCAATCCCTGATCTGACATGGAGCCAAGCACAGTGAATGTTCCCATTCATTATTTATACACAGAAAGCACAATCACATACTTAGATGAATTTGTCTGTGACCCAGTACAGAAGTCAAACTTGCAGTTCCAAAGGAATTTTAAATGGATTACTATGGTCTTACTTTATCCCACATCTGTAATTAGCACTGGGTAGTTTGACTGATAATCCATTCATATTCTTAAGGATCATTTTGTTTAATGGTGAGTGTGAAGTATAAACTTTAGGATTACGCAGTTTTCGGCTTTGGTTAAAGGACAGAAAGACATACATAATTACCAAGGGTGTGTTGTTACTAAATTTCCTTGAACTTTAATCTAAGAAGTACTGATGTATACTACTGATATTGATGAACCTAAAATCAAGCATAATTTTTTATTTTTAGCAGAATTGTTGTCATCATTTGAAGCAGAAGTCCAGAAACAGTGTCTTTTGTCTATACCATGAGAGATGGATGAATGCAAAGCCCTGCAGTAGCATGTATAAGCTATCCAAAGTTAATCATATTACAGAGAGTCTAACACCCATGAAATGACATCATCTATGCAATATGATATAATAAGGATTCAAGAAATGTAAACAGAAAAACCTAGCCTGAAAGATCAGGACGAACAACTACTGAGTTCTATCTAGAGATAGGATATTTACCTAACATTAAGCTTGGTTAGGACGGGAAAGCTTTATTTGTATAGATGCTGGAAAAGATGGGGGTGATAATTACAAGGGCAAGATTTTCTTGTAAAGTCCCGAGTTACATGCTTCATGTTTGACCTAGATTATCCTCTCCCACAGTAGGATTGCTATCTGCTACCAGGGATACTTGAATAGAGCGTGCTGAGACTGAAGCTCCATGAAAATGGCCCAGAGGACCTGGCAAGGTCATCGTTCAATCAATAATGAGGCTGCAGTATCTCCTCTATGATTCAAACCAAGAAGAATTTGTATGTCTGATTTTATCTTGGGATATCCCAGTAAAGTAAAAGATAAAAAGGCAAGAGTATGGATCAATTGATTAACATGTAGGAGGTCCTGGTTCTGAGTCTTAACCATGAAAAAAAAACCATCTTGACATGTGCCTAAAATATTAGCTACTTGGAAGTAGAGGTAGGAAGATTAAAAGTTAAAGTGCTCTCCTAGCTATTTGAAAGTCTAGGCAATATTAGTTACATGAGACATGGTCTCAAAATATAAAAGGAGGGAAGCAGAAAGGAAGAAAGGGAGAGAGGAAGAATAAAGGAAAGAATCAAGGGAAGGAGGAAGATATGAGGAAATAAAGGAGGGAATAAAGAAAGGGAAACAATGGGGGGGAGAAAAACTCAAAAGTTCTTGTGTTTGCTTTGAAGTCTTTCTATCATAAATTCTCCATGAAAACTGTTAAAATATTCATTTGGATTATTTATTTCTCCTTTAGATATGTTTGCTAATGACATCAATTAATTTGTTTAGGCATTATCTAGTATTTGCCTGGGAGTTCTTATTCTATGATGACTTACTGACTTTGTGTGTGTGTGTGCGCGCGTGTGTGTGTGTGCTTGTGCATGTATGTACGCTGTTTGAGAGAGTAGACACAAATACACACACACAGAATCAATTATATGATGTTAGATAAGAATAAAGTTGAAGTACATTTACTTTTTTGGCCAAGGGTTTATTTTAGAGTGAAATTGTATATAGATAAAAATGCATATTTATGTTACACACACACAGATAGAGATATATATGCATATAAAAGGGTGTGCATAAACTTTATGCAGAGCATAGACCCCATGAGTGGAGCTCTCATACATTTTTAAAGCTAAAACGTGACTAATCATAAAACAACTACAATGTAAGTTTCCTTACAAAGTGTAAACACGACACTTTCTAATGAATTGTCAAACAATTGTAGACGTTAGCACACATTCTGTCTTTAGCCCTAACATATGTGCTTAACCATAGACAAAAGCAATTAATGTAGAAAAAGTCAGATTTTTATCTCTTTAAAATTTCAACTCTGACAGTTCTGCAGATGAAGAGCTGCCTTAGATCTAATGAGCACCATCCCCATATGTTTTAGGCTCTTATTGCTACAAAATCTAATTAAGCCATGTGAAAAAAAAATTAGTCTCTGTAAAATTACACATCTAAGAGAAATGACAGGTTTTTGATACTGCCAGCATATATCAACAGAGGAGCAAGCTCAAGTCACAGGACTGTGGTATTCTGTGGTATGACACCACCAAATGACTTAGGTACTTCTGTCACTTTGGATAACCTGCACACAATTTTGTTTTCTAGGGTAACTAAATAAATGGCTGCTGGTCTTTTAGATTTGAGAATATTTTGATCATGAGAACATGACTTCAGTAGAATGGGCTTGAGAGGAAGATATCAGACCTGGCAAAATCTCAGTATAAAGTAATGTTGAACTTGAGATTTTTGAAAAGCAAAATGACAATAAATTAGCATAAAAATTACTCAATCCATCTTACTTTATAAGTTAGGTCAAATTGATTTCATATTATTTCTTACATATCTGTAAACTATTTTAATTGATGTTTATTTATATTTCCAATTATATTTTAACATTGAGTAACTATAGCTTGCTGTGCTTATTTCTACAAAGCAAGGCAGGTATTAATGAGGAAGAAATTTTAAAAGTAACCAAAAACCATGGTTTTAAGCAATAAACGTAAAGTGTTTTAACCTTCACTCTTGTCCTGAGGTAGAAATTCCACCAGCAGTCATTTTTTATCATAATTATTATGCTTTTTAAATGTCCCCATCAAAAGCTACATTATTTGGAACTCAAAATCTTGCTATAGCTTTGGATAGCTTGTATTCACTGAAAAGCAAGATAAAAGTTAATAGGGTTGTGTTGGGTTTCAGGCAAAGAGGATTCCAACCATGCTCAACTGTCACAGCCTTTTTTGCCTCTCCCTTCACAGTGGCTATTAAAGAAATGAAAGGCATTTTGTTGTGACTTCTCTGAGTCTGTAATTCTTGTTTATCCAGAAGAAGTTTGTCAAGTTGCCCAGGCAACTAGACCTAAGCAATCAGGGGCCATTGGTGATACATCCCATATGATGGACACATAGTAATTACAGGGCTAAATCTTTTAGCTTCCCACTGTCATTTCAGATTTGGAGACAAGTTGGCAGCAAGCATACACTGTGGGATTCTCATTAAATTAATGGAATGCAACCTCCCTCTTCTTTCTGAAAACCTAAAACAGGGGATCCCTCTCCATTCTATGTGTCTAAACTCTCCTCAGAAGCCCCCCAGCATCCTGCCTGATCATGGTGTTGAGAACTCCTAGAATAAATCTGCTAACCCAAATCATAATCCCATTCAATGTTCCTTTCAAAGCCAAACCTTGCATACTCCTGATGTGGGAAGTACTTCTGTATATGTTTTATTGGTTGATAAATAAAGCAGTTTTAACCAATGGCTTAGTAGAGTAAAGCCAGATGAGAAACCCAAACACACACACACACAAATATCTATCTCTATCTCTATATCTCCATCCATCTATCATCTATCTATCTATCTATCTATCTATCTATCTATCTATCTATCTATCTATCATCTATCTATCTATCTATCTACCTATCTATCATCTATATATTTATATCTATATATCTATCTATATCTATATATCTATATATCTATATCTATATCTATATCTATATATATATATATATATATATATATAAAGAGAGAGAGAGAGAAGGAGAGTAGGTAGAGTCAAAGAGATGCCATGTAGTTGCCAAAGAAGAATGGCACCATCACCAAAACCTTTCTGGCAAGCCACAGCCTCATGGTGATATACAAATTAATAGAAATGGGTTAATTTAAAATATCACAGTTAGGTAGGAACACACCCAAGTTGTTGGCCAATCAGTGTTGTAATTACTATAGCTTCTGTGTGATTATTCGGGTTTGGGTGGCCAGAAATGAATGTGCAGTCTCTGATTACAGGCTGTGGCGGCTCCTCTGCCCTTTCTTTGATCAGCAGACTGCCTAGTGAATACCATGGGCTAGTGAAGAGTCATAGGGTCAGATTGTAGCTTCTAGAAAAGATTAGAGAAGTGAGGAGATGAAGAGATGTATCAATATAGCTGATAACGGGATTTTATCAGCAGACCAGGAGAGAAAAATGTCAGGAGACTAACTATATTTGACAAATTCGTATTCGCTTTTGAACATGAAACATTAAAGATAGTAGGATAATTATAACTTCCTTCAGTTAACAACCATAATTAAACCTTTTCTTTTCTTATTTCTATTTAAAGTATATTTTTTGAAATTTTAGATTGCATATGTTTTTAACTGTGCATATGTTTTATTTGCACTCTTGCTTTATTATTTGTGTCTTGTTTAATAGAACTTTTGTGTCTAATTATAAACAGTGAGCTTTAGGTGTAGGGATGACTCACTAGGAGAACTTCCACTGTGAAGAAGTTCCCTCAGCATTTGCTTTGGGATTCTAATTTCTTTGACCTATTTCTAGCAATATTTGAAAATTATTTTACAGGGCTAGAGAGGTGACTCTTGCTTCTCTTGCAGAGAAGAAAATATCTGTAAGTACATGTGAAAGCCTTTGCTGTATGCATATACACATATACCTACTAAAAAATAAATCTCGAAAAAACTAATTTCCTTTCCTAGAAAACATGTTCAATTTTCTCATCAGCTGAAGGACCCCCTTTTTACTTTCATTGTTACTGTACATTAATTTTCTTAATTAAAACAATCATTCTATGCAGATATTATAAAGATGATAGCCAAGAATGTGTATTTATTATTACAGATAGAAATTTCTTCACAATACTCCATGTTTTCTTACCTGGTAATATTTCACAAGTTCACATATTATTTTTCATAGCAAGGTCCAGTACTAGTTACTTAGCTAGACATGAATATGAATAACACACAGTCTTCAAATTGATCTAAAGAATGGAAGAGAAAGACTTGAGTCCCATAAATTACTTACATTATCATTAAAACCTTTTTATAAAAATTTTTTATATAACTGTAATAGTCAATAGAAAAAGCTCATGTGACCAAAATACAGTGCATTTCAAGGACAATAGAAGGTACTGGAGAAAGTCGGAAGAATGCTGGTGAGTTATGGGAAAGCAAGGGTGGGTGTGAGTGGAGGGAGTTCCTCAGAGCTACATTGTAACATGGCATCTTCAGAAAACAAACTCCAATTCATATCATATGGTGAGTTGCAGAATAAATTATACATGCTGCTTCAAAACTCATAGGGAAAAATGCTAGGACCAACAATAACAGAACAAGTAAAAACAAGAATTTGGTTTGCAATAGGACAGTCAAAGTAAACAGCAACCGAAAGGGAAAAAATGAAGTTAGATTTTAAGAAGGCAGATTAGACTATACAAACATAGTTCAATAAAGTTAAAAAATACCCCCACAAAACAAGACAAAAATGTTTTTAAGCTTGCATGGTTGCAGAAACCTGTAGTCTTCATACTTGGGAGATGGAGGGAGAAGGACAGAACTTTTGAGTCCAGTGTCAGCTATGTGCCAGGCTTTAAGACAGTGAGGGCTACATGAGACTTGTGCTTTAAAAACCAAGAAAAGCCAAAAAAGAAAGAAAGGAAAATACCCAAACAAATCATCTTCTATTTCCACTGCGTACAAGATGGACCACATTATTTTTCTAGATGAACATTGTATAATCACAACTTCAATAAAAATATAATTTAGTGACTAAATCAGAAACATTGTTGTTAAGTAGATTCAGTTCGGTACTCCCCAAACATTGCCAAGTTCACACACTCATTTTCCTAAATATAGACAATATGTCAGCAACAGAACCAAAGCGAAAACCCAACTGGCATTTCAATGTCTACACATTGTAGAGGCCTAGGAGAATCAGTGTGCAATTTGTATATTTCTACTTTTTTTTTGTTCTTATATATACAACATTGCAAAATATCACAATTCTAATTAATGTTGAATATATGCAGAGAGAAAAGGCCATTAATAGAATGGCCTGTCACCAGCACTGAAAACAGATTTTAGCACCTGAGACTTGTTTTTAATTGATCCCTCAGGGGACGTGAAATGAGCAGTTCCTTACCTGCCTCAAATGAATGCCTTACTTTTCCCTGTCCCCTCCACCGTCAATACTTCCATTGTGATCACTAATGTCTCCAGTTTCATTTACTTATTAGATCTGGCTGTTAACTCACCATGAGCAATAATTTCTGAGCACATGAATACGGGAATGGAAATTGCTTAATTACTGAAGTTTTATTTGTGCTTTATTTATAAATGTTTGACTGGCTAAGGCAGAGAGTAAAATGACCTTGGAATTTCTTTTCACAAGTGCAGTGCTTTGCTGGGTTGTGATTGCATCAGACATTTTGTGGCATCATGTGGAACAGATTGGTAAGTTGTCTTTTAAAATAATGACAGCTGCAGATAAGGTCAGTCAGTGTGGTCACTTTGCCCAGACTTTCCTATTGCTTGCTGCTCTGTGCTGGTGGATTCAAAGTGCTGAAGTGAAAAGCTTGTTTTGTTTGTGTTCTGCACTGAGAATGGGTCTGGGGTCTTGGACCTGTTAGGTGAGAGTTCTGTCATGCATTTCTATACCACACAGCCCTGCTTTTGGGTTTCTCAAGGCAAAATGAGTGTAATTTATTTTTACTAATTCTGCATCTGGCAAATTGGTAAAGATATCCTGTTATACTGAATTTCATATTTATTTTTAATCACATTTTATTTTATCTAATGTATATGAAGCCTTTTTGCCATATCATTCTTTTGTTAGCCATTACTATAATGCTGCTCAGTGAAATCTACATCTCTCATCTGGTGATTTCTAG
This sequence comes from Microtus obscurus, assembly GCA_963919715.1. Lineage (NCBI taxonomy): Eukaryota > Metazoa > Chordata > Mammalia > Rodentia > Cricetidae > Microtus > Microtus obscurus. The sequence continues at coordinate 153,045 of CAWTZC010000308.1, forward strand.
AGTGTGTTTAAGGAAAGAATTGACAATGGCAGTCTTGACTGAGTTTTCTGTCCTGCCCAGTTCCTACAATCATTAAGTCCCAAAGAAATCACGTAGAGGTCTACATTAGTTATAAACTGATTGGCCCATTAGCTCAGGCTTCTTATTAACTCTTATTAGCCCATTATTCTTGTCTATATTAGCCACATGGCTCAGTACCTTATTCAGTGAGGCAGTCTCATCTTGGTTCTTCTGTGGCTGGGTCATGACTGCAGACTAATACTTCCTTCTTCCCAGAATTCTCCTGTTCTCATTGACCCGCCTCTAATTCCTGTCGGGTTGTCCCACCTATACTTCCTGCCTGGCTACTGACCAAACAGCATTTATTTAAATATAATTGACAGAATACAGACCATTGTCCCACCTCATGGCAGGAATGTGAAAACATTAGAAAAAAATGAAAATGAAATGTAGCAATCATCAATAGTTCCTTAGCTCTCAAATAATACTTATTTTAAGAAATCAGTTCAATATCTGAAAAGAAAAGCATTTTAGATTTACATACAGAGATCAAGTGGGAGCCCTTTTCAGACCATATATACAAAATTATTGGAGGCTATTGATGTGGGTCTAAAAACATGTCAATTGCCAATAAGAATGCATATTTATTTAAAAAAATGGGCTTTCCAAAAAACTATTAAAGCAGCAAAGATGGACAGAATATAAAGAAAGATGATATTATGTGAGCAAATTGTAGTTTAAGCAAAGTATTCATCAAGACTAAGTGGAAAAACTAAACAGCATTAAAATGTTTTCCAGTACAAGTTAATGCACAAGTCTATTGCATAGGGCTGGGGTACTTGCCACTTTAGGAGACTTTTAGTGACTGATGTACCTCAAGTGTGTACTCAAAAATGGAAACGTGAAATCTGGTAGAATGAATTAAGCGTTTGCATTCAACTTTAATTACGAAGACATTGAGTAGATTCTTGCATCCAGATTGCTGCAGGAAGTGAGCAGGTTGGATATACAAGATCAAATAGTGGTCAATACTCAGATGTTTCTGAAAAATTGACAGAGTAAATGCAGATTAATCACCAGGACCAGATGGTGTCTACCCAGGGGCTTTGAGAAATTCTAGAGTGAAACAGACAGTTGGCCCTGCGCAGCCAGTCCTTTCAAAGGAAAACTGTGGGAGAAGGAAGACAAGTTGCCTGCAAATTTAACTCCTTCAGGGAGAGTCCTGGGACAAACCATGTATCAACAATAAAGAATAGTTATCACACACTTCAAAACTGTGCACTCCACTTCATCAAAGCATCTACAAAGCCCACTCACCTTTGAAATTGTGAGAAGTGAATGAATTTGTTTGTAAATTACATAAATAAAAGTTTTTGCTAAAGAAAATGTACACATTTTTGCGTGTCTTCGCGTCTCTCTCTCACTCAGGTGCTTCTGTGTGTCTGTCTATAAGCAGCAGAAAAAGATGTAAAGACTAAGACTGGATCTGGGCTCATCTTGTTTGTTTTTAGGGTTTACTTCACTGTTGTCAATATCAGAATGAGGTAATGGCTCTTCGCACTTCAACTGTGTTGTTGGGAAAATGTGGAAAACATAGAGGAGGCCTCTTGTCTCTTCAGATGACATGATGCTTGTCCAGGAGACATCTTTCACTTGAAGATGAAGTTGTAATTCTAACATTAAAATCCTTGCAGATCTTCTCAGGCATTACAGAATTTTCCACAGCACTGAGACAGAGCAGGAGAATGTCATCTCTCATCCGTGTTAGCCTTTGCCAATCTAGCTAATTGGTGTCAGAAGGTGAAACTGTGGCTATGGCAACTAAAGAAATAGGAAGTGTTTGAAAATTAAATATATCGAGTCCCACACACTTTTATTGCCTTATTATATTCTTGTACTCCCTTTTCTCCTGTTTATATTTTGTGTCTTGAATAGCGGAATTAAATGTGATGCCTGACACAATAATAAGAGCTCAGGTTTGTGGTTTTTGGTCTCTAGAACTGGCTTTAGTTATTCCCCACATCTTACCATGTTTCCTTTTATTGAAGCTATCAAGTTTCTGTTTATTTTGCCCAATTTTATCTTGATTAATTTTCTTCTTATTTTGCTAAAAAAAAAAGAAATGCAAAGTGAATTTCTGCATTTTCCCATGAAAGCCCTATCAATGCACCTGTATTTGTACCAATGGGGACTGTTATCCCTCTATCACAATGGTAATATTTCTCTTCTACTCAGGTTTCCTTCCCACTTTCCTTCTGATGCCATCCTATCTCTTACCTGTCTTCTTGGTTTCCACAATGATACCATCTTTTTGTTGAGTATCCACCTTTCTTCTCAGTCAGCCCCACCCACATGTGGATGCACTGCCTATCCCTGTGCAGAAGGCAGACAAACTGACACCTCATAACAATAAAATCTCCAGTTACTACACGCCTGTTCAGGAAACTCCCTAAAGGTGTTGTTATTGATGGGAACTACTGTTTTTCTTGTGTTCACTTCAATTAGTGATTGTTTCTTGCTAAAATAAATATTATTCTTATCAAAAGATCTAGATGTCTACATGTTTCTAAAGTCATTAGTTATTCCCTATTCTATCCTAAAAGAAGTGCCTTGACTTCTTTCTTCTTTCTTTCTTTCTTTCTTTCTTTCTTTCTTTCTTTCTTTCTTTCTTTCTTTCTTTCCTTCTTTCTTTCCTTCTTTCTTTCTTTCTTTTTCTTTCTTTCTTTCTTTCTTTCCTTCTTTTTTCTTTCTTTTTTTTGTAAAAACATTTTGTTTTGAGCATTTTGTTACAGGTTTTCTTCTATTTCACTGGTGGCTTTAGGTTGTCTTTGCTAAGAAACTTTTTTCTCACCTCCAACTGAGAAGAATTTAAATTTCAATCTCAAGTAGATGTCTGCTTGTCCCTGTTTACTTTAGCATTAGTTCTAATAGCTAAAACCTAGAAACAAATCTATGTCAATTAAGAGAAGAATGACAGGAATATAGTGTCCAGACTGGTAAAATACTATACCCAGTATAAAGAAGATAATCACATGATTGTTAAAACATGTTCTCCAGGGTTCTCTAGAAGAATAGAACCAACAGGATGAATATGTTTTAAAGGGGGGGAATTTATTGGATTGGCTTCTAAGATATACTAGGAGTAGTTCAAAAATGACTGATTTATATAAAAGAGCCCAAGAAAGTGTCATTCGCTTATTCCCCGGGGCTAAAAGACTCAGTGTTCCCAATCTTGACCTGAAGGCCTGGGGGATTCTTCTGTCCATATTGGAAGACCGAAAAGGATGGGTGTGGTGTCTGCCATGTATCAGAGCAACACCTGCAATAGAAGAAATTGCTAGTGAGAGTGAAAGCCAAGAAAGCACAGCAAAAAAGAATTCCTTCCATCTGGGCTCACAGGTCTGCCGTAAACATCCACGTCTAGCGTTAGTAATACTGCTCCAGGTACTTCGGATTCATCAAGAACTGGATCTCTCATCTGGGCTCACGGGTCTACCGTAAACATCCACGTTTAGCGTTAATAATACTGCTCCAGGTACTTCCGATTCATCAAGAACTGGATCTTGCATTAATTCTTCTCGGCACAAAACAAGTCATAACTGAGAAATATAATAAAATAGCATTATGCTATTTATGAAAAATACTTAAGAGGTAATTTACTCATAAACTGCAGCACAAGCAAGAACGAAGGGGGTACCATTGCCTACTTGCTGCAGATGAGATGGGTTACATTCTCCCCACATCTTTCTTACCATCTCGGGTGGACAGGGAGAATTCAGCATGTCATGCATTAAGCACACAGTATTAGGGACTAGCAGGACTCAATTCGTGCTGCCATTCAGCTGGAGGGACAAATTTATTCAAGACATGGAATCATCATCAAACCTGACCTCCAGGTTTCTCTTAGCCTGGCATTATTATGTTGGGGTATTTTTAAATTTTTTTTTAAAATTATATCACCAAATCCTAGGGAGGCTCATGCCTTGATGGTGGATGAACTGGCGTAAATTCGGGTTCTCACAGAGAAAATGGAAGGCAGCTTAGAGGGTTTAAACAAAACCAGATTTGCTTCAAACACAATGATTCTGTCTTCTATCAGCATTACACAGAGAAGAAACATCTATATATAGAAGCTAACGGACAAGAGTCGGATCTTCTTTACAAAGGTGCTGAGGAGAGATTGTGATGCTGCGAATATCATGCAAAATTAACCTGGAAACCGTCTTATGCCGTGAGTCATCAACAAACTAGCTCTGTCAACTGCCTTCAAGCGATGATTCATTGGTCACGAATCTCACACATTCAAAGTGATATTTTTCTAGCTGATCTCTTCATACTGATTAGTCTATCTTGTAACAAGGGAGGTAAGGAAAGAGAGATGGAGTATTCCAGATTTCCAACATAAGTATTTAGGTAACTAATGTAGTTCTGTTGAAGGAATGTTTACTATACAATTATGTAATTCTGGGATTGCGATAGGCTCTAAAATTGCAAATTAATATTCTCCAGTGATACAGCAAATAAGACTAGAAACATTTCGGGAACAATGGACAAACTGAGACAAAATTTGTAAGACTGACAAAAGTAGAGCATAAGATGATGGAGTATTTGGTCTTCTTAGAGGAACTAATGGCTGAATTTAGTCTTTAACTGGGAGTGGAATATATTTATGAGAGCAATTAGGGAATAGCAGCATGCTAAAGGAAAGAGACTGCAAAGCCTTGAGCCAAGGAACTCAGTCATGAAGTCCTAACTGCAATTGGATGTTGTTAGAAAAAGAGAATAAAGTCAGGGACCGATGTCAGCTGAAGCTGAGAGTTAAGCTGTAAGCAGATTGCTGAGGGGCAGCAGAAGTTAACATATAGACTTGGGACTTGATTCTGAAGGTCATTTTCATTCAAATTCTAACAACTGGAAATAGTATGAAAATAAATTTGACACTTTGGGGTGTGATTGGTGAAGACAGTATCAATGTGATATTTCTCAATCCAATACACTAAAACCATCTTATATAAATCTATATTTTCTTTCTTTTTTTTTTTTTGGATTTTTTTGAGACAGGGTTTCTCCGTAGCTTTTTGGTTCCTGTCCTGGAACTAGCTCTTGTAGACCAGGCTGGTCTCGAACTCACAGAGATTTGCCTGTCTCTGCCTCCTGAGTGCTGGGATTAAAGGCGTGCGCCACCACCGCCCGACTTTAAATCTATATTTTTTATCTTTTTATCCTCCTCTTTTTTTCTGTATTTCTTTGTATTTTCTTAGCTTTGTTTATGTCCATCCTTAACATTGATGACATACTCTTCTGTGTGCTTCTTAGCCCTTACTAGAATTGTTAATTTATTCAAGATTCATGGATTGTATATGTTAGTAAATTGATTGGATTCCCTTTCCGTCTACTCAATCCAACCAATCCAACATGCAAATGTCTGCTAAACACAGAACCAGAGAGTCTATAGGCTCTGCAGTCAGCACTTTCTTGAATGAAAATTTGAGGCAGATAGAGTGGAACCCAGAATGTCAAAGCTGGGCATGTCAGCTGACTGCAGGAGGAGATTAAAGAGTTTGTATTTTACGCTAAAAAGCAGAATTTCTAAAAGTCATGGGTGAAGTAAGAGGCCATGGTAAAGTAATCTGGGTCAGTGATAGGCTTGTTCAGAATAAATGGCATCCAAGGACAGATGCAGGGCAGATGTGAAGCACTGAGTTGACAGATACTCCAAACAAGATTAATACATGGATTCCAGATTGAAGAAGAAGGTGTCAAATGTTCAAGAAGACTCACACACCAGAGAAACTGACCACTAAAACGTAGTGATGCATGTCTTCTGTATGTCAGACATCAAGCCAGGTCCACTGGCAGTGGTGACTATGATGCTAACTCAAAAGTGCATAGGTTGTAGTTCTGACCTCTGACCCCTCTTCTTGGAGAAAGGAGACTCAATATCATCTCAGTATCATCTATTCTGTCCTTTCAGCAAAACTCCTTAGTCCCCCCACCTTTCTGTTTGGCTAAAAGGAGACACATTAATTAGAAACACAATAAAGTTGTTAGCGAAGGGGAAAGCATAAACATTTGCAAAGCTTCAAAAAGAAAAATTGATTGCCTTCGGATAAGTTTGTTTATTCAGGTATTTAAATGACGTTCATCATTGCAGCATCTGGGGTGTTTAACATCTTAGAAAATCGTTGTTCCTGAAAAAAAGTCAATTTCCACAACAGAAAGCAAAATAATTGAACTAAAGTGTTGCCTGCAGTATTAAATGACCCCCAAACAAAACAAACCTTCCGTGCTCAAAATAGAAAATATAAGAAGGAGGTTCACAGAATCAAAAATAAGGCAAACATGGGCAAAGATGGCTTTTTTAGTGATTTTAAATGATCATCAATAAACCATCTTGACAGAGTATGGCCAAGTATTTATTATTCTTGACTACTTAGCTATATTTAGAGATGAGCAGAGCAGAATTTCTTTGAATTTTCTTATTATCACTTTGCCTACAAGGAAATTCACATTTGGATTACTGAGTTACTTTTGTTTGTGAGAATCTCTCTTTCAAGATGCCAGATTCATCTGTCAAGAAATAAATACTTGAAATACTTGTTGAGGAGTTAATTTTATTATTTCAATATTTGTTAAATGATCTTATAGTCAGGTGAACACTTAGGCACACACTGTTTTCTTTGATCTGTTTTCTCCCCTCTTCCCTATGTTTGAACATTCTAAAGTGCTTATTGGTAAACTTGCCTTCAGTTGACTTTTTCACCATTATTACGAAAAGAAGCTCATGATTCATTTTTTTTCATGAAAAACTCTATAGCTTTAACACTTCTAATCACCACCAATTTTCTATTATATTTACTAATATGGTATATATTTTCAAAATCCTGTTGTTAAAAAATCCTAAATAAAAATCTTTTCTTTTCAAACCAAAAAATTCATCTAGACCTCCAGGACAGGAAATCACACCTTTTACATTTATTATCATAAAAGAAAACAAGATGACATCCTAGATTCTCAAATCCTTGCTAAATGATGGATTTATGTAATGCGTGCAGATAAATTATTCTGGGCTTTAAATAAATAAATAAATAGATTTGCAGCTAATAAGTTTCTGAATAAAATTTGGCTTCACAAAATCTGTAAGTGTCTTAGAAAGATCTCCTCTCTTATGTTCATCAGGTCCCTCTTAAGTGCACTGAGATAGCACGGGGGGGGGGGTGTTAGTGGGAGGGTATTAAATTAACTGCCTGAAGCAGATACTAAGATCCTGGTAACAACACTCATTCCAAAGTTCTGGGAAGATCAAAATGAGTCAAATTGGGCATATTATTACTGCAGCTTTTAAGAAGAAAGAACAAGACTATGACTTGTTTTAGAAAACAGCAACACAGACTAAAACGGAAAGAAAAAAATTGTGAAAATGGCTTCTAGCATCTGTAGTCTTTTCATTTTCACTTTTCTCTAATTAAAAATGTGACCATAGAGAAAGCACTTCCCCCCAAAATCTTACTTATTATTTACATCTGAAAATATCCAAAGCCACATGAGTTACATTATACTAACATCCTCTCATCCTAGAGATTTTGTCTTTATCTGACATATTTATGTCATTATGGGCTTCTGAAGCAAACCGATCTTTTCTTTTTATAGGGTGCAATAGTAAGGCATAATTCTGCACGTGGTAAAAACATTTCTCGCTCGTATTTCACAAACTCTGATTGTAACTAGATAATGGTTACTATTTTTTTCTAAATCCTGATTTATAGATTCAAACGTTTAAAGTAATTATACTCTATTCTCAAAAAAAAACCAATTGATTATATAATTTATGCACTGTTAATAGGTTTCTTTTTTCTTTCTTTCACTTTTTTTTTTTTAGATTTCTCTTTAAGGTTTCTTTTAGGGTTTTTTGTTTGTTTGCTTTGTTTTGTTTTGTTTTGAGTCAGATCTTCTCCATGTATCCCTGGCTGTCCTGGAACTCACTCTGTAGACCAGGATGGCCTTGGATTCACAGAGATCTGCATGCTTCTAATAGGTTTCAATTAGATCTCACTCATTCCAGATAAATCTGGTAGAAAATACACACAGTAGGTAAGTTAGGGATAACACTAACAGGCCTGAAATATATCAACGTATCATTTATAAAGTAAGGCAAATTATACTGAATAAACCTTCTGTACAATAAAGCTAAAAAGTATTTTCTTTTCAATTCTTTAAAATATGAATTCTACCACAACTAAGGCAGAATTTTCTCAGTTACATTGTTGAGAAACACATGCACTGACATTCTTGGCAGATACACAACAAAACAAAGAAATTGTATCATAGGGCAGATCAGGCATTTTGCATGTTCTCAGCGATAATATTTTACTGGGTCATCTTAAAAAGTGCATCTGGGTGGAAAAGTCATTACATGCTTTAACAAATAGACTTTCATTTGATAGCTAGCATACATATAGAACATGTAGAAAGATTTGAATATCATACCTAACACTAAGTAAACCTAAAGTTGTGTCACATACTTGTAATTCCAGCACTTGAAAAGGTAGATGCAGAAGAATTAAAAATTCAAAGGATATATAGTTTGTTGCCAGCCTGAGATATATGAGATTAGCTCTCAAATAACAACTAAAAATAAATAAAGTTTTACAGAAAATACTAAATATTTTCTGTCATATAAATTCATGTAAATCCTTATCCACAAAACCTACTTTTCTTTTTTAATTTTTAATGTTTGTATTGAAATATAATTACATCATCTCTCCCCACTCTCTCTCATTCTCCAGCTCCTTCCAGTTATCCTTGAACCCCTCCATGTCTGCCTCAATCTAATAGATTCTTTATGATGATAACTGTTAAACACATATATGTATTTATTTACATTAATATAAATATAAGTAGAACCCTTTATGTCCTTTTTTGTTCTTTGTGTGCAAATGATTTCAAGGCTGAAATCTGGACTGGACAAGCAATCATGTGGCACCTCCCTCACAGAGGTTCTCCTTCTCCCAGAAGTCAGTAGAAGTCAGAAGTTATCTGTGCTTCATTGTCTAATGCTGAGACTCTGAGAAATTTCCCTTTTCATGTTAACATGTCTATTGATATTAACATGGTTCTGGTCTTTTTCATTTAGCCATCTCTATGACAAATGCCAGAATCTATTTTTGCTTTGTTTTCTGATAATAAAAAAAAATTCTGCCCAAAGGCAACACTAATAAAAGCAGAAAACTGACCTGCTATAGACTGACTAATATCAACTGTAATAATCTGTTGGTAGTGGAGGGCGCAATGATTTGCATTTCTGCTCTACAATTTTTTTTTAACATGAACAAGCTGTAGATGGATCTGATCACATGGTCTTCATCTTAACTTGTGAGAATTAAAGTATTTCCATCTAATATTGTGAGGACCTGACTTTTCAAACTCCATTTTAAAGAAGGAGCTGCTGGGAGCCGATTTGAGTGGCTGCCATTATAAGATGTTGCTTGGCCCCGGCCTCGCTTGATAAATAACTCCATGTTAGGCAATGCAGTGGAACCGTGCCTCTTGCATATGTGCTTAGGGCCAATCCCGTGGCCAGGAGCACTGGCAGGTGCGCATCGGCCAGTGTAAAGGTTGAAGTTCTTCCACCAGAAAACAGGGTGAGTTGTGATCTAGCTGCCCACACTTCCCCTGACCAGCAGGGGAACTTCCTTGTGGTCTGTAATTGTCACGGATGTTTGTTTTCTTTCCTGCCGGTGGGTCTCCAGTGAAGCAGTTGAAGTATCAAAGGTTGCTAGGCACTCCCTATGTAAGCAGCTGCAGCTCAGAACTCGGGGCTTCTCGCTTCCTGCTCTCCCTTCAACCAAGAGGTTCCAATAAAGCGTGATTTGGGAAGAATCCTCATCTGGTGGCTGTTCTTTCCTGCTGGTCAGGGAGTTCGCAGCAAGGAGCTTCATCTTAAGCCATCTAACGAAAATGGGGTGGGAGGCATCTCAATTCCAGAAATGTGGAATTTGAACTGATACCCTGAAAAGAGCCAATTAAAAAGCCAGAGAGCAGGGTTATAAAATTTATTGAGGTTCAGATGTTCCTAGGAGGCATCCTGTCCTTGAAGATACCTTCTCAGTTATTAATAGCTCTTTGTTGGGGTTTTCATTCCCCAAAATTGACCAATGGTTTCATAAACTACCTTACACTATGCCCTCCTTACTCAATCCCAAGACGACGGGGCATGAACTCTCCTGATTACAGCGTTTCCGCTTTAAAAACTCCTCCCCAGGCTTGGTGTGTTTCCTCACTACACTGGGGTGCTGGAAAGGTGTGATCCAAATTTGAGTTTGTATATTAAAGATCGTCAAGAAATTTGCGTCAGAATTTGGGCTCCATAAATTCATTTGGGGATGATTAACTTTGGCATAACAAGAGGAAAGTTCCTTAGGGTTCAGGAACATTCTGTTCTAGTGGGAGGCTCTTAAAGACTAAAGAATTAAGCACTTCTGGAAATCCCTGGATGTTACAAAATTCCCAAGCTCGTCCATCCTCAGGGATATATAAAGATAAGATTGGCTGAGGAGAGAACACTTTCAGACTGACCTGTCCAGTTAACTAGTTGCAAGGCATGCAATTGACCCAGGATAGCATCTTCCTTGAGTTATTCCCTTGCTCACACCTTCCTTTCCAGAGATGCAGCTGCCTTCAAGACATCCATCTTGCAAGGCGCTCAGACAAACTCAGTGTGTAGCCAACACCGACTTTAGTGGAACAGATTCTTTTTCTGTCCTCAGGGCCTGAAAAGACACACTTTCCCATCCCCCCAGGGAGAATCACAGGGCATACTCAGTGTCAACTCCTTGGTGCAGGATATATTGACTGGAAAGCATTCTTCAGAGACTCTTGTCTGAATTGGTACCATCTAAAGAGCCATCCCAATAAACTGTGTTACACAAATCTGCTCAAAGCACTGGATGCATGTTGACTGAGGAGACGTCTCTTTTGAGCTGGGAAGTACTTTCCTTGTTCAGCTGGCCATGAGTTTGCCCTCTTCCCTATAACTGTGTGGATCTGGGTCTGTCTTGTCTGGGTCAGGAAAATAAATTATCTTGGAATCATCAATTGTCACAGAGATGTGTCATGTTTTGTTATGAAGGTCAGATGCTATGGTGCATGCCTATAATTCTATCTGTCCTGTGAAGAACATGTTGATGGTATTTGTGACCTTCTTCGCTTGTATTTAAAACAATGCTTCACTGGCTTATTTCAGAAATTTACCTGACCACAGTCTGTGTTCAAAATATTGACCTTAATGTTTCTCTTCAATAAACATTCTTTCAGCAGAAGGACTGCCAATCAAATCCACCATTTCACAGTCAATCACCTTTGTTGTGCAGTCTCTTTGTTCATTAGATTATTCATCTTATCTCAGTTGATATGTACCTTTTGCCTAAGAAATCACATTTTATGATGTTTGCTTCATATCATTTAAGTAATATCTTTAAGTAATATAAAAGTATCTTTCTAGCAGAAAATAAAGATTCTAGATTCAATGGAAACATTTCTTAATGAATGATCCTAGTATTCCCCAAATACACATGCTCTGTACTGACCTTTTTTTTTTTTCAGAAGTGTCCTCAGGAGTAACTGTGTTAGTGGTCACATGCTATTCTGCCTATGTCATTGTTGACTAGCCTTTCAAAGACTCAGCAGTGAGGAATTTTTGAAGTAACAAAATATTCTAGAGCATGCATTCTGAAGAATAACAATTCTTCTAACAGACTCATAAGCTGCATGTTTAGCTGAGTTTTGAAAGTATGGTTAGGATACAGTCCTTGGAATTTGACGATTTACTTAGGGAAAATTGGAGTTCATGACACCTTCTGAAATAGATATAAACAAGTTTATATTTACATATATTTATAAAAAATTGAATATTGTAATACATTAATTTAGAAGCTTAGTTTTTAATATCTTTTAAATACAAAGTAATTAGGACATACAATTATATAAAAATAACAATCAAAATTTCATAAGCCAACATAGATGATACTCAAAAATTAGTTCCAATGATAAAAGTTGCATAATATAAATTGTAAAATGTTAAAAACCACATGCTATTAGATATATCAACTCATTTGTAGTAAAAGTACAGCAATAAAGTAACTAGTAAAGCAATACAGAAAAATCAAGGAAACAATGAGTAAAAATTTAAGGTAGCAGGGCTCCTTAGGGAAAAAGGGACCAGTGTGTGAGTAGCTCCTGAGAGACAAACACTGGGACATTTAATTTCTTTGATATTTTTTCAGATTAATGGCACATTTCATATTGCATATCAATGCACTCCTGTGATTATTATTGAAATATTTGAAATACTAAAAGCTTATTTGATTATTTCTAGACATACAGTCCCCATTCAAATCCAGATTTTCTTCTTCATAGTTCTTTGAATAAAGGGAAGCAATAAAATCCTTGATGTGGCATGTAGTTTCTCCAACATCCAAATGGGTATACAATTAATGTTTGAGAATCTTGACTTGATTTTAGAACTGGGAAATAATAAATTGCTTCTGGATATTTTAGGAGGGTGAAAAAGACATTTCTAAGATTTTGATTTTTATTATGTCTTAATTTATTAATTGACAGTTTCATATAGGCATATACACACACTGATTTCTGTCATCTCCCTCTTAATTTCTGCACATTTCTGCCTACTCAATCCCATACCACTCTCTACAAAATTTTTTCTCATAGCCCTGTCTATTTTTCTATTTTTTTTCTTTTTCTGTGACCCATTGAGTTTAATCAGAGGCACCTATGTGACCATTGGTTTGGAGCTTTCTATATATACCAACTGCTTGCTAGTGTGATTTAAGGTCATCTTCACAAGAGAAAACCCATGCCAGGTACTGTAATTCCAGTCAACAGACCTTGCCTTGAAGACCATAGGCCCAAGGAAGGAACTTACTACTGTGTTTAAGTAATTGACACAGCATCAAACTGCATCTTAATGACTATGTTTATACTAAAGACAAAAGCTAGTCTCAGACATGGTTAGAAACTAGTGAATTATTAGGGAGTTTTGCTGGGCCCTCTGCTTTATGAAAGTTATTTAGGTACTCTTTGGTGACCATTGAATTAGCCTGGATTTGAATTTTTATCTGAGTTGTCTTATTGACACATCAATGCCATACTATTCATGTCTACTTTCATATCATATTTTTCAATTGAACCAGATGAAGCATTTATACTTCAGTTTATTCCAATGAAAGTATATTGCATCGATAGCAGGCACAGGAATTTTCAGAGATATATTGGATTTAGTCTCCATGAAAGCAAAGGGTCTTTCATTTTTTATTGAATATTGCTGTATATGTGGAAGTGTTTAGTTTAAGAGTGAGGGTAGGAGATTTGAGATTGGAGCAACTCTTATTATAGAGCGCCCATGTTCAATATGTAGAAGATAAACCTTGTAGAATGTGAAGTTTTCTTTAATGTAATTTGTCTTTAATTATGGTCAGATGTGGAAACGTTAAAGTGAGATCAGATGAATTGCAAATAGATTAACAGCCCGAGTTGGTCAAAGCACACTAGGCACACATGATGCAATGGTATTGCACTTCATTAATCTTCAGTCAGCCTCTGGGATCTGGTTACTATTCATAGCTATACTGCAGTATTAAATGAAGAACTTGTGGGCACCAAAACTTCTGTGTCTACCACATTCCCATTAAAATCAAATTTTCTTTGCTTCATTGTCTGTTTCATATCATGTAAATGAATTCTAATTAATATTTAATAGTTAAAGTTCCAATCTTGCACACTCACTTAAGTAAAATGAGGAGTAGCTTTGTATCATGTGTTTTTCAGTACTGGTTTGATAACATCAATCCCTCATTCACAAAGAATAACATCACAGGAAGGCATTGGTGTAGCCAGAGGCAAGAAGATCTCTGTGCTGTGAGTTTGTGGCCAGCCTGGTCTACAGAGGGAGTTCCAGGCTCCAAATCAACACCGTCTTGAAAAATCAAAACAAACAAAGAAACAAAAAGGATAGCATCACAGTAATGCACACCAGTCAGGGTGAAGTGGTAACTATTTAGACATTTTCTTATTATTTTTGTTTTGAGACACATTTAAAAGGAAAGCTTTTGGAAGTTATATAATGGTATCTGTGTAATTTAGTCACTTATTCTTAAATTTTAATGAATACACTTAAATTATGACAATACATTATGCACCAGTGGTCAGGAAAACTGCTTATGGTACCCAAGGCTATTTAACCTACAGCACTGTAAGCAATTGTGATGTTCACACGTAATTATTTTTATATTTCACAACATTTCAATTAATACTGTTTCCATGGAGGCTATAGACTTTTACTTTGCTTTTCAATATTTGTAAGGTCTAACATAATTTTATATATTATTTATGGCTTATAAAAGGCTCATAAGAAAGAGATAGAGAGGTACCTTTACTCACATATTACCAAAATATTAAAATGTTAATAGGATCTGGGTTGGGGAGATTGCTCAATAGTGACATCATTGACACAAGGTGAGTATATTAGTTCAAATCTCCCAAACCCATGTAAATTGAGCACTAGAGTGCATGTATGTTATCCAGTATCCTTAACCATTGGTGCGTGTAAAAACAGGAGAATCCACAAAAGCATGTGACCAGGATAACCTGGCATATAGGGCAGTGAACAAGAAATTACACCTAACATGGCATATGGGAATATCTTCACCTGTCAAAGTTGTTTTCTGATCTCCACACACATCAAGGCATATAATGCATTCAAACACAAACACAGATGCATCGCATAAATCTCTCTCACAGACATATACTAATCATGCACACACACAAATGAATGCATAATGAAAACATTTAAATATTAGTAGTTTTTCTCATGATATTTAAATTAGCCATTTAAATATACCCAACCAGTTTTGTTTTCTAGTGGTCTTTAACTTTTATTATTTCTTGTTCTCATCAATAATCCTACCATTTTCTCTTCCTGTAACTTTGTGTGTAGGAGCTAAGCCAGTAGGGTCCCATTAGCTTCCCAACACCTATCACGTTCACAACAACAGCTGGAATTCAAGAGGGGGATAATTGAAAGATCTCCAAACTCCGTGAATTTTATTCACAAAAGCGTTTTAGGAATAAACAGTGCAGCAGAAGAAATAAACATGGGCAGTTGCAAGAGCCACAGAAAACCAGTGACAGCTCTGTGTAAAACCCCTGCAATATAAAGGATACAAAGAGAGAAATTCATCAAGATCATCTGTAAGTCCCTACTCCCTTCCTCCAAGGACCACTGGCTGCCTGGTTCCACCCAAAGAACAGTCTAACTAACTGCCCTAAAGGCTGAACTGGCTCCACCCCCACAGAGTAAAAAAGCCAAAGCTCTGAATTTAAAATCCCACCTATAATTTCCCTAAAAAGCTTCACCCTGGAAAGCCCCATCCCATAAATAATCTTGTGTAAACACTGTCTTCTGCTCAGTTCTCTGTTACCCGAAGCCGGAGCAGAGGCAGCCAACCTCCTGGGTTTTTCCCTCCCGATAAATAAAAGTTTTGTTGTGCCATGTGACTGTGATATTCCTCTCAACTGCCAGATACCTTTTCTCTCAAAGCTACATACTTACATCTTCTGTTTTATGGTGGTGGTCAAATCAGGCTGGTCAACTGAATACACTGAAGCACACTCAAGTCTATACACTCTTAGCAATGGGGAAATCTTGAACTTTATTTACACAGCATATTCTATTTCCTTACTTAATAAAGAGTCTGTAGTGATTGATAAACACCATCTTTCAGGGGCAAACCAGAGGTTAAACCTGTTAGTCTAGGCAAAGCACATTTTTTTTTTTGTCAAGAATAATTGCAGAGAAGTAACAGAATATGGACATTACAGTAAACTATTTTTAAGATTTTTCAGACTAGGTTTAAGTTTTAAGCACAGTTTACTTTTCAAACATTTGCTACTCTTAAATAATATATGATCTTCTCAGTTTGTATAATGTTACTTATATGTATGTTTTCAGGGATGACCATTTGTTTTTTGACAATCAATTGGTGTCCCATCCTCTAGGGAAGACTGTTTCTTTCTGCTCTCAACTTTCCTGAGTTGCCTGGAGTTCTTTTTGCAAGGTTGAAGCCTCATGGCTTTTTCAAGTTCACTTTGGCATGTCTCTTGGTTTAATATTTAAATCTCTAAATAACACCATGTATCTAGTTTTGAAAAGTCAATGTTGCAATGTTTGTCTTTTATCTACTAATTGGATTATTTTGTATCTGCTACTACTATTTATTTCTTTCAATATATTGTTCTGTTCTTTTTTCTTGCTGTTTATGTATTCTGATTCTCTTTCTCTCTTTCCCCTAGCTAGATTTAGTGTAGTAGTGTTTTATCTCTTCTTGTTTGAAGAGCCTATCTTGTGTTTACTAATATTATTTTCATTTTTAATTGTAGCCTAACAGAAACAATACAGACAAGCACCTTTCATATTAAGTCAGACTACTGCACTCTCCACATTAAATGGTGAGACATCTTCCCAAGGGGATGTCCATATCCCTGATGGGAGGAACTTTCTTCTCCATGGTTGCATGATCCAACTCTTTTCATGGTGAATTTTCAATGAATATTTTATGGGAGCTCATCTGTGTAAACTTGAACGTGAAATGGTTAGTATTGTCCTGACTGTTTTTTCTTATAGAGACCACTTTTGAAAAACAGTTCACCATAACCATATCTCCTAAATGTCTCAGTGTATGTAAACCTCATCACGGTGGCCATGTCTACATTTCACACAAGAATGAGCTTGCTTTTCTCCTCCATCACATCCTTTATTGTTCTTCAGATAATGTAATAACTTCCTATAAAATAGAAGTTCTCTTCTCAAATATCACAATTTCAGTTTCCTGCCTGTAACAGAAAATGATGAAAAGCAACAGTAGTCAATCTTTTATGTCAAGAAGATACCTTTATATTTGAGGAAATAGCTATATTTTGTTCATTTTCTTGATTTATTTTTTTCTTGCAACCTACCAAATTATGATCCATATAGTAATGTGATTGCTAGTGTTTTAACAAAAAACATATTCAACATGAGCTATTTGAGGGAAAATGAACATGAAAAGCGACCGAAGAAACTCATGTTTTCAATAATGAAAACGTAAATGGGGAATACCAGAAAGCCTGTTCTCATTCCTTGACAAATACACAATGCTAATAGCTTCAACAGAATAGTTCATAACTGGCATTGCTAACGATAGGAGACGGTTTTCAAATCAACTCTTTAAAATGACAATTGTACCAAAGGCACAACCGGAATTGTTTTCAATTTTCAAAGATCAGTTTGCTTGCATTGCTTCTTTTTATTTAACTAAGAGGCGATATGGAAAGATAATTTTTATAAAAGGAACCAAAACTGAATTGTTACCTTAAAATTAAAGATTCAATCACTTTTATTAATATATAAAGAGTTTATTTCTGGTGTTCTTTTATTTATTATTGCTGTCCATCTGGATATCTAGCTTATTTTATTTGGCTTCTGGGGATGCCGTAGGTTTTAGTTGCTAGAAAAAAATGGGAAATTTGGCAAGCTCTGTTCCTGATAGGGGCTTTTAAAGTCAAGCATATTTTTAATATTTATAGTGTTTTAAATTTTCATTATTGTTAAATTTCACCTGTCATTGATGTCATTGGCACTAGTTTTCTGTTCAGTATTTAATTTTCATATTAATTTCTCACATGCAGATGTTCTCTCAATTGTGTTACTGAAGAATGATACTAATAACATGAGCATTCGAAATATAAGCTTGTTCAAAAGACTATTTTATTATTTGTTTTACTATTCCTATTTGGAGGATATAGATATTTTATTACTGAATAATTGGAAATCCAATGAATCACATGTGATTATTTTTATTCGAAGTTATTGACTGATCTTTCAATTAATTTCGGCCAATATTGGCTGAAAATAAGGTAGACAACAAAGAAAGTATGTACGGCAATAAAGGTTTATGGCAAAGTCAATACAGTGTAAATTGTGCATTTGTTTTTAATACATTCAAAGTGTGTGTGTCTGTGTCTCTGCGTGGTATATGCACATGTGTGGAAAGCAGGTGTCATACTCTATCACTCTCTGTATTATTATTTTTGATAACATTATCTTTGAGACACAGTCCTTCACTGAATGTGGGGCTCAATATTTGGCTAGATGGAAAGGACATTAAGGCGCTGAATATGACTTTTTCCCTCAGCTCCTGGTACTGGGGCTACAGGCTGCGTGCTACCACACACAGTCTTACATGGATGCTGATAATCTAAACTCTTGTGTTAGAATCACTTTATTTCCTGACCCTTGCACTATTTAGGATTTTGTTGAGAAGATAAAAAACTAAATATATGGATGTTGCACCCACCCACTGAGACAGTGGGGCTGATCTATTGGAGCTCACCAAGGCCAGCTGGACTGGGACTGAAAAATCATGGGATAAAACCGGACTCTCTGAACATGGCAGACAATGAGGGCTGATGAGAAGCCAAGAACAATGGCACTGGGCTTTGATCCTACTGCATGTACTGGCTTTGTGGAAGCCTAGCCTGTTTGGATGCTCACCTTCCTTGACATGGATGGAGAGGGGAGGACCTAGGACTTCCCACATGGCAGGGAACCCTGACTGCTCTTTGGACTGGAGAGGGAGGGGGAGAGTAGTGGGGGGAGGGGAAGGGAAATGGGAGGCAGGGAGGTGGCAGAAATTTTTTCAATAAAAAATAAATAAATAAATAAATGTTCTAAACAAAAAAAAAACAACTAAATATATGGCAATTTTAAAAACTACTGAATTTAAAGAAAATAAATATCAAACTCATGTTATTTAATTATCCAAATTGGTTTTCCAAAATTGATTATCCAAATTGGACAATGTAGCTGTCATTTTAAGGAAATATGAAGTAGGGAGAGCCGGTCCCTTTGTTTTGTCCTGCCTAGCTAGCTTAACCCCAGAAATAATCACACAGAAACTGTATTAATTAAATTACTGCCTGGCCCATTATCTCTAGCCTATTATTGGCTAACTCTCACATCTTGATTCAATCCATTTCTTTTTTTATTTTTATTGAAAAAATTTCTACCTCCACCCCGTCTCCCATTCCCTCCCCCTCTCCCTACTCCTCTCCCCCTTCCTCTCCTGTCCAAAGAGCAGTCAGGGTTCCCTGCCCTGTGGGAAGTCCAAGGTCCTCCCCCCTCCATCCAGATCTAGGAAGGTGAACATCCAGACAGGCTAGGCTCCCACAAAGCCAGTTCATGCAGTAGGATGAAAACCCAGTGCCATCGTCCTTGGCTTCTCATCAGCCCTCATTGTCTGCTGCAAACTTGTCAAAGCACTTTGGAAATCAGTGTGGTGATTTCTCAGGAAATTCAAGACCAACCCCAGGACCCAGCAATACCACTTTTGGGAATATACCCAAGAGATGCCCTATCATATTACAAAAGCATTTGTTCAACTATGTTCATAGCAGAATTATTTGTAATAGCCAGAACCTGGAAATAACCTAGATGCCCTTCAATGGAAGAATGGATGAAGAAAGTGTGGAATATATAAATATTAGATTCTACCCATTTCTAATAATCTGTATAGCACCACGAGGTTGTGGCTAACCGAGAAAGATTCTAATCAGCATCAGTCTGAGCCAGAAGCTTCATGGCGTCTGCCACACTACCCTTCTTTCCAGCAATCTCGTCTGTCTACTCTGCCCACCTAAGTGCTGCCCTGTCAAAAGGCCAAGGAAGTTTCTTTATTCAACCAATGAAAGCAACACATAGACAGAAGAACCTCCTACATCAGAAATGAACTCTTAAAAAAAAAACAAGCCATTTGGAGGATTATTATGCCCCGAAACTATCAGTTTGTGAATAAAGCAGGACAATTTAGTTTAGATGAAAGATAATGTCAGCTTTTGCTTGTTATCCTGTGACAAAACAACTTAGTTTGAAAAGTATAACTTATCAATCCTTGACATATAATGTTCCCATCTTCAATTTTGAACATGAACATTAACACTACCTAAAATTTATTTATTTTCATATGAATCTTGGTGAAAGGCATATGCTATCACCTTCATGTTTTCTTTGTGGGTTAGAAGATTTAAAGTTCACCGTGCAACTGCAAGTTGTACACTTTCTCCATTATACCATTGGATTCTATCGGATAGTCTTAGCCCCAGATTATAAGCAGAAACTTATTTGTAGGAAATGTATGAGGACATTCCTTTGAGACCAACTGGTATGAAAGAAAATAAAGCTGATTGACCCCCTTCATGGTTGGAAAGCAGAGAGGCTGAGAGGTGGTCTCATGCCTGACAGTACCTAAATATGCTGCATTGGATCATCTCTTTGAAAGCTTCCACAACTTCTACTTATCATTACCCTTGGATACTTAGACCTTAGGGACACAGCATGAATTCCAGAATACAGAATTCATGCTTCCATGCTTCAATTTAACCCAATATATATATATATATATATATATATATATATATATATATATATATATATATAGTATCTATCTATCTATCTATCTATCTATCTATCTATCTATCTATCTATCTATCAATTTCATGATATGGGTTTCTCTGTATAGCTCTGTCTGTCCTGGGATTCACTTTGCAGATCATGCTTGTCTAGATCTCACAGAAATTCGACTGTTTTTGCTTCCTGAATACTGAAACTAAAGGCATGAGTTGAGGAATATGCCAATTACTTTTACCTAAGGGAGATTGTGTTGTTTTGTGATTCCTGTGGTAGTCATCTAGGGAGAGTTCTACACTTGCTCTCAGTTAGGTATATCAAGCTAGTTCTTAAAAAAGGAGAATGGTGCACATTCATAGGTTTCAAGATTTGTATAGAAATTATTCTATGTGGCTGCATCCATGTGTTAGATTTTGATTCTTTCTCCAATACCGCCGTAATCTCCCATGTTCCTGTATAATAGTGAAAAGGACCATTTTACCAAAAGTGCTGTACAGATTCAACTCAATCTCCACCAAGATTCTAACAGACTTTGAAGAACAATATTCAACTTCATATTGAAAATCAAAAAAACCCAGGATAGCTTAAACAATTCTGTATAATAAAAGATCTTCCAGAAATAGCACCACCCCAGATCTCAAACAGTACAACAGAGCTATAGCAATAAAAATCCCATTATATTGGCATAAAAAGAGACAAGTAAATCAATGGAATCAAAGACCCAGACATAAATTCCACACCTATGGCCATCTGATTTTTGATATTGAACCTAGAAACATACACTAAAAGAGAGAAAACATCTAAAACAAATAGTTCAGCAGAAGAATGGATAGAAAAAAGTGTGCATTCATACAATGCCATATTAGTTGACTGTTAAAAACAATGGCATGAAATTTGTAGGAAAATGGAGGAACTAGCAAAAATGATCATGAATGTGGTAACAAAGACCAAGAAAGACAAACATGGTATGTTCTAATGAGAACATTCCATAAGTGGATATTAGCAGTAATGTAAAGTAGAAACAGTATACTCCATAGACCTAGAGAAGCCAGGTAACAAAGAGGGCTCAAGTGGAGTAGGTTGTAAGAATCTCACTGTGAAGAAGAACCAGAATAGACATGGAGGGTAGAGGTGTGCTGGGGGAATAATAACAACAACAACAATAATAATAATAATAGACATGGAGGGAAGAGGTGTGCTGGGGAATCAGGTTGGTGTAGGATAGAGGGAGAAAGTATTGGGGGAGACAGCTAGAATTGGAGGACATCTCTGGGATGTGAAGGCCCCAAAATTTGAGACTATTCCTACCTTGTCTGAAGGTTAGACAGTTTGAGGTTGCTCAAGATTGCCGACAACAACCAGGGCTACGCTTTTTGACCCAAATTGTGGTCACTTAGTTATTTTGACATTAAGATGGCCCAAACAGGTAGATTCACTCCACCCTGATATGCAAGCATACTTCTTTTCCTTCTTTTGAAATAGAAGGTTTGACCTTGGCAGTCCCTGCACTGAGGATACTTGTTCTGGGGTGGGTTCACTGCCTAAATATCAGAATGCTAATGAATGCGTTAATGACTAGATGGCTTAAAGTATTGAAACAATTAACTTTTCTAGTTGTCCTTTGTATCATGTTAAAGAAGTCTTTTTTTGCCTTCTGCCTTCTTCCCCTTTTTGTATGGGGGTAGGGAAAATTAAATGGAGGGGAAGTGTGGGGAGGATGTTCAATATTTTCTGAAACTTCCTCAAGATACTATTTTATGTTTCTGTTTTATTATTTTCACTTGCATCTCCGTCCTCTTTACTATTTTTCTGATCCCTATGCTCCTTACCCTGGTAAATGGTAATTTTTGTCAAAGTTAGTTCCCGATATGGGTCAAGCTAGGAAACTAATGTAATGGGAACTTCTAGGAATCTATGAAAGTGACCTTAACAAACACTCTTAGTAATGAGAGATTCAGAGCCTAAACCAGCCATTTCCTACAACCAGCAAGTATTCCAGTGGAGGAGCCAGTTGGGCTATCAATCAAGCTACAAAAACTTCAACCCACAATTTGTCCTGTCTGCAAGATGTGCTAGAGTAAAGGTCTAGCAAAACTTGGAGTGGTCAATCAAAGACTTGTCCAACTTTAGGCCCATGCCACAGTATCTCATGCCTGAAAATGCCTGAATAGACAGGAACCCGGGACTAGACAGCTCAGAGGCCTAGAATAGAAAAAAAAAAAACAAAAAAAAAAAACAACAACAAAAAAACACTGTTAAATAATGTTTCCTTAGTCAACAAACCTCTCTGCTAAAGCAAATAATTCCAAATAGATCAAACTAGAAGATGCCCAGGTTTAATAGATGGCAACATTTCTGGGTGGCACCCTGGAAACCAGAGAGAGAAGAACAGAGAATGGAATGACAAAAAAAAAAAAAAAAAAAAAAAAAAAAAAACCAACTGGGAGACCACGTGTCCATTCTCTGGGAAGCAGTTTAAATAGCCTGGGGTTAGTGGTCTTGACATTCTCTGCGGAGGGGTCACCATTTGGCAGGCTTTCGTGGAGGTGGTGTTTGGATTGAGGCAACTTCCAGGGGAGGGAGCTTATGCCAGGAGCTGGGGTGAAGCCCCCAGCCAAACATTTCCTGCTGTTTTGGATAAGGATGTAAGGATGTTGGGGGCTGAGGTGATGCTTTTAACTCAACAGCTTTTAGACTTCTTGTATGTATGAGTGCCGGAGGCCTGGGGTAAAGCCCACAGCCAGACAAACACAACTGGCAAAAATAAGTCAATGAAATTATTCCTAGTGATATTTTGCTATACTCATAGACTGGAGCCTAGCCCAGTCATCATAAGAAAATCTCATCCAGTAACTGATGGACGAAGATTCAGAGACCAACAGCCAAACATTTGGCAGAGCTTGGGGAATCCTGTAGAAAAGGGGGTGGAAGGATTGTAGGAGCCAGAGAGGTCAAAGACAACACATGAACAATACCCACATAATCAACTAAACAGGGCTCATGGGGGCTTTCAGAGACTGAGCCAACAATGAAGGTTATGCTTATATGTTATGCTTGTGTAGTTTGGTGTTCTTGTGGGATCCCTAAAGGGGGGAGGGGGACTGTTACTTGTGACTCTTTTGCCTTACTTAGGACTTTTCCCAATCACTTGTTTGCCTCAAGCAGCCTTGATATGAGTATATATGCCTAGTGTTATGGCAACTTCCCTTGCAGTGTTCGGGTGATATTCCTGGGAGGCCTGCTCTTTTCTTAAGAGAAAATGAGGAGAGGACATGGGGGACAGGAGAGGTAGTGGAGGAGGGACTGAAGGAGAGAACGGAGGGGGAACTGTGGATGGGATGTAATATGTGAAGAAGAATAAATGAATAAACAAATAAACAACAAAAAAGTGAAAGAACTTTCCCTTTGCTAGAGTTAAGCACAGCCATTTCTCTAAGAGGGTAGGCAACAATGTAAACAGTATTCAGTATGAGACAAATGAAGTAATTTTAGTCTGTTTCTATGTTAGGCCCTCTGCTTGATAAATGCCATGTGCAAATTTAGATAAAAATTATTAACATGGCCTGCAATTCTTTTCTTAATTATGTGGATACTTGTCTTAATTCCCTTATGCCCTCAGGACATGTGTGGATGTAAGACAAATAAAGCATGGACATTACCCCAGGTAGCCAAAACCAGTATGTATGAATTGATTTTGAGGGGGGAACTGCCAAAACAATTAATCCCTTGTTGTATTATAGAAGATTTTAAACAATGGTTTTATTGTCTTTGTTTATTCATTTCAAACTTCAATTTTACAGTTATTTTACTGCTTGCCTATCAAAAAAGCAAGGGGATTATTGTTACAGTGAATTCCAAGTAGATATCTGTTTACTGTGAGCAGTAATGTTTCAGGTTTTAAATTAAAGCATAGCTAATATCAAGTAATGTGAAAATGAACAGAATTAAATTTTCTAAAATATCTTAATAAATGGAAGTACCATGTTTCTCTTCAGTTAAGATACAATGCTTGAGGCAATTGTAAAATTTACAATTCTTTTTCATCAGACAGAGTGATTATAGACATGTAATATAGGGTCAAGGTCATAAGAAAAATGATTTTTTGCTTTTTCTCTTTAGATAGAACAAGTTAAGAAACAAAATAAGTCTTGCAAACATAAAAATAACACATGACAAAATAAGTATTAAAAACAACTAATAAATAAGTTTTTTCAATGGATTTGCCTTTCATATGACAGTGAAGTGTCTTTTTTTTTTTGTACATCGGCTGTGCTTTGAATTCTCTTCCCTACCTCCCTCCCATCCCTGCCTTCTTTCTTCCATATCTTTTTCAATGTTCACTACTTTCTGCTTGTTTTGTATCCCCAGGAAGTTTAATTAGGCCCGTCTTGTGTAGTCTCTGGTTTGGTTCTATCAATTAGAGCCTGATGTGCTCACTAGTGGGCAGATGACTAGATATTATGGCCCCTTCCTCCTGTAATGTATTGCAACTGTTGAGGGCTAAACTATAAACAAGATGTTCATACCACACTCTTACGACACAGGGGCCATTGGGTAAGAGAGGGGTCGCAGAAAGAATTCAAGAGATAGAAGATAATGAGAAGGTCTGTGTAACTCTGCCTTCTAAGCATGCTACAATCATGGCTCATGGTAGCTTTGCATCCTGGCACTGGGATGGTGAACATCATGCCCACCCAAAGGTCAGAGAAGTGAACTAAGGACCTACTGTCTATTTATTGCTATACGTCCCTAAATGGGTTCCTTACAGAAGTGCCACATCAAGATTTAAAAAATATTTCACTTTCACTTCTATTTAAGAGGGAATCATCAGGAGCACTTTTGGCCCATTTTTTTAAAAAACACCAAGAAATCAGGGCAGACATTTGTATGTCAGTTACTTTAAAGATTTTCAACATCATGATATGAGTGTTAACCTCCAAAGGAGGGAGAACAGCTCAGGATAGTTGTGATTGCCTGCATTACAGTTGGCTGATGTGTTATCAAATTTTCTGAACCAGAGCTCTCCTCTTCCTGTGTTCAGTTGCAGGATGTTAAGGCAGCTGTTTTCCAGCATAAACTAGCAGAGATACTTGCATGTACAGATACAGGTATCACATATTTTCCCACAGATGTGTACATAGTGAGTAATTAATTTAAAGTAAACAAAGTCGGGGTGAAAGGAAAAAGTAGAGTGCAATTGATGATAAAAGGGAAAAAAAGAAGATATACACGGTCAAAGTAAACTAAACTTTAAATAACTGCATAATGAAGCCTACGACTTTGTACAACTGTTATGCACTAATAACAATAATGGTGGAGGTGATAATGTTGATAATAATGATGGCAAAATGAAGCCTTAGGCTTCCATTTGCAAATTACATGTTTTATACAGTTGTTCTAGGGACAATATAAAAAGACTGCCTTAAACTTAAACTATGCAGTAAAGATGAGTATAGTCAAACACACTCAATTTCACCAATATAATTGTATAGATCATACGTATGAAAAGATACTCATTCAACATTGTAAATAAGTAATAATTTTTTAAATATTTGAGAATTTCTGATGAATACATTTTGATCAAATCCACTTCCATCCTTCCATTGCTGTCTAATTCTGCCCACGCCACTTTTTCTTCCCACTTTCATGACTCTGTTCTACCCACTGCCAGTCCACTTAGCACTGCCTCTATGTGTATGGGTGCAGGACATCATGGAAGCATGGGAAGCTCCTGTCCCTCTCCCAGCAGTCCACAATTACCAAGAACTCCTGAGCAAAGGGTGGAAATTCATGAACTGACATGTCATACATGCTTCAGTTTCATGTGTCTTGATATTGTGCAGGTTTTATGCATGTAGTCTTAGCCTCTGTAATCTCATGTATATAACAGCCCTGCCATGTGAGCAAATATTATTTCCTTTCAGATGTCAACTACATCTTGTTTATCTCTCCCCTTCCTGAATGGGCTTAGTATTAAAGGGCATCCATTCTAAAATTAAATTTCTTTCATGAGGATTGAGAGATACACTAATTTATTGGTCACTGATACATATTTAGGATACATTTTATTACTATGTACGCTTAGTTGAAAAATAGCTTTAATTTCTTCTCTATACACTATTATGAAGGCATTTTTAGGTTTTGAACCCAGTTAACTGTTCCAGGCACATAGAGATATGTCTTTGTGGATTGGCATTTAGAATCAATCAGAATGTTTGATTGCTTACTGCTATAATATTCATGCCCCAAATGGACAAGAGGACATGTCTTGTCAGCCCAGTTCCTGTTTTAGCTCATAGATTTTACAGCTGGGTAGTGTTGGTATTAATTTCTCTCTGCTAGTATAACACAGCACAACACTATGAAAGTTCTTCTGTAGCAATAAGCATCCATATCAGAACCAGCTTAATATATTTATTTCTATAACTCAAAAATATGTTTTTTTCAGCAATAGAATATTAGTATTACATATGAACCATATACAAGAGCAGTGTCAGTAATACTTAATATTTCTGAAAGTCTATGGACTCTACTGACCAAGAATCAAGAAGAAATAACACTTATCTGGCACTCGGGTTTTTATTTTACAGTCAATGAGACCTAGAAAATGCATCATCCTGCTGTTATAGGATGACTCCATTTAAACTCCTTTTGTATAAGTATATGGATGCATCTTAGGAAGCTTCTGAAGTATTAGCTTTCCATATAGCTATTGTGTGAATAATAAAAACCAAGAGACAGAAATAGGGGTTCAACCTGAAAACAAGAAAAGCAAAGCAACCATGTCACTAGAGAAGTCTTACTTCTATCATGGCTATGCAACTTCAGACTAAGGAGACAGCTTCTCTCTCCTATAACTTTATATTCCTTCTAGTATTGGGATTAAAGATATGACTCCTTAGTACTGGGATTAAAGGTACAGGGCACCACCACCTGGGTTTATTTCTTGATTGATCTTATGTGGCCCAGGGAACCTTGAACTCACAGATCCATTTGTTTCTGTCTCCCAAATTCTGGGATTAATGGTGTGTATCACCATTACCTGGTCTCTAGGGATTTTATCTTTGCCTCCAGTCTTTGAGCATGATTTATTTCTTAAAATATAACTAATATACCACAATATTCCCCTTTTTGTCTATAATAAAAAAGGCTATAACATATAAGAAAAATATATGCAGTAAGTATATATTTACTTATTGTAAGTAAGGCAATAAGTATATCAAAAATGTCTAGTCCATTTGTGTATGACAAAGTCATAGAAAATACTCCATATCTATGCTATCATGGTGAGTTCAAAGTATTGTACCTAATTTATTTTATATCATAATTTGCTTTCTGCATCTGGTAAACAAGAAAAACTATAACAATATAATCTTCAATTTCCTCAGATACTCAAGAAGGAAATAATATTAACTGAGTGATCAGGACTTGCATATAAGTGACTTCTAAAAAATGTGAGTAAGAACTGTAACAGCTGGTTACCTGGACAGTCAGCCAAAGTTCCTCTGAAATATTGGGGCATCCATGTTCAACCTATAGGCCCAGCAAATCCAACAGACTTTTCTGCAAAGCAGGATAGTTTGAAGGGCTGTCCCTCCTCACTTGATAATGTTTTGCAGTCATTTTCTTTTGTGTCCTGCTTGTCCACTTAGGACAGCATACTTGCCACAAAGAAAGTAAACTCCATATGGAATTTTTTATAAAACCCATTATCTGAAGTAAATTGGTGCTGCCAGGAACAGACATGTCTCATCATCATCATCATAAAAAAAAAAAAAGATCCCAAGTTACTAAAACATATTAGATGCCATATTCTGTAGATCTCTGAAGTGTTTGAAGATGGCCTGTCTGTCTTAACTATATCCTTATTTGGCCTTGAAAACATACCTAATATGACTACAGGTTCAATTATTATAGATAAATAACTACTAACCTATATTTCCTTATTATCTAAACAATTCGTAAAAAGTTTTAAGGACTACAAATTTGCATTGCATTGTTAAATGAGTTATTTAGGTACAATATCTTGAATAAGAGCAGAAATATATGTACAGTATATTCTAACAACATTAATCTCAATATAAAAATTCATTATGCAAAAGTTCAATCCAATGTAAAATATTTAAGCCTAATAGTTGCTTTCCAAAAGTAGATTCAATGATCTACCTTTTTATCTTATCACATCTGTATTCCCCCCTTTTTTTCAAAACAAGAACCTTGAACGTAATTTCCTGTGTTTAGCCTTTTTCCTGACCATTACCAATAATAATTTGTAACTAACCCCCTAAACAATAACAAATATTCATAATCCATTGTATAATCAAACACCTCCTCTTAGAATGTGGGCATCATATTCTTAAATTTAGTTTCTGCTGTCTGGGGGCAATTGTGTCTTTAGAGAATCCTGAAAAGAAGAATTTTTGGTTAACTGTCAAGTTCTGAGAGAGGTAATTTTATTATTTGTTGTTCTATCTCTGCATAATGGGAAAGTGCAGGGATTGTCTCAAGTCCTAGCTAGAGTAGTCTGTTAGGCTGGATCATTTCAGCTAGCCACCCCCAAATTGGTCTGACCAGTCTGTGGTCCAAAGCCTATCCTTAGGTGGTGTTATCATAATCCTGGAGGAGTTGCCATTGTGGGACCCTATCCTCCTTATGGAGACTTCAGAGGTTACTGTTAGGTATGCTCATGGTTCATTGCTGAAAACTGATAGAGACTCAAACCCAAAATTATGTATAAGGGAAGGTAGATGAAATTTATTTCTAGAACTAGTTAGTACTCTATATGGCCATTAATATCATGATAAAAGTTTTAAAATATTATATATATGTGTGTGTGTTTGTGTGTGTGTTTGTGTGTGTGTGGTGTGTGTGTGTGTGTGTGTGTGTGTGTGTGTGTGGCTCAGCAGTTAAGAACACTGCCTGCTCTTCCAAAGATTCTGAGTTCAGTTCCCAGCAACCACCTGGTGGCTCACAGCCATCTGTAATAAGAACTGGTACCTTCTTGGGGAAGAGACCTGTTCAGTCATCTTCATCAGTTTAGACCATAAAACCCATATGGACTAACTAGTTCAACAGAATCCCCATATATCTGCCCATGCATGCTTCAATATTGCCAGGGCATACCTCAAAAATCTGTCAAAGGGTCAATATAAAACAAAAGGATTATGAGATTAGTAAACTTTAATTTTTTTTCTTCTTTTCCATGATATGGTTTTCTTAAACCATATCATGGCTCTTCTGACACAAGACAGAGATTTTGAATTTCACTTTAATAATAATGCTTTGGTTTAGAGAAAGAGAGAGTCACACTCCAAATTCAAGGCAGCTTTAATCTTTATTTAATTGGACTGGAACAAAAAATAAAGACCATTTGCATTATCTGTCTGTAGAGAACAGTAGAAACAAACATTTGGGAATATTTATGAAACTTTATTCTTTTCAAAATATGCCAATAGGCCAATTTTCTCTTTTTCTTGAGATTTTTTTTTTCTGGATGAATTGTTCCTTTTCTTCAGATGTCTCATTTGTTCAATAGTCTTCTGATTCCTTAGCTGGATACCATTATTCTTCTGAAAAGTCAGAAACAAAACCATCCTCCAACCCTAATTCTGGAGAGATCCTCTTTTGACAAGTTTTATCTCATCAAATTAGAAGCATTTGTTAGTTTCAAAGTTTAGTTTAGGTTAAAAGGCCAAGATATCTGATGAACTAACATCTCTTCTAATTAAGAGGTGTCTCATGTTCAAATCAAATCTTTATCAATTTTGATGGTATCCATAGCTTTTCTTCTCTTGTGAAAATAAAAACAAAATCCCTTCCCCAATATAACACATGTCCTCATTTCCATTATGAGGTCAATATATCTTTCAGGTATCTCGGTTGATTTAATTCCATAGGTTTTTCTATTCAATGTGTCTCTGCAGTTGCTGTTTCATTTTCATTAGCATTTAGAAAACTCAAAGTTAATAAAGCATTATGCAATCATTCCTGGGGGTAATTTTTATCTGTTTCTGTTTATTTAATATATCCCTTAGAGTTGTATTTGATCTTTCTATAACTGCCTAATCTTTAGAATCATGTGGTATACCTGCAATATGCTTTAGATTATAATAAGGAAAAGACTGCTTCATTTTCTTAGAAACATATGCTGGAGCACTGTCTGTCTTTGTTTGGAAAGTATACCATGATGGCCATAACTTCTAGCAAATGTGTGATTACCGAATCGTCATTTTCCTGACCTCAAAGCAACTGTTCATTGAAAGCCGGAATGGGTATCAATGGTGTGATGTATTTATTTTAGTGTTCCAAGTTCTACAAAATGTAACACATCCATCTGCCAGTTTTCATTTTTTACTTTTTTTGGTGTGTACCCTTTGGGTTACTTCCCATAGCCAGTGGTGTTTGGTTTTATAAAAAAAAAATTGAACATTTCCTTATAATTTCCTTTCTTTGTTGTCATGTAATGGAAAAGTCCTTCTTTAAACCTTTGCTATTGACATGATGTTTTTTTTTGTGAGATTCTGAGAACTTCAGCATATTTCCAATGAATAATTAATTTGTATTTTCTTCTGCTAGAGGAACCTGCAGACCTGTATGGGATCAGAGGATCAGATTATGTTATGTGTATGGGATGATGATGCGTAGTCATTAGTATACCTTGTACCTGAGCAAATAATGAAGTCAGTTGTGTATCACCTGATAGAAACTCAGCAGTTTCAATGTGCAAAGCATTTTTTTCTGCAAATTTCAAACTGGTAACTGTGTTGAAAATTTCTTTAAAATCCCTTAGTGCCTTAAGAATAGCATGTAATTCTGATTTTTGGACAGGATCATGAGGGCTTTATTCCTTTTTACTTAAAGTTTCTCATTTGTAATCTGCCTTTTCTGATTCATTTGTATCAGTATAAAATATAGGGCTCCAGTTATTGGTGTGTAACATACAATGAGAGGGAGGGTCCAATCAGCTCTCTTTATAAGTTAAATTCTCTCACTTTGACATAGTTGTTGCTAATGTCTCTCAAAAAAATTACTTCAAGCTTTTTTCCAGAGTTAACCTTCTTACCATAATTTGTTAATTTCATCATTAGTAAAAAGTACTATAATTTCTGCTGGGTCTATTTCTGCTAATTTACAAAGTTTCAATTTTCCTTTTAAATTAAGTCATAGAACTTTCCACATAGGTTTTTAATTTTTTAAAACTCTCTCAATTGATATAGCATGGGACTCTTAATTTAAGGGTTGTGGGTTTGAGTTCCACATTGGGAGCAAAATGAAGCATGAATAATAAAAACTCAAAGACAGAAATTGTGATTCAACCTGAAAACCAAAAGAGCAAAACATCGAAGCCACTAGAGAAGTCTTAACTCTGGCAAGTCTTGGCAACTGCAGACTAAGAAGACAACCTCCACCTGAATTTGTTTCTCCATTAATCTTGTATAGCCCAGGGTAGCCTTGATCTCACAGAGATCCGTCTGCCTCTCCTCCCAAATCCTGAGGTTAAAGATGTGTATCCCTATTGCTGACCTCTAGTGGCTTTAGTTTTGCCTCTGATCTTCAGATATTAGTTTTGCCTTCTGGTCTTCAGATAAAATACAAATATAAATAATATACCATCTTGTATAGCTTTCAAAGGTCTTTATTATTAGGACTTCCTTATATATTATTTCTCTCCCTCGGGCTCTTTGTCCCTAGACAACTTTATTCTTTATCCCTGCTCCATTATTCCTCTTCTCATTGAAGCAGCTGTGTTCTTTCTCTCAGCCTTGGAAATGCACCACTCAATGACCCTTTACTGGGTTCCTCCCTTCTATGAGGACCTGAATTTAGTTGCACACAGTAGAGTTGATAATTCTGTATGACTTAGATATTTATCTAAATGAATGTTTTAAGTCAGACCATTTTAAGTGTTGCTAAAGACTTATTACAAAGCGGAGTGTCTTGAATAAAAGCTTAGTATGCCTTTTAGAAAGTTACAAGTATGTTAATCTATGATTACACATTCTACTCCTATATGTTCACATAAGAGAGCTGAAAGAAATGTCCACTAAAGACTTATCTAGGAACAAATGCTCATAAAAGCTTTATTTAGCCTAGTCCCAAAGCAGAAGCAACAAAGGCATTCAATCTAGATAAACACATTTCAATCTAGGCTCTTTGGAGGAATGCTTCTTTGTATTTAACGGAAGAGCAGGTGATATAGACTAACCATGCTGATGTATCTATCTCAAAGTTCTGATGTTGATGGGGGCAATATAAGAAAATGACAAGTTGTATACAGTCATTTATTAAACATTCTAATAAATGGAAACTAATATTTAATAAGATAGAGCAAGCTTTACTTGATTGTGAGGAAGAAGAATGCTAAAACAGCTTGAGACAGCAAATTTTTCAAAGGACAAAGCATATGTTTCAGGCATGGTGTTTTTTTTACAGGAATTATAGTGATCATTTCTCCAGTAGGTGTTTAAATACTACAAAAGCTATCCTTTTTTCCTATAAATAAGCAGAGATCATTTCATATCCATTTTTCTCAAAAAAAAAATGAAAAGTAAGATTAAGCTAAAACTGACTTTGAATGATATGGTAAAATACTTAGATAATTCTAGGACTTGAGAGGCAGATATAGACTGATATCTGCCGATTCAAGGCCAGCTTGTCTACATGGTGAGAAATATCTAAAAAACAATATTAAATACTGCAGGGAGCCGATTTGAGTGGCTGCCATTATAAGATGGCATTTGGCTCCAGCCTCACTTGATAACTCCATATTAAGGTCGTAGTTCTTCCACCAGAAAACAGGATGAGTTGTTGTGATCTAGCTGCCCACACTTCCCCTGACCTGCAGGGAAACTTCCTTGTGGTCTGTAATTGACAGGGATGTTCCCCTGCTTTCTTTCCTGCCGGTGGGTCTCCGGAAAGGCAGTTAAGGTATCAAAGTATCAAAGGTTGCTAGGCAGAATCCATATATAAGCAGCTGCAGCTCAGAGCTCGGGGCCCCTCGCTTTCTGCTCTCCCTTCAACCAAGAGGCTCCAATAAAGCGTGATTTGAGAAGAATCCTCGTCGTGTGGCTGTTCTTTCCTGCTGGCCAGGGAGTTCGCTGCAAAATACAAACATAAAAACTGTCTCACAGTTCAATGTGATTTGTAGACTAGTGTCTCTCCCAGCTATCATAAGAGAAGCTCCCCCTTGTAGTAGATGGGAACCAACACAGAGACCCAGAACTGGACAAGGCAGAGACTGAGGGACTTTGGAACACTCGGTTGTAATGGGATGCCTTCTTTTAACTCCTCCCTTCAGGGCTCAGAGAATTATGTGGTAGAAGAGATGTAAAGATTATAAGAGTGAAGAAAGATGAATGAGAGCGAGAAAACCTTGTCTTCCAGGTACAAATGGACTGATACACTTATGAACTCACATAGATTGCGGCAGAATGCATAAGACCTTCACAGTTTCAAGTCAGACAGAATCCCAGTGCTGAGATGGGCAAGTGGCCATAATATCCCATCCATATGTGCATTTGTTTGCATGAGTATGTGCATTTGAATTCAGGACCCCATGGAGGTCAGAGGAGGGCATGCAATCCAGTAAAGCTGGAGTTTAAAATAATTATGAGCAACGTGACTTGTATGCTAGAAACTGAACTTGGGTTCTCTGAAAGAGCAATACAAACTCTTTTCACTGCTGAGCCACCTCTCCAGCCCCTTAACTGCTTTGTAATAATTGTGTTCCCAGTATAGTACAGTATTCACTAAACTGTTTCAGATACTACTCAAAATTACTTTTAAAATTTCCATATTATGAAACTTAAGACTAAATGCTGAAAACTATTCTACTACAAATGAAGAGTATAATAAGACTGAATACTTGATTATACAAGGTCCATGTATACTCTGACCTACGTTGTAGAGAAATTACAGAGACCAAGAAGTAAAAAATGGTCTCACACTATAACATCTGCTCAATTTTCTACTTCAGTTCATTAATACAGAATTATCCTCATATGGTCGGCTTAATTTTTACTCATATTTGTCAGGGTGAATTCATTTAATTAAAATCATTTTATTCAATGAACAAAATCAATAAAGCAACTCATCTAAAAAATGCAACCCCAGTAAAGCTGCAGTTATTAGGAGAAGGCATCAGGCTCTGAATTAATCTGGATTATGTCTCAACATAATTTTACTGACCCAACTCTTACAAAAAGATGATCTCATTGTAAGAATATATCTAAGCAGAGAAACAATGATAATATAGATTTATATATTATAAAAATTAAAAGGAATATATATATAT
Organism: Microtus obscurus; assembly: GCA_963919715.1. Lineage (NCBI taxonomy): Eukaryota > Metazoa > Chordata > Mammalia > Rodentia > Cricetidae > Microtus > Microtus obscurus. Next base: position 187,853 of record CAWTZC010000308.1, read on the forward strand.
ATATATATATATATATATATATATATATATACTTTCTCCTTTTTATTTTTCTAATGCCTATGAAAAAAATATAACATTAAAATCAGGTGCAACGGCATGCACAAAGGAACTTTACAAACCGAGATCACTTTACCCTGATTGCTCTTCCCAGCATCATTGCCGTCATGATTTCCAGTGTTACTACCTTTTATTGTCACTGTTAAGAAAAGATAACGGCTTCAGAAAGGAGTGGGGATAAAAGGAAAAATTAGCTAACTCCAGCATCATAATATTTAAATGTGTTATTCTATTTATTGACCTACTTCTTTATTGTTTAGCGATATTGAGGATTCTGCACAGGTCCTGACAGACACGAAGGAACCACTCTACACTCAGTAATATCTGAACTTGGTATGCTAGTTGCAAGTTAATCTTCTGCTTTGAAAACCTCAGTAGAAATGAGAGCACTCCTGTAACCCATGCATTGTTGTGGCTCCCAGATTTAATAACAGAAATACAGAAAAATGAATTTAATTTTAAATGCAAAAAATAGCAAATTATACCCACTGTGGGCATATTTTAGAAAAGATTTGGAACACAAGCTAAAAATCTGTTTATTTGAATGTCTGGTTTAGCTTTTTATTCTGTATTGTATCTGCAGTTTGCCCCTTTCACTCTTTCTTGTCATTCCTATGATGTGTGACTCCAGTAAAGTTTGTCAGAGTAACTTTCATAAATCACAGAGTGAAACAGTTTTATATGGTTTGAAGCTCCATAGCATCAGCTGAACGCTGAAACAAATTTCTCCATGTTGTTTAGTGAAAGTCAGTCAAGTTGAAGAGATAATGTCAGAATAAAAAAATAATAATAATAAGAGCAGGGAAGCACAAGAAGAGGAAAGCGACCAAGAGCAATCACCGTCACAGTGAATAATTTTTGTTCAGGTTGCTGTGCCACCAAGTGTGGAAATGTGTTGGGAAGGACATGTGCCCATAGTTCTGCTTCTCCTATCAAGCAGAGCTCACACTGATGAAGATTCTGTGGAATATAAGCACAGCACAACATATAAGAGAAAGGCCAGAGTAGCACAGTCAGTCTGCAGGTGCACTATCAATTCAAGAATGGATCTATCCACCCACAGAGGCGGGCCCACATAACAGTATTTCCTATGGATTTTATTAATCCTTGTCTCTCCTTTTTCATTTTCCTCTCCTTTCCTCCTCTCCCCTTCTCAACTCTTTCTCCTCTTCTCTTTCCCTTTCTCCTTTTTCTTCTTTCTTCCCTGATGTGGGATACCTTTCTGTATATGTGTTGCTTTATTGGTTGATGAATAAAACTTTTTTGACCAGTGGCTTAGCATAAAGAAGCCAGGTGGAAAATCTGAACAGAGATAAAGAGAGAGTGTGGGTGGAGTCAGGGAAACATCATGTAGTTGCTGAAGGAGAAAGATAATCTGGAACCTTAGGAAACTTACCAGTAGGCCAGCATCATACTGATACACAGATGGATAGAAATGGGTTAATTTAAGATGTAAGAGCTAGTTAGGAATATGCTAAAGTCATTTGCTGGTGGGGGTTGCTCATTTGTTGCCTGGCCACCTAGACCCAAAATAACCACACAGAAACTGTATTGATTAAAACATTGCTTGGCCTATTAGCTTACCCATATTCCTGACTAACTCCTATTTTAAATTAACCCATTTCTATTATTTTGTGTTTTACCAAAAGGCTCATGGTTTACAGGTAAGGTTCTGGCTGGCATCCAGTGTCTGTCTCTTGTGGCAGATACATGACTTCTCTCTGATTCAAACTAGTGTGGCTGCTGGGATCAAAGTTGTGTGTCACCACTGCCTGATCTATAATGCTGACCAGGGTGGCTGTTTTACTCTCTGAAATTTAAGCAAGCTTTATTTCTTAAAATATAAGTGAAATATTACTTCATTCAGAAACTCTTCTGAATGAATCCTCATTTTTACTACTCAGCTCATCATCTATTTAGAACTGACTGCCCACACAAGCTCTAGCCCTTTGTCATCATTTGAATATTTCCTCACATACAATCATTAGTTGCTAACTTTACTGCCCACCCTGTGGTGTGTGTTTGTGTGTGCGTGCGCACGCGCGCGTGTGTGTGTGTGTGTGTGTGTGTGTGTGTGTGTGTGGTGCGGAAGAATTGTCTGTATTCTGTCAATCATATTTTAAATAAATGCTGATTGGCCAGGCAGGAAGTATAGGCGGGTCAACCAGACAGGAAGTAGAGGCAGGGCAATAAGAACAGGAGAATTCAGGGAAGGAGAAAGCCCATTCCTCCCATTCCTGCTCAGACCACCGAAAGGCAAGATGTAACCTACCCAGCTGAGAAAGGTACCGAGCCATGTGGCTAATGTAGATAAGAACAATGGGTTAATATAAGCTACAAGAGTTAACAAAAAGCCAGAGCTAATGGGCCAATCAGTTTTATAACTTATGGAGATCTCTGTGTGATTTCTCTGGGACTTGCCTGCTGTGGGGTACCGGGTGAGACAGAAACCCCAATAAGCAGGCCCTTCGTGTTACATGTGTGCACATTTATGTATGGTGAAGGAGGTAGATGGAACTATTTTGTAAAACATAGTTATGCTTTAAAGTGTTAACTATTTACATAATATCAAGTTCTTGCTTAAACATTATATTATAAGATGTAGCAACTCATATTCTTAGAATGGAGGGATTGTTAGATGTTAAAAAATTCTACTTTACATAGTTTTCATGTTGTAGATTCCTGATTTTAAAATACAGCCACCAATATTGATTTCAATAAATGTATCTATAGCATATGTATACATGCTTTCACACAGACATGTTTTGTTTCATTATTTGTATTAATTTTCTTAAGGACTGCTATTATTTAATGTATTTTCACTATGGTATTATGATCATTCATCTTTCTTCTTTTATCAAAGTTGTCAGTGTGGTCTTGGTTGACATTGATTCATAAATAAACTCAGACCTGAATTAAATGTAGAACACTCTGGGATTTCATACATGCCCTTGAGTATATTCTATCCCAAATCTGGCTTGTGAGTGAATCTACTTCAAGTATCACATCATCCAGAATCAGGAACAAACAATACAAGTGTATCCTTACCTTCCATCTCTATAACACAGCTATGGTGGTAAACAAATCACATGAGATAAATGTTTCCATTACACGTAATTGGTCTTTATTTTTATAGCCCAGTCTTACCACGCAAAAGTAGTTATTGCATACTTACACCTTTTCGTTCTCATCATCTCCTATTCAGATGAGCTGATTGGGAAAACTCTAATGAGTGGTAGAATTTGATATCATGCATACATACTCTTTCCTGGATGATGAGTTTATTCTCATCTTTTGCTTAAGAAGATCAACTCATAAATAACACAGATGAATCAAACCTATGCATACATAATGACTTAGAGACAGCTCCACTCTGTGTGTATGCCTATATTCAATTCTTTTTTTCTATACGACCACTTTGAATAAAATTTTCAGTAATTTTTTTATAATTATAACCAAAAAAACACATGAAGATAAAAAGTTATGTACTCCCTGAGTACTGAAAAATCTTGGTATTATTTGAAATTTATTCATAATAATATTTGAAATGAATCTTGGAGAAAAAATTTATAAAACAGATTTTAGACCAAAGTAATCATCAAATTTTATGGAAGCTTCCATTTGGCATATTACAGTATTAATATGACACCAGGATAAACAGACTGTAGCATATCTCAAACTATGATATATTAAAGATCATAAAACCCCTTTGAATGCAAAGATCTGCTTATTAAAAGCATCAATATTGCATTTACTGCACACAGATAAAATTTACATCAAAACACTTCATAATGAGATGGTGGAGAGTGTGAGAGAAGTTATGAGGAGAAAAGTTATCTTAAATAATAATCATTTCAATGTAATAAATGTCTAAAAAATGATGGCTTAGAGCTTCTACCCTTGGTGCTCAGTAAGCAGTTATCCTGTCGAAACTGCCACCGCTGACTGATAAGTGTTCAAAAGGCCCCACTGGAATATTGACAGGCCTCACATCTTGTATGTGTTGTGGCGATAAGAAGATTAAATTTATATTTACTTTAGCTTATTGCTCTGCCTTGAATTCACAAAAGAGACACATTTTGTTCAGTTTTATTGGATGATGAGCGTTATCTGTAGGAATAAAAGAGGCACATGCCTGCCACTCTTCTTAATCACGATAGCATGTGACACTTTACTCTGTACCTTGGAAGCAGAGAAACAGAAGCAGTGTGTTTAAGCTCTCTGTCTCTCTGTCTTTTCGTCTCTCTGTGTCTTTGTCTTTCTGTCCCATGGCAAATGTATCCTGCTACTTTGAGATATATTCATATATATAACTGCGCTACACTTCCTGTCATTGTGACAAAACTTGCGTCTGAAGCAGTTTCAAGAAGGAAGTGTCTATTTTGTCTCATAATGGTCTTTCCAGGTAGGAAAGACATGGCGGGTGGAGTCAATAGTGGTGGCTGCCTGTGGAACCACTTGACCACATTGTGGAAGGCCTAGAAGCAGAAAACATAGAGCAGCTCACTTGGTAGTTAGGACACAGCTGCCACCATTCTGCAAACTGAAAATCTGCTGCCTCTAGGAAATAAGGGACCAAACACATGAGCCTGAAGGATAAGTTTCATCTTTTAAAATATTTAATATTATAAATAAACACATAATTTTGGGGTCCTGTGAAGTTGGTCTCCAGGGTACTATTATTTCTCTGCAGGGGGAGCTTCAGTTTATTGTGTTTCGTCTACTGACAGACTAAATCAGTCCCACCCAGCCACCAGGAGACTAGCAAAATCTTATCAAATGTCCACTGAATATCATGTCCTCTATGTCAAAACACCTGAGTTTTCTCAATTTTGCTGCTGTGCAATGACAACCTGTAACATTATTAAAAATGCATTTGTACAATCTCTCGGTTATTCCTACAGTGACGTAACATGCCATAGTCTCGCTCCTGCTCTGCCCATTTACCCTCACGTTTATATACCTCTCAACTTTAACGTATTTCAAGGTTAAACATAACTAATCAAGAACTAACTCAATGATTATCCATTTGATATCCATCAGTATATATGATATAAGTCTATTTTCTTGCTGTGTTTTTACACAGCACAAACAGAAAAAATTCTTTTAAGACATATTGATTTTGTTTTAAATCATCTTTTTTAATATTATGGAGTTAAGTGTGTGCATTTTTACTGGGTGACACATATATCGTTTCATTTTTATTTATTCGAACAAAATGAGCTGCATAATTTTTAAAAGACAGGATTTCAATAAAGATATATTAAAATAATAATATATTTAAAATTAATATAGAGCAAAGATTTGTCAAATCTTTAAGAAAGAAGATCAGATGAAAGAAAGTATGTCTTGAAACAGTAGGGAGTAGGGAATATTTTGCCTTGAGTTCAGTTATCACTGGATCTCATTAAGGTATATAATGCATTGTGTCTCTATTTCTCTGTCTTTAAATGGGATTCCTACATTCCCTAATCACATATTTAATACAGTAAAATCATGGAGCAGGCTCTGTGCTATTTATTAGATATAGAAATAGGAAGAAATGGGGTGGGATATTATTAGATTTTCCATACAGTTCATATCCCATCCTAGAGTAGTGATGCCTGAAGAGATAATGTGTACATTTTAGTAGCAGGCCTGACATATAGAAAGTAACCACTATATGGCTACTTTTATTTATGTTGTTAGTTTTAGTAGCACTATCATTAGATACACCTGACTGGTTGAATGTGCAGTCAAAGTGTAACTTAAGGAATGGAAGTGAGGGCTTGAAATGTTCTGAAAAACAGCATCATTAGATAAATCTGTTCACAGATGATGAAATTGAAATATTATAAAGATGTTTTAGTTTATTACTAACAAAGGTGGATGTACGGGAAGATGTTAAGAGGGTGTATCTAAGATAATGGATGATACTTAGCTGTCTAGAGAGATGATAGATAGATAGATTGATTGATTGATTGATTGATAGATAGATAGATGATAGATAGATAGACAGATAGATAGATGATAGATAAACAGAGAAATAGATGGGATTAAGTAAATATATTGATGAATATGGATAGATAGTAACAGCTGTTGACATGTGCATCCATGTGTGCACTAATATTTGATATGTTTGTATAAATATCTGTCATTATGGGAACTGTCTAGGGAAGGAAGAGGTGGGAGAAAGAGAAAGAGAAGTGAAGAGAACAGAGGAGGAAAGAGAGGGAGCGCAAATAAACACACACATGTCAATACTAACAGCTGATACTAGCAAACACTGGGCGTGAAGGTGTCCCGTGAATGCTCCATTTTAGAACTTCTCATGCACACATCTTTTACTTTAAATCTCATTTTAACTTTATGAGTTGGTATGCAATTGCCCTTCTTTTGCAGAATAGGAAATTTCAGGACACAGAGGTAAGGTTGTTTTCCCAAGATTTCACAACTTCCAATGAAATAAGCAGACTAATATTTGAATCATAGTATTCTTGTGTGACAGTCTATGTCATCAGCACTAGAATGCACTGCCATCGTCGATGTAGTAGATGACAATCAGAAAGGATAAGGCTGTCGGATGGGCTGGATAGACTTCACAGTAGGATTTCAAATCACTTGAAGCAGATAGAGCAGTAGCCTTCAGAGAAGGGGAAGCTGGTGTGGAAACAGGGCAGGCAGAGTGAACAGATGTAACTGCCCCAGCAGCAATAAGCTCAGTATCAGTAACATTCAACTCCAACCCTAAGCCTATTGTTGGAGTGCATGGATCCGCCTCTCTCTTGACTTCCCCTTTCTATCTGCTCTCATTCTGATGACCAGCTACTTGGGATTTTTACATGAAATACTTTCCTTTTATCCCACTTTTTTTTTATTTATTTTATTTATTTATTTAATTTTTTTGAGGAGGAGGAGGCCATGCCATGATAACCTTCTTCATGCTCTCTATGTTAATTCGTCAGAGGATGCAGCATGTTTAAAAGTCTAAAAGGTACACAGTGTACTCCAACAACCTTCAGACATCTTTACAATTCAAATATATGGGCGGAAGCTTTTAATAATCGACACCAGTCACTGTGGCTGGGGTCAAGAGCTGTGTTGAGTTCCTCATCGGGTGACGTGAAAGGCTTGTGATGATGAGAATGAAGACACATTGTGTTCTTCCTCTCAACTTTCTTACCTCACTGGAATTGGGAGGGCGTTCTTCGAGTTCCTTTGCATTTATCCACACCATTCTAACAGTAGCAGAGAGATTCTTTCTGCTCTCATCTCTTCAGAACCTCAGAGATATATTTGTTTACAGTGCTGGGGCCCAGATTTTGAGAAATAATCCTTGAGCAGGGGAGGTTTCATTCAGAGCTCTCTTCTCTCAGTTTATAGGCAGCCGACACTCTTTGTTTGATCACATAGGCTTTCTCCTAGCATGAACTGGGAAGAATGGAATGAGAGAACTATTCTGAGAAGTGGATGAAGGGTGGGGTGGGGGAGGAAGATGGAGGGAGCAGAAGGAGGGGAGGGAGTGAGAACTGGGATTGAAATGTAAAATTCCAATTAAAAAATATTTAGCAGCATTTCCCAAATGTTACTTGCTTGCTCAATTCAATGATGTTAGGCATGTAGCAACCATGAGCTTGGCAAATATTCTGTCTACAGCCACCCTACATTTTGTAGATTAAATTAAATTTGTGCCAGATTGCATGCCTTTCATCACGTGTGTGGGAGGGGCTTGCTTAAAATCTTCATAAACAATTTTCAATACAAAGTCAAAATTATAAATATGTTGAACTTGATTGATGAGTCATAATTTGTTCATCCTTCTAGGATCCCACCTTCCAGAATGGTGATGGCTATAGGACAGAATAATGACAAATATCAAGGAAAGGGATTCAGTATGGGAGTAAAACAAGAATCTCAAGGCAAGCTTTGTTGGCTGATGATTGCTTTTGATGGTCTTTCTTCTATGATGGTAGAGAAATGTAACAGACACAGATGTATTTTCTGGTTTTATTTAGCAAAAGAACAATAAGAAAAAGAACATGAAGAACACTGAATATTTCTATCACCTCAAGAAACAAACGAACAAAAAACCTGTCACATGTACAGATTCTGTTCCCAGTACAATTGCATTTAGAGACTGGCTTCTGAAAGTTAAGTTAGGGCATGGTGTAAGCACTTATCAATAGGATTAACACTTACAGGAGACCTAAAGGGCTCTGTTATTGTCATGTGAGGATTTTAGAGAATGGTGTTGGTCTGAAGGCCAGAGATGAGCCACATCAAGACTTGGACGTGTCAGCAGTCAGCATCCTCAGCCTGGACATTTATCTTCCAAAACTATGTGAAATCTGTCATACTGTCTGCAATGACCTTTTATTTATGTTCCCAAGAACAAAATCTCATTCTCTAAGGTATATCTTTCTCCCCCACGGTCTTAGTAGATAATTAATTATGTATGTGTGTGTGTGTGTGTGTGTGTGTGTGTGTGTAAGAGAGAGAGAGAGAGAGAGAGAGAGAGAGAGAGAGAGAGAGAGAGGCTACTTTTACATTCTCTGGTTCCCACAAGCATTTTTAAGTTATTATGGTTGATGGAAAGAAACATTTCAAGATCTCTAAAGGGACTCTTTGCCCTAAGATCTCTCCTTCATTTACACGGGGAACTGATACAGTTAGAGTTCTGGCAATTTTTGATTCCATCCATTAATAGCTGGCATCTACACAGTCAGATCACTGTTATCCTGTGACCTTGTAGGTTTTCAAGAGGTGGCAAAATCACCATTTCAGGCATTTTCTTCACTTACTGAAAGGTGACATTGGAAAACAGCACCAAGCAAATGCTAAGAAGGGTATATATATATATATATATATATATATATATATATATATATATGTATATATTCACAATATTGTCACTTCCTTTTCCCACACGTACCTTTTCTGATCTGTTTGCAATTGACTATCTGACTTTGGGTATTGTGGTGACTTAAATCTGATCTCCCCATGGCACACATAAATATTTCTTGGTCTACAAATTGTGTGTGGACTTCCTAGGTAGTGATAAAATTTATTACTACAGACTCTCTGATCAATAAGTAACCATCAAAGATTTATCTAGTTCAGAACATCCTGGCACCAAGTGGAGTAAATACATCTTCTTCTGAATTTGAATGGCTGCTGAGAATACTCATTTCATTAGCAGCCTCTGTTACTCTCCAGTGATCTGCAGAAATCAGTCCTTACAACACCTTCTAGATAGTCTGCATCTATACTCATCAACATATTTGTGAAATGCAGTTTCTTACCAGGCACATTTGTGTGTGTGTGTGTGTGTGTGTGTTTGTGCTAGTGTCTTTATCTATAACAATATATCTGCCCATCTTACATTTTTAAATGATTTACAGTGTGTTAAAAATATATGCAAGCTAAAAGTTAAAATTCTTAAAGTAAAAACAAAAATAAGGAAGAAAAAGAGAAGTTGGTTGTGGTAGTACACACCTTTAATCCCAACACTTGGGATGCAGAGGGAGATTGACCTCTGTGACTTCAAAGTGTGGTAGCACACGCCTTTAATCCCAGTGCCTAGAAGGCAGAGACAAACAGATCTCTGTGAGTTCAAGGTGTGGTAGCATACACTTTTAATCCCAATGCCTGGGAGGCAGAGACAGGCGGATCTCTGAGAGTTCAAGAACAGCCTGGTCTACAGTGTCCAGGTCAAAAAAGCAAAAAATTAAAAGTAAAAATAAATGAAATAGAGGTTAAAACAAAGCTGCACAAAGATGGAAAATAAACAGAGAATCTTGATACTGTATGCTATTATGCTCTCTTTGAATTGTTTGAATGCTGAGGAAGGAGCAAAAGCTACTAAAAGATATTTGCTTATAAATGCTGCTAAACTAACCCAACATAGATATTGTGAAAATGCCTTGACTTTGAAATTTGGATCTAAGGATATGATACTTTGGAAAGGAGTTTCTTGTTTTGTTTTCACAGAGGATGAGACCCTGCTCATTTCTTCTATTCCGATATGGTATGATGGACCATGCCCTCCTGAAGGTTTGCTATGAACGCCTTCAGAAAATTGCTTCGCTCAACTGTCAACTGAGATGAAACTAGCACACAGGTTATACCATGAAAGACCTAATTAACAACGCCCCCATTTAGCAGGAAGCAGTTTGGAGAGATAACTGCGCCCATGTTCCCAAATATTGCTTTTACATTTAAAGGGGGATATGATATAGGTATGAATAATTTACATTGATATGTATTTTGCTTTGGTGATTTAGATTTAAGGTCAATTTGGTTATATGTATTTCTGCTCTTGATTAGGTGTAGTGATTGTGTAGTTCACTTAAAAATGTAATGTATATAGGTTGTTAATGGATAATCATCGATAATGGTCAAGCTTGTAGTTATGTTAGTTAGATTTTCTAGATATATATAAATATATTTTAGTTAGATAGGCATTCTTCATATCTTTCAAAGACTACAAAATAGGACATTTAATGTTTTAATAACTTAGAACTTTTCATGACAATGAGACACTCTGCTCCTGTCAGCACCAATCTACTTCGATATGAAGATGGGCATCGAAGAGGATCCTTATGGAGTTTGATAGCCATTTGGGCAAGAAACTGTTCTTGCCTGGACTATTGCATAAACTGGACATAGAGAACCCGCAGAGAGAGGACTACTGAAGTTGCCTAAAGGTGAGATGATCTTTTGGGGTTCCTGATTCATGAAAGAGTCTGCAAGACATTCTTCAGGACAAGCAGATAGTGACTGCCTTTGAAATTTCCTGCTTTGTGGAATGTCTGCTGAAAACTATGGGCCTGTAGGCCGAAGACGGATGCCCCAACGGTACAGAGGAACTTTGGGTGACTGTACAGGCAGCGAGATGTCTCTGTCATTTCTAGAGTTTGAACGTTGCTTATTTCTTGTTTGCTTAGGTAATATTGTATCTTTCTGGAGTCTTTGATGGAGTTAAGAATAGTTAGTTATAGTTATACTTTTCTTTCTTTAGTTATGATAAAGATTATTGTAATTTTCACTTGATAACTGTTTTTTGAAATTTTGCTATGTTAATGTTAAAGCCTTTCCTTTTTGTTTAAACAGAAAAAGGGGAAGTGATGTGGGAGTGTCATGTATCAATCTGTTGATTTCATTGGTTAAAATAAAGAAAGTGCTTGGCCGGCCCTAATAGGTTAAAACATAGGTGGGAGGAGTAAACAGAATAGTATGCGGACAGGAAGAGGAAGTGAGCTCAGAATGCACGTAGCTCTGCTCAGAGAAGCCAGCCTCCTCTCTTGCGGGCCGGAGGGGTTCGATCGGCTCTCTGAGGCATGCTCGCGATGAAGCTCCGACCGACCCAAGATGGACGTAGGCTAGAATCTCCCCGGTAAGCGCACCTTGGGGTGCTAACACAGAATATTAGAAATGGGTTAGACCAGGTGTGAGAGTTAGCCCGTAAGAGGCTAGAGCTAGTGGGCCAAGCAGTGTTTAAATGAATACAGTTTGTGTGTTGTTATTTCGGGCATAAGCTAGCCAGGCGACTGGGGTGTTGGGGACACAACCCTGACGCCCCAATTTCAACACATTTATGCTGGTGTAATTTAGCAAGACTTTCTAATATTTGTTATTCATACCACTTTGTTTTAGCTTTAACCCTGTTTCCTGCAATCTGCAAATATTTGACTAACATTGTAGGCTGGGCATCTATATGGATGGGAAAGAAATGACAGCATAGAGGATGATTTCAGCACGCAGGTAGCTAGCAACCTCTAGAGAGATAATTATGGAAATACCCCACCCAGCTTCCAAGGCTTCGGAGTCTCATGGGAAGGTGGTATCCTGGGACCAATGCTTCATGTGCTAGTCTGTCACAACATAGTCAAAGTTATGTTAACATCGTATATTCAACAACATTGTGAAGTATGTATTCGTCAAACAGGAAATGTAAGAAGAGTAGACCCTCCTGTTCTGGGGCAGCACTGGAATACTCTAGAGTTTAAAAACCAGGTAGTGTCATAAAATAAGGTTATGCACATGTGCTTTAGAAATAATAAGAATATTTAAAAGAATTAACTAAAATTATCGAAGTAGATTGGGGAAGAAGAACCAAAGTGAGGAAGATAATTATTGTTTCTAGCTGTAATATATTTTAAAACCATACATGGAGGATATAGTAATTCAAGTAAAGACATAGAGTGGTGTGTTTAGAAGTATGGATTAATGTAGCTATATTAAATGTGAAGAATTTGTTTTCTAAGATTGCCATGACAAAATAACACAGCTTAGGTCTCTTCACAGACATTAGTTTCCTCATAAATTTATAGAGTCTAGAGTTTCTCCATCAACCTGTCTATACATTTAATCTTTTCAAAAGAGCATCCCATTTTATTTTGGGTACTGGGTAGTTGTAACAAAACAAAACAAGGCAAAGCAAAATAAAACAAAACAAAAAGATACACAGATTACTAGAAAAGGGTTAAATTAAGATGTAAGAGTTAGCCAATAAGAAGCTAGAGCTAATGAGCCAAGCAGTGATTTAAATAATATAGTTTCTGTGTGATTATTTTGGGGCTGAGCAGCTGGGAACCAACAAGCGGGTCTCCTTCAACAGTGAGAAGTTGGAGGGAGGTTACCTGGGAGGAGCAGTAGAAGGGAGGAATTGGAGGAAGAAAGTGATATAAGTCTATTTTAATTTAAATCATACGGGGGGGGGAGGGAGAAAACCCCCAAAGAAACAAAACAGCAACAAAACCCCCAATCTAAGAATGGTGGTGAGCATTTGTAATCTCACCCTGGGAGGTAGAAGTCGGGATGTTTGCGGCTCACTGGCTCTCCAGGTCAGTTTATATTTAAATGCCTGATCAGTGGGAGACCTTTCTTTAGTAAAGAAAGTGGTCAGAAATGAAGAGTGAGGTAGACTTTTGTTCTTCATAGACACATACACAAGCTCGTGTGCACACACACACACACACACAAACAAAGAGAGACAGAGACAGACAGAGAGCACAGGAGGAAAGAACCTTGAAGCCATAGAACTTGACTGCATACATTATGAATCTCCTATTAACCATCCATATACTTACATAATTATAATCAATTAATTATTCTCTCCCATTGCACTCTACTCAAGAGCTCATAAAAATATGTAATAATATAGTTATGATGTTTTCTGTTTTAAGAGGAATATTTAACTCTACCAAGACCTCATTTCCTCACTAAATAGGAGGATAGATTTTTGTGTCTGTCATTTACTTTATAGTCCTGAAATTCAGAGTGACAGCTCCACACAGGGGTCACTTTCACTGACTTATCGTGTGTTACTCAGTTTCAGAGACTTTAAGGGAAAGACAGGGTGAAACTTCCTCCATACTGGTAATAACAGACAGTAGTTATTTAAATATCAAATAACTTTTAAAATCAGCTTCAGACAGTGAATTTTTATTAATTAAATTTAATCATTTATTATACATTCCTACTGCAGCCACCCCCCCCATACACTCCTTCTCTGTTTCTGTTCAAAAAAGGCTGTGGTGAGTATCCCTCAATCCTTTCTGTGTCTTCCCCACCTATAAACTAATTAGGAAAGAAGGAAATTTAGACAAAAGAGAGAGTGATGTGTTTTCAGGTCTAGAAATCTGGAGATTAGCCATGAGAATCTCTCAAACTTTTAATTATATTGTAACTTCATCTCCACTGACACTGTAGAACTACTTGAAGGACTTCTATGAATTTTAGGTTTCAAATTAATAATGCTTCAGATAATTAGCAGAAGAATAGAGACGCTTAACTAATGGCTTGGAAGTCTGTTGAAAGAAAGAGAAAACGTGAGTGAAATTGTCTTCGGTTCACATTAGTGTTTAATCAACACGCACAGGTTAATGGGTGGTAAGGTAAGACAAAGGGACTATGAACCTGAAGTTCATATTTCAGAAGCAGATAATGTTTTAGAAGTCCAATAACACCTTCCAGGAGTTTCCATCATTCGGAAATTAGAGACATAGATTATAATACGGTGAAAATTAGTCCTACTCTGGTGAACCTAGAGTAACAGTACATTAAGTTCAGAATCTGAGCTCTGTAATTGACAATTTAAAAACTTTAAGCATCTAGATGTGAACTACCATAAGCCTTATTTTCTTTCTAAAAATAGAGCAAAACTCTTTTAAACAGCAAATCAGCGATGTGCTGCTCTCCCTGAGGGAAGGAAGAGGCTGCATCACACCTTCTCGCATTAGTGCCTTCATTGCCTCAGAAAAGAGTGTGACTCTCAGCCTCACAGGCTGATATGCAAATTACATCTTTCTTAAGACTTTGCAAGCATCACCGAGAATTGTTCTGTAACCCTTGCAGATCCCTGCTTCCATCCAGGCATTTGTAAATAAAGCAACTTTTGTTTTAAATATACAAATTCGTGTTAGGTGACAAGCTGAATGTGCTTGTTGGAGCCTGTCGTAGAATGGAGAATTCTAGAGTGCTAACATTCATCTCTTCCTTAAGTCCTGTGGCCCATGCATCCATCACCCATGTTACTTGGAGCTGCAAATAGAAGATTCAGCCCTCTCTGGTAGAACACTGTTGACATGGTGACAGTGATTGTTTAGGATGTACGATCCAGATAGTCACTATTGTACTTTGAAGTTCTGGGATTCCAGGGTCACTTCTGATATATAGATGTTTTATAACTTTAATTTTTTTCTACATATGACTTTTTTGGTGGAATAAAATGCCTTCATATTTACCAAGCCAACTTCTGTAGTTGTTTTATTTATTCAAAGAAAATAGGGCTGAGTATCTATTTCACCTACTCAATTCCTGGATTATTGCCCCATAACAAGAAAGGAGATGCCATGTGTAGAAGGAGAACAAACTATGTTAGTGGCCTCAGCAGAATGAGCCCCATGAATCTATGAGTTAGCATCAAGAGGAATGCCCAAGGGCTGGCGAGTTCTCTGCTGAGATGCAGGCTTTTCCGTGCTGCTTTAATTTTGAACCAGGGCATTATCTTTGACATTTCTCAGTTGAGAGGTATTTTTTCTAGATAGTCTTTGGGGATTTAAAGTAGGCTAAAAGGCTTTTTGAAGGATGGGGAAATGATGCTTTTATGTTTGTTATTTCCATTGCTGCTATTATTGAGAAAATTAGCTCAATACCAAGAGAACAGAACAAACAACACACGATTACTTCAGTTTGTTGGGCTCTGCATCACTCCAAAACAGGAAAAAAAATTCTCATTTCTTCAAATAATAATATACAAAATTAACTGGGAGAGAGGAAATTGAAATCAGAAGCTTTTATGAAAATGCCTAATGTTAAATATTAGTTAACTATATGCTTTTATCTATCAAAGAAGAGATTTAAATAGCAGGGTTTATAACTCTTTGCACTGGTTTTGACAAATGAAAGCAAATTCACAAATAAGTTTCTTAAAAACTCAGCAGAGACTGCCAGAGTATATGATGGAAATCCAACATGGTTATGATCCAGGCATGTTCAGCCTCCGCCTCACTCAAGTGAATTCCAACACTTGACAACAATAAAGGCATTCATGAATCAAAAGCGTCCACGAATGTCCCCAGGTAGCTTAAAATATTATGTAAGCAAATTAAGTATAAAAATCATTGCAAAATCTATTAAGAATAAATTACCTATTCTTTTTTTATAAAGGACAAAATTTTAGTCTGTAACTATATCTTCCTGCGTCCCAGAATAAAAAAAATTCTATAATCATAATTGTTAGAGACTAATAAAGGAAATACTTTCCTTTGTTGTCATGTTTTTAATAATATAAAGCCTATATGAGGTGCATGGAAGGAATATTTTGGAGGGAACATGCTTATAATCCTTTTGGGAGCGTAGAAAGTAATTTTGTGTTTTTTTTTTTCTCTTGGCATTGGAGGTAAATGCATACATACATGGGTATGCTCATCTCATTGATAGATTAGACTTGTAAAATTCTTCCTACTTCTATGAATATTTATTTTATTAAGGCTTATTTTCGGTGATAATAACATACAAATTTGGGTACCTCATTGTGATTTCTAGTATAATAATATGCTTTCCCAACATTGCAGCTGTTTTTTTCTTTTTTCTTTTTGGACATGCAGTGCAACATTATAGAAAACATAAGAAAGTCATTGCTTTTGTCCAATCTTACAACCTTAGCCTTTTGATTAAAATGTCTACTATATTCATCAGTTAATGCCATTATAAATATAGCTGGATTCTCATCCACTGTTTTGAGAAATTTATCATCAGCAAATTTCTTTGTAATTCCTCTATAAATATTTATTAATATATAGCATTTAATCTTCTGTTGACTTTTGCTGTGAGTATGACGTATTTACTTGTGCCTTAGTTTTTTTTTAATTTATTCTTTGATGAACACATATATGTATATAGTGAATTTTGAGCATATCATTTCCATTATTGTTTATTCCCCTTGCATGTCTGTCCCCCCCCCCCCTCAGCCTACAGAGTTCAGTTAGAATTCCTCACATGAGTATGGGCTGTGGTCATACTTCCTAAAAAATGGGGACAACGCTACTGAAGAAAGATGACTTTCACTTCCTACCAGCCTCTTCACTCATAATTCCTTAGCTAAGGGTTGGGTCCAAGGGTCCGTCCCTTGTTGTCAGTGGAATGGTGACTGTCTCCATTTTTCCAGGCTTGTGAAGGCACATGAGCTCCTGTGTGTTCATAGTGCAATGGCATGCCATTTCAAGAAGACAGCATTTCACAGCACTCTTCCTTGTGTGCTTTTCCACTTTGTCTTAGAGACTTCCCTTGAGCTTTGAAGATGGAGGAACTGTCTCATTTAGGGATGATTACTAAGCAGTCATTTATTTTGTGCACTTTGACCAATTATGAATCTCTGCTGGTTCCTTCTCACTGTGAACAGAGACTCCTCTGACCAAGGCTAAGAGCAGCATTAATTTACAGTTATAGACACTAATATTTAGAGTACAGTGTCTACCTAGCAAAGCAAGAGTAGTAATTTTCCCCTCCTTATGCATGGCTGTTGAAAAGGCTTTTAGTAGTGGTTAGTGCTCCGCACAATTGCTCCAATAGGCACACGCTGCCTGGCAGGCTGGAACTGCAGCACAGGAAGAACACTTCAGCGTATGATCATGGATGAGGGTCTGAGGTGGTTCAAAGAGTCACCATTTTGACCACTAATACATTTTAACAAAGAAAAAAGGCTTTTATTCAGATACTGAGGTCAGCACTGTGAAAGTTATTTTTGCACAGAGATTTTACACTGTTAAATATGAATGATAGCCATCACAGCTTCCATAACATTTCATCACTATGAAAGTACCAATTGGGGCAAAATCTTCTATCTGAATTACAACTTCGTCTCTTTATGTCCTAATACCAAACTGTGTGATAGAGCAATAGAGTTGTACCTAGTTTCTTTAAGCATCTGGTATATATGGTAGAGTACCTTTGGGGCCTCCCTGGAAAACAATTCCTAGGAATTATTTAATTTCTCATATTGAGATGTTGATTTAAGAACCCATTACAATTGTTTTTCCACCTCTTTTGTTCCTTTATTTTACTGTTTGTCTAAATTCCAACATATAAAAATTACTGTAAGGTGGAGAAGTTATTTCACTTATCCTTAGCAACTTGAAGATATATATATATATATTTTTTGTTAAAAAAATCAAGCATTGTAGTTTTGTTCACACAGGATAATATCACATGAGACATGGTGTGACTGAAAGTAACACTTTTTATTCAGCTGCATATATATAGCTCAATTTTTCTCTTGCCTTCCCCCCCATTTCTCCTTTTACCCTCTCCTGTGATGTCTAGCTCCCAGTTTACTCAGTATTCCTGTCTTTTTCTACTTCCCATGAGATTAGATCCATGTGTATTTCTTTTAGGGTTCTCTTTGTTGTCTAGGTTGTTTGGAAACAAATATATACTCACTCATATGTGACTTTTTGATATCAAACAAAGAAAAACCAGCCTAAAATTCAAGACCCCAGAAAGTAATCATTTTTAACTACACTTGTCTGGCCACACATAGAACACTGCATTCACGCTCTTCTATATACTTCACTGTTAGAGTAAGAAAGTTAGTCAGAGATAATTGTAAAGGAATACTGACCAGTAAATATATATATATACATATATATATATATATATATGTATATATATATATTCTAAAGGGGAAACATAAAATTAATACTGCATTACAATGCTCAGGTTTAAGCATAAAATTTTAAATATCCTTAACATGAAAAGTCATATAATAGGTAAAGTACTGGCTTATATTAATAGAGATCTTTAAATATATTCTAAAAATATATTCAGAGTAATAACACAAACATAGCAAGAACTAAGAACTAAGTAACCTGACACTGCAAAGACTAGGAATGGAGAAGGTAGGGGAGAGTTGGTTGAAATTCCTTCAGATATTGTCTCCAGTGAACTATGTGCAAGGTAGTTGCTCAATGGGCTTATTTTAAGGGAGCAGTGGAATAGGCTCTAGTGATCAATCACACAGCATGGAGAACATGTTAATAATACTGTGCTGCATATTTCAAAACAGCTAAAAAGTAGGCTATACTAAAGGCACTACAAAGAACAATGAGACATAAAAGATAGATTAATTATCCCTATTTAATTATTCCACAATTTACTACTGCTTGATATTGTGCCCCATTAAATATGTAAAATGGATATTTGACAATTAGAATAAAAATTATTTAAAAATTTCAAATACCTGTCATGACAGTTTTTTTATTATTTTATTTTCATGATGAATAATTGAACATTGTAATTAGTAATCTCCCCACTTCACAGACCGTGAAGGACGAGGAAGATATGTTTCTACAAGCATCATCCTTTCTTAAATTGTTTTGTAATATTCAAAGTCAGGTATATTCATGCTGTTTATACCTCAGCAAAGATTCAGCACTGGGTCATATTAGGCAGCTGTAATCTCTATAAGGAACAAACATTTATTTGCTATGTATGCATGCATGTAGAACAAGCTCTTATAGAAGGATCCCTCATAAACACAAACACCCTGAAGATGCAACATTGCCATCAGAGAGGAGAGTCTTATAAATACTCAAAAAGGCAATATACAATAGCCAGTAAGGTCACTTTCCAAGAAGATATGATACCTTTAACATACAAGCATGAAATCAGAAAGTTAAAAGTGATATTTATTTTTACTATTTATTTATTGCAATAGTTATTGCTTAATCAATACTTATTGCTTAAAATGGGAGGATTTTGCAACATAAAATTATAACTCTTTCCCAAAAACATACATGAAGTGGGGCTTCCCATGAGAGCTGCATGTCAGAATGTTGTGTCTGGCTTTCAGGAGAACTACTGACTCAGGAGAAACTTTTTATTGGTTGAGTTGTCCATTTTGTACAGTTCAGGTGAACTTAGAGAATTCAGTCCATGTGAGAATCATAAATTATCATGTTAGAATGATTCTTGTATTTTTCATTGACTTCATTTAAACTCACAACTACATAGCTTGATCATTTTCTTTTTTTTTAAATTATTTATTAAAGATTTCTGCCTCCTCCCTGCCACTGCCTCCCATTTCCCTCACCCTCCCCCGACAAGTCCCCCTCCCTCATCAGCTCAAAGAGCAATGAGGGTTCCCTGCCCTGTGGGAAGTCCAAGGACCACCCACCTCCATCCAGGTCTAGTAAGGTGAGCATCCAAACTGCCTAGGCTCCCACAAAGCCACTACGTGCAGTGGGGTCAAAAACCCATTACCATTGTTTTTGAGTTCTCAGTAGTCCTCATTGTCTGCTATGTTCAGCGAGTCCGGTTTTATCCCATGCTTTTTCAGACCCGGGCCAGCGGGCCTTGGTGAGTTCCCGATAGAACATCCCCATTGTCTCAGTGTGTGGGTACTCATCTTTGAGCAAATGGACACATATTTATGACTTTAATGGAAAGACACAAGGCATTTTCTTTTCCATATTGCCAGTCTGATTATACTGTGGGTAGATATTTTTCCTTTTTATATCGGTATAATTTGTGGTATATTTTATTGTGACCATAAAGTTTCATGGAAAATAGATTTGGAAATTTGATAAATAGAATAATTAATTCCTAGGAATAATATATGCCAATCTTAAGAGTCTATCAATCAGTTATTAATCATATAAACAAAGATTACTTTGTTTTCAGATGATATTTGGTGTAACATGTGGGTCTGCTTGTTGGGGTTTCTGTCCCATCCAATCCCTCAGCCATTTAGTCCCAGAGAAAATCACATAGAGATCTCCATAAGATTATAAATTGATTGGCCCATTAGCTCAGGCTTTGTATTAGCTCCTTTAACATATATTAACCCATTATTCTTATCTATGTTAGCCACATGGCTTGGTACTTTTTCTCAGCCAGGCAGGTTACATCTTGCTTCTTTGGTGGTTTGCTGGACTGCAGGAAGAGCTTCCTTCTTCTCAGAATACTCCTGTTCTCATTACCCCACCTCTACTTCCTGTCTGGTTGACCTGCCTATACTTCCTACTTGGCCAATCAGCATTTATTTAAAACATGATTGACAGAATACAGACAATTATCCCACACCAATTTGGTTAAGGCCAAAGTCAGAAACGGTGATGAGAAGACAATGGCAACAGAGAAGGAACAGTGTCCCTGAGGACAGACACAAATGCTAGGGTGGAGGAGCCAAAGGGCACAGACAACACCCTAGCAGCTTAAAAGTGCAAAGTGAAACAAACCAGAAAATACCAGCAATAAAATATCAGATTCCTCCACCTGATATTAGTCCATGGAAACATCTAAGTTAATGAGCTCTGATACCATAAACTTGTGTTTTTAAACCATTTCATCAACAACATACTCTTACAGAAGCAATAGAAAACTGACAGAAAACTGAAGTCTGGGCCTTAGGTACACTGTGTCTCTGGATTAATTTGCTCTAACTCAGTTGAGTGTTTTCTTGTAGCACAGTTGACACTTGAAAGTTAACAAGGTTGTCATGTCTAATATTTTACATTGGTTAATCAAAGGAAGTTGGGATTGAACTAGGTGACAATTCCTCTCTCATCTCTGGAAAGGCTGTCAGTAGATGATGGGTTAAGAATAATTATCTAGAAGAAGAAAAATGTGGGCTCTGTGAGATAGGGCTCTCCTCAGTTCCTGATGGTGCCTTCTACTGTGGTTTCTCATCACTCCTGCTCTTCTTGACTGTCAACGAAATCAAGCCTTCACTACCCAGGACATTCTTCCTTTTCCTTTCCCCAAGGTATAAGTCCCTGTGTGAAGTTAAGAATATGTGGGGTAATAGGACAGACTCTGATATGATGGGGAGACCTGCTTTCTTCACTGAGCGCAAAAGAGTAATTTTGAGATCCAGCTTCACTGCATCATCTGATTCTAGTAAGCAAATCCTCTGAATCAGATTTTTATCATAAACGTAGAGACTATGTCTATGTTAAACTTTATTACTTTTTTGTTTTTAGGTTGAGAAACTTATGTGAAGAAAATGATTACAATTATTTTATATGCACATTAGTTAGAATTTGATGACATTGATAGCATTCAAATGTCTGTCAGTATAGTTCATCATAAGAACACACACACGGCAAGCCCTAACTCAGTCTGGTCTTTAGATCCCACGTCCCCAAACCTACATCATAGAGGAATATGCAAAGCTCCATCTAATAGTACAGCAAATATTGTTGTGCATCTCTTCTGTATACAAACAAATTTTATAGACTACTTTAAATATATTTTTGATTCTGTGATTTTTATGTGATGTCTTTTACTATTTGAATCTTATACTTTTTCATTACTGAGACTCATCTAAAATAATGCTTTATATTCTCAGCCAAAACCAAATAAAACCCAGTAACAAGCCAAGCAATAGCTTTCAATGCCCAAGGAAATTTACAGTGTTTTCTCTTTCAGAACTTAATGAAATTATGACAAATCTGAGATGAAGCAGAATTAATCACAAAGGACAGGGGACAAGCCCAAAGAAAAGAACAAAACTTGGTCCAGCATAGTTTTATTTTGTACCAGTTCAGATTTCTCCCCTCCCCTCCTCCTCTCCCTCTGTTCTCTGAAAACGATGCATGAAGCTGGTGGGAGAGCAGCACTACTTGTTGGCTCATCACTGTGTACTCTTTTTCCTTTTGATAGAAAACTGCAGAATTTAATACAAATTACTATGATTAATAGCAATTTCAAATAACTCAAAACAACTACGAAATAATCGGTCATTAAATGAAAAGTTATTGTGTAGGTAAGCATGAAAATGGATCAACGGGAGGCAAATTTGATATTTGTGCAACAAATTCATCATTAGATGAATGGCTGTAATGTATTATTTTCTTGCAAAGCAACAACTGGTTATCTTGGGTCACAGAAGGAAGAACGCTTCAAGGCACAGGTCACTTTCTGCTGGGGAGATTTGTAGAAGACTGTTGCTTACCACAGTATAACTGAGGACTGGAGCCATTGGTAAAAAACAGTCCCGTTAGAGAGTAGACATTGCTGTGACTGATACAGAAACCAAGCTTGACTATTGTTGAAGCACTGGTGTGGTCAAGTGTACTGAATGCCTTATACCTCCATGTTATGAAGGCAGAGGTAAAAGGATGGTGATTTCTTCCAGCAGAGTTAGGGCTACATCATGAGACTTTATCTCAGTTGAAAAGATAAAAATCAAAGTAGAAACAAAAACAAAGGATAAAAATATTCCACTTTATGTATGCGCTAAAATAATGGCAAATGTGGTGCAATAATGTGAACATTATAATGCTTTAGGAAAGATGAAAGGTAATACAATGAAATACACTTAATCATAGAATTATGTAACTTAAAATTACACTTTTCAATTGTTTCTAGTTTGTGACAAGGAAAAGTAACCTGGTACTTTCAATTATCTTAGGAACTAAACGCTATGGCTTTTGCTTGCTGAAATAAAAACCTTGTATATTGCCATATTCTAAAACAAAAACCAAGGGTGGTAATCCTCATTCAATTTTTTGTCCAGGTTATACAAGAAAGTCCTAAAACAATGTAGAATATTATTGTTGTCTGTGGTTACATCTCAGCGGTTGAAGGCAAGTTACTTTTGCTGGACATATTGCTCACTTAGGGTTTAATACTTGGATGATTCGAGCTGGATCTAACCTGAAAACTTCCTTCCCTAAATACTAGCTTTCATAGTTCCATAAGGTGCTGTACAAGCTGCCAAGGGAATAAAGCAAGTGGCAGAACTACCCAGCTATGTCACCTATGAACCATAGACCAGCATGGTGAAATAACCTTAAATGTGCAATGGTGGCACTAAGATGTTGGAAGTAAGAAATCCAGAATACCTTCCTGATAAAAGTCCTAGAGAATGTAGAGAAAATCCTCAACATAATAAAAACCCCATAGTCAAAGTCACCTTAGTTAGATAAAAGCCTGGAGAAGTTCCACTGAAATTAAGAAAAAGACAGGGATTTGCATTATCCCAAATCACTTCTAAAATTGTTCTCAAGGTATGAGCTATATCAAAAAGACAGGAAAAAGAAATTAAAGGAATATAAATAAATAAAGAGAAAGTCAAACTATCCCTTTTTGTAGATGATATGATACTATAGAGATCCCCAAAATTATATCCAAAAACTTCTAGTAAAAACAAACAAGCAGCCAGGTGGTAGGGGCGGTGGTGGTGCATGACTTTAATCCCAGCACTCGGAAGGCAGAGGCAGGTGGATCTCTAGGAGTTTGAGGTCAGCCTGGTCTACAAGAGCTAGTTCCAGGAGAGGCACCAAAGCTACAGAGAAACCCTGTCTCGAAAAAACAAAAACAACAACAACAAATACAAACAAACAAACAAACAAACAAAAAACCAAACATGCAGATCATGGGCACATTTCAAATTACAATAGTTTCAAAGAAATAAAATATTCAAAATAAGCTAAGTAAGTAAAGTTTTTATAGAATGAAAATATTATATCACTGAAAAAAGACACTAGAAAATCAAAAGTAATCCCATGCTACAGATCATTAGATTAACATTATGAAAAAAAAACTACAAAAATACATTTACAGATTCAATACAATCCCAGACAAAGTCTCTATTTCCATCTTTGCAAAAACAGCAGAAATAAACAGCCCTAAAGTTCCCATGGAACCACCAAGACTCCAGATAGCCAACAAGTCTGAGCAAAAAGACAATTCAGGTCTTAAGATATATTATAGAACCATAGTTCTTAAAACAATATGATATTGGGGCAAAAAGGGCAATGTAACAAAACTGAAAACTCAAACATGAGCCCATTGTAATTTCAGCCACTTAATATTTGACAAAGATGACAAAACCTATGTTAAAGGAAATATCTCCAATAAATGCTGCTGTGGAGACTGGTTGTTAAGGTGCATGAGAAAGAAGTTAGATCTGTGTTTATCATCTTGCACAGAAAAATTCCAAGTGGATCAAATATCTAAAAGCCTTTATCCTGAAACACTGAAACTACTAAAAGAAAACTAATTGATACTGATGTAGGAAAAACACTTCCCAAATAGGAGTCTTTTGTCCAAGAATTAATGTCAACAGTTGACAAGTGGGATTTCATGAAACTAAATGCTTCTGCAAAGTTAGAGAATAATCAGCCAGGTGAAGAGGAAGCCTACAGAATGGGAATCTTGGCCAGCTATACATCTGACAAAGTATTATAATTCAGTATACAAAAGGAATTCAGAAAACAAAGTGTCCAAAAATAACCCTGTCAAACAATGGACCTGGAACCTGAAAAGAGTTTTTTTAAAGAAGAAAAACCCAAATGGCTAAGAAATATCTCAAAAGACATTAATCATCCCTAGCAATTAGGGAAATGCAAGCAGAACCATCTTTGACGTTCTGTATTACCTAGTAGGGATTGACAAAGATCAATAGAACAACTAACAAAAAATTTTGAATGGGAGGCAGAAAGAGTACCATCATTCACTGTTGGATTACAAACTGATACAGTCACTATGAAAATCTGTGTGACAAATTCTCAAAAAGCTAAAAGCAAATCTACCATATGACTGAACTATACCACTCCTTAGCATATGCCCCAAAGATTTGACAATCCACTCAACAGATATTTGCTTATCCACGTTTATCATTGCTCTAATCATAATAGCGATGAATGAAAATGTGATATATATATATATATATATGTATATAACTATGTAGCTGTAAAACAGTGAAACCATGAACTTTGTTTGTATATACTTAGAAAGGATCATATTGATGAGGTAACTCAGACCTGAAAGACAAACAGCACATGCCCTCTCTTATTAGAACCTCCTAGCTCTAAATCTTCATATGTGAATACATAGTCTAAAGTAACTATAGAACCGGAAAATTAAAATAGGAACATTGCCAAGGCAATGTTTTCATGAAGCAGTAGAGAAGGGATTAGCAGGATACAAGTAACGTGATCCTGGAATAGGAAAGTGGGGACTTCTTATAGTGGGTGAGGGAGATATACACAGAAGGTGGAAGGGGTAAGGGCAATAGGAGTATACAAATGATGTGATATGGGAAATAAGAAGAGGGAAGGGGGAAGCTAAATACAGAACAAAGGACTTTTCAAAATCCCACAAGGAATCACAATATTAACCACCTCTACAAATCCTGTAATACATGTAACTCCATCTATCATACACATATGTAGTCTGAATGATCATTTCTCATCTGGGTCAGCAGGGCTTAGTCAAAGAACCACCTCATAAAGAAATGAACATAAGACTAGAAAATCCTTTTCTGAATTGTTAGCCAATACAGCTCAAAAGACTCCCAAAACCTATTGTTATTTTATTTATTTACTCATCAGAGTTGGATGACAAGTCTTTGCTGAAAGCACCATGCACTTCAGAAAAAGATTCCAGAGAGCCCTGAGCTGAAAATGGCATGCATGGCACATCCTTGAAAATTAGCTTTCGTGGTCCCAGAAGGGGTTATGCAAGCTTCCAAATGGGGACCCAGGCAAGATGCCTGTGAACCACAACAACCAGCATGACAAGGTCACCCTAAGAGTTCAGTAGTTGCACCTATACCTTGATGATAAAAATCAGCTCTCTAATTTATCTTAAGGTCCATTCAATAAGCAAGAGACAATGCCTGGCATTGGAAACCTAGTTAACTACTCAGTGCTAGCGAAATCGAGGATTTGGGTGGATAATCTCCAACTATGAATTTACTAAACCAGCATACTCCCTAACAACACTCTGCAAACATTGTTTTTCTATCTATAGATAAGTGTCGTATTCACTCCACATCAAGGAAGTTTCTCTTTGAAACTCAGAAAAATCATTACAGGAAATCACAACCAAAGAAATTTCTGAGTCACAGAGCCCAGTCTCAACAGATATATAAGCAATGTTTTCCCACACCTAAGACTAATGGTACATTATGGATAGGAGGAAGGGGAGGGCAGGAAGATTGTAAGAGCCAGAAAAGCAGGAAGTTTTCTGTGAGGTTACTTGTCCCCATTATATCAGAAATACTAGTCATTAAGACTCACTGACATAACTACTCAAATATGAGCTGAGTAAGGGTGACATCAATTAACATGCCAACAGGACAGAGAAGCCCACTGGATCTAAACCCTACACAAAGAACTATAAGCAATTGTGTAAGGATGGGAGAGGGAGAAGATGTCTTCTCCTGGGAAGAGCACACCAATTTTTGTACAGTGCCAAGTAGTCAGTCCTGAAAACATACATACACATGACACTATATGGAATGAACAGATTGTAGTTAGGAATATATATGTCTATACATTAGCATTCAATAGCAATTAGTTTAAAAAGGAGAGGTTATGGATTTGAAGGAGACCATCAAATCTGGAATAAACAGTGTTTGGAAAGAGGAAAGAAAAGGGAAAATAAATCAATTATAATCTCAAAAATTAAAAGAAACAGTAAAATAAGAAAATCTAACAATGCCATTTTGCTATATAATTCCTTACTATATTCTAAAATATAATTTTAAGTAACAGACAAGATTGTGTGTGTGTGTGTGCATGTATGTACATTCATGTGTGTGTTAAAACAATTTTTGAGTTGGGTGGTAATTGCACCTTTAATTCCAGCACGTGGGAGTCAGAGGCAGGTGGATCCCTCTTTGTTCAATGCCTGGCTGGTCTACAAATTGAGCTCTACTGCAGCCAGGACTACATAAAGAAACTCTATCTCAAAAATCAAAAAACAAAAAGCAAGGCAAAATTGAAGGTGTGCATGTTTTACTTACAATTTCTTCATTCAAAAACACACCTTGAAATATGTTTTATTAAATTGATTCTACATATATAATTGTCATACAAGAGGGCTAAAGTAATATTCTTCAGTAAATTATACCTAAAATTAATTGCTATGGACAGCTTACTATTTATAGACCTGGAGAGAGAATTGGGACATAAAGAACACTTGGCACAGTCATGAGAACTGATATTCAGCAGCACCTGCAGCAGGTGGCTTGAGTAAGTCTGTAATTTCAGCTTCAAGGTATGACATCCTCTTATGACCTTTGTGGGTGCCTGTGTCCATAAACTCCTACATAGAGCCACGTGCACAAGATGCATAATAAACATCTTAAGGCAGAAGCTCAGTGCCCAGTGTGGTTTGAAGTGGAGGTGTTTCTACTGGATGTTCACTTAAGAGCCATCGCGTTTTTGTTCCAGTGTGACTTTAATGGGTATCACAGGATGCAAAATCGTAGTTGAGAGATCCCTTGTCTGACTTCTACCTGTAGTGTTGCCAGGCTCGTAGTTATCTAATGATATCTTACTTAGGTATTTAAGAATAAAGATAAAAGAAATGGTTATTCCTCTCATCTTTGGGATTTTTATTTCATTAGCATGAGAGGACCTAAGCTGATCACACCTGTTAATTTATACACCATTGTTTCAGAGGCAGTCTCTAATTACTCCTCCATATGAATGATATAAAGATGCAAAGCAGTAATGATGTAAATCAAATGATGCAAAGAAGACCAAGAAATAGACATCATTTTGGAGTACTTTTTCATTTTAAGACACAAAACAGGAACTTGGTATTCATATTAACACTAAGTAAAGCTCAAATTCAGTGAGACAGTGAACTTTACTTGTATTCTTCTATATATACAGACACATATAAAGTTTATTCAGTATATATTATTATCCAAAGAATTATGGATTCGATTGTCACACATGCAATAGTATTAGGAGGAAGTAGATATTGTGTGTGTCAAGTATCTTTATCAAATAAAAGTTATAATGAAGCTATTTTTTTCTTGTGGTTATCTAAAAATATGCCCAAAGACAGTGGAAATATGGTAACAATCAAGGCCAATGACAGAATTTAAACAGCGCAAGGGTAACATTTCAACCCCAGATCTGCTGTGCCGAGAAACCACCCCCATCATACCAATTCTTATTTTTGACCTCAAACAAGCAAGCCATTTTTATAAGTATCACTGCTTCCTGAAACTTGAACTTCACATGTGTCCTCTCTTCTATTAATCAATATGCATTTGATGCAAACAATGTTTTATTGCCTACTTATATCTACACATCTTGTACTAATTTTTAAGCTCCTGTCAGAAAAAAAAAGTATGTCCTTGTGATCGGCTTTTCTCTAAGTACATAATATCTGATAAGAAAATTTGAGTGCCTATTTATGGATGGCAGACTAAATATACTATTTATTTATATTTCTTATATAACCCTCCAAATAAAATTTACAAGGGCCTCCAATCAAGGAGTCATGTGCTATAGTAGCCTGTATCCCCCAGTATCAGATCATTGTTGTTAAAAATGCGTGGGCTGTGGTGGAATCGGGATAGCACTCTTCCTCTTTCTTTAAAATGCTTCAAAACAAACAAACAAACAAAAAACCCATAATATGAGACAGCAACGCAGAATGCCCTTCAGGGGAACTCATGAAGCTTGGAAAGAGGTCATTTTGGATATGTGGAGGAACTCTTAAGGAAGAAGTTTGAGAAGAAGCTTACATGGGAAGAGTTGCTGGGAATTCTCAGAATGCCTCACACCCTGCTCTTTCCTGGTCTTAGCTAACCAGAGCTTTCCAATAAACAATAAGGAAATGAATGAGAAGGCTGGACCAAGTCACTGAGTAGTGATCCCAAAAATTGGTAGGCACTTCAATGGGGAGCTCACCAACACCTAGAAGATGAGATCCTGATCTACCAAAACAGTCCCCTAGCTGTTGAATTGTTATTGTCAAAGACAAAAGCAAACATCCAGAAAACACTAATCATGGCCAAACTTTATGAAAGTGAAAAAAAAAAAAACCCTTGACAAGAATAAATATCTGTAAACAGTAGTAGTGAGGCCAATTGAATCACTGCAAGTAGCACATTTAGGAAGAAAATATTAAGATGCTCAAAATCTATTAGAAAATTTAAAAATAAATGCATATGATCCTTTGTGATAGGCAGAGTCCCCAGTTGGTTGCTCTATGATCTCAGAGACTAATTAGACTGTTTTATGTCAAAGAATATTTTACAGATGTAATTAGGTTTCTAATTACATTTTATTAGAATATCCATGTGATCAAAATCTGATCACAGGACTCTAAAAAGGTAGAGTGTTTTCTTGGAGATGAATTGCAGTGACACTTTGAATGTGAGATGGACTTAAAGAACATGTAGACAGATGACTCTAGGGGCAGAAACAATATGTGACTTGAGATTAATAAGGAATATATATATATATACACATATATATATTATACACACAAACACACATATAGGAAAAAAATATATTCCTGTTGCTGAGACCTAATGTTCTATCAGACACACATTTATGAAAACATTAGGAATACCTTAACAGTGCATTATAAGTTTTATTTATTTATTTATTTATTTTTGTTTTTTTCGAGACAGGGTTTCTCTGTGGCTTTGGAGCCTGTCCTGGAACTAGCTCTGTAGACCAGGCTGGTCTCGAACTCACAGAGATTCGCCTGCCTCTGGTTCCTGAGTGCTGGGATTAAAGGTGTGCGCCACCACTGCCCTGCACATTATAAGTTTTAAAACAAATAAATTTTGTTTTGATTGAAAACTACAGAGAAAAAATTAGTTAACTTCTATATAATGTTAACAATTCATTCCTTTAATTAATAATTAATTAATCAATCAATATGGGGTTTTCCTATGTGGTCCTAATTGGCCTAGAATTCTAGGTATAACCTGGTTGTCTCTGAAACTGCTGTGTTTTCCTTGCTCAGCCTCACAGGTGCTGTGACCACAGCAGCGTGCTACCACACTGAGCTAAAAATCATGCCTAACTCTACATTCTTCTATTCCCAATAAATAATCAAGGCGTCTTTTGGCTGCTCTTTCTGAGTAGCTTTTCCCACATCTCTCTGATGAAGGCTACTGTCTGGCATGGTTCTTTCACACTTCTGACATTATGATGAGCCAAATCATATTCTCCTTACCTCTTTCTCAGTCTACCTTTCTTCAGTAATGCCATGGAATGTAACTCCAAGGCTTTTAAAATCACAAAGCTTTCTTGTGAATGAAATTATTTAGAGTTCTCATTGCCTATTTATCAGTACTATGTTGTTGTTTTTTTTTAATGTCTACAGTCACAGGCTTCTTAAGCAGCTTCTGCTGCTCTTCCATAATTATCTACTATTTATTTTCTGGGCTATCAATTCCAAATTGTAATGCAGTTAACAAAAGTCCATTGAATTCACCCTTGATTCATTACATGTCAACTTAGACCATAACATGATTTATGCACAAGATGCTTGTCTACTTCTTACCTAACATTTTTCTTTTCCCTAAGTGCATTTCCTATTCCAGATTACCCAATAAATTCTTCTGTAAATATTTTATGTAAAAGTGTTTTTATTCTATTGCCAAATTTCAATGACTCTTGAATAAATTATTTACATAAACTTGGGTACTTGGGCTCAAACTTCATGTTTGGTTTCACAATGCACAATGTTTTGACAGGGAATTTAAGATTTTATATTATTAAATATTTATGGGGTAAAATAAAAATGAATTAACTGTTGATGAAATGTAGTAGGAACTAATTTTTTACATTAAATCATTTATGAAGATTGGAAAGTTCTGTTGGTACTAAGTGACATAATGCTTGTGACACTTGCCAGAAGACAATGCCAACTATGGCATTGGCCTGTGCCCTTCATTTACTCAGATCAACACTGAAGAATGATGGAATGATGGTCAATTTGGTGGAATTAGCCCCATCTCTTATAATTCTATGGCCAAAATGCAGTTTTGATGCCACAAAAGTTCTTTCTTAGGTTCTTTTCATCTAGCAAAGGCTTCAATTAGCAGTAACTTCCACTTGGAAAAACGATACAGTTGCTACATAAATCCAATGCACTAATAACAGTGAAATACTATGAATAGTGTCAGGATACTCCGATTTCTTTAAATCATGAAGGTCTCTGCTCATTAAGGATAATAATGAATGCAACAAACAAAGAAACAAAAAAACCAAACAAAAAAAAAAACTCCTTTGAAAACTATTTCAAGTCAAATGCAGCCCATTCTGTAGATACTGCTTTTTTAGAATTTAAAATAATTCTATTTCTTCAGATTTCAAGAGCAAAATATTAAATTTTATAAATGATAGACAATAAGCAAGTATCAACATACATATACATTTAATCATAATATATTTCCATATATTTTAACCAATTTAACACAAATAAAAATTTATCATACATTTCTCTCTATATTCAGTTTCAGATTTATAACCTAATTTTTCTCCAGAGGTGCTCGTCTCCACTGCTTTTCACCTTGGCTCAACCACATTCTATCCGTTGACCTCACTGATGCTTTGTGGCTCTTGCCTCCCATTTTATCTTCTGTAATTTTTATTTTGGCTTCAATAACATTGTAAGACATTTCCATTCTCCTTGTTTTCATTCTTTGTTATTTTGGTTTTCCATGGGTGTGGAAGAGTCCACTAAAGAGTGACTCTTTTTATCTCCTCCCCTTTCCCACTTAAATGCGAGTTAATTGTGACTCGAGAATAAACTCAAACAACCCCAGCTTGATAATGAAAGAATGTCAGGAGGCAGACATGGCTCTCTTCTCATTCCTCATTCTTCACCCTCTTCACAGCCTATCTGTACCATGACTCGACTCGGGTCATCAGAGTCTCTGTCACCTCCCCATCATTGTCTTGTACTATGAATATACAGCATTGGCTACCCCTATTCCCCTCCCTTTCTGGGTCTTCCCTACACATGCGTTTGTGTGTGAGGTTCATGAATTGGGAAAGCTTCCTTTGTTCAGTCCCTACATTAAAATTCAGAGACTTTGGATATACCATATTTACAACAGGAGAAAATGGTCTCCAACCCTCTATACAGGTCTGACATGCATTACTTTTTCAGCATTTTAGAATTTACTCCCCATTTCTCATTACTTCTTGAAGACAGCAACTCCAGTTTATACTTTATTTACGTGACATCCATTATGTAACACAGTGACCATCAATACAATTTTGCTCAAAAATTCAAGTAAATAAATATTTCATTTGTATTCAAATGCTGACACATGGTGAGGGCAACCATAAACTCAGAATACAGACACACGCATACACACACTGTATTAATAACACATGTAACACATTGTGAATTCCATACTGTCTGTTTCAACTTTGGTAGTTTCTCATCCCACACAGTCCAAGATTTTAAACTATTTTAGCGAACAGCGATAGTTCTTAACTTATCATTTTAAATATTACCCTATAATATATGTTATTATAAAAACTCTGATTTATTCAAAGACATCACATGTACTAATCATCTTATCTATTATACCTAGTAATGCCTTTGTTCAAACTTTTTATGAAGTTTAGTTCTTAAATTTATTTCATTGTCAAATACTCACAGCATTTATTCATTACACTTTTAATTCATTGTAGGTGGATCTAACTGCCAAACTGTATCTTATCAATGTTTTCACAGCCTCATAAACCTTGGGGCTAGAGAGATGACTCAGCCACTAAAAACACTTACTGACTTGCAGAGATCTCCAGTTTAGTACCTAGCACCAACATGCTCATGTGGGATTCCCCTCTGTATGCTGTGAATACCACTGATTAATAAAGAAGCTGTTTTAGGCCTGTGATAGGGTAGAGCAGAGCTAGGCAAGGTAAACTAAAGTGAATGCTGGAAGAAAGAAGGTGGAGTCAGAGAGAAGCCATGGAGCCCTACCAGAGACAGATGCTGGTACTTTACCTAGTAAGCCACAAACATGATGATACACAAATTAATGGAGATGGGTTAATTTAAGATATGAGTTATCCAGAAATGTGCTTAAACTATTGGCCAAACAGTATTGCAAATAATATGGCTTCTGTATAATTATTTCAGGGCTGAGCAGCCAAAAACAAACAAGCGGCCTCTTACAACAATATGCTATCTCAAAACAACTAGTAATTCCAATTACAGGGAATCTGACACCCATTTCTGGCTTCCACTGACTTCTTTATATATATATGGCACACATAAACTTATACACATACATATAAATTTAAAAAAATAAATTTCAAGAATCAAAAATCGCTAAACAAAAACCCCAGTATCAGATATAAGAAGACCTTATTTGTGGTGTAGTCAGGGTTATTTAAGAGACTCCCAAAACGGGGCACCCACCCACTGAGATGGTGGGACTGATCTATTAGGATATCACCAAGGCCAGCTGGACTGGGACTGAAAATGCATGGGATAAAACTGGACTCACTGAATATGGTGGACAATGAGGCCTGCTGAGAAGCCAAGGACAATGGCACTGATTTTTGACCCTACTGCATGTACTGGCTTTGTGGGAGCCTAGTCTGTTTGGATACTCACCTTCCTAGATCTGGATGGAGTGAAGAGGACCTTGGACTGCCCACAGGGCAGGGAACACTGACTGCTCTTTGGACTGGAGAGCGAGGGAGAGGGAGGGAGAGGGGAGTAGGAGGTGGAGAGTGGGGGGAGAGGGAGGGAAAAGGGAGGCATGGAAGAGGCAGAAATTTTTAATTTAAAAAAATTAATAAAAAATAAAAATATATAAAAAATAAAATAAAAAGAGACTCCCAAAACATGCAACATATTGCTGTTAGCCTTCATTGCTTCGAGAGGTAGAATGTAAGTCCTTTCATGAAAATACCATGCACTTTTGACATGGCCCACAAGTCCCTGAGCTGGAATTAACCTGAATGCTTCCTCCCTGAGGACTGGCTTTTTTCTTACCAGAAGTCAACATGTCATCTTCTAAAGCAAGAGAACAGCCAATAGTCTTACCCAGCTTTGATGCCTATGGACCAAACCATGATCATCTTGGCACAATAACTTTAAAAGTGAGTAGTGATACACATAAATTGGGTTTAACCAATAGCTCTCTAATTGGTCCTACGTCCCACTCAACAAGAGGGAAACCCTGCCTGGTACTAGAAAGCTATTTAATTCTTTAGTACTAGCAAAGTCATATATCTTGGAGAACCTACAACCACCAATTTATTAAGTCAACATAATCCCGAACATTTGTCCTTTTACCCATAGTTAAGTCTAGTGCTCACCCCTTACCAAAGACATTTTTCTTTTCAACAAACCACTACAGAAAACCTAATTAAAATGTAGCTCTGTAAAGTCCAGTCCTAATGGATGCATCTGCAATCAAATTCTGCACAGAAAGCTCACAGATTATTGCTGAAGAGCAGCAGAATGATTTTAAGAACTTGAGGATCATGTAGATTGCTGTGAGATTGTATCTTCTGGGAATATCAGAAACTACACCAATAAAATCCCAACATGACTCTCTAAATATAAACTGAACAAGAACAAAAAACAAAAAACAAAATAAGATATGACAAAGTGGATGGGAAGGAAACCCTACAAGGCCTTTACCCTACAAAAAGAAATACAAGCAACTAATGAATGTCGAGACAGGGATAAACAGTCTTCTCCAGGGAAAACACACATACTGGTTATTTGATATCAAATGTTCAAGCCAAAATCATATAGACAAAAAACTTTATGCAGACTGTGCAAGTCATATTTAGGAAGAGATATGTATGTACATATACACATATGCATGCAACACCATTTGATGACAAAGGGGGTCATGGATTTGAGAAAAGCAATGGGAGTATATGAGAGAGCTTCAGGGAGGAAAGAGGAGTATGAAATTATGTAATTATATTATAATCTCAAAACTAAAGGAAAATGTTTTTAAAAATTCTTTGAATATAACAAAATGACCATCATGGGCTAATATGAAAAAGGAAACTCAAAGAGTGCTTCTGTTGTGTATAAAGTGGAATCATGAATAGTTTTGTGTCATAAATTGCCCTCATATTTTCTTGTTCTCATTGTCATTCAATAAGTGTTTGAGGTTTAATCTGCCTTTCTGTCTTATTTCCTAATATCTTATCTAATGTGATACTTCATTTTTTATATCAAACTTTTTATCTCTATAAATAAATCTTTACATTTAATACAGAAATTTAGAATGTTTCGAAATAGTTCTATATGAAAGAGATTAGATATTAGCCCTGTGCTCACATATTCAATTTATATCAACATTAAACTCCATATAGCACAAAATATTATCTGCATGCTTACCATTACCTAATTGCTGAATGAACTCTCTTGACGGAAACTTAGCTCAGGGACACAAGTCCTAGAGACACACTGTCCCTTAACCCTTTGCTTACAGAAGTCAGCAGTAAGAATCAAGTCTGATTCTTTTCATCCCAGGTGCCTGAGACAGGGACATGTATGATTAGAATGCATGTACTGAAGACAGGTAAGTCTAGGAAAAGGAGAAAAATGTTCACCTAATGCAGATGCTATTATCTCTTCTGTTGTAGAAGTACAGACCCTTTTAAAATTAATAAAAAAAAAGGGAGGAATATGTGGAGGTCCAAAATGTGAACCTATTTCCACCTTGTCCAAAGGTCAGAGATTTGGAGCTTACTTCTATTCCTTGCCTGTTTCTAACTCAAACAAAAGTCCTACCTAGATTTAGACCAGAGAGTTCTGATCATTCAAGGTTATAGTTAACAGATGTGCCTAATATTCAGCCCTTGTATTTCAGGTCTAGAGAACTAGATCTGTTTCTAACTCAAACAAAATTCTAAGGATCCAACTAAGTTTCTACTGCCTAAGGAAAGTACTAATGGATTCCACCCAGGGTGTGGTTTGCCTGCAGTTTGTATTGGTCTAGGGTGTGAACATTACTTGTCTTGTTCTAGCAACAGAATGTTGAACTAAGAATGTAGCCTGCAACATTCAACTGGTTAGTGAGTTCCTTATATCATGTTAATGCAATTTTTAAATCTTACTTTTACCTTTCGGGGTCATGGTATTTTAAGCAACTGGAAATTAAACACTGTTGATTAAGTATTCACTGGAACTCCCTTCTGGTACTTCAAAAACAACAACAACAATAAAACCTTCTTAAGCTTGGATACCCCAGAAGCAGCTAGATACCTGCATGTAACTAGCCTTGTTCACCGTTTCTAGTTCTGGTCTTGAAGCTAAGCATTAGTCTTAGGATTCTCACAATAATATTAGCAGAACAACACCACTCTCCAAGTCTTTTACTTGTTTTTTTTCTCTGTGTAGCTGGATGGAATACAAATTAAGTGATGAATTATAAAAAGAAGAACAATGAATTATGAACAAAAAATCAATGTCCAAACCAAAAATGTATTTATTAGCAAATAGGAAGGCATGGGTTTCCA
This sequence comes from Microtus obscurus, assembly GCA_963919715.1. Classification (NCBI taxonomy): domain Eukaryota; kingdom Metazoa; phylum Chordata; class Mammalia; order Rodentia; family Cricetidae; genus Microtus; species Microtus obscurus. Next base: position 224,629 of record CAWTZC010000308.1, read on the forward strand.
GGTGTCATTAAGCATGACATCATGGATTCTCCCACTACCTATTGTAATACTGACTTTGCCTTTTGACATAGTACATAAACCAATATCTCAGTATTTGTGGTTTGACTAGTTGTTACTTTAGGATGCATAAATAAACCATCAAAATTTGAATACTCTAAAATTACCATTTAAAAAGCTGTGTTCTGCTGTGCTCAATGTTCTCCAGTAGATATTTGCCAGGACATTCTGTATCGCTAGGTGTTTGTCCTGTAGATTATAATTGTTTTCAGCAGACAGAAAGCAATGTTAAGGAAGTAAAAGAAGAGGAAAGCCTGATGCCACAGGATGCATTGTTAGGGTTGCCTCTGCCCAAACCTGTCTTAGCAAGGCAGTTTACATGTGAATTAGATCTTTTCTTATTGCTGAATCTCCCTCATGCTTATTTCTTTTCAACATTCTCTAAAGAGAGTCTGAGGTCTCTTTATCAATGTATCCTTAGCCTTGAGATATTTACATGTAATATTTTCAGGGAAGATCTGGACTAATAAGGTAAATAGAGAAACAGTGGCTCTTGGACTGGGTACTAATAAATTGATTACATGAAAAATCACCTTTACAGTAGAAATGATTCTGTCATACCGGATGTGCTTGCCATTATAACTATTTAAATCACATGGCAGAGACAGAAAATAATGGACAGTAAAATGTAAGGCACAGAATGATCAAATGATGGAGGCTGATAGTTGCTATGGAAATGACAGATTGCAATAACTATAAGGGCAGCTGGTTACTCTTGATGTACTTCCGAAGAGGACACACAGTAAATGACAAATAAAAGACTGTTAAGGCCAATTCAGAGCATGCATGGGAAATCAGGCTGCCTCACTAGCAGCTTCAAAGGAAGCCTTCCTCTGCAAAAGAAGGAATCGAAGTGTGAGGACCAGGCTCAGATCCTGGTTATAGGGACTACAAAGCAGGCTGCTTAATTAAATATTAAACTCCTTCCATCGATTTTGTATTTCTGTATTAAAGCAGCGGTGATCACAAAATGAGAGTTGAGCATGTATAGGCAGACATGAATTAGGGCTGGGAATTTCAAGAGCAAATGCCCCTGAAGTTGTCTCAATGTAGGGATCAGGAACATGGTGCCAGTTCAATGGTGCCAGTTCTCTGTGCTGTGGAAAGATAGCACACTCTGATGGCTGATGCATTGAGAGACGTGGAATAGGAATGGACACCTGAATAGAGCTTCTGGTACAGGCATTGCTAGTCTGTTGCATATTTGCATCATAGATTAATGCTTTCTAGTTAACTCTACTTGGTAAATGTTCCTATCTGGTTAGGTGATGACTTTTGGTAGAATGGTACATTAGTCTGGTAAAGGGAATTGGAATTTAGCGAATAAGATGATCAAAACTAGATTTTCTTTCTTTTTCCTTTCATTACCTACCATTAAATAGTACTTAAAGATTATTCCACTCCATTATATGAACACTTGTGGTTAAAGGTGTAGTAAGTAAATCTACAGTACAACTATTCTGTTATTTAAGGGTCCTTGATAAAAGCTTATATAGTGACCAAAGACTCTCATTTAGAGAAGAAAGAACATATATTGAAAAAAAGAACACCTGCTGCTGCATTTTTTTTTAAACTGTTAGGTGTATTTTCCACAATCCCCTCATTGTTATTTTGTTACTAGAGAAGCTGGCTTTGTTTTCTGTACCAGTGAGTTCTGGTTTGTGCTGGGCAAGTCATACACACACACACACACACACACACACACACACACACAGACACACACAGCAAGAACAAAACCAGTCAACAGAAGGAAGAGCTCGAGGCTCTACACTCATTCCCAAGATTTCCACCAGATGTCAAAGGTTACAACTTCACAAGTCGTTCTTAAGTACTTATATTTTCCAGCTTCTATAACTGTCCAATGCTTTCAAAATCTCAGTTCAGTGTACAAATAACTCACTGACCCTGCTGCTCCTCAGCTGCTCCACCAACCATACTGATTTTTCACAGTTCTCCCCATTTAAAGGTAGATTTTCTTAATATTCTTCCAATACAACCCTGCAATAGCACAGTCTTTTTACTGTGGAAGATGACCTGGAAGGACAGTGTCACAGAGTAGCTAAATAGTAGCTGTCAAATATTACTTTGATCTTCTGTCTCTAATATTTAAAATGGTAAAAATCATCAAGAAAAGTTGATGATGTAGCTTGAAAATACCACTGACAGTCTTACCCTGTGGCACTTCAGTCCTGATTTAGATGGGCAGTTGAGATGAAAGTACCAGCAATGTCTCCTGCTTCCATCTTTTGGAAAATACTTTAGGAAAATGCACTCTTCTGAATCAACATGTTGGAAGTAAATGCAAACTGTCTTTAAATAATTCTGAACAGCTAGGGGAAAGTCAATAGTGACTGCTGTGTGAATAGAATAGCACATTAGTTAAATAATTTCTCTTCAGCTGTCACCTCTAGTGACTGTCTCCTGTATATATATTTGAATCTTGGTCATTTTTAGTGCATAGCTGTGAGGAACTATATAATTATTATAAACAAATTTTTATATCAAGAAAAATACTATAGTATTTGCAAAATAAAAGTAAAGGTTTAATCTTAATTATGAATTCTTGTCATCTAGCTTTTTTTGACAATGTGGGTAAAGGTAAAAAAATATAAGTTAATAAAGCTAAATATTGCTAAGTTGGCAAATAAAGTAGCTTATCTTTATTCATATACAGGAATATGATACAATATGTAGGTATGCTATAAATGGGTATTTATAGTTTTGCAAAAAATTTATTTTGTGTTTCTTAGTGCTATCTTTACACCTTTACCATAGTTAAATAAAACATTTAATTTAGGTCCCAGGTTTATGACACTTAACACAAACTGGTTTCAAGTAATATGAAAAATTGCTTTCCCACAGAAAAAGAACTTTTTGCTTTCTACCTAAAGAACAGCCATTTTTAATATTTGTATATAGATTTAAACTAAAAATCTCTTAATTGATAAGTGCAAAAAAGATGCTTTCTTAATATTTCTGGCAAGAGAAATTATATTACATTTGTAATTTGGTAAATATAGAGATAATTAATCATTAAATATTTCACTTGTGATTGTTTGGAACCTTAGGAATTGATCTACATTCAAAGACTTGCAAACATCTGTAAGAAGCCAGTGTCTATCAGTGCGGCGAACTCCCTGACCAGCAGGAAAGAGCAGCCACACGACGAGGATTCTTCTCAAATCATGCTTTATTGGAGCCTCTTGGTTGAAGGGAGAGCAGAAAGCGAGGGGCCCGGAGCTCTGAGCTATAGCTGTTTATATATGGATTCTGCCTAGCAACCTTTGATACTTTGATACCTTAACTGCCTTTCCGGAGACCCACCGGCAGGAAAGAAAGCAGGGGAACATCCTGTCAATTACAGACCACAAGGAAGTTCCCCTGCCGGTCAGGGGAAGTGTGGGCAGCTAGATCACAACAACTCATCCTGTTTTCTGGTGGAAGAAACTGCAACCGTAATATGGAGTTATCAAGTGAGGCTGGGGCCAAATGCCATCTTATAATGGCAGCCACTCAAATCGGCTCCCTGCAGTTCCCCCTTTTTGTTTTTCTCTGTAGGCCAGTGAGAAGGTCTTACTCCCGTTCAGGTCCTCACCTCATGATGCGAGGGTCGATCAAAGGAGGCCTAAAATTCCTGGTACTCCTTCTCCCGTGCAATGGAATAAACTCCTGGGAGGTGCAAAGGCAGTACTTCAGAGTAAAAATGCATACCTTCCTCAGTGCAATGGAGAATTTCTCCCTGAGAGTGCAAAGGCTATGCAAGGAACAAACCTACTGGCCTTTTAGGACAGATAACCATACTTGGGGTGAATCGCCATTCTCCAAAGTGGCTAACGTTCGTAGAACCACAACCTTATCTCGAGATGTCTGAGCTCGGGGGCAGCATTTTAGCCATAGGCAGATTATACATCCCTAAACAAAAAAAGAAAAAGAGGGGGGGGTCTTCTCACTGTTGTGGAACCACCCCCTCAAGTCAAGCCCACCACCAAAAGGTCATCTCCCCGGAAAGTCAAGACGAAGGAGAGGCTGAGCACATGGCTCTGAGGGGGAAGGAATAGCCCCTCTCAAAGTAGGGACTGAGGAAGCCTGCAGCCAAACTGAGCTTGTTACTCCAAATAAATCTATGAGTGTGTTATCTTCTGAGCAAAGTTTAAACAGGTTTAGCCGCTTGTGAAATTGTGTGGCGAACAGGAACCAGTGCCAGCAGCCAAAGCAGCAGTGTTAACAGTCTTCCAGATGCCTCGGATGACAAGAGTGAGCTTGACATGATGGAGGGAGACCATACAGTGATGTCTAATAGTTCTGTCATCCACTTAAAACCTCCAGAAAATCCCTCAAAATCGAAAGATGAAGAAACTTCTTTTCCAGGAGGCCATAATAGACCAGCGGTAGAAGCACAGGAAGAAGAGGAGGAGCAAGATCATGGTGTTGGCCGAACAGGAATCGGCTTAGGGAAGGCAGACAGTATTCCCCTTCTCTGCTCCGCCCTAATCTGGATTGTCACCGCCATCGTCATCAGGAACAGCAGTGGCTTCATCTTCCACTGGATCAGCAGTATCAGCATCCTGAAGAGCTGCGGGGTCATTTTCATGATGGACTTTAACAGTTCTGATCAGGCGGCTCGGGACCCAATGAGGCACTTCTCTCCTTGGGAGCAGGGAAGACCGGACCAAGGAATCGCCTCTGGAACTCCTCTGTGGGATGTCTGCAGCCATGACATCATCAGGTCCAGATTTTTTCTTTCTGTGAAAAAAGCATAAACATACCCTCGACCCCAAATATATATAGGTCGGGTTTTTTCATAATGCATTGCAAGGGCTTTTCCACCTTGCCTTAGCAAAGGTCAGCTTGGTGTTATCACGCCAGATCCGTTTGCATCAGGATCTTCCTGCAACATTCATGAGTCGCTTTCAAGGAGCCTTGTTATGCTCCACAATCTTTTTTAAAATTATTATTAGCCATATATGCAGTTCTTCCATTGGAAGAGCCATTTGTAAAATTTAGCATAAAATCCTTTAAGGGATTTTTTGCTATAACATTAGTAATCAATATTTTGTCAAACCATAAGCAAATATCTTTTTGTAGCTGTTGCTCCTTCCTCAGCATTCAAATTATTCAAAGAGAGCATAATAACATACAGTATCAAGATTCTCTGTGTATTTTCCATCTTTACGTGGCTTTATTTTAACCTCTATTCTTTTATTTTTAACTTTTGGCTTTTTGAGACAGGTTCTCTATATATCTTTGTCCTGGAATTCCCCCTGTAGACCAGGCTATATTTGAACTCACAGAGATCTGTCTGTCTCTGCCTCCCAGGCTACTCTCTTTTCTTTTTACTTTTCCTTTTTTTTTTTTGAAAACTTTAATGTTTAGCCTGTATATATTTTTAACCCAGTGTAAACTATTTAGAGGTTTTCTTACTCTTTGAATCTCTCTTTACTGTATATCTCTCTCTTTTTTTTTGACCACATGGGTCTTTAATTTAAGGAATAAACAACAGTCAAAAGCTCCCATGGCGTTTTCTTGCCAGGAAGCAAGCTGCAACAATGTATCCATAGCTCCAGAGTCCAGACTGCCTGCTTGAAAGAGTCAGAGTTTTCCCTGGCAGGAAGGCCCAGAAAGCCAGCATTTTGAAACAGCCAGCTTTTTTCCTCTGGTTTACTCTAGTCTTTTCAAACTTTATCCATCTCCATAAATTTCTATGTCCTGAGGCAAGTCCCGGTGTTTGCAGCTTTGCAGACCCTCAGTGCTGCTTGGCTGTGGAGCTACCTAGAGCTCCTTGGCCTTGGAGCCGCAGCTGCTCACACTCCATTGCAAACTCCGGAGGCCTCGGTAACTCAAACCAAATGAATATCACTCCCTTCCTTAGCGTAAGATTGCCGGAGGCTGCGAACCAAGGTGCAATGGTATCACACTCCTCCAGGAACCTCTCTAAAGTGCTCCCTTTTGCTCCCTTTTATCTTTAAGTTTCCAGAACAAAGCAGCTCATTGAGAGCCAAAAATATTGGGTGCAAAGATGAAGCGCCCATTTGACAACCCGTTTGACAACCCGTTTGACAACCCGTTTGACTTTTAAGACCCGTTTGACGTTTACAACACGTTTGACGTTTTTGACATTTCGACTTGTCCGCTGTGGTCGCAGCTCTACTACCCCACTCTTCCTTCTTCTACTGGTGAGAGCGGAAAACCCACTTTTGTTGTGGATCCCCAGCCTTAACTGGAGACTGTCTTGAGTTTCTTTTTTTAGGTATACCTTTTATGTTTATTCTTTTCAGTCTAGACCTGCCTAAGTCCCCCCCTTTTAAATCAGACTCTGATAGGCTGTCCTGGTGTGCTTGCAGTGCCCTCCGCCCTTCCCTGCGCAACCAAAAGCAGCACAGAAAAACATCAATGACGAAGGCCACAAAGATCAAGCAAAATACCTCAGGAGCAACCCCAGCAATCATCATACTTGGGAGACTCACCGACGTCGCCGCTCCGCGTGTCGAGTTCTGAATCCTATTTGACCCCTCACTTGGTACCAAAGCTTGTGTCCCAGCGTCCCAGGATTTCGGCACCAGTTGCGGCGAACTCCCTGACCAGCAGGAAAGAGCAGCCACACGACGAGGATTCTTCTCAAATCACGCTTTATTGGAGCCTCTTGGTTGAAGGGAGAGCAGAAAGCGAGGGGCCTGGAGCTCTGAGCTATAGCTGTTTATATATGGATTCTGCCTAGCAACCTTTGATACTTTGATACCTTAACTGCCTTTCCGGAGACCCACCGGCAGGAAAGAAAGCAGGGGAACATCCTGTCAATTACAGACCACAAGGAAGTTTCCCTGCCGGTCAGGGGAAGTGTGGGCAGCTAGATCACAACAACTCATCCTGTTTTCTGGTGGAAGAAACTGCAACCGTAATATGGAGTTATCAAGTGAGGCTGGGGCCAAATGCCATCTTATAATGACAGCCACTCAAATCGGCTCCCTGCATATCAGTTTATATATATGAACTAGAAAGAAGGCTGAGGATGCGCTCATGTAGTAGACTGCCTGCCTGGGATTCAGAGACAACTAGTTATCTGGGCAATCACCCAAAGTCTCATTTGCAATTTTGGGCCAACCAACTTTGGATATGGCCTAGAGTAACTGACAGGCCATTTTCAGAGGCAGAAAAATTTCAAAACCATTTTACACTGTCTTGGCAAGGTTGACAGTCTTTTCTTTCTCTTTTCTTTTCTTTTTTTTTTTTTTATCCTGCTTGTCCTGTCCAAGTACCATGCATTTTGTCAGTGGTTGAGTCATGGGCAGTTCCTTGCCCAATGGTCAGTTTTGCCAAGAAGAAAACAAGCTGGAAGTAGAGTGTCTTTGGTACTCTAATATTCTCTTGGGAATATCGGTGCTGCCAGGAGCAATGTGTCTCATGTCAACAGAACCCTAAAATATTTAAATGCCATATTCTATAGCTCTTTGATGTGTTTAAAGATTAGCTATCTGTGCAGAATACAATTTCTATGTATCTAAACAACCTAATTGTTGCAGGGGACTGCTTGTTTGTTCCCGGCTGCTTAGCCCCAAAATAATCACATAGAAACTGTATTAATTAAATTACTGCTTGGCCTATTAGTTCTAGCTTCTTATTGGCTAACTCTTACATATTAATCTAGCCCATCTAGATTAATCTGTGTATTGCCGTGTGGCTGTGGCTTTCTGGCAAAAGTTCTGGCACTGTCTCTGGCATGGCTACATGGCTTCTCTCTGACTCTGCCTTTCTTTCTCCTAACATTCAGCCCAGTCTTCCCCACCTAGTTCTGCTCTGTCCCACCCACCCTGCTCTGCTATAGGCTCAAAGCAGTTCTTTATTCATTAATGGTAATCAAAGCATACAGAGGGAAATTCCACATCCCCTAATTAGTCTGACTAAAAGTATGACAAACATGGATGACTATTGATAATTCTTAATACCTATATAAATTAAAGACTAAGAGTTCATGTTTGAATATTAAACAATCTTTAAACAACTGTGCAGCAAATGAGGATAATGACCTTAAAATGTAATTAATGTATAAGTATCTTGATCAGAGGTAAAATGTACAGTGCAATATGACAGATATATCCTAAAATTATATTAATATACAACATGTCTTAAACAGAGGTAGAAGCATGCGTGCATATAATATGACAAAATAACTTTGCATAGGTAAACAAATATTATAAACAGAAATAGGAGCATATTCAATATAACAAATATAATTGGAATTTGTATCAATATACAAGAATCTATACCAACCTAAATTATCTATAAATAATAGCTCACAAGTATTCTCTTCTTTGCTAACTACTATTATGAGTGTGAGTAGTGAGTAAGCTCACACTAATCTATTATCCTATCCATTTTTCTTTTTTTTTCAAAGAGGTTCCTTATGAGGTTTCTTTAACACCTATATGATTGTCACCTCTGTGGATAAGCTGTCATTTCTTTTTCTCAAGAGGTTTTTCTTTTCAAACCAAATCTGTTTTAATTTTGATAATATCCACAGCTTTGCTTCTCCTGTGGAAACAAGAGCAAAACTGCTCCCCCAACGCAGCACAACTCCTGTTTTCCATTTTGAGGGCAACATATCCTTGAAATACACTGGCTGATTTGATTTAGAATTTTTTTCTTATCCAATGTCTCTCTGCTGTCATTGTTCTTTTGTATTACCATTAAGAAAATTCAAGGTTAATAAAACATTATGCAATCATTTCTGGGAGTATTTTAATCCTTTTATTTTGTTTAACATATCCTTCATAGTTTGATTTGATCTTTATTTGTGTAGGTAGACCAATGATGACTATAACTTCTTATAAATGGGTGATTAATAAATCAGCCTTTTATGAACTCAAAGCAGTTGCCCATTGAAAACTTGAAAAGGTGTCAATGATGTGGTGTACTTACTTTAATTTTCCAAAATCTGCAAAGTGGAACACATCTGTTTGCCCGATTTTATTTTATTTTATTTTGAGTACTTTTTGGGTCACCCCCTACTGGTAGCAGTGCTTGCTTAGAAAAAGAGCAAGTAGGACATCTCCTTATAATCTCCTTAGCTTGTTGCAATGTAATTGAAAACTCTTTCTTTAAACCTTTGTTATTGACATGATGTTTTTTTATGAAGTTCTGAGTCTTTTAGCACATTTCCAACCAATAATCAATCAATTTCTGCATTACCTGGTGCTAGAGCACTTGACAGACCTGTATAGGATTGTATGTGTGCTATGTATATGGGACAAAGCCTAATCCTGATCATATCTTGAACTGAAAGAATAATGAAGTCAATTCCATATCATCTGGTATAAATTCAGTGGTTTCAATATGCAAAACAGCTCTTTCTGCATATTGTGAACCAGTAACTCTATTAAGTGCCTCTTTAAAATCCCTTCTGAGAACAGTATATAATTCTGATTTTTGCACAGAATTATAAAGGCTTTGTTCTATTTTACTTAAATCTTCAGATTTGCCACCTGCTTGTCTTGATTTATTTTAAATTAATAAGAGGTCGTCATTTAAGTAATAGGGAAGGCAAAGGAATTCCAGATTATAGAGGGCCCATAGTTTGAATTGCCTTATTGTCAGCTCTTAGATAGTCACAATTCTCCATTTTCCAGATTTCTTTTTAACAACAAATACAGGAGAACTCCAAGGGCTGGTTGATTCTTCAATGTGATGAGCATCTAGTTGCTCCAGTTCGAGCTGTTCTAAAGCCTGCATTTGATCTTCTGTTAAAGGCTATTGTTTAATCCATATTGGTTCCTTAGTTAACCATTTTAAAGGCAGGACCATTGGTACCTTTGAAGGTTTGTTAGTTTTTTTTTTATTTTTATTTATTTATTTATTTTTTGTACAGCTTGAATGACTTGTGACTATTTCTTTAGTGCCTTATAATATCCTTCCCAGAAGCACGAGTTACTGGGACTGCAGGAATATTAATCTGGGTATTCCACTGTTGCAGTGGATCATGACCTCAGAGATTTACTGGCCTTAGCTTTCCTCTCTGTCCTCCTGGTCCTATGCATTCAGTCTATCTCATGCTTTGTGTCACTTGAGATATGGTTCCAATGACTAGGAATTGAACATCTGCCTCTTGGAGAGGTGAATTTGGAGCCATTATAGTTACACCCACACCTGTGTCCCATAATCATTCATTCATAATGTTTTTTTTAATTCTCACTGTCAGCATTGTTTTTAATCATTTATAGAATTCTGTCAAAATAAATGTTTCCTATTTTCTATTGGAATTCTTGATTCATTCTCCATTTTCATTCCATCATCCAGAACAGTACTGTTTTATATGACAGGCACTTGGATTTTAATTTTTCTGGTGAGACATGTCCTCCATAGGGACTGGGAATTACTAGACCATGCTTTGTCTGGGGGCCTGTGGGAGGCCCCCCAAGGAGATTCTCAATGTTAACAGGTTGCCTTGTTTGTCCTTTGTTGATCTACATTCATTGCTCCATTGTCAGCCTTGGCCACATCTTCTACATAATCTAGAGTGCTGAGACTTTCTATTTTTGTCATTCCCAGAGGAAACATTATTTTTAGGAATGCCTTATCTACAGTCCCTTCTCAAATGTCCTATTCTGCCACAATTAAAACATTTGGCATTTTGATGGCTCTTCATACCTTTAGAAATTGTTTCTCCTAACCAAGTCTTAATATTATTGTTAAATACCTCAACATTTATTGTATGCATGATCTATTCATCCATTGGTGTTGAACTAACATTGAAAGACTCAAGTATCTTTTTATATTTTAAATTGACATTTTCAAAAGCAGAGATTCAATAAGTACTCATCTAGCTTCTGGGTCTGTTACTCTTATTTGTATAGCCTTATTTATTCTTTGTAAAAAGTCAGTAAAGTGTTCTCTTTGGCCTTGTTTAATGATAATATATGATTTAATCCTTTTTCATAGTTCTTGAATCCTCTTATAAGCATATAAGGCTGCTCTGTGACTTAAGGACAAGGTGTGCCATCATATAGAGCTTGATCCTGTGGATCAGTATAAAAGCCCTTGCCAAGAATTTGATCTTGGGAATCCTCAAATTCTTTGGCTTGTCCCTGTTGTTCTAATATTTTAACCTCCTCTCACTTGTAGCTCTTCCATTGTAATTATGGTTCATCTTCAAGGACCGCTGAAGGCTAATTGAAGCCAATCATTTCTAAAAGTCCCTCATTCTTGACTCTGCTATCAAACTATTTTTAAAGATATAATATAAAGAACAAAATTAAGCCCCAATATCTCAAAAATGGATGTATCAGGAAAACAACATGAGGCTTGCAGAATACCATCCATAGTATAAGCAAAAAGGTTACTAAGTTACTGCATGGTGATATTGTCTGTAATTATATAACTTTCAAATTTATTGATTTATTTGTTAATCAAATGAACCTACCTCTGTTATGAGTTATCAGTAAATTGTTGTAGGTGTACCAATCTTTATTGGCCAGTAGGTGTGGCATGTGCATGTGCGTGTGACTGGCAGCAACAAGTCAGGTTCCATTACCTGAATTTCCTGGGATGTAATTACTAAGAAATTTAGTTAATTAATGAAGAGCTAAGCATTCATATATGGAAAAGCATTGGGTTGGTCAGAATATAAAGGAATCCAGACCTTGTAGGCAGTAGTGAGCTGCAAACATAAATTGGAGAAATATGTGCTACCAGACAGTACCAGACAGTAATTGGTTGCACAAGACACCTGACTACTCTATGGAAACCATGAAAGCCAGAAGGTCCTGGATAGATGTACTGCAGAAGCTAAAAGAACATGGATGCAAGCCCAGACTACTATACCCAGCCAAGCTTTCGTTCACTATAAATGGAGAAAACAAAATTTTCCAGGATAAAAACAAATTTAAACAATACGTAGCCACAAATCCAGCCTTACAGAAAGTAATAGAAGGAAAATCACAAACCAAGGAGACCAACAATGACCACAATAACTCAAACTTCTAGACACCCTTTACCAGTGCAACTTCTTTGTTTTTTTAAACATTTATTATTATTATTTATTTATTTATTAAAGATTTCTGTCTCCTCCCCACCACTGCCTCCTATTTCCCTCCCCCTCCCCAATCAACTCCCCCTCCCTCATCAGCCCGAAGAGCAGTCAGGGTTCCCTGCCCTGTGAGGAGTCCAAAGACCTCCATCTCCTTCCAGGTCTAGTAAGGTGAGCATCCAAACTGCCTAGGCTCCCACAAAGCCAGTATGTTCAGTAGGATCAAAACCCATTGCCATTGTTCTTGACTTCTCAGCAATCCTCATTGTCCGCTATGTTCAGCGAGTCCGGTTTTATCCCATGCTTTTTCAGACCCAGTCCAGCTGGCCTTGGTGAGTTCCCGAAAGAACATCCCCATTGACTCAGTGTGTGGGTGCACCCCTCATGGTCCTGAGTTCCTTGCTCGTGTTCTCTCTCCTTCTGCTCCTGATTTGGACCTTGCTAAAACCTTCTTTGAATCAATGAGATGGCTTAGTGAGTAAGGGAGTTTGCTAACATCTGATGAACTGAGTTTGATTTCTAGTACTTATATGTGAGAACATAGTAATTTTGTTTTCTGTTCTTTACATTCATGCCACCTGAACTCACTCAACATTCCAATAAAAATAAATTCAATTTTATGCATATATACTATAAAATCTTCTTGGATAAAATTAAGCCACATTTTGATGCCCTCATGGTTCCATTGTCTCCTATGTCTCCTTATTCTGCTCCCAGCATCTCATCTCCTCGATTTGAACTACAAAATTTGCAAACAGCATAAAAGTATGTAAATGGCTATGAAGTAGGCCTCTTCCTTCTCCTTTACTAAGTCATTTCTGTTGAACTGGTTCCATGTCTGAATAATTTTGTGAGCCATTTTTACTGAAAGGGTTTCCATATTTACCAAATGGAAACATATAATAAGTTTAAATCATAATAAAAATGAGACATGTATTTATGGCTCCCTCAAATGTAGTGTATCAAATACAGTAACACAGACAGCAGCAACAGCATTCAAATTAATTTGATGCTTATTCTTAATAGTTTAGCTACTCTTTTGAATTTTATCCAACAATCTAATTTGATGTCTCTTTTTTAGAATATATTCATTGTTTATTAGTATACTCTCCTATCTTTCACCTCAGTAAGGTTATTTAAATTAATTTTTATGTGAACCCTTGAAAAAAAGAAGCAGAAACATGTTCAAATACATTAATCTATAAGGATGCATCAAATATTCAAATCATAGTACTTTGTTTTCTTATGGGCATTATTAAAAGGAATCTCTGCAAATCAGTAAACAAATTTATCATACATCTGACTGTTTCTTTTATAACTATTACATATATGTGTGTCTATTCTTTATATATTTATTGATCTAGTTATTAAATATCCCTCATCTATCTCCTATCTATCTATCTATCTATCTATCTATCTATCTATCTATCATCTATATCCCTATCATCTCTATTTTTTGTGCTTTGACTTTTATTATGGTTTATATAATCTTTGAATACACTGATTTTGAAAACTAAGAAAAACATTTTCTTTACTGAAAAGAATGGAAGAAGACTAGATAAAGTAAGGAACATTGACATGATATGGTAACATTAAATAGTAACTGAACCAAATTTCTTCAAAGTCTTATTTCTGCTGCGATTCACTTCCTAATATTCCTATTTTTTTGGAGCAGCACATCATATCAAGTTTATGAAGAGGAGTCTGATCCTAGATTTTATTTTCTCTACAGATTTGTTTTTGTTTTTAACATCCCTTGTCTGGGGGCTGGAGAGATGGCTCAGTGGTTAAGAGCACTGACTGTTCTTCTGAAGGTCCTGAGTTCAATTCCCAGCAACCCACATGGTGGCTCACAACCATCTGTAATGAGACCTGGCGCCCTCTTCTGGCCTGTAGGCATACATGGAGGCTGAACACTGTGTACATAATAAATAAATAAATCTTTAAAAAAAAAATCCCTTGTCTGTCTGTCTGTTTCTATCTGTCTCTCTCCATATATGCGTGTATGTGTGTGCCTCTGTGTTTGTGTAGGTGGCTATGGAGTATAGACTAAATAGAATACAACATAGGATTTGCTGGAACAAGAGTTGTAGGGGGATGAGGCACTGAACATGGATGCTAGAATACAAACTCAGGTCTTCTGCAAATGCAGTTTGAGCTTTTCACTGCTATGACATCTCTCCAGCTTGCCCCTTCTTGTTTTTTTTTTTTTTTTTTTCGAGACATGGTTTCTCCATAGCTTTTGGTTCCTGTCCTGGAACTAGCTCTTGTAGACCAGGCTGGCCTCGAACTCACAGAGATCAGCCTGCCTCTGCCTCCCGAGTGCTGGGATTAAAGGCGTGCGCCACCACTGCCCAGCTTTTAATTTCTTTCTTTCTTTCTTTCTTTCTTTCTTTCTTTCTTTCTTTCTTTCTTTCTTTCTTTCTTTCTTTTGGAGTTTATAGATTCTTGTAAATTTTAACTTTTCTGAATCCCAAATGCTTGTCTTATCCTGATATTTCCTTTTGAAATTTTATTCAATTAGCCTTTTCTACTGAGGGGCTCTGTCATCCCCTCACTAAATAAAAGAGCAAACTCAATGCACAATTTGTTTTATCTAGAAGATCGTTGTCACATGCAACAATGGGGGCACTCACCCATTAATTTATAAAAACTATTTTTATTAATTATTTTCAGAATTATATATAACGTATTCTGATCATATTTAGCTATATTCCTCCTCTTGAACTTTCCAAGATCTCCCTCCACCTTTTTACATACGCTTCATATGGTATCTTTTTTCAAAAAGTGAATTTAATAAACCATTGGCTCTAATTTGTACTGTCCATATATTTTTTGCTGCGGGATTATTCACTGGAGCACGGTCAAACAATCAGGAGACACTATTCTCCACCTAAACCCCATCAACTGTCAATAGCTCCCTAGTAGTGGTTGGGGTCTCATGAGCCTTTCTGCCCATATGCTAGATACTGACTGGTTTACTTTTGTGCCATCTTAGGCTAGCGACCAGTACTGCTGTGCATCCATGAGTAAAGAGATCCTGTCATGTGCAGAAGACACTTTCACTCTGATCGTCCGCAGTCTTTGGCTTTTCTTATGTTTCTTTCCCCTCTTTCTGATGGTCCCTGGGTCTTGGTGCAGATATGTGTTATAAAGGTCTCATTTGTGGCCGAGCACTCCACATTTACTTTTTCACAGCTCTTATTACATGAACAACAGGATTTTTTTCCCTGCTTAGTTCATTGCTATATCTTTACTGCTTTAAAGTATATCCAAACCCCTCAAGCACAGCTGAGGACTCAATACACAGTTGACTAAAAGCTATGCTTTTGTACATTTTCATATATACTGAATATCAGTTTAAATCAAATTACAAAAGCTTTACTTCTATAGTGGCTATAAAGAAATAGAATAGATCTGTTCCACAGAAAGCAAGTAAGAAAGAATAAGTTTTCCTATTATTAGCACAGTCCTGGCTTACCTGGCATGTGGCAGTAAATCAATGGGCTTTAATACTTTTTCCTTTCCTCCCCAATTTTTTTTGATTTATGTCCTACGTTAAATTTCTACCCATGATTACGCTGACTAGAATAACAGTCAGACAGAAAAACAAAGAACAACAAAAAGGCTAAATATAGACCACATCAATAAAAATGTGTGCTCCCTGAATTATATATACAATTAAATGTTGAGTCATAATTCCACAAGCAAAATAAGACAACAAATAATGTCACAGGATTTTAAAATTTTAACATCTGAGTTATAGAAATAGAGGGACTCATTTAAAATTAAATTGTTTTGTCAAAGATCCATTTATGTTGGAAAACCTTTAAGGATAGATGAGTAAGAAACTGAGGAGCTAATGGTTTGAAAACAGGCAAAAATAAAATTAATTAGAGTTAATCAATGCAAAAAAGCAACATAAGCAAAAAAAACTGTAATATAAAATAATAGAGACAAATAAATGCAAATGAATTCATAATTCTAGTAATTCCTGAGGGAATCAGTAACCAAATTAAAGAATTTGATTTCAAATAAAAATGCTAATATAGACTATCAAAGAAAGGATCATTTGTAGTTGACTAATAAACATTGAAAAATATTATAGAAACATGGAAAAGTATAAAAAACAAAAAGAAAATAAGACAGTTAATGTAGCTATGCTAACATTAGCAATAGTTTTAGGCAAGAAAAAATGTTATGACTAAAAAGATATATTTCAATATATAATAGGGTCAATGCTTTCCGGAGGATAATTAATTCTGAATTTTTATGTATACATATAAAACAGTTTGGGTTCATACTATAAGAAGTAAAATCTCATAGAAATTAAAATGAAATAAAAGAAGAAGAAGAAGAAGCACCATCACCTAGTTACCGTTCACACATCTCTCTTAATAATAAAAGAGACAGTGAAAAAAAAAAATCACCAAAAACACAGATAATAAAAAGTGATTTTTGAATAAGTAAGGCACAATTAAACTAATATGTAGTGTCATGGCTGAATCTCCAAATTAAATGGTAAGCAAATAGAATGTGCTACGAAGCTGCATTATATGATAGCATTAATTAGATATAAAAATTTCATAAACAGAAGTGCTGATGCATGTCAAACCTGACCCACGAATGGAATTGTGTGAAGAGAATTGGGAGTGGTGCGAGAAAACCCCAAAAATCAAGACAAGTGTCTTGCGACCTCAGTTCCTTCAAAGCCTTGGAAATGTTCCTGTTGGAATGCGATTCCATGCACCTCCCTTGTGTTAGAGATAGGTGTCAGATTACTTCCGATTTTTCAATCAAACTGTTATTGTTAGTTGTTTGTGAAACAAACATGAAACTCATCTACAATGTAGAGCTTACCCCATGATTATTCATCTTATCTCATGTGATTCCTCTTACTCCACAGAATGTAAATTGTGTGATGCTCCATATAAAGGCTTTTGTATGAGATTTAAGTTTGTCAAATCTTCAGGCTTCACTGTCCCAGGTTCCACCACGTCTAGAAGCATATACAATACAAATCACAATTGTGCTTTTAGAAGGTGATGTTACACAGAAATAAATATTTGTGGATGTAGTATTTTACTTCTTGTCTGCCCATTGGTTTGTTCAGTTGTAAAATTTGATTAACATATGTGATTCTTAATTTTGACATCGGTGTGTTCCAAAAATTACTTAAAAATTAATATACTGGTACTTCCTTTCATCAGTCTAAATCACCTGTTTGTAAACAAAGGATAACGATCACAAGTGCCATCTAATAAATCCATTGCTATTCATCCATATCCGATACTCGTTGCTTCCAATAATATTCCAAATTCTCAGGGTTGCTTGTATCTTTTCCAGAGGAATGTTTTTTTCTGTTTACAGCTCATCGAGATCATTGTATTCCCTATAGCAAACACAGCACACAGCTCTGACTTTTCTCTTAAGCATAATCATATAGTGAAGAATTTTTACTTCTTTAATAAATCATGAAAAGTAATATTAGCATATTTGTATTTTTTTGCCCAGATATATTTTGGGATCTGAGCTATACAAAGTGCTGATGATACTGGAAGACAGTACTATTTCAATTTGTGAAACTGGATTGGCTAAGTTATAATGAATTTTAGGCACCTTAGGCTTCCAGAACCAAATGCCATAAACAGGAAAGCTTGTGTACAAAAGAAGTTTATTTCTCAAAGTATTTTCAAGGCTGCACAGTCACCTGACCAAGGCTCTGGTACCAGGCATACCATGTGCCAGGGAAAGATTTATGTCAGGTTCACAGAGGGAAGACTCTTTTCTCATGAGTTTTGATACAGTAGAATGAAAGTCAGGGTTCTCTATGATGTCTGCGATCGGGATACCATTCATGAAGGCTCCACCATCAGTCTTAAGAAGAACATATGGAATACAATTAGAATGGATGTACAGCTGTTACCGAGGGTCATCACACTGGGGATTAGAATATGCATTATGAGCAATAGAAACTTTCATTCCCTCGCAAAATGTTATCTCGTACTAAATAATATTCTCATAGGTATTTTGTCATTCAGCTCAATAATTCACTTCTTTTCTTAAGAAAAGTATAGCTTTCCCAAAGGAATTCATATGGCCTGTGCTTTTGACAATGGCCTATATATGTTTGCCCACAGAAAGAGAATCTATGCACCTCCTTTGTGAGATGGGAATAGCTGGAGAAGTTTCATGATTGAGTGAATGACATTTCTGATTTCCCCTAAAGTGTCCCCCTTCTTTTCTCTCACCTCTGAGGTTTGAAAGTGGGCTCAGACTCGGGCTCTGTCTGACAAAGTATGTGTCCACAGAGGTATGAAAAGATTATAAAATCTGACTATGAATTTCAATGATCCCTTGGTCTTTCCCATAGGAAGGGAAAGAAATTACTGAAAATTAGGTTTTATTGAGCTAATGAGGCTCACTGGAAAAGGTGGAGTTTTGCTTTCACTATTTTGCTGAAGCAAGCAATGGGGATTACAGCTCATTTTGAATATTCCTTCATCTATTTAAGCCACGAATCAGAAAAATGTAAAAGACCAACTCAAAATTTTTACATTAAAGGCAATAGGTGAGTGAGTGAATCTAACATTCTCTGGACACTGTTACTTAAAGCAGCATATTAAAATTTCACAAACATTTTACTTAATAAGTATTAGAAAAATTTTTTAGATCAGTAAGTCACATCCAGTGGGCATACATGTAAGTCCAGATCCTCACAACTCATACATGATGGAGGTAAATGTTAAAGATTACATCTTGTGCAGGCTACTGCTGATGAACTGTAAAAGTGGGTAACTAGCATATTCACTTGATGGTATTTTGCTGAGTATTTTCATTTTGTGACTTTTTACTGTTTTGCATTGCATCATAATTTGTGGTAGATACAATTTGCCTTTCATCAAACTGCTTTGTTTGCAATGTATCATGAAAATGCAATTAGAATGTTGATAATTTGTTGATCATATTTCTGGTTTTCCATGGAAACTGTTGAGTACGAATGAATGAATATTCTGAAGTGAATTTATAAAATGCTTACTTATCTATTTAATGTGTGTGTGCTTGAGTGTATGTGCTCCATGTGCATGTAGTCCTAGCAGAGGTCAGAAGTTGGCATGTGATCTTCTAGAATAGGATTACAGGTAACAGTGTGCCATCATGTGGGTGTGGGTGATCAAGCCTAGGTTTTCAGCAAGAGCAAGAAGAGTTCTTAACTGGTAAACCATCTCTATCCTTCTGAAGTGAAATTTGATAAGAAAGTTTATTATTAACCAAATAGTTACTTTACAAAACACAGTGCATTACTTGAGCTGCTGGAGAGTGTTTATAGTCATTAGAATTAGTAATATTCAGTTATAAAACTTTAATATTGTCATATCCCACAATATCTGACATACTGTTGAGTATAATAAACAACATTATTTTATAATGATAAAAACATGCTACAAGATAAGATTCAGATACAATTGTGAGTACCAACTTCAAAAATAAAAGAAATGAAGTATATTTTAGAATAGATAAACAAATAATAAAAGCTTGCTTGTTACAGATGGTAATGGATGTTCCTTGTGTTGAAAGTCTCCTTCTAAGAGGTGATTCGGGGACACAGATTCTTCACTGCAGATCTGGCCAGTTTTTAATATATTTCTATATTTCATTTTACATAATATCAGACTTTGGAAAAGGAAAAATATTTGGAAGGTTTTTTTTTTTTTTTTGTATGGGAATGTGACAAGACCCAGGTGTGGGAATGGAATCAATCATTGCTATTCATATTTTATTGTTCGAATTTGGTTACAAGGCCATGATGGATACTGGGGAAATTTGAACCATGTGCCTATGGAGAAAAGGAAGCAAGGACAGGAAAGTTTTAAACAAGCTTTGAAGCATGATTATGGTAACTTGATGCACATCAGTATTATGTACCTCATTCATTGAGAGAGAGATGAAAATCTCTTCTTAACTTCATATGCAAAATCAAAAAACCCAGGAGAGCTAAGACAGTTCTGGCCATTAAAAGAATTGCTGGAGGTAAAGCTATCCTTGTGTTGTAGAAAATGTAATAATAAAACCACATGGGTTTTACATAAAAACAGACACATCTGGAGCTGAATGGAAGACCCAGACATAACTTCACACATCTACAACATCTAATTTTTTATAAAGAAGATGGAAATACACATTAAGAAAAAGCAACCATATTGAGCAACTTATTATGGTAAAACTGGATGTCTGTATGTAAAAGAATGCAAATAGAACCATATTTATTACCCTGTCCAATTGTCAAGTCTGGTGGATCAAGAACATCAGCATAAAACCTGACACACTGAACCTGATAGAAGAGAAAGTGAGAAACAGCCTTTAAAACATTGGTGTGGAAGACAACTTCCTAAACAGAACAGATTGCACAGGACTAAGATCAACAATTAATAAATGGGACCACATGAAACTGAATATCTTCTGTAAGGTAAAGGATAACATCATTCAAAGAGACAGCCCATGGGATGGGAAAAGATTTTTACCAACTCCACATCCAATAGTGGTCTAATATCCAAAATAAATAAAGAACTCAAAAAATTGTACATAAGAAAGCCAAATAACTCAATTGAAATGAGTAGAGATCTAACCAGAAAATTCTCAACAGAGAAATGTCTGAGAAATGATTAGATGAAAACCAATGAAAAAAAGAAGGAAGGAAGGAAGGAAGGAAGGAAGGAAGGAAGGAAAGAAAGAAAGAAAGAAAGAAAGAAAGAAAGAAAGAAAGAAAGAAAGAAAGAAAGAAAGAAAGAAAGAAATAACTAGAGGAATATTCAAAATCCTTAGTCATTAGGGAAATCCAAATCAATGACTCCAAGATTCCATCATACACCTGTCAGAATGACTAAGATCAATAGCACAAGTCACAGCTCATGCTGGCAAGGATGTGGAGTACTACCCCATTGTTGGTAGGACTGCAAGCTTGTACAGACACTACAGGAATCAATATCTTCAAAAGTTAGAAATTGATCTACCTCAAGATCCAACTATACCACTCTTGGACATAAACACAAAGGATGCTTTATCCTATCACAAGAATGTGTGCTCAACTGTGTTCATTGTGGATTTATTCTTAGTAATCAGAAACTGGAAACAACCTGGATGTCCCTCAACTGAAAAATGAAAAAAGAAAATGTGGTTCATTTACACAATGGACTATTATTCAATCATTAAAAAAGTAACATAATGAAATATGCAGTTGAATGGAAATAACTAGAAACAATCATCCTGAGTGAGTTATTCCAGATGCAGAAGGACAAAAACAGTCTGTACTTACTTAGTGGATATTAGCTGCAAAGTAAAAGATATTCATACTATGGTCCAGAGAGTCAGAGAGCCTAATATCTTACCAAAAGCAATCTACAGATTCAACCCAATGTCCATCAAAATCCCAACAAAATTCTTAACAGACCTTGAATGAACAGTACTCAACATAATATAGAAAAGCACAAAACCCAAGATAGCCACATTGTCTCAGTTTCTGTCCTGCCCGGTTCCTGTAGTTGTTAAGTCTCAAAAATCACACAGAGGTCTACATTAGTTATAAACTGATTGGCCCATTAGCTCATGTTTCTTATTAACTCTTATAACTTCTATTAGCCCATTATTCTTGGCTATGTTAGCCACATGGGTGGGCACCTTATTCAGCGAGGCAGTCACATCTTGCTTCTTCTGTGGCTGGGTCAGGACTGCAGAAAGCAGAATCCTCTTCTCAGAATTCTCCTGTTCTCATTGACCTGCCTCTACTTTTTGTCTGGTTATTCTGCCTATACTTCCTGCCAGGCTACTGGCCAATTGGTGTTTATTTAAAAAAATAATTGACAGAATACAGATCATTGTCCCACACCATAGTCAAAATAATCCTGTACAATAAAAGAACATCTGGAGGCATCACAATCCTTGACTTCAAACTTTACTATAGAGCTACAGTATTGAAAGTAGCCTGGTATTGGCATAAGAACAGACAGGAATACCAATGGAATTCAATAGAAGACCCAGATATTAATCCACACTTATTCAAACACCTGATTTTTGACAAAGAAGCAAAAAATATCAAATGAAAAAAGGGAAGCATATTTAATAAGTAGTGCTGGAATAACTGGATATCAACATGTAGAGAATGAAAATAGACCCATTTCTATCACCATGCATCAAACTCAAGTCAAATGGATCAGAGACCTCAACACAAAGTCAGCCACACTGAACATTATAGAAGAGAAAGTGGGCAATACACTTGAATGCATTGGCATAGGCGACCACTTCCTAAGTATGACCCCAATAGCATAGACACTGAGAGAAACAATTAATAAATGGGACCTCCTGAAACTGAAAATTTCTGTAAAGCAAAGGACATGGTCAACAAGACAAAACAACAGCCTTCAGAATGGGAAAAGATCTTCACTAACCCCACATGAGACAGATATCTGATCTCCAAAATGTACAAAGAACTCAAGGAATTGGACACCAAAAAATGCATAATCCAATAAAATAAAAGGAGTACAGACCTAAACAGAACTCTCAACAGACGAATCGAAAATGGCAGAAAGACACTTAAGGAAATGTTCAACATCCTTAGTCCTCAGAGAAGTGCAAATCAAATCAACTCTGTAAGAATTGCCTAGATCAAAAACACTGATGACAATTTATGCTAAAGACGTTGTGGAGAAAAGGGAACAATTCTATAATGCCTGGGGGAATACAAGCTGGTACAACCCCTCTGGATGTCAGTGTGGCAATTTCTCAGAAAATTAGGAAACAGCCTTCCTCAAGACTCAGACATAACACTTTTGTGTATATATCCAAAGGATGCTCAAACATGCCTCAAGGACATGTGCTCAACTATGTTCTTAACAGCATTGTTTCTCATAGCCAGAACCTGGAAACAGCCTAAATGCACCTCGTCTGAAGAATGGATAAGAAAAATGTGGTACATTTACAGAATGGAGTACTACACAAGCAGAAAAAAATGACATCTTGAATTTTGCAGAAACATGGATGGAGCCAGAAAACATTATTTTGAGAAAGGTAACCCGGACACAGAAAGACAATTATCACATGTACTCATTCATAAGTGGTTTTTAAAAATAAAGCAAAGAAAACCAACCTACAAATCACAAACCCAGAGAACTTAGACAACAATGAGGACACTAAAAGAGACATACATCCATCTAATCTACATGGGTAGTAGAAACATACAAGATCTCCTGCATAAATTAGAAGCATGGGGACCTTGAAGGAGGGCTGAAGGGGAGGTTAGATGCAGGGAGGGAGCAGAGAAATATGTGGAGGTCAATAAAAATAAAAAATAAAAACAGGTAGCACTAATATTCATCCAACTAACTACTCAATAAGACAAAAGGGAAGAGACATTTTCCAACATGTTCTACAGAGCCTCATGGAGCCCACAACCTGACATGATGACTTGAGCTTCTCCCTTGATCGCAAATCTTTGAAAAATAGCACTGACTTCCAACCGTAAGTTTCCTCTGACTTTCATATGTGTGTTTGTGACACAGACAGACAAATACACATACAACAAAATAAATGAACAGAACAAAACAACTCTAAATGAAAAACAAACAGAAATTATAAAGCAACTATTTATGGACATAAACATGACCATCCTTATTGAAAGTACTTGAAAATGTCCAGGAAGTTCAATAACACATAAAGAAGGCCACAATCCTGCAAAAGCTCAGTTCTTTATTGAAGAAGAATAATTCTACCAAGAAAGTTGACAATTAAACCATATAAAAGAATACAGGATTTAAAAAAAACCCTTTAGGTCCAATAATGAAATTTAATCATTTTTCCAGAAAACAGTTTCAAATTAAGATAACTTTATTATGTGTGACATGCTGGACTCAAAATGTAAATTTTTAGAGAAAATTAAGACAGGCCACTGAGGATGAGGACATGGAATAGAAGGACAACAGTCTCCATGGGGTAGTCCGCAGGGTTCTGGGCAGGTGCCTGGGTGTCTAGCAGGCACAGACTATTTAGAAGAGAGTGATGCAGTGTCCCTAGGTTTTTCAGAATGTAGGCTTGGGCTCTTGATTCTTCAGGTAGTAGAAACTTGTGTGAGTAGCCTTGTCCCCACCCCAAAGTGATTTTGAAAGCAAAGAGAGCATTTTTGGTCCAATGAAAGTAAAAGAGTTTTGGAAGAGAGCAGCCAATCAGACTGTACCATCAGTTGAGTAGATAAGAAACGCCTCCTCCAAATCGTGGCTTCATTCACTGTCTGTGCACACTGCCTTTGTAACCGGTGTCCTTGAAGTGAAAGCTCTGCATTCAACCTCACAGGACTGACACCAACTGTCGTTTAGACACCTAACTTGTACTGTGCATCCTGATCTCAGGCCTGATTGGTGACATGTACAGAACTGAGCTAATTAGATTGGGTCAACAATCTGGATGCCCTCATTGTTCACAATAAATTCAGGTAACCTGTGTCTGCTCTATAATACTTTGGCACTCTCTTGGACTGCTCTTGGGGTCCGGTGAGAGCAGGGTTACTGCAGAAGGCTTTGCTTCTTTGTTCCTTTTTGGCAGTAATATCTCAGCTAGGCCATATCACAACAATACTTTTTCCCTTCCAGAGTATCATTTCAGTCCTGAAAATAGACTTGGTTTATGAAGGAGGGGTTTGTGTTTGATCTGTTTCTAGTCTGTCCTTAGTGAAAGGGTCATCAGGCAATATCTGTGCATTGTTGACTTGAGATCACCAATAAATGGATCATCAATAGGACTCAAATATACCTACCTTTAAAGAACTAGGATTCTGAAACTACAAGCAAGGCTCACTTAAAATTCCAGCATCCTCTACTTGAATGTGTATTGACCTTTCCCTGAGAGTCCTCTCTCTTCCTGAATGCCAGTACTTAGGTCGATGTAAAAGCATTTACTTTGTAAAATTGAAAAGTACATCATCAGTTTGCCATGGCCTATTACACCAACACTGGTCATAAATAGCCTAAAATTAAAAAAAAAATAAAATATAACTTATTAAAAGCACTATTTTGTTTACTCTTTCCTCATTCCTTGCACTGCTTTTGTGATGGGTCATTTTAATCCAAAAATCTCTATCTATCTCCATTGTAGCAAGTTCCAAAATTTATTCCATTCATGTATTTTCTTGAATGTTGGAAAACACTGTCAATGACTTGGAAATATTCCTCAAAATTTTGTATGTACTTTTTCTATGTCTTACATATTCCTGGTGAACCTGCATCCAGTCCTTTAAGATGTTAGATTTTATGTGTTTTTTTTTTTTTTTGAGAAAGACACACATAGAGACTTCATCTAAATCTCTGCTGCCACTTTTTTTCCTCCTGTGCCTCATGTTATCCCATGTATCGCTGCCTAAAATATGAATTCTTACATGAGTTCATTGCAGGTATATGTATGGATTAGTGCACATGTATAAACACACATATTTATAAATTTTGAGTCCATTTAGCTTTGTTTTATTCATCTGTGTGTCTAGGGAATGAATGAACTATGTCAGAACTTGTCCCTGGAGGACACTGGTTTACCCTCTCTCAGTAGGGGTTGACACCTAGCATTGATGGCAAAGGGAAAACCTGTCTTTTTCATATATGAAAAATAAAGTCAAATTCCTCCCCTAGGCCACTATTTTTCAAGCTTTATATTTCTTGTTTTCTACATTCCTTCTCAAAAGTCTCTCATGTTCACCTTCTTGAAAATACTTTCTCTGATCAGTTTCCTTAATAATATTCTGAGCCTATAATTCGGGTTCTTAGAGAAGCCAAATAAGAAGGAGAACCCAAAGAAAAACATATAGGCATCCTCCTGAATATTAACCTTCATCAGGCGATGAAAGGAGACAGAGACAGAGACAGAGACCCACATTGGAGCACCGTACTGAAATCTCAAGGTCCAAGTCAGGAGCAGAAGGAGAGAGAGCACGAGCAGGGAGCTCAGGACCGCGAGGGGTGCACCCACACACTGAGACAATGGGGATGTTCTATCGGGAACTCACCAAGGCCAGCTGGCCTGGGTCTGAAAAAGCCTGGGTTAAAACCGGTCTCGCTAAACATAGTGGACAATGAGGACTACTGAGACCTCAAGAACAATGGCAATGGGTTTTTGATCCTACTGCACCTATTGGCTTTGTGGGAGCCTAGGCAGTTTGGATCCTCACTATACTAGACCTGGATAGAGGTGGGTGGTCTTTGGACTTCCCACAGGGCAGGGAACCCTGATTGCTCTTTGGGCAGACGAGGAAGGGGGATTTGATTGGGGGAGAGGGAGGGAAGGGAAGGCGGCGGTGGGGAAGAGACAGAAATCTTTAATAAATAAATAAAAAAAGAAAATAAATAATAATATTCTTATTCTTGAATTCTATTTGTTTAGAAACTGATTTACTTTCTCCGTCACATCTATGTCATTTTGAAATTCTATTCACATCATTAGTGCTGTAGTACATACCTTTATCCCAGCACTCAGGAGGTGGCAGCAATAAGGTCCTACATTGAGAAAGCCCTTGGGATATTGACCTATTACATTTTCTATTGCTGATATACATGATGACAGAAACAATGTGGGGAAGAAAGAATTTATTTTACTTCCATGTTCTGATCAACGTGAGTCACTTAGGGAAGTTTGAGCAGGAACTCAAGCACATACTGAGGCAGAAAACATAGACAAATATGGCTACTGTCTTACTCAGTTGACTTATACTACATCAGACCAACTTCAAAGGGTAATGTCACCCACCGTGGGTTGGGATTTCCCATATGATTCAAAAGAAAATGAGTCCTGTGGCTGATCACAAACTGCAAAGTCACATGCTTACTTTCAGATACTCAGCATGTTAATGTTTTGGTTAGTGAGCCATTTTCCTAGGAAATGTATGGATTAGCAATAGATTATATTAGTTGAGTGAGTCTACATCCAGAATATCGAAAGTTTTTTACATAGACTGTTCTTAGCTTCCGTTCTTCAGAGGCAAGTATAAAACATGGAGGAAGAGACAGGGCTACCTGGGGTGAGTGGATAATTTGATGTATATGTGTAAGTAAGATTTTGATATAGTGGTGGGGATATTTAGTAGGAGCTGAAACCAAATTATGTAAGTATTTTTATTGCTTTGGATGTGTGGGAGGACATATGTGGTAGTTTGATAACACAGCCATGTTTGTGTGAGAGGCTGTGGCTACAGGAGAGTTATCACAGGAAGACCAGCATCTCGATACCTTGTTTGGACTTTGGTTAGAGTGGAGGATACATATAGAAATTCACATCAAGCTGTGGGCTGAGGTAGGGGTTGTGGGTGACTTTGAATCAGTAGAGCATACTAGTAGCCACATTTTGGACAGTTTTACATTATGAAGAGCCAGACACATAGACATGCAAATATTTGTGATGTTTTGCCTATAAAGCCTAGACTTGTGTTTGTGTGTGGGGTGTGTGTGTGTGTGTGTGTGTGTGTGTGTGGAGAGAGAGAGAGAGAGAGAGAGAGAGAGAGAGAGAGAGAGAGAGAGAGGGAGGGAGGGAGGGAGGGATGGAGGGAGGGAGGGAGATTGAGAACACATTCTAAACTATGTAAGATTGATGTGTATGCAAGATTTCTCTGACAGGGGATAACATGAAGAATCTGATATGTACTGGTGTTTTCATGCGTGTGTGCAAGCATGGATGCAAGTGTCTCCATGTGTGTGTGAGCGCATGCGTGTCTGTACTGCATGTACTGTGTTGATGTGTGCTTTAGTTGTTACGTAGGATATAACGCATATTACCTATTACCACCCATGTGTCTACTGTGTCAGTGGCTATAGAATAGAGGAGTCTGAGAAGTATCCTGTTCCAAATCATGTATTGGGTGATGTTGCACATACCATTTAGCAGATCTAACATGGCATGACACTTAGTCCTGTGTGGAAGACTTTAAATGTAAGGAAATAGTAAATGTAGCAGAACCTGGCATCAGGATCTGAGTGTGTCTGGGGAGCCTTGACTATGGGTGAGGGCATACCTACAGGACCTGACACTAAGATCTCTTTCTCTTGTTCTAGGGTTTCCCTCCTCTCCCCCCTCCCCTCTTCTCCCCTTCCCTCTCTTCTCCTCTCCTCTCTTCCCCACTCCTCTTTATTATCCTCTCCTCCACTCTCCTTCCTCTCTTTTCCTCCGCTCTCTTCTCCTCTCTTCCCTTCTCTACCCTGCTCCAAACTCTCCCCTCTCCTCTTCTTCTCTCCCCTCCCCTCCCCTCTCCCACCCCTCTTTCTCTCTCCCACCAACAAGTGTTTGTGTATGTAACTTGGCTCTTCAGAAATTGGAAACACATAAGGTCCTGAATCTCTTTGTGTGTGTGTTGGATTTAGATATAGCAGAGGATATAGCTAACTTAATCTGATCTGTGTCCATGTATGTGTGTGTGAAGCTTTGCCTTTAGAGGCAAAAAAGGCAGGAACTGTCAAATAGCATATCATCTTTTGTATGAGTTTCTCTGTGTAGTATGTTCTTTATCTAATAAGGAATGTTGGCACAGGAGAATCTTAACACATTAAACTATCCATGTAAGTCCAGTGATGTGGACGAACATGTTGTCAGTTCCTGCCCTTTTCCCCTCCATAGGCAAAGCCTTATATACATGGATAGATCGCAGATTCAACTAGTTATAGCCTCTCCTATAGCCAAATCCACACAAAGACAAATAGATTAAGGGCTGGCTGGGTGGCCAGTCCTAAATATCCAAATTAGACAGACAAACACATGAGGGAGAGAGAGAGAGAGAGAGAGAGAGAGAGAGAGAGAGAGAGAGAGAGAGAGAGAGATTGAGTTTCTATATGTGGGGCGTTGGATGTATTGCAGGGAGAAACAAAGAGGTCATGACATCTATCCCTGTGTTTATTCTCTCAGCTTTAACCCTCAGTTTGGTTTTATTTTTGAGAGTACTTATCAGGAATTGATATTCAACCAAGCTGCCTTTCAGTGTAGGGCAGGAAATATTTTGAAGAAATAGCCACTTACCAATTTATGTAAGATTTCTCTGTGAGGAGATATCATCAAGTACGTAATAGGAACTGGTGTATTCATGTATACGTATTTGAATGCATGCATGATAGTGTCTTTGTCTGTGTGTTTGTGTGTGTGGGGGGGGGCGGCACATTCTAAACTATGTAAGATTGATGTATATGCAAGATTTTTCTGTGCAGGATAACATAAAGAATCTGATATGTGCTGGTGTTTTCATGCATGTGTGTGTGAGAGCATGCATGAAAGTGTGTGTGTGTCTGTGTGTACATGTCTGTGATGCATGTACTCTCTTGATATATGGTTTCATTGTTAGGTAGGAAATACCTCACTTACATATCACCACACATGTATCTACTGTGTTATTGTCTATAGAATAGGGGACTTTGGAAATACCTTGTTCCAAATCATGTATTGGATGGTGGTGGACATGCCAGTTGGCAGATCTTACACAGCATGACACTTAGCCCTTTGTGGAAGACATTGGTTGTAAGGAAATGGTAAATGTAGCAGAACCTGGCATCAGAATCTGGCCTGTGTCTGGGGGGCAGATATGGGTGAGGGCTGACCTACTGTACCTGACACCAAGATCACTTTCTCTTGTTCCAAGTTTCTTTTGTTTCCCTCCTCTCCTCCCCTCCCCTCCCCTCTGCTTTCCTCCCCTCCACTTTCTTTCCTCACCTCCTCTCCTCTCCTGTACTCTCCTCCCCTCCCATCTTCTCTCCTCTCACCCCTTCCCTCTGCTCTCCTCCCCTCTCCTCTCTTCTCCACCACTCATATCTCTACCTACTCCTCCCTCTTCTCTCCTCTTTTATAGTCCCCTATCTTATCTCTCCTCCACTCCTCTCTCTTCTCCTCTCCTCCCTTCTCCTCTACTCCATCAACTCTCTCCTCTCTTCCCCTCTCTTCTCCTCTCCTCCCCTCTACCCTCCTTCTCTTTCTTCTTCTTCCCTCTCCTTCCTATTTATTCCCTCTCCTCTCCTCCCATCCTCTCCTCTTTTTTCCTAACCTCCCCTTCCCTCTCCTTTCCTCCACTCTCCCTTTCTCTCATTTTCTTTCCTCTGCTCCTCTCCTATCCTCTTTCCTCCCCTCCTATCTCCTCCCCTCCCCTCCCATTTCCTCTCCTGCCGTCTCCTCTCTTCTCCTCCACTCACATCTCCCTCTTTTCCTCCTCTAGTCTCTCCTCCCCTCTACTACCTTCTCCTCCCCTCTTCTCCTCTCTCCTCTACTATTTCCCTCTTTTTTTCCTGCCCTCTCCTCTCTTCCCCTTTCCTTTCTTCCCCTCTCCTCTCACTTCCCTTCTCCTCCACTCACATCTCTGCCCTACTCCCCCCCTCTTCTCTACCCTGTTCTACTCTCCTCTCCTCTTTTCTCCCCTACACTCTTTTCCCTTTTTCCTCCCCTCTCCTTTCCTCCCCTCCCCATTCCTCTTGTCTTCTTTCCTCCCTTCCCTCTCCACTCATCCCCCTTCCACTCCCCTCTCCAACACTCTCCTTCCCTCTCCTTTCCTCTCCCCTCTTTTCTCCTATTCTCTTCCTCCATTCCCTCCCCTCCCCTCTCCACCCTTCTTTTCCACTGACATCTCCACCTTTCTTCTCCTTGCCTCTCCTCCTCTCCCCTCTCCTGGCATCTCCATCCTTCTCCTCTATTTACATCACCCCCTTCTACACACCACTTTTCTCCTCCCCTCTCCTCTCTTCTACTCTGTTGCCCTCCAATCTCCTCTCCTTACCTCTCCTCTTTTTACCTCCCCTCTCCTCGCCTCCCACTCCTTTCTCTTCTCATTTCCTCCCTTCTTGTCCCCTCTCCTCTCATACCTTCTCTTCCCTTCTCCTCTCATCTCCTCTCCTCGACTCTCTGCTCCTCCAGTCTCTTCCCCTCTACTCTCCACTCATCTCCTCTCTTCTACTCTCCTATCCTCTACTCTCCTCCCTTCACCTCCCTTCTCCTCCCTTCACCTCCCCCTCCTCCTCTCCATTCCCCTCTCCTTTCCTTCCTTCTCCTCCCCTTTCCCCCTCCCCTCTTCTCTCCTCCTTTCTCCCACCTCCCCTTCTGCTTCCTCCCCTTTCTTCTGCTCCTGTCCCCTCTCCCACTCCCCTGCCCTCCCTTCACCTCTCGCCCAGCCCTTCCTCTCCTCTTCTCTTTCCCTCTCCTCTATTCCCCTCTCTTTAACTCTTCTCCTCTCCACCCCTCCCCTCTGCTCTTTTCTCCTACCCTCCTCTTACCTCTTCTCTCCTCTCCCCTCCTCTCCCCTCTCTTCTCCCACATCTCTTTCTCTCTCCCACTATCATGTATTTGTGTTTGCAACTTGGCCCTTCAGAATTGGGAACACAGCAGGTCCTGAATCTCTTTGTGTGTGTGTTAGGTTTGGATGTAGCAGAGGATATAACTAACTTAATCTGATCTGTGTCCATGTATGTGTGTGTGAAGCTTTGCCTTTAGAAGTGAAAAAGGCAGGAACTGTCATATAGCATATCATCTTTTGTATGAGTTTCTCTGTGTAGTATGTTCTTTATCTAATAAGGAATGTTGGCACAGGAGAATCTTAACACATTAAAATGTCCATGTAAGACCAGTGATGTAGACGGACATGCTGTTGGTTCCTGCCATTTTCTCCTGTGTAGGCAAAGCCTTATATACGTGGATAGATAGCAGATTCAGCTAGTTATAGCCTCCCCTATAGCCAAATCCACACACAGACAAATAGATTAAGGGCTGGCTGGGTGCCCATTCATGAATATCCAAATTAGACAGACAAACACAAGCAGGAGAGAGAGAGAGAGAGAGAGAGAGAGAGAGAGAGAGAGAGAGACAGAGAGACAGAGAGAGAGAGAGAGACAGAGAGAGAGAGACAGAGAGAGAGAGAGAGAGACAGAGACAGACAAAGAGACAAAGACAGAGATAGAGACAGATAGAAAAGACAGAGAAGAGGACTTAGGAAAAAAAGATCCTGGTAACAAGCTTGGCCTGATCTTGCTGTATGCAGACTGGTGTCAGGTGTAGGGAATGATCCCCCTATGTTCATACTGAGCAGTGTGTGTTGGGAAGCATGGTGGTGTGCAGCAGGGATTCACAAATTAGTATTGTAGTATTGCAGTTATCAGAACCTTACCACTGACACAAACCTAGAATTGTATGTGGATTTTGCAAGGGAGAATGGAATACACATGAATTCTAGGTCTCAGGCCCTGTTGGTCTATATCTCCCACACTGTGATATATCAAACCTGTTTATGTGCCTTCTCTGTATTCCGAGTCCTAAATGTGCTGCTTGATGTCAGTCCCTGAAGAACTCCTAACCATCCATCCCACTTTTACTGCTGCAAAATAAACTACCTTGTAACCCACAATGCATGGGATGTTATCATGGACTATGCAGCACACTCTCTGACCAAGGACTAGGGGTTGCAATTTCTGCCTAGTAGCACTAAGAAGTGACTTGTAGGTGGGGTGGAAAGGTGTTCTAGTTGAATTTGATATACAGTATGTTTAGGGCTTCATGGTTTGGTTCCCGCAAGGCTTGATATGGAAGAAATCACATAGGGCTGTTCAAGGGGTGGTATCCTGCTGGTTCTAATACAACCCAATGCATAAAGATGGTGGCAGGCAGGCAATGTCAAGCAGTGCCAATTACTAGCAATGCTGTTTAGCACAGCAGATGGGAGGGGACATTTGTGTAGGATCTTTACTTCTACTGGAGTGGGAGTTGTTGGGAGAAGGAACATCCTGAACTGCCATAGTAATGTATATGGGTGACAATATATGAGTGTACGGGTAAGAAAAGTGTCAGGTAAGGGCTGATATCTAAATGGATATGTGGATTGTGGCTGCGGATGTTCATCAGGGTCTGACAGCTAGCTGTTTAGGGATATATGTGGGGTGTCAGCACAGCCTGGCTCCATGTATTATTGTGAGGGAGCAAGGGTGGTGTGGTCTGCATGGGTTGACATCTAACATTGAGAGTGGAGCAGTGCTGGGGAGTGTGCAGCGCTAGGCTCTCTGGCCTCCAGCAACAGCATGGAGACTCATGAGCTCAAACAAGTCTTACATCTGTGCGATCCTCAGCATCCCTCTTCTTCTGGGCTGAGGTGTTTGAGAGTCAAGAGTATAGTTGACTGTCAGAGGGGGAAATGAGACCCCAACTTTGGAGAGTCTTCATTTTGCTTCTTTACCATATCTTCATGCAGTAACGTTGAGGGTCACATGGGTGTAAGAGTGGTGAGCAGAACACATCTGGTTGTCAGCCTGGACACTCCTTCCTACTGCATAGCACTGAACCATCATCTTATCTTAGAACAGGTATTTGTTGTCTGCTGGGCTGTGACAACAGTGTCCAGGCTTTCTCTAGATGTCCTACGATACAGTCTCCCTCAGTCTGTATTTTCTTGGCTAATGTCATTAAAACTCGTGTGGCCAGAGTTCATCTTCTGTGCTGTCTCTGTCTTCTTCCTTAAGAGGCTAAAACTTATGTAGATCTCTTCTGCATCTCTTACATGAATTTTTTAGTGTTTGCATGGGGGTCAGCTCTAATAATTGAATTTGTGTTCAGTTTTCTAATGGTTCCTTATTATTTGCCTTTGCATACTTGCAGACTTTTGTCGATAGATCATTTTCTCTGCCTTGATTTTTAATGGTGTCCTTGCCAAAATCAGCTGATGTGATGTGGGTGGGTATCTTGCTGGTATTTGTGTTTGAATATATGTTTCCATCTCTGTTTCTTCCATTTTCAACTCTTTGGATCTCTGAGACTTTGTGTGAAGGGGTGGAATCAGAAGTGCAGGGTCTGGAGAAGTCGCCCCTGTCCTCTGCTATTACTTATAGGATTGGACCCAGTTGGATGTTAAGTTTAGTGCTTGAGTAGCAGTTTGCCATATTTCAAGTCTATCTGAGAAAAGATCTGTCAGATAAACAACAGTGACAAGAGTGGAGGACAGGGGTCACTGAGAGTTTAACGTCCTTTAGATAAAAAAAAAAAAATGTTCTCTTAGCCAAATGGTGTAAATTCAGCAGGAAACCTACTTTGGTACTTTGGTATTTGTTGTTTGTGTATTGTCTCTATCCAATGCCAGTAGGAAACAGTCTAAGTGACTGACGTCAAGTGTACCATCATCAGGTGATTGGTGGCCTGACAGAGAAGCTCCAAGGAAACTGCCCTCTTCAGGATCTCCAGTTTAGACGCTGTGCACACGTGCACTTGTGTGTCCCAAGGCTCTATAGTGGCATGTTCTTTCTCTGCTCAGGTAGTTTTCCAGGGTCATCTCTGAGGAAAGAGAGGCATAAGTAACATTTATACACTATCCAAAAACACACAGCAGGAATCTATGCTGGAGATTTAAAGGTAACATACATTGGATGGCTTTCCTAGGGGATCCTTCTGTTATCCTCAGATCTTGATGACAATTGGAGCAGGTTCTGAAGCTGGATGCTGGAACATGAGCCATCTCACTGCCCTGCACAGGATGTCCTACTGAAGCTGTGTAGAACTTCTGAGCTTTCCCGAACTTAGAGATGACCTTTTTTATCACTGACACCAGGGCTGAGTGTGCAAGTCTTCAGGATAGGAATCCTCTGGGTCATGATGTGGCCAGGCACCTACAAGAGAAGGAATATTGTAGATCGATGGGGAAACTGGCTGAGAGTTCCACATCCACAGGCACAAGAACTGTGGTCCTGGCAGATAATGGCAGGTTTATTTTATGAAATTCAGGGACTAAAGAGGCAGGTATAATGCTCACTGTCATCCAAGGTGACCTTCCCCAGGCCAACAGTATTAGGGTTTCATCAGGGGCATCAGAAGGCAGGGAATGATTTCTCATGGCAGCCCTGCAACTTTCAGGAATCAGGCTCTGAGAACAAAGGAGGAAAAACATTTTCCCACCCACTGGTCTAAACATAGGCACTCTGCTTCCTGCACCTCATCTCACGTCCTCTTGTCTACATTAGACAGGATACATACTTGGTGAAAATGAGCTTCCACTAAAGATGATGTCCCAAGGAACCTGCAGATAATAGGAGAGAAAGGTGACCGATAAGACATCTGGAGTTGACTTGGAAAAACTCCATGTAACCCACCTCTACCAAACAGCTCACCGTGGCTGTGTCAAGCAGCCAGTGGGTGTACTTTAAGCATTGTGCCAACCAAATATGTTATTCCAGAAGAGCATCTAAGGAATCAGCTTTGTAATCTGTGAGGAAGACACGTGAGGACAGTTTTGGGATGAAGCATGTGAAGTTCCTCCTTCAAGTAGCTGGTAATAATCGACCCTGCCCTTGCTCCATCCAACAGAGAGGCAGTAAAGGAGGGAAGTAATGGATGCAGTGGTCTGAAACTCAGCTGACTTCTGTTCTCTAAGGTAAAAGGCTAAATATAGCAACTTACCTTTAGTATCAGGAAGAGTCATCATTAGAACCAAGGCAAATATCAAAATAAAAATCACAACGGTTCATTCTGAGATTTGCCTTTGTAGAGTCTGTCATGTGAGTCTGGACCCCATGATTCTCATCACTTGTATCTCCTGGGTTTCAGGGTTCTGGCTACAGCACCCAAGTCTCCCTTTCCCAGACACTGCATTCAGAAAAGTATATCACGAATGATACTTGCCTTAGTGATGACCACTGATGCAGAGCAGGTATGGCCACATAAACAAGAAGGTCTGCCACTCCAGTCTGGTTTTCCTTGCAAGGGTGTGTACACTCTGGTTGTCATGGTTCTTCAACCCAGTACAGTCTAAGCGTCTTGCCAGTTGTAGTGATTGTTCTTCATACAGGGGTAAGATGATGTTCACCTGTTATCCATAAACTGTCCCTCCAAAACAGCTAGGGGAAGAGGGGAAAGATGAGCTACTTGCCACAATTTATCCCAACGTCACTCTGAATCCATGACTCTGTTGTCTGTGCCCTTACCTTTGTTCCTCTGCATCATGAGCTTAATGACCATGTCCCTTGGAGTTGAAAACAGTTGACTCTGGCAGCCTCATGCTTATCTTTCTGTGGATCAGTATCAAGGATATAGTAAATCGCAGACACCTCTCCAATACAACAAGTTGGATAGTAGTGGGCTCAGTGCTGCCTTCAGCCATGAGACCCACATATAAGCTCTAGCTTTCAGTCCCTTCTGACTGGCCATTCTTTGTTACATCATTGGTTCTGTAGAGAGTATCCATGACAACACTTTCTTTCAACTTGACTTTCCTAAGAGGATTCTAGCTGAGTGCTTCTAATCTATAGTCACAAGTTTCTGTCTAGGTCTGACCCTGATGATGGAATCTAATCAAAAAGTTGTTTCAAGACTACAGACTAAGTAATGTGGCCAATGTAAACCGGGAAAATCAAGCAATATTCACCTTGCAAACTGGAGCAACGTTGCAGGATTTCTTCTATAGTGGTACCCATTTCCTTCCTGCTTGCTGTCACTTTCCTGTGAGGAGACAAAGATGGTTGTGACAAACATCCCACAGTAAAGACCCCTTCAGCAACAGCTAGAATGAACCATCATGCAGTGGGAGAGTCACCAGGGAAAAGAGGGAAATGGATACAGGCTGCCTGCTAACACATTAAAAAGGACGGTGGAAGGGAGAAGGAGATTCACCTCTGTCCAGTGTGAAAAAAACATCTCCTTTGGACTTAACCTTGAAGGGAAAGACCGATGAAGTTGTATGTCTGGCACATTGGAACTTTTAATTCAAGGGTATCTTTAGGGGGAATTGTGGCACAAGGCTGCTCTATGAAAAGGATGCTATTGAAGGCCAGCCATTAGACATACCTCCTGGTAACAATCGTTGTCTCTGGAAAAGCCTGTGATAGATGAAGGCTTACCATCCTCTGTGCTAGACTTCTCTGTTGGAGTACAGGACACTCTGTCATCTGGACTTTCTGCACGGCTCTCAATTTGTCTATCTCAGTGAAGAAAACTGCTAATCCAATGTCTCATCCTCTACATTGATTCGATATATGATAATGACATATGGAAGGAACAGTCTTAAGAACTTTGAACTATATACTTCAGAGTCTTGATCTTATATCCTTTTGGATCATCTGTTTCTGTTGGCTCTTCTTCTCATACTTTTCCTAATCTTTTCAGTTTTCTTCCCTCAAAACCTTAGATGATCTATAATTCTTTCTTCCTTTATCTAACACTACGTGATCCTAGAGAAGCTAAATAAGAAGGAGAATATAAAGAAAAACATATAGGCATCCTCCTGAATATTAACCTTCATCAGGCAATGAAAGGAGACAGAGACAGAGACCCACATTGGAGCACCGGACAGAAATCTCAAGGTCCAAACCAAGAGCAGAAGGAGAGAGAGCACGAGCAAGGAACTCAGGACCACGAGGAGTGCACCCACACACTGAGACAATGGGGATGTTCTATCGGAACTCACCAAGGCCAGCTGGCCGGGGTCTGAAAAAGCCTGGGATAAAATGGGACTTGCTGAACTTAGGGGACCATGAGCATGACTGAGAACTCAAGAACAATGGCAATGGGTTTTTGATCCTACTGCACTTATTGGCTTTGTGGGAGCCTAGGCAGTTTGGATGCTCTCCTTACTACACCTTGATGGGGGTGGGTGGTCCTTGAACTTCCCACAGGGCAGGGAACCCTGATTGCTCTTTGGGCTGATGGAGGGAGGGGGACTAGATTAGGGGAGGGGGGGGAAATGGGAGGCGGTGGCGGGGAAGAGACAGAAATCTTTATTAAATAAATAAAAGAAAAAACAAAATAAAAAAAACCCATTGTCATTGTTCGTGAATTCTCCGTAGTTCTCATTTTTCCATATTAATGGTATTCAATTTTCAGATGAAATAATGAATTTAAACATAAGAAAGAATTCCACATGCCTCAGTTTCGAAACAGGGAAGAAAGCCGGAAAATGCAGCGGAATAAGTGAATGAAGGGTTTTTGAGGCAATATATCATGGCTAATCCTTGTGTCCACTTGGGTACATTATGTGACCAAATTCTTTGACATACTTCTATAGAGTTAATTTCCTATATGAACAGTATTTGTGACTAGTTACTTTAAGCAGATTATACTATATAAATGCAGAGGGGAATCACTCATACAAACTCTTGAGTAAAGATTGTTGTTTCACAAAGGGAAGGCATTCTACTTCATATTTGAAGCTTAATTATCTGGCGAGAATTTTCAGTGAGCTGGTGTACCTCTGGCATTTTGAATTAAATAATATAATGGCAACTATGTGTTGAAAGTTTATCATACTAGCCCATCCTTCACATTGAACTTTCAATCCCTCACAATTATAGGAAAAACTCCATGATTAGATATGAATTTATCAACTACCTTCTATATATCATGCATCTATCTAACTATTTGTCAGTACCATAAATATCAATTATATATCAGAATTAATATATGTAGGGCTAACTAAAAATAGGTAGTATTGTATAATCAGATAATACGTAAGATAAATAGGCAAACAAGTTATGTTACAAAGTATACTTCAGCATGCCTTAGTAGTCTGTAGATCATATATTTCACATTAATCAGTGAGTGTACAAAATAAGCACTGAATAAATTATTTTAATTAATAAGATTTACCTACACTTATATCACTCTGAAATGAGTTTTTCACACTTTATTACTCATTGAAATAATGGCAGTTATATTTTTTAATATTCAAAGTGCTAGTCACACAATATTAGAATCATTAAAATTAACCAGTACTCATCTGGATAAATTTGGTCAGCTGTTCATGTTATCAATACTTATACTCATCAGACTCATCATTATTTAAGCTTTTATTTGAGAAGAAATAGTTTCATCATATCAGTCTATTAGAAGTGTAAGTAGCAAGAGTTTATTCCTAGAGCAGAGATACAGTGTTTCATGAGAAAATGGAAGCCAGACAGTAAATACAGAATAAAATACAAATTAGTAGATCTGAGACAAAAATCCCATACTCAACATATAACATCTGATTCATATCTAAGCTAATGATTTCACATAAATATATATTGTGGTTATCAATTAATATACACTTTGATTATTCTTATATTGGTACAGTTTCTTTATCATGGTAGTATGTACAAAGATAGGGTAAAATTTACTACTTCAACTAATTCAAACTTATACCCAAATACATTTATTTGGAAGATCTTATGTTAGATTTATTTAAAACAGGCCAATACTGATCACAATTAGATTTGTTTTTGCTTCCCTCCAATTGTTTTGTTCAGAGTGGTAGGACTCAGCTACACTCTGAAAAGGTATCATGCATAGTATACTGACTTTACCATTAGGTTCAGTTTATGGTATAAATTCTAATACTCATGTCTGTCTTAGAATACTTCTTATTGAAATTACCTGTATTGATATGCTCTGAATCTTTCTGGGGATAATCTAAGAAGGCAACAAATAATAGTCTCTCAGATGAATTACAGAATTCTGAAATTTTAGATGTTAATGGGGTTATTAAAGACAACACGGATAGCTAAAAGAGGCCTAAAGATCTGAAGGATAGTATCTGAGGGGTAAGAAGTCTACCCACAACTGGAATTGTTTGTCTTTTTTTTTTATTTTTTTGATTTTCAAGACAGAGTTTCTCTGTAGCTCTTTGGTTTCTGTCTGTCCTGGAACTAGCTCTTCTAGACCAGGCTGGCCTCGAACTCAAAGAGATCTGCCTGCCTCTGCCTCCCGAGTGCTGAGATTAAAGCCATGCGCCACCATTGCCCAGCTTGTCTATGTTTTGTTAATCTCCTCTATAATCTTATTCTTCCTTGTTCTCCTGTTCTACATTGTTGTCTACACTGTTCTTAGTTCTTCCCATTACAAACGTTCCCAGGCATATGTACCCCTAAAACCAGCAATTTTTCAGCCCTAGCAGGTCCATAGAAAATCAGATAAGAGTTTTTACACACATACACATTCACACACACACACACACACACAGACAGAGAGACAGAGACAGAGAGAGATTGAATGCATATATGTGGGGAGTAGGGCAGGGAGAAAAAAAGAGGCCCTAACACCTAGTCCTTAGTATATATTCATGGTGATATACTATGGCTTTGGTTGTGTATTCAAAGATAATCATCAGGAACTGATACTTAAAGTGACTTTTAGTGTAGGGGAGGAGATACATAGAAGAACTTGAAAACTACCAATTTATCTCTGTGACAACCTACTGAACATGAAACATACTAGTGACTTCATGTATGTATGTGCATGCTAGTGTGTGTGTGTATGTGTGTGTGTGTTTATGTGTGCTTTAGATGTTAGGGACGGGACATCTGACATGACCTATGCATGTTTTTGTGTCAGCGGCTAAAGAAGAGGGCATTCTGAGAAGCAACTTATACCAAACCATGCATTGGTTGTTTCTATAAGGGTGGGCAGACTTTCATGGGTAAGACACTTAGTCCTGTCTGTAAAGGTTTGGTTATAAGTAAATAGAAAATGTAGCAAAAACTGGCATATGTTCTGGGATGAGTATCTGAGGGGTTATATGAGAAACAGTGTATTCCAGATACAGCAGGACTGATGAGCACGTGAGCTCACAGAGGCTGTAGCTGTACAGAGGAGCACACAAGAGGTCAATTCAGGTGGTGGTTCTGTCATTGAAAAGAAGAAGTGGAAATGGAGTTCCATTCTTAACCAGACACATCTAAACGTTCCTGGAGGCAAAGGATAATCAGATTCCTCTAATGGTTACACACTGAGATCCTCCTGACTCCCTTTGCTAGGAACCATGACCTGGAATTATTGGCACTCAGAAAATTAACCCAATAAGAAATGGGATAGACTTTTGAGTTTGTTTTCATTTCTTTTTTGGGCATCCTATATGTATGTATTGCAAATTTTGACTTTTCCTTTGGCTTGTTTCCTTGTAGAGAGATAACCAGAATACTATAAGGAAAGGCAGGTTAGGAGGATCTGCGAGGAGTTGAGTAAGGGTGAAAATGATCAAAAATATATTCTATAAAAGACTTTCAATGATGAAATGTGAAAAAATAAATGACTGGTATGAATGCATTTGTGGATGGATTCTACCTGATTTTAAATAAAGGCAGCACTGATATTCCTGCAACTACTCCATAAAGGAAAAGAGAAGAGAGAGTTTCCAACATGTTCTACAGAGCCTCATGGAGCGTACAACCTGACATGATGACTTGAGCTTCTCCCTTGATCCCAAATCTTTGAAAAAAAGCACTGACTTTCAATCATAAGTTTACTCTGAATTTCATATGGATGTTTTCACAGAGACATGAAAAATACACACATAGCAAAATAAATGAATAGAACAAAACAACCCTAAATGTAAAATAAACAGAAATTATAAACCAACTGTTTATGAACATAAACATAACAATCCATATTGAAAGTATTTGAAATTGTCTAGCAAGTTCAACACCACATAAAGAAGGCCATATGCATGCAAAACCTCAGTTCTTTATTGAAGAAGATAAGAACAATTCTTACATGAAAGTTGACAATTAAAACATATGAAAAGAATACAGGATAAAGAAAACCTTTTGGTCAATAATGAAATTTAATCATTTTTCCAGAAAAGAGCTGCATATAAAGATGACTTTATTATGTGAGACATATCAGACTCAAAATGTACATATTGAGAGTAAGGACATGGAATAGGAGAACAGCAGACTCCATGTTATGGTCCACAGGGTTCTGGGCAGTTGCCTGGGTTTCTAGCAGGCACAGACTATTTAGAAAGAGTGATGCAATGTGTCCCTAGAATGTGTTCAGAATGTAGGCTTGGGCTCCTGATTCTTTAGATAGTAGGAACATGGGTAAGTAGCCTTATCCCCACCCCAAAGTGGTTTTGAAAACAGAGGGAGCATTTTGGGTCCAATGAAAGCAAAACAGTCTTGGAAGAGAGTGGCCAATCAAACTGCACCTGGTGTTGAGTAGTTAGAAACGCCTCTTCCAAATTCGTGGCTCCAATTCACTGTCTGTGTACACTACCTTTGCAACTGGTGTCCTTGACTTGAAAACTCTGCCTTCAACCTCACAGGACTGACAACAACCATCATTTAGACAGCTAACATGTACTATGCATCCTGAGCTAAGGCCTGAATGGTGGCATGTACAGAACTGAGCTAATTAGATAAGATAGACAAATTGGATGCCCGCATGGTTCAGGAGAAATTCAGGTGACTTGTGTCTGCTCTACAATGCTTTGGCACTCACCTGGACTGCATGTGGGGTCCTGTGAGAGCAGGGTTACTGCAGAAGGCTTTGCTTCTTTGCTCCTTT
Source organism: Microtus obscurus (assembly GCA_963919715.1). Classification (NCBI taxonomy): domain Eukaryota; kingdom Metazoa; phylum Chordata; class Mammalia; order Rodentia; family Cricetidae; genus Microtus; species Microtus obscurus. The sequence goes on from CAWTZC010000308.1 coordinate 266,966, forward strand.
CTGATAGGGATATCTCAGCTAGGCCATATCACAACCACACTTCTTCCCTTCCAGGGTCTCCTTTCAGTCCTGATAATAGACTTGGTTTATGAAGGTGGGATTTGTGTTTGATCTGTTTCTAGTATGTACTGAACGAATGGGTCATCGGGCAATATCTGTGTACTGTTGACTTGTAATCGCCCATAAATGGACCGTCAATAAGACCCCAAAATTCCTACATTTACAAAAATAAGATTTTGAAATGAAAATCTAGACTCACTTAAGATTCCAGCATCCTCTACTTGAATGTGTGCTGACATATCCCCGAGAGACCCCTCTCTTACTGAGAGTCAGGACTTAGGTCTATGTAAAATCCTTTACATTGTAAAAGTGAAAGTACATCATCAGCTTGCCATGGCCTATTATATCAACACTGGTCATCAACATCCTAAAATCAAAACAATTCAAAACATAACCTATCAAAACCACTATTCTGTTTGCTCTTTCCTCATTCCTTACACTGCCTTTTTAATGGGTCATTTTAATCCAAAAATCTGTTTCTCGGTTGGAACAAGTTCCAAAATTTATTCCATTCATGTGTTTTCTCAAACTTTGGGAAAGACTGCCAATCACTTGGAGGAAGTCCTCAAATATCTAGATGCAGTTTAACTATGTCCTAAGTATTCTTGCTAAATCAGCAGCAGTTCTTTTGAGGTGTTAGACTGTGTGTTTTTTGAGACTTCATCTAAATCTCTTCCACCACTTCCTTTCCTCCATATACCTCAGGATTTCCCATGAATCCCTGCATAAAATAAATACTTACATGAGTTCCATACAGTTATGTATAGATTTTTCCACACATATAAACACATTTATTTGTAAACTATTGAGTTCATTTAGCTTTGTTTTATTCATCTATGTGTTTAGGGACTGAATGAATTATGTCGGAACTTGCCTCTGTATGAAACTGGCTTATCCTCTCTCAGTAAGTATTCACACCTAGCCTTGTTGTCAAAGAGAAAACCTGTCTTCTTCATATATGAAAAATAAAGTCAAATTCCTCCCCAAGGCCTCTATTCTTCAAGTGTCAGATTTGTTGTTTTCTACATTCCTTTTCCAAAGTCTCTCATGTCCATCTCCTTCAAAATATATTTTCTGATCAGCTACCTTAATAATATTTTGATTCTTGAATTGTATTTGTTTAGAGAATTATTTACTTTCTCTATGACAGCTATTTACCTAGTTAGTGTTGTAGTACATACTTTTATCCCAGCACTCAGGAGGTAGAAGCAATAAGATCCTAAGATTGAGGATGCTCTTGGGATACTGACCTACTATGTTTTCCATTGCTGATAGACATCATGACAAAAACAATGTGGGGAAGAAAGAGTTTATTTGGCTAACATGTTCTGATCAACGTCTGTCACTTAGGGAAGTTTGGGCAGGAACTCAAGCAGAAGCTGAGGCAGAAAACAGAGAAATCTGGCTACTGTCTTGCTCATTTGACTTATACTACTTCAGACCAATTTGATGGGGTCAAGTCACCCAACGTGGGTTGGGGTTTTCCACATGATTCAACAAGATAATGAATCCTGTGATTGGTCACAAACTGCAAAGTCGCAAGCCTACTTTCAGATGCTCAACACATTAAGTTTTTTCGTTAGTGACCCATCTTCCTAGGAAAATCCATGGATTAGCAACAGATTATATTGAGTAAGTGAGTCCAGATCCAGAAAGACAAATGCTGAAAAGTTGTTGACATAGACTATTCTTAGCTTCCATTCTTCAGATGAGAGTATAAAACATGGAGGAAGAGACAGTGGAGAAGCTACCTGGGGTGGCTGGATAATTTGATGTATATGTCTAAGTAGGAATTCGATATAGTGGTGGGGATATTGAGTAGGAAATATGTATGTATTTGTAGGGCTTTGGATGTGTGAGGACATATGTGATAGTTCTTAACACAGCCATGTTTATGTAAGAGAATGTGGCTACAGGAGAGGAAACAGAGAAAGACCAGCATCTTGATACCTTGGTGGGACTTTGGTTAGAGTGGAGTATACATACAGAAATTCACATCACTGAGGCAGGTATTGTGGCTGAGTTTTATCTCAGTAAAGCATACAAGTAGCCACATTTTGGGCGGTCTTATGATATGAAGAGCCAGACAGACATAGACATGTAGATATTTGTGATGCTTTGCCTATAAATCCTAGACTTGTGGTGTGTGTGTATGTGTGTGTGTCTGTGTGTGTGTGTGTCTGTGTATGTATATCTGTGTGTGTGTATGTGTATGTGTGTGATGTATTAAGAATTTTGTTACTGGGTTTGGGGCACTGAGCACTACTGATCAAGTACCCACGTTGGTACATTGATGTCTAGATAATGAAAGGAAGAACCTATCATGACCTGAGACCTCATCCAGTGTCTATGATCTGTATAATACAGGAGAAGCCAGTAGGACTGGAAAAATAAGCCTGACAGTGGGCCTTTAGCTGTAAGGAAGGGGATACCTATTATACCCTTAAACATAACCATCTGTGTGGGTGTATGTCTGCGTGTGTGTGTGTGAGTGTGTGTGTGTTTATATGTTTGTATATCTAGTGTGCTGCTATATGGGAGGACTATCTTGAAAATCAGACACTTTGTCATATGTGCATGCTGGTGTGTGTGTGTGTGTGTGTGTGTGTGTGTGTGTGCTTATGTATGTGGATTGTACTGTAGCTAACCTGACACTAGCTTGACATGAACATATCTCCATATGATAAGCTCTATTTATAGGCAAAGTGATGCACAGAGACACCTGTCACCTGGCTGTAGGGGAGGATGAACCATGCAGGACCTGCAATGCAACCATGTGTGTGTAGGTGGAGATTTACAATTAGAAAACAGAACCTGTGAAGTGCTTTGTAGGAATATGGGGATAGAAAGCAAGGTGGAACACCTAATTGTGATCATGTGTGACTTTGGTTGTATGGAATGGTTATGCTCTAGGACCAGACCCGGAGACTTTTATGTATATGTTGAACTTGTACTATAGCAGAGGGTACCTAACAGGATCAGAGAACTGAAGTGTGTAAGGCAGGCAGGGAAAACCTAGCTGGAATTGACTCCAGGTTGTATGTGTGATTTGTGTTTATGAGAATTGGTAGCTTACAGGAGAAGATAGTGAGATCTGTGTGGATGTGTATGTCTGTGTTTGTTTCTGTGTGTGTGTGTGTGTGTGTGTGTGTGTGTGTGCATGTTATGTCTGGAGAGAGAGAGAGAGAGAGAGAGAGAGAGAGAGAGAGAGAGAGAGAGAGAGAGAGATTTAGTTCCTATATGTGGGGCTTTGAATGTATGGCAGAGAAACAAAGAAGTGATGACAGTAGCCCTGTGTTTATTTTTACAGCTTTATACCCTCAGTATGGTTGTTTTTATGAGGGTACTTATTAGGAAATGATATTCAGCCATAGCTTATTTCAGTGTAGGGCAGGAAATACTTAGAAGGAATAGCCACTTACCAATTTATGTAAGATTTATGTGTACGTAAGATTTCTCTGTGAGGGAATATCATGAAGTACTTGATACGAACTGGCGTATTCATGTATGCGTGTTGCATGCTTGCATGCAAGTGCCTGTGTTTATGTGTGTGTGTATGTGTGTGTGTGTGTGTGTGTGAGAGAGAGAGAGAGAGAGAGAGAGAGAGAGAGAGAGAGAGAGCATACTAAGCTGTGTACGTTTGATATGTATGCAAGATTTCTCTGTGAGGGGATAACGTGAAGAATCAGATAAACACTAGTGTTTTCAAGTATGTGTGTGCGCGTGCATGCATGCAAATGTCTGTCTGTGTGAGTTTGTGTGTATGTGTGTATGTATGTGTGTGTGTTCATGTGTGTCTGTGGTACATGTATTGTGTTAATGTGTGCCTTAGATTTTAGGTAGGAAAAACCTCACATTACCTATCACCACCCATGTTTCTACTGTGTCAGTGGCTGTAGAAGAGGGAATTCTGAAAAAATGTCTTGTTCCAAATCATGTACTGGGTGTTGTTGGACATACCAGTTGGCAGATCTTGTGCAGCATGATACTTAGCCCTGTGTGGACGATTTTAGTTGTAAGGAAATGGTAAATGTAGCAAAACCTACCATCAAGATCTGGCGTGTGTCTGGGGGGACTTGACTATGGGTGTGGGCATACCTACCAGACATGACTCCAAGATCTCTTTCTCTTGTTCTAAAGTTCTTGTGTTTCCCTTCTCTCCTCCCCTCTAAACCCCTCCCTTCCACTATCCTCCCCTTTTCTCTCCTCCCCTTTCCTCCTCTCCCCTCTCCTGCCATCTCCATCCTCTCCTCTAGTCCCATCACCCCATTCTACACACCCCTATCTCTTCCCCTCTCCTCTCTTCTACTCCCCTGCCCTCCACTCTCCTCTCCATCCCTCCCCTCGTTTTACCTCTCCTATCCTCTCCTCCCATCTCCTTCTTTCTCTTCTCATTTCTTCTGCTTTTGGCCCCTCATTTCTCCTACCTTCTCTTCCCCTTCCTCCTCTTCTCTCCTCTCTTGTCCTCTCTTCTCCTCCCCTCTCCCTTCTTCTCCCCTCCCCTCTCCTCTCACCTCTTCTCTCCTCTCCCCTTCTGCCCTCCTCTTCTCTCCCCCTCTTCTTCCACATCTCTTTCTCCCTCCCACCATCATGTATTTGTGTATGCAACTTGGCTCTTTAGAATTGAAAAAAAAGCAGCTCCTGATATCTCTATGCATGTGTGTTAGATTTGTATGTAGCAGAGTATATAACTAACTTAATCTGATCTGTATCCATGTATGGGTGTGTGAAGCTTTGCCTTTAGAGGCAAAAAAGGCAGGAACTGTCAGATAGTATATCACCTTTTGCATGTCTTTCTGTGTGTTTGTTTGTGTGGTATGATCTTTTACCTAGTAAAGAATATTGGCACAGAAGAATCTTAATACATTGAAATGTCCGTGTAAGTGCAGTGATGTGGACGGACATGCTGTCAGTTCCTGCCATTTTTCTCTCCATAGACAAAGTCTTATATACATGGATAGATACCACATTCAGCTAGTTATAGCCTCCCCTATGGAAAAATCCACACACAGACAAATAGATGTAAGGGCCGGCTGAAACCCCAGTCCTGAATATCCAAATTACACACAAAAAAAACATGTAGGACAGAGAGAGAGAGAGAGAGAGAGAGAGAGAGAGAGAGAGAGAGAGAGAGAGAGAGAGGAAGAAGGAGAGAGAGAGAGAGAGAGAGAGAGAGAGAGAGAGAGAGAGAGAGAGAGGAGATTAAGTTCCTATATGTGCGACTTTGGATGTATGGCAGGTAGAAACAAAGAGGTCATGACATCTAGCCTTGTGTTTATTCTCACAGCTTTATACATTCAGATGGGTTGTATTTTTGAGGGTTCTATCAGGAACTTATATCTACCCATAGATGATGTTCAGTGTAGACAGAAAATAATTAGAAGGAATAGCCACTTATCAATATATGTACGATTTATATGTGTGTAAGGTTTCTCTGTGAGGGTATAACATGGAGTACTTGATACAAATTGATGTATTCATGTATGTGTATTTTCATGCATGCATGCATACAAGTCTGTATTTTTGTGTGTCTATGTGTGTGTGTGTGTGTGTGTGAGAGAGAGAGAGAGAGAAGAGAGCATACTAAACTATGTAAGCTTTATGTGTTTGTGCAAGATATCTCTGAGATGGGACAACATGAAGAATCTGATAAAGGCTTGGTTTCATGCATGTGTGGACATGAATGCATGCAAGTGTAGTATGTGTGTGTGTGTGTGTGCATTGTATCTGTGGTGCATGTATTGTATTGATGTGTGCTTTAGATTTTAGGTAGAAAAATACCTCACATTACCTATCACCACCCATGTGTCTACTTTGTCAGTGGCTACAGAAGAGGGGATTCTGAAAAGTATCTTATTCCAACTCATGTATTGGGTAATGGTGGAGGACATGCCAGTTGGCAGATCTTACATGGCATGACACTTAGAACCTGGCATCAGGATCTGGTGTGTGTCGGGGGGGGGGTTGTTTGACTATGGGTGAGGGCATACCTACTCGACCTGACACCAAAATCTCTTATTGTTTCAAGGTTCTTGTGTTTCCCTCCTCTCCTCTCCTCCCCCCTTTTCTTCATCTCCTCTCCTCTCCTCCCCCCTTTTCTTCATCTCCTCTCCTCTCCTCTCTTCTTCCCCCTCCTCCTCTCTTCTCCTATCCCCTCCTCCGTTCTTCTCCACTCACATCTTCCCTTTCTACTCCCCTTTCCTCCTCTTCTCTCTCCTTCCATCTCCTTTCCTCTTCCCCGCTCTCCTCAACTCAAATCTCCCCACTTTTACTTTTCACTTCTCTTTAATCCTCCCCTCCTGTCTCTTCCCCTCCCCTGTCCTCTCTTCTTCTCCCTATACTATCTCCTCTCCTCCCCTCCCCTCTACTCCCATCTTCTCCATCTACTTTCTCTTTCCCTCTCCTCCCTTCTACTCCCCTCTTCTTCCCACTCCTCTCTTCTCCTCCCATCTACACTCTCCTCCACTCTCCTTTTCTCCCCTCTCCTTTCCAACACTCTTCCCCCATATCCTCTAAACTCCTCTCCTCTCTTCTCTTCCCCTGCTTTCCACTCTCCTCTCTTCCACTCGACTTCCTTTTCCTTTACTCCCCTCTGCTCTCCTCCTATTTCTTCCCCTCAACTTTCCTCTTCTCTACTCTCTGCTCCTCGCCTCTGTTCTCCTGTTGTCTGCACCCCTCTACTATCCTCCCCTCTCTTTCGGTCTCCTCTCTTCTTCTGCCCTCACCTCTCCTCACTTCTCCTCTCCTTCCAAAATGTGTTTGTCTGTGTAACTTGGCTTTTCAGAATTGGGAACACAGCAGGTCCTGACATCACTTTGTGTGTGTGTTGGATTTGGATGTAGCAGCAGATATAACTAATTTAATCTGATCTGAGTCCATGTATGTGTGTGTGTGAAGCTTTGCCTTTAGAGACGAAAAAGGCAGGAACTGTTACACATTAAAATGTCTGTCTAAGTTCAGTGATGTAGACGGACATGCTGTCAGTTCCTGTCATTTTCGTCTCCATAGACAAAGTCTTATATACATGGATAGATACCAGATTCAGTTAGTCATAGCCTCCCCTATAGCAAAATCTACACACAGACAAATAGATGTAAAGGTCGGCTGAAACTCCAGTCCTGAATATCCAAATTACACACAAAAACACATGCAGAACAGAGAGAGAGAGAGAGAGAAGAGAGCGTACTAAACTATGTAAGCTTGATGTGTTTATGCAAGATATCTCTGAGATGGGACAACATGAAGAATCTGATAAAGGTTTGTTTTCATGCATGTGTGGACATGAATGCATGCAAGTGTAGTATGTGTGTGTGTGTGTGTGTGTGTGTGCATTGTATCTGTGGTGCATGTATTGAATTGAAGTGTGCTTTAGATTTTAGGTAGAAAAAAACTCACATTACCTATCACCACCCATGTGTCTACTTTTTCAGTGGCTATAGAAAAGGGGATTCTGAAAAGTATCTTATTCCAACTCATGTATTGGGTGATGGTGGTGGACATGCCAGTTGGCAGATCTTACACGGCATGACACTTAGCCCATGTGGAAGACTTTAGTTGTAAGGAAATGGTAAATGTAGTAGAACCTGGCATCAGGATCTGGTGTGTGTCTGGGGGGGGGTGCTTGACTATGGGTGAGGGCATACCTACTTGACCTGACACCAAAATCTGTATTGTTTCAAGGTTCTTATGTTTCTCTCTTCTCTTCTCTTCTCCTCCCCTCTTTTCTTCCTCTCCTCTCCTCTCCTCTCTTCTCATCTTCTTCCCTCTCCTCCTCTCTTCTCCTATCCCCTCCTCCATTCTTCTCCACTCATATCTTCCCCTTCTACTCCCCTTTCCTCCTCTTCCCTCTCCTCCCATCTCCTTTCCTCTTCCCCACTCTCCTCAACTCACATCTCCCCACTTTTACTCCCCACTTCTCTTCAATTCTCCCCTCCTGTCTCCTCCCCTCCCCTGTCCTCTCTTCTTCTCCCTATACTATCTCCTCTCCTCCCCTCCCATCTACTCCCATCTTCTCCATCTACTTTTGCTTTCCATTTCCTCCCTTCTACTCCCCTCTTCTTCCTTCTCCTCTCTTCTCCTCCCCTCTACACTCCCCTCCACTCTCCTTTTCTCCCCTCTCCTTTCCAACACTCTTCCCCCATATCCTCTAATCTCCTCTCCTCTCTTCTCTTCCCCTGCTTTCCACTCTCCTCTCTTCCACTTGACTTCCTTTTCCTTTAGTCCCCTCTGCTCTCCTCCCATTTCTTCCCCTCAACTTTCCTCTTCTCTACTCTCCGCTCCTCGCCTCTGTTCTCCTGTTGTCTGCACCCCTCTACTATCCTCCCCTCTCTTTCGGTCTCCTCTCCTCTTCTACCCTCACTTCTCCTCTCCTACCAAAATGTGTTTGTTTGTGTAACTTGGCTTTTCAGAATTGGGAACACAGCAGGTCCTGACATCACTTTGTGTGTGTGTTGGATTTGGATGTAGCAGAGGATATAACTAATTCAATCTGATCTGGGTCCATGTATGTGTGTGTGTGTGAAGCTTTGCCTTTAGAGGCGAAAAAGGCAGGAACTGTTACACATTAAAATGTCTGTCTAAGTTCAGTGATGTGGACGGACATGCTGTCAGTTCCTGCCATTTTCGTCTCCATAGACAAAGTCTTATATACATGGATAGATACCAGATTCAGTTAGTCATAGCCTCCCCTATAGCAAAATCTGCACACAGACAAATAGATGTAAAGGTCAGCTGAAAGTCCAGTCCTGAATATCCAAATTACACACAAAAACACATGCAGGACAGAGAGAGAGAGAGAGAGAGAGAGAGAGAGAGAGAGAGAGAGAGAGAGAGAGAGAGAGAGAGGTATTTTCGGGGGTTCTATCAGGAACTGATATTCAGCCATAGCTGATTTTTTGGAAAGTTCAGGAAATATTTAGAAGGAATAGCCACTTACCAATTTATGTGAGATTTATGTGTATGTAAGATTTCTCTGTGAGGGGAAAACAAGAAGTACTTGAATCAAACTGGTGTATTCATGTATGCATATTTGTGTGCATGTATGCAAGTGTCTGTCTGTTTGTGTGTGTGTCTGTGTCTGTGTGTGTGTGTGAGAGAGAGAGAGAGAGAGAGAGAGAGAGAGAGAGAGAGAGAGAAGAATACCAAACCTTGTAAGACTGATGTGTATGCAAGATTTCTCTGTGAGAGGATATCATGAAGAATCTGATATGTACGGGTGTTTTCATGCATGTGTATGTGTGTGCAGGCATGCAAGTTTTTGTCTGGGAATGTATGTATGTGTATGAGTGTGTGCATGTGTGTCTGTGATGCATACATTGTGTTGATATGTACTTAAGTCTTTAGGTAGGAAAAACCTCACATTAACTATCACCACCCATGTGTCTAATGTCAGTGGCTCTAGAAGAGGGGATTCTGAGAAGTATCCTGTTCCAAATCATGTGTTGGGTTGTGGTGGATATACCTGTTGGCAGATCGTGCATGGCATGACACTTAGCCCTGTGTTGAAGACCTTAGTTGTAAGGAAATGGTAAATGTAGCAGAACCTGGCATCAGGATCTGGTATGTGTCTGTAGGGCCTTGAAAATGGGTGAGGGCATACCTACTCTACCTGACACCAAGATGTCTTTCTCTTGTTCCAAGATTCTTTTGTTTCTCTCCTCTCCTTCCTCATCCTCCCCTCTCCTCTCCTCCATTCCTCTTTCCTCCTTTCCCCTCAGCTCATATCTCCCCTTTTGCCTCTCCTCTCCTCCCATCTCTTCCCCTCTCCTTCCTTCTCCTATTTTCTTTTATATTTACCCTCATATCTACTACCCACTCCTCTCCTCCCCCTCCTCTCCTCCTCTCTCCTATCCTCTCTTCTTGTCCCCTCCTGTCCATGGTCCTCTCCTCCCCTCTTCTGTGATCTCCTCCTCTCTCCTTTCCTTCCCTTTCCTCTTCTTGTCCCCTCCCCTCCACTTGTCATCTCTTCCACTCTCCTCTCTTCTTGTCTTTCCTCCCCTCTCCTCTTCTTCGCTCTCCTCTTCTATGCTCCCCACCCCTCCCCTCCCCTCTCCTCTCCTACCTTTGCTTCCCCTCTCCTCTCCTACCAAGTGTGCAAAATCTTTCTGTGAGAGAATTTTCCATCATGGTCTGGCAGCTGTCAGTGTGTTATAGGAAGTCAAACAGGACCCACTATCTAGTCATGGATGTATGGTCACAGGGCTAGTATTATGTGCAATGTATTTGACGAATTGCCCTGTATGTCAGAGAGAAGAGAGGAAGAATGAGAAGTCGAGCCAAGCACCATATCTCTTAAGTGTATGTTAGCATATAGATGACCTGGTATCAACCAAGGAGTGATAATGTATGTGCAATAGGTTGGCAATGCGGGATGTGATGTCCAGCAGAGCCTGCCATGTTAGTGTGTGTGTGAGCCATTTAGGGTGTCAATGGAGCCTGGTACCGAGCAGTGTATGTGTGGCAGCTTCGGGGTGATGTGTGCATTTCAAGAAAGTCAGCAAGCCTCGTAGGACTGTCATGAGTGTTAGAATACCCATCAGGTCTGCTATCCAGAAGGTGTGTTTAGGTAGATGTGATGTGGTGTCCAATGTGTCATGAAACTACCAGTTTTGTTGCGGTGGTGGGTGTAATATTCAAAAGGGCCTGACATATACTGGTGTATATGAATCTTCAGGGATCTGAGGGTGTCAACTGAGGACAATAACTACCAGTACATTTCATTACAATGGCAAGAGACTGTCCTGTATGCCCTGATAAGTGTAGTTCGTAAAGTGGAACTCTGTGGGTGATATTCAGAATCCAGAGTAAGGAATGCATGTGAGGAATGCATGAGGGTTTGTTCACCAAGGCTTGATACCCAGAAGTTGGTGTTAGGTTTTGTGGGAAGCTTTGAATGTACCAATGTTAAAAATGGATTTTAGGCTCTGTGTGTGCTGTGTTTGTTTCTCATTAAAGTCCGCCAGCTGGCAGCATAAGTGATGTGGCATGGTCATAGTGTCTCACGTTGAATTATACCTGGTGCTGGATGTCAATGCAGGAGGATTCCAATAGTGTTTGAATCAAGCAGTACATGTATGTTCTTGATAGGAGATAGAGTACCCAACACAGCCTGATACCTTACACCATATCTCAGTTGACATTCTGGGTAGAGCGATGTAAAATACAGCCCAGAACCTATCATTGATTTTGGGACAGCAGGGAAGGTAATTGTCTAGCTGGGCCCAGTACCTAGGAGAATGTATGGTGATTGAGGTGAGGTGTGTCCTTGGTGTCCTTCAACTGGCAGTAAGTAAGGTGTTAACATGGATGAACGTGCACAGCACAGACAAGGTTCTCACTTCAGTTTCTGCTCTTTTACACAAATTAGTATACCATCCACCACAGTGCTATTATCAGAATCAAGTGGACAGCTCATCTCCTTCCCACACAGTGTGAGAGGTGTCAGCCCTCATCACACTATACATTCTAACTGTCCCTTCCCACAGCCACACAAAATAGATTGTTGTTCACCATGCCAAGATAAACTCCATATGCTCCCTCACAGTGCACATAAGATGGAAGTTTCAAACCCCAAAAACCAACTGTCTCATGGCATAAATACCACCTCCACTCTCACAGTTCTATGTATCAGGTCCTTCTTGACTGTTTCTTCCTGAGGCTCTATTAAGTAAATCAAATGCCATTTTCCTGGCCTATAAGATAGAAATTTAAAGCTAGAATCACACTACACATCACGTCAGCCTGATTGGTCCACCCCAGCTCTCATATTGCACATGCTCTCAGTCTTTCAAGGACGTGAAACTCCCGACACTTAATCTAAAATATAAAATATTATTAGGGTATTCTGGACAAAATTCTCCACCACTCTTCTAAACCTGTAGCTATGAATCCCTGATACACACATTATTAACCCCCATATTCACGCCTGTTTGCTATCCCTTCCTTGATTGCTACAGCCCCACACATACTGGCAGGTATCACAGCTTCTCTTTAGGCATTGCTAGACTCTCCTCTGCTTCCCTCTTGAGGAACAGACTAAATAGACTGGCAGGATCAGGTGCTGCTGGAACTCACCTGCCTTCTGCCTGCTCCATGAACGCTGTTCTATGTTTTCTCCCAGACCATTCCCTACCCAAGTAGAGTGCTAGGTGACACAGATGTCTTCATGCTGCTGACACTGGGTGCTGGAAATCAGGAGCAGCTGGTCACCTCCATGCCATTCCACATTAAATGCTATGTATCAGGCCACGATAGACACCACTGTCACTCAACAAACTCCACCATTTCATCAGTTCTTATGAGGACCCCAATATCCCCCACATATAAACAACTAGATTTCACGCTCAGATGGACAGCCGACTCTGGAATACGACTGTGTGTTCAAGATAGTTTTCAGATTCTGCTCGTCACCTCCTAACCTTAATTCTCCTTATCCACACAAGTAGGCATCAGACTCTTCAGAATATTTCCTCCTGCTTACATCACACATGGACTGCAAGGCTTTAGCAGGCAATGGTTCAGCATGGCCTATGAAACATCAGTGGGCCCTGAGTGACAAGCGGGTGCAGTTTCTGTGTAGTAGCACTGAGAAGTTATGTGTAGGTGGGGTGGGAGGGTGTTCTAATTGAAATTTATATACAGTATTTTTAGAACTTCATGGTTGGGTTCTTACAAGGCCTGATATGGAAGAGATCACATAGGGCTGTCGAGAGCTGGTATCTTGCTGGTTCTAATACCACCCAATGCATTGAGATGGTGTCAGGCAGGCAATGTCAAACAGTGCCAATTACTAGCAATGCTGTTTAGCACAGCAGATGGGAGGGGACATTTGTGTAGGATCTTTACTTCTACTGGAATGGGAGTTGTTGGAAAAGTAACATCCTGAACTGATATATAGTAATGTATATGGATGACAATATATGAGTGTACGGGTAAGAAAAATGTCAGGTAAGAATTGATATCAAATGGATATGTGGATTGTAATATGTGGATGTCCATCAGGGTCTGACAGCTAGCTGTTTTGGAATATATGTGGGGTGTCAGCACAGCCTGGCTCCATGTATTATTGTGAGGCAGCAAAGGTGGTGTGGTCTGCATGGGTTGACATCTAGCACTGAGAGTGGAGCAGTGCTGGGGAGTGTGCAGTGCTAGGCTCTCTGGCCTCCAGCAGCAGCACGGAGACTCATGAGCTCAAGCAAGTCTTACATCTGTGCTATGCTCAGCATCCCTCTTCTCCTGGACTGAGGTGTTTGAGAGTCAAGAGTATAGTTGACTGTCAGAGGGGGAAATGAGCCCTAAGCATTGGAGAGTCTTCATTCTGCTTCTTTACCATATCTTCATGCAGTAACGCTGAGGGTCACATGGGTGTAAGAGTGGTGAGCAGAACACATCTGGTTGTCAGCCTGGACACTCATTCCTGCTGCATAGCATGAACCATCTTGTTGGTATTTGTTTTCTGCTGGGCTGTGACAACATTGTTCAGGCTTTCTCTAGGTGTCCTACGATACAGTATCCATCAGCCATGATTTAGCTTTTGGATATTTTTAGCTAATGTCATCAAAGCTCGTGTGGCCAGAGTTCATTTTCTGTGCTGTCTCTGTCTTCTTCCTTAAGAGGCTAAAACTTATGTAAATCTCTTCTGCATATCTTACATGAATTTTGTAGAGTTTGCATGGGGGTCAGCTATAATAATTGAATTTATGTTCAGTTTTCTAATGGGTTCCTTATTGTTTGCCTTTGTGGACAGATCATTTTCTCTGCCTTGATTTCCATGGTGCCCCTGACTATATCAGCTGATGTGATGTAGGTGGTTCTCTGGCTGGTATTTGTGTTTGAATCCATGTTTCCATCTCTGTTTTTTTTTTCCCTGTCCAACTCTGTGGATCTCAGAGGCTTTGTGTGAAGGGCTGGAACCAGAAGTGCAGGGTCTGGATGAGTCGCTACTGTCCTCTGCCATCACTTTTAGGATTAGACCCAGTTAGATGTCACATTTAGTGCTTGGGTAGAAGACTGACATTTTTCAAGTCTATCTGAGAAAAGATCTGTCAGCTTAACAACAGTGAAAAGAGTGGAGAAACAGGGGTCTCTGAGAGTTTAGAGTCCTTTGAATTCCTCTCAGAAAAATACATGTTCTATTTGCTGGTGTAAATTCAGCAGGAAACCTACTTTGGTACTTTGGTATTTGTTGTTTGTGTATTGTCTCTATCCAATGCCAGTAGGAAACAGTATAAGTGACTGAGGTCAAGTGCACCATCATCATTTGTTTGGTGGCCTGAGAGAGAAGGTCCAAAGAAACTGCCCTTTTCAGAAACTCCAGTTAATAGGCTGTGCACACATACACTCGTGTGTCCCAGGGGTGGCATGTTCTTTCTCTGCTCAGGGAGATTTTCAGGGTCATCTCTGAGGAAAGAGAGGCATAGGTGACATTTTTACACTATCCAAAAACACACCTCATGAATGTATGCTGGAGATTTAAAGGTAACATACATTGGACGGCTTTCCTAGAGGATCCTTCTGCTTTCCTCAGATCTTGATGACAATTGGAGCAGGTTCTGAATATGGATGCTGGAACATGAGCCATCCCAATGCCCTGCACAGGATGCACAGGATGTCCTCCTGAAGCTGTGTAGAACGTCTGAGCTTTCCCAAACTCAGAAATGACCTTTTTCATCACTGACACCAGGGCTGAGTGTGTGGGGATAGGAATCCTCTGGGTCACTATTCAGAATGTGGCTGGACACCTACAAGAGAAGAAATATTGTAGATCAGTAAGGAAACTGACTGAGAGTTCAACATCCACAGGCACAAGAGCTGTGGTCTTGGCAGTTAATGGCAGGTTTATTTTATGACATTCAGGGACTAAGGAGGCAGGTATATGCTCGGTGTCATCCAAGGTGACCTTCCCAAGGCCAACAGTATTAGGGTTTCATCAGGAACAGCAGAAGGCAGGGAATGATTTCTCATGGCAGCCGTGCAACTTTCAGGAATCAGGCTCTGGGAACAAAGGAGGAAAAGCATTTTCCCACCAGCTTGTCTAAACACAGGCACTCTGCTTCCTGCACCTCATCTCTCGTCCTCTTGTCTACATTAGACAGGGTACATACTTGGTGAAAGTGAGCTTCCACAAAAATGATGTCCCAAGGAACCTGCAGATAATAGGAGAGAAAGGTGACCATCAAGACATCTGGAGTTGACTTAGGGAAACTCCATGTGACCCACCTCTACAAAACAGCTCACCGTGGCTGTGTCAAGCAGCCAGTGGGTGTACTTTAAGCATTGTGCCAACCAGATATGTTATGTCCAGAAGAGCATCTAAGGAATCAGCCTTGTAATCTGTGAGGAAGACACGTGAGGACAGTTTGGGGATGAAGCATGTGAAGTTCCTCCTTCAAGTAGCTGGTAATAATCGACCCTGCCCTAGCTCCATCCGACAGAGAGGCAGTAATGGAGGGAAGTAATGGATGCAGTGGTCTGAAACTCAGCTGACTTCTGTTCTCTAAGGTAAAAGGCTAAAGATAGCAACTTGCCTTTATTATCAGGGAGAGTCATCATTAGTCCCAAGGCAAATGTCAAAATAAAAATCACAACGGTTCATTCTGAGATTTGCCTTTGTAGAGTCTGTCATGTGAGTCTGGACCCCATGATTCTCATCGCTTGTATCTCCTGGGTTTCAGGGTCCTGGCTACAGCACCCAAGTCTCCCTTTCCCAGACACTGCATTCAGTAAAGTATATCACAAATGATACTTGCCTTAGTGATGACCACTGATGCAGAGCAGGTATGGCCACATAAACAAGAAGGTCTGCCACTCCAGTCTGGTTTTCCTTGCAAGGGTGTGTACACTCTGGTTGTCATGGTTCTTCAACCCAGTACAGACTAAGCATCTTGCCAGTTGTAGTGATTGTTCTTCATACAGGGGTAAGATGATGTTCACCTGTTATCCATAAACTGTCCCTCCAAAACAGCTAGGGGAAGAGGGGAAAGATGAGCTACTTGACACAATTTATATCACGATGACTTTGAATCCATGACTCTGTTGTGTGTCCTCTTACCTTTGTTTCTCTGCATCATGAGCTTAATGACCACGTCCCTGGAGTTGAAAACGGTTGACTCTGGCAGCCTCATGCTTATCTTTCTGTGGATCACTATCAAGGATAAAACACATCACAGATACCTCTCTAATACAACAGGATGAAAATCAGTGTTCTCAGTGCTGCCATCAGCCATGAGACCCACAGATAAGCCCTGGCATTCAGTCCCTTCTGAGTGGCCACTCTTCATTACATCATTGGTTCTGCAAAGAGGGTGTCCATGACAACACCAATGCAACTTTCAAAAGAGGATCCTAGCAGAATGCTTCTAATCAATAGTCCCAAGTTTCTGTGTAGCTCTGACCCTCTGACCCATGATGTGGGATCTAACAAAAAAGTAGTTCCAAGACCGTGGAGTAAGTCCTGTGTCCACTGTACACCAGTATCAGGACAATCAAGCAATACCCACCTTGCAAACTGGAGCAATATCCCAAAATTTCATCCACAGTGATATCCATTTCCTTGCTGCTTGCTGTCACTTTCCTGTTAGGAGACAAATATGGTTCTGACAAGCACCCCACAGTAAGGGCCCCTTCACCAATAGCTAGACTGATCCAGCATGCAGTGGGAGTGTCTCCCCTGAAAAGAGGGAAATGGATACAGGCAGCCTGCAAACACATCAGCGGGGAGAAGATAGGAGGAAGGAGGAGATTCACCTTTGTCTGGTGTGAAAAAACATCTCCCTTTGACTTGACCTTGAAGAGAAAGACAGATGAATGAGAATTGATGATGTATGTCATGGAAAACCAGCCCATTGGGGCTTCTAATCCAATGGCATCTATGGGTGGATTATGGCACAGGGCTGCACTCTGAGAAGAATGCTATTAAAGGTCAGCCATTGGACATACCTTTTGTTAACAACGGTTTTGTGTGGAGAACCCAGTGGTAGATGAAGGCTTACCATCTCCTGTGCTGGACTTCTCTGTTGAAGTACACAACACTCTGTCATCTGGATTTCCTGAATGGCTCCCAATTTGGCTATTTCAGTCACACCAAGAAAATTGCTATCCCCAAGTCTCATCCTCTACAGTGACTCAGTATGTAAAATAATAATGACATATGGAAGGCACAGTCTTAAGAACTTTGAATTATATACTTCAGAGTCTTGACTCTTATATTCTTCTGCACAATCTGTTTTCTAGAAGGTGGCTTCTTCTCATACTCTTTCCTGGTTTTTTAGTTTTCTTCCCTTGGCCTTTGATCCCATAAAATTCTTTCTTCCTTTATCCAACATTACTTCTGGCTCTACTTCTCAAACATTAAAGTCTACTTTAGCTTAAACAATTCGGGTTAAAGGTGGTGAAAGAGTTGTTTTTGAAATAAGATTTCCTAATTTACCTAAACTATCATGTGATGGTCACAAAGGACATGAGAAACCATGTAGATTAATAAACAATGACGTGCATCTTGGGCACCCCATTTAGCTGTGTGTGTGCACCTGCACTGTTCTCTCCTTCCTGTGGTGCCTCTTCCTTCTGCGAAACATGGCTTTTTCCTGAGAGTGGCAGACAGCAGCACAGAAATCTCACACAATTCCCAATTCTCTTCTTAACCCTCTTCCAGCCTTTCGACACACTGCTGGCAGAGGCTGCACTGACATCTTCAGGAAGGACACCTTTTAAGTTGTTCTTGGATGTTGTCTGAAGGGAAGAACTCTGAGTTCCGAGGGTTTCAGCGCTGGTCATACCCTGAGGTGTTTCTCGTTCCTTCCTTACAGAGGGTGTACTCTGATCATCTGAGCTATTCTTTGGGGTGCTCACTTCCTGGGGCTTCTCACAGGACAAAAACTCTGCAGAAGAAATGCACTCAGAGATTGGGTATCTTGAGGACAACTTATGGCAAACCATGCTACCTACTGCCAAACTTCTGCTCAGGAGAGGAGTAACCTCAGGAGCACACGTGGCTTCTTGGTGGGGAGGGCTGTCCTCCTTCAGCAGGCAGCACAAGGTGGCAGGCATGCTCAGGCTTCTGTTCCCCTGCTTGCTTGAACACTTCTCATCATGCCTCTGATGTTCAGCCAGCAATGCGAAGGTAGGAGTGGCAGGCTCACTCATTCTCCTCTTAGGAGGAAGGGACTTGAGAGCATCTGTAGATGACACAGTGACACAGGCCTGCAAAGGCTTAGTGGCAGATTTAATGTGGTCCTGGGCTGACTCATGGTTTAAAATGAGGTATGTGGCCATGATATTATTGAATTTTTTCTCATGCAGACAATCACTAATCTCCGTGGGATGATAGCCCAAACGCCACATAGCCAGCACAATGCTGGGATTCGGTTTGTTACATAATGTCTCTGAGGATGATGGGAGTTTCCAAAATTCTTCCCTGTCTCTGATCCACTGGTGCTGCCTAATGTCACATATTGTGGGCCTCTGCTCAGGGTTCACAGTTAACAAGTGCGCAATGAGGTGCGCAAGCAAAACATTTTGAGTAAGTGTGTAAGAAATGTCGTACTTGGGATTCAGCATCTTCTCCTTCATGTCTGAATAGGTCCTTGCTTTGAATGGGAAGCTCGCTGTCACCATTACATATAAAACCACTGCCATGCTCCAGATGTCAACTGCCCTTGCATCATACTCTGTGTCATCAAATAGTTCTGGAGCACAGTATTCAATCGTGCCACAGAATCCCTTGCACTTCTGCCCAGAGCTGACTCTGATGGCCAGACCAAAGTCACACAGTTTGATGTTTCCTTTGCCATCAAGCAGGATGTTATCTAGCTTGATGTCCCTGTGGGCGATGTCATTATCATGGCAGTAGTGCACTGCACACACCATCTGGCAGAAGATGTGTTGGGCTTGTTTCTGCTGAAGAGGGCCACCCTGCTCAATGAGTGTGACTAAATCACCATGAGCAGCAAACTCCAACACCATATAGGTGTGGTCTTTGCTGTCGATGATGTGGAAGAGCTTTATTATGTACGGGTGGTCCAGCTCTTTCATGATGTTGAGTTCTTTCCTATTATTATCATCACTCTCCTCACCATTCGCAAGGATTTTAACTGCGACTTTCGTATTTGTGAGGAGGTGGCAGGCCAGCTTCACCTCACCAAAGGCCCCTTTGCCGAGGTTATTGAGTAAGACATAGTGATCTGAAAGCGTCTCCTCTGCATAGGTGCTGGCATTCAGGTCCAGCGGCATGGTCTCCTCCTCTCTGCTCTTGCTAGAAGGATTCTTGATAATTTCCATGCCAAGGCCAACTGAGAAAATCAGATTAAAAACAATGAGAAGTAAATAAAGGGGTAAAGTTTTTGGCTTTCTGTTTTTTCATGGACAAGTGTGACAGATGTGAACAACCTTACAGTGTACTCCTGGATCACAGAAATTAAAAACAAACTAAACTCTAAAGAAATTCTCTAAAACATACTATAAATGAGAACTAAGTCTAAGGAAATAGACCAGAGTGAACAGTGGAACGGCATAAATGCTTGATTATTGAAAAGAATAAGCAAAACAGATACAACCTTACCAAAAGTGATCAAAGAGGAGAAAATTCAGCTTAAATCTATAGTCAAGCTTTGGTCTTGGTACAGTAAATATGGCTACTTCTAAAACATCATTTGGAAGACATATTTTGGCAACTAACAAGGCATTTTATTTTGGCATGGAAATGATATCCTATTTATTCTGTAAATGTATCTGAAGACACAATAAATTAAAAATTATATGCAAACCAATCCATTTCTTAATCAGTCTTTAGGAGAAATTTTGAATATTTGTTTACTGCTAATTTCTCACTAACCTTAACAATGGAAATCATGGAATCACAAAAAATTTGGAAAAACTCTTAGTGTAAGTACATAATACAAATAGCAAAGGATAATCAACATTCCTGCAGAAATAATGAAATCTGAGGGAATAGGGAGAAGTATGATGTACAATAGGCAAATGCTCTCCTATGCTGAGGAAAAGGAATACATTTCTAAGAAAAAAATTTATATTACTAGATTCTAAAGTAATCCTTTAGCAGACTATGCCATCAAATTTGCCTATTTTTCCTGTTCCCAAATTGTATATTTTACTCTGAGATAGTTTGGTGAATGTAGTGATATCCCTTTTGTCTACACCATAATGAAAAGTTGTCTTTAAATAATGTGGAATATCATTCTGTGTTAGTCATTTGCTTTCATGCAAACTCAACTGATAAAACATTTTTCAGTAATCTATGGTGGTATGGGATAATGGTCTATATTCTGTCAACTATGTTTTAAATAAATGCTGATTTGCCAGTAACAGGCAAGATATATAGGCAAGACAACCAGACAGGAAGTAGAGCTGGGTCAATGAGAAGAGGAGAATTTTGGGAAGGAGGAAGCCCATTCCTCCCCAGTACCATTTCAACCACAGAAGAAGGAAGATGTGATTCTCAGTGGAAAAAGTTACCGAGCCATGTGGCTAACATAGATAAGAGTATAACTTTATATATGTGTGTGTGTGTGTGTGTGTGTGTGTGTGTTATAAGAGTTAAGAAGAAGCCTGAGCTAATGGGCCAATCAGTTTATCATTAATATAGACCTTTGTGTGATTTTTTTTCTTGAGGCTAAACATCTGTGTGACCTGGTGGGAGGACAGAAACCACGCAGGACAGAAACCCAGACAACTCTATGGTATCAATCATATGTTTTAAATTATTTGTATATTTACAACTGGTTTTGCATCTTTAATTTTTTAAGATGTGATTCCCCATTAAAAAAATTACCAAGCCATGTGGCTAACATAGATAAGAGTATAAGTTTATATATATATATATATATATGTGTGTGTGTGTGTGTGTGTGTGTGTGTGTGTGTTATAAGAGTTAAGAAGAAGCCTGAGCTAATGGGCCAATCAGTTTATCATTAATATAGACCTTTGTGTGATTTTTTTCTTGAGGCTAAACATCTGTGTGACCTGGTGGGAGGACAGAAACCAGACAGGACAGAAACCCAGACAACTCTATGGTATCAATCATATGTTTTAAATTATTTGTAGCCGGGCGATGGTGGCGCACGCCTTTAATCCCAGCACTCGGGAGGCAGAGGCAGGCGGATCTCTGTGAGTTCGAGACCAGCCTGGTCTACAGAGCTAGTTCCAGGACAGGCTCCAAAGCCACAGCAAAACCCTGTCTCGAAAAACCAAAAAAAAAAAAAAAAAAAAAAATTATTTGTAAATTTACAACTGGTTTTGCACCTTTAATTTTTTAACATTTCAAAAATTTTAAAGGTTTTATACATGATTATTCAATTTACATTATTATATTCTTTTCCCTTTTTAAGATCTGACAATGTTACTTTGAGGGCAAGTGTGATATTTCCTAATAACATAAGAATGAAACCAATTTCCCAAGGTTTCTCTGTTCTCTATATGGAGATATAAAAATAAAAGGCTACTTAGGAGTCCATATTGTCAACAAAATTCTCATTCCAATTCCTCAAGTTTCCTAGTACTATTATCTTTTTATTTTTAACAGTTACACGAATTTTAAATTCTCTCATATGTTCTACCCTGTTTTGAGTGTTTACACCTCCATGCTCTCCTACCTCTTCCCCCAGATTTATCCTCCCTCCATCTCCCCTCAGGCAAGGGCAGGCCACCTAGGGACGTCAATGAAACACAGCATAATACGCTTCTATAAAACTGTGCACATACTATCATATCAAGGCTGAACTAAAAACCAAGAAGGAAAAGGTACCATAAGTGGGCTGAAGAGTTAGCAACCACCTTTCCACTGTTAGGAATCCCACAGTAACATCAAGGTTATGGAAATAACATATTTGCACAGGATCTAGATAAGATCCCTGTCTCACAGGCTCCCTAATCTCTTTGAGCCACTATGAGTACCAGTCAATTGATTTTGTAGGCGGGTATCCATGGTGTCCCTGACTAACCTGGTGGTCTCTGATCCTTCATTTGGAAGTATTTTGGAAAACTATGCTCCCGTGAATTGTGAAACTGGAGCAAATGACAAATTTCTAAAGATGTGTAACCTCTCAGAATTCAAAAGTTAGCATATAAAAACCTATGCAGATTAGTAATAAGGATGATAGTTCAATGTTCTTTGAAAAAACTCCCAAGAAAATCATTTGGGTTTATTGACATAATTGTGTTATTTTTCATATCAGAAAATCTGCCCCATGAAAACCACAATGCTCACCTCTACTGCCAAGACAATTACTATGATGCAACTTTATTGTTATGCACTATTGCTGAATACAGAACTCATGTATATCAACCAACATGGAGTTGTTCATTGGTGTGCTTCAACTCCTAAAAGACTCAGCCCTGCTGACTGACAATCATGATACAGAAATGTATTCTGCATTCTACTGAAGAAAAAGATAATCATCAGCATCATCCCTAGCCTACAGGAGCCTACTACAAGACCTGGTGATCTGAGCTTGTCTCCCTTGATCCCACATGTTGTAATAATACCCTGACTTACATACATAAATTTTCATTGGACTTTCATAAGTGTGTGTTGTAATAAACTTGTAGAAAAATAAGTAAATAAAGGAAAATAATCTAAACATAAAAAGTAATTATAAACCAGCAGTCTGTGTACTTAGACGTGAAAATCCTTTTTACAAGTACTTGAAACTTTCCTGCAAGTTCAACAGCTCATGAAAATGGCTATGTTCATGCTCAAGCTCAGTTCATTACTGAAGAACAGAACAATTGTAACATACAAGATGACAAATAAACATATGAAGAAGATACAGTTTACAATGTCCTTAACTCCAATAATCAAATTTAATCAATTTCCAGAAAACAGCTGCCAATGCAGATGACATTGCCATTTTTGACATGACAGACAGAAGATCTAAATTTTGAGGGACCCTAAAACATGCCACAAAGGACACAGAAGAAAACTGTGGTCAACCTGGGGCAGTCCACGGTCATAGGACCTGGGTGTCTCAGCTGGCACAGACTCTTTAGACAAAGGAGTGATGAACAGAGTTCTAGGCAGCTCAGAATCTAGGCTTGGGATCCTCATTTGTCAACCAGTAGGAACAAGGGCTGGGGGCCAAATCCCCACTTCAAAGTTGTTTTCACAAACAAAGAGAACAATGTGGGTCCCATTACAGCAAAAACGGCTTGGAAGACAACAGTCAATCAGGTTATACCTGGTGTTGTTTGAGTAGATCAGAAGGGCCTCCTCCAACTTCGTGGGTTCATATACTCTCTGTAGGTACTGCCTCCGCCACTGCTGTTCTCGATGTGAAAGCGATGCCTTCAACCTTCCAGAACTAGCACCAACTGAATGTTCGTTTTGCTCGAGCTCTGCATCTGCATCATGATCTCTGACCCCATTGGTGACATGTACAGATCTGAGCCAATCAGATTGGATAGACAATTGAGACTCTCTTATTGGTCAGGTTGAAATCACATGACTCGTGCCAGCTCGAGAATTCTTGGTAACATCACTTGGACTGCATGCGGGGTCCTGTGAGAACAGGGTTAGAGAAGAAAGCTTTGTTTCTTTGTGTCTTTTGTGTAGGGACAACCCGGCTAGTCAACATCACCCCCACACTTCTTCCTTTCCAGGATCTCCTTTCAGTTGTGAAAATGGACTTGGTTTCTGAAGGTGGGATTTGTGTTTAGTCTTTTCCTTGTCGTTCCTTGGTGAAAGGATCATCAGGCTATATTTGTACACTGTTGTCTTGTGAATACCCATAAATGCAACATTAACATACCTCAGGAATTCCTGTCTTCAAAGAAATAATAACCTATAAAAGTCAGGCTCTCTTAAAAATCCAGCATTCATGTCTTTAGTGCATGCACGTCTTTTTCTAAGAGCTTCCTCCCTTCCTTAATACCAGTGTTTCGGGCTATGTAAAAACCTTTACTTTATAAACTCGAAAGTCACATCATCAACTAGTCTTGGCTTGTTATACCGATACTGGTCATAAATAGCTTAAAATTAAAGTAATACTAAACATGACCATATTGAACCACTATTTTTCTTCACTGACTTTTCTCATTTCTTGCATTCATTTTGTTACTGGACATTTTAATTCAAAAATTTCTATTTCTCAGTTGTAGAAACTTCTACAATTTATTCTATAATTTGTATGTTTTCTAGTACACCGAGGAAACAGAGTCATTTTCTTGGTGAACTTGTCTTCAAACCTGGATGCATTTTGTACATTTCTTCAGTATTGGTGTCCAATCTGAAACAAAGTTTTAAGACCTGTTGGTTTTCATGTGTTTTTTTTTTCTTAGAATGTCATTCATAAAGAATTTATGTAATTATCTCCTTTCAACTTGCTTCGTCTTTGTTACTAGAGATGATACCTATGTGTCTTTATATGTTTGTGTATGTGTGTCTGTCTATCTGTTTTTGTATGTGTCTGTCTGTCTGTCAGTTTTGTGTGTATGTATCTTCTTCTTGTGTGTGTTTCTGTGTGTTATTAGGCAATTCAAGGTTTGGAACTCAGCAGGCTCTCACATCTATTTGTGTGTGTGTCTGTTTGTGAATTTGACCTAAGATGATGTGATAACTGAATGTGATCCCTTTCCATGTATGTGTGTGGGGAGTTTTGCCCATGGATGGGAAAAAGTCAGTAAATGAAATTACACATACTTGCTTTTCTGTGTGTGTGTGTGTGTTTGTGTTTATTTTCATGCACTTTTTTTTTGACATACTGAGTACACCTAATATTACCTAACCACCATCCATGGGTGTACATGTGGTCTTTGCTGTAGCAGAGAAGCAGAGAATCTAGCCAATATAATGTAACACCTAGTCATGCATTTGTATGTGGACCTTTGCATTTGCTAACATGTTACTGAGGATGAATTGACACACAGCCATGCATGGGGCCTTTGACAATAGGAGCTTATTCCTTGTATTCCTAACAGTTAGTGGGAGTAGGGTGGGTCATTTGGACATGTTGCCTAGTCATCTGTGAGTGTATCTGTGTGTGTGTGTGTGTGTGTGTGTGTGTATACCTGTTGCAATAGAAAATTTGGTATCTAACTAAACATGAGTCTTAGCCATGTGTGAAAAGCTTTTTATATAAAGAAAGGGCTACCTACCAATTCCTGGAACCTACTCTTGTATGTTCATGATTGCATTTGTTTCTGACTGTGTGAGCCTGTGTACTTGTCTGTAAATATGGGTGTTTGTGTGTAAATATATTTGTTTTTGAAAAAATGTGTGTTTGTGTGTAAATAATAAAATACATTCTATTTTAGATGTAGGTGCAGAGATGTGTGGGGACCTGTTGTTAGTTCCTGACTTTTTCCCCTCCATTGAAAAAAAAACCACACACACACACACACACACACACACACGGATAAAGATTAGATTCAACTAGTTACAAATTGCACCATAGACAAATTAGAAGACCCCACCCCCCCACACACACACTTACACACACACAGGGTTTGCCGAGTTTCCAAACCTGAATAGTCAAATTATACACACAAACACACACGTAAGAAAGACAAACAAACACAGAGAAAAATAAATGGGGGGGAGGAAGGAGGAGGGAGGGAGGGAGAGAGAGAGAGAGATAGAGATAGTTGGGGCTTTGACTGTAAAGCAGGGAAAAACAGAGAGGCTATGACACATAGTCCTCTGTTTATATTCAGGGCCTTATACCATAGGTTTGGTTGTGTATTCAAAGATACTCATCAGGAACTGATACTTAGCTATAAGTGACTTTCAGTGAAGGGGAGCACATACATAGAAGGACTTGACACCTACCAATTTATGTTTGTATAATCTTTGTCTATGAGGTGACAAATTACTGAACCTGATAAATTCTAGAGCCTTCATGTATGTGTATGCATATGTCTGCATGCATTTCAATGTGTGTGTGTTTGTATTTATGAGTGCTTTAGTTGCTAGTGAGAGAACTCCTCATATGATCTATCATCACCTATGTGTATATTTGTGTCAGTGGCTATAAAAGAGAGGATTCTGAGAAGTACCTTAAACCCAACTATGCATAAGTGGTTGTATCTGTATGATTGGGCGACTTTCGAGAACAAGACACCTAGTCCTGTTTTTAAAGATTTGGTTATAAGTAAGTAGGAAATGAAGCAAAACCTGGCACATGGTCTTGGATGAGTATCTGAACGGCTATATAAGAAACAATGTATTCCAGATACAACAAGACTGATGAGCATGTGAGCTCACAGAGGCTGCAGCTGTACAGAGGAGCACACAAGAGGTCAATTCAGGTGGTGGTGCTATCATTGAAAAGAAGAAGTGGAAATGGAGTTCCATTCCTAACCAAGGACACATCTATGACTTTCCTGGAGGCAGAGGAATAATCAGTTTTCTCTAATGGTTACACACTGGGATCTTAACAAGTCCTTTTGCTAGGAACCATGACCTGGGATTATTGGCACTCAGAAAATTAACCCAATAAGAAATGGGGTAGACTTTTGAGTGCATTTTTATTCTTTCAGGATATCTTATATGTATGTATTGCAAATTTTGATTTTTTTAACTTGTTTTCTTGCAGAAAGAAAGCCAGAATACTATAAGACAAGGCAGGTTAGAATGTTCTGCGAGGAGTTGGGTAAGGGTGAAAATGATCAAAAATATATTCTATAAAGGACTTTCAATGAGGAAATGTCAAGAAAATAAAAGACTGGCTTAAATGCATTCATAGATGGATTCTACCTGATTTTAAATAGAGGCAGGACTAATATTTGTCCAACTACTCAATAAGGGAAAAGGGAAGAGAGAGTTTCCAACATGTTCTACAAAGCCTCAAGGACCTGCCACCCAACATGATGACTTGAGCTTCTCCCTTGATCCCAAATCTTTAAAAAAACAACACTGACTTCCAGCTATAAGTTTCTTCTGACTTTAATATCTGTGTTTCTGACACAGACAGGCAAATACATACATAGCAATATAAATTAATAGAACAATACAATCCTAAATGTAAAATTAACAGAAATTATAAACCAGATGTTTATGGACATAGGCATGACAATCCATATTGAAAGTATTTGCAATTGTCCAGCAAGTTCAACAACACATAAAGAAGGCCGTATTCATGCAAAAGCTCAGTTCTTTACTGAAGAAGAGAAGAACAATTCTAACATGAAAGTTGACAAATAAACCATATGAAAAGAATACAGGACAAAGAGAACCTTTAGGTTACAGGACTGACACCAATTGTCATTTAGACACCTAACTTGTACTGTGCATCCTGATCTCAGGCCTGATAGGTCACATGTACAGAAGTAACAAATCAGATTGGCAATCTGGATGACCTCATTGTTTATGGTATCTCAGGTGACTTGTGAGTGCTCTACAATGGTTTGGCACTCACTTGGATCTCATGTAGGGCCCTGTTGGAGCAGGGTTACTGCAGAAGGCTTTGCTTCTTTGTTCCATTTGGCAGGGATATCTCAGCTAGGCCATATCACAACCACAATTCTTCCCTTCCAGGGTCTCCTTTCCACCCTGACAATATAATTGGTTTATGAAGGTGGGGATTTGTATTTGATTTGTTTCTAATTTTTAATTTTTATTTATTTATTTATTTTTATTGAAAGAAAAAAAAAGAAATTCCCACCTCCTCCCAGCCTCCCATTTCCCTCCCCCCACCTCCCACTCCTCTCCCCCTCCCCCCACTCCTCTCCCCCTCCCTCTCCAGTCCGAAGAGCAGTCAGGGTTCCCTGCCCTGTGGAAACTCCAAGGTCCCTGCCCCTCCATCCAGGTCTAGGAAGGTGAACATCTAAACTGGCTAGGCTCCCACAAAGCCAGAACATAAAGTAGGATCAAAACCCCTTGCCATTGTCTCTGGCTTCTCATCAGCCCTCATTGTCCGCCATGTTCAAAGAGTCCAGTCTTATCTCATGCCTCTTCAGTCACAGTCCAGCTGGCCTTGGTGAGCTCCTACTAGATCAGCCCCACCGTCTCAGTGGGTGGGCGCACCCCTCGTGGTCCCGACTTCCTTGCTCATGTTCTCCCTCCTTCTGCTCCCCTTTGGGACCTTGGGAGCTCAGTCCGATGCTCCAGTGTAGGTCTCTGTCTCTATCTCCATCCATCTCCAGATGAAGGTTCTATGGTGATATGCAAGACATTCATCAGAATGGCTATAGGATAGGGTCATTTCAGGTTCCCTATCCTCGGCCGCCTAAGGAGCTAACTGGGGATATTGCCCTGGGTACCTGGAAGCCCCTCTAGGTTCAAGTCTCTTGCCAACCCTAAGATGACTGCCTTAATTAAGTTATGTGATTCCCTGCTCCTCTATCCAACCTTCCTTTCTCCCAATCATCCCGTTTCCCAAGTTCCCCCCATTCTCCCCTTCTTACTATTCTCTCCACATCTCCCCTTACCCCCATTCCATCCCACCCCCAAGTTCCCAATTTTTTGCCTGGCAATCTTGTCTACTTCCCATATCCAGGATAATAACTATATGTTTTTCTTTGGGTTCACCTTCTTATTTATTTTCTTTAGGATCACAGAATAAAGACTCAATGACCATTATTTATGACTAGAAACCAATTATGAGTGAGTACATCCCATGTTCCTCTTTTTGGGTCTGGGATACCTCACTCAGGATAGTGTTTTCTATTTCCATCCAT
Organism: Microtus obscurus; assembly: GCA_963919715.1. Classification (NCBI taxonomy): domain Eukaryota; kingdom Metazoa; phylum Chordata; class Mammalia; order Rodentia; family Cricetidae; genus Microtus; species Microtus obscurus. The sequence goes on from CAWTZC010000308.1 coordinate 295,652, forward strand.
TTGCATGCAAAATTCGAGAAGTCATTGTTTTTTACCGCTGAGTAGTACCCTAATATGCATATATTCCACACTTTCTTCATCCATTCTTCTATTGAAGGACATCTAGGTTGTTTCCAGGTTCTGGCTATAACAAAAAGTGCTGCTATGAACAAAGTTGAACAAATGCTTTTGTCATATGATAGGGTATCTCTTGGGTATATTCCCAAGAGTGGTATTGCTGGGTCCATGGGTAGGTTGATCCCGAATTTTCTAAGAAACCACCACACTGATTTCCAAAGTGGTTGCACAAGTTTGCATTCCCACCAGCAATGGATGAGGGTACCCCTTCCTCCACAACCTCTCCAGCAAAGGCTATCATTGGTGTTTTTGATTTTAGCCATTCTGACAGGTGTAAGATGGTATCTCAAAGTTGTTTTGATTTGCATTTCCCTGATCGCTAAGGAGGCTGAGCATGACCTTAAGTGTCTTTTGGCCATTTGCACTTCTTCTGTTGAGAATTCTCTGTTCAGTTCAGTGCCCCATTTTTTAATTAGGTTATTTAGCGTTTTAAAGTCTAGTTTCTTGAGTTCTTTATTTATTTTGGAGATCAGACCTTTGTCTGTTGCGGGGTTGGTGAAGATCTTCTCCCAGACAATAGGTTGCCTTTTTGTCTTAGTGACAGTACCCTTTGCTTTACAGAAGCTTCCCAGTTTCAGGAGATCCAATTTATTCAATGTTTCCCTTAATGTCTGTGCTGCTGGGGTTATACATAGGAAGCCATCTCCTGTGCCCAACTGTTGTAGGGTACTTCCCAATTTCTCTTCTATCAGGTTCAGTGTGTTCAGGTTTATATTGAGGTCTTTGATCCATTTTGACTTGAGTTTTGTGCATGGTGATAGATATGGGTCTATCTTCATTCTTCTACAGGTTGACATTCAGTTGTGCCAGCACCATTTGTTGAAGATGCTTTCTTTCTTCCATTGTATGCTTTTAGCTCCTTTATCAAAGACGAGGTGTTCATAGGTTTTGGGTTAAAATCCAGGTCTTCAATACAATTCCATTGGTCAACTTCTTTGTTTTTATGCCAATGCCACACTGTTTTCATTACTGTAGCTCTGTAATAGAGTTTGAAGTCAGGGATGGTGATACCTCCAGAAGTTCCTTTATTGTATAAGATTGTTTTGGCTATCCTGGGATTTTTGTTTTTCCATATAAAGTTGATTATTGTCCTCTCAAGATCTGTGAAGAGTTTTGATGGAACCTTGATGGGGATTGCATTGAATCTATAAATTGCCTTTGGAAGAATCGCCATTTTTACTATGTTGATCCTTCCAATCCAAGAGCAAGTGAGATCCTTCCATTTTCTGGTATCCTCTTCAATTTCTTTCTTCAATGCCTTAAAGTTCTTATCAAATAGATCTTTCACTTCCTTTGTTAGAGTTACCCCAAGATATTTTATGCTGTTTGTGGCTATCGTGAAAGGTTATCTCTGATTTCCCTCTCTGCTTCCATATCCTTTGTGTAAATGAGGGCGACTGATTTTTTTGGAGTTGATCTTGTATCCTTCTATATTACTAAAGGTGTTTATCAACTGTAGGAGTTCTTTGGTGGAGTTTTTGGGGTCGCTTATGTACACTATCATATCATCTGCAAATAACGAAAGTTTAACTTCTTTCTTGCCAATTTGAATCTTCTTGATCCCCTTATGTTGTCTTATTGCTATTGCTAAAACTTTGAGCACTATATTGAAGAGGTATGGAGAGAGTGGGCAGCCTTGTCGTGTTCTTGATTTTAGTGGGATGGCTTTGAGTTTCTCTTCGTTTAATTTGATGTTAGCTGTCGGTTTGCTGTAAATAGCTTTTATTATATTTAGGTATGACCCTTGTATCCCTAATCTCTCCAAGACCTTTATCATAAAGGGATGTTGAATTTTGTCGAATGCTTTTTCAGCATCCAATGAAATGATCATATGTTTTTTTTCTTTCAGTTTATTTATATGATGAATTACATTGATAGATTTTCGTATGTTGAACCAGCCTTGCATCTCTGGGATAAAGCCTACCTGATCATAATGGATGATTTTTCTAATGTGTTCTTGGATTCGGTTTGCCAGTATTTTGTTGAGCATTTTTGCGTCAATGTTCATGAGCGAGACTGGCCTGTAAATATTTTTCTTGGTTGGGTCTTTGTGTGGTTTTGGTATCAGAGTAACTGTAGCTTCATAAAAGAAATTTGGCAACGACTCTTCTGTTTCTATATTGTGAAATACATTAAGGAGTATAGGTATTAGGTCTTCTTGGAAGTTCTGGTAGAATTTCGCATTGAAACCATCTGGTCATGGACTTTTTTTGGAAGGGAGATTTTTGATAACAGTTTCTAATTCTTCGCGACTAACAGGTCTGTTTAGATCGTTCACCTCGTCTTGGTTTAGCTTTGGAATATGGTACTTATCTAAAAAAGTGTCCATTTCTTTTACATTTTCCAGTTTTGTGGCATACAGGCTTTTGTAGTAAGATCTAATGATTCTCTGAATTTCCTCTGTGTCTGTGGTTATGTCCCCCTTTTCATTTCTGATCCTATTAATTTGCATATTCTCTCTGCCGATTGATTAGTTTGGATAGGGGTTTATCAATCTTGTTGATTTTCTCCAGGAACCAGCTTTTTGTTTCGTTGATTCTTTGGATTGTTTCTGTGTTTCTATCTTATTGATTTCCGCCCTCAGTTTGATTATTTCCAGTCTTCTGTTCCTCTTAGGAGAGTCTGCTTCTTTTTTTTTTCTAGAGCTTTCAGGTGGGCTGTTAAGTCTCCAATGTGTGCTTTCTCTGTTTTCTTTAAGTGGGCACTTAGTGCTATGAACTTTTCTCTTAGGACTGCTTTCATAGTGTACCATAAGTTTGAGTAGGTTGTTTCTTTATTTTCATTGAATTCAAGGAAGACTTTAATTTCTTTATTTCTTCCTTGATCCATGTGTGCTTCAGTAGTTGACTGTTCAGTTTCCATGAGTTTGTAGGGTTTCTGAGGGTAGCATTGTTTTTGAATTCTAACTGTAATCCATGGTGATCTGATAAGACACAGGTAGTTACTAATATTTTTTTGTAACAGTGGATATTTGCTTTGTTACCGACTATGTGGTCAATTTTTGAGAAGGTTCCATGAGCTGCAGAGAAGAAGGTATATTCTTTCCTATTTGGGTGGAATGTTCTATAGATGTCTGTTAAGTCCATTTGATTTATTACCTCCATTAATTCTCTTATTTCTCTGTTAGGTTTCTGTCTGATTTACCTGTCCATTGGTGAGAGAGGAGTATTGAAGTCTCCTACTATTAGTGTGTGCGGTTTGATGGCAGCCTTGAGTTTTAGTAATGTTTCTTTTATGCACGTGGGTGCTTTTATATTAGGGGCATAGATATTCAGGATTGAGACTTCATCCTGATGAATTGTTCCTGTTATGAGTATAAAATGTCCCTCTCCATCTCTTCTGATTGATTTAAGTTTGAAATCAACTTTGTTAGAAATTAGTATGGCCACCCCTGCTTGTTTCTTAGGTCCATTTGCTTGATAAAGCTTTGCCCAGCCCTTTACTCTGAGTAGTTTCCTGTCTTTGTGGTTGAGGTGTGTTTCTTGTAAACAGCAGAAAGTTGGATCCTGTTTTTGTATCCAATCTCTTAGCCTGTGCCTTTTTATCGGTGAGTTGAGTCCATTGACATTAAGTGATATTAATGACCAGTGGTTGTTCACTCCGGACACTTTTCTTGTAGTAGAGTTTGTGTGTTTCCCTTCTTTGAGTTGTGCTGGTGGAGGGTCTCTAGATTTCTGAGTTATTGTGGTCATTGTTGGACTCCTTGGTTTGTGATTTTCCTTCTATTACTTTCTGTAAGGCTGGATTTGTGGCTACGTATTGTTTAAATTTGTTTTTATCCTGAAAAATTTTGTTTTCTCCATTTATAGTGAACGAAAGCTTGGCTGGGTATAGTAGTCTGGGCTTGCATCCATGGTCTCTTAGTTTCTGTAGAACATCTATCCAGGACCTTCTGGCTTTCATGGTTTCCATAGAGAAGTCAGGTGTAAGTCTGATAGGTTTACCTTTATAAGTAACTTGACCTTTTTCCTTTGCAGCTCTTAATATTCTTTCTTTATTCTGTATGTTTTGATTATTATATGGCAAGGAGATTTTTTTTTTTTTTGGTCCAGTCTATTCGGTGTTCTGTATGCTTCTTGAACCTTCAAAGGAATATCTTCCTTTAGGTTGGGAAAGTTTTCTTCTATAATTTTATTAAATATATTTTCTGGACCGTTGAGCTGTACTTCTTCTCCTTCTTCTATCCAAATTATTCTTAGATTTGATTTTTTTTTTTTTTTGGTTTTTCGAGACAGGGTTTCTCAGTGGTTTTGGAGCCTGTCCTGGAACTAGCTCTGTAGACCAGGCTGGTCTCCGTGGTGGCGCACGCCTTTAATCCCAGCACTCAGGAGGCAGAGGCAGGTAGATTTGATCTTTTTATTGTGTCCCAGATTTCCTGAATGTTTTGTGATGATAATTTGTTGGTTTTGCTGTTTTCTTTGATCAGTGTGTTTATTTTCTCTAAGGTCTCTTCAGTGTCTGAGATTCTTTCTTCCATCTCTTGTAATCTGTTTGTAGTACTTGTCTTTGTAGTTCCTGTTCGTTTACCCAGAATTTCCAGCTCCATCCTTCCCTCGGTTTGTGTTTTCTTCATTACTTCCATTTCATTCTTCAAGTCTTGAACCGCTTCCCTTACCTGTTTGATTGCTTTTTCTTGTTTCTCTTGGCTTTCTGGGGTATCTTTGAGCGATTTATTCATTTCCTTTACCTTTTTTTGTAATCTCTAATTGTTTATGGCAGTTTTTCACCTCCTGTTTAAGGTCTTTTATTATTTTCATATAATTCACTTTTGGGTTGATTTCTTCTAATTCTTCTGGAGTAGGGTGTACACTTCTTCTTATTTCGGGATCCCTGAATTCTGGTGGTGACATGTTGCCTTTCAGGTTGTTGGAGGAATTTTTTGCATTGGCGCCTTCCCATCTCTTCTTTCAAATGGAGCCAGGAGAGGTCTGGTGTCTTGGTCCAGTCTTTGCTGTGACTGACTCTCTGGGTGTATCTCTTCAGCGTAGAAGTAGGAACTGTCCCGTCCAGATGGAACTCCTCAGCATACAGCAGGGCAGGGTAGGGGGTGCTAGGGGGCTGAGTCTTGCATAAGAAGGACAGCCCTGCAGAAGTAGCTGGGGGAGGGGGGTTTGTGCTCTCTTCTGGGGCAATCAGTCCCTGGATAGCACACACTCACCCTTCCTGATGGAACTCCTCAGCACCTAACCAGGCCCTGCAGGATGTAGTTCCTTGTCCCGGGCTTCCACCGCAGGTCAGAAACTCACTCACCCCAAGATGGTTCTCTTGGTGCCGAGATCAGCTCTCCTTGCTGGTTGGGTGGCTTGTAAACAAAGCGCCTACCCTGCTTGCTGCAGGCAGGCTATTGAGACAAAGGAGTTCCCGCCCGCCCGGGTGCCCTTTGGATTCACACCCAGCGCCCAGACAGGCTGAGCTGGGTGATGTTATTTGCCCAAAGATGGCAGGGAGGGAGAAGTGGGGGAGGGTCCTGGATGCATGCTAAGTGAGGTAGGAAGAGAGAGGCAGTATGCGGGGGCGGGGGTGGGGTGGGGGGTGGTTATAGGCCCTGCAGGATATAGTTCCTCAGAAACTCACTCACTCCAAGATGGTTCTCCTGGTGCCGAGATCCGATCTGTTTCTAGTATGTCATTAGTAAAAAGGTCATCAGGCAATATCTGTGCACTGTTGACTTGTGATCTCCCATAAATTGACCATAAATAGGGCCCAAAGATTCCTACCTTTAAAGAACTATGTTTCTGAAATTAAAAGCAAGGTTCACTTAAAATTCCAGCATCCTCCACTTGAATATGTGCTGATGTTTCCCTGAGAGTCTCCCCTCTTCTTGAATGTCAGTACATAGGTCTATGTAAAAGCCTTTACTTTGTAAAATTGAAAAGTAAACCATCAGCTTGCCAAGGCCTATTATACCAACACTGGTCATCAATAGCATAAAATTAAAACAATTCAAAACATAACCTATCAAAACCACTATTCTGTTTACTCTTTCCTCATTCCTTGCACTGCTTTTGTGATGGGTCATTTTATTTAAAAATCTCTGTATCTCCGTTGTAGCAAGTTCCAAAATTTATTCCATTCATGTATTTTCTCAAACTTTGGGAAACACCGTCAATCTCTTAAAGAAATTCCTCAAATTTTTGGAGTTAGTTTTTCTATGTCATAAGTATTTCTGCTGAACCTGCAACCAGTTCTTTTAAGATGTTAGATTTTACGTGTTTTTTTGAGAAAGACACACATAGAGACTTCATCTAAATCTCTCCTGCCACTTCCTTTCCTCCTTGTGCCTCATGTTATCCCATGATTCCCTGCCTAAAATATGAATTCTTACATGAGTTACATGCAGGTATACATATGGATTTGTGTGCATATATAAACACATTTATTTTTAAACTATTGAGTCCATTTAGTTTTGTTTTATTCATCTATTGCTTAGGGACTGTATGAATTATGTCAAAGCTTGTCCCTTGAGGAGACCGGTTTCCCCTCTTTCAGTGGGGATTGACACCTAGCCTTGATGGCAGAGAGAAAACCTGTATTCATCATATATGAAAAACAAAGTCAAATTCCCGACCCCCAGACCTCTATTCTTCAAGCACCATATTTTTTATTTTCTACACTCCTTCTCCAAAGCCTCTCATGTCCATCTTCTTGAAAATACTTTCTCTGATCAGTTTCCTTAATAATATTTTGACTCTTGAATTCTATTTGTTTAGAGAATGATTTACTTTCTCCATGATATCTATCACATCTTTGGAATTCTATTCACCTAGTTAGTGTTGTAGTACATACCTTTATCCCAGCACTCAGGAGGTGGCAGCCGTAACATTCTAAGATTGAGGATGCTCTTGGGACACTGACCCTCTATATTTTCTATGGCTGATAGACATCATGACAAAAACAATGTGGGGAAGAAAGAATTTATTGGGCTTACATGTTCTGATCAACGTCTGTCACTTAGAGAAGTTTGTGCAGGAACTCAAGCAGGAGCTGAGCCAGAAAACATAAAGCAAATCTGGCTACTGTCTTGCTCAATTTACTTATACTATTTCAGACCAATTTGAAAGGGTGACATTACCCACATTGGGTTGGGGTTTCCCACATGATTCAACAAGAAAATGAGTCCTGTGACTGGTCACCAACTGCAAAGTCACACGTCTATTTTCAGATGCTCAGCACATTAACGTTTTTGTTGGTGAGTCATCTTCCAAGCAAAATACATGTATTAGAAATAAATTATGTTCTATGAGTAAGTCCACATCCAGAAAGACAAATGCTGAAAGGTTTTTACATATCCTGTTCTTAGCTTCGATTCTTCAGATGCGAGTATAAAACATAGAGGAAGAGAAAGAGGAGAAGCTAGATTATTTGATGTATATTTTGAGATTTTGCTTTAGTGGTGGGAATACTTAGTAGGAGCTGAAAGAAACTATGTATGTATTTGTAGGGCTTTGGATATGTGGGAGGACATATGTGGTAGTTGATAACACAGCCATGTTTGTGTAAGAGGCTGTGGCTATAGGACAGGGAACACAAGCAAGACCAGCATCTCAGTACCTTAGTGGGACTTAAGTTAGAGTGGAGGATACAAATAGAAATTCACATCAAGCTGTGGGTTGAGGTAGGAGTTGTGGGTGAGTTTGAACACAGAGGAGGCTACCCAGAGAGCATACAAGTAGCTTCATTTGCGGCAGTTCTATGTGCATGGACAAATCGATATGAAGAGCCAGACACATAGACATGCAGAAATTTGTGATGCTTTGCCTATAAAGCCTAGACTTGTAGTGTGTGTGTGTGTGTGTGTGTGTGTGTGTGTGTGTGTGTGATGTATTAAGAATTTTGTCACTGGGTTTGGGGTACTGTGCACTACTGATTAAGTACCCATGTTTGTACATTGAGGCCTAGATAATGAAAGGAAGAACTTATCATGACATTAGATCTCATCCAGTGTCTATGATTTCTATAATATAGGGGGAGCTAGCAGGACTGGAAACATAGGCCTGAGAGTGGGCCTTTAGCTTTAAGAAAGGAATACCTATTATACAACCTGACACATATCCATCTGTGTGGGTGTATGTGTGCTGTGTCTGTATGTGTATGTGAGTGTCTGTGTTTATATGTATGTATATCTAGTGTGCTGCTGTATAGGAGGACTATCCTGCAAAATCAGACATACTGTCTTATATGCATGCTCTGTGTGTGTGTATGTGTGTATGTGTGTGTTCATGTATGTGGACTGTACTGTAGTTAACCTGACACTAGCTGGACCTGAACATATCTCCATATGATAAGCTCTATTCATAGGCAAAGTGATGCACAGAGGCACCTGTCACCAGGCTGTAAGGGAGGGTGAACCATGCAGGACCTGCTATGCAACCATGTGTTTGTAGGTGATTTACCTGTAAGACAATAGATAGCAGAAGCTGTCATGGGTCTTGTACGAATATGGGGATATGGAGCAGGATGGAACACCTAGTTGTGATCATGTGTGACTTTGGTTGTATGGAAGGTTTATGTCCTAGAACCAAATATGAAGACTTATGTGAATATTTTGAACTTTCACTATAGGAGAGGGTACCTAACAGGATCAGAGAACTGAAGTGTGTAAGGCAGGCAGGGAAAACCTAGCTGGTCTTGACTCTGGGTTATGTGTGTAATTTGTGTTTAGGAGATGCGGAACCTCACAGGAGTAAATAATGAGATCTGTGTGGATGTGTGCATATGTGGATGTGCATGTCTTTGTGTATTTCTTCGTGCATGTGTAAGAGATGGAGGGGAGGGAGGGAGAGACTGAGTTCCTATATGTTTCACATTTGATGTATGGCAGGGAGAAACAAAGAGGCAATGGCATCTAGCCCATGTTTATTCTCAAAGCTTTATACCCTCAGCTTGGTTGTATTTTTGAGTGTACTTATCAGGAACTGATATTCAGCCATAGCTGACTTTCATTGTAGGGCAGGAAATACTTAGAGGGTATAGTCACTTACCAATTTATGTAAGATTAAGTGTATGTAAGATTTCTCTGGAAGGGGATAACAGGAAGTACTTGATTCAAACTGATGTATTTATGTATGTGTATTTGCATGTATGCATGCAAGTGTCTGTGTGTGTGTGTGTGCGTGCACACATGCATATCTGTGGTGTATATATTGTATTGATGTGTGCTTTAGTTGTTGGGTAGGAAATACCTCACTTCTACTATCACCACTATCACTTCTGTGATAGTGGCTATAGAAGAGGGGATTCTGAGAAGTATCATGTTCCAAATTATGTATTGGGTGATGTTAGACATACCAGTTGGCAGATCTTCCAGGACATGACACTTAGCCCTGCATGGAAGACTTTAGTTGTAAGAAAATGGTAAATGTAGCAGAACCTGGCATTAGGATCTGGCATGTGTCTGGGGGGCCTTGATTATGGGTGAGGGCATACCTACTGGACCTGATACCAAGATCTCTTTATCTTGTTCCAAGGTTCTCTTGTTTCCCTCCTTTTCTCCCCATCCTCTCCTCTCGTCCCCTTTCTTTTCTTCTCTTCCCCTCCCCTCCTCTCTCCTACCCTCCCTTCCCCTCTCCTCCCTTCCCCTCTCCTCCCTTCTCCTCAACTCACATTTCCCCTCTCCTCTCCTCCCCTTTCCTCTCTTCTTCTCCATCTACCCGCTCCTCTCCTACCCACTCCCCTCCTTCCTTCATCTCCACTCACAACTCCCTTTTTCTGATCCCCACTTTTCTCCGCCTCACTACTCCCTTTCCTTCTCTCCCCTCCCTTCTCTTGTCCTCTCTTTTCTTCACCTCTTCTCTCCTCTCCTCTCTTCTCCTCTCCTCTTCTCTCCTCTCCTCTCCTCCTCTCTCCTCTTCTCCCTTCCCCTCCTCTCCTTCCCTCCTCTCCCTTCTCCTCTCCTATTCCACCCTTCTTTCTCTCTCTAGATACAATAAAGAAAACACATGCCAATGGAATTATAGAAACAGAAATTATGAGAAAATAATCATGAACCACAAACACAAGCATGAACAACAGAATACAAGAGATGGAAAAAGAATCTCAAGTGTTGAAGATACATTAGAGGAAATAGACTTGTCAGTCAAAGAAAACATTAAATTTAACAAAAAGCTTAACTCAAAATATCCAGAAAGTATGGGAAACCATGAAAAGGCCAAATCTAAGAATAATAGGTATAGAAGAAGAAGAATAAATTCAACTCAAAAACATAGAAAATATATTTAACAAAATCATAGAAAGAACCTTTCCCAACCTAAAGAAAGATATACCTATGAAGATACAAGAAGCTTACAGAACACCAAATAAACTGGATCCAAAAATAGTCCCCTCACCACATAATAGTGAAAACACTAAACATACATAGTAAAGAAAGAATATTAAGAGCTGCAAACGTAAAAGGCCGAGTAACATATAAAGGTAGGCCCATCAGAATTACACCTGACTTCTCTTTGGAGACAATGAAAGCCAGAAGGTCATGGTTAAGTGTTATGCAGGCATTAAGAGACTATGGATGCCAAACCAGACTACTATACCCAGAAAAACTTTCAATCACCACAAAAGGACAAAACAATATATTCCCTGACAAAACCAGATTTTACCAATACCTAGCCACAAACCCAGCCCTACGCAAAACACTAGAAGGAAAGTTCCAACCTAAGGAAGTTGCCTACACCAACAATAATATAGACAATTGATTCTCTCATAGTAGCAAATCCCCATGAGAGGGAAAAACTCACAAATTAGCATCGCCAACAGTGAAAACAAAATTAACAGGAGATATCAATCATTGGTCTTAATATCCCTTAATATAAATGGACTCAACTCACCTATAAAATGGCACAGGCTAACAGATTGGATACAAAAACTGAATCCATCCTTCTTCTGCATGCAAGAAACACATCTCAACCTCAAAGACAGACATCGTCTCAGAGTAAAGGGTTGGAAAAAATACACCAATAAATGTACCTAAGTAAGAAGTAGGTGTAGCTATTCTAATATCTAACAAAATAGACTTCAAGCTAAAAATCAATCAAAAGAGACAAAGAAGGTCATTTCATAAAAGTCACAGGAAGAATCCATTAAGAGGAAATCTCAATACTGAACATCTATGCCCCAAATACGTGCAGAGAATACCCAAATATCCAATGGGAATGTAAGCTGGTACAGTCTCATTGGGTATCAGTGTGGCAATTTCTTAGAAAATTGGGAAACAACCTTCCTCAAGGCCCAGTAATACCACTTTTGGGTATATATCCAAAGGATGGTCAACCGTGCCACAAAGACATGTGCTCAACTATGTTCATAGCAGTATTGTTTCTCATAGCCAGAACCTGGAAACAACCTAAATGTCCCTCGAATGAAGAATGGACAAGAAAAATGTAGTACATTTACACAATGGAGTACTACACAATAGAAAAAAAAAACAACATCTTGAATTTAGCAGGAAAATGAATGGAGCTAGAAAACATTATTTTGAGTAAGGTAATCCAAACACACAAAGACAATTATCACATGTCCTCACTCATAGGTGGTTTTTAAAGATAAAGCAAAGCAAACCAGACTACAAACCACAATCCCAGAGAACCTAGGCAACAATGAGGACACTAAGAGAGACTTACATAGGTCTAATCTACATGTGAAGTAGAAAATAGAAAAAGACAAGATCTCCTGAGTAAATTGAGAGCATGAGGACCTTGGGGGGAGGGTTGAAGGGAGGAGGGAAGAAACAGATAGGGGAGCAGAGGAAAATGTAGAGCTCAACAAAAATCAATAAAAAAATCTATCCAAATCTGCAGTGGAATTTTAATGTGAAAATGCAGCATTTGTCATCATAAGTGCATTAGATATGGATTTTTTGTGTTCATTTATTGTTGTATAATATATTAGTTTAAAAAGATCAGTGCAATCACGTTTTTAACTTGCCTACTAAGGATAACAATGATACCTCTCAGGAGCAAGAGAGATGAATATGGCACTCTATTAAAGCACTGTCGACTGTGTCTGGTGTATACTAACCAACTAATAAATAAATTAAATCATAAATTTATTCATATTTGTTAATGTTTGACTATAGATCTTTATTCTGATTTGACCCAATTTCATGCATAAATAATTAAATAAATACCATTAGCCTATATCTGCAAGCAAATTTTAATTTAGATTTCATAATCTATTAACTTTTCTGAAAGAGATACCTTAACCTATCTCTCAAAAAGAATTTGAATCCTGAGGATATCTGACTATGGTATAGTGTTGAGTTAAGGAGTCCCTACTGTGGAAAGACCATAAAGGTGCATATGATTGGAAACTGACATATCTTCTGTCTACACCATTTAAGATAATCTATTAATATTTATACATACTGAGAAGAACTACTTTTCTGAGGAGTAAAAGAGATGGAGATGTTTGAATTAGGATAGGCAAAAAATGGCAAAAATGTAATTTTTGACCTATTTATTTTAACCTCAAGCCTATTAAAAATGTTTAGTATCTCAGAGAGGCCTGTGAACTCTTCTGGAATGATGTCATAAATTTTTAAAGTGAAATATTGTATCTATGCCTAGGAACTTCACCTCTCTTGTGGGACTGGCAAGCTCACTTCTGTTTGGAGATTAAAACAAGGCCTACTTTGAAATATAAAGAATGCATATAGTTATGTTTATGCCAACACATTCATTGTTGGAAGGAGCTTCTGTGTGTTGGGAACTGTCAAATCTCTACACACAACACAAAAGGAAGGTGTGTTTTGTACCAGACTGAACTGCACCTTTATTTTAAGAATAAAGTTTAAACCAGACCATGTTTTGACATTATTGTGAACAAAAATGAATGTATATTTCTCAAAGAGAATGATAATAATTTTGGATCAAGGCAAGTTTTTGTCTGTCAAATCCCTTCTTACTGCAAAAGTATAGATTAAACTTCAAAGTCTAAGATGCAGGAAAGATTCATCAGGAGTTTAGCTCAATTCTTTCTCCTGCAGAGGAACTGAACTTTTTCCCAGTACTCATTTTGAGAGAGTTCCTATACCTATAGCCTCTGTGGGTACCAGTACTCATATGCACACACACACACACACACACACACACACACACACACACACACACACAGATGTGCAAAACAGACATACATGCACACATACTACACTCATCAACCACATATACACTAATATACAATACACAACACATACATATTCACATATACAAAGGCACACAGACATATCACACACATTCAGGTAAATATACCACATACACACACATAGATACACATACACCAAATTCACATAATATACATACACTTACTCTACACATACATTCATGCAAACACATCACAAGTTTACACGCTCAGAAATACAAACACACTAAACATACATACACACAATAAACATACATGCACACAAACCATACAATACGCCTACACACACATATGCACATATACACACAAACATTCAAAGACATATCATGCACAAACACACACATACACACAAACACATCATATAATACATACTTATACATACATATACATAAAGTTAAAACCTACTAACAACTAAGAAATGTTGAGAGGGAGAAAAAGCCATTCCCTGGAACCATTCATTAATTGATTATCTAAAACCAAATGGTCCACCCTGAAAATATACATACCAATTGCATTATAACATCTGAATAATTTGTTTTTAAGTGTTATATTTATGAAGGGGTGTAAGGAGGTATATATTAGAGGGTTTTGAAGAAGCAAGGGAAGGGATAAATCATATAATTATATTATAATCTCAAACAATAAAGGCAATAATGTTTAAAATATAAAAGTTAGTATGTGACCAAGAAAAATTAAATTTAGTTACATTCATTTTATCAGTACTTATTTTCTATAAATACATTGATGCTGTCCTTGATACACTCAACTCTATTTATCCTATATTCTTCTTCTTTTATTGTCCTGCTGTGAGAATCATACAGAGTAAATATACACAGGATATATGGAAGCTGATGCTTGTGTAGCCATTTTGGGATGAGTTATGTATACAGATGGTATCTATGTTACAATATGCAGCTATTATATCAAGTTTTTAAAGAAAACTACTGTAAGTTAAACCACAATTGGTAAAGTAAGACAACTGTTATTGATGAGAGATATAATTGTAAAATTTTAAGTAGAGACCTAATATGAAAACTTTATTCATTTTTCAAAGATGGTACCTAGAGCTAAAAGGCCTTTGCAGACATGTTAAGGGATAAACTGACTATACACTTGAGCTAATATTTAAATTGTTGCTGTTTGAATATTTCTCTTTGGTAGTAAGCAAACGTATCATCATTTTAAATTTTAAATTTAAAAGTATAGCCATTTTAAATTCATTTTCATTTAAGTGTTCTGTTTCTCTACTATTCTCAATTACTCACTTCCATGGTAAAAAAAAAAATTAAACATTCCAAATGGCAATTTTCTCTTGAATTATATAACATCTCTTAATGAAGAAAAGATTAAGAAACAGTGATTAATTCTTTCAGATATAACATCTAATATCAAGATCAGCACTGGAAAATAACTACTTGTTTAGTTCAGTAATGCAATTCATTTATGTTGATAATGTGAAAGTGAAAACAATTACAATATCTATTATATTCTCAAGGGCTACGTGCCTACCACGCTTTCCTTTCATGATCCAACATATCGTTATCATTTCTGTACCAAGAACTACAGACATGGACAGTTATTGGTACTTGTTTCATTTAGCTGGCATCTCTATGTTCACTAGATGAACTAGAGAGATATTAGCTTTACAACCAAAAGCAATGCCCTCTGCTGTCTGTATGACACTGAACTAGGTATTGGTTAGATTCAGTCTAAGTCATGTGAAGACTAAGTCACTTATTTTTAATAATTTCAAAGGGAAAAAGCCTTCATTTTTGTAATGTAAAATATGTCAGATGTATATAAACACATATATGTATATTTCATGATAGAGAAGCTTAACTATAATTCAATTTTGGTTGTATTTGACATAAATCCATTTTACAATATTTAAAAGATCAAATACTAATAGTTTGATCTTAGTTATTTAGCACTGTAAGTATGAACTCAAATTCAATAGACAGAAATCTTTTTTTCACAGGTGAAACATGTTTTATATATACATACAAAGATATATATATATATATACATATGTATGTTTTATATGTATATAAATATATATGCATAAAACCATTGGTGAAAAAAGAAGTCTGGAATTTAAAAAAAAGAAAGTAGCAGTTCAGGGATATTTCTGGAGAAAGAAAAGGGAAGGGTGTAATAATGTAATTTTATTATAATCTCAAAAAATGAAATACATAATTTAAAAATTCTTGTATATAGATGTTTTAAAGCTAGTTTTAAGTTTAAACTTTTAAATCTGAGAACTGTATTTCAAAGCGGGTTTGTTCTAGAGGAAACATAACCTTTTATCAACCTCATCTTAGCTGAAAAGTCTTATACAACTGATAAGACAGATATATAAAATTCCACATGAGCAAATTCATTATGAAATGCATATAATTTGATGAGTTTTTAGTCTATTCACAGGGTCATGAATATAATTTCTCTCCAGACTTTTTTGATTCTAGTTTATATAATCCACAACTTCTGTGGTTATTTGGTTGTCACTTTACATAGACTACTTGTTTTTTGTTATGATCATATTTATTATTTGTTGAAAATATAAGCTTAATGTGGGATTTCGCTGAAACTTTTGTAGAGAAAATTGAGATATAACAGATGTCCTAGTATCAAAGTGAGTATGACCTCAAAGGAAGTTTTTTTATGAAATAAATATTATTTGGTTTCTTAGTGGAAATGAATTTCTCCCACTCATATACCAACAAGCACAGCCTGTCATGGTGATCAACTAGAGCAGTAAGACTAGAGTGCCAAGCTCAAGTGATTGTCTCAGCTTTAGTTCTCCCAAGTGACTGTCTACCTAGAATTCTAAAATATGGTGTTTACAAATAACGCCCTTTAAATATGTAATTAAAGAAATATGGTTATAAAGCTCTAAATATAGTATGACTGATGTTTCTCAAAAGAAAAGGCAAACTGTAATATACAGAACGAAGAGAAAGAGGATCAAATGACACCACAGCAGAAGTTTTTAGGAAGTTTCTATAAGCCACATGATAACAGCAGTGGACTGTAATCACCAGATGTTAGCAGTAAGAAGAAAAATCATTTTCTCAGATCTTGGAAGAAGAATGTGAGCTTAGTAAAATTCTTGTTTTATACTTCTAGTTTATAAAACTAAAATTCAAGAAATACTTGCTATTTTAGGCTCAGTCTATGGTGTCTTGAACAGTAGTGCCAAGAAATAGTATAAGAACTCAACACTTCTTGAACTGCTCTCTCAACATTCACTAAGGTCTTTAGCATCTAGGTCTAGTCAAGACAGGGTCATCAGGGCCTTTTTAATGCTCTCTGGGTTCGAGTCCTTCTATTTCTATTTGTACTTTGTAGCTGTCAACTCAATCAAATGAATGAAGAATATACTAAGAAGCTCAAGGATTCAAGTCCATACCACAAACCTACTCTGAAGAAGATGATGTAGCAGTTAGATTATACACACTTAACATCTCTGGCTCTTAATTGATACCATATTCCTTTGTGTGTGTGAAAATACTGAAGATCAGGCCTCAAGAATGATAGTTGTACTGAAGTAAATTTTTTTCAGTCAAATGTAAGCTTTTAGCTTTGTCTGTACATCTGAATCCACATGTTGGCACTCTTTCACGCCATTTGAAAGTGTCTTTTTCCTTGAATCTACAGCCCTGACATTGTTATAGGAGACTGGACATCTCTTACTTTGTGTACCTCCAACAATCAGTGTCCAAGCCCATCTCTTAAACCCCTTCCACAAAATCCCGTTTTGAAATCCTTGATCTCATTCACTTATGAAAACAGTGAATCTCTGTTTCCAGTGACAGACTTATAAATTGCTTGAATAAAGAAGAACAATCTCATTACCAGTGCCTACATTCTACCTGTTTCTCACATGGGTTCTTTGTATATCTGCCACATATTATGATTTTAGAAGATGATGTTGCAGTTTATATACAAGGAAATCAAAATTGGAATGAAGTACTCATGCTATGATGAATTTAAAAGAAGAGATCATTGGGAATGCTTGTTACTCTTGCTAATATTCACCACTGGCCTGATAAATATGGAACAAGTCATAGATATTTGAAGCCAGTAACTGCAGCTTCAAAAGCATGGATGAAAAGTGCCAAGCACCATGTTGTAAGCATATTCAACACAGTTTATTAGGCAACACTAAGACAAGCATGAGCATATTGCTTTGACATTAAACACTTCCCAAAGAATTAGGGAAGAATAACAAATATTGTTAGTGACTTTTTTATTGGATAGAAATACCAAATTAACCAAAAATGTCTTGGAAAGCTGATTCCAGAATATGATGAACATAAAGAAAAACTGCTACCAATGTATGATAACATCTTCAAACACTGTCCTGACTGTCTAATTAACCAATAGATACATCGTTGCTCACTTTTACTTGTGATTTCTTATACATTGTGTGCTCCTAAGTTTTCTGTAAATTAAAATTAAAAATTTTATAGACAGAGTCCCTACGAATCTCTAAAGAAGTGATATTTGATGTAGGTGGGTCTTCTTTCTATGTGTTGCTTTCATTGGTTAATCAATAAAGAAACTGCTTGGCCTGATAGGTCAGAAAATAGTTGGGTGGAGTAGACAGAACAGAATGCTGAGAGAAAGAAGCAGATTCAGGCAGACACTATAGCTCTCCTCTCCAAGATGGACGCAGGTTAAGATCCTTCCTGGTAAGCCACTATCTCGTGGTGCTACACAGATTATTAGGAATGAGTTAATCAAGATGTGAGAATTAGCCAATAAGAGGCTGAATCTAATGGGCAAGGCAGTGTTTAAAAGAATACATTTTCCATGTAATTATTTCAGGTAAATCTAGCCGGATGGTGAGATGCAGCCTGCTGCTCCATCTACAGATATTAAGTATTAATAACTAGGAGGAAAAAAAACTTAGGGAAGTATAATAGAAAGAGTATCTTTTATTTTCTTTTATTGACCTATATGTTTTTCTCCACCCCCTTTCTCCCCCTTTCCCTTCTGCCCCTTTCCACAATCCCCATGCTCCCAATTTATTTGAGATCTTGTCTTTTTCTTCTTCCCATGTAGTTTTGATTCATGGAAGTCTTTTTTAGGGTCCTATTTGTGTTCTATGTTCTCTAGGATTTTGAAATGTAGGCTGATTTTTCTTTAATTTATGTCTAAAAGCCACTTATGAGTAAGTACATAACATATTTGTCTTTTGGGTTTTGGGCTACCTCATTCAATAAGATGTTTTCTAGATCTATCCATTTTTCTGCAAATTTCAAGATGTCATTTTTCCATTGTGTAAATGTACCACATCTTCTTTATCTATTCTTCAGTTGAGGGACATTTAGGTTGTTTCCATGTTCTGGCTATGACAAATAATGCTGCTATTATGAACATAATTGAGCACATGTTCTTGTGGAAGGATTCATCATGCTTTGTGTATATTATATACCCAAAATTGGTATTGCTTGGTCTTGAGAAAGGTTGTTTCCTAATTATCTGAGAAATCACCATACTGATTTCCAAAGTGGTTGTACAAGTTTGCACTTCCAACAATGGAGGCGTGTTCTCTTTAAACCATATCCTCTCCAGCATAAGTTGTCATCAATGTTTTTGATCTTGGACATTCTTACAGGCGTAAAATGGAATCTCAGAGTTGTTTTGATTTGCATTTCTCTGATGGCTAAGAATGTTGAAACATTTTCTTAAGTGTCTTTCAGCCATTTTAGATTCCTCTGTTGGGAGTTCTCTGTTTAGGTTCTTATCCTTTTTTTTGTTTCTGGATTACTTGTTGTTTTGATGACCAATTTCTTGAGTTCTTTGTATATTTTGGAGATCAGACCCCTGTCTGATGTGGGGTTAGTAAAGATCTTTTCCCATTCTGTAGGCTGTCATTTTGTCTTCTTGATCATGTCTTTTGCTTTCCAGAAGCTTCTCGGTTTCAGGAGATGCTGGTTATTAATTGTTCCTCTCAGTGTCTGTGCTACTGGTGTTATATTTAGGAAGTGGTCTCTTATGCCAATGTGTCCAAGTGTACCTCCCACTTTCTCTTCTATGAGGTTGAGTGTGGCTGGTTTTATGGTGAAGTCTTTGATCCATTTGACTTGAGTTTTGTGCATGGTGATAGATATGGGTCTATTTTCATTCTTTTACATGTTGATATCCAGTTGTGCCAGCAACATTTGTTGAATATGCTTTCTTTTTTCATTTGATATTTTCTTAGGTGTGTAGAATTATATCCAGATCTTCAATTTTGTTTCATTGATCCTCTTGTCTGTTTTTATGCTAATATCAGATTGTTTTCAGTAGTTCTGTAGTAGAGTTTGAAGTCAGGGATTATGATGTCTCCAGAAATTTCTTTATTTTACAAGATTGTTTTGGCTATTCTAGGATTTTTACTTTTCCATATAAAGTTGAATGTTCTTTTTTGAGCTCTATGAAGAATTTTGCTCAGATTTGATGGGCATTGCATTGAAGTTATAGTTTGCTTTTGGTAAGATTGCCATTTTTACTATTTTAATTTCACCTACCAAAGAGCATGGGAGATCTTTATAGTTTCTGGTGTCTTGTTGAATTTTCTTCTTTAAAGGCTTAAAGTTTTGTCATATAGGTCTTTCACTTGTTTGGTTAGAGTTACTCCAAGATATTTTATGCTATTTGTAGCTATTGTGAAGGGTCATGTTTCTCTGATTTTTTTCTGGGGATTTTATTTTATTTTTTTCAATATTTATTTATTTATTACGTATACAATATTCTGTCTGTGTATGTCTGCAGACCAGAAGAGGGCAGCAGACCTCATTACAGATGGTTGTGAACCACCATGTGGTTGCCGGGAAGTGAACTCATGACCTTTGGAAGAGCAGGCAATGCTCTTAACCACTGAGCCACCTCTCCAGCCCCCTCTCTGATTTTTTTCTCAGCCCATTTATCATCTGTATAAAGGAGGATTACTAATTTTTTGAGTAAATCTTGTATCCTGCTACATTACTGAAGGTATTTATGAAATGTAGAAGTCCCTTGCTAGAATTTTTGGGATTACTTATGTAAACTATCATATCATCATCCAATAGTGATTGTCTGACTTTTTCTTTTTTGATTTGTATTTCTTTGATCTCCTTTTGTTGTCTTATTGCTTTAATTAGAACCTCAAGTACTATATTGAATAGATATGGAGAGAGTAGACAACCTTGTCTTGTTCCTGGTTTCAGTAGCATTGCTTGAGTTTTTCTTCATTTCATTTGATGTTGGCTGTTAGTTTGTTATATATTGCCTTGATTATGTTTAGGTATGTTTTTTGTATCCCTACTCTCTCCTTGACCTTTATCATGAAGTGATGCTGTATTTTGTCAAAGTTTTTTTTTTGAGCATCTGATCAGATAATCATGTGTTTTATTTACAGTTTGTTTATATATTGGATTGTTTTGTATGTTGACCCATCCCTGCACCTCTAGGATGAAGCCTAATTAGTCATGATAGATATTTTTTCTGTTATATTCAGTTTGCTAGTATTTTATTGAGATTGTTCTGTAATTCTCTTATCAGTAATGTATTTGTGTGGTTTTAGTATTAGGGTAATTGCAGCCTCATCAAAAGAGTTTGGCAATATTTCTTCTGTTTCTGTTATGTGGAACAATTATTGGATATAGTTCTTTGAAAATCTTGTAGAATTCTGAGCTGAAACCATATGGTCCTGTTTTTTTTTCTTTCTTTTTCTTTTTTTTGGTTGGGAGATTTTGATGACAGTTTCTATTTTCTTAGCAGTTATAGATCTATTTAATTTGGTTATCTGGTCATTATTTAATTTTGGTAAGTGATATTTATCCAGAAAATTGTCCATTTCCTTTAAAATTTTCAATTTTGTTGAGTACAAGTTTTTTAAGTATGACCTGATGATTCTCTGTATTTCCTCTGTGAGAAGAGTATTCTTTAAGATAAAGAGTTATTTTTAACTCTCAACCCTATATGCACTAGTAGATGAGTTGAATATGCTGGAGCTAATGGGATGGCTCAACAGGTAAAAGGATTTTTCTTGCAAATCTTGTGATCTAAGATTGATGTTTAGACAATATAAAAAGGTCAGATGTAGTATAACATGCATCTAAAATATCAGCTGTCCTACAATTAAATGTAAGGTGGAAACAGAAGAATTTTTAAGCACTCATAAGTCAGTGAGGCTCATTGGCCAGCAGGGCAGGAATACATTGTATACCAACAGAAATAATAGACACTACCCTAAGTTGAAGATAAGAACTAGTTCCTGAAGCTTGTCTTCTGATATTCACATGTTCACTATAGCATGAGGACACCTCTACATACATACATACACAACAATAATGATGATGATAAGAAATAAAAATAAATAAAATACAAATAGAAGCTGTACTTTGTGTAATACAGAAATTCTTAGCAGATAGTTGTTTTATGTTTTTATGAACATATTGGCATCTGATGCAGGCCTAGGAGTCTAAATACAAGGACTATTTTCATTAGTCTAACTAACATCAATTTCAAGAAGGAAATGAGAGAGAGAGAGAGAGCCTAATTGTTGATAGGATTAGGAATTTGTAAGACTTTCTTAACAGCCAAAGACAACACCCAGGAGAGAATAAGGCTACAAAGAAAACACTTCATTTCTTAAAAATGGAGAAGACAAAGATTGACTATTGATTATGTAATTCATAGGTACATCAGCAATCAAAACAGCAAACTCCATATCAGTTCAGTGTTATGGAGACACTGGTGAAAGAACAGAATTGTTGAGCTCTTTGAAGATTCCCCTGTGGAGACAGTGATACTGAACTCTTGTTAAGACCCAGATATTACCAGTGGACTGTGCAAATATTAGTTCAAGGGACTTCCTTTTGGCTTTGTCCACTCTCCCTCCATTTGCTATCTGTCTGAATTTATAAACAGTATCTTGCTACATTGATACAAAGATGTACAGTGATCTCTTTATATTGCATCTTGTTGAGGAAAGAAGTCATAATAATAGAGTTCATTATTTATTAATTAATACTGTAAGTTAAAATAATGCAAATTCATTCTTATGTTTTCTGTGAGTTATCTGCTGCATTGACTGACTATGAGGGGAAATAGGGAGACAATTTTAGCTGAAATATTTAAAGCTGTGTGGAAAGAAAAATACTTTATTATAAGCTATGAGGTTTCTTAAGATCGGTTATCAGAATTTCATTGTTATTACCTAATTACAGATGTGCTTGGACAGTATTATGCTAAGTGAAATATATATGGCAAAGAAAGACTAATTCACCATGACCACATTTGTATATGGAACCCAGATACAAAACTCAGACTTCCTGTGGAGAGGAGTAAAACAGAGAAGACAATGGAGGAGGGGTTAGAAGATTTTAGCCAAAGGATACAACAGTGCTCTCAGAAGTTGAATTTTTGCAGTTCTAATAAAACATAGGTTTCACTTTTCTTATACAAAATTGGTGTGAAATAATTTATTCATTAATTTGCTTAATATAACTATTCCATAATATAAACTTATTTCAAAACATCATGCTATATAAGTAGATTCTTTTTAATTCATAAATTTAAAATTGAATTATTTTGTTTCTAATAGCACAAGACATCCTATGATACATTATGATATGTAACACTAAATGGAAGGTTTGTTAAAGCTCTCCAAAGTTTTAGAATACAACTATTTTCTGCCTACCTGTTATATCCTAGTGTCTGATTTCAGATTTCCTCTGTGAAGATTTCTAAATGACCTTAACCTGGTGCCTTTTCATCCTTCCTGCCTTACAAGCATCCGGAATTGAGTAAATGCTGCTACCTATAGTTTCTTTGTCTGTACACAGACTTCTAAGGCTGCTGGAACAAGGAGTCTGCTCCTGAGCCAAGTGGCAGGATGATACATTTGTGGTCCTGTTTGATCAATGTTCTCACTGTGATTTCAGTTGAACTTGTTTCACTAGGCAATGCTCTTTCTCATATCCTACAAGAAGTCCTTCATGTCCTATCCTTGATTTCTCTTTGTTGACATTTCTTTTATTCTTGATATGTCATGTACTCGATGGCTTCACAGAGAGAATCCATCAAGAACTAGAAGTACATCCCAATACTGGAATCTAAGAAACCAACAATTCTGTCTCCTTCTCATTAAAGGACACTCCTGTCCTTCTCATTAAAGTAGAAGATCCTTCACTGGTCTTGCGTTTTTGAAGACTATCAATTATTGCATCTTTAGGACCTCACATTATTAGCTACCTCATATTCTTGTATTCTTATCTAGGCACATTTTCAGTTTCCACATAACCCTATGCAGATTTTTGTCTTTTGACACTCACAACGAACATATTATTTGCTCTTTATTAGATTAGGAGACAGATAGATAATTGGGGGCAGGATGAGATTCAGGAAGAAACTGAGTAGGAAATGGTGCATTTCAGATGTCACCCTGAAGGCTTGCCTGGAGAGTCAGTGTTGAAAGGCTCAGTCTTGTCACTTCTCTTTAGTCTGCTGGTCTTCCTCTTGCTGGAAGGAGTGATTTGAGATGAAAGAACAGAGAGGTCTTGCCACGTTCTTGTTGATTCTGATTACAAGTGTTCATTTTTGATTGCCTTCTAAGTTCATTACCCCTTTTTGACTGGGCAATGTGGAAGATGTCCCTGACTTTCAACACTGGCTAATTCATTGACACATGACCTCACAGAAGAGCACTCAATATCAATTAGTGACCAAGATGTTTTTATTTCTTCATACCAGAAATGGGCTTTTGACAAGGGTAACACACTGATAGGCCACTAAACTTGCATGCATGCATTGATTGAAATCACTAGCTTTCATTACCAAAATGTAACTGGGTGACTTGGTCTTATTGCTAAGAGTCTTATAGGGATATTAAATCGTTGATTTTCTATGATTTCTAGGATTAAGCATTGCATAATTTGTTCTTAAAAATAGTTTGGAATGTTTTCATATGTACAATGAGTTTACATGCAATGAAACTCAGTCTAAATGAAATTCACGATTGCTATGTACTTTATACACATAGACTGTAGAAAATCTTATACAGTATTTTATGTACCTGAGTTTTGATCATTATGCATCATTTGAGATGATACGTGGAATTCTCCACTTAAGACATTCTTTCCTGCCAGGCGGTGGTGGCGCATGCCTTTAATCCCAGCACTTGGGAGGCAGAGGCAGACGGATCTCTGTGAGTTCGAGGCCAGCCTGGTCTACAAGAGCTAGTTCCTGGACAAGAACCAAAAAGCTACGAAGAAACCCTGTCTCGAAAAATCCAAAAAAAAAAAAAAAAAAAAAAAAAGACATTCTTTCCTGTGCTCAAGATACTTCAAACTGAAGTTTTCATAAGAGGACAGTTCAGCCGGGACTTTTATTAATATTACTTTCTCTTGAATTACTTGATTTATGGGTGTCAATGTTGGAATTAGAAAGTTTTCTGACCTGTGAGTAGTTTATGTGCTAATAGGTATAAGTTTAATTTTAATGAAGTAAATAAATGTTGATGTTATAAGAGTTAAACTTTTTTTAACTTTTAAAATTGATTTTATTGAGCTATACATTTTTCTCTACTCCTTTCCCTTCTTCTGCCCTCTGCTTCTGCCCTCTCCTATCATCTCCATGCTCCCAATTTACTCAGGAGATCTTGTCTTTTATCTACTTCCCATGTAGATTAAATCCATGTATGTATCTCTTAAGGTTCTCATTATTGTCTCAGTTCTCTGGAATTGTGAATTATAGGCTTGTTTTATAAGCTTTATGTCAAAAAGTCACTTGTAAATGAGTATATATGATGTTTGTTTTTCTGGGTCTGGGTTATCTCATTTAATATGATGTCTTTTACATCTATCCATTTGCCTACAAATATCAAGATGTCATTATTTTTTTTCTGCTCTGTAGTGCTCCATTGTGTAAATGTACTACTTTTTCCTTACCCATTCTTTGGTCGAGGGTCATTTAGGTTGTTTCCAGGTTCTGGCTATGACAAACAATGCTGCTATAAACATAGTTGAGTATATGCCCTTGTGGTATGATTGAGCATTCTTTGGGTATATACCCAAAACTGGTATTCCTGGGTCTTGAGGAAGGTTGTTTTCTAATTTTCTGAGAAATTACCGTACCCATATCCAACATGGCTGTACCAGTTTGTACTTCCACTATCAATGCAGGAGTGTTCCCTTTACCCCACATCCTCTCCTGCATAAGTTGTCATTGGCCATTCTTACAGGTGTAAGATGGGATCTCAGAGTTATTTTGATTTGCATTTCTCTGATGGCAAAGAATGCAGAACATTTCCCTAAGTGTGTTTTAGGCATTTTAGATTCTTTTGTTCAGAGTTCTCTGTTTAAGTTTTTTTTTTTTTCTTCCTGGATTACTTGTCCTTTTGATGACAAATTTCTTGATTTCTTTGTGTATTTTAGAGATCAACCCTCTGTCTGATGTGGGGTTGGTAAAGATCTTTTCTCATTCTGTAGGCTACCGTTTTGTCTTGTTGACTGTATCCTTTGCTTTACAGAAGCATCTCAGTTTCAAAAAGTCCCATTTATTAATTGTTTATTTCAGTGTCTGTGCTACTGGGTTAGGAAGTGGTTTCCTGTTCAAATATGTTCAAGTGTACTTTCCACTTTCTCTTCTATAAGGTTCAGTGTGGCTGGCTTTATGTTAAGGTCTTGGATCCATTTGGAGTTGAGTTTTGTGCATGGTGATAGATCTTGGTCTATTTTCATTCTTCTACATGTTAATATCCAGTTATTCCAGCACCATTTGTTGAATATGCTTTCTTTTTTCCATTTGATATTTTTTGCTTCTTTGTCAAAAATCGGGTATTCATAGGCGTGTATGCATATGTTTTTATCTAATGTAATAACCACAGCAAGAAAAAAAATCTTTCAAATAACAATAATGAATATATATATATATATATATATATATATATATATATATATATGCAACAGAAAATAGAACAGAAATAAAAGTAAAACAGAAACAGAAACCTCTAATGGGTTACAAGTTGCTTTAATTGTTTTCTTTAGTAAGTACCTTTAGCAGTATCTATGGAACTAGGCTTACTAAAATATGTATCTTTGTTCCTATTAGCCTAAAAGTGGAAATTACCCTTTATCTTTACTTATATATACTTAAGTGGTAAATGTAAAAGTTCGTTTATTGCAGTAGCAGCAGCTAGAGAAAATTTGCATCAAATTTCTCATTTATTCAAGCCTGACGTTGTGACGAGTGTGCACCATGGCTGCTCTTTCACCCATTTGTCTTCTCCTAGTCTCCCTCTCCAGCTGGGCTCAGGCATAGTAACTGTTTAGCTGTCCTTCAGATGTGCCAGGCATGTACTGAGATACCCCTTCCCCTGAATTTTGGTTCTCTGCCTTTTCTGTACAAAACTTAAATTCTAGATTAGGTTTCTGTGTGTGATTGTACATAGCTGTTGGTTACATTGAAGGTATTAGGATCAAATACAGGTCTTTATGCATGTTAAAAAGCTGGTGTACCAGGGAACTTTATACAGGCCCCCAAACAAATGAATGGGAACTAGAAAAGATAATTATGAGTGAGGTAACCCAGATCCAGCAAGTCAAGCATGGTATATACTCACTTATAAAAGGATATCAGCTATAAAGTAAAGGATAACCATGCTACAATCTACAGACCCAGAGAAGCTAAGTAACAAGGAGGGCTCAAGTGAGGGCACGTGACTCTTACCAAGAAGATGAAATAGAACAGATATGCCATTGGATGGGTGAGGGGTCGGGATGAAGAGGTCAGCAGGGGAACAGAAAGAATCAGGTGAGGGAGGATGGAGGGTGAGTACTGTTGATGAGGGGGAGGAAGAATTCTAAAAGTCAGTGAGGTCAAGGACACCAAAAGAAAGTCCACAGATTCAGCTAACCTGGGCTCGTAGGGGTTTACAGAGCCTGTGTGGGACTGACCTCTGCATATATGTTACAATTGTGTCATTTGGTCTTTTTGTCGGACTCCTAATAGTGGGAGCAGAGGCTGTCTCCTACTATATTGCCTGTTTGGGGGACTCTTTCCTACTATCAAACTGCCTTCTCCTGGGTCAGTAGAAGAGGAGGTGTCTATTCTCACTTCAACTTGATATACCGTGGCTGGCGGATATCCATAGGAGGCCTGCCTATAACTGAAGATATACAGTGGAGGAATAGAGGATGGGGCAGGGTGGAGGGGAGGTGGCGGGAAGGATTGTGAGAAGAGGAGGGAGGGGAAACTTTGGTCAGGATGTAACAATAAATAAATAAACCAAAACAAAAAGAAGAACAAGAAATATCATTTGACACAGAATACAGCAGATACTTTTTTTTTACAAGATTTTCTAAAACACAGGTACGTTGTTAGGGCTACACCTAAATAGGAAAATAGGAACTGTTACTTAAACTGTAAAATGGTGTCTATGGCTAACAGAGACCTTTCCAATTTTTCCTATATTTAAAGAAAGCTAAAAATAGTGCTGATGTATTTATAATTCCAGGGCCCCTACTCAGCCATCAGAGAATCCTTTGCGTTCATTTCTTTTTCCTTGGCTTTTGAACTCCTTAGCCTTTAAGTAACTTGTATTTGAATGACAGAGAAATATGATTTCCCTTTCAATTCTTTGCCTGGAATCTAGGACAAGTGTCTTCTGATATGTCACTTTTCTGTTGTTTTTCTAGACATTTTCAACATTAAGTTAAGTTTGGCTGCCTCCGAGGACATTGCCTCGCAGCATGCCTCTCAGGAAACTTAGGCCCAGGAGGTGAACAACCAGTTCCCATGCTTTCTTTATACTGCAACTTTCAAACTATTAAAAACCATTTCTCTTTTGAAAGGGCTTACTTATATCCTTGACATTTGAAAAAGTGCTATCACCAATGTTTATAAGTTTTACAGAATAATTTTAGCTCCTATTGGTCTCCTCTCTGTGATTAAGAATGTAAGTTGGTGGTCTTTTTGTCATTTCAGAATTTTAATGTTTTTATATCAATATAAGTTCCAAGAGGAAATGAATAATTCATTCTTTATCATTCATAATAAGACGTTGCAAAGAACAATTAATGCACGGTTGAGTTGTTGCTTTATTGGCAATATTTACCTACAGTACAGGGAATGCTGGGTCCTCTCCAGCATGATAGTGAAGTTGGCATGATATTGTAAGCCTCTTATAGAAACTGCAGCAGTGAGGAGGGGAGGTGGAGCCAGAGAGATAGGAAATTCAAGGTCATCTTTCTCTGCATGGTGACTCTGTGGTCATCCTGTGACACCCTATCTAAAAGAAAAAAAAAAACTCCATCAAGAAAAAAAAGTGGATTAGAAAAATTAAAAACAAAAAAAGAAGAAAGGAAAGCAAACAAGCAATACCTCTCAAAAAGTAGGACATAGAATGCAATGGTAAACAGGGAAGGAAAGAGGGGGAGCTCTGTTTTGTTATTTATTGGCCGACTGTCTCATGCCATCTATGGCCAAGGCTCTAGTATTGACATTCTTGTCTACAGTTCCACCTCTGTAGAAGGATTAATGATAATCCTTCTACCTACCTCTCTCATTCAGGGCACAACAAGCCTGAAAACACATATGCAGAAAGGTAGGAGAATGTTAACTGAATATGAAGGTAGCCCATGGACACAGTCCTGGTGTAATCCTATAATTCAGAGCTAATTCAAGGACAGGAGCTTTTTAAGCAAATTACTGCATAACCCCCAGTGCTGCATTCCCCATTTCCTCCCCATCCCATGTCCCATGCACACTGGCCACCTAGTGGGTCATCAGATATGACTCCCCAACACTGACCTTATGTTATTTGCCTTTATAAATAATATGAATTACATGACAGAGTAGTGGAGTGTGTGTTTGTGTTTGGTGGTGGTATGGGGACTGAACTCAGCTTCTCACACATACTAGATAAGAGGGATACTGTTTCAAACTGAAGCAAAAGATTTATTCAGGTCCTCTTTTAATCAAGATTCCTGATTCTTTCAGAATGCTTCTTCCTCTTTACTGAGAAATAACCTTGCCAGAGAGTCTTTGATGACTAAGCAGTTTCAGTACACAGATGCAATTCTGATGTGACTAAGCACTTTCGACACTTCTCTGCCCAGGCTTCCCTCTGCTCCTTAGCTCAAGCTCATCCACTCTGATGGCCTTGGTGCTTTGGCACTGGCTCCCACTTCTCCATCATTTCATGGAGGTTCTTTAACTTTTGGAAGCATCCTCCTGCAAGGAGTCACAGGTAAAATATCAGTGTTTGAGCAGGGCCTCACTGCATGCTCTTGCCAAACAATTCCTCTTTATATTCGTTATCTCTCCTACAGCAAGTAGCATGTTCAGTGAAGCAAAGGTTTACCTATTTCAAGATTAACATTTTAAAGTTTCACCTAAAGAGTTCCCCGTATCACTAGATTATAAATTCTTAGTTTTTGTGATCATCGAATTAATAAAATCTTTAGCCAGGGTACTTTTCTTTTTAAAACATTTTACCCTGTAAATGATCAGCATACAAAAACTGTGAAATTAATTAATAAGCTCTGTGAATTAGGTAAGTTTTTGCTGTTGACAATGTATAGATATGTGTTACAGTATATTTGTGCATATTTTTATGTATTATCTGAATCTATTGTGAGAGTATCACATTTATTTTAAATTCCAGAAAAAAAAACATTGCATTTTGAAATATTACAAATAAAGTTATAGAGTGCACTTGAAAATGTTTGCAATGCTCTTTTAAAACCTAAAAATACTTTGAGATTTGCTCACACAGAGCCGTAAGGTGCACTTCCAACTTTTGCCTGCTGAGAGTTGTCATTCACACCGCTCACTCCATCACAGATGTCCTTAACACTCAAAAAATCGTCATTTGTGTACAGCATTAGAACAAAGAATTGGGCTCTGACTCTCCAAAAAACCTCAAGTTTTCATAGGAAAGAACAACAGATTACTGCCTCTTTGGAGTCTACCCCCTATGGCAAAATACTTTGCTCAACTGTGTTGGTCTGGGAGGGCCTTGGTCTGCCACAATTTGTTAGGCCAGACTTTGCTGACTCTCCAAGGGAGGCCTTACCTACCCCCTACGAAGAGTGGATGGGGGAGGGAGGCAAAAAGGAGAGGAGGTTGGGTGCAGGAGAAAGAGAGCGAGGGGGAACTGGACTTGGTATGTAAAACACAAAAAATAGATAAATAAATTAAAAAACAACAGATTAACATCACCAAGATGATAAAATATCCTCTTTGATACAAACCACCAACGTATTCCATGTTTTGTATTGTTTCAGTGTCTTTCATTTAAGCTTGTAATATACTGAATCAGGCACCCTGTAACAAATTCTAGAAAATTCTCTTTTTTTTTATATTAGATTTTGAAAGGTTTGTGCACTCTGATAAACCTCTGCCAATGCAATAATCCGAATCAGACCAAATCAAACCGAATTAAACAAAGCCCAGGTTTAATTGATACCAATCTCTCAATGGCTTTCCAGCCCCCTGGAGAAAACCTGGGAAAGGAAGTCCTGAAAACCACATGTTTGTTCTCTGGAAGGCAGTTTAAATATCCTGTGGGAGTGGTCTTGAGCATCTCTTGGAAGGGGTCATCTTTGGCTGGCTTTTTCAGGCGTAAAGTCTGGACTGAGGCAACTCTCTAGGGAGGGGGTTTAGGATGGAACGTCCACATGAATTATCCAAACTCTCTAGATATGTGGATGCTAGTTGCTGGGATAAAGCTTTAACCCAAACGTCCCAGACTCTTTGGGTATACAGATGTGTGCCAGGGTCTGGGATGTGCCTTCCATTTAAATAGGTCAGGTCTTCAAGCTGTTGTGACTTGTCACATATAATCTTAGCGGCTGTAATGACCTCTGTCCCTGACCATGTCTTTGAGGAATTCACTCACAACATCTTGTAATCCATGAAGGACTTCTGTGTAGCATGAACAGGCGCTGAGCAAGGAATGCGTGCTTGCTTTCTGCCTGAGGTTTCCTATGGGTCCCTGAAGATGTGTTTTATAGTTTCTCTTCATAGGATCAGAGAATACTTTTGCTTTGCTGTTACTTGCAATTTTCACGCAAAGATTCTCCTTAAAAAGTTTTACAAACCAAAAGATTTAGGAAGGAAAATAAAATAGACTAGTAAAAACTGGCCTTCTGGTCAATGCCCTTCACTCAGTAATAAGATTTGACAAAGGAAATTTTATTGCACCAGAATAAAATTTGTCAAAATAAAAAGTCGTCAGCTATGGAAAAAGAAACACGTCTAAGTGAGTTTAGAATATAGCACAGTAGAGGCATGCTTTTTCCGGGTTCAATGTTTAGCCCAGAAAAAAAAAAAAAAAAAAAAAAAAAGCAAACACACACTGTGTGATTCTGACCACTGAGTGATAGCATTCTTAAAAGAATCATTTGAGTGGAGATACACAGGTTTATTTATGTTCACAATTGCTCATTTTGGATCCCAACCTTAAGAACAATGGGAGAGTATTGAACAACCTTTCTAGTTTTGCTACAATTAGCCCTCTTTTGTCAGGCTGACTTCATATGCTACAATCTAAGCTCCAAACCATAGATGAACTGACCTGTGACTTCTTTGGAACTTACAAAGCCTTAAAGCAATTCTTTCTTAAGAGGCAGTTCCACAGTTAGTAGGACACGTAAATTTCAGTGTTTAATAGGTAGCTTCAGCTAGATGGGATAATATGTGCTACATGCACAATGGTACTCCTAATTCTTGATGAAGTATGTTTGTAGAGGCTAAACTAGATTACAGTTGGAACAAATCGTATATTAATATATAATGTAAAAACATGAAACTCCAGTCAGACTTTACCAAAAGGTCCAATTCACCTAAACTTGAATGTTAAATTTGGAAGTACTTTTCTACATAGGAAAAGTATTATTGCTTAGACAGATAAACCGGTGTTTAGTATCTTATTCTGAAAATAGTTTTACTGA
This sequence comes from Microtus obscurus, assembly GCA_963919715.1. NCBI lineage: Eukaryota > Metazoa > Chordata > Mammalia > Rodentia > Cricetidae > Microtus > Microtus obscurus. The sequence continues at coordinate 327,826 of CAWTZC010000308.1, forward strand.
TTATCTTCCCTCATTGGAAGAATATAGCATAACAAACCCAATATTATAACCATGATTAATATTTTTCCTAATATAATTTATGCTGCAGAGATAAATACCATGCATAACCAGAAGCAATTTTTTTTTATTCCATTATATAGGTTATAGTTGACAGAATCAAGGGATGGAGTTCAAGTAGGAACTGAAACAAAGAACATGGAGGAACACTGTTTATCAGCAAACTCTCTGGCTCATGCTTAGTTAGCTTCATTTTACAGCCCATGGTTACCAGCCCAGAAATGGTGCTACCCATATCAATCATTAAGAAAGACATTTAGCAAAGACATGGGCCAATCTGAGCAATCTCCACCTGAGACTCTCAAGTAACTCTAAGATGTGTCAAGTTGGTTTGACTTAAAATTAATTGCGACATGTATTATTTTTATTGTTTTTATATGTTTGTGTGTGGTGTGTGGACATATGCATATATGTATGTGAGTCCTCAACAAGAGATTGATTTCAGGTCTTCTTTTATTGCTTTCCAAATTATATTATTAAGACAGAGTCTCCTAATGAACTTGGAAATCTGTGATTATGCTAAACTGATTAGACAACAAGATCTTGGGATCCTACTGTCTCTACCTACCTGGAACTGATTGCAGTTATTCCATGTCCAGCCGTTAACTTTTTAAAAGAATTTTATACAAAAACAATTACATTTATATCATCTCTACCCTTTCCTATTTGCCCCTAACTCCTCTTCCCATTGCCATTCCCTCTCAAGTCAATATTCATGACTGCTATAATTATTATTACATATGCATATATATTCATATTACACATAAACACATATACACACATGTATATCCTGAGAGCTTAAAATTTTCAAATTAATTTCTAATTTATTTTCTTGGTCAGAGGAGTTTTATGATATCTTAGATTCAGGGAGATATGAAACTAACCATAAACAAGTTTCGAAGAATTAAGGCCATATTTTACAAAGAATACCTACTGGATTCTAATTTATTGTACTTCCTGTTAGACGACAGTCTGTTTACTGAACTCTATTAAGGACCTGTGCGTTTGTACTTATCTGAAACTAAAAAGCACTCATTTATTTAACATTAGCCTATTTTTAATCCTGTCTATGTTTTTGAATTGTGAAGAAAATCTTATTTCATTCCTTCTTTCGGAGAGTGCTTCAGGCTAGTGTTGTGTCTTTCAGTTCCTCCTTCTCAAAGTGAGTGTTCTCATGAATGTTTTAGAGAAAATGAAATTCCTCAAATGCACCGATTAGTAATTTTTAAAAGAAAGTCCAACAGTTAACTTTGCCAAATGCAAAAATGTTTACTTCTATATCCTCCACTTGAAAATTAATATATTTTTAGAACTCTAGAAGTTTAAACCCAAAAGTTTCAAATCATGTAACCTGTTCACTGGTGTTATATAAAAGCCACTCTTAGGCTCCAATGAGTTTGTCATTAAAATAGTGTTGGGGAACGACATGAGTGTGTCTGGAGTGGGCAGTAATCATAGCAGCACTTGGGATGGGAAGGGTGAGATCCATCAAAAAGAAACATAAATGGTCATTTGGAAGAAATCATGTCTGGAGGGAAGAGAAAAACAAATGCTCATTATGTTTCTGTGGACACCTACATTAGGGAAAGCAAAAAGGAAAAGCAGCCAGGATTTAATGTTCTTGTGGGCCTCAGGTCTATAAGAAAATGGGGATCGGCCTCAGCCTCCATCTTACAAAAGGGAATATAATTATGATTTAAATATATGTTGTATGTTGAAATTGTCCTGGACTAAGAAATTACAGGTATCAATGATTAGGAAATGTGAGTTAATACTTTGTGTTAAAATTTGTTACTGGGTTCATTATAAAAAAAATAAAGCCCTTTTTTCTTCTACTGTTTTATTCAATGAGATTGCAATTACTACAGATAATTTTCAAATCCAACTTGGAATGGGCCTTCTGAGAAGATATGTTTTTTTTTCCATTATTTTCTTTTCTGTAATTTCTCATAGATTATGGCATGATGTAATTTTGGTATAATGATAAATGCAGTATTTTCTAGGCAATGATTCCATGAGACTCAAATGCATCACTCACTAAGACTGATAACTCAAGTCTATGATGGGCATCAGTTCATTCTTTATTACTGATTTAAGGAAGGATTTGGTGGTCAGCTCTATTTCTCATCATTAGAGCCACCTCTTTTAACAATATGATGTTCTTCTAGGACGCTGATGCCCAGTACGTGCTGAAGTTCAGGTATAAAGTGCTGCCCCTTTGGGAAATCCTCCCCCTGGAATATGGCCCTAGTACTCTTAAGTCGAGTCAATTGGGGTGTGTTAGGTCTGTTTTTCATCTGGGTTTGTACCTCTGCCTAATCTTGCATTCTCCCTTCGCCTTCTAATAGAGTTGATCCCAGTGGAAGTAGAGAGTGTCCCCTGCATATTAAACTCCCAAACAGATTTTTCTAGAAAATATAACCGACAGCTAACTCTAAAAATGCAATGCTTATTCAACCTAGACAAAAACCATTGAGTTATACTAAAGCTTTTAAGATATGCAAGAACACATTCCACCAGGAAAAGAGTCACTTATTCTCTATGTGCCAGAGTCTCTCCTTCAATTGGCTGTGACATTTTGAAGTAAAATAACTTATCTGCGGATTATGGAAAGTGCCAGTGTCAATGTCAGGGCACATTTGGAAGCAAAACAGGAATAGTGTATTAAGTAGAGACATGAAAGATGTGGAGGTACTGCCTAGAATGTACTGCTGTCTTATAATAAAATGGACAGAAATACCATGGAATATACTACAGTTATCCTTCATAGAATGCAAAGCAGAATTAACCAGAACATCCACTCCTACTCACCCCCCCCCACAAAAACCTCTTAAAATTTTCTTTCACATGAATACATTTCAGTTCTAATAATGACAGGCACTATATTATGTATTATTTCTAATAATTTAAAGATGAAGAAAGGTAATGGCATCTCTAATTGGAATAACTGACTAAAATAATCTTTTAGAATTCCATTGTTTTCTTTTATGTTAATAAGAAAAAATGTCACTTTTATAAGCTTTGTAAATTTCCTTTTCCATCTTTTTCTTGAATTGTTTTTGTGAGTAAATGTAACTTTGAAGTTAATTTCAGACTTTTCAAGCTTTTCATATTAAAATAATCTCTTTCAGTAATCTTACACTTAAGATATTTTATATATTTTGAACATTACATTATATTCTCTTCTTTTGCATCCTTAATTATAAGACTATTATGGGACATTTAAAATATTAGTATAAGTAAATGATATACTAATGATAAATGGCAGGTATATACATTTTTATGTGTGTTTGTATGTGTGTGTGTGATATATTAGAATGGTTTATAGGCTGTGATCCAGTTAGTGAATGGCATTCTACCAATGGAAAAATCCAAGAGTCCACTTGTTCAGTTCACAAGGCTGGATGTCTCAGCTGGTCCCCAGTATGTGCTCAGATCCCAAAGAATTAGGCTTTAATGCCTAATTAAAGGGAAGGAATAGCCTTATCAGTGAGAGCAAGAGCAAGTAGGCAGAGAGCAAGTGCCCTACTTCCATGTTCTTACTATAGATTGATAGTAGAGGATGTAGCCTAGAAGAATGATTCCTTACCCAATCTGACTACTACAATGAGGTGTGTGTGTGTGGTATGTGTGTGTGTGTGTGGTGTGTGTGTGTGTGTGTGTGCCTCTCTGTGTGTGTGTGTGATCGATACTTCCTTTGTTTGGACAGTTTTACCTTTCAAACTTTCGTTTGAAGGATCCTGGTATGTATTCTACTGCATGCAAAATGGAAGACTATTTTAAGGCAAATAACTTTGAAATTGAAATATTGAAAAAAACAACAATGAAATAAGCTAATAATTTCTCTATAGCTTACATATATAATTCATGACAGATATCAAATATAATATGGAAAGGTTAAATTCACTAAAGAATTAAAATATATGATGTAGTTAACTAAAACTATTAATTAAATTTTCCATGAGAATAATTAGAAGATTTTTAAAAATAAAAATTTGGGATATATGGCTAGCTGGTGGTTATTAGTTATTAGTCTCCCTGTGTCATCTTCTAGGATATGAAGATTAAATTGTTTGTAGGATTCTAGGCCACTGATGTCTATATGTAACTTTCAAGACATATTTTAGTAAATATACTATATTACAAAAATTGCAGGGCTGGAGAGATGGCTCAGAGGTTAAGAGCACTGGCTGCTCTTCCAGAGGTCCTGAGTTCAATTCCCAGCAACCACATGGTGGCTCACAGCCATCTGTAATGAGATCTGGCGCCCTCCTCTGGCGTGCGGTCATACATCGAGGCAGAATGTTGTATACATAATAAATAAATAAATCTTTAAAAAAATTGCAAAAGATGGTTTTGTTCTCTGTAAAACACACTCAATTTAAGTATTTTATTACAAATGTAAAATCTTCCAACATCACTTGCAGTCACTGTTCCTTAGATAATTAATTATAAAATTTTATGTTATATTAACAACTTCATGTAGCTTATGAAAATATATTTATTGGGCCAAAGTCCCAGATGCTAAGCCCAGTGTTTAGGCCCTAGACCCTGGAGCAAAACCCTGGGCCTCTCCCCCACCCACCTCAATTGCAAGGGCAAGACACCTACATTTAGGCTGTTCCAACACCCCTCCACCTGATCCTGTAATTTATAAGTCCCACTTTGTCCCCAAACCCACCCATCCCCAGGACTTCAGTGGTTCCCAGAGAAATAGACAGAAATTTTACAGAGCAGACCAAGAGAGAATGAATCCCTGAGAGACAGGCACCAACTGCAAGGACTGGACAAAGTGGCAAAGACAGTGCCTGTACCAACTGGAGGAAGAGATGAGTAGATACCAATGCAAGAATACATTCAAGAACATAAAGAGTAATATGGCACCACTGTAACCTAGTAGTCCTACAACATGAAAACCTGAACATCTCAAACCAAAAGAATCAGAAGAAAACAACCTTAAAAACAACTTTATGAAGATAATAGAAACTTTTAAAGAGGAAATAAAACATTCCCTTAAGAAATCAAGGAAAAGTCTAACAAAAGTTAATATAAATAAATAAAATCTTAAAGAAAGCCAAGAAAAAGCAAACAGGTAAAGGAAATAGTTCAAAACTTGAAAATTGAAATAGAGACAATAAAGAAAAATACAAGCTGAGGGAATCCTGGAAAAGAAAATTCTGGGTAAATTAACAGGAACTAGCGATGCAAGCATAACCAACAGATTGCAGGAAATGGAATAGAAAATCTCAGGCAATGAAGATATGATGGAGGAAAAAGAAAACATTAAATCAACAAAATCATAATACAAAATGTCCAGGAAATCTGATACACCATGAAAAGACCAAACTGAAGAACAATAGGAATAGAAGAAGAAGTCTAGCTCAATGATACAGAAAATATATTCAACAAAATCATAGAAGAAAACTTTTCCAACCTAAAGAAGGAAATGTCTGTGAAGATACAAAAAGCATACAGAACACAAAATATATGGGACTCCCCCCCCAAGAAAAAATCCCCTTTCCACTTAATAACCAAAGCACAAAATATACAGAATAAAGAATAAAGAAAGAGCTGCAAAGGAAAAAGGCCAAGTAACATACAAAGGCAGACCAATCAGAATAACAACAGATTTCTCAATGGAGACTCTGAAAGCTAGAAGATCCTGGACAGACATTATGCAGACATTAAGAGATCATGTATACCAACCTAGAATACTTTGACTAGCAATACTTTCAATCACCATAAATGAAGAAAACATATTTTCCATCAAAACCAGATTCAAAAAATACCTATCCACAAATCCAGCTGTACAGAAAGCACTAAAAGAAAATCTCCAACCAAAGAAAGTTAGAGGCACTCATGAAAACACAGGCAATAGATATTCCATACCAGCACATTCTAAAGAAGGGAAACACACACACACACACACATACACACACACACACACACACACACACACACGACCACCAAAAAAGTAACTGAAATTAACAATCACTGCTTATTAATATCTGTTAATATTAATGGATTCATCTCACCTATAGAAAGGTATAGGATAGCAGAATGGATATCAAACAGGATACATCTTTCTGCTGCAGCCAAGAAACATACCTCAACTTCAAAGGCAGACATTACTTCAGAGTAAGAGGTTAGGAAAAGACTTTCCAATCAAATGGACCCAAGAAGCAAACTGGTGTAGTTATCCTAATGTCTAACAAAAATGACTTCAAATTAAAGGTAATCAAAAGAGATGAAGGACATTTTATATCAGTCATAGGAAAAATCCATATGATGAATTCTCAATCCTGGGCAGTTATGCCCCAAATACAAGGGCACCTACATTTGTTAAAGAAATACTACTAAAGCCTAAACTGCACATCAAATCTCACACACTAATAGTGGGATGTTTCAACACCCCACTGTCACCAATGGATAGGTCTGCCAAACAGAAAATTAAGAAAGAAATAGGGGAATCATCAGATGTTATGTCCCAAATGAATTTAATAGAAATCTATAGAACATTCTACCTAACCACAAAAGAATATACCTTCTTCTCAGCATCTCATGAAGCCTTCTCTAAAAAGTGACCACAAAGAAAATCTCAAAAGGTACAAGCAAAAATTGGAATGAACTCCTATATTTTATTGGACCACCATGGCTTTAAGTTAGAATTCAACAGCAATGCAAATTCCACAAAGCTTGCAAACTCATGGACACTGAATAATTCTCAACTGAATTACACCTGAGTCAAGGAAGAAATAAATAAAGCCTAAAATTCAGTGAAAATGAAGGTACAATATACCCAAATTTATGAGTCGTTATGAAATCAGTACTCAGAGAAAAACTTCATAGCACTAAATGCCTACATGAAAAAGTTGGAGAAATCTCATATTAGTGAGTTAACAGAACACCTGAAATCTCTAGAACGAAGAGAAGTAAACTCATGCAAGAAGAGTAAATCCCACGAAATAAGCAAATTGAGGGCTAAAAATCAATGAAATAGAAACAAAGAGAAAATACAAAAAATCAATGAAACAAAGAGTTGATTCTTTGAGAAAATCAACAAGACGGACAACCCTTATCCAAACTAACCAAAAGATACAGAGAGAATATCCAAAGTCTCAAAATCAGAAATAAAAAGTGGGTCATAACAACAGACACTGAGAAAATCCACTGAATCATCATATCATACTTCAAAAACCTAAACTCAATAAAATTGGAAAAATTAAAAGTTTTGGTAAGCTTTCTTGACAGGATCTGTATAACAAAATTAAATCAAGACCAGATAAAAAACCTAAATACACATATAATCACTAAGGAAATAGAAGCAATCATTAAAAGTTTCCCAACCAAAAAAATCCAGAATCAGATGTCTTCAGCAGAGAATTATACCAGAATTTCAAAGATGAGATAATTCCAATACTCCTCAAACTGTTCCACACAATAGAAACAAAAGGCACTTTGCCAAACTCCTTTCACAGTTATCCTGATACCCAAACCACACAACGATGCAATAAAAAAGAACTATAGACCTATCTCCCTCATGAACATTGATGCAAAAATACTCAATGAAATACTGGCACACTCCATCCAAGAGCAAATTTATAAAATCATTCACTATGAACAAGAAGACCCAAAGAGAATACCCCAGAGATGTAGGGTTGCTTCAACATATGAAAATCTGTTAGTGTAATCAACTATATCAACAAACTGAAAGAAAAACAACATGATCATCTCATTAAATGCTGGAAAAGCCTTTGACAAAATCCAACACTTATTCAGGATAATTTTCTTGGAGAGATCAGGGATACAGGGAATATACCTAAATATAATAAAAGCAATTTACAGCAAGCTGACAGCCAATATCAAATTAAATGGAGAGGAACTCAAAAAGATTCCACTAAAATCAGAAACAAGACAAAGCTGTATACTCTCTCCATAACTAGTCAGTGTAGTACAAGTTTTAGCTAGAGCAATAAGACAACAAAAGGAGATAAAGGGGTTACAAATTCGACAGGAAAAAGTCCAACTTTTATTATTTGCAGATAATATAATAGTATACTTAAGTGACCCCAAAGAGTCTATCTGGAAATCCCCACAGCTGATTAAAAAGTTCAGTAATGTGGTGGTATACATTGAAAAAAAATACAGTAGCCCTGCTATATAAAAATGATGAACAGGCCAAGAAAGAAATCAGAGAAACAGAACCCTTTACAAATGCCACAAATACAAAATATCTTTGGGTACCTCACAGCAAACAAGTAAAAGACGTATATAACAAGAAGTTTAAGTCACTGAAGAAAGAAAGTGAAGAAGATATCAAAAACGAAAAGATCTCCCATGCTCTTGGAGAGGTAGGATCAATATAATAATAATGGCAATCTTACCAAAAGCAATTCACAGATTAAATGCAATCTCCATCAAAATCCCAACACAATTCTTCACAGACCTTGAAAGAACAATACTCAATTTAATAAATAAATTGGGAAAATAAAAATCCAGGATAGGCAAACAATCCTATACAATAAAGGAACTTCCGGAGGCATCACCTTCCCTGACTTCAAACTCTGCTATAGAGCAATAGTAATGAAAACAATTTGGTTTTCATAAATTTTTTGAAAAAAAAAAAGCTAAAATGGTACTACAGAAAAAGGAATACACCTTTAACAAATTGTGCTGGCATAACTGGATGTCATTATGTAGAAGACTGCAAATAGATCCATATCTATCTCCATGCCAAAAAAAAAAAAGTTCAAATGCATCAAGAACTTGAGCATAAATCCAATTATATTGAACCTGATAAAAGAGAAAGTGGGAAGTAGCCTTGAACTCACGGATACAGGAGACCACTTCCTAAATAAAGCACCAGCAACACAGGCACTGAAAGAAACAATCAATAAATGGTACTTCCTGAAGCTGAGAAGTTTCTATAAGGCAAAGGACAGGGTAAATAGGACAAAATAACAGCATAAGTAAGGGAAAATATCTTCACCAACTCCACATCTGACAGGGGGTTGATATCCAAAACATATACAGAACTCCAGAAACTAGACATCAAAATGAAAAATAATCCAATTAAAAATGGGGTGCAGAGATAAACAGAGGTTATCAGCAAAAAAAAAAAATGCCAAATAGCCTAAAAATCTTTAAGGGAATGCTCATCATCCTTAGCCATCAAGGAAATACAAATCAAAATGACTCTGAGATACCATTTTATACCTGTCAGAATGCCTAGGTAAAAAAATACTGAGGGTAACCTTTTTTGGAGAGGATATGAAATCAGAGGAACACGCTTCCCCTGCTGATAGGAGTGCAAACTTGTACAGACACTTCGGAAATCACCAAGGCAGCTTTTCAGAAAATTGGACATCAATTTACCTCCTGGACACATATCCAAAGGATACTCAATCATACCACAAGGATACTTGTTTAACCATGCTCACAGCAGCATTATTCATAATAGTCAGATCCTGGAAACAACCTAGATACCCCTCAACTGAAGAATAAATAAAGAAAATGTGGTACGTATACAATGGAGTATTACTCAACTGTAAAAAATAATGACATAATGAATTTTGCAGGCAAATAGATATAACTAGAAAGAAAAACACCCTGAGAGAGGTAACTCAGAATCAGAAAGTCAAACCTGACATGTACTCACTCATAAGTGCATATTAGACATAAAGCAAAGGAAAACCAGACTACAATCCACAGCTACAGAAGCAAGGTAACAAGGAAGACCAGAAGAGGGACACATGGAGTGCCTTGGAAAGAGTAATTAAATGAGATCTCCTAGGTAAACTGGGGGTAACTAGGAGTGGTAAAGGGGAGGGGATGGGAAATAGAACACGAGAGAAATGGATGGTCCAGTGAGGAAAAGGACAGGGAAGGAGAGCGACGAAAGAAAGATTTTAATAGAAAGATCCACTATGGGGTTAGGGAGATTCCAGGAACCCACAAGGAAAACCTCATTTAAGACTCCTAGCTTTAGTGGAGAGGGTACCTGAACTATCCTTCCCCTGTAATCAGATTAGTGTATTGTAGTCAGAAGCCACTTGTTGGTTCCTGACTGCTCAGTCCCGAAATAATCACTCAGCAGCTAGCTACATTATTTGCAACACTGTTTGGCCAATAGCTTAAGCATATTGCTAGCTAATTCTTATATCTTTGGTTAACCTATTTCTATTAATTTGTATATTGCCACGTGGCTGTAGCTTTCTGGCAAGGTTCCAGTGTGTCAGTCTGTGACTGCAGGCTACTTGGCTTCTCCCTGACTCTGCCTTCTTTCTCCCAGCATTCAGTTTAGTTTTCCATGCTTAGCTCTACTCTGCCCTATTGCTGACCAAGAAAGTTTCTTTTTCATTAATCAATAAAAGCAGCACATTAGTGTATACCCCAATTATCATCACAGAGCCTTCATCCAGTAACTGATGGAATCAGATGCAGAGCTCCACAAACAAGCACCAGGCCGATCTCCGGGAATTCAGCTGAAGAGATGGAGGAGGGAATATATGAACAAGGAAGATCATGATCCTGATGGAGAAATCTACAGACACCTCACCCAATCTCTTGGAAACTCATGAATTCTAGACCCACAACTGTGGAGCCTCCATGGTACCGAATTAATTCCTCAATATGTAGGAGACAGTGGTGAAGCTTCGACTATCTAAAAGGCCCCAGGCAGTAGGACCAGAATCTATCCCTGCTGCATAAGCTAGCGTGTTGGAGCCTATTTTCTATGGTTGGAATCCATGCTTAGCTTTAATGCAATGGGGAGAAGCCTGGTCCTGCCCCAACTTAATATCCCAGACTTTGTTAACTCCCTATGGAAGCCCTTATCCATTGGGAGGAGTAGATGGGGTGGGCTGGGGGGAGGTGAGGGAATGAGAAGAGTGGTGGAGAAGAAAACTGTGGTTGGAATGTAAAATGAAATTAAAATAAATAAATAAAAATAAAAGTAAAATAAAGAAAAAGAGAAAATGCATTCTTTTAAAGCAAACTTCATGTGGCTTGTGATTCTGATGAAGTTTTTATTTTACTGCTTTAACATTTTACATTGCAAAATTATGAGTTTTTATGCAATTGGTATGTTAAGAGTCCAAGTATGATGAATGAGTCATAGAAATTCCTCTTTTTAAATTGACTAATAATCAATTTCTCTGATAAGAAAGCAGGCCTAAAACATGGATTTGAATAAAGTGAAAAGAAACAAATGGCAATGATTATCACAAAATCATTCCCTTAGGAAAACAAGCATACATAATTTTTCTTTAATAGTTTACTTACACCTATGTTATTAGAAACTTTGGAAAGAATCATCCCTGTCATAAGCAATAAAGACATAAGATCAGATCTTTCACTTCAAAGTACGGAAACAAAACCCAGATTGGCTAAATAATTAGGCTGAGAGCTCTCTACTCAAATACTTAGCTTAGCAGGGGCTTTGAAGTCATCTTGTTTAGATGAACTTATAGGGAGAAAATCCTCTCTTGAGCACTTCATATAATGCCGGCGTATTGGCAGCTACTGGCATTTTCTTCAGTTGGAGAAGAATATGAAACTAAGCCTGCTTGTCTCTCATCTCACAGATATGTAATGGGAACCCAGTGTGACACGGACTGGGCCAGCCTCAGCGGTAAGAAAATCATAATAGTAAGCAATGAATGAGCTCATGGCAGTTACAGTATACTGCAGATTCATTCATATAAGGGAATTAACTGTGAGGTCTGATGAGGACACAGTACTGGATCATTTGAGAATGAGTGATAGGGTGACATGATTGATATCACTAAAGATGGGATGCTTCCTGGCATCATGTAGTACAGCTTGCGATCTGAAGTTGACCAGGAAAAAATAGCGAATATTTCAAATAAATGATCCTATACTGGGGAAAACATCCAAAGATGCAGAAATCCAATGCAAAGTATAGCTAAAACAATAAAGTATGAATAAGGACAGAGAGACCTTGAGCGGCCATTGTGGTGGAAAGGATTACCTAAAATTTAAGATTTTAATTCCAGTGTTGACTTCATCTAGGATTTAATATTTAGTACTTTACTAAGAAAAACGGATATATTTATGTTTCATGTTTCCTAATTATTATAATAACCCATCTACATCTATGCTGGAGCTAAAGAAATGGTTTTCTGATTAAGAACATTTGATGTTTGAATTTGATGTTTGAAGACCAGGGTTTGGTTCCCAGCACTCACATGGTCACTCATAATGTTCTCTAAGTCTGATTCCAGGTGGTTTAATGCTCTCATCTGTTCTCTATGGGCACTGCATGTATGAGGTTAACTTGCAAAAGTTCAAGCAAACATTCATATAAATAAACTAATAAATAAAAAAAATCCATTTTAAAAAAGTGCAGATGATCTTTTGACAGTTAAATCAATTTGGTAGATATGCGTCGTCTGCTTCATTTTTAAAACTTCAGACAGTTTGATAAGCCAGAAACATTCAATCTGAAGTAGACGTTCAATTTTTATTGTGCACAGGGCCAGTCATTTCTTTACTTTAACTGGTCATTAGACTAACAGTAACTCTTAGAAACAGATCTATGATCAAAGTGTCATAAGATTTACACTCTAAGAGACTTAAGGAAGGAAAGAATTCCAAGAACACAAGGGAAATTAAGGTAACTGCACTTTCAAGTGTTTAAATTGTCAAAAAGACAGAAAATGGTGACTAGATTTCACAGTGGATTCTGAGCCAGGTGCTTTGGTATTCAAACTGGATACAAGAAATAATACAGTCATACATTTTAGTGCTTTGGAGATCCATTGTGATCTAACTCTGTGTAGACTTTTACACTTATTAATTACTGGATAGTTATTATGCAAATTCTCTTTTCTCTCCTGAGTCCCTAGCCTTCCATTCCAATCTTCAAGCTTTGTTTATGGTGCGGTTTCCTAATGACTTAAAGTTTGTCAAGATTATCAATTTGTTTTCTTAAACTAGATCATTATGTTCTACTGTCTCACCTAAATGATTTCAACTTCTCAAACCCCCATCATTTGTAGTTGACATCATTTGTATCTGCACAACAGTACAATTCCTCTGGCTTAGTCAATGAATTTGATACCAGTTGCAAAGTAAGTTCTCTTTTTGATAATTTATTATCAATGCTGAGTGCAGATTATTAATCCCTAGAAGTGGACCCATTGCCTCAAACTCAGATCCAACTGTCTCCACCGAATGCAGCTGTCAATGTAAATTACACAGAACATCCATCAGCAATCACTTAGTTCACTTTCTCTTTCTTTTAAACAGAATACAGTTATAATTAATATAATTGATCATATTAATATAAAATGAATATATAATATAAACATATAATAATATACTTAACATACAACATAATGTAATTAGTATAACATATATGATAATATAATAATAGCATATTAATATGATATATTAACATAATAGCAAGTCATCAACTAAGGGTTCTTGTCAAGATTATTAGTGACCTCTATAATACCAATTTTAGTTACCAAATCCCAAATTTTTATCTTCTTTTCATTAGTATTGACAGTTGGTTATTCAATGCTGCTCAGTCTATATTTGCTTGACAGGAAATTGTCTTCATTTTTCTGTTATCTCTTGATAATGTTGCTTGTTTCCCTTAATAATTTTTTCTTCTTAACTACAAAGGGTATGTGTATCTCAGATTTATCCCAAGTCCTTGTCTTCCATCTTATTCTAGTCTATTTCCACTGTTATTATCTGGCCTCTTATAAAATGTCATCTATAATATGAAAAATTTGCAAATAAGATATATAAGTTTGCTTCTAGGTGTCTAGTTAATATATTCATCTCTGTTCTGTATATGAGTGTGCATGTTTGCATATATGAGCTTTAGGGTGAATGTTTCATTTTTGTTGTCCCTTTATCCACATTATTATTTCATCCACATCAGTAAAATAGGCCAGTTCCTATAAAAATATGCCAATTCATATAGAGCAAAGGTATCTACTCACTACAATACCCACAATTTTCTCCAAGACTCTGTCATTGATATTGAATGACTAAACTGGATTCATAACTACTCCTTTCCACCAATAGTGTGTTCTCACACTGATGTCAAATGATGTGATACTTCTTAATACTTCCCAATAGTATACAACCTCAGTTTGGAAAAATCAAAGTTGTCTTTCTGTTAAAAGTGCTCACACAATTGGGGCCTTCTTCTCAGACTTCATTGATGATACGGTTCCTTAGGTCACCCTGACCATCCTGGTCTCATTGTGTGTTCAGTCTTGACTGCAGTGGTTTCTTGGTCTTTCTGTCGGTTCCCCAGTTACCTACATATACAATTTCTCATTTCACTATGAGTTCACAAAATTATACTTTCTCAACCAGGACGGTTGGGAACTGTGAACCCCCAGATCCTGAATTTCTTGTGAACAACTTGTTTTCCCCTTATCTGAGTGCCTATAGCTCCTCTGAGCACTAGACCCTCAGGAGTTCCTGATGGCAGGGGAACGGTTTCTGGTGCATTTGGCTGGGGCATTGCTATCCCTATATAAGCTGCCCCTGGACACAATAAAGGGGTCATTCTTGGGGCATTCCTGATTCAAGGATGACCCGTGTCTCTGTCTGTGTGTATTTATGTGTTTCAATCTCTTGCCCTTTTCCCTGTTCATGAACTGTATTGTGGCACACAGAGTGCAGACAGGCATGGTGTGACACACAGAACTTTTGTGTCCATAAAATTGCAGCTGTGTTCATTTTCATTATCTCACTCTGTCTCTCTGTCTGTCTGTCTGTCTCTCTCTTTTATTTTCTCTATAAAGTTCTTTCACAGGAAACTGTAGCTTCACTTATTTCTTTGACTGTCCAGACCTTCTTTCTAACATGCAGACTTTGTAGGACTAGCAACTTTTACTTTCAGCAACCGTTTCATAAAGTGCCTGACTATCAAACATCCAAGGTTGATAACTGCTATTTATTCATTTATTTTTGATGGAACATGTCCTATGGTAAATTTGGCAATAAACTACAAAGCCTATCCAAAAGATCTTATAAATTACTTGGGCTACATGATATCACAGAAGATGTGGATGAGACAGAATGCTAAAGAAAGAGTGTAAATGAAAGGTTATTTTCCTTTCAGTTAATGACTCTGATCTCTGTTCCTACTGAGAACAGCAATTAAATAATGGCTCAGCACCCCCTCAGGTTACAAGAAAGTCGTTCTTGGAGAAATACTTCCGCTGTTTCCAAGGTTGAGGGCCAATCGATGTGAGGCACGAGGAGCAGAAATTTAATGAAAATCTCTCTACTTTATATTGACATTGTGACGGGCCTTTCCTCATTCGTGCAGTGTTGGCAACCAGCCTTAGATTAGGCAGTAGATTAGCTACTTTTTTTTTCCTTAAGAAACTTTGACTACTATTGTATAAAGCTCATTGTATAGCCAACCCAATTTTCCAGTTCTGCCAAACTTAGAGAACAAAACTGATGTTTGAAGTTTTTTGTTTTGTTTTGTTTTGTTTTTCCTCAAACAGTATTGACACTCAATTATAATGGACAGCAGTTCTCAACCTGTTGGACTGATCCCTTTGGCAAACCTCTGTCTTCAAAAATGCTTACATTATGATTCACAACTGTAGCAATTTACAGTTATGAAGTACAAATAAAAATAATTTTAGGGTTTGGGGTTACCACAATTTGAGGAGCTATATTAAAGGGTCACAAAACTAGGAAAATTGAGAACCACTGATCATAGACATCTGAAAAAGAAATGAAAATCCAGAGCAAATAAAAACATATGCATAAAGAAGTCAGGCATAGAGAAGGAATAATAAGATGTCGTGGATTTGAAAGAAAGTTGGGAGGGCTATTTAAAATTTTGAAAGAACATGAAGATGATTAGGTAGGGGATAGAGAATGATCTAGGAATAGTTGGAGAAGGGGAAGTAATACTTCATTATATATTATATAAAAATACTTAAAAGAAACAGCAAACTTCAAAAGATAGAAATTAGAGGTTCTGTGTTTTTGAGTTAAGTGTGACCCAGCTTTTTAACAATAATGAGAGGAAGTGGTTCTTGTTCATTATTTTTTATTTTCAAATTCATACATACAGAGGCAGTGTTCTCTTTAATTGTTATTACGCCAAGAACTACTTGATAATAAAGGCATACAGGGGCTGAAGGCAGGCCTTAGCAGTTAAGAGTGCCCACTGCTCTTGCAGAAAACCCAGATTGTGTCTCAGGCCTGGCATCAAATGAATGACAATTGTAACTCAGTCCCAGGGCATCTGACACCATCTTCTGGTCTTAGGGTTTTGCATGCACATGGCACAAAGTGACTCAGGCAGTCACACATATGCATGCTGACATACATTTAAAAAACAAATGTACCATTGAAAGATAAAGACTGGAGAGGGTTTCATTGGCAGAAGCTGAGACAGGGTAATAAGAGGGAGAAATAATGAAATTCTTATATCTGTAAAACTGGCAAGAAATAATAAATTTATTCAGTTTTAAAAGAAGGCTCAGACTGTAGAGACTGAAGCAGGACTCAGTGTGGACCCTTGAAGCTGTAACTCTCCAAAAACACTCAGGAGGGAGTATCAGGAACAGGCATTATTCCCAGCTTGGCCAGAGCAAATGATAGACATTTCATGTGAAGCAGTAGGATACACAATTAGTACACAGAGGAGCAAAATTTTGAACATCCAAACTGAAAAAAAAATAGGTAAAAGATTCATTCACAACACTTTTAAAATCTATTGTATTATAGCAAGCACACACACGTGCGTGTATACACACGTGTATGTTTGTAGTATGTGTGTTTGTGTGTGTGTTCACGTGTGCATGTGTACATGAGTGTAAGTGCCTATGGAGCCTAGAGGTACAAGATGCCCTTAGAGTAAGACTTAGAAGCAATTTTGTGCTCCTCAATGCGGGTAGTAGGAACTGAACTAGGGTCCTCTGCAAGAACAGTATACAATCTGTGGTGCTTTGGATAAGAAAGGCCCTCATGGATTCATAGATTTGAATAGTTAGTCATTAGGAAGTGGCACAATTAGGAAATGTGGCCTTGTTAGAGTAGGTGAGGCCTTGTTAGAGTAGGTGAGGCCTTGTTAGAGTAGGTGAGGCCTTGTTAGAGTAGGTGAGGCCTTGTTAGAGTAGGCGAGGCCTTGTTAGAGTAGGTGAGGCCTTGTTAGAGTAGGCGAGGCCTTGTTAGAGTAGGCGAGGCCTTGTTAGAGTAGGCGAGGCCTTGTTAGAGTAGGCGAGGCCTTGTTAGAGTAGGTGAGGCCTTGTTAGAGTAGGTGAGGCCTTGTTAGAGTAGGTGAGGCCTTGTTAGAGTAGGTGAGGCCTTGTTAGAGTAGGTGAGGCCTTGTTAGAGTAGGTGAGGCCTTGTTAGAGTAGGTGAGGCCTTGTTAGAGTAGGTGAGGCCTTGTTAGAGTAGGTGAGGCCTTGTTAGAGTAGGTGAGGCCTTGTTAGAGTAGGTGTTTCACTGTGGGTGGGCTTTTGGATTTCCAATGCTCTAGCCAGGCCCAGGGTCTCTTTTTTCCTGTTGTCTGAGGATCCAAGTTATGGTGTCT
This sequence comes from Microtus obscurus, assembly GCA_963919715.1. NCBI lineage: Eukaryota > Metazoa > Chordata > Mammalia > Rodentia > Cricetidae > Microtus > Microtus obscurus. The sequence goes on from CAWTZC010000308.1 coordinate 345,440, forward strand.
CTTTACAGCAATGGAAACTCTAAGAATCACTTTAAACCACTCACCCATCTCTGTAGATCATACTCATAATAATTTCAAAAACTAAGGCTATGAACATAGCCAAGGATATAGAGGACTTTGATGATAAAAATATTATGACACTATAAAAAGAAAATGAAAAAGAAACCGAGACAGTGGAAAGAATACTCATGTTCATGTAATATTTAATTCATGTAAAAACATGTCTGTTACGAGTCGTAATCTATAGACTGAATGTAATCTTTATCAAAATTCCAATAGTATCCTTCAGAAATCCAGAAAAGAAATTCAAAAATTAACAGAGAGTTAAGAAGGACCTCAAATAGTCAAAGCAATACTATGCAGAAAGAATAATGCTTGCCCAGAAGTGTAGATGGCTCAGAGATAAAACACTTGCAGAACAAGCCTGAGGACCAGAATTCACAATTGCAGAGCCCACATGAAACAAACAGATGTCCAAGCAAGCCTGTATTTCCAGCCTTCCAGAGGCAGAGACAGAATATCCAGGACAAGCTACCGAGCTAGCTTAGCTAAGCACTGAGTTCTGGCATTATTGAGAGACCCTGATTCAGAAAATAAAATGGAGAACAAAGGAGGGAATTCTTTAGTGCCCATACACAAGTGCATCCACACACAAGTAAATACCCAGGCTTACATGGACACCACAGGCAGGTGTGTGAGCACATGTGCATGCACACAATGCAGTATGTAATATCATGCTAAAAATATCACAGTCCTGTAAAAAAATTAGGGAAAAGAATGGATAAAAGAGAAGTATATTCATAGAGCTATAGCAAACCAGTTTTTGACAAAGATGCCTCAAGCATACATAGGCAAAAGGCTGCATGTTTATTAAGTGGTGCTGGTAAACATGCATCTTCATGTAGAACACTAGATTCCCTCTTACTATAAGTAGAAGCCATTAATCATGCATTGAAAACTTTTGTATGTGACTTGAAATCTTGGAAATGTTTGAGCAAAATAAGAAAGTCATTCAAAGTACAGACAAAGAGCAGAGCCTTCTGAAAGGGACTCTACCAGCATAGGAGGCAAGTGATGAAATTACAGAGCTTCTGCAGAGAGAGGGAAGCAATACGAGGCAACACAATGGGATTTTGTGTTGCATACTATTAATCAAAGTGCCAATATTTAGAATATATAAATAACTACAAAATTTAAACCCCTAAACAATCTGTGGATTAATAAATGGAGTAATAATGTGAATAGATAGTTCTCAAAAAAGAAACACAATGGTCAATAATTTTGTAAAAGTTGATTAATTTTTTTGGCGTAAAGAAAACTAAAAGTATTTTGAGGTTCAACCTACCCACAAACAGAATATCTATCATAAAGGAAACAAAAGACAACAAATATTAACAAGGATGTGTAGAAGTAGGGGAAAACATTTATTTACTGCCTATGGGCATGTAAACTAATAGATCAACTATGGAAATAAGTATAGAATTTCTCCTCACAAAAAAATAAATTTAGAGCGTATAGCCCAACTATACCTCACATGGATATGACTCTAACTTCTACCTCAGAGATAGTTTGACATCCAGACTTACAGCTACACTATTCAGAACAACTAGAAGATACAGTAGCATGGAAGTTCAAAAATAAATGATTGAGTAAAGGGGCTATGGAACATATTCACAAAGGAATTTGATTCAGGCAGAGAGAACATGGAATGATGGCCTATGTGAGAATATAGATGGATCTGGAAATCATTGTTATGCAAAATAACTAGATTCAGAAGGACAAGAACCACATATACTCTATCATAAGTAAAACCTATGGCTGTATCGAAGGGTGTGACATAACTAGAATAGATGAATGAGAGAGGAAGGGAGATCATAAGGAAGACTGGTAATGGCATCATCATATATATATGAAATCAGAATTGACACAGTGGTGAGGGGATTGGGACCAAGCAGAGGAAACAAGAGGATGATATAGAGCAATACAAAAAAAAATGAAAAAAAAATAGTTGTGAAAATGCAAAGATTAAACCCATTTCACATTATTTTATATAAACTTATAAGTTAAGTAGGTTATATATTTTATATCATTTGAAAGAGACCTTTGAACCTTTTTTCACATAAGGAATTACTAATATACACTTAAATATTTATTTATATACAAAATTAACTCTTAAACTATTTTCTTGGTTTCGTTGATATCTAACATTTTTATAAAACATTACAATATAGTATGAAGAACATCTTTGATGTATTTCTAGAAAAACTACTATATTGCTTTGTATTTTCTCATAAGTCATTAAACTTCCTTCTTACATATAACAAAACATGTCAGCAGAAAAATTCCATACCAAGAATACTTGGAAGGCAGAGTAGGGAGAGTTCCAAGTATTCAAGACCAGCTTAGCCTGGTCTATATTACAAAAAATGAAGTTAATAAAGTAAGGCATTTGGAGAATAACAAATAATAGTTATGATTCATTTTATCATACTTGTGACTTGTTAACTCAAATCCCTATGGTCTGAGTTTATGTATTAATGGCAAAAGAAGCAATACACATAAAATCATAGAAAAGGTAACTTTTATTGTAAACTTACTAAACTATGAAAGCCAAATGTAAAATTCTAGATGAATAAGAAAAATGTAAGTTTCACACCTACTTGTGGGATGTTGAAGAAAGCATATCTAAATTCTTTAATTGTGTTGTATCTGTAGGTGGATCTAACTCCAGGGCAGAACCTGCTTTCAAAAATATGTGGGCAATACAAAAATATGTGGGCAATACAAAAATATGTGGGCAATTACAAATTCAATGGAATCTTCTTTTAACAGGAAAAAAACAGACATGATGACACATACATTTATTCTAACAACAAGACTTGGAAGGCAGAGCATGGAGAGCTCCAAGCATTGAAAGTCAGTTTAGATTGAAAAAGAAGATAGTAAAGTGAGACATTTGGAGAATCTTTCCAATCAATGCATTTTCTCTTGTCTCCACTAGAAAATCCCTTTCATTAGATCTTCTACAATTCTGAATTTCTCTCTCATTTCTTGTCTTCCAAAGACATTTAAATCCCTGCCTGTACTTCAGTAAAGAACGACTTGCTACCATATTTTTGTTTCAATCAAATAAAGTTTTTGAAAAGTCCTATTTGTACTATATTAAAAATTACTCAAGGTGTAAATATTTTATAATTATTTGCAGGAAAACTAACATAGCATAGAATAAACACTACCTGTCCATGTCATTCATTTTAATTATTTATGATTGCAGTTTAAAGCACAGTGTTAAGTTAGGTGTTACATTTGTGGTTTGAAAAATTTAAATCTCCATGATATTTGATTTCACTACAGTTCCTAAAATTAAAGCATGTGCTATATCTTGACTGCCACATTTTTAGGTAAGTTTGAAGATATTTGGTAAAAGTTATTAATATCAGTACATCAAATGAAACAAAATAGAACTGGTGAACTTTAAATTACAAGAAACATTTACCAAAAGTTCCACGAAAAATGCAACAGTATGATCAGGTATAGTGCTACTCAGTGACATCCCAGTACTTGGAGGCTGAGCCAGGAGAATCACGACTTCTAGGCCAGAATAGTTTACACAGAAGGAACACATCTCTGATCATGATATGAAGAACATAATATTTAACAGTATAAAACCAATATTAATAATGTGCCCTCTATTTGAAAATGGTAAGGAAGTAGTAACTTCTTGGTTAAAAAAATAACATAAAATTGTGAATCATTGGAACCCAAAAATACTGAAACACCAAACAAAAATAAAATAAAATTATTTAGAATTTGAAATCTGTGATTTCTTGAGGATGAATAAAGAAATGAAAATTAAGTATGTATTTCTGAATGAAGGTCATATATACTCATTAAATATTAGAAATATTATGTGTAAACTGTAGATAAAAAAGGCAATGAATTCAATCAAAAAGAAATGCTATGGAAAAGATAAAAGAAACAAAACTGGAAACACACAACAGAAGGGTATTTCAAAGCCTTCCAGATAATTCAGTTCCTAAATTTTTGAATTCTTTTTAGGGAAGACATGACTAAAATTGAATATGGAAAACTTGGTGCTAAAGCATGAGGGAACATAAAAGAGAGTGTATTTGAATTAAAGAAAACAATACAGAAATTCATAAAAGAGTAATTGAGGAATTAAGATGAATTACGAGAATAAATATTCTGTAATTTTCAAGTGAAATAATGGTAAAATGACAGTCCACAGTCCATTTTCTGAAGCCACAGTGTTAGATTTCAGCAGCTGATCCTAAGAGCTGAAACACTGGCAGAGCAATGATGAAGAATGGTCTTTCTGACTCTATATTTTGACCATCTTAGCTCCACTTAACCATTAATCATTTTCATTGCCCTTACTTTCATGTTTGGCAGAACATCTGAGCCATTCTGTCATATTCTTTGAGGTCTAATAATTACAAAATGGAATCTTTGAACCCCAGATACCCACTCTAACTTCTAAGAATAAATTAATATTTCCAACAAATTCTCCTGGGCTCATAAAACATAGATTATCCACCATGGTGGAAAGTAATGTGAATTATGTAGTTTAGAGAATATGTGTAAGTTGAGGTGGAACTAAGTGGGTCACCACTAAGCACATATAGTGTCATTCTTCCTGTTAAAATTTGGTTACTTCTTTTTCCATCAAGGTTAAAAAAAATCAACTTGAGAATAGTCAGCTAAGCTGACTATGCTATCTGGCATGTAGAGTACACACACACACACACACACACACACACAAAAAAAAAAAAACAAAACAATTAACCAATCAACCAAACAAACAAAAATACCCACTTTATTAGATGAGTGAGTTGATGGATTCTTATAATCTGCCAAACTGAAGAAATGTACCTTTTTATTATTATATGTTTATTTGTAACATAAATTGATTATGTTACAAATGTTGATTTTTAAATTGTGTTTTGGTGTCAGCATACTGTGGTGGTTTGCATAAGAGTGCTTCCCCAAAGGTTCATGTATTTAAATGTTTGAAAGGATTAGGAAGTGTGGCCCTTTTGGAGAAAGCATTTCACTGTTGTTGGGCTTTGAGGTTTCAAAAGCTAATGCGAGGTTCAGTAGCACTCTCTTCCTGCTGCCTGTGGATCCTGATGTAGAGTTCTCATCTCCTCTCCAGCAACGTGTCTGCCTGCATGCTGCCATGATGATAACGGATAATGGATCAAACCTCTGAAATTATAGGTAAGCCCCAATTAAATGCTTTCTTTTGGTCCTGATGTCTCTTCACATCAACAGAACACTGACTAAGATACCCACTAAAGGTACAACTGCTTCAAATCAAACTCAAAGTTACAAACTATCAGCGAAATAGGAGAAAATAATCTGTGCCAAACTGAAATAAGGCCATTATGTTAATCCTTAACTATAAGCATATAAAATATGCTATAAAGTATATAACTCTCATAAAAATTAATAATAATTACAATATTATAGCTATATAGTAATATGATTACAACATAATTAACATAATTATAGCATAATGTGATTTAAATATTTTAATAGTTACATTTTCTAATTTGCCGATATTATTTGTTTTCTTTGATTGGGTAGTGGAAAAAGAAGAAAGAACCCACACAAAGGCACACATACAGAAAAGCTGGGATCTGATGGGCCATGTGCACTTTGATTGAGCTACAGTGACTAAACAGCAACCTGGAACCTCAACATTAACTATGTACAGCACAGAGAGGGAATTAGAGAGTTTTCATAGGTGATCTCTATAGGTGAACAGTGTCAGGCTGTAAATACATGGGAGGATAAAGATGCAGCTGTTAGTCTTTACATGCACAATCAGTAATTCATCAGCATTGCTCCCACTGTTAACATTCACATGTGGACCACAGAAAGACTTTGCGTGGTCAGTTGCTTATTAACATTCACATTGCACACCCTCTCAACATTCACATGTGGACCACAGAAAGGCTTTTCATCCTGAGCCTTACCCTGGGGAAAGGCTTCACCATTCCCATGAATCTTTGATGTTGGTCCTTGACATGACCAACAGTGTCAACAGTACACATTCACTCAAGACTTCATCTACTCTTCACACATTGACTATTGACTTTCACCTCTCTCCATCATTTTTTTTAACTTATAGTCTTTTCCATTTTCATTCAGATACACTTAGCTAAGTTTACTAACAAAAAATGCTGTGATTTCAGTACTTAATTTAAACTTAATAGAAAATAAAATAGATCTATCAATTTGCATGAATTTCTCTAAGCTTTTGGGGAAGTAAAAGGAAAGTAAGGAAATTGGAATGATATTCCATGAACTCTCCAAAAAAAGGTTTTAAAATTTAATCTTCCTTAAAACCTATAAAGGTGGAAGAATAGAAATAAAAGTTTTAAAAAGCATGAAAGATTAAAGGTTCCAAAGTTTTAAGACAGCTTTATAGACATTATAGATGTGATTGTAAAAATATATTATATGCTGTATTGTATACCAGGTATTTAATTATGAACACTCAATTACTAGCTATCAGAGTTGAGCAGCAGACCAGCATCCAAACATCACATCATGACAAAGCATAAAGAAATGTAGATTGCAAGATCACATAGAACTGTTACATCCTACATTCTGAAGGAGAACAAAATATAAATTTCTGAAGTTCATTTTCTGTATGCTAAACAGGAATAAACAACTGGAGAATGATAATGTTGCCATAGAAATAAATCCTTCATGTTTGCTCCTTTGAATACTGAGCTCCATGTTCTGTATTCATGCAATTCACACAGTAACAAACTCCCTAACTAGTCACATACACACACACACATGCACACACATGTACACACACATACACGCATGCACGCACACATGTACGCACACATACATTCAGAGAGAGAGGGAAAGAGAGAGCAAGAGTGAGAGAGAGGGAAAGTCATGTCTTACTGATGTGTATGAATCTATTTCACTTGATAAGATATATTAACCCATGACATGCAAACTCAAAATTTCACATAAAACATTAAAAAAGAAAAATTTAAATAACAATAGAATATAACATTTAAATGAGTTAAATGACACCTGTTGTTGTACTTTCCTTCTCAGCATTAATTCAAAGTAATTTACACTTGATCTTTTCTCTTTGAAAGAATTGAATTTGATAGCAACAATCTGAGTTTAGTACTTTATTTAACAGTGACATTTCAGTGTCCATCCATTCATTTGTTGTAAAGTCCTACTTTTTAGCTGACTTTTGCCAAAACAAACATAAAACCCCAAAAATGTGACAAAAAAATCTGTCTAACTGTAAATTGTGTTGATGTCACTTAATCACATTTTAAATGCAGTTTTCTATTGTTCTAAAAGACTTTGACTAGGCTGGGCGGTGGTGGCGCACGCCTTTGATCCCAGCACTCGGGAGGCAGAGGCAGGCAGATCTCTGTGAGTTTGAGACCAGCCTGGTCTACAGAGCTAGTTCCAGGACAGGCTCCAAAACCACAGAGAAACCCTGTCTTGAAAAAACAAAAACAATAAATAAATAAATAAGTAAATAAATAAATAAATAAAAGACTTTGACTCTATAAGACAAAAGAAGGTTGATATGTTAGAACACTTTCTCCTTTAAAGTTTCCTTCTGTTCTTATGCTAGATTGGTGCTGGATTAATCATAATCATTCTAAAACAAGAGAGAGCTATGGTGCTACAATTGATCCAAAAAGATTCTCCCGGCAGATTGTGTGCATGTATGTGATAACCAGTGAGAAGCAATGGCGTATTGTTGATTTCCCAATATGAGCTTAATATTTCATCTCTGGTTTTAAGCTACCTCCAGGACATACTATTAAAAAGAAATTTAAATCATTGTTATAACTTTTGAAGTTAAATTTAGCACTGGAGTTTCTTTAACATTCTCAGTGAAGCATTAGGAAAATTAGGCAATTTCCTAGCCATAGAAATAGTTTCATATCCAACAATTATTTTTTTTGTTTTTTTTTTATATTTATTTATTTATTATGTATACAATATTCTGTCTGTGTACATGTCTGCAGGCCAGAAGAGGCACCAGATCTCTTTACAGATGGTTGTGAGCCACCATGTGGTTGCCGGGAATTGAACTCAGGACCTTTGGAAGAGCAGGCAATGCTCTTAACCACTGAGCCATCTCTCCAGCCCCCCAACAATTATTTTTGTGTTTCATATTGTGGCATATCAAATAAAATTCTCTGATTTCTGTATTAATAAATGTATAAATTAAAGAACTTTATCAGTTGAATATTTGAGATAAAATTAGATAGTGAGAAGCTAATACTTTGAGGAGAACAGAGGTTCCCAAGTACAGAAATCTCCCAAGGCCATTGTACTGGATTCTGGTCATGTGTTCAAATTTAGTCACTATTCTAAATAATAAGGAAATGTAGTTGCTTTAGAGTCAAGCAATTATTGCTAAGACTGGAAAATACCCACTAAAATAATTTTCCCTGATAAATTCATAGGTTAAACTTGTCATACAATCAGAGAACAAATAATTGTTTTTTTAAAGAAAAATTGGATAGACTTTTGCAAAAAAAAATAAAAGATAAAATTTGTATCTAACATTTTGATGTATACACTTCTAATTGTGTCATAATTGGTGTGGTAAAATTTCAACAGAAAAGTCGGGCATTTTCTTATGTTTCCTATTCTAAGTTTGGCTTCCATACAATTTTCAGACATATAGATATGCAAATTGTTATTGGTGATGTATTCTTAGAAATGTTTGCATTCCTTACATTGAGTTTTATATAGAATTTTTAATTCTTCAAGGACTCTTATAACAGTTTCAATTCTATCAGTAATATATGCCAATTGCCTCACAATTACCAAAAGAGATTTGTTTTTTGTTCGATTTTTTTTAAATTATCTTCTGCATTTCTGATATGACAGTCACAGAATAAGTTTCTCTCCTTCTAAGTTCATCTCCATCACATCTGGAATATATTTTACTATTATTTTCAGATAAAACCAGTTATATTTTCTTCTTTTTACTTTCTTGTAATGATCATAAGTGCTAAAATCCACTTTACATATGTTCATGTACACTAGATATGTGTCACTAAAGACAAGAAATAAAATCCCAGAGTAGTTACAAAAAAAGACATACCTAATAAACTGCCTCTTCAAAGCAAATTTACTGAAAAAAAACTGATAAATAATATAAGCATTCTGTGGTACAGCATGATAAGTACAAAGAAATTTATATTATTCTAGAACCATGAACTGATCAATAGGCTAAGACAGTTTACCTTTTATTTGGAGTTATAGGACAGGATTTGAATTGAGTACTTATCATCAAAATGACACCATGATTGCAATTACTACTGTACAAACAAGGACAGATAATGTTCCATGACATATTGAGAAGTACTGATATTATGAAGCTTATTCTGAGGAATCACTAGAGTTTTTCAACATGTGTTGACAATTTTAATAATGCTATATCTATCCTTCATCATATGCCATGCCTAGTTTAAATCTGATGACACAGGTCCTTTGCTTAGGTGCATCTGCATATTTGAAGAGTCTCAAAATACATTTTGTATCTTCTCTTGCTTGTGATGCTTTGTGTATGAGAGTGCATGTGTTTGTGTGTACATGCATGCGTGTGTGTGTGTGTGTGTGTGTGTGTGTGTGTGTGTGCCTGTAGTCTGGTCAGTGAGCTCCAGATATCTGATTTTCCTCCTCTTTCCTCTCATTGGGGATTTAAAAGCATCTTCTGTTGTATTTAGTCTCTTTACTTGGGTTCTGGGGATTTGATCTCAGGGCCTCATCATTGTGTGGCAGACACTTTAATAACACAGTCATCCCCTCATCACACTTTCATTATGTTCATATTATGTCAACCCATTTACTTTCTTTTTATGCTTTTATTCTTTAATTAAAAAGTATTCTTTTCCTCACATATCTTTAATATATCCTGGTTATAGTTTCTCCCTATCTACTACTCTTAGTTTCTCTCCACCTGCTCTCTCCTCCAGATTCACTTCCTTTCTGTTCCTCACCAGAAAAATAAAATATAATAAGATAAAATTATCCTATCATAGTTGTACGCAGCAACTGAACAAGAGAAAAGAGTTACAAGAGCAGGCACAAGAATCAGAATCTCATTCTCACAGTCAAGTGGTACAGGAGGACCTTCTGCTTATGTGTTGCTTTCATTGATTAATCAATAAAGAAATTGCTTGGCCTGATAGGGCAGAACTTAGGTAGGCGGAGAAAGCAGAACTGAATGCTGGGAAGAAGGGCAGAGTGAGAGACGCCATGGATCTCCTGCCTGAGACGGACACTGGTTAGAATCTTGCTGGTAAGCCACAGTCATGTGGCGATACACAAATTAATAGAAATGGGTTAAATTAAGACGTAAGAATTAGCCAATAAGAAGTTAGAGCTAATGACCAAGCAGTGTTTTAAAGAATATAATTTCTGTGTGGTTATTTCGGGTGTAAGCTAGCCAGGCGGCCAGGACAAAGGGCCCCTCCTCATGTAACAGTCAAAAGTCTGATTAAAAAAAAAAATACAAGCCATTAGCTATAATATATACTCGGAGTAAATTGTGCAAGTTCCTGTAGGGCCGGGGCTAGTTGCTTCAGTATCTGTATGCACTATCATATGCACCTTGCTTAGTTGACTCTGCTGGTGTCCTTCATCCCCTCTGGCTCTTACAGTCTTCCTGTCTCCTCTTCCTTGGTATTCTCTGAGCTCTAGAGGAGGGATTTGATGGAGTCTTCTAATTCAGACTCTCTCTGTGTGTAATGTCCAGCTGTGGGTATCTGCATCTGTCCCATCTACTGCTGGAGGAAGCCTCTCTAGTGATGCCTGGATAAGACCTGGATCAATCAGTATAGCAGAATATTTTTAAAATCATTGCTGGGTGGGGGTGAAAACTTGTATAGCCACCATGGGATTCAATATAACAGAAAGAATTGAATTGATCAATTGGGCACATACCCAAAGGACACTTTATCCTATCACAAGGACACTTGCTAATGCATGTCATAATATCCAGAAACTGGACACAAAACAACGTAGATGTTTCTTAATAGAAGAATGAATAAAGAAAATGTGGCACTTTTAAACAATGGGGTATTACTAAGCTATACAAAAATGACATCATGAAAATTCAGAGAAATGGATGGAACTAGAAACAATCATAGTGCATGAGGTAACCCAGATACAGCAGATACATATGGCATCAACTCAATTATAAATGGCTATTTGCCAAGCTACAATCTGTAGACCCAGAGAAGTTAGGTAAAGAAGAGGAGTCTGGAGGAGGAACAGGGATATCCCTGGAAGGGGCGTAGAATATATTTTATGGGCAGACTGGAAAGAGGGTCTGGGTGGGGTGGGGAATAGGTAGGCAAGGAGATTGGGTGGAGGGAGAGAATGCTGGGAAAGACAGCTGGAATGGGGCGGGCATTTGGAGAGTACTGTGGAAATCTGGTGCAGTGAAAACTTCTGGAATCTATGAAGATGATCCTAATGAACACTTATGCGGGAGAGATATGTGACTTCGCTGGCCATCTCTTGAAACCAGGAAAGGCTCCAGTGGAAGCACTGGTTTGCATTCAACTGGGGTTTTGGCCAAGGGGTTCTCAGGAAAATCCTCAAACAGCCAAAGCTGTTAATAAGACAAAAGGTTGTTTTTCTCAAACTGACAGCCAGACCCCACTGCTGAGAACAACACCCACTTAACTTTCTGAACATGGAAAAGTATTGAACTTATGCCTACATGGAGCCCTTACTTCTAGATTCTTGCTCCTTTGGTGAAGGTAGTTTCTCTCCATGCTACCAAAAGAGAGACATGGACTTCAAGGCAGCCACAAAACCTTTGATCTATAATCAGTCATTCTTGTTAAAATATGCAAGGCCATCATGGCCACAAACTGGTGGGAGTAGCTTACGAAACAATGTCTGAATTGATATAAGGCTGGCTCTGCAGGATAAAACCTACACCTGACACTGGGTGAACAAGAACCAGAGACTAGCTAGCCCAGACACCTAGGATAAAACCAAACACGACTGGTCATTGACCCACTTCTGTACAAGACAATGGTCCTATTTTACAGCATATTTTTATTAAAATCCTAAAAACGTAGTATAATAGATCAGTAAATTGATTACAGTTTGATATGGTTCAGAACATTATCTGACCATTGACTCTAGACAAAATGTTAGGCAGCTGTACATGGTGATTCAATAGATACTTTGTATCTTGCTTTAGGTGATTGACCATTTTCTATCAACTTAACTGAAAGATACTTCAAAAACAGGAAACTGTTTTTTTTTTTTCAGGCAATAAACAATTAGAAAGTAAATCCTAAGGTTTGAAGAAGTGGTAATTATTCTGAGATTTCTGATGAAAACTATAGTATGAATTCTAAATTGCTTACTATCACACAGTAAATAAAGATATTTTAATATTTCTGTTAGGTTAAGGAAATAGTGTGTAGGAGCAACATTTTCAATAACCTCTTGGAATTATTCCATGGCTGTGCTACAATCCCATGATTAAACTTCTTATTTTCATTGGTCAATAAAACCAGTGATTAGTGTGAGCCAAGAGGCTGTAAAATTTCTTCAGTATTTGCCCTCATTCTGTTTACTGCTATCAAGAGTTATTGACTCAAGAATTTAATATTTCTTTAAAAATAAAAAGGTATGAACTCATGAAAATATAAACCCCTGCAAGCCTTTTATAGCAAAGAAAGTTAAATTTCAGGGGATGGGAGAGTGGAAATTGTACAAGTTAGGGTTGCTCATGGAGACCTCACATGGAGAATTCAGGGTCAGCTTTGCCTGTTGTAAGGGTGAGCTGCAGAGCTGCATACTGTGGAAAGAACCTCAAGTACACATTCAGGAATACAATAACCCACAGTTTAGATGATTTACTAAACACCCACAATAACAAAGACAAGGGATTATAAATAGCCCTGAAAGAGAAGGAAAATGAACTTGCTCTGAATTCTGGATACATTAAAAATGCATAAGAAACCTTTGATGGCCTTTTAATATAGAGTTCATATTAGTAAAAATAGTGGGTGGTACAGCCACAGACTACATGCATGGTGAAGCCTTGGGATCTATCCCCAGCATTCTCTCAAAATGTGTATTTCAAATAGCATGAAATGGAGTTGTAGCATCAAAATGATCAACTTATGATTCTCGGCCCAAGACTGAACGCTAGCATTTGTTGTGTGATGCAGGTTGGTGTAGGCATAGTTTTCGGTATCTCTCACTTTTTTTATTTTCAGCAAGTGAACGACAACAGCATCCCTGCTGCTTTGAGGCATGCACGAGACAGCACATTATGGGAAAGGCTCCGAGCACAGTCAACTTGTGGAGTGAGAATCACATGGGACAACTGAAGGTGTCCTGTATTGTATGAAGGGGCACAACTGACCCAGGTCACAGGCAAGCCTGCACAGTTCCTCTGGGATCTGCACAAACACCTACCAGAGAAAAGCCTTGTCTTTTTCTTAGCTGTGTTTCATCTTTAATGAAGAGAGCTGAGTCCAAGTTGTGGGACTCAGGGGCCACCACACTGCTATGGCAACAAAAATCTTAGAGACAAATTATTCAGGGCAGATAAAGAGAGCTGGAGGTCAGTACTAACCTCTCTTCCTAGAAGGCCAAGCATTATAAGCTTCAACTCAAGTAGTTGATACCAAGCAACTTGGAGAAAGGTCTGAGGTCATTTATTTAACAGTAGTGCTGGTATAGTGGATGGAGAGTCAACTGTTTAAAACATGGTTAAGTACTAGACAAAGTGTAGCTATTTGACTATTGCTTTATGCAAGCAATGAAATAATCATGTTAGTGTAACTCTTTTCCAGGCACTTGCTTTTGGGTTTGTGTTTCATTTACAGATGGCTGATATTAGTTATGAATCTCATCATTAATTGATTATGATAATCATGATAGTTATTAGGATAAGAGAATGGAATTTGCATTTTGAGTTCTAAACTGTGCTAAACTTAGCTGTCTTGAAAAATGTAAAGTTTATTTAATAAAACTCTCAACATCTCTCATACTTTCAGCTTTGTCAGCTGATAACTGTCATTATCATTCACAAACATGAGAATGTCAATACTTCCAAATAAACCTGTAGGTGAAAGAATGTGGAAGCTAGCTCGATACAATGTAAGACATTAGTACACCAAAAACATGTCTCTGATATTAACAACTAACAAATATTTTCTACGAACAACAGTGTGGAATATCTGTTTATGGGAAAATTTCATTTTGAATCTTTACAATCACCCGAACCACCGTGTAATGCTGTAATAGCTTGGTGCCAGTCCTTTTATCTAAAGAAAATTACCACTCCATCCAGGGGACTTGGCTTTCTTGAGTGAGTAACACATATATGGAAAAAGGTGAATGAAAATGACTCTCTCCTCTCTCTCTTTCTCTCTGTCTCTGTCTCTCTCTCTCTCTCTCTCTCTCTCTCTCTCTCTCTCTCTCTCTCCCCCTCCCCCCTAGCTGCCTCTTCTACAAAGTTCTTCAACACCACCTAGGGACCACATCTTAACATAGAAGACCATGTAGAGAATCCTAGATATAAGCTACAAAGATGCACATGAATTTTCTTTGTTTTACTTTGTAAAGTGCTAATGTGTGAACCCAGGGCTTTCCACATGCTAGTTAAGTGCTCTATCACTGAGACACATGCCCAGTACAACATTTACTATTTTCAAATGTTGTTCAAGTGGAGGGAGATTTGTATCTTATCTGTGATTCGTGAGCTTATATTATTAATTTTTGCTTTGATTCTTCCTTGCCACCTAACTACAGGTATTGTTTATCTTATTATTTGCTGGCTGGCCATATAAGCATATCTAAAAAAACATATTTATTCAGGGATGTAATTTTATGTGATCACTACTCTTCAGAGTTTACTAATTATCTATGATTAATCCATGAAAACATTAGAAAACACCTTTTGCCAAGTGCATAACAAATATTTATGAAATTAAAACCAGAAAGAGAATTTGTGGGTTATAGATATGCATGCCCTTATTCAACTTTATAAAATACTTATGTATAATTTCTATTAGAATATCTCTAGAAAATAAAGGATAATAGTCATTATTTCAACCATTCTGAATTTTTAAGTTTTGTCTAACATCATTATTTCAAAATAATTCTAAATGAGATTAAGAATATTTTGAGACTAGAAACTAAATTAAAAATATAAAGATCAAAGAGAACAAATTCTTATCATTTAAAAAACAATTATAGCCTAATTATAAATAACTTACAAAAATAAGTCACATGCATAAATAAACCACATGGAAGGTGTATGTTCTCCAAGAATTTCTATTTAGTTGGGTGAGCCATTCTGAATCAGTGAAGCTTCACACTTCATTTTGCAATTTTACTATAAAATGTGCTTGTATATGCTTATCCACCACGACAGAGTTTGAACTAGAGCATTGGCTTTATAACCCTTCAAATCCCCATCACTTCAAAAATAAAAATGAGTTTAAGTCACTAAAGCTAAGAATGGAGTACAAAGGCATATTTCAGAGCCAAAAGAACCAGCGTGATGGATTTTAGAAAGAAAAAATTTGTAAACCAAATAACTTGCAAAAAGATTTTTGACTATGGATAAAGTATCTGAAATCAAAGTTTGAGGTAAATTGACAGAGAAATGTATTTAACTCATAATTGAAATATTTGCCAAATGATTAGCTATTCCTCCCCTGGAGACCAAAATGGTTTATGCAAGTCAGAATAAATAGCACCTTCAAGTAAAATAATTTCAAAAAGTTGGACATATAATAAAAACACGAAGAAATAATTTTTAGTGATTTAAGTATAGGTATAGATTTCTTAAATAACAGAATAAATGCAATGGTCATTAAGAGAAAAAGCCAACCAAGGCATTTTCCAAAATCAACTGAAATAATGATGTTATGTGTCAATAAACTTAATTAAAGCACCACACTAAAATAATTATTATGTCATAATGGAAAAGTATACTTCAGAAATATGACAATAAAGCAAACATAAAATTTAATGAAAATTTTTGTCATACAGTTGGGAAAAAAAACAAATAACAGGGGAATAAAACTGAAAACTTAATGAACGCAGATCAAATAAATTCTCACCATCATGACTGCCCAAACATAAACTAACAAGGACTACAGTAGACAAGTCAGTGTTGACAGGTAGAAGCACATGAGGCAGCAACCATACACCAAGGACTAGAGGCAACTAAGAGATGATGAGAATGGGAGAAATAGTCTTTCTTCCCCAAGGAAGATTACACCAATTGGCTATCTAATATAGAGTGGTCAGCCCTGAAAACACACATACAAGTAACATATTATTGACTGAGCAGGTTGTATTTATTCATTTAGAAATATACATGCATATATACACACACACATTTAATATATACATATGCAATATATATATTGCACTATATATATATGTACAAATAACAACAGTTAATGAAATTTGAGGTCATGAATTTGAAAGAGAGCAATGGTGGGTTTGGTGGAAGGAAATGGAACTGGACATTGATGTAATTGTATTATAATATCAGAAAATAAAAGTAATAACTAAAATATTGAGACAACAATGGAACATACTGTATAACTATTATAGTTCTCAGCTAGTAATTGATAGAAGGAAGTCCTTAAAAGATTGTGAATATGAATGGCATTGAGATGCCTCTGGTGCAAACAGTGTTAAGAATATAAGGAAAATCTTGTTGAAAGCAAGCATAACCATGACTAACACTAGCCATGCATCTAGGAACTATTCTTGCTTACTTAGAACACTGTCTTAGTTTTATTTTCTGTTGCTGTGATAAAATATCCTGGCAAAAGCAAGTTATGGGATAAAGGTTTATGTAAGTCTAAAGTCAAGACATTGTACAGATTTGAAGAAGAGGAATCAAATTCTAAGGAGATGCTGAGCAATGGTGCTCAGTGACATCTCCTGCTTAACAAAGAGGTGGTTTTCTATCCTCTCTTCACTTCAGGACTTACAAGTAAAATATGGCTCATAAATCAAGGCAAAAATAATTAAGAGGAAAAAAAAGTGATTCCTCTTTGAACTTATGTTTTTGAACAGCTCACTCACCTACAAGAGTTGTGTTTACAACTTTGCGAGTCGTGTCCTAGTTTGCTCAAAGTGTATCTCAAAGTCATTGCTTTCTGGTCACTACTGTAAGAAGGATGAAGTAATGTTCTTGTTAGCACTTGAAATTTGCTGAGTTTCATTTGAAGCCTGAATCCACTGAGTACAGGGTGTTGTTGAAATTGGCGCGCCGGGTTGCGTTCCCAACACCCCGGTTGCCTGGCTAGCTTATGCCCGAAATAACAACACACAAACTGTATTCATTTAAACACTGCTTGGCCCATTAACTTCAACCTCTTAACCCATTCCTAATCATCTACGTAGGCACCCCAAGGTGCGCTTACCGGGGAGATTCTAGCCTACGTCCATCTTGAGTCGGAGCTTCATGGCGAGTGTGCCTCAGAGAGCCGGATCCTGTTCACCCGCGCGAGAGGAGCCTGCTTCTCTGAGAGGAGCTGCATGATTTTCTGAGCTCACTTCCTCTTCCTGTCCGTATGCTATTCTGTTTACTCCTCCCACCTATGTTTTAACCTATTAGGGCCGGCCAAGCAGTTTCTTTATTTTAACCAATGAAATCAACAGATTGATATATGACACTCCCACATCAGGGTGTCTGTCCTTCACTGAATCCTCTATGTAAAAGTAACATCCAAATATAATGCCTTCAAGAAGTAATCACTGAGTGGGTATGGGTAAGTGTAAGTATTTCTAAATACATTGTTCAGTGGGAGAATCCAAAGAAGGACTTTTTGGGGCAGGTTACAATCTACACACACCTGGTATATGAACTCTTAAACTATGATGCATAGAACAAAAATGTATACTCTTATCACCTCCATGGCTTTCTGACTAGTCCCCAAATCTCTTCTATCCAGTTCAGTACAGAAAGCTGTAGAAGACAGTTATCTGTGAGACTTTTGCAAATCATGCAAACCTCTGACTCTTCAAAATTCAGACTTAGCAATTTTGGAACAGATCAGGGCATTGATATTTATTCAAGGACAACCCAGGGATTGAATATAAAGTCTGAGATGAGAGATCCTATGCCATGTCAGAGAGTCTTCTGCATAGTATTTTAGTACCATGTTTGACAGTTGGCAAACTTGGAAAAAGGAACTGTTTGTAGAAAATAGTACCTAAGTAGGTCAAAGTTTTATATGTAGTGAATTCTGTTCTCAGATTTTATTAAGATATGTACAGTTTGATACAGGAAATACTTTGGAGGATATTTTATGGTAACACTAATGCTGCACATCTTCTCCTTTAAGTGAGGCAGAGGGTACTTTTAGTTAATTTTAAAATAATTTTATTACCTTTTTACTAGTTTGCTGAAATATGGATACAATGTGTAATGTGTTTTGATCATCGTATTACCGTCCTCTATGTTCTCCCATATCAATTCTCTCTTCCCTCCTCACACCAAGTTGTATCTGCCTTTTTAGAAATCCCATCAGGTACAATTTGTTCTATACATTATTGGATGGTGGTATTGAACTGGAGCATAGACTACATACCAGGGACCACACCTTTAAAAAGATCAGAAGATGGCCTACACAAAACCAATGCAATGGCATTTTGGGAGTTTTGTATGTTTGTTTGTTATGTTTTGTTTGTTTGTTTTTGTCTCATACTGCTGGTTTGTCCCACACTTTTTTGTTAAATGTTGGGGCTTATTGTTTAAATGTTACAGTTTTGTTTTTATGGGTTTTCTGTATGTAGGAACGTTATGTGACTCTGTATCTGTATGTGTTTCTTGTGCTTTTTCATGGGTTCCTTTTTAAAAATATATTTGTCTGTTTTGTCCTATTCCAGTTTGTTTGCTTTTATTTTGTTTCATTTTTTTTAGATAACTGTATGCTTTTTAGAGAGAGAGAAAAAAAGTGATGGATTTGGGTGGATGAGCTTTGGAGAGGTGCTGGGATGAGATGGGGGAAGGAAAACTTATCAGAACATATTGTTTGAGAAAATTACTTAAAAATCCAGTCTTTTGATCTCCCAGCATGTGCCAATGGCAATTGGCTCCTTATCTAGGGCGTGGGACCTGTGTTCACCTCCCCTCTCCATGCTGTAAATGTATTTTTTGGCTTGAACTTTCACAGGAATAGAGCAATGCGTTTATATGTCAAACTCCTCTGCTGTTTTTGCATTCATCTACTACCTTGTATGTTTTAAATTGATAGCTTATTTATTTCCCTTAGACTAAGAGTACTATAATTAAATTCTCAATAAATTTAAATTTAAATTAGATATTGTGTTTTATTAAATGTTCCAATATGTTTTTTTTATTATTAAGAAACAAAAGGTCTTTTTTATATCTGATAAATATTGTCAAATCGAATAACATGACTGTAATTTTAGATAATTCATTAGTAATTCTTACATAGGCTTACTTCTATGTTTATAAAATTCCTTTTGCAAGATAGAAATTTGTCAAAGAGGTATTGTCTGTATTTGATTTGACAGGATAGTATATAAAGTATCTAGAAAATATTTCTAATACATGGAAAATATTTCCCTTTTAACCACTATTCACCAGACATAAGAGGGAATACTGATTTCTTGAGAAGTTTGAATTATCTGTGGTTGGTAACATTAATGCTCTTTGAGTACATAGTGTAAATAACAATATTTTTTAGTATCTGCTTTTGGCACATTTTGTTTAACTTGTGGTTTAGAGCACATTTTATATCTACATTATGAATTCTATATATAAGTCATTTCATTGATTTTTCTCTCTCAATATTTTTGCATGACTTTATTCATACTCTATTCAATAAACAATGAAAAAATGCCCAACTTTGAAGAGCAATCACCAGAATAAATATCTGTAATTTTCTTATTCTTATTAAAATAATCTTTAATCTCAAACAATTCCTTAAAGATTGATGGAATTCCAATCTTTATGCAGACTGGACACCATGTTTTGCTCCATCATAAATACCAGTGATAATCTGCCTTTACAAAATGAATAATAGCCTAATAGCTTTTGATCCCCTATCATGAGCATTTATTTAGTAAAACCTTTTAAATTAGGTATTAGTAAGGCAATCCCAGCCCTTCTGAAATTGATAGTGATTCGTAGTGATTTTTAATAGATGCTTCTAAGTATATTCAAGATAAACAGCATCTGTCTGGCTGAGCAGGTGGAGAGAACTTAGGTGAAGAACTTCAATAAGCCATACATAAACGAAAATCATTAAAGGTCACCAAGAAGATATTAAGCGGTAATTAACATATTTCAAAATTTTAATGATTCACAATAATTAATGTACTTGAAAGTTTATCATCCTGAATCTATTAATTCCTCATTAAATACATATTTCAAACTCAAGTTTAAATAAGGGAGGAAAGGTAGATACCTTTATTGTATGTGACATTTTCAATGACTTGCTTTTCAAAAATCAAGTTTCTTACAAATTAAATGAAAGAAATAGACAAAAATAAAATTTGATACAAATAACATCAAATAAGTAATCAAACTGGGTTGTCAATAAGCAGAGTTGCCAATAACCAGTGTATTACACAGAGAGGAAAAAGAACAAAGTTATCTTTTGAGCATAGTACTCAGGTTTACCCATTTAGATTAACATAAAACAAACCTCAGGGATACTTATACTAAATAATAGATGTGTTGGCCATGTGATGCGTAATAGCAATTATGAAGTGTGTGTGTGTGTGTGTGTGTGTGTGTGTGTGTATGTTTAGTAGAACTGAGCAGATGATTATTGCATGAAGCCAGAGCTCTCATATAACTAACAAAACACTAAACATTAGCTAAGTATGCTCTTGAAAAGAAACATGATACAGAAGAAAAGAAGATGTAAAATCTTTGTGTATTACTGATCATAATAGAGACTTCATAAAGAGCATATGAGTTATATTATGTGTGTGCAAAACTATGCTAATGAACCAAACACTTGTATTTAAATAACTGCCCCTTGTTAAAAGCAGTGATGGAGTCTGCTCTGTTTCTAAGACTAGAGTAAGAAAATTAGAAAGACTGTGGGCTATCTTGGAATGTCAGAGAAAGTAAAGAATTTTTTAAAATTTAGTAGTCATACATAACCATATTTATTTATTTTTTTACTGATTTATATAAAGTCATTATTAGCATTTAGAAATAATGAGAAGTTACAGGTAATTATTATTCCACACGGATGCTGGGAACCAAACTCAGTCCTCTGCAAGAGAACCACACTGATTCTTTTTTTGTTTGTTTGTTTTTTGGTTTTTTTTTGTTTGTTTGTTTGTTTTTTGGTTTTTGGAGACAGGGTTTCTCTGTGGCTTTGGAGCCTGTCCTGGAACTAGCTCTGTAGACCAGGCTGGTCTCGAACTCACAGAGATCCGCCTGCCTCTGCCTCCCGAGTACTGGGAGTAAAGGCGTGAGCCACCACCGCCCGGCACCACACTGATTCTTAAGCACAGAGACATAGCTCCAACTCCATAAAGGGCATTTTTTTGCTAATTTTACACAACTGCCCAGCAACGACCATATAGTGGGTGATATCTACAGGACCATTTGTTCAGTAGTTAGTTGAATTGATTTCTCTGATGTGAAATTATTTTGTTTGAATTCTTTCCTTTTTAATCCAAACTAGGAATGTGTAACTTTTCTCCTAAAAGATATCGACGTGTTCAATATGCTCTCTTGAAGTTTGGCCCACACCAAATGATTGTTTAGCCCAAATATCTGAGCAGCAAACTGGGCGGATCCTACTGGAGAGAGTGTAGTTGAACAGCCAAGACCACTGACCATACATCCTGAGCACCGCAATCTGGTGTGATGGGCGGACAGCTGATAACTGAATATGCAGTGTTACCAGACATCACTAAGCCCAAACCATTGCTTCTGCCTGCTACTGCGGCAAAAACAGTAGGTATGCCATCCCCTTCATACTCAGCTTTAATCCTCAACATCTCAACTGGTCCTTTATGGGCAGATGTCACTCAGAGTTCACATGGAATCCCGAAGTTTCCACAAGCCTTCTTAATTTTCTCACAGTGACCAAGGTCAGAAGCTGAACCCATCAGCACTACAACCCTGCACTGACTGACTTCAGAAGCAACTCCACTGGATCTGCAACCCACTCAAAGTTTTTCTTTACCATCTGGAGTCCTTCCGGAGTTATTTCCTTGAGGTCACGGTAAGACTGTTTGTCTTTCTGCTGGCTCCGATCTCCCGATGGCCAGAGTCTCCAAGAATCATTATCAATTACATTAGCAAGAACAATCTCTTTGGTAGTTACATCAACACCAAATTCAATCTTCATATCAACCAGCGTGCAGTTCTGGGGCAGCCAGGCTTTCTTCAGTATTTCAAAAATAGCTTGTGTAGCATGACTCATCATGTCCACTTCAGTCTAGCCTATAGCAAGTCCAGCAAAACAAAACTGTGCAGCAATGAGTTGCTCCCCAGACCACTGTGGATGATTATTGGCATCATCCTTGAAGAACATCTCCACTTTTGGTGGGTAAAACTTACACTGCTCTTTTATACCAGGATTCCTTTTGAGAAGAGATCCAGTTGCTATTCTTCGGCACACCCATTCAATTGCAATCTTTCACATTGGGGTGCAATGAAAGCAGTCTCCCCACATTTCTCGGTGAAAGCAGTCTTGAAACCGGCATCCTGTAACAGCTGAAAAATACAGCTGATCTTATTGGAGATTGCAGCTTTGCCTTCCAGGTGGTTCTTTCTGGCTGCATTTCCCACTGTAATCTGGTCCTTGGACTGCAGGAGGACTCTTCCTGGACTATCTAACAATTCATAGACTTCTTTTGTCTTACCCTCAAAGAGTTTTCTCCCAATGTTCAGTACCTAGGCGGTCGCCATGATCCTAGGTGAGATGAAGGTGCAAGACAGCGCGGGAAAGTGAAGCAGCGGTCGGTAAAACAAGAACCACATAACCATATTTATGGCTACTTTCACATACCCCCATAAACAAACAGCACCATACAAACAAGAGAGACTAAATTGTAATTAAGAAGAATAGAGGAAGACCATAAGGCAAGCCAGGCATGAGACAAGGCTAAGAAGAAATAATGAGAGGAACACCATCATGATACATAATGTGTATATGTGAAGCTGCCAAAATAAATATTTTAAAGTAAAAATACAGAAATAAATGCATGGCAGAAGGCCAGGATATTCATTCAGATTGGATCTCATTATGCAAATGTGTGGAGTTTTGACAATGAAAGATACATTGACAGCACTCAAAACTCATGGGAAGGAATGAGAATCCAGGAATGAAAACATGCCATAAACTAGTATATTAAATATATGAATTAGCAAATTATTAACCAAGTAGAAAAAGCCCTTGCTTATAATAAAATAAAAGAAATTAAATGCAGAAAATGACAGGATACAATTCCTGCTTCTGAGACATCATATTTAGTAAATTATCAACAGATGCTTAATGTAGCACATGAAAATGTGAAAACAAAATTTGAACTTATTTCCATTGTATAAAATGAAAATAGTTCATATTATAATGGAGAAATTTGTCATTTTTCATACTCGCAAGTGAGGAAGTTGACATCACTAATATGAAGTTCAGCTGGCATAATGTACCTAGTGAGATGCCCTGAGAAAATCATGACACTTGAGTCATGCTTCTGAACAAAAGACATTCCTTGAATGTAACCATGAACCACTGTCAGACAACCTTGTCCGGTAATAAGCAAATAATTAAAAGCAAAGATGTTTACCATGATAAGAGGTAAAAAAGATGTGGCAACTAAACTCAATGTTTGATTTCCATTTGGTTTCTTATTTGGAAGGAGAAAATACATAGAGGAGGTGACTGGATTACCAAAAAGTTTCAATATTAGATATCTGCTAGGCAACAATCTGTGCACATTTAAGTTTCAGGAATTTGAATTGCACATATAGAAATGAACGTCCTTTTAATAGGAAATTCACATGTTCCAGTATTCAGTTATTCTCATTATCTAGGAAAAGATACAGGAAAACCAAATAGGCCAAAAGTTATCAACTGTTGTACCCAGAGGAAAGGTAGAAGATGACTTCTGTTATGAAGCCTAACTCTCAAATTTACCTAAAAATAAAAAAAAGAATATAATAACAGGAGCACTTCAGGCCAGATTCCAGAGAACTGATCAGCAGCAATGTTTTTAGGGGTATGCCTGACATTGTCATACCTTTCGTCAATATCCTCAAACAGCACTGCTACCTTCTGAGTTCATCCATCTCACTCACGAGACCACTGGTCAGCTACTGCAGTGTAATTATCTGAAAATAACATACAGCCTGTTATAACATTTGGGTCATTTGGACATTTAAATTTTTATTCTTGCAACTTTTAGCTAACGTTTCAGAAAATTCTGTAGTAAATAGTTCTACAAGTTGGATCATGAGTGAGGAAATACATGCATATATATGTACTGGTTAGGGTTTCTCTTGCTGTGAAGAGAAATCATGACCTTGGTAAGTCATAAAGGAAAATCTTTTAACTGTGGTGGCTTACATTTCAGAGGTTTAGTCCCTATCATCATGGCAGGATATAGTGGTATGCAAGCAGTCACGGTGACTTCTTGATCAGAAGGTCATAGAAAGTGGAATGTCTTACTGGGCATATAAGACCACAAAGCCCACCTCCTTGGTGACACACTTTCTTCAACAGGACCACACTTTCTAATAGTGTCACTCCATTTGGAGACCATTTTATTTTAAATCACAACAACATATATCTATACTGTATATGTATATATATATGCACTCATATGTATACATGTATTTATATAGATAGGCATATACAATATACATCACATATATCATATATAAACATATAAACACATGTGTATGATCATAATAATACTGTGTTATCTTTTCTGGTGTAATGTAGCACCTTGTGGGTAATATTTTCATGAATGAAACACATTTAAAATTTACAATAGTTTAACAAGTAATTACTCAGAATATATGCAGTACACCAAGAAATGGTATTTATTTAATAGCAGAATGTTGGAATTGGGCAGGAAAGTTTTCTGAAAGATTTCCAGGGAGAAATCTAGAAAATATTCACAAACTAAATAGGTGACAGTGAGGAGTCAAGAAGGAGTAACATTGAAATAATTGTGCTGTCTCTACAAATCTGTAAGTGGAAACAGAAGCCGCGAAAGGAGAGCTGTTGGGATCAAGTTGACGCTGGCTATGAAAGACCGTCATGATCTGTTTCCACAGTGTGAGCCACACAACAGGTGAGTTCATCTGACTCGAATCTAGAAAGAACAAAGTTGCAAGTGTTTATCTATATATTTCCAAACTCATGAGAATTACTGAACTCATCAGAAAGGCCAGAGCTCAAAGCTCAGAGAATGCTGTTCGGACTTTGTCTGAGATGCAACATTCTTTGCACCCTTCACTGTCATTGCTTTCTCACTTATGCAGCAATTTTATTTGTTTTGAAAATGCATTCTTCAGCATTTCTTCAACAGGGATTTTTTTTAAGTTGATAAATTCACCATTATTTAGCCTAAAACAACGGCTGAAACTTAACTTCATGTTTTTGTCTGTTTGATTATTTATTTATTAAATTTGTTTCTGTACAGAAGCATGCTATGCAGCCTGAGTGTGTTAGAACTTACTGTATGGCCATACTGGCTTTGACCATGTGGAAATCCTCCTGTCTCAGCATTTTAAGCATTGGATTACAAGCATGTGCCACCATGTTGGCTTTTTTGACTTTACTGTTTCCCAGGCATAAAGTTAGTTATTTCTAGAGGGTCATTGTTTAGTTGTCTTGTATTTTCCCTCAAAATTATTTTTCATTATTTCTTGCTTTTATATTTTTATTTGTAAGTAATCCTGTTCTAATTTTTACAAACAATGCTCTGTTGTCATGTAGCCATTTTGGACATTACTCAGAAGTCTAAGGGAATTTTATTTTCTGAGCAACCACCGAGGCAACTGATTCTTAAGGGACATATTTAGGATGGAGCTGACAACCAATTGCCCCTTTAGAAACCAGTAACCAGAGTAGTCTTTACCCTTGAATATTACATCAGCTGTAGCTACATTACAGGAAAAAGGAGCAACGGTGTAGGCCAATTAATTGGTTCAGTTACAACAACATATCACTAATTGGTATTTCAAATTATTTTTTATTTTTCCATTGGGAGGAACATGCATAGTATCTTGACGTTAGTCCAGTACTGACTCTCAGACCATTTTTTAGTATTTGTATTCTAGTCACAGCTTAACATATTTTTATTCCCTATAAAATATCTTTGTGATAGATTTCTGTTAATCAATAAACTGAGCAAAATGAAATCTTAAAGACATACACAAGTTAGATAAATTAGGAATAAAAATATCAACACAAAAATCTCTGGGTATAGGCTATTCAAATATTATAAACGTTTATAAAAAATTCTTTTCTCTGAGTGGTTAAATACTGAATTGACAGAATCAAATCTTTTATATACTGTAGCAAAACTTATAAATATCTGCTCATGAATGACCTTAAATGCAACCTCTGTGTGATTCACATCAGGAAAAAATGACTGGGGAATCCAATCTAATATGCTAAATATAAATATAAAATGCCAAATCACACACTTCAACATTTAGAGAGAAGCATGCTGCATAACAACTTTTAATATTTACAACATGTACAGGTATAAATTGAATCATGTTTGTTTGTATTGCCTTTGTCTCAATAAATTGAAAGATAATCTCTGAGATAAAAGTATCCAAGAACAAATCCTGTGGCAAGGACTCAGAGATCATGACTGTTCATACATTCTTCTTGTTAAATAAATGGAAACATCAGATAGCCACAATTCACAGTGAAGCTTTGTAGAAGCAGCTCTAATTCTTCATGTCATAATACATGGGTCCCAGCCTGAGAATATTACCTAACACATCCGTCTTTCCTGCTGCTATCCTCAGTCAGGCTTATAAAATAATGTTCCTTGCAAAACCAGAGACTAAATAGTTTAGAATTTAGGGTAAAACCAAACACTGCAGGTCTTAAAACAAAATAAAATGAACAACCAAAACCAAACAAAAGCTATCAATAATGTGATTCCCAGTGATACCCAACTATAGTCATAGATCAGTGTTTTATTCAGTCATCATTGGAGAAGCGTCTTCCTGCAGCAGACAGGAGCAGATGTAGAGACCCACAGCCAGAGATTATATGAAGAGATGGTCTAAGCAGGATGTCTCCATCAAATCCCTTCCCTCAGAGCTCAGGGAGCACCCCAAAAAGGAAATGGAAAGAGTGTGAGAACGAGGAAGGATGGAGAACACCAGGAGAACAAGGGCCCCTCAAATAACTAAGCAAGGCACATATGAGCTCACAGAAACTGAGTCTCCATACATTGGTCTGCACCAGGTCCTCTGCATACACACTGTAGCTTTTAGCTTAGTATTTCTATGGATGAGAATAAATCGGTTTTTGACTTGTGCCATCTCTTGGGTTTCTTCCTTCTTTTGGATTGCCTTGTCTAGCTTTGATATGATGGGTTTTGATTTGTCTTATTATATTTCATTTAGTCATGTTTGTTTGTTGTCTCTTGAAAGCCTGTTCTTTTCTAATGAGAGACAGAAAGAGAGCAGATCTGGGAGGGGAGATGGGGAGGAGATGGGAAAAATAGAGGAATATGAAACTATAATAAGAATATATTGTATAATAAAAAGAATATGTATCCAATAAATTAAAAAAGTGAAAAAGCAGACTAAGCTAATCTGAAATTTGAGTTATTGTATTAACTTTCAAACATAGTCTATGTTTTGATTCAGAACTATTCAAACACCAAACAACCAAACAATTGCAAGTCAGATATGTATGTTCCTTTAAAACTCCCACTTAAATGGAAGAAAATATTGCAGAAAAACCTTGTTTTGTTTGGCCTGTCATCATGAAGTAATTTCATTTAATGGTTTATTAGTAGCTGTCAATTGTATACTTAGAACATAAGGCAATGCTGCAGGTGGCTTTGAAGAAGCCTGATAATAAAAATGTAAAACAAATGTTCCCTAGGAAATTCTGGTCTATTTTTTGTATAAGCTTCATATAAAGTTAAATATGCACAAAGCTACTACTAAAATGTAACCCTAGAGAGAAAAAAGAAATAAATTATTAAAATATTTGAAATAGTAAAGACTTTGTTTCCTGAGATACAGCTTACTTGCATTTATATAATATGAGACAATAAAATAAATATATGAAGGAACAAAAAATGAAAATTTTGTTGGCAACAAATATTTTGATGGTGCACATATGTTTTTCAACAGCACCCATTTCCATGACAGCATGAGGGGAATTATAAAAGGAAATTAAGGATTGTGCTTTTTTTTTTTTTATTTTGACCAGTTTCCTATATAGCTATTTTAAGGTCGGCTTCATGTATTGTGTGGTGTTTCAGTTTGAATGTTGAATTTCTTCAAGAGTCAATGTGGTAAAATTATCTAAGGTGCATGAGCGTTTAGCATGTGGGTTCTAGTAGGAGGACCTTCAGTCATTGGGTTTTCATATGAATGCAAATGAAGGACTCTATCTACTTCGCTGTTTCCATAGGCTAGAAAGATACCAGTCAACACCACATGCTCCTCACTCATCCCCACCCTCTATCTTTTGATCTTTTTACCACAGAAAATATCATTTGAGATCATGCTTCCAGATTTTAACAGGTGCTTCTATAATAGAGGAAACTCCATCAGTGAGAGAAAATTCCACTCCAGGGCACCATTATCCACCTGCCAAGCTAGCTAAGACAAAGGAATCACCATGGGGATCTTGTCATTTTAATAACCCCAAAAGTTAAATGCTATGATAAAACAGTTGACACCGGGACCTTAAGATGAGTAACTTAATGTGTTTTAGTTTGGGCCAATGAAGAAAATGAACATTCTGATGAATCACATGTAACTCGCAGGTAAAGATTAAATATCACAGAATACAATGTTAAGGACGGAAAGGTCCTGCCGAGGAGATGACAAGACAGTGCAGAGTGAGGGAAGGTCTTTGTTGAATGTGCATTTCTCAGTTTTTATGTCTTATAGACTTAATTGCAAATAAGGACTGAATCATACTTCTACAATTACATTAACCAGTTCAAATTTTTCAACATTCTGTGAAGATGTTTTATTTATTTTTTATTATGTTTCCCCAAAATGTGCTTTAATAAAACAGTATCACAGGGCCCATTGTTCAAAGTTGAATCAAATGAAAACTTGGACAATCACTAGTGCGGTGACTGGAGATACATCAAACTGACATCAAAATATCTTTTACAGTGTTTGAGATAGCTCACAGGAACCCGGCGGTGGTGGCACATGCCTTTATTCCCAGCACTAGGGAGGCATAGGCAGGCGGTTCTCTGTGAGTTTGACGCCATCTTGGTCCACAGAGTGGGTTCCAGGACAGGCACCACAGTTACACAGAGAAATCCTGTCTCTGAAGATTGTATTATGATAAATATATGTCTTACGAGAAAAACTAACAGAGAGGTGTTTTAATTATATTTAGATAATGCAGATAAAAAGATCAGCTAGGGCAAGAGCTCAAGGCAAACCAAAGCATGTTTTGAGGAAAACAGCTGCAGATTCAGGAGGAAAGGGATCAAGCTTAGGACATTAAGAAGCCATGAAAGGAGTCTAGGCCACTCAGCAATATGGTCTAATTTAGCTTCAGAAAGATTCATCGAAAACCAACTAAATTAGGCTGTGGTGGTGCCGGTTTTTAATCCCAGCTCTCAGGAACAGAGGCAGGAGGATCTCGGTGAATTAGAGGCCAGCCTGGTCTACAGAGCAAGTTCTAAGACGGGCACCAAAGCTACAGAGAAACACTGTTTCAAAAACCAAACCAAACCAAAACAAACAAACAAACTGAAAGGAAAAAATGCCATCATTCTATTTTGTGTATGCTGGATGAATTACTTATGAACTGACAAGGAAGAATTGTAACTGCTACAGAGTGCTTTGATGCTATCACCAAGATGATCTTAAAACCAGCATTAAGAGTAATGAATGATTCTATAAATAGTTAAAAAGATTACCAAAATTAATTTCTAAAACAATTGTGTCTCACACTGATTCACAATAGTTACTTACACACTAAGAACACACAAAAATAATGAAACAGATAAAAATTAAGAAATATTTGCTGGGTTTATATTGAAATTGCCAACTTATAATACTAAGAACACACAGAAATAATGAAACAGATAAAAATTAAGAAATATTTGCTGGGTTTATATTGAAATTGCCAAATTATAACGTATGTTGCTCGATTGTGCTCCTCTCTCCAGTGCTGGTTTATTTATTTACTTACTTATTTGGGATGTTTGAAACAGGGTCTCATTATGTAATCAATGCTGACTTTGAAAATTTATGTAGCTCAGGTTTAAATTCAAGATGCTCCTGCCTCCAATTCTTTAGCTCCAGAATATGAACATAAATATGAACATAGTTGATTGATAGGATTGCTACATTTTACCTGGTTATTTGTTTGTTTTTTTTTTTTCAGAATTGAGGAATGATACAATAATCTGGTTCATGTTACCGTCCACAGCTTTTTCCTCCCATTTACTTCCAACTTTTAACTTACTCTGACTTGCTGACATTCTTCTGTCTGTATGAATTTGTCAATCCTGTTGCTACTTGAGGTCTGGTAGCCCCACTATAATTTTCTTTTCCTACTATGTCTTTGGCTAAAGTTAATTAGATATTTAAAAATATTAATTCGATTATCTTTATTTTGTTTTACCTACTATTCCTTGAATTATATTTTATTGACTACTTTGGACATTAAAATTCATCTTTAATAATCATTATCTGCTTTATTTGATATTATACCACTTAAGTAGTAATAAAGCTTATATTAATTCCACTTTCATACATTTCTGTTCTATAAACTATTGATTTTGTATATGTTAGCATTATTTTCATTATCTTCTGGTTATATGGATACTGGAATTTGCTCTAAGAATTAAAATAACTATAAATATATTAAATAATAAATATAAACACACACATTTTTTGTATTTACCCATGTGCTTACCATTCTCAGAATTTTGTTAGTTTTTCTTGTAAGTTTGTGTCAAATTTCCATATTTTAGACAAATCAAATATATGTAGAATGCATAGATAAACACACATGTAAGTATATATGTTCATATCTATTTCAAATGAAGTGAAAATTTTCTACTCTTGAAAAGTCATAATTCTCCCAGATTTGTGTTTTTTTCTGAAGTCCTTTGTATCACTTCAGATTTTATATTAATCAAATATGCCTAGCAATTATTTCCTTTATAGTTATAAAATATTTTATATATATTTTAATAGAAATATAAAATAGTTCATCTTATTAACCTATAGTCTATTGTATTTTTTCTGGCTGGAGCTCCTGCAGGTCTTGTAATGTGCTTATAGTTATTATGAGATCCTCTATGCATTGGCCTACTTTGTCAGGAAAATATTCTTCCCTCTCGTCTCCTACCACCTCTGACTCTTAGAATCTTTCTGCCTCTTCTTCCACAACAATCCCTGTGCCTTGAGGAGAGGGGCTAATACAGATGTCTCATTTATGCCTGAGCACTCTATAAATAGTCTTGCATTCTCTGCATGTTGACTAGTTGTGGGTCTCTGTGTTGTCACCTTCTGTTTGAAGCAGCTTCTCTAATGAATGTCTGAGAGATGCACTAACTTATTGGTATAGTAGAAAGTCATTAACAATCTTTTTCTTGTGTCCATTTAGCACGATGGTTTTCAACTGTCCTAATGGTGCAACCCTTTGATACAGTTTGTCATGTTGTGGTGACCCCAATAAAAAATTGTTTTTTTGTTACTACATAACTATAATTTTGCTACTTTTATGAATAGTAACAATAGATAACAATAGAATAATAGATATATGGATATATCTAATGTCAGATATCTGATATGCACCCTCTATGAAAGGGTCATTCAACCTGCAGGGAAGTCACACACAGGTCAAGAACCAGCGATTTAGCCTAATATTAGTAGCAGATTCTCTCTTAGGTCGTCTGATATATCTAGCCATAACTTCTATGCCCTGAAAGCACTGCCAACCATCTCACAGAACCGGCTCCAATAAGAAACTGTATTACTACTCCCCTAACATTCATTCCACTATTGGCATCCTGTGACATTACAGATGTTTGGCATCCCACACATGTCAAGTTAAACAAGATTAATGATTGCATTTCCCCCCTAGAACATCCAGAGAACCTTCTGTCAAGAAAGCTAGATGGCTGGGATGAGACTTCCAGGTGGGTATCCATTTGATTTCTCTATGAGGTCTAATCACCTAAAAATAAAGAAGGAAAATTCATTGTACATTTACACAATGGAATTTAGTTCAGCTTATTAAAAATGAAGTTGACAGGCAAATGGATAGGACTGAAAATTATCCTGAGGAATTGAACCAAGACTCAGGAAGACAAATGTCACATGTTTGCTTCCATATTTGGATATTGTATTTGAATATTTAGATGTGTGTCTTTCCGTTGAAATACCCATACATGTTAGGAAACTAATAATGAGTCATGGGAAATTAAAACATCATTTTTTATTTATTTATTTTTTTTTTAGTTGTTGAAAAAAATTCGACCTCCTCCCCGTTTCCCATTGCCCTCCCCCTCCTCTCACACATCGCCCCCCTCCCCCCACTCTTCTCTCCCTCTTCCAAATCCTCTCCCCTACCCCTACTCCTCTCCCCCTCCCTCTCCAATCCAAAGAGCAGTCCATATTCCCTGCCCTGCGGGAAGTCCAAGGTCCTCCCACTTCTATCCAGGTCCAGGAAGGTGAGTATCCAAACAGGCTAGACTCCCACAAAGCCAGTTCATGTATTAGGATTGAAACCTAGTGCCATTGTCCTTGGCTTCTCATCAGCCTTCATTGTCCGCGATGGTCAGAGAGTCCGGTTTCATCCCATGCTTATTCAGTCCCAGTCTAGCTGGCCTTGGTGAGCTCCCAATAGATCAGTTCCACTGTCTCAGTGGGTGGGTGCACCCCCTCGTGGTCCGGACTTCCTTGCTGATGTTCTCCCTCCTTCTGCTCCTCATTTGGACCTTAGGAGCTGAGTCCGGTGCTCCAATGTGGGTCTCTGTCTCTATCTCCATCCATCGCCAGATGAAGGTTCTATGGTAATATGCAAGATATTCATCAGTATGGCTATAGGATAGGGCCATTTCAGGTTCTCCTCAGTTGCCCAAGGTAATAGCTGGGGACATCTCCCTGGACAAGTCTCTTGCCAAACCTAAGATGGCTCCCTTAATTAGGATATATATTACTCTGCTCCGTATCCACCCTTCCTTTATCCCAACGATCCCATTCCTCCAAGCTCCCCCCATCCTCCCCATCTCATGTTTCTCACCCCATTTCCCCTTAGCCCCATCCCCTCTCACCCCCAAGTTCCCAGTTTTTGCCCGGCAATCTTGTCTACTTCCCACATCCAGGCAAATGACTATATGTTTTTTCTTTGGGTTCTCCTTCTTATTTAGCTTCTCTAGGATCACAAATTATAGACTCAGTGTACTTTATTTATGGCTAGAAACCAATTATGAGTGAGTACACCCCATGTTCATCTTTTTGGATCTGGGATACCTAACTCAGGATAGTGATTTCTATTTCCACCCATTTGCAAGCAAAATTCATGATGTCATTGTTTTTTTTTTTTCACTGAGTAGTACTCTAATATGTATATATCCCACAGTTTCTTTATCCATTCTTCCATTGAAGGGCATCTAGGTTGTTTCCAGGTTCTGGCTATTACAATAATGCTGCTATGAACATAGTTGAACAAATGCTTTTGTCATATGATAGAGCATCTCTTGGGTATATTCCCAAGAGTGGTATAACTGGATCTTGGGGTAGGTTGATCCCGAATTTCCTGAGAAATCGCCACACTGATTTCCAAAGTGGTTGGACAAGTTTGCATTCCCACCAGCAATGGATGAATGTATCCCTTACTCCACAACCTCTCCAGCAAAGGCTATCTTTGGTGTTTTTGATTTTAGCCTTTCTGATAGGTGTAAGATGGTATCTCAAAGTTGTTTTAATTTGCATTTCCCTGATTGCTAAGGAGGTTGAGCATGACCTTAAGTGTCTTTTGGCCATTTGAATTTCTTCTGTTGAGAATTCTCTGTTCAGTTCAGTGCCCCCTTTTTAATTGGGTTAATTAGCATTTTAAAGTCTAGTTTCTTGAGTTCTTTATATATTTTGGAGATCAGACCTTTGTCTGTTGCAGGGTTGGTGAAATCTTCTCCCAGTCAGTGAGTTGCCTTTTTGTCTTAGTGAGAGTGTCCTTTGCTTTACAGAATCTTCTCAGTTTTAGTAGGTCCCATTTATTCAATGAGGCCCTTAATGTCTGTGCTGCTGGGGATATATGTAGGAAGTGATCTCCTGTGCCCATATGTTGTAGTGTACTTCCCACTTTCTCTTCTATCAGGTTCAGTGTGTTTAGACTGATATTGAGGACTTTGATCCATTTGGACTTGAGTTTTGTGCATGGCGATAGATATGGATCTATTTTCATTCTTCTACAGGTTGACAACCAGTTCTGCCAGCACCATTTGTTGAAGATGCTTTCTTTCTTCCACTGAATACTTTTAGCTCCTTTATCAAAAATCAGGTGTTCATAGGATTGTGGGTTAAAATCCGGGTCTTCTACTCAATTCCATTGATCGACTTCTCTGCTTTTATGCCAATACCAAGCTGTTTTCAATACTGTAGCTCTGTAATAGAGTTTGAAGTCAGGGATGGTGATGCCTCCAGAAGTTCCTTTATTGTATAAGATTGTTTTGGCTATCCTGTTTTTTTTTTTCCACATAAAGTTGATTATTGTCCTCTCAAGATCTGTGAAGAATTTTGATGGGATTTTAATGGGTATTGCATTGAATCTATAAATTGCTTTTGGTAGAATTGCCATTTTAACTATGTTGATCCCCCCAATCCAAGAGCAAGGAAGATCCTTCCATTTCCTGGTATCCTCCTCAATTTCTTTCTTCAAAGACTTAAAGTTCTTGTCAACTAGATCCTTCACTTCCTTGGTTAGAGTTATCCCTAGATATTTTATGCTATTTTTGGCTATCGTGAAAGGTGATGCTTCTCTGATTTTCCTCTGTGCTTCCATATACTTTGTGTATAGGAGGGTGACTGATTTTTTGGAATTGATTTTGTATTCTGTCACGCTACTAAAGATGTTTTTCAGCTGTAGGAGTTCTTTGGTGGAGTTTTTGGGGTCGCTTATGTACACTATCATATCATCTGCAAATAACGAAAGTTTAACTTCTTCCTTTCCAATTCGAATCCCTTTGATCCCCTTATGTTGTCTTACTGCTATTGCTAGAACTTCAAGCATTATATTGAAGAGGTGTGGAGTGAGTGGACAGCCTTGTCATGTTCCTTAATTTAGTGGGATGGTTTTGAGTTTCTCTCCATTTAATTTGATGTTAGCTGTCAGCTTGCTATAAATAGCTTTTATTATAGTTAGGTATGACCCTTGTATCCCTAATCTCTCTAAGACCTTTATCATAAAGGGATGTTGAATTTTGTCAAATGCTTTTTCAGCATCTAATGAAATGATCATATGTTTTTTTCTTTCAGTTTATTTATATGATGGATTACATTGATAAATTTGCCTATGTTGAACCTGCCCTGAATCCCTGAGATGAAGCCTACTTGATCATAATAGATAATTTTTCTAATGTGTTCTTGGATTCGGTTTGCCAGTATTTTATTGAGGATTTTCGCATCGATGTTCATGAGTGAGATTGCCCTGTAATTCTCTTTCTTGGTTGAGTCTTTGTGTGGTTTTGGTGTCAGGGTAACTGTAGCTTCATAAAAGGAATTTGGCAACGACTCTTCTGTTTCTATATTGTGAAATACATTAAGGAGTATAGGTATTAAGTCTTCTTGGAAGTTCTGGTAGAATTCTGCATTGAAACCGTCTGGACCTGGGCTTTTTTTGGTAGGGAGGTTTTTTTTTTTTTTTTTTTTTTTTAAGACTCAACATACTCCAACCTATGGGACACTATGAAAACAGTACTAAGAAGAGAGTTCGTATCATTAAGTGCCCACTTAAAGCAAACGGAGAAAGCACACATTGGAGACTTAACAGCCCACCAGAAAGCTCTAGAAAAAAAAAAGAAGCAGACTCACCAAGGAGGCGTAGAAGACTGGAAATAATCAAACTGAGGGCTGAAATCAACAAAATAGAAACATAGAAAACAATCCAAAGAATCAATGAAACAAAAAGCTGGTTCTTGGAGAGAATCAACAAAATTGATAAACCCCTACCCAAACTAATCAAACAGCAGAGAGAGAATGCACAAATTAACAAGATCAGAAATGAAAAGGGTGACATAACAACAGACACAGAGGAAATTCAGAGAATCATTAGATCTTACTACAAAAGCCTGTATGCCACAAAATTGGAAAATGTAAAAGAAATGGACACTTTTTTAGATAAGTAACATATACCAAAGTTAAACCAGGACCAGGTGAACAATCTAAATAGACCTTTTAGTCGCGAAGAATTAGAAGTTGTTATAATAAACCTCCATATTAAAGCATTTTTAAAGTAAAGTTCTGTCTTTGAAGATAGAACTAAGAGACCTAAATAGGGAAAGAGTAATAGTGAAGCAGAAAGAATTAAACAGGTTGGGTATTGGAGTAGAGGTGGATGATGGAATGGAGGGAGGCTTTTCTAAATAGTTGAATTGTAACCTAGTATGGTAGAAACTTCAAAAGCGTGTACATGTATAAAATGAGTTTGAAATTAATTCACTCTGTAATGGAAAGGATAGTAACCCAACACCACATGATAGCAAATTAAATCTTAGTAGTATGAATTGAGTTCATTTTGAGTTGTTGAGCATTGGGTTCCCATAGAGTTCAAAGCAATATAAGATATTGCCATGACTCATGGTTAGCCTCTGCAACATTATTGCTGAGGATATCACATATTCAAAATAGTCTAATTTTGCTTCTCACATGCATTACATACTATTTCTCTGATATGCTAATAATTACAATTGTCTATAGGTTTGTGCAATGGTTAGTTACTTTCATATAACCAAAACCCAAGAAACAAACCAGCTAGATTCACACGAGGTAGAGGTCATGACTTACTAATCCACATATTTTTAGGAGAGTTGTAAAATGAGATGCTCTCAAGTTTTGCAAGCATTTCTCTGGTTCCAGGTATTAAAATTATCAATATTTAAATTTTTAAAATTTCCTTCATAATTAATTTTATATTATTTGTTTTCAAATGTTTAGGAAATCTATAATTAAAAACCCTTTTCAAGATTTTTTTTAATTGCAAGCTCTGTATAAGAAATGAACATATTAGATAAAAATGGTCAAAAACTACATTGCTGAAAAGTACAAATAATTTTCTGAGAGTGAGTATTATATGTCTCTGTATAAATCTCTAATTTTACAGCTACTGATGTGGGAGTCCCCTCTGTGTACTGTGGTTACTATTAATGAATAAACAAACTGCTTTGGACCAATAGCAAGGCAGAACTTAGGTAGGCAGAGAAAGGTAGGCTGTATGCTGGGATGAAGAAAGGCAAAGTCGGGGAGATGCCATGGATCTGCTGCCAGAGTCAGACATGCCAAAACTTTGCTGATAAGCAACTGCCACATGGCGATATACAGATTAATAGAAATGGGTTAAATTAATATGTAAGAATTAGCCAATAAGAAGCTAGAGCTAATGGGCCAAGCAGTGATTTAATTAATACAATTTTGGTGTGTGTTTTTTTCTGGTCTAAACTAGCCAGGTAGCTGTAAACCAACAAGCGGCCCCTCCTCCAACAAGTAACTACTGATATCTAAGTGATAAAAAATGTTATTCAAGGGATGAAAATCAGGGGCAGAAATGCTACTTTTGTTCTCATTTTAAGTCTCTCATAGCCTACTCTGAACAGTTTTAATTCTGATGCTTAGATATTGCAACTTTTATATGTGTTTCTTAATGATTTAGGTCAAACTTTATTTTTTATCAATCTATTTCACCTTACGTTAACTATGAATATACTTACTCGAGATTGCTGTGGAATCGAATTGTATGAGTGAGAAAATAGTAGGTGCTGAGAATGATAGCCATAAAACAGCTCAGAGTAGAATATGAGAGACTTAAATGATGGGTTGCTCATCTCAGGGAGTCCCTTGTGTAGCTGAACATGATATCCCCACTTTCAGTAGATTTAGCTGGAACTTCTGAATATTGCCCCACATCACAGGACATCTTAGAGACCCTGGTCACAATGGAGATTGTTACTTCTTGACAGGCAGCTTCTGCAAGTGGACATTTACATTCTTCTTGTGGTTGCTACAGTACAAAATGGACAATTATTAGGTTCTCTCTCTTGTGTTTCATAAGAAGTAATAGCATAAGAGTGATGTAGTTTCACCCACAAATACTGTTATCTGTTTTGCAAATGTGAACACTTTACTAATCTACCTTTTAAAGGGATCAGGAGGACAGGAGATGAATTTACTTTAATGTCTTTTTCTTGGTTTCAAATATCACTTTTTTGTTTTAATTTTCTTTTTAATGAGGCAACAAAATATTTTGCATTATGCAACACTTACTAATCCTTCGGAATTTGGAAATTCTGGCACCTGTCCCTTTACCTTGACTTATTCCACTCTCACTAGAGTTTTAAGTGAAAAGAAAACTATTGCAAGATATAAAGTGGTGTCATGTCTGGGTGAAAATCAATGCTAACAACATTCCCCTTAATGGAAATAGTCATATTTATGAATCTGAGGTCAGAATGTTCAGATTTCTATGATTCATCCTGGGACAACCATCACAATTCTTTATAGCAGCAAGGCTAATGGTCCATTGTTGGAATACGGGACTTTGTCAGAAAAATCACTCCCACCTGTGAGCATTTGTCTTATCATACTGTCTGATCTGCTTTGCTTGAGAATTATGAAATTCTGATAAAGACAGAAAGAGAAAAGAATAGCAGAAACTCATTGTGAGATGTAGTCATTTCTATTGGCAGAATATTGATATCTTTACTTAATGACACAAATATCCCAGATGTGTATGTCCTATACCAAATTCACATAGTATTACCAAATAATCTACACGTGCAAATTCCTGAATACTGAAATAATTTTAGATTAATTATACAGTGTAACAAAGTATGAATGCTGTGTAAGAAATCATACAGTTGTATATCTTAGAGAATACTATCATGTAAAAAATATATACATGTTCAGAATGGAGAATATTTTATTTTGAATATTTTTGATGTTTGATTTGTAGAATCTATGCATTGAGTCCACACAGAATGTTGATTTCATTAGGGTTCCATCAGTCTCACTTTATAGACATTTACAGAAAATGTGAAAATTTAAATGATATATATATAATTTATTAGTATTTGCAGGGTATTATATAATAAATTAAGAAAAAGACACAATGAAATATGAATATGATTTGACAGTCTTCACATTCAAATAGGAGCTCTTTGATGCTTATTTTTTTCTACGTTGTTCATTTTTGTGTGGCTTAGAGCATATAGAATCATATAGAATGTTACTGAGACCAAAATACATTTTGTATATTTACAAAGGCATTTTGCCCTACTGTCTTCTGTAATTTTAATGATTAAGAAATGTTTTCTTAGTATACCAATACCATGAAATAGCCACAGGATGAAAATACACAGATATCAGAAAAGCCTTTATTTTTGTGAATTGATGTTTGCTATAGAATATCTACCTAAATATATTTCAAAGGATTTGCATATCTAGGCCAAATATAGAAAAAATTCTGAAAATAACATATATTCTATTGAACATTAGAAATTAATTTATAGAACACAATGAGAAATCTTAGATGTTTTTCAGAGTTTAGGGACATAGGAAAGATACATTCCTTTGTGGGATTTGCATGATCAGGTTACCACCAAAACAAAGCTCTACTATGTTTTTCTATATGTTGTAGTAAATGAACATCCATGGGAAAGGCAAGGAACCAAATGGAGTCTAGCATTTGAATGAAATTTTTTTTTTTTTGGATATTTCGAGACAGGGTTTCTCTGTAGCTTTTGGTTCCTGTCTTGGAACTAGCTCTTGTAGACCAGGCTGGCCTTGAACTCACAGAGATCCTCCTGCCTCTGCCTCCCAAGTGCTGGGATTAAAGGCGTGTGCCACCACCGCCTGGCTTTGAATGAAAATTTAAGAGACAGTATTTACTGACTGTAGCCAGTGATTCTTTACACCTTACAGTTAGCAACACAATCTTGTACAATGAATTCTTGCCTTATACATTGCATACCACTCAATATGTACTCCACCAATTATATCCATTCTGATACAATCTCTTATAATGCAGATTAAAAACAGCCCCAACAATGACAAGAAGATGAAATGTTGAGCACAGTTTAAAGTGTATTTGCGCTCAATTCCAATAAAAGATTTATTACAGTGGGAATATATGTTGTCTATGACTTTTTTCTATAATGTTTGATATGGTATCTGTTACAAAAAACAAATTCTTTATTTGGTGAAGTTGATACTCTTAAAAAACTGTTTGAGATGTTAGGCAAAAGAACTACATGTTCAGAATTCCATACTGCAAAATCTGTTTACCACACATATAGAAAAAATAGTGTGAAGACCATTAAAATTGCACTTCAAATATGGTTTAGAAAGATAATACCTTGAAACAATACATACAATATAGTAATATTCCCCAAAGAAGCTTCTTTTTGCACCAGATAGAGGCCATTACAGAAAGGCACAGTTGGCCAAAATGCAGAGAACAACTGACCACAACTGGTACATCTACAGCAAACGCTATACACCTAAGCATCATGGGAAATCATAGAAGATGGAAGAGAAAGATGCTAAGATCCAGAGGACGAAGATGTCTACTACAACATTGTATCTTCCAGATATTATCGGGAAGCTACAACCATGAAATATTGTCACCTAAACAAGACCTGCAATAACACCAGTTGATATGCTGATGGAAGTGGGGCAATCTCACACTGTCCCACTTCTAGATGAAGAGCTAAAGGCAATTAATGACTGCTATTAGGAAGAAGAGGGAAAGTGGGAAAGGGATCCCAGGAGAACCTGAAAATGGAATTTGCATATACTTGAATCGGCACCTTCAGACTTTATAAGTGACTGGAGAGCTCTTCCTGTTAAGAACTATTACTGGTCTTTCAAAGCTCTGGTTTCAGTTCCTGCATCACCACTGCAGCTCAATTACTCCAGTTCTGCTAACTCTAATGCCCTCTTCTAGCCTACTATGGCATTATACATGCATGGTGCATGTATATACATGGAAACAAAACATTCATACACATAATATATATAATACTTCTTTTAAATAGTCTGCCAGTGAAGGAACCTAATGCAGCCTCAGATCAGAACATCTTTATGGGTTTAATACATTCCACTTTGGAAAAGCAAGGAGAGAGTTCATATCTTAAAAATTTAAATTTAATAACTTGACTTGGATTGTCAGATTATTTAATAATCCTTATGTTTTATTTCTCATATTCTTTATTTAACTGAGCTTTTCTTTTAATTAAAAAACCTATTAAATCAGATAAATTCTAATTCTATTTGACTTATGACTATGATCAATACTGTACCTCAGAAACCATCATGGACATATAACAATAATGAAATGGATAAAATGTTTAAGATGTCATAGACATTTCTTTGTTCACCACATGCTGAAGTTAAAGATTTATTAAATTAGCAACAAAGGTTTGCTAAATGCAAAACCTATATATTCTGAAATATTAAATTAAACTTATAAATAAGCAGTGACTCGTTGTATAGTCAAACAGGCAATGAACCATGGTATAGAGAATTAGTAAGTTTAATTTTCAAATTATGGATTATTATGCAGGTGATCATCATCATATGAATTGAGTGAATAATTTAAAATGATTAGTGGGTTTGGAACTCTACGAATGCAGAATTTGCTTGAGCACACTTTTTTCCCCCAGAACAGAAATTTAACACCAAAATAAACTACTACAGAAGTGAACTATCTAGTCATTACTCACAATTCTCTCTCTCTCTCTCTCTCTCTCTCTCTCTCTCTCTCTCTCTCTCTCTTCTCTCTCTTTTTCTCTGTCTCTCTCTCTTTCTGTTTATTTTTATATTTTATATAATAACCTGGATATACATGAGCTATATCATGAATGGGTCACTATGTTATTGAAAATGAAATGGAAAATTCTGGTACCAGTTTCTAGAAGTGTTTAGATCCTCAGGACTAGAAAAATGCATGGATAAACCAAGCAGTATAGCTTTAAAGAAACAATATAAGAAGAATGGATACAAGTACCGAGTCTTTGGATTACATTTTTCAAATCTAAGAGAATGCAACATGTTTGACAAGTCTTTTAATGCAGAATTATTCTGGTGGATA
Source organism: Microtus obscurus (assembly GCA_963919715.1). Classification (NCBI taxonomy): domain Eukaryota; kingdom Metazoa; phylum Chordata; class Mammalia; order Rodentia; family Cricetidae; genus Microtus; species Microtus obscurus. The sequence continues at coordinate 388,003 of CAWTZC010000308.1, forward strand.
TTTTTTTTTCAAAAGTAGAAATCGCACAAGATCTGTGCAAGCCCAAGCAAACCAAACACTAGCATGAGAGGAAGTTAGGTACTAACTTCCACCCCACAAGTGGAGGAACTATTGAAAATTGAAGGCAGCTTAGAGGGGGAGAGTAGTTTTCTGTACATTGTGATCCCAAATTAGCTGATTATACTTTAGTGGAAGGCCTAACTCTTAAGAACAGTTTGGCAAAGCAAATGTGCTTTGAAAAGTTTAATAAAAAATATGGACACACTCATGTGCATAGGGAAGGGGGAAGTATGTGCATGGAGTTTGAGAAGGGAGATGAACATGATACAAACACAGGGAATTCTCAATTAACTAATAAACAATTTTAAATAACATCTTATTCATACACAGAATGTTCCACTCTGACCTCAGTCCTTACATTATACATATGCACATTCATATATACTCCAAATATATTAGATTATGTAGAAAGACCTGGTGACATTGCTTGGTTGTTAAAAGCATTTGTTTTTCCTCTAGAGGACTCAGATTTGGTATCCAGCATCTATGTTGGACAGCTTATGATACCTCTCATGGGTATCTGTGTACCTATGACCTGGGTATAAAATCATGCAGCTAAGCACAAAAAAACAATTGCAAATCACAAATGAATATTTATAAAAAGAAATGTTAATGAGAAATGGATATGCAAGGTCACAAATAAGAGTTAAGACACACATAGTTGGACTAATTTTATCATTGACGATGACTGTGGTTGTAGACACACTCACACCCCTATGTTGAGGATGTAGTTAGGCAAAGTAAGGTGTAATATAATGAATATGAAGTAACTACAGTCAATAACTTTGGGAATTTTTTAAAAATCTTTAATACAAGATTATACGTTTCAACCATCCATTCATTTCTTCTTTGGGGGGTGGCAAATTTGGTATAAAATGTAATCTGAGTTTAATTTCTTTCTGAGACAATATTTTGTTTGTTCTCTAACAAATAAAGCTTGCCTAAAGATCAGAGGGCAGAGCTAAACTACTAGTTGACCATAGAGGTCTAAAAGTCTGAACAGAAAGACAGGAAGTGAAATGGCTAGGCAGAGAGAGGATTATAAGGCTGGAGGAGACAGAAGCTCAGCCTTTTCGGTTTAGGCGGAGTTGGTTGTGAGTCGCTCCTTTCTTTCTCTGATCTTTCAGGATTTACCCTAATATCTAGCTCGGGTTTTTATTACTATTATTATTAAGACTAATTAGAACTCATGCAACATCTTTCTAATTCATTCATATATGAAAAGTTTCTTATTAGACTAATGTTTATTGCTTATGTTTTTAGGTATAAAACTCATAAGAATTAGTCACTGTAAACTATGGGCTTTTGAGTATAGTGGGAGGCCATTTGGACAGAAACTAAATTCGTTGAAAACTAAGAAGAACACAAGAGAGATAATAAAGAAAACTTTAAAATAAAAATACTTTAAGATATAATGGCTAAATAATAAGTAAAAAATAAATGGACTCAACAGTTTATATTTATGAATATACATGTATATACAAATTCATATATGCATGCAATAACAATTAATGAAAAAAGAAGCCATGAATTTGAAGGAGAGCAGGAAGGGACATATGGGAATATTTAGAAGCAGGTTTGGGAAGGGAGAAATGTTGTAATTAAATTATTATATCAAAAATAAGCAAAACCAAAGGAAAGAAACCAATGAACCACTCATTTAAGTATTGAGTCAGAACTGATAAAATTTGTTTTTTTGAAACATTACATCTAAAAATGCAAAATCTAGGAACACCAAAACAAAGCAAAAACAAAGCATGAGGTACAACTTGATGAAGAAATCAATGGATTATCGCTTTTCTAATGTAAAACTTACACACAGAAGCAGGGGACTTCAAAGTTTTACATGAAGTATTATCATTTCAGAATAGTTACTTTAGAAGATATCATTAAAAATAAGTATTAAATCATTTTCTTTCATTTGGAAATAAAACCCAAAGAGAATCTGACACCATAAGAATGTTTCTAAATGAAATACTAACAAGGTCTTAATCTAATTAGAATGGAAGATCAGAGATAATTAGATATGGAAGATGAGCAATACATGATGTCCTAGTTAGCTTCGGCTGTCAATTTGACACATCCCAGAGCCATTCTTGAGAAGTCTTAATTGGGGGACTCCCCAGATGTGACTGGCCTGTCAGCAAGCTTATAAGAGTTTGGCTTAGTTGGTAATTGCTGTGAGGGGTGGGCCCACTGTGAAAGGCATGGTAGGCAGGTGGGCCTGAACTAAGAAGAAAGGCTTACTGAGAAGAAAGGCTACTGAGCATCAGCAAACCAGCGCATAGTGTCCTCCATGGTTCTGTGTTGACTTCCTGCTTGTGGTCCTGCCTTGACTTTCTCAGTGATTATTGCATGTAAGATGTTTAAGTCAAGTAATACCTTGCTTCCTCTAAGTCATTCTTGGTCAGAGTGTTTCATCACAGCAGCAGAAAGGAAAGAAGAGAAAAGGGAGGAAAACAAAGAGAAAGGAATTACAATAAATACGTCACAGAGAATAACAGAGTGTTATGGTTTGAAGGTTGTGGTTAATTTCTATTAGTGCCAAACTATTCAAAGAGTACAGCTGGGATTTATGCAGTGTTTCTATATTTAGTAGACACTTCTTTTTAATTGAGTTGTTTTTTCTGGTTCTGAACAAAACGATGTTTTTCTGAGAAGGAAGCACAATGTGAAAACTTTATGTCCTGATGTTATTTAATTTCCCAAACTGTCTTAATAATTAACTCAGTTTTAAACATAAAGTGTCAGGATTGTAGCATTATTGTAATTTATCAACATAGAATATGGCATGCATGCCCAAACTCAGCATTCTAAGTACAGAAGATTTATATCAAAACTGTACACTTCTTCTAAACCACAGAAACCAGAGAAACTCCTCACTTTTATTCTGTCATCTTAAGACCATCTTTTAAACTTAGATTTGTCTTTCAGGATATTACAAAAAGATACATCTTCGAATGTGCCTTTTTTACTTTACGATTATTACAAAATCTTTAACCATACTGTGCTCTGCATACATGCTTCAAGCAAAACCTTGCAATTCCCTTAAAGCTACAGTGAAAACAAAGAAACAAACAAAAAAAAATTGGACCAAGGAAGTAAAAAAATATTTATTTGTTGAATTTTGAGGTTTGCTTGGTGTACCATAGGCTTTATGTTATGTTAATAAGAAATCATAGTGGTAATCCAACAGTTTTAGAACTTATTTTCATTTCAATCTTTATCTTCTAATCTATCAAGTATGATTAATAAAATATTTGCATAGATTAAATAGTAAAAATAAAACTTAATCAGAATTATGCTCCAGTCAGGAAGACACTCCTCACTAGAGATGAACTAGATGAAAAACAATCTTGAATTTCTTGGTCAACAGAACAATGAGACACAAATTTTATTTAAGCCACACAATGTATGATGTTTTATGAAAAGACACAAAACAGCATCTTTATTTAGAGCATGTTTATTCATTGGAGTTATGGGCACAATTCTGGTCATGCCATATTTGTATCATATTGCAGATAACATAAGGTGAGCTAATGAACTGCATTCTCTCCTGAGCTTTCTTGCTTTTCTGTACTAATATGATTTGGAAATAAACTTGACTTTGCTTTTTTGCAGGGTTGTTTTCTCACCCTAAAACCAAAGTCCTTGAAAAAAAATCTCAAAAACCATATTAAGATAAGAGTTTTAAACTAACAATAAAGAAAAGTTAGCCACCAATGCAGAATTAATAAAATGATTGCCTTCTTCCTTATGTCCTTCTGTGGGATTTTACTTATCACGTTTCATGTTTGACATAGATTTACAAAATTACAATTCCTTATTTCAAATAACTAATGTTTAAATGATTTACCAAAATACACTGCTTATTTCTCATTTAAGAAATATTTTTACTTTTTTTTTCAGCAAATAATTTATGTGGCTAGCACATACTGATAGAATTACTTAGTATCAACTTTGATATGGACATTGATACTTTTTGGTAATTTTACAAAATAGTTAATTCGATTCTTTATTGTTAGCATGTGTGGTGCAGAAGAATTGTCTGTATGAATTGTCAATCACGTTTTAAGTAAATGCTGTTTGGCCAGGCATGAAGTATTGGCAGGTCAACCACACAGGAAGTAGAGGTGGGGTGATGAGAACAGGAGAATTCTAGGAAGAAGGAAGCCCATTCTTCCAGTCCTGCCCAGACCACTGAAGAAGTAGGATGTGACCTACCCTGCTGAAAAAGGTACTGAGCCATGTGGCTAACATAGATCAGGATAATGGGTTAATATACATTATAAGAGCTAATACAAAGCCTGAGTTAATGGGCCAATCAGTTTATCATTAATATAGACTCTCTGTATGATTTTCTTTGGGACTTGCCAGCTGTGGAAACTAGGCAGGACTGAGACCCCAAAAAGCAGTACCTCATGTTACACATGTGTTTGTTATTTCCATATTCATAAGTTATTTTATTTGTTATATGAGTTTTTAATAAAATAAATACTTTAATTTATTTTCAATTTGTATATTGTTTCTTTTTCTTTGTCAGTTTGATTATTTCTTGCTTTTCTTGCTCACCATTTAAATTTCTTCTTCTTTTTGCTCTCTAGTTCTAGCATTCTTTAAATATTTGCCTCATTTTCTTTGTTCTATTTTATCTTTGATATCTCACATCTGCTGTTTTTGTAGCTGTTAAATTATTAAAATTTTTCACGTGTCTTTTCGCAAATTGATTTATCCTCATGAAAGTCAAGTTTAGCATATTAATGACTCTGGCATTAATTTTCAGCCTGTTAATGAGGAAGGAATGATTAGTGAACTCTGCCTTTGGAAACATTTTTTCTTCTGCAGCAGTTTTGTATAATGAATGTTTCCTTGATTTTCTTAAAGCTTAACGTGTGTTTTGTGCAAAGGTGTTACCACTAAGTCTTATAATTTTTCTGCTTACATATTTTCCTAAAAATTTCAAACCTCTGGTAAAGGGCACTAACAATGCCTTTTAAGAAGAGAATGAATGTTTTATGGGCTTGTAATAAATAAAATTAATGTAAGTTTTTTTCAAATACTATACCTTATATATACAGTGGTAAAAGGGTTTTCTGTTACCTTAATAGTCTCCCCTATGCAAATGAAATTATGGAATTTCAGAGTCATTCATTGGTTAGGTATAGGCAATTGGTTTGAAAGACTCCAATCTCAGATGCCACAAAAGCTTATAACTCAAGAAGTTTAATCAACTCACAAACCAAAAATAATGTCCCCCCCCAAATATTGTGTTTTTAAATATCCAGATTTGTAAGAGATATTTTTTAACTACAGAATTTGGGAAAAGGGTACTATCATGCTTTCATGATTTTTTTCCAGGTTAAAAGTCAAGTAAGAGGAAATATAAGTATATTGAACTTCTTTCTGTGGATTATAAATCTGGGACCTTTGTAGGATCTAATAAACAGATGAACTTGGAAAGTCCCATTTATATCTCCCAAAGCCCTGGCTTGGCATCATAAGCAATAAAAAGGTAATGGTATTTCTGGTATATTGCTTATTTCTGAAATTTCCTGCTTCATTGTAGTTGCTGAGCATGGATATTCACTACAAGTACAACAATTTAGGCTGCTGATGATAATGGGCAGGGAAGAAGGAAAACATGGAGTGATTACTGTGAGTTCTTTCAATAACAAGATTCCTTACAGATAGCTCAGTTGTTTCCATCAGTGGCGCACGTCTCAGGTTCCTGATGTGTGGGTGTGTGGATAAATCAAGAATTAGTAGTGCTTATCTGTATTACAACTTTGCAAACAAAAAGCCTGCCTCAGTAATGTGCTCTAGCTGCTTCTTGTGTTTTTGTGTGTCCTTTAAAGTATGAGAACTAGCAAAAGCTTTGAACATTACTCAGAGATAGTCTTTAGTATGAAATGTTGGCTTGCCCGTGTCCTGCAGAGTAAAGTCCCCACTGCCCATTTCCTAACACTTATACTGCCTACCTATTACATTATAGAAACTCTTATACATTGCAACACTGGGAATAAAACTGGAGGACATGCAGTATCATTTGGTCCAGAAATTGATATAAAAAGATAGGCATCATTCCTTCAATTTTTCATTTTTGTCATTAGTATGACTTTTAAAATATGCAAACTGTCATAGATAGATCATTAACTCCATTAGGTACCAACAAAGCATTAACAATGTAATTCAAATTGATCATAAAAAAAATGTTTGAAGAGGTCAGAATAGAAGCAAGTAGTGCATAGCTTACCTCGAACTATGAGTGGAATGTTTCAGTAATTATGCACCAAATTCCCCTTAAAGTGGTACTTTACACTAATAGTTTATGTATATTGCCTTTTCTCTGAGGAAGTTGTCCCATTTTCTTGTAGGGGATGATCTTTTAAATGAACTGTTGCATTCATTTGCCAGAATTTTGTTATGGATATTTACTGTGGGAACTCCTTCAGCCAAAAGCCCTTCAGAATCCCGACCACTTTGAACGTGGTCTCTTGTACTATAAATGCAGATGTATAGCATAAGCAGGCCTCTTGGCTGCTGAATTTGGTTCTGATTCCCAGCACAGGCAGAGGGCTGTGCATAGCTATGTTTTCTGTGAGCTTATCCCCGAATAAATAAACAAACCATTATCATACTCCATTCCGGGCTATTGTAGAACTGTTTTGTACAAGAACAGATATTTATTTTTGTGTCAATTGTGAATAATTGATGACTAAAGCAATGGTTGCCTTTGCTGCAGCTAATTTTTTTCTATACTGATGTGATATACTTCTGAGTTCAGCTATTAATATGATTTTTCTACATACTTTCCAGGCAATGACCCATTGTAACATAAAATATATTTTTATTCATTCAGGAAGTGTTTATAGCTTGTATTATACTGAGCATAGAATCTAATTGTGTTCAGAAAGTAAAATAAATATTATTTTCTTAAATAATTGTGCACTAAGCTCATCAATACAATGTTCTTTAGAAATAAAGTCTGCAAATGATTTAACATCAAGATAAATGAAAGGAAAATAAAAAGTTAGCTATTGTCTGGCCTAAGATTCAAGAATAGAAATATTTATCTTACCATTTTAATTGAGATTTGGGGTATATGTACTACTCTCACTGGGTTGTGTTTCAGGCATATATATTGCCTGGCATTTAATATGTACATATTAGCTAATTGCTGACTATTCACAGTTATTAGAATTTAAATTTAAGCCACTTTTAGCCAAAATAATATGGTTAATAATTATAATTATTTTCAAATTCAGAATGTCTGCTTTTTAAAGTAATTCTAGAGTGTCCAGCTCATTAATATTAATTGTTCTTAGAGTAAGAAAATTGAGAAAAGAGATATCTACAACAAAAGGTTAAAACATCTTACTTCATGAACTATGTTTTTAATTATTTAAATTACTTCACTGATTTTCAGAAATGTCTGCTTTTAATAGAAAATTCTGAATTAATTATGCAAAAGTAACTTGGGAATGAAGCATCACTGCAAAAATATTGTGAATCATCATTCTTCATCTTTGATAGAATCAATTGGAGCACAAAGATTTTGAAAATAAATATTTACCATAGGCTGCATATAAGATATCTTTTATAAATTTTGAAATGTCATTTTGAGTCTGTTGTATAGGTGCATATAATACTAACTTATATTTTAAATTACACCAATAATCACAGTTCATATAAAAGTCTTGTTCATTGAATTCATAACTTTTACTTGTATACTGTAGTTATTTTAGTAGGCTTCATATATGCTTTCTGGATAATGATTTTGATTGACATGCAATTATATGTACTTGTGAGATTCATAGCAATATTATAATCCATGTATTCATTGTGGAATGAACAATTAACTATGATTAGCTTATGTATCATCCTAGCCTTTTGTCAATTTTTACTGCAAGTGTATTAAAATATTTAGCTATTAGAAAATAAATTATGCAAAACTGTTAACTATAATCATTCTATAGTTCCATAGTACTCAGGAATTTATTGCTCTTTTCTATCTATAAAATTATGTACATTTTTGGTGAGCATATATATTAGTCCAAATATTATAGAAAATATAAATTATTTAATTTAACTTAGCCTATATGCTATTGTACTTTCAAAAACATAAAATCTAAAACACCTACTATCTTGAATTTAAATACCACCAAAGTCACTTTTATTTCCAAATCATATTTTGCAGAAATAAAAATGCAAATACTTAAACTTTCCCATTAAGATTCATTTTATCCTTTCTCTTAGCCCCCACCCCATGCATACAGCTATATCAGATTCAGTAAAAAAGATAATAAAATGTTTTATAATAGAGATTGAGTAAGGGTGAGAAAGTTTTTCTTTGTTGATTCAATTTGAATAAAAATAGCTTATGGTAAATGCAGTTGGAATGCCTCAGTAACCTTTATATTCATCACTGAAAAGGATAATCATATTTGAGAAAGGCGTATTCAGTTGATATATTTATAAATGTTAGCTTCTGGGTGCATTTGAGAGGAAAAAAATCACTTTCTCGATACAATAATGAAACTGAGATCAAAAGCTTTAGCAAAGGTTTCACAGTCAGGAAGTGGTAGGATGTGGGACTCTAGTCTAGCAGCCTAGGGCTGGTGAGTTACAGCATGATGCCTTGATGTTAAGTCATGAATAAGATCAAAGTGTGCAAGTGGACGCCACACTTCCAGCTCATCCCTCTTGCTAATTTTAGTCATTGATTTGATCCTGTTGAACACATACACTCTGCAAACTTTCATATTAGCGTAATCAAGACCTCTTCAGAGTTCTCCAGGAGCTTATTAGGATAGTAGATCAACAAAGGAGTTAATGCTCATGGGCTTTATAGAAAGTAACCTTTCATGGTTTGCTAATAAAAGTTAAAGTAGTTGTGTTATTTAATTATGAAATATGTAACCTCATCTTAGCTTTTGCTATCAGGCAAGCATTGAAGCTGACACTTCAATTGAGTTTACCCAAGGGCTCCGAAGCTTGGAGAGTTTAACACAAGCAGCTATCAAAGCTAAGGCATCGCTGCAGTCTCTCCACACCTAATTACAATAAGTGAAACGTTTCCTCCGGAGAGAGCCCACTTTCATTCCAAATCTGACAGGTAGAAATTAGTTACCTAATGGGATGGAATCGTTCTGCAAATTGAAGGAATTAAGTGTGCTTTTTTTTTAAATTTAAGCTCCCTCTAAATTAGATTTTAATTTGGTCCAAATGTGAAGAGGTTGATGGCATGAAGCCATTTAGGTAGGAACAGAGCCAATTATTTTGTTTCCTTATTCCAGATATAGTTTGCCCCCTTTATCACCATCAGCCTTGATGGGGAAAAAAAACCTGCTGTGCCTTAATCAAGAGAAGTTTTTGTGGGAGAGCTGTGTCAATGTGGAGCCCTGATAAGCCAATTGTTTCCTTTTCTAACTCAATTTGCAAAAGATGAACTTTGATGGTTGACAAATACTGTGTTTATGAGAGTATGGCTATGTTTGCATTTATCTAATACTATTGAAAGTATCTAATATTATTGAAATGAAACATGAGCATATCAGGCAAAGAAAATCATAAAGAATGGTCATGTAGGTAGTGCTGGTTCAAATACAAAATGATCTTGCTTTTTCATTGTGAAATATAGCTACTGGGATCAATACGGAGATCATCACTATAATAACTAACAAACTAGTAAATCAAAGCAAATTGTAGATGACTCTGAGCTTTATCTAGTTCATCAACAAACATCAATAGGTTAATAGTGTGGCTAAAGGTGCTATAAGATAGTAATTGTATGTGAATTAAGAACTTCAGCAGTTACTCCGAATGGATTAAACAGAGCAGTTGCATCCAAAGACATGTTACATTAAATGCTAGATAGATGCATCTTTTCAGACTCTGTTTAAAATGTTCATGTAGACATGTAAGATATGTACATGTAGACATGTAAGATAGGGGGTATAATGGTGAACACTTATAATTTCACACTTACAGGGCAGGAACGAAAATATATGCTTGTAGTCAACTGGGACAAATATTGAGATTCTGAATGGTTAGTATTCTATAGAGGTTGGCAGTGTTATTTCATCTATATTTTGGTAGTTTGCCATAGAAACTGTATGGTAGATGTGCATGCCTTTAATCCCAGCACTAGAGAGGAATATAAGACAGGAGGAGACAGTCAGTCTCATTCTGAGGCTTCCTGGAGGTAGGATCACCATTTTAGACTTAGGTAGAGAAGAGAGTCAGTGGCTGGTTCTTTTGCTCTTTTGACCTTCAGGTTGAACCCCAATACCTGTCTCTGGGTTTTTATTAATTGTGCTACGTAGGTTTTTATCTCAAAACAAAATAAAGAAACAAAAAAACATCAGATACTTATATAACGACTGATAACTCATTGAATATATAAAATATGCAGGTAAACAAAGGTAATGGTGTTTCATATCAATGCTGAGACATAGACTGAAGTGGTGAAAGAGATGGTATAATCCATTCGTTTGCATATGATGGATAGACATGATGCATAGGACCTTGGGGGATCGTTTAATAACTGACAGAGGACATGTGTTTGGTTCCTAGGACCCTTGTGGCAACTTATAATCACCTATAACTTCAGCTCCAGAGACCTGATACTCTCTTATAATCTTCACTGATCTCTACAACATGTGGCAAACACAAAGTCACACAGGAACATATACATACACATAAGAAGATAAATAAAAATATTGAATGAATACAGATAACAAAGTAAATTCTTTTGGAAAATAGAGTTGATAAAACATACTTTCAAATTAGAAAATTATACTTACTCATGAAAGACCAGTCATTTCTTCTGCCCCGAAAAATCAATTACTTGTCATGTTGAGTTATGTACAATAATTAGAATAACTTTTTAGGAAAAAAGTATCTTTGATACTGAATATTAATACTGGCCTGCAAGAGGAAGCAGAGATTGAATTAGGCTTGTGGGAAACTTGGCTTCAACAATGGTCTCTGTTCAACAAGAGTTTCAGTTGAGCACAGGCAGATGACCTATTGCTCCATTATTTATTTGGGGTGGAGGATTTGCTCAAAGAAAAATGCTATTTCATTAAGATGATTGGAAATGATAAGAGTCAAGAAAAAGTTAACTAAAAAGTTATATATACTTATTTACTCACATGTTCATTTATTTATTTCAATTATTATGTTTATTTTAAATGTGTATTAAATGTTATTAGTGTGGATAAGGGAAATGTAAAGTAAATCACACAATTTTGTTATAAATCATAGTAGGCAGATATATCTGCACTAATTCCATTCATGAAATGATTTCAAATGCAGAAAATAATAGATTACTTTAAATATCAAATTTATCATATTAAAGAGTGGAAACGATTAAAAGGAATTTTAATCACTTAATTCAAGGAAGTTGATGAAATGCCAAGCACCTACACCTCATCTCTACCGAGGATGTGAAATAGGAAGTGCTGATAAGTGTGTTTATATTTATTCACAATTGTGTGCATTATGGGTATTTCAAAGAATGAGAAATGATGTACAGATGCCAACATAAAAGGTGTTCAGCTGAAATCTTTCTTTATGCTCCCTAAGTGCTAAGTGAATGAGATACATATTTCTACCATTGTTCAGTGTCATTGCAGGTCTCTGCATCTTTGTCTACAACTTAGTCTCCTTATGCCTGATGAACTGTGAATGAGAAAAATGGCTTTCCCTGAGTATCCACAAAGACATAATATATCCTTTGCCTTCCTGTAAAAGAATCCAAATTACAAGTAGTTCCCGACCACTCCAGACTGAATCAGATATTGTTTCTTTATTTTGTTTTGAGATAAAACCTATGTAGCACAATTAATAAAAATCCAGAGACCTAAGGCGTAGGCTCACTGAACATTTTATTCCTAAACATGAAATAAGCAAGATATTTTTTAAGAATGTCTATGTCTTTTACTAAAGCTGCTTTGTTTAAATCTGAAATGTTCCCTATTTGATCATTGCACTCCAAATGATGATCCTGTTTTGAGAGGTTGATGGACCTCTTGGCCATGGGGTCAAGCTGGCAGTCATAGGTCTAATGAGGACTAGACCATTGAGACTCATAGCTTGACTGCGCTTCCTGCTTACCAAGATGTAAATATGTAATTCTGAAAATTCCACTGGTGCTGATAGAGATGCTTGAGCCATCCATGGTAAACTGCTCCTTCTGAAACACTAGCTGACAGCACCCCTTTCTTCAAGTTACTTCTGAGAGGCAATGGCAACAGTGACAAGAAAATATTTAATACATCTGTTTAAGGAGAAAAGTTGGTATTCAAGAAGACAAAAATATATTTTGTTTTATAAAAGAGAAATACAATCTCTCAAATATTTTTTTAAGATTTACCCAGTTTAAACAGAAAAATCTCATGAATAAAAATGAGTTTAGGTCTCTATTTGAAGGGGCAATGTTTCACTTCAAATTGTTTACTTAATATTTTTCTAATAATTATACAAGTAGACTTTTTATTTATTTAATTTGTAAAAAAATTGACATTTGAGGAAAGGATGTAAGCAGACATAGGAGATGTTGCTCTGTGCTGATTCTGATTCAAGACATCCAGTCACACAGCTGCTCATAACAAGGTTGTTGGAGACAGATGACTAATGCTGTTTTAGCACAAGTACATCACACAATGGTATTATGAAAGTTGTGTGAGTGGACAGGACAGTTAATTTTGTGTTTTTTTTTCTCAGTCATAGGATGCATTTTTGAAATAGGCATCTACCGTGCTTAACCAGACCATCACATTGATTTCACAATACTCAAAATGAGCCTATTTCTACCTGTGTGTGAGAAAAGCCAGCTGGAACCCAGTAGGATTTCTTGCAGTGATATTTAAACCCAAAGATTCAATATCACATTTCAGGAGTGAGCAAACAAATACATTAATGCCACTAGCAAAAATTTAAATTACATTATCTTGCCTTAAAAATTGACATATTGGCACTCTCCACCAGCTGCAGGTTTGTGAAAGACCTGGTTCCAAACTGCATCCCAACCCCTGCCATCCACTGGATGCTGTCCTTGCAAGACCCACTCTACTACCCAAGCCCATGCAAGTGCACATCCTCCACATGGGCCAGCTCTCCCACACCAGTTAGATAATCTGACCTCTTAACTGGACTACCCTGAAATACAGACCCTAACTGAACCCAACACCAATAATTGAAGGAAGCCTACAGAGAAATTTCAGTTCATACTTCAAATACTTGTACTCCACAAAATTGGAAAATCTAAAAGAAACAGACAACTTTCTTGATAGGTACCAAATACCTAATTTAAATCAAGACCAGACAAGCAATTTAAACAGACATATAACAGTTAATTAAATATAAACTGGTAGCAGGGAACTTATAAGATTGACCCCAGGTTAGACGCCTAGTAATAGCGAAGACGGTGCCTGAACTGGCTTTCCCCTGTAATCTGATTGGTAACTGCTCTAGTTGTCATCATTGAGCCTTCATCCAGTACCTGCCTGAAGAAGATAGAGATCCACAGCCAAGTACTGGACCAAGCTCTGGGAGTCCAGTAGAAGAGAGGGTGGATGGATTATATAAACAACCAGGGGTCAAGATAATGATGGGGAAACCCACAGAGAGAGGTGACCTGAGCTTGTGGGATCTCGCACACTCTGGATGGACAGTTAGGGAATCAGCATAGGACTTTGTATCTGAATGACAATTGTGTAGCTTGGTCTTTTCTGGGGCTCTTAGCAGTGGGATCAGGACCTGTTCCTGATGAATGAGCTTGCTCTTTGGAACTTATTCCCTATGGTGAAATGCCTTGTTCAACCTTGATGCAGAGGAGAGGAGCTTGGTTGTGCTTCAGTTTGATATGCCTTGTTTTGTTGATTCCTATGTGACATATTACAAATCTAAGTGGAAAGGGAGCAAGTGTGGATCAGTGGATAAGGTGGAGGAGGTGGGGGTACAGGAGAGAAAAGAGGGGAAACTCAGGTTAGTGTGGAGAATAAATAAAAAAAATGATTAATAAAAATACACAATAAAAAGATGATATACCAGATCTCCATTCAATTTTAAATATTGTCTTCTTCAAAAATTAAGGTAATAAGGGGGATGACTTGGGGGTTATTATGACTTTAACTAATAGGGATTTCAGTGGCAGCTGCTATACTAGAGGTGGGTTCCATTGAGTGAGATTAGTTAGGTATCTTCTGGTACTTAGTGTGTAGCTCTTGATACTGTCAATACAATATAAACACAATAATGATTGCAGAGATGGGGCATGGAAATCTCTAAGACTGAAAAGATTGACAAGAGCAAATTTTGACATTTTGCATATTTGTAATTTTCTGGAGAAAAGATGGGACATTAAATTAATAATTTTTTAGCTGTGCTGAGCAAAACTATCTCTTGGAAATGTTAGCGCTCGTCCATTGGTCTCTTTTATGGGAGAGAATAAGAATATTGAAATATGGAACCACAAGAACAATCAAGGGGAAATCACACTTGGTGGGCCCACAGGTCTTCCATGAATATTGTTCTCATGGTCTTTGTTTTCAACTCATTCTTAGGTTAGACTCTTTTTATTATGATCTAATAAATAAAGCTTACCTAAAGATCAGAGTGTAGAACTAAGCCACTGGTTAACTATAGAGGTCAGGCAGTGGTGGCATACACCTTTATTTCAAGCACTCAAGAGACAGGCACATGGATCTCTGTGAGTTCAAGACCACCCTGGGTTATACAAGATTGATCCAGTCTAAAAGAGAAACAGATCAAGGCAGTGATAGCTCACATTTTTAATCTTAGTACTTTGTAACCACATGTCTTTAATCCCAGACTAGGAACTAGGAAGCTGGAGACAGAAAGGAATATGCCTGTTCTGAGAGAGAAATGTATCCGAGGAGAAACGAGCTCAGGCATCCAGTCTGATATTTTGTAGAGACAGCACTCAGTCTGAGAATTCTATTATTATTATTATTATTATTAAAAATTTCCACCTCCTCCCCTCCTCACATTTCCCTCCCTTTCCACCCCCTCCCCCTCCCTCTCCAGTACAAAGAGCAGTCAGGGTTCCCTGCCCTGTGGGAAGTCCAAGGTCCTCCCCCCTCCATCCAGGTCTAGGTAGGTGAACATCCAAACAGACTAAACTCCCACAAAGCCAGTACATGCAGTAGGATCAAAACCCAGTGCCATTGTCCTTGGCTTCTCAGTCAGCCCTCATTGTCCGCCATGTTCAGAGAGTCCAGTTTGATCACGTGCTCCATCAGTCCCAGTTCAGCTGGCCTTGGTGAGCTTCCATTAGATCAGCCTCACCATCTCAGTGGGTGGGAGCACCCCTCGCGGTCCTGACATCCTTGCTTATATTCTCCCTTCTTCTGCTTCTCATTTGGACCTTGGGAGCTCAGTCCAGTGTTCCAATGTGGGTCTCTATCTCTATCTCCATCCATCGCCAGATGAATGTTCTATGGTGATATGCAAGATATTCATCAGTATGGCTGGATATGGGAGCAGGGAAGTATATATCTTAATTAAGGGAGGCATTTTAGGGTTGGCAAGAGACTTGACTCTAGAGGGGTTCCCAGGTTTCCAAAGAGATGTCCCCAGCTAGTTCCTTGAGCAGCTGAGGAGAGGGAGCCTGAAATGGTCCTATCCTATAGCCATACTGATGAATATAAGTGTGAGAATTCTAGCCGGGCAGTGGTGGCGCACGCCTTTAATCCCAGCACTCGGGAGGCAGAGGCAGGCAGATCTCTGTGAGTTCGAGACTAGCCTGGTCTACAAGAGCTAGTTCCAGGACTGGCTCCAAAACCACAGAGAAACCCTGTCTCGCAATAAACAAAAAACAAACAAACAAACAAAAAAGTGTGAGAATTCTTTTTTTTTCTTCCATAATTATTTACTCAGATATAAGGTGTTAAACAAAGCCTTAATTTTTAGTTTTCAATGGAATAATTGGCTCCTTGTCCTTACCAGAACTGGGAGCTCCCTTCTCTGAAGCCCCCTTCTCTGCAAGGTGAGAGCGAGAGCCTCTGCTTTGTCCTTGGCCTTATCTAAATCAGTCTCTCCATTTGTTTTAGAGTACAGGCCACTGGGAGCACAGGAAGTCCTGTGGGAACCGGCCAGTGCACTTATGAGCAACATGGTAGATTGCAGGTTAGCTCCTTGGTTTCCAGGTCTCAGGAGGAACTAAGGACAGGCTAACAACTGGATGGTATGGTTACATATGTGAAAGGTAAGCGGTGGGAATTAAAATGACATTCACATAGGTCTGGAAATATAATCAAAATAGTGGACTTTGTTTAATCAAATATTCTAACTCTAGTTCCAATCCAGACCACTGGACTTTCCTTCAGATTGGTTCCATCATTCAAAAAATATTAACCTTAATCAGGCGATGAAAGGAGACAGAGACAGAGACCCACATTGGAGCACCGAACTGAAATCTCAAGGTCCAAATCAAGAGCAGAAGGAGAGAGAGCACGAGCAAGGGACTCAGGACCGCAAGGGGTGCACCCACACACTGAGACAATGGGGATGTTCTATCAGGAACTCACCAAGGCCAGCTAGCCTGGGTCTGAAAAAAGCCCGGGATAAAACCGGTCTCGCTGAACAGAGCGGACAAGGAGGACTACTGAGAACTCAAGAACAATGGCAATGGGTTTTTGATCCTACTGCACATATTGGCTTTGTGGGAGCCTAGGCAGTTTGGATGCTCACCTTACTAGACCTGGATGGAGGTGGGTGGTCCTTGGACTTCCCACAAGGCAGGGAACCCAGATTGCTCTTTGGGCTGATGAGGGAGGGGGACTTGACTGGGGGAGGGGGAGGGAAATAGGAGGCGGCAGTGGGGAAGAGACAGAAATCTTTAATAAATAAATAAATTAATAAAAAAGAAGTGATACAGGAAGAGCAAATACTGCAACCACTTTACAAGCACGCAATGCTTTTCCAGTAATTCACAGAGCTGTTGGCAAATAACGAGGCACACCTGATTAGCCATCACTCCCCAGACATCTCAGAACTACATCCCTCAGGTACTGCTTGTTGAAAGATCGCCCTTTTGGTCTGTAGAGGTAAAAACTACTTATTAGATGCTCTGCTTCTCAGATCTTTCAAGATTTACTCCTGACTCAGGGCATTTATTATTAATACCAGTTAGAATTTGTGCTACATTTCTATAATAAAGAAACAACTCAAAGGATTAAAAATTGCTCAGCTTTATGGGTAGATAAAGAACATCCTGGATAAAGCTATAGAGAAACATTAAAAAGAATTTTGCTAATCAATCATTATAGAGAAATAAACTTTGTTTCTTTTTATAATACTAAATGAAGAAGGTAATGCATGCTTATTTATTTTCAATTGTTAATCATCCAAAAAGTTGAACAATTTATGTTTCCAATCGCTGAAATCATTAAATTTTAAAATTTAAAACACATAACAATATGAATTATACTTGGAATTAATAGAAAACATATTTAAATATTAAACCATTCTTTTAGCTACAATAGTATATTCAATAAAAATGCATAATATTAATGAAAGAAAAATTGTACATAGTAAAATTAAGACAAGCAAGTTGGTATCTCAAAGACAAATTTTACTAATTTTAATTGTATCATGAATACTCACAAATTTCACTTAAATACGGTTAATGGTCTATTTGCCAATTTTAAAGCTTCTAAAATTTACTAATCTCTCAAAATGTGTTATCTCTCTCTCATCTCCAATTCTTTTTTATTTTCCTCCAAAATCACTATTTTGAATTAAGATCCTTCTAACCAAAATATTGCTTTTTAAGTGGCTTCCTAGAGCCCTTCTAAACAGTAGGTGTTGGAGTTCATTGGCCTCATAGCTGGGAGGGACTGTTGATGGGCAGAAGGTACATACACAAAAATCTCACCACTGTGATTGCCTAAATATGACCTGAACAAGGAAAAAATAGATGTGATAAAGTGGATGGGCAAAGTCCACCATGCCTCAACCCTACACAAAGAACTATAGACATCTAAGGAATATGGAAAGCTGGAGAAATAGTATTCACCAGGGGAAAGTACACCAATTGGTTGTCCAATACCCAAAGTCAGCCCTGAAAACATACTTACGTGCAATATTATATAGACTAAGTAGGTTTTACATATAAATGTGTGTCCGTGTGCATGTATGTATATATATATATATACATATATATACTATATATATATATATAGTGTCAGTATGTATCAGTATGTATATATATATACATATATATACTATATATATATATATATAGTATCAGTTGATGAATATTTAGTCCATGAATTTGAAAGAGAATAAGAAAAACTATAGAGGAGTATATAGAGGGAATAAAGAGAAGGGTAAAATTATGTAATTATATTACAGTCTCGAAATAATTAAAAATATTGTAGTATTATCCACAGTCTTTACAAATTCATACATAATACATCACAAATTACTTTGTTATTCTATACAAGCCTTAGGTTTATAGAGATAAACTATACAGCAAGAAAATGTTTAAATAACTCCATTGTTTGATGACCTGAACCACACACAGTAAGTCATTGTGGAGGTAACTGCATATACTCTTCTACAATGTTTATAATGTACGGTGACCTGAAAATACCATTGCGTGGACAATACTAATATATTTTTAACTTAAGTTTTTCCTACTGTGCCAACATGTATATCATATATTGATGTTTGTTTCCTTCAGAAAAAAGAAAAGCAATTGAATGACAAAATGTAATTAGGATTGCCTTATAATTAAACTTGTAATGAAGAAGGTGACATTTAAACAAAAGTTTCTGAGCACTCTGGATAATGGGAACACATGCTGCTGCCATCCATGATCTGTTTCCATAACAGCCTTTCTATTTTGGGATCCATTTTCATTATACAGATATTTTCTCCACTTGATTTCTCAACTCCCCTTGAGAATTGTCCTTTATTAGACAATTGGGTGTCCCTGTTTCACACAACAGAATACACTTCTTGCACACAGAAATATAGAGCTGTTAGAGCAGATTCTTTGTCTAGTGACCTCAAACATTCTTAAAGAATTTTAATAACTTAATATTAGTTGTTATATTCCTTGATGACACAATCATTTATTTCTATGAATTGAAGTTAAATATATTGCAATAATTTTTTTTCAAAATAGTGATGTCAAAGTTACTGTTATTTGTTTTACTTTTTATTGCTATATTTTATTTTTCTAAGGAACATATACAATTATTTAAAGATTAAAACAATGAAAAACTTTAAAGATCAGAATTGAAACAGAAATAAAATGACAACCTAGCCTAACTTCTGTTATATTATAGTTCATAGTAGTATTATACATTTCTGCTTATCAATTAATTTCAAAACTGGAAGTTTGCTGTCCAAAACAATCATCTTTCCATTTATCACTCGAACATTTGGATACACTTTTGTATTTGTGTAATTAGAAATAAGTACAGAGACATATTATTTTGATGAAATGAGGAAACTAATTAATACCTGTGTATCATAAAATTGTTTGGGCTGGGTTTTATCTGAGGTAATGTTCATCAGGGCAATTCAGGGCAATTTATAATTCTCCAAATCACTGCACAGATTGTTAAGCTGGAGAGATGTGACAAAGGATTTGAAATAGTTTATACAGAAGGGGACAACTGGTTGTTATGTATCTGAATCTAGATTTATTTTTGATTTTCCTTATTTCCTTTTCTTTCTCAGCTTTCTGGTCAGGTTAACAGTTGAGGGGGTGATGACTGGACATGGGAAATGCCCATCCGTTCTCATTTCTAGCAGTGGAAAACACAGCAGATACTATGAATTTCCCTGTTCCTTGAATCATTATTCTTAGCTGCCACAGCAGAGCAAGAGAAAGAGAAACAGAGAGAAAGACAGAGAACAGAAACAGAGATGGAGAAGAAAACCCAATGTATAGAAGACCAAATAGGAAATCTCCACTGCTCCCAGGCAAACTATTGCAACCTCTGCTAACAATGAATCATATTAAGATATGTATTTCATTTAACTTTTTCTTAGTTTATGTGCATTGATTTTATACAGATTATTCATATTCCCTTTAAACTTAGGGTTTCTCAAATATCCTCAGATGCTACTACCTTAGGGCCTCTCTTTCATGCAAGCATTACTCTCTGCACACATTTGAAACAGTGAAGAATAAGACCCCTCTTCAATGAGAAAATTAATAGAAAATGAGGGAGGCATTATTTAATAATGCATACTAATTCTCAAGGCTAACATTGTTTAGGACCTGTCATTACATCACAATGGACTGAGAAATTAACGTGGCTGTCTTCTGTTTCCCATAATCTTGATGGTAAACATAATGGGTACAAAAGCTTTTACATAAAGTGTCTACCAACCCTGCCAGTCAATTAAGACCATGGACACTGCCTAAGAAGAAAACACAAACAACAAAGAAGTGCAACAGGGTTGCTAGCAGGTTCACGTGTACCTTTTAAAACAAATTCCTCTCTACTTTTACAAAATAGATGAAATTTGAAATGGTTCTAAATGTTGGTAGTTGCTCTGATGTGTCTTCTCTCTAGTGCAAGCTGGAAACCTCCAATTCTTAAGCTTCCTAGTCCAATCCTGGGGTTAAATAGATGTATGGTTACTAACAATAAAAGTTCATGTTATTATTACAAATTCCATCCTTTGGTTGAATATTTAAGGTTCTGCTTTGCTTTTTATCACTGTGGCTAAATACAAAGAAATGTAAAATGATACAATAATCATTTGTTTAACTTTGTAGAATGTGTATGTTCATTGCTTTCCAGCATGTTATGATGGATTGATGCACATGCAGTGTATAAATATCATATATTCAAAGGAATGTTTATATTTTAGATTGAATTTTGCGTATATGTAAAAACCAACGTGTTCAAGTTTTGTCAATTGAGTTTTACATAAATGTCAAAAGCCAACGTGTTTAAGTTTGATTACTAAAGGTGTGTACAATTGGGACCAGGTGGAATGTTGAAGAGATGAAACCTACTTGGAAGAAAAATGTCAACGGAGCATCACCTGGAAAGAGATATTTCTACACTAATTCCTCTCACCTTTTGCTTTCTGCTGCCATGAAGTTAACAGCTTTGGTTCACATTAAATTATTGACCATGCTGTTTCTTGCCACAGGGAAAAGGCACTATGGGGAAAAAAAAAAGAAAAAACTCTGAAACAAAGAGACAAAGTAAATCCTGTTTAGTTGACTATCTTATTTGGTCACAGTCACAGAATGCCAAGAACTAAATTAAACACATACTAGGTAACAAAATATATCTCAACAGATAGAAAAAAATTGGAATAACCTACTATATTTTGTGAGATTACCTCGAGTTAAAGTTTGTGGTAAAAAGCACAAACTAGAGAAAGTCTACAAACACACTGAAACCAAACAACTATCAACCAAATTATCAATGGGTCAATAAAGAAATAAGGAAATAAATCAAACACTTTCCAGAATTCAATGAAAATAAATTCACAACATGCCCAGACTTATAGAACACAATAAAAGCAGTGCTAAGAGGAAAGTTCAAAGTAGTAAATACCTGCATAAAGAACTGAAAAAATTTCAAACTAGTGACTTAATGGCACACTTGTAACCTCTAGAAAAAAGAAGCAAACACACCCAAGGGGAGTAGATGACATGAAATAATCATACTTCAGGCTGAAATCAATAAAATAGAAGCAAAGATAACAATAGAAATAATCAATGTAACAAGGGGTTTTTCTTTGAAAAAAATCAACAAGATGGACAAACCTTTATATAAACCAACTAAAAGGTCGAGAGAGAATATCCAAAATAACAAAATCAAAAACAAAAAGGGGGACGTAAAATTAGACACCAGGTAATGTAATAAACCTGCTGGTCTGCCCTGTCACCTGTGTACCCTGTGCCTTTAAGAGACAAACCCCGCCCATTCCCAATCTCCCCCTTCCTTTCAAGGCAAGTAGACCTCCCAACTCCTCTCCCTCTCTGTCTCTTTGTCTCCCCCTCTCTCTCTCCATCCTTCTGTCCTCTTTTTTTTCTCTACTCCTCGATTACCCCTTACCCATATATCCTCTTCAATACCCACTAAATAAACTCTATACCCAAGTTATCTCTGCATTGCTCATCTGTCTGTTTCCTAGCTGCAGAGGTCTCCCAGCCAACAGGAGACCTGCCAGCGTTGCACCACCATTAATGATAACATTGACTCGGCCAGACTCTGTAAATGTTCCTTCTGCCTGTGGACAGGCAGGCTGAGGCATGTAGAGATCCTGGACGTGGGCTGCTTTTCAACTTCCTGTTTCTGCTCCATGACAGAACATAACACCGACTAAATGATAAGGTCCCCTTCTCCAAGTCAGCTTTTGCTGACATTCATCTCTGGTAATTCCCCATGGCTAAGGACTGGAATCTTGTTTCTTGTTTCAAACTGTTGTCCTGATCACGTCTAGGACAGTTGTCCTATTCTCGGGTCACTGAGAGTGCTCCTGCCTGGTCTCCATCCTCTGAGCTGACGAGCCTTAGAATGGTCTGACCATTCACTTTATTGTCTTGCTCTGTCTCAGTGACATTTGTAGACAGCCTTTGGGTCCTGTCTCTCTCCCATCCTTGGTCATGGACAATAAACTTTCCAGTGCTATCAGTCTAATGTCCCACCTGGAATGTCTTTTAGAGACCCTAAAACCTCTAAGTTTAATGCCTTAATTACAGATTCGTAACCTTAACCACCTTTGCACTGAATGGCCTACATACCCCTTAAATAATAACCTAAAGTGGTCTCCTACCAGCAGACCCCAACACAGGAGTTTTCTAATTTCTATTCTATTCTAACAGGCAGATGAAAAGGTTTCTATCCATTCTAAACTCTGTCACTCTGGCATCTTATTCGTGTCTGCTTATTCCTCTACTAGATTGCCTCCCACCACAATTAAGCCTGTCTGGGATTGGGATATCCCCCTCTCCCCATGCCTATAAATGCTCCTTTTCTCACTCCTATTCTGTCTCAGCTACTGCTACTGCAGGAACTGGCAAAACTTGTCTGATCCATGAGTGAGCTCTTCCAGTCACAGCCCTCGCTGCCGCTGGCTGCCGCCACCGCGTTGGTGGCACTGAGTAATTTTTCTGTCTACCTCATGTATGAAAAAAATCTGTGAGCCGGGCGATGGTGGCGCACGCCTTTAATCCCAGCACTCGGGAGGCAGAGGCAGGCAGATCTCTGTGAGTTCGAGACCAGCCTGGTCTACAGAGCTAGTTCCAGGACAGGCTTGAAAGCCACAGAGAAACCCTGTCTCGAAAAACCAAGAAAAAAAAAAATGTGTGAATGGTATGGCCCCATGTATCTTTTGCAATGAGTTCTAAAACTACGAAAGGTTGAAGTTGTTGATACAACACTGTATGACTAATCCTGACATCAAATGGCATCTAAATGTTTTGAGATTAGTCTTTCAAATGTTATGGAAGAAACTCAAAGTATCTGGTGGAAATAAAACTCAATCTTCTGATGTTTTTTTTTTTAATTCAAGAGAGTGAGTTTTCCAGCATATATAACAATTCAAACAGCTTTCAGGTGCTGAGAATGTTCTAGCAAAGTAATGTATAAGCGTTCTTCATTCCTCAGGCAGAAAGAGTGAGATCAAGATGTGTTGGGGCTCATTGTTCAGCTATTTGTGATGTTGGTTGAAGACTCAGTCATGTTTACTGTTGGCTTATGATGCTGTCTACAGGGGTACAGCTAATTAAATACAAAAAGTTACAAATTATGTAGGATTTGCTTTTCAACATTGCTATTGACATTTACAAGCAGTAAGATAACCAATTCTGGGGAACAATTTTTTATAATAGTTAAAATTTTGTTATAATTTATATACAATTTAACTTCACTTTTGAGGAAATGAAATACTTCAAGCATATAAACATTCATTGTGAATATATAATTGAAATGGAATAAGTCCATTTTTGTATGAAAATTTACTTATAGTTTTATTTCTTTCTTGTTAAATTATCAATATGAGTAAGTATTTGAAATTCAGCTGTAAGGAAAGTTTATGAAAATTCATAGACATATAAGCTAATAAAGCTCAGCAATATTTTAACAGAAGCTATCTTAGGAAACATGATAGTTTCCAAAGAATACAAGGCAATTAATGGAAACTCTGTATTTTAATAAATAGACAGGTAAAGCAATAAATTGGACATCATTTCTGTAGAATTATAATTGGTTTAAGTAAATATCTTAAATAAAAGTGAAGAAATGTTCTCGCCTTTAGTTTTCAATTTTAATGAGTAAACAGTCATATGGAAAAGGGAACCAGAAGTTTCTTAGATTTACTTAAGACTTCTTAAAGGATATAAAGTACTGAGGTTAGCAGCAGCTGACCGTGTTTTATTCTGTCCAATTTAATAATAGAAATCAGAAGTTTTTAATATTAAATTGCTATCAGTGTATTTATTTGTATGGAGGAGAAACATTGTTCAATGATTTGGGGAAATTTAAGGCAGACTTACGATGACCTTCTAGAATCTTCCTGACTGTACTGACCATATTAGTAAGAGACAAAAGAAAACAAACAACAATCTCTCTTTTGAAAGGTGGAGAGCATACAAAAATCATACCTTTTACCCTTATAAAGAAAAAGCATGATCAAAATTCAATTACACCCATTAAGGATTCAAATCTTCCTAATATTCATGCTGTGGGAAGCAGGAAGTTATGCTGTACAAAATTCCCTCTGCATAGGAAAGATCACTGGCCAATGGTCTCTAATTTGATTGAACTTGGGATGCACATCCTAAGAATCAACGTTTTCTTGGCTCTTTTATCTCTGCTGGAACAAGTTCGTTCCCAGGGACCTTAGTAGTTGTAGGAGGGTGGTGCAGCGCGATGCTGTGTGCACTGCTAAGCACAAAGCCAGCAAGAAATTAGCAAAGATTCACTAGCAAAACAAGCATGGCTTGCAATTCTTACAGCTCAGTGGTTTGGGATGCAGAGGAGGAACAAATTAATATCTGTGACTGTTGAGCTGAAGGATTGCCAATTTGATCAATACCCACGGGGAAGATAAAACTAGGATTATGCTGCTTTGCACAGCCTTCTAAGTACAATCTAGCCAAATTAGGATAAACCACATAGGGCATTAAACATGAAATTATGACAACTGGATGTAGGACAGGGAATTAGAAGAGCAATTGGATTTAGCAAAAAAAAAAAAAAAGAAGAAGAAGAAGAAGAAAAACAATGCATGTAAAACACATGATAGACATCTACTTCAGAACAAGGTCAAGTTACATAGATATTGATATAATAGACTTTTTATTATTATAATTTTAGCTAGTCTTTTGCATGTGTTCATGTGTATTGTGTGCATATGTGTATGCACCTGTGCATGTGAGTTTGGGAACATGTATGCATACAGCAGCATGCATGTGGAGGCTAGAAAAAAACCTCAATGTAGGCATTAGCCCTCCATTTACTCGATACAGAAACTCTTTCTTGTCCCGCAGCTTCATATATGAGAAGCATCTGGTCTGTGAGATTCTGGCGAATTTCTTGTTTCTATCTCCAGTCATACTGTAAAAATGCTTGGACCACACATATCCTCCCACCTCTATAAATTGCAGCTCATACCTGCATATGCTAGCACCTATACACCTATACACAATCCAGCTCAGGTTTACATGCTTGGATGGCAAGCACTTTATCTCGTGAACCATATCCACAGCACAGACTTGTTTTTACTAGTTTATCCAGTTTCTCCTATATTATTACAATAAGTTCCTTCACTCCACTTAGTAGCTGAAGCTATTTTGTATATACATTATCAGAACTATGACCTGTGATATAATTTTAATTTATTTCACTTAAAATGTTTATGATTCATAGCAATAAATAAATACTTATAGATGAACTCTAATATCAAGGGGTATAAAGGTTTAGTTCTGAGCCTCCAGATGATTTAACTTAAATACCATTATTTTCTTTTGAATAAAGGAAGACTATAAAATAATAAATCCTATTTATGCAGCTTCTGGCTCTTGGTCAGTTTTTATGTGGATACTTTTATCTGCTTTCCTTTAAGATGGTAGTTGAGTCTTTTTCTTCTTCTTTTTTTTTAATCTGTAACTGCAAGAACTTCTAATTCTTTGGAGACAATATTTGCAAGTTCTTCAAAGCACTTTCTACAGCATTTGGGGAAAATAACTGAAGTTAAGCAGGATATGAAGTGGAAACTCTCTAAGTTTTCCTTCAGTTCATTTCACTGGAATTCAATTCTGAACAGCCCCAGAGTGTGATTACATAGCTCAGAGCCCCAGGCAAAGCACACTTTCCTTAGGATATCCTTC
Source organism: Microtus obscurus (assembly GCA_963919715.1). Lineage (NCBI taxonomy): Eukaryota > Metazoa > Chordata > Mammalia > Rodentia > Cricetidae > Microtus > Microtus obscurus. Next base: position 414,413 of record CAWTZC010000308.1, read on the forward strand.
AGAATTGGTTGCAACCTTCTATGCATAAAAGTAAAATTCTAGAAAGACACGGTGTATTATGTAATAACTTTATTTACTACTCTTGCTGAAATAAGGTTATTCATGCATTCTTCGATACAGTGCATGCAAGCTACTGGCTTCAATATGTAACTATGCTAAAATGTAATTCGGTACCCTCATAGGGTACTCAAGTCATCCTTGAAATGATTAACATCAGTCTTCATTGTGTATAGAGATTGCCTCATCCTGGGATAATAGGCCGTCACCCTGAAGGAATAAAATAAATATGGTGATGTTTATCTATGCAACAAGATGACTAGAGTACATGCTAGAAGAGGAAAGAAAATCTTATGTAATCAACCACTGGACAATTTAAAATATTAGCCTTACTAAGATTTAATACTGTCATTTTATATCAGGTGGCGGTGGCACACACCTTTATCCCAGCTCTCAGAAGGCAGAGGCAGGCAGATCTCTGTGAGTTTGAGGACAGCCTGATTTATAGAGCAAGTTTCAGGACAGCCAGGGTAGTTACACAGAGAAGCCCTGTCTTGCGAAACAAGAATAAGGAGGAGGAGGAGGACAAAGAGGAGGAGGAGATGGAGGAAAAGGAGAAGAAGAAGAAACATGTTATAATAATAGAGTATTTGTAAAGAAAGTCTATAATTTTGCAGTACTAGGAGTAGAAGAAGTAAGGATTTCACAAAGTTAGACAAAAATTCTACTTCAGTGTTTTTTATCTCTAGCTCACTAACATTTTTTGAGTAATATATATATGTATATATGTACATACATACTAACAATGTTTTTATATATATGTAAACATTGTTAATTAAATGAGAGCAATTGTAAATATTTTTACTGTTTCCCATTGAATTATGTTTTAGTTCTTTGATTATTTTTAAGTTAAAAGGGGAAATAATGTGTTGCCCATAAAAATCATCTTTAGGAGCCGAGATGATTTAAAGTTTTTTTTTTTAAAAATCATTTGAAGAAACACATTTTTTTAATAAGGAGATTTAAATTTTTGTAAATACCTATTTTATTTTATGTGTGTTGTTGTTTTGCCTGCATTCATGTCTTGTTAGGGTAACATATCTTCTGGAATTTGAGCCACTAACAGTTGTGAAATGCCAAGGGAATGATGGGAATTGAAACCTGGTCATCAGGTAGATCAATCAGTTCTTCTAACGGTTGAGCCATCTTCCCAGCCTGAATGTTTTCTTTCTTAGCTTTGTTTGTTCATTTGTTTGTTTGTGTTTAAATTGAAATACATTTAAAGAAAAATATATACATCCACCGTAACATCTGATTCCCTTCAGATATTACTATTCTACAATTTTAAGTAAAGACAAAATCTGTCACAGGAGTTCTGTTATATTCCACAAAATATGGTCATGTGTAATTATTACAAAATAGACTCTAATTCCATGATATACTTTAGATTTTTAAATTTCCATTTTTTATGAAATAATTTTAGGCATACAAATTTGATCATTTTAACATATTACTCTACAGGGAAATTCCATATGTCTACTTTTAGCTGTTGACTGCCACCTCTGTGATAATAAACTATCTTGAGCAATTAACTGTGTTTATAAGGTGTTCTTATTTTCTGGATTTAATAAACCCCACTATGTTGGGCAGAATCTAATTATCTTAAAAATCGTTCTCTTTGGTTTATCATCACTCCACATAGTCCCCTACCCTTTAGTGAAAGCAAATGCTGAATTTGGAATATAGCTGTCATATTAGCATTGCCTAACAAAGTTGAAAGAAAGACACAGATGCAATAGTGCTTGTTAATCAGTTGACATTTAATTGATTAAATAAATGGATTAAAAATAAAAAGTTATTTAAGTAATAAAATTGTGAATATTTTCATAAAAAATTTCCTCAAGCATCTCTAAATGACTACATTGCCAAGAGTAGTTATTTTTCTATCAAAACAGCTGTGGCTTCTCCTGATATTATGATTCCACAGCATAATGCCAGGCATCAAACGGAAGAGGAAAGAATACTACCTAGGGTCTCTTTTCAGGAGACATAAATCCCCTGCAGACCATCGAGGCTCCATGTGTCTCTAGAATCTTACTGACCAATTTATACTACCTTACAATTTGTTTTTGCTCAGGATTGTTTTATACAGTGCTCTATACAGAATTAGTAGAGAACAGCTGTTCTGGGCTTTGATTCTTAAGTGTTACTAAGTAGACACAAAGCAGTATAATTTAGTTCTTATTGGCAGTAGAATATTATTCAGATATTTAAGTGAAGATGGATTGATGTCATGGTCATATGGGGATTAAAAAATACCAAGCACATTATAGTCATAATCATACTCGTATTATAGACATACATCTATGGATTCACTTCAATAATATAGTGATAACAGCTACTGGGGCTTGCTTCTCAGTGAACTGATAAAAAAATAAAAAGATAAATGTTTAGAAATATTTCTAAGACAGCAATAATAAAAAAGGTATATATTGAAGTAAATATGTTGGAAACTGGATGAAGTTCAGAACCTGGGCATCTGAAACATTGTGACTCTCCTGACTGTCTCACCTCATGGACTGACAGATCTCACTCAGGTAGTTTCTGTAAACAATTTAGTGCAGAGAAAATCAAAATGAAAACATTCAAAGTATTTAGAAAGCTTAAAAGGAAATTTTTACTTCAGGGTAGTCTGGGAAGTAGTTGAAAGTGAGTGGTGGTTTGCTTAAATAATTTAATTAAGCACAGACCAAATCAGAGAGTAATAAATTCCATTTAGAAATGAAATAAATCTCCATAATCTATGTAGATTAATGGGAAGATCATTATACTGCAATATACAGAGCAAACCCTGGTCATTGGCTATTGTGATAATGAAATGGTGAAAGATTCCATAGGAAATTACTGATTTAAGAGAATAAAGAATTCAAAAATAAACATAGAAGATTGTTTTAATAGATATGCATAGAATTACCTGTAGAATTCAATTGTTAGAATGAGTAATAAAGAAGCTATTACATAATTGGAATGTATTATTAATATTACTATATTAACATGCATGTAACTACATTAAGAATTCTAGTAATAAAATAAAATTTAATATCATTTATATTGTAAAATATCAGTTAATTTTTAATATGAAAAAGAATGTAAAAAATTTTTATAAAGCCTTTGTATACAAATATTTATTTTAAGGACCTCAGATAGGATGGAATTAATGTGAAAGCGAAATATGAATGCCCAACCAAACAAGATTTGTAGAAGTATAATTATAATCAAGCATGTATATCTAAATAACATTGTAGAATAATATTTAATGACCTTTGAAGTAGTTGTTCTATATTGTTAAATGGATATAAAACACATTGTAAAACATAATGAGTTCAATAGCACCTCTTGTATTTGCTGGTTTCTTTTCATGTGCTAGAAACTTCTCAGTGCTCTATATGCAGTTTTCCTCATTTGTTCTCCAAATAGCCCTATTAATAGGCCATGCTAATAACCTAAGTTGCAATACAAAGGATGACAAGTATGCATGTTAATGTTTCTGTGGTTTTTAAATAAAATTAAGCAAAGCCTGATGGTCCAAACCTTGTATTCCAGCAGACAGAAAGCACTGGTAAGTTCAAGATCAGACTGACAGCTTGCTATAACACAGAGAAACCTCAGTTCAAATAAAAAAAAATAATTGCAGTAGAGATGACTCAGTAGATAGAGCACAAACTCTTGCTTCACAGGACCTGAGATCAGTTCCCAGCATGCATATTTGCTAGCTCATAACTATCTGTATCTCTAACTGCAGACTCCATGGGCACTTATATTCACAAGTGCACATATTCAGAAACAGACAAATTCACTCTTGAATGTATCAATATATAGACGGAGAAGGTTATATTTATATGTATGTATGTTGTAAAGCAATTCATGAAAATAAGGCCATGAATTTGAAATAGAACAGGGAGGGTATATGGGGAGGGTTTTGAAGGAGGAAAGGGAAGGGGGAAATGTTCCAATTATATTATAATCTCAAAAAAGGAAAATAATATGGAAACTATAAATGTAAACAGGTCTTTAGTTAACTTCTTAGCCTAGAACAAAACAAAGTACTATGTTTGAGTCTTAGAGATGAGAATAAATTGATAAAAATAATAGTGGTTAAATTAAAATGAATGCACATATATACTATATAAATGCATGCAAGTGTTAGAAATGATTTATTTTACAATGAATATTGTTTATTCCCTGTTCTCCTTTGTAATTGTATATTATATAAAATATGGTTTTAATGAAAATAGAATACCATGTATTGTCTCTAAAATAAATATTTGTAAAGCTCTGATTATGTAGCTACTACCTCTTGTGCTTTTACAAAATATTAATGTTAATATCTATGTTTGCATAGCTAATATATCATTCAAGACAACACTTTGTTCCCCTACACAAACCTAAACAGTGTTCTGACTTTGACTATAACTTTATATAACTTGCATGCTTTTAAATACAATATATTGTAAAATAGCAATGTGGTGTAGTAGTTCCTTTTGTTTGTGTGTTGCTTTCATTGGTTAATGAATAAAGAAACTGCCTTGGCCTTTTGATAGAGCAGAACTTAGGGAGGCAGGGAAAACAGAACTGAATGCTGGGAGGAGGAAAGTAGAGTCAGGGAGAAGCCATGAATCCTCCATCTAAGATGAATGCTGGATAGAATCTTTCCCAGTAAGCCACTGCCACATGGCGATATACAGATTAATAGGGATGGGTTAAATTGAGATGTAAGAGTCAGCAAATAAGAAGTTAGAGCTAATGGGCCAGGCAGTGTTTTAATAAATACAACTTCTGTGTGGTTATTTCTGGGCTAAACTAGCTGGGCTGCTGGGATGAACAAACAGGTCTCTCCTTACAACAGCAATGAACTAAATAATTTTAGTTGGCATGTAATATTTTATGTCACAGTTTATGTTTTATAACTTTTCTTTATTTATTACTTGTGTGTGTGTGTGTGTGTGTGTGTGTGCATGTGTGTATGCACAGAGTTTCTAATCACGGGTATTCAGCTGTGAATGTGAGCCAAATCACAAGAGGTCATCAAATTGCCACTTCTATCATTTTGGACCTGTTCCTGTAAGACTCAGTGTCTTTTTAAGCCTGGAGCTTTCATCTCTGCTAGGTTCAGAACCAACAAGGCCTAAAGATCCTTCTGTCTCTGCCCTCCTCAGAGAAGTGGTAGCAAGTTTAAGAAGAGCACCTGGTGGCTTGTTATTTGTCAATTGTGAACCAAATTTACATCCTAAAGACTTTGAGGTAAGAGCCATTAATTGTTGAGTCATGTCATTAAACACATTCACAAAATGTAGTTTTAAAATACAGACACATAGCTGAGGCTAGAAACTACAGAAAACTAAGGAATGATGAGTGTGGAATAAACATAACAATTAGTTAACCCATACCAAATGATCAGTTCTGAATACATTCATGCAAGGAATGTATTTAGCAGGTGACTAGGAATATATACATACACACACACACACACACACACACACTCACACACACACACACATATATATGTATATATATACACATACATACATATATAATCATAAATGAATGCAGTAACAATAAAAAATAAGGGCATGGATTTAAAAATGAGAAATAAAGAGTATATGAAATGGTTTGGAGGGGAAAGGAGGTGGGGAATTATGTAACTGCATGAAAAATTCAAAAGAAAAGAAATAATTGAAAGCCCACAATCATACATATGAAATATAAATATTATATTTACTGCCTATCAGTGTAAAGTTTAATAACACAGGATCCTGAAAAAGATAAGTTCACATGGTATGCATTTAAGGCCAGAGAGTATTCTCTCTCTCTCTCTCTCTCTCTCTCTCTCTCTCTCTCTCTCTCTCTCTCTCTCTCTCTCCATTTGTTCCTATTTTCCAACTGTTCAATAAACCTATGCTAAGCAAAAGTCAGTGAAAATATCTTAATCTACTACTAAGTTAATATTTTAAAGTGCCTATGACTTAGAAGTGGAATTTGTAATATTATTTTATGCTCAAAACAAGCTTTACAAAAATTTCGCAAGTCTGCAGGTTTTCTTTCTGAAGCTTTCTAGATGTCACTCCTTATTAATTGTACCAACAGATTTCTAACAAAAGTTAGTGCCAATGATGATCCTGTGCTTATAAGGCAGAAATGATATTATATAGGACCAAACAACACCCAAAATCAACATAAATTATCATAACTTGGGTCTCAAATTGTTAAGACCAAGAAATAAGTGGCTTTTCAGCAATGCAGTTCTTAATCAGAAGTGATAAGGCATGCTGAAACAGGAAGAGCGTATTTAAATGCCCTGAAGCAGGAACAATGCTAAATTAAAAACCTCCTCTCCCTGTCAAACAATCCCAAATAGTTATGTTGCCAGCCTTAAGTTTAACACTGGAGAGTTTTGATTTTCTAACAAAGTTAATTAAAAATGAAAAGCAATGATCCACAAGTTATAATGTGATTATAACACATTCTAATTTATGAAATATTGCTAAATAGAAAAAGATACACATTGTTAATTATGGCAAAGGGAGATTAAACCTGAACAAAATTAAGAGAGGGTAGCGAATACCCACATAGATGTCAAGACTGTCAACCACTTTACTCATGAACATGTATTTAGTTGCCACTACTTTAAGACAATCTGAGAACCCAAGGGCAAGTCATTGTGAGGAGCACTGGGGAGGGTAGGCCAGTGCCACAGGGGAAGATTCATTTTGGATTTATTGAGAGAGTGTGGAGTAGCAGTTTTCACCCTGGGCTGTGACCCCTGTGGGACAAAACAGACGCTTTCACTGGGGTTACAGATCAGATATTCTGTACATCAGATATTTAGAGTATGACTCAAAACTAGCAAATTTCTAGTTATGAAGTAGCAACAAAAGTAATTTTATGGTTGGAGGTCACCACAACATGAGGATCTGTATTATAGGATTGCAGCCTTAGCAAGGTTGAGACCCACTGGGCTAGCGTATTGCTCAATAGTATGAACCCGATGATAGTCAGATACAAAAACAAGCTTTCACCTTTGAAGTTTAATGGAAATAAGAAATGGAATATAGGAGCAGGATAGCTCATAAACAACATAAGATGGTCATAAATAGAACAAATGTTCTCATTTTTCCTTTTAAAAGCTATAAGGAAAAATAGATTCTTAAACATAATGGTAAGATTGTATCCTCACTGAGCATAACAACTTAAATATTATTCCATGTTATTTTAAATAGTAAAGTGAATTCTGCTGAACATGTGATAGAATGTTAATATATCATTTAGCACTGAGGTAGGTATGGCTCAGCACAGCTATAAACCCAGCATTTAAGAAGGTGGCATTAGGGTTATAAGTTCAATGCAATAGGTAGATAAGTTCAAGGGCAACCTGAAATACACAAGAAATAGTCTCAAGAATAAAATAAAATTAATAAATTAAATTGCTAAACAAAATAATAGATTATTGTTGATAAAAGTTAAAATTATTTTAAATAATAAAATAATAGAATATTACATTCAACAATATCCTAAATATTTATTTAAACACATTAAATTTGTTTTTACTATTTGATTTTTGATATTATAATATAATTGCAAAATTCCTAACTTCTTTTTCCTTCCCATATACCCTTGTTGATCTCTTGCAAATCCATGGCCTCTTTTTTCATTAGTTTTTATTGTACGCAAATGCATACATATTCCTAGACAGAAATCTTCTCAGTCTGTAAAATTTTATGTATGTTTTCAAGGCTGACCATTTAGTACTGGACAACAAGTTGGTGTGCTCTTTACTGAGGAAGACTATTTCTCATGCTCTGAGCTTTCCTGCATAGTCTATAGTTCTGAGTAGAGCTGAGACCTCAGAGACTTTCCTAGATAGTTCAACGTGTATATTGGTTTTGTCCTCATTCAGATCATCTTTATATATTTATGTTGGTTAGACTTCATGGGTGTAGGTTCTGATGTTATTCATCATCTCAAGGCATGACCTCATGGCAAAATCCCAGATTATCTGGCTCTTTCAATATTTCTGTTCAGTTTTCTATGAAATTCTTTGAGCATTAGTTACAGAAATGTTTTGTAGATGTATCCATTAATACTGGAAACAAGAACTCTGCAATTTGCTTGATTGTGGTTTTCTGTAGTTGTCTCTGTTGAAAGAGAAATTTCTTTGGTGAGAGGAGAATACTACATTGCGCTTATAAAGACAAATGTTTAGAGTGTTGCAATGGCAGTTTTCTAGTTTAGTAAATTAGTGGCTGTAGATTCTCCACCAATATCTACAAATTCCTTAGCACTGAGTCATTAGCTAGTTTTCAGCATGATTTCCCTTTGTTTAAAATTTATGATATTTTGGATTATTTTGATTCGTTATTGTTACTGAACTTTCAAAGATATCATTTGGTTTTGACTTTTGTAATTGCACTATGAGGAAAGTATTATAAAATTTTTTCTAGTATTTTTATCCATATCCCAGTCAAGCAGATATATGTATTTTTACTTTGTAAAAAAAGATAATATATAACAATTGGGCTTTGAATTTAAAGCATAGCAGAGAGTCCAATAAAAGGAATGTACAGATGTAGACAAGTTAAAGTAACTATATTGTTAGAGTCATTTCAGATTAAGTTCCTCATCATATATGTGTTGAAGAAGGAGATAATTTCTTTATTTTTCTTGTATGTTCTTACAAGATAAAGATGTTGCCAAGTGTGAGGAAGGGCATTCATGTCTCCTCTTCTATATGTGATACAATAATGCAGACAGATATCTGTTCTGCAATTTAGAGCCACATGCAAATTGTTTGGGTTCTTGTCTTGTAGGCCCTTTTTTAAATTGTTTTTTTTTTTGTGCTATTTATTTTTTCTGCTCCCCTCCCTTCCTCTCACCTCTCCTTCTACCCTCTCCCATGATCCCCATGCTCCCAATTTACTCAAGAGAACTTGTCTTTTTCTACTTCCCCAGTAGATTAAATCCACATATGTCTCTATTAGGGTCTTCTTTGTTGTGTAGGCCCACTGGGAATGTGAATTGGAGGCTTTTTTTTTTGTCTGTTTTTTGGGTTTTTTTTTTTTTTTTTTTTTTTGCTTAATGTCTAAAAGCCTCTTATGAGTGAATACATGTTATATTTGTCTTTCTGGGTCTAAGTTACCTCACTCAATATGTTTTTTAGATCCATCTTTTTCCCACAAATTTCAAGATGTTATTATTTTTTTCTTCTGTGAAGTACTCCATTGTGTAAAAGTACCACATTTTTCTTATCCATTCTTCAATTGAGTGGTATTTGGGTTGTTTCCAGGTTTTGGCTAAGACAAATAATGCTGCTATGAATATAACTGAGCACATGTACTTATGGTATGATTGAGCATCCTTTGGGTATATACCCACAAGTGGTATTGCTGGGTCTCTAGGTAGATTGTTTCCTAATTTTCTAAGAAATCGCCTGTAGATGGAGCTGCAGGCCACTTCCTGCTGCCCAACTCCCAGCCACTGGCTAGCTTAACCCAAAATAATTACATGGAAACTGTATTCTTTTAAACACTGCCTGGCCTGTAATTTGTAGCCTCTTATTAGCTAACTCTCACATCTTGATTAACCCATTTCTAATGATGTGTGTAGCACAATGAGGTGGTGGCTTACCGGGAAAGATCTTAACCTGCAGCCATCTCAGAGAGGAGAGGCATGGCGTCTGCCTCACTGCCTTCTACCCAGCATTCTGTTCTGTTTACTCCGCCTACCTAATTTTCTGTCCAATCAAAGGGCCAAGGCAGTTTCTTTATTAATTAACCAATGAAATAAACAGAGAGACAGATGACCCTCCTCCATCAATAGCCATACTGATATGTAAAGCGGCATACCAGTTTGTACTACCCCCAACAATGGAGGAGTGTTCCCTTTACCCCACAGCCTTTCCAGTATAAGTTATCATTTGTGTTTTTGATCTTGGCCATTCCTACAGCTATAACATGGAATCTCAGAGTTGTTTTGATTTGCATTTCTCTGATGACTAAGGATGTTGAGCATTTCCTGAAGTGTCTTTCAGCCATTTTAGATCCCTTTCCCCTGGATGTCCCTTGCTTGGGCGTACTCCTGCAGAGGTCCCTGGCTTGGCCCCAGTCCCACAGAGGGCCCTGGCTCAGATGCTGTTTTGGCATTTAAGGCCAACATTACCTAATAGAGGATTTAAAATCAAGTCTTAATATCCTTTGATATCACTCTATCCATGCCTGGTGGATAGGAGAACTTAACTGTAATTTCTTTTTCATTGGTGCTGCATGTCTATGTTCCACCTAAGTAGAAAAAAAAGTGTTAATTCCTTTCTTACTGCCTTCTCACACCAGATGACAATATATACCTGAATGTGCTCAAGGGATACCTTAATTTAATACATTATTAAAAAAACCCATTCCTTAGGTAACATTGATGTATCATCAAGTCCAAATATTCCATACAATGCATTTGTGACTAAAATTAATAATGTTGTTGAAGTTTGAATGCCACAAAGTCAGTTGGCACTCTGCTTGGGCTTGAAGAAAACTATATCTGGATTTTTTTTTAGTTGGCTATATAAGTTCTTTCTATGTCTTCTTTCCAATAAGAACCATTTTACTTTAACTCACAAAAATGTTATTTACAACATGCAAATACAAAGGTGAAAACAGAAATGTGTTTTGAAGATATAATTTCAGGGGTACCTGGTGAGATTTTATTTCCTCTAGCTGTGATTATTGCTTTGAAAATTTGTGATAACAGATCATGCGTTTTTAATTCTATCTTCCTGAATTCACTCTTATATCAGATTAAGTCCATCTGTTACTTCTTGAATAGTACACAGTTGTATTTTTACCAGAAGTAAAAATTCTTTTTCTCACAGTGTTATCCTTTGGCCCTTCCCTTGATGTTCATGGAAGCACACAGTTTCTGTAGCTATATGGATTTTTCTTTATTTTAAATTTGTTATTCTCCGTGACTCATTATCTAGTAGTCAACATTATAATAATGGTTATTGAACATCAGTTGTGTGCATAATCCTGTACTAGACAGTCATGGATAAATAGCTGCAGTGACATAAAAACCTTGCACCATGCTGTCAATGGTATTGTCATCAACTAGGGTTTAAACAGCTCTGATATCTTAGGTTCATCTGATGACTTACTATCTTCTAATTTAATGTAAGACTCACCAGAAACCACTGCTATATACTTTACTATGTGAATTTCTTTAAAGAAGTTCTGTTGTGAAATCATTCTTATTTAGGTCTAAGACAGGTTAATCTATATGGGTTCAAATGACATTTTAAATCAATGCACATTGAAATCTTGAGAACTTTGTTGAGAACAGTCATAAGTTTCATGCATTAGGATAAGATTTTAGTATGTCCAGAAACACAGAATTATTGCAGCAAACATAGTTAACATTATAATTTAATCAGAGGAAGTAATGCTTTTTTAATGCAATGATATTACACTATGTTGAAAATTATACTGGGTTCGCAGCAAAGTATAGACATATTCCCCTTGATTTGTCTTGATTTTATTTTATTATATGTAATGAATGTGTATTGTGGCATGTTCTCTATGAGTGAGTCTCAGGAGAAACTGCCTCCACTGCACTGGAATTTGACTGGCAGCATGTGCAGGCAGGTCTTGCATAGGTAGTCATAGCTACTGTGAATTCATGTGTGTGTAAGAGCTATATGTTTTACTAGAAGGCAATATTTTTACAGCACTCCCCAATGTCCTCCAGCTCTCTCAATGTTTCTATTCTACCTTTCTCAGTGCTACCTTATTCTTGGTAAGGGTATCAATATAGAAGTCTCATGAGCAAATGAATATTTACAATGGCTTAACTTTAGTAGTTTGTACAGTGTGTGTCTGTTTTTAACCACTGAACACTGCGATAGCAAGCATCTTTTACCACATTTGGGAGCAGCACAAATCTATGTGTATAAATATAAATATTTAGTAGTCAGTTGAGTTGACTCTAGCATTTAGGAAATTATCAACATGCTCTATTCTACATCCTGTGGCTTCCCTAGACATGAGTTTGCAGTGCCAGGAATGGATTTCCTCCCATGTAGCAGGAGAGTAGTCCATGCTCCATGAACACATCCTGCTTTTCATGTTGGTAGTGTAGCAGGCAGGGCCCAGTGCTGGGCAAAAATATAGATGTAGTAGTAGGGAGCAGCACTGCTGTGCCCCTGTACCCGGCCGCCCGCATGGCCCAGCTTAAGCCCCGAAATAACAACACACAAACTGTATTCATTTAATCACTGCCTGGCCCATTATTGGCTAGCTCTTACATATCGACCTAACCCATTTCTGATAATCTGTGTAGCACCCCATGGTGTGCTTACCGGGGAGATTCTAGCCTGCGTCTCTCTGCAGTGTGAACATCATGGGGACTCCTGACTCAGCTTCTCTTTCCCAGAATCCCCTTCTGTTTACTCCGCCCACCTAAGGGCTGGCCTATCATCAATGGGCCTAGGCAGTTTCTTTATTGAACCAATGAAATCAACAGATTGATATATGACACTCCCACATCATATAGATACCTTTTCTCCCCCAGCAGCTGATAAAGAGCCTTGAAGCATGACAAAAATTAGTTACCAGGGAGGATTTATTGGTAAGTGTCAGACTGAATTCTGTGTTCTGGAGCTAACACATATGGTATCTTCAGAAAAATGGTCTTGATATCTAGTATGGTAGGCAATAAAGAATAATGACAATAACCTACATTGTATTGGCTGTCTCTCGTGCTTCTGTGAACAGGCAACATTTGGTTGGCAATGAGTTTTTCATTTAGCAACTGTATCTTCTGGTAGCAACACTATTCACTAACATGGGGGGGGTCTTTTTGTTAAAACATTATTATAAAAATTATTACATTTTAAATCAGCTCACAACCTAGAGGAGCTTCCTAAGGTTTTTTTTTTCTTATCTTTCTCTCTTTTCCCTCATCATCCTCTTCCTATTCAAACTTAAACTTTACTAGTTATTATTGTTTCCTATGTTTTCATGTCACATAGGCTGTATGGTTTTATTTTGTGTCATGTCTTTGATTGCAAGATCATAAATTCCCAGGTAGCTTCTTCATGCACCTTTCATTTAAGTTAAGCAGTTTCCTGACTCCACATTTCCCCTTTTCCATCACTCCACAACTTATTTGAACCCTTCGACTCCAATATTTCCCTTCTCTACTTTCATTTCAACCTTATCAGCCTATATCATTTCCTCAAATGAACACCACAGTAATGGTTGATTCTAGTTTCCTAGTTTCCACATGAATTCAATAGTAAGTACATGTGATAGAATTGAAGCTAAAACCCTCAAGTGAGAAAGAATGTGAACATTTATATTTAGTGCAAATGACCCTGCACAGTATTTTTTTCTAGTTTCATCTAATTTACCTGAATTATTTTTCATTTTTCTATATGATGAGTATTGCCTGATGTGAAAAGTTACCAGGCTTTCATTATCCATTTGTTAGTCGGCGGCCATCTAGATTTCTTCCATTCCCTAACTATTGCAAACAGAGCATTAGTGAGCATGGATGCTCAAATTTTCTTCACACATAGGCACAAGGGTATCTTCTGGGCCATATGGTAGATCTATTTCTAGGTTCTCAGAGAAATCTCCAGACTGATTTTTATAGTTGCTGCTCCAGTTTTTCATTCCAACAGCAGGTATACTATTTCCTTTTCCCTGCGTTCATGTCAACACTTGTTCACATTTGGATTCCAGTGGAAGGCCATTCCTACTTATGTGAGATGGGATCCCAAATTGGCTTCAATCTGCATTTGTCTGACAGCTAAAGGCTGCTTAACGTGTTTTGGAGTGTTTCCTAATCATTTGTCTTTTTTGAAAACTTTCTGTTCAGTGTCATATACCACCTTTTAATTGGGTTGTCTCTTTGTTTGATGTTCAGAGTTTTGTGCTATTTTCATATCTATACATTAATCCTTTTATGAGCAGTAAGTACAAATATTAAAAATAATTGATATGATCAGTGTGGAATAAGTTTTCAAGGTGATGTTTGTGGGCATCTAAGCATAGAGAGCACAGAAACACTGGGCTAGGAAAAGCAGGCTTGATGAATGAAAACCTGAAAACAGTATAAAGAAAAGGTATCTGGACTCCTGGTCCTAAAGGGAGGGAGCATGTTGAGCCAGGAGACTGATGGCAGCCACTTGACCATGTGATCTGGTAGGATAGGAAAATACCTTTAAAAATCTATTATTTAAAGTCATGAAATCTTTCTTTCAAGTTTCAAATTAAATTTTCAGAACAATATTAAGCCTCTGTGGAGGAATGTTTTAGGGAAGATTAGGGAATGCCATTGAATGTAGACAGTTTCGACTGTAATCCAAGAGGACAGCTCATTCAAGAGAAGGAGATCAACGGGGATTTTATTTGTGAAAACTAATTGCTGCCCAGAGGTTAAACGTGTGGACCTTTCCCTGTGAGGACACATTTTTTCACATCTTTCTAAAAAAAGGCCTTTCCTGAGAAGTTGGGAAAGCATTAGCTGTCTGCTAACACAGGAGTGAGCTGAACTGTGGAGAAAAGATCTGTTAATTTATATGGAGTAAGATCATTTATTTTCACTTGTAAAGTTATAGAGCACATTAAATTTGTGAAGGGTCACCAAGAGAATACCCTAAGAAAGTTTGTCTATGAAAATTTACAGAATGAAATGAAGTGGAAAGAATTAGAAGCAGAGGACTCTAAAGTATATTAATGAAACCCAAGTATGAAACCATACAAATTTATATAATGTGGAGAGCAGCAGCAAAAGATATTGGTATTTCTGAAAAGCATTACAGAAGAGGAATGCCATTCATTGTGCCAGTCTGCATACATTACTGGTCTTTATCAAAGGCCTCTGCACAAATGTATTCCTTTATAGAATTCCTAAGGCAAAACTAAACCCTAAATGTTGAAGTATAAGACCAACCCTCAGATTAAATTGTTTTATTCTGCATAATTTCATGAAAATTTAAGACAGATTGAGTTTTAATACACAATTAATATTACATTAGTTCAGATACATAAAAATGGAAACATACAAGCAGATATAACACTTCAGGAAATCTTTTTAATCAACAGATGAAACAGACTTTAAGTAAATTAATGTGGCATTTAGCATACATTGTATTCGCAATTATTTTGGGAATTGCAATCTTAGTTTGAATATGCTGCATACATCCTAAAATGCCAACTACTTTTCAGTATATCTGCAAGCTTATCCTGTTTCCTGTAGTTCTGAGTTGTTTTCTGAGACTCTTCTTTTTTTATACTTATGAACAGAACACTTAAACTCAAAGCTGGATGAGAGCTATTTTCTCTGGAAAAAACTAAACAAATAATAAAGAGAACAACACACACACACACACACACACACAATCTCTATTTCTTGATTACTCTGCATTTTTAAAGTGGACAAATATTAGAAGCCATATCCTATTATTCTTTTATTTTCTAATGAAGAAAGTGCAATAGGAAAGATTCAGGCTGCCTCTTCTTTCAGATCGCATAGCAAGCAGAATTCTGGGGAACAGCTAATGCTTTGTTTCCAGGTAATTCTTTTTGAGTGGGAAAGTGTCATTAAAACATAGAATTACTGTGCTATAGGTCTAGGATCTTTTATGGGGCAAAAGGGAAGGCATGAAGGCAGGAACTTGAAGCTGGCTTATAATATTTCACCCACGTGCAAAAAGCATTCATACACACACACACAGATGAAGGTAGTGTGAGGCTACAAACCCTTAAAGTCTCTCTTCCCCAGTGACATATTCCTCCAGAGATTTTTTGCTTCCTAAGTGTTCTATTAACCTCTCAAACAGTACCACCATGAGGATGTTTTTCATTTAGATCACCACAAAGAGAAAAATTGATTTATTGCAAAGAATGTATATATATATATATATATATATATATATATATATATATACACATATATATTCTATATTTGTATTATTTCAGCATATTATTTATACTGTAAAATGAGGACTTGCAAATGTGTACGAAGCATATTTTTGATGTATAGAAAAAAGGAAATGGACATCTGTCTTAACTCTTCAGTGCAGTTCATATCACTCTATGTTGTATTTTCTGATTTTGACCATTTTTTGAATTAACACTTATTTTATATTTTTAAAAATTAAATAAATTATACCAAAAACTATTTTTCTATGACTCACATAAGAATTATAAAAATTAATAAATTGTGCATACAGTTTTAAAAAGATCAGGAATTACTTGATTTACATTCAAATGATTAATATTTTTCACAGCTGTGAATGTGTGAATGAGAATAGCCCCATCAGCCCACATATTTGCATACTTGGTCACCAGTGAGTGGAGCAGTTTGAGAAGGATTAGAAGAATTAGGAGACATGGTGGTCTTATGTAAATAGGTGTGGCCTTTACTGCGCATATGCATTGAGGTTTCCCAAACCTACACAAGATCTGTTTCTCAATCTCTCTCTCTCTCTCTCTCTCTCTCTCTCTCTCTCTCTCTCTCTCTCTCTCTCTCTCTGTCTCTCTCTGCTTGATGACTATGGGTATGGATATAAAGCTCTCAGGTACTGTTCCAGACCCACGCTTCTCTGTTCCCTACCATGATGGTCATTGACTAACCCTCTAAATGTGTAAATAAGCCTCTAATTAAAATAAATACTTTCCTCTTTAAGAGTTGCCTTGGTCATGGTGTCTTTTCACAGCAAAAGATGGATGTAGATGGAGACTGTGTTTTCATTTCTTGGCTACCTATACCCGAATAATCACACAGTAACTATATTAGTTACAACACTGTTTGACCAATCAATGACTCAGGTATCTTCCTAGCTAGCTCTTATATATTAAATTAACCCATTTCTGTTCATCTATGTATCGTCATGAGGCTGTGGCCTACTGGTAATGTTATGGTATCTTTCTCTTTCAGCAGCTACATGATGTGTCCTTGACTCTGCCTACTCCCTCTATATAGCTCTGTTCAGATTTCTCTTTTGGTTTTGCTCTGATAAGTCATTAGCCAAAACAGCTTTATTAATCAACCAATATAAGGAACACATTTACAGAGGGACATCCCATATCAAATAAAACAGTAACTAAGGCAACAACTAAATTTTTTATTTATTATAGAATTTGAAATGTTGTTCAGTAAATGAGGGTTTATCCTGTTCCAGTTGGGAAGTGATTTGCTTTGTACAGCTTGCAGTGACATAGGCTCTTGATTCAGTCGTAAAGGATGTAGAATTTTTCAACAATACACAAGAAGGTCTGTCTAGGTTTCCAGAGTCTCGTACCTTAAAAACAATCCTCTTTGTCATCCCACAGCTCTTGCTACTTTCAATCTTGATGATATAAAGAGTATTCCAGTTGAGTTACTTCTTGGTTTAGTAATTCTTCAAGCATTTTTCACAAAGTTTTGTAATCATTCTAAATTATATTCTTAAAAGAATCAAATTCTATGTAGATAGGAAACACCTTTGCAGTTCTCATCTTCTTGTGGCATAAGTTACTGCAAGATTTCTCTCGGCAATGAAATGTTGACTTCCTCTTAGACCACAATGGGAAACTTTGCCTACAAATGAGAATAGAAAAAAAGAGTATTTATTAGCAGAAATCATTATTCACTATTATATTATTGATTTAGAAAAAATGATTTTTGATAAATATTTTGAAGATTGAATTTATTGTTCAAATTTTCTTCCAGGTAGTGGTGGCACACGTCTTTAATCCCAGCACTCAGAAGGCAGAGGCAGGTGGATCTCTGTGAGTTCGAGGCCAGCCTAGTCTACAAGAGCTGGTTCCAGGACAGGCTCCAAAGCCACAGAAAAACCCTGTCTCAAAAAATATTACTAAATATTAGATTGAATTTTTTTTAATTTGTGGAATATCAATTTAGTTTTTTAAGGATTTAGTACATGAGTACTTTATTATGTAAACTTATTTCCTTAATATCCTCATCTTTGGGTTATAGATAGGATTAAAATAATATTTAGTTGTTTTAACTTGAGATTATTTTAAATTTTACATTAAATAATACAGTAAACATTGTTCAATCTCAAAGTATTAGACTAAACCCAAAACTTTGTACATATTGTTACCTCTGAATGCAAATGTATATGACACTCTTGTACCCCAAATTACCATTCTCCTAAGATATAGTTGTCCCTCAGTGTTTATAGGGAACTTAGGAACAGATGACAAAAATTTGAAGTTACCCATTTTGCTTAAATAAAATGTTATAGTATTTAAATTTAACCTGTGGACATGATTTTTGTATGTTACCACATTTCTGCATTACTTATATTACCAAATCTTTGTAAACATACATAAATAACTGTTTTACTAAAGAGTGGATAAGTAAAAATACTACTGTATATTCAGGATATCTAAAAATATAAAAATTGGAAAATGTGATGGTTGTGGAGCACATGGATGAAGAACCCAGGGAGGTGGAGATCCTGTTGAAACTTTATGTTTCCTGGCATAGTTTAACTCTCTACTTGGCTTTCCAGTTTCATTTTGTATTCTCTTTGTGAATCAAAGTTGTCTTTGTATGCCTCTAAAGACCCAGACTCTCTCTTTTCCTTTCAAATTTTTTCAAATTGTTTGCTTCCATGGTATCAACTCACATATCACTGAAGTTGTTACCTAGAGAACTTATTCTTGGTTGTTAGCTTTTTCCAGATGATGTTTTCAGAGGTCATTATTATGGAATTGTTCTACTTGTTCTGCTGCCCCCAATTATGATATTTATTGTAAAAGTGATTACATCTGTGATTGAAGAGATATCTCAGCAATTATGGGCAATTTCTTCTATTGTAGAGGACCTGGTTAGGTCCTCAACACAAATATGATGACTCACAATGTTTGTTTTAAAAGATAAAACAGATTTTCTGTCCTCTGAGAGATAAGGGTCATATATGCTACATATGCATACATGTAGGCAAAACGTTTGCATGTAAAAAATAAAAACAATATGAATAAATCTCTAAAAAGTCATTGAGTTCAGTGTAATTTCCCTACTGTAATTTTCTACATTTACTCATTTATTTAGTATGTATGTGTTTGTTTGTGTGCATGAATGAGGGCTAGGGAGCATGTGTATGGACAGAGTGGATAAGGTGCAGAGTCGGTTTTTTCCTTCACCATGATCATGCGTACAGGTCTTTAGTTTTGATGTCAGGCATCCCATTGCACTGAGCCATCCTCCCAACCATTATCATTGAAATGACTAGGATAAGAACCAAATCAATCCTGTTTGTTCATTAATTCCTAGAACATATCTGTGTGAGAACCTACGGAACTGATGCACTGACTCTTTGCTGAACAGTTGAATGAATCACAGTCTAAGTTAATATATGCATTTATTCACAAAATTCTTCTAGGATACCAAAAATGTAATGAGTGAAACAATCATTATCGCACATGATATAAGAACTTTCAATATTATATTATCTATAAAATGCCAATCAAACTTTTTATTTGTGAGTTATAACAACATAATATTTTGGTATTATATTTTTGTTATTCTCAACTTACTTATGTGGTAGGTGCATTGAAAGTTTCTGAGTAAAACAAGCCTACCTCACAAATAAGCTTTAACTTCTGTCTTGAACACAGATGCAAAAATAATATCAATTAAATACTTGTAAATTGAATTAAAGCACCTATCAAAATTATCCACCACAATCAAGTCATCTTCATTTCATAGATTCAGCTGTAATTCAATATATGTAAATCAATAACTTATCTACATATAAACAATTCAAGAAAAAAATTCATCGTGTTGGATACAGAAAAGTCCTTTGATAAAATTTAACATCCCTTGATGATTAAAGTCCTAGAAAGTATTGGTATAAAAAGAATACATCACACCATAATAAAGATGATATATAATAAGTCCACATCCAATGTGTTGTTAAACAATTAAAAAATCAAATAATTTCCACTAAAATTGGAAACAGTACAAGAATGTCTACTCTCTCTATTCCTGTTCAATATAGTACTTGTAGTCCTAGTTATAGAAATAAAACTATAAAGTAGAGGTGAAGGGATAAAAATAGGAAAATGGAAGTCTAATTTTCCTTATATTCAGGTGACAGAAATTGGGGTTCAACTTAAAAACCAGAAAAGAGGCTAGAGAAGTCTTGCCTCTACCTAGGCTGGGCAACTACAGGCTATGCATACTAAGTCTTACTCTCCTCCCATTTTGTATTCCCTCTAGTGCTGGGACTAAAGGCTAATGGCATGTGACTAGTACAGGGATTAAAGGTGTGAGCCACCACCACCTGGATTTGTTTCTGCCAGGGTGGCCTTGAATTTACAAAAATCCATCTGCCTTTGTCTCCCAAATCCTGGGATTAAAGGTGCGTTCTCCATTTCCTGACCTTTAGTGCCTTAAGCTTTGACTCCAGTCTTCAGTAAGATTTATTTATTAAAATACAAATATGCCCTTATAGCTGAGCAGAACTGAATAGCTACACATAGAAAAATAAAGACTAGATCCTTATCTCCTATCATGCAAAAACTCAATTATGGTTGAATGAAGGACCTCAGTATAATACTTGAAACACTGAATCTAGCAGCAGGAAAAGCATGGAATATATTGAAATTATAGGAACAAGAAAAGACTTGCTAAACAGTAACCAATAGGATAGGCAATAAGCTCAACAACTGAAAAGTTAGACCAGAGAAATCTAAGAAACTTCTGTATGACATATACATCATTATTCTAACTAAGAGGCAGCCTAAAATATTGGAAAAAGTATTGAAAAAAACTCTGTAAATTTTACAGAAGGTTATAATTAGAATATTTAAGGAGCTCAGATAAACTGAACATCAAGAACACAAATAACCCAAGTTAAAATTAGGACTTGGATCTAAACAATTTTCTCAAATGATGAAGAGCAAATTACTGAGAAATATTTATAAAAACGTTCAGGACCCTAAGACCTCATTGAAATTAACTAAAACTACTTTGAAATTTCATCTCATTTCAGTCAAAATGGTACAGATTTAAAATGATGATGGTGGTGGTGGTGGTGGTGGTGGTGGTGGTGGTGGTGGTGGTGGTGGTGGTGATACAGCAGATGGCCTCTTTCTCCTGTATAGTGGGAGTACGGCAGTGTGAACCACTATAGAAATCAGTGTGGAGATTCCCATCAAAGACAGACACATACCTCTCACATTGTTCTGGTATAACACTCTTGGGAATAAACAGACATTAGTATTTCTGGAAGATTCCATACCTCAATTTGTTTTACTGGTTAAATTAAAATCTTGAAGTGTTTCATTTTATTGAAAACTCAAACTTTGATATTTTTACTTCAGATGAAGACTTCCTAGATCCATAACATGCGAATAAATTGTATTTATATTTGCTAGAAAATATAAGCAAGCAAAGGCTATTCCTATTAATTATGAAATATTACCCTGTACCTCTATTTTCATATTTTAAATTCTCTTAAATATTAACATTTCACCATATAATACCACTTTTGCTCTTTATTTCAGTGTTAAATGATGACGTATCTAGTGCCGGAAATTTAATGTTGTGGAAGGTTTAAGTTTTATTGTTTAATTATTTCTTTGGGTTACTGAATTTAATACTCCTGTTTTACAATGAAATTATAGTAGAATGATATTCACTTTTACACTTATGATAGTCTGAGTAAAAATACCAGTAGATTTAGCACATGTTTTTTTGTCTGCAAAGAATGTACTTATCTATTACAGTAGCAGATTTAACTTAGAATTTGGTGTTAAGTCTGAATAATTTAAGCTTCTTTAATTAATTCTTTAAAAATAATCCAGATAGACCTCTTTTTGGTGAAAGCTGATACCACAAATCATGTGTATAATACTCAAACATACAGGATGTATTTATGGTGGCTTCAGTTTCTCAAAAAAGGAAAAAAAGGAAGAAAGGAAGGAAGGGAGGGAGGGAAGAAGGAAGGAAGGAAGGGAGGAAGGGAAGGAAGAAAGAAAGGAAAAAAGGAAGAAAGAAAGAATGAAGGGCGAAGATGGAGGTTTAGGTGGTGATAATGGCCACTTGGACATATAATGAAAATTCCATGCCTCCATGGCCACCAAGCAACTATTTCAAAGTTCACTCTGTCCCATTCATTGTTTAGAACTGTGGAAAGATGAACTAATAATGTACTTAGTCTTCTCTGAGGCAAATCTTTTTTTTTTTTTTTTTTTTTGGTTTTTCGAGACAGGGTTTCTCTGTGGTTTTGGAGCCTGTCCTGGAACTAGCTCTTGTAGACTTAGGCTGGTCTCGAACTCATAGAGATCCCCTGCCTCTGCCTCCTAAGTGCTGGGATTAAAGGCGTGTGCCACCACCGCCTGGCCGAGGCAAATCTTCTCATGTGGGAAGGGTAATTTGAAAAGCTGAAGAGTTAGTGAGATCTTTTACTGTGTGTTATTCACTTAAATCTCCAGACATCACCAAAAACATTAAGTGTTGAAAAATGGTTTATATTAATAGGTATTTTGGATTGTTTGATTTGGCAGGTATTTGATTGGCTGTTTTCAGTTTTCATTCATTGAAAGTAGGTCTGTTACAGATTACAGAATACCAAAAAGTTTCCCCGAATGGGATATCAACAATCTACAGAAGAAAAAGAATCTTCATAAAATGTTAGCCTACAAAAGTTAATGACCAGCTTCTATCAATACAATGATAATTTACTTATTGTATTATTAAAATGGAAATAACGTAATCTGCTCCATAGACTGTGAGAACAACGGTCTTACCATTTTTTTTTTTCAATTTATACATTATCATACTCTTTATGTTGCTACCTTCAAGCTCCCAGTACTTTGGTCTCAGTCTCCTATTACTGGCTTTATAAGGGAGCCACACCAACCCCAGCCAGTTTTCATTATTGTTAATCAAGAGAAAGCAGCCCCCTGACTCTACTACTGGTCTCATGGTGTGATTGTTCAACTCTCTGTTAAAACAATTCCTTTATATCTCCCTCCCTTCAAACATAGAAACACTACTTTGTTAGTAGTGTTATTAAATAAAATTAATATAATTTTCATATTAAATAAAATAGAGAAGTACATCCATCTATTAGTAAATATGTTAGTAATGACTGATGTAATATCTACAAGTAATACAAAATTTTATCTATAATACTAAATCATTTACAAATGCAAAACTTAGTCAAAGTATCACAACTATAGTTGGATTTCTATGCTAGCTGAATCATGTAATAAAGATAATAACGCTTACATATTTTTAAAATTCCAATTTATTTAACACACACATGCAAACAACGTTTTTGGATATTTAAGGTGGGGCAGTGCACTTGAAATAGACTTTTTTTTTTTTTTAAAAAAAAAGGAAGCCAATTCTAACAGACACCATGTGACAACTGAGCCCGGAGCTACTCTAGTCTTGATGGCCATCTTAAAAGACACGTGAGACAACAAGCGACTCCACCTTTTGTATGATCTGGCAGAACAAGGGGGCTTGCACATGTGGATCGATATATTTGTTTAAATTGAAACATATTCAATGGAAAAAAGTCATTGTATGCAATGGTTATGTTCAGCATTAGGCAGTTTCTAGCTACCATCTTAGAGGAATGTACTCCTGAAGTGGTCTTATGTCTCTTCTGAGGCCTACGACCTTGCAGTACCAGGATGCCTGTGACTCCTTTCAATGAAAATATGCAAGGTGACTTCACGATGTCTGTTACAATGAATGGCAACTTTAAGTGCTGGATATTTATGACTCAGGTAGCTCTGTGAAAACACAATTAAATAGTTCATTTTAAATTTTATATCAATTTTTATATCCACATAACTGCTGTGGTAACAACCTAGTGCAAAAAAAATAAGCCATTTCCAAACTTCTTGTTTTGGGATTGAGTCCTCACACCATGAACAGGTGAATAAAATGAGATGTCAGGGCTATTTGAAATATTTAAATTTTCCAAAACTAATGTCTTTTTACCTGCCCAGTGATTAGATATAAATAAACCAGCTTTCAGCCCAGACCAAATGTCTTCATTTAAAAGTCATTCACATTTAGCTGCTGAACTTTGCCACAGAAATTTCATGGGAAAGCAATTATAGAGGCATTTTGAATTTAAAGCCACACAGGGAAGCAATTAAGGGTAATAATAACTGTAGTTTTTGAACAAAGATATAAAAATAAATGCTGTATCTTATTTAAATGAACAAGGTTAGAAAGGAATGAGAGTGAATGTGGCCTTAGGTGTTTTTGAGAATCAGGAAAGCATGACATTAACAAAACATCCATTTCTAGATACATAACACTTATAAAAATTAAACATACTATACTGTGCTGTGCTATCTAAAGATAGCTTTTAAATATGGTATAGAGATATAAACATGATACAAGGCATGTTTTATTAGCTGTCAGGAATGACATAAATGAGAGGAATCCTCCTTCTAGAGGCTGCTATCCTCTGATCATTATGTT
This sequence comes from Microtus obscurus, assembly GCA_963919715.1. NCBI lineage: Eukaryota > Metazoa > Chordata > Mammalia > Rodentia > Cricetidae > Microtus > Microtus obscurus. Next base: position 438,926 of record CAWTZC010000308.1, read on the forward strand.
TCAAGGGTTCCTTTCAGCTCTAAAGTTAAACTTACATCTTCATAGATGTTCAGAGATGGAGAAAAAGCAGTGATTGTAGAAAAAGAAGGTAAGAGGAAAAGCAGTAATAAGTGCACTGAGAACTTTTGGATTCTACTGAAATCTACAGTTTATAAGCTTATTCATCAAAATATATTTTAACTGTTTTAATTGGAGCAACTACATTGAATTTTTAAAATATTTATTACAATGTATGATTAAATCTCATTTTTAACTTTCTCTCCACAGTACTGCTATTTTTTAAGCACATTGGAGTGTTTGGTCTATACCTGCTAAACCCAAATGATAGCTTTTATTCATATGATTAACCCAAATTCTTAATCTTTTCAAGTACATCTTCCACTCCTTTCCCAGTTTTGATATCCTCCTTCCCAGTTACTATGAGCCAATAATTCTAGATATCTGAGTGATCGAATTTTCTTGTCCTTTTCGGTAATTCATGAAACATTCATCTCTCTTTTAAGTGTATTCTTTAGATGATATAAATTCTGTGATCATTGTGCATATCCTCCAGATGTTTTTTTAAAAAAAAACTGGTGTTTCAGTTTTATTAATATATTTGATCCATAACATATGGTTAATTATATGTTCCGCAAAGTCTTAGCAACAAAAGAAGATATTATGAACCAAGTTATGCCGGAATTGCTACTCTTTCTTCCATAACACACAAAACACACTGAATTATTCTCACCGAGGTGAGAAAAGGATGATCACCTTTCTTTCCCTGCTAGGATCACTTTGGTCTCTGAGGAGATCCTGAAGGATTCTGTGGATTTTTCCCACTCCTTTCTCAGACATTCCCTGGAACACCCAACCGCTGAGCCCTTTGACTGCTCACAGCACCATGAATCACTTCTATTTCTCTTGTTTTGCCTCTTCAGATCCATATGATCATGCAGAATTTTGTTTCATAACAAACAAACTCCATCTGAGAACGACAGACTTTTCACGACATTACTTTGTAGTCAGATGGAGACTTATTATAAATTATAAAACCTTAGCCTTAGCTTAGGTTTGTTACTAACTAGTTTTTTACAACTTAAATTAACCTGTATTTTTAAATGTATGTTCTTCCACAAGGCTCATTACCTCATCTCTGTCCTGCCCATCCTGCTTCCTCCTCATCGGGCTTGTGAACCCACCTTTTTTTTTCTTCTTTCTAGAATTTTCTCTCATCCTAGAAGCCCCCCATATACTCTCCTGCCTAGTTATTGGCCTTTCAGCCTCTTAGTGCACCAATCACAGGAGTACATCTTTACACAGTGCACAAATATTCTACAACATTCCCCCTTTTGTCTAAATAAAAAGGAAAGTTTCAATTCTAACATAGCAAAACTATATACAATAAGAACAATTATTATGTAAGAATTATGTTTACAATATCCACTACATTTGTATTTGGTATATTAGAGAAAATACTCTATTATCTATTCTATCTTGATGAATTCAAAATTTTATACTAAAACCATTTTCTGTCATAACTTGTATCCTAAAAATATTTTTAGATCTTTAGACATGTTTTCAGATAAACAACTTCTAGTAGCTATATCACATTTATGGAGTTCTTGGTTAATTAGAATAATCTACATCATATCTGCAAATTCAAATTCTCAAATGTAATAAAAACCAGTTAGGAAAACAAAAATAATCATGAGTTTGATGCTTTCAATATCAATATGTACCCCATATTACAATAACTTCTAAACACCTTTAGCAGCTCTAATGGTTGATGATGCCAGGAAACACCCCTTCCCAATAAAAAAGAAAACCCTTAAAATATTCATTACTTGAAAGTAATGCATCTTCATTCAATCAGTTCCACAATTACATTTCTTCTTTAAAAATGTGTGTGTGTGTGTGTGTGTGTGTGTGTGTTGTGTGTGTGTGTGTGTGCATGTGTGTTCCTAAGGGTAGGTGTCCATGATTCACAGTGTCTTGTGGAGGTAAAGGACAGTTTCAGAGAGCTTTTTCTTCCTTTCTACCAAACAGGCTCTGGGAACTGAATTAGGTCCAGTAGGCTTCCATGACAAGCACTCTTATCAGCTGATCCTTGTTAGTCCAGTTTTGGACTCTTTAGACATTCTAATCTTTGCCTCTTCCTAAAGTAATTATAGGTTCTCACCCAGTGCTAGGGTTCCGTTCTAGTTTACATATTCTCAGTGTAGTCTGCTACAAAAAGCACATAGCATTTCAAACTGCCCAGTAGATATCAATAAACTGAAGTCACAATATTTTCTTCAATTTGTTCAAAAATCTGGCTTAGTGCCCAGCATTAATAGGCAACATAATACATAATTGTTGAATGAAATAAGTGATTTGTATATACTGTAATTCCTAGGGCCTTAAACTTCCATGATCAGTACTACCATGTTTGATAGTCCTTCATGAATGTATGGGATTTCATTGCCTGTTGAGAATACTAATTGCTTTAAAATACCATAGGCCCATTCTTTTTGTGTCCTTCACAAAAGCCAGAAAACATGCCCTCAAAACACCTGTCAGCCATGGTACTTCCTACTGACATCTGTAATGTAGCAGGGCTATATAGCTCAAGGGAGGTGATGGATAACTTTGATTTCATAACTGATATTCAAGAAGTCCTGTTATCAAGTATATCTCTGTTGATGGCTTAGAGTTGTATGGTTTGTCATGTCCAACTCCCTCATGGCATTTCTTATAGGTTTCTCTATTACAAGCTGGAGCAGAGTTTGTTGCAATCCTTCTGCCTCAGCCTTTGGTTATTAGAGACTACAGGCATGGCCTACAAGACTGTTTACTTTTAAGATAACCACATAAGTTAAAAAACTAATATCTCATTAATCATAAAGCGATTAGGCATAACCTACTATAATTATTGATGTATTAATATAAGTTGTAGAATACTTATATCATCTTATATTAAATGATGTTGATATTGGTAATAATTTTGGTGTACATTAGAATTCATCTATGTCTCTAACAAAAACATAATAATTTTCAAAATTATATACAGATTATGGGCAACGGATCCAATATTGTATGAGGCAAAATTTTGGACCTATTATCTCGTGGTGGTTTTTCTAGTAAGTTCATCATATCATTTAAAATACTTCCTTGAAATTTGTGTAACATCAGTCTACTATCTTCATTAAGAAACTCAGCCTAATTTCCTTGCTGTCAGTTGATGGTTCACAGTCACAGCACACGGAAATGACATTGCATTTATACTAGTTCTCTGTCATTCTCCTCAGGAGACCTGTACTGATAATTTCATGAATCTTTAAAACTCCCCAATAGTGTTAGAGAATGCAATTCCTCTCATAAATTTCAGTAAAACATGGAGCTCTTAAGAGATCCCTTTGGATTCTTAATGAGCCTATAAATGCATTACTAAAATAATTTATAAGGCTAAGTAACTCATTGAACACATCACTATGGGCTATTCAAATAGGTGCTTCAGCAAAATTCTAAGCCTCCTTAAGTCACAGAACACTCTCTTTTACTTACCACCGATTGCATGCCTACATCCTCACAGCTACCCTCATCTTTTAAACCTGATAATTCCATGCTGACTTTATTATATCCTTAATTTCTATTGAGAAGTTTCTGTGGAATTCATCCATTAATATTGTGTCTGCCTTGATATCTAATTCCTTTGGGTGCTTTTTTCCCTTTTTTTTATTAGTCTTAGTAATTATTTTTAAAATGTTATATGCTTATTGTACCTGTCATATTACAAGTGTATACCTGCTATGGGACAATGGTTTCACTCTGTAAAAATTGGTTTCTTTTAATTATTTAATAAAATGCTGATTGGCAAGTAGCAGGGCAACCAGGCAGGAAGTAGAAGCTGGACAAGGAGACCAGGAGAATTATGGGAAGAGGAAAGCTCAGTCTACAGTCGTCATCCAGACTCAGAGGAAGCAAGGTGTGACTGCCTCACTGAAAAATATACCAAGCCACGTGGCTAACACGGGCAAGAATTATGGGCTAATATAAGTTATAAAAGTTAATAAGAAGCCTGAGCTAATAGGCCAATCATTTATTATTAATGTAGGCCTCTGTGTATTTCTTTGGGACTCAATGACTACAGGACCAGGTGGGACAGAAACCTGTTTACAGAAACTTCAGACAACATATGTAATAATTTCTAAAAATTTTGTATTATCATAAACTTCACAGTCATGATGAATGAGGGGAGAAAATGAGGACCTGCCATTTTAACCAAGATGCACACATTTTTTCAAAGCATTATAACAGTATTTAAACAAACTAAATAGTCCTAATATGCTTAGCTATAAAGAGAGGGATCATAAAGGATGACCAGGAAAATTGAAAGGAATCAATTACACTAACATGAGCTACAGGAAAGTGCTCCATAAATATCCGTTCTCATATTTATATCTAGTCACATGCTCATATTTTGCTCTTACCTGGTGAATATGATGTTTTAAAAATATAGAGCATGCTGAGTGATGCATTTAAATGTTCTTTCTTCTGTAGCTTTGCTATATCAAATAGCAGTTTTGTATTTTTCATCTTACATTTAACATATGAGAATCATATTTTTACCCCCATGTTTTAATTGCTAAAAAGTGTCTAGAAATATGTCTTATACCATTCCCTTCTATCATTGCCATTTTTTTGAGCAGTTTTATGTTAGGTATGATTTTGGGGGAAACTTTTGCTACTTGTCTTTGGATACAATTTTAATTTTTTCAATTTAGATGACCTTAAGCTTTATGAGTAATTATCAGAGAAGGTATTTGATTATTTGTGTATTGAGATAATGTGCTAAGGAATATCATAGATACACTCATGATGTATATAACTATACTATAATCATTAATGTGATACGATCAGACTTCTAAGTGGTCTTTCATGTCTCAACATTAGATAACAAAACAATTAATGAGTAATGTTTATTTAGCCCTGCTTATATATTTATGAATTTGTAATATTCATATTAATAACAAAATCTAAATTATCAAAATTCAAGGTAAGTCTTCCAAAAACATTCCTTTTAGTCTCTATTATATTTTATTTTCACTGTATGTGTACTGATTCCATAATATTTTTAAAAGATAATTTTTCTACTTTATTTTTATTTGTTTTGTTATTCATAGGTTATCAGAAATTATTTTTATACTACAATTTTAGTTAAAAATAACAATTATATTCATTATGAAATAAGTGAATTTATGAATTAATGATGTACATAGAGTAGATGGTACTAGTTTTCTTTAGTAGGTGATAAAAATTCTGGTCATTATGGTTTTGGCCAAGAATCAAAAATCAGGATATGCATAGTTGTCTCAGATCAGATCCTTTGTTACTTTCATATTTTTCTTCTCTTTGATTTTCTACTTTCCCTTTAAATGTTTCTAACATCTTTTCCTAAAATCTATGAGTTGTTTTTGCAAATTCCCCTTTCCTTCATCATTATGGAAAAGTAGTAATCAGATACAGGATTACAAGTCTCTAACCCTAGCAATCAGAAGGCTGAGGCAAGAGGATCACCAGTCTAAGGTCAATATGAGTTTCATAGTGAGTTCCAGGTAATCCTGTTGTTTCTCTCAATAGAAACAACAAAAATAATATAATAATTTAAAAGATAAAAGCATAATTTTCAAACAGAAGAAGTGGAAGATCTACCAACTGAAACAGGCTAATGTGGGATGTCCTTCTGTTTGTGTGCTGCTTTTATTAGTTAATGAGTAAAGTTGCTTTGGCCTATGACAGGGCAAAATGTAGCCATGTTGAATAGGGAGAGAAAGTAGGGGGAGTCAAGAAGATGTCAGATGCCATATAGTTGCCAAAGGAGAGAGATGCACCGGAATCTTTCCAATAGGCCACAGCCTTGTGGTGATATACAGATTAATAGAAATGGTTGATTTAAGATTCAAGACTTAGTTAATAAGACACCTGAGCTAATAGGCCCAGTAGTGCTGTAATTATTATATCTGTGTGATTATTCGGGTCTCATCAGTCAAGAAACGAATGAGCAGTCTCTGCCTACCGTATGGTAGGATTCTTTTTTTTTTTTTTTTTTGGTTTTTCGAGACAGGGTTTCTCTGTAGCTTTGGTGCCTATCCCGGAACTAGCTCTTGTAGACCAGGCTGGCCTCGAACTCCCAGAGATCCGCCTGCCTCTGCCTCCCGAGTGCTGGGATTAAAGGCGTGTGCCACCACCGCCCGGCCGTATGGTAGGATTCTTAAGATAGTCATTACATATTATATAAGTTAGTTTTCAGTTGTTGTGATAAAGCATTATGGCTAAAGCAAATTAAGCAAGAGTTCATTTTGATTTCTAGTTCTTGGATATTTTCCCTGTTGTTTCAAGCAGGCATGGCAACAGGTGGGCAGAACAGAAAGATGTGAGATCACACAGATGTGGGGAAACTCTATAGACACAAAACCCACCCCAAATGTATTGCTTCTTATAGAAGGTTCTCTCCCCTAAATATTTTATAGCCTCCACAAACATGTCACTAAATGGTTGGGAATGCAGTGTTCAATACCTGTGTCTACAAAGTACATTGTTTAAAATTTAAACCATGACTCATATCATATTTTTCTTATACTGTTTTAGGTATATTGTTCCTTACACATAATCATTACAAACTCTGAAGGTAATACATATGCCTTGGGTTTTCAAAGCAGATAAATACAATGAAAGCAAACTCTCCTTGTACAGTGATGCATTTTTTGAAGTTTCAGTGTTTTCTAAGAATAGTTCCATTGTAACAGCAGGAAAAAAAAATCAAACGGTTTCAAAAGAGAATGTCTTTATTGTTCAGCATTAGATTTCTAACTATGTATTGGATGCACTGTTAATACTGTGAGCTACTCCTGGGATACTTATGTAAATATATGCTTTCTTAAACACAGACCACAGACTGACACTGAAGATAAAGAAGCTTCTTATAAAGCCTCTTATCTTTAGACTGCTAAATCTGTGCTGCTGACTTTCAATTTTTTTTTTGCACTGATATGAAACATTAAATTAGTCCACTCTTGTCCAATACACTGGACAAAGTTTGTTTGCTTTGAATCTGTCCATATAAATTAATTTCTAGGACTATCCTTGTATTAATAAGACAAATCTACAATGTGTTTAAGGCAACAGCCCTGGCACTAGAGTTCTCATTTGAATGGATCAACTGCTCATCTCAACGTATCATAGAGAAATGTCAGTAACAAGGGAGATCGGAGAAAATTTTGCTCAATATGGCAGTGGTTTATTAGTCCTAATTTTCTTTCGGGGCAGTTGACGGGGAGTAGGTTCTGAGATTTCCATAGTTCACAGAGTGGGTCGCCTTGGTCAGTTCTGCTTCTGCAAGCTGTGGTGGATAAATTGTAATCACTTCCACTCCTTGAGAGGAGCAACCACATTTCTGTAAGAAGATTCATCTTTTTCAGGAATGTGGCCCTACCACAGAGGGCACCTGCCCCACTGCAGGTGTGCTCTCATCATAGTCTTCTCTGTCCTCCGAAGCTCACTGTTGTTTGGGGATTAACTTAAAAATGTTAGTGGATCAATTTTTTTTTCTTTCCAGGAAACAGAGTAACACTAAGGAGTGTGGCATTAGAGAAATGACCAGCAACAGAGTAGGGTAGAATGTAATAATTTAGGATGCAACACCCCTCTGATAGTATTTTATAGAAGAAATGAATAGAATCAAAAACAATAGATTTTGATATTTTATATTTGTCACTCCATTCCAAACTAAAATAAAAATGCATTTACAGTTACATAAAATTTTCAATGTTGAAATGATGGCGTTTTATCAAATTAAACATTCTTAATTTTACAGATGAATGATCCCAAGGATGAACGTGTTACTTGTGTGGGGAATACACTATGAAAACTAAAACACTAATGGATTGCTGGGCTTAGGCACTTAGCAAGAATTCAATACAGAAAGTCTCTATTAACAAGCATTACTTACTAGATTTTCTGCTACTATTTATACCTACATATGATTATTGTCATTAGACTGTTATACCCTCATCCACAAAGTTCCCAAAAACCAAGGAGACAGAGTCCCGTATAAGCAAAATGCCTTCATTTTATACAAGTTTTCAAATTCATTCTCTTGGTATTTTCAATGTATTGGAATAATCAGAGAGCTCAGTTAGAGTTGGGTTTTTATAGTAGTAAAGGCAAGGGTGAGGGATTTCTGAGGGTCAGAAACCCTGATTAGCTGACATTTGTCTAGAGGTGTCCTGGTTAGTGTGTGCTGGCAGATGATCCTATCTACAATGGTTGTAATATTAGAAATTTTCTTTGGGTGGTCTGTTATTGGGTGGTGCCTGGGTAATCTCCTTTTGTGGTCCTTCCTGCAACAAGGTATTGCCTCAGGGTAAAATACTGAGACTCAGGCCTCTTTTATGCTTATCATGGCTGAGTCCTACACTGGCAGGTGATAATGGTTGGAAGTACTTCCTTTGGGTGGTCTATTCCTATTAAGCTTATCATGGTTGGCTGAGTCCTATAAGACCTAGAGAAAAAGTTCCCAACTCCCAGCTATAAAACAGCATCACCCATGGAAGGAAGGCACACAAGAGACTTAACATTTACCTTTAAATACCAAATTGGCTTGCAATGGTGATCAAATGAGTCTCTGGCTTATGTCTCTTTGTCTCTTCCTCTAAACTTCGTCAAATGTTTTCTAGGATGCATGACCCCCATACTTTCCAACCAAAATGAAAATAAGTGAATGGCACTGTGCACGGAAGAAGACATCTCAAAAAGAAAACAAGTATTGAACTAGATATGAACTAAAGTGTTAATGACATGCGATGATATTCTTAGTGAATGATAGCAAGGACTAAGAGTCCACTATTATTTTTTGAAATTTCCAGAAATTCTTTATATTGTATGTATGTAAAATGTAATTATTCTTCATCCTAGTTTTTCAAAATTTATAAGAATATTTTTAAGTATGAGTATAATTTAAATCAATTATGTTTTCTATTATTTTCATTGCCACTCATGAAGTATTTTTAAACTTTGTCCTTGATAGTGTTGCCTTTATACACTTATATATGCTCATGCACACGATTTCATTTTTAAAAATGTGTTTGGCATAATTATCAAAAAATTCCCGTTATTTTGGAATAAGTTTATTTTGAAATTCAAAAATGGACAATTATGATAATATTTCAAGTGAAAGTTCTTATGATTTTTTCATGCTAATTGATGAATAATTTTTCAATAAGAAATTCTTTGTTAACTGAATAAGATGGCTTATGCCTATAATACCACCACTCAGGATACATTAATAGGAATTTTGACATGATTTCAAATCCAGCCTGGTTTGTGTCATGAGTTCCAAACTAATCTAGATATAGAGTAAAGTTTTGCCTCAGCAAGAACAGCAGCAATTACTAATAGTAGGAGCAATGAAGTCTAGTTAACTGTGTAGATAAACCTCAATTTTATTTAATGCCTTCTTAAAATAATCTGAGGCAAACTTTGAGAACAGATTCATTATTTGAAAAAATACTATCGTGGACCAAAAATAGTGATGATACAGGAAAAAACCCGAGTCACTTTTTATTAAGTGACAAACAACTTCTTCACTCACTTGATGAAAAGCCACAGGGCAGCTCCTGCTGGGTGGCAGAAAAAAGTGCCAGTCTATTCCATGGAAAAGGGAGATAGATTGTTATTTCTGCTTTTTACTAGACCACATACCCCCAGAAGTAATGGCTCATTTCCTTGACAGGGTTTCTTTCTTGTGCAAATTCCCACCTGTCAGTTTCTCTAGCAGTTTTACTTATGCATAAAGGTGTTGTGTGTGTTTTCTTGTCATTTTCCAAGCAAGCATTACAGAGAACTCAGTTACACGACCTGTAATTTTCTATACTGAGGTCCATGTCTTCTTGGAGTCATGATGACTAAAGCTGTAACTAGGCATGGTCAAGTTGTAAATGATCTAGAACCTGAAATAGTTGAACAGTTATCCTGGAATGTTCACATTTTTTTTGCTGTTTTTAGTTTTACTATATGTACTTGGGATGTACATACAGTATAAGCTTTACATGTAAATTTACATTTTAACACGTACTTAATAGTACATTTTAGTTGTTGTATATGTACTTTGAAATGTACATATAGTACCTGCATATTTGATTGCAAGCTATTGATAATATTGTAAAAATAAACCTAGACAGCAGAAGTGTTCTAATTTAAAGATTCTAATAGATTAATTTTTAATATAAAATTATCTAGTCAAACCTCATGAATGTATATGCATATATTTTATTGACTTTATTTAATACACACACACAAACACATTGCATTTGAATCTAGTCAGTTCTTTCACTTACATCCTTTTCCATTTATAGAAGAACATGTGCAATATGCAAAATTTGAAATTTCTCCCAGATCATCCTACTAACCAGGCTTTTAGTTTCTCAGGATGTCTTGTAAGATGTGATGGTGTGGAAACTAGCTTAATAGTAGGCAAAAAAATCTTATTGCTTCTCCGGTTTCTATTTTGAAGCATTAGTCATGGTTCCTAAAAGCATATTTTCTGCGAAGACCTCTTTTATAGTGCATCTGCTTTGAATTTTCCTCTTCAGTGGAAAATGCAGTGCTGCTTTTGGCCTTCTGCCCTGCAGTCTTCTTTTAGGCTTTAGCTGGGATATCAGCTGTTTTCTTTCCTCAGAGATGGATAGGTCTTGAGAGTACTGACTGGTTGGTGAAACAGTAATGTACCTGTGATGAATAGATAGTTATGAGGTGGTGTGCCTAGGAGGTGTTCATGGAAGCCATGAAGTAAGCAGATTGATCGACTGCACATCCTCTATCAGGAACACATATGGCGTCACGACATCAAGTAAAGTAGCCATGAACTGAAAGACCTGCTATAGTAAGTCAAGTGACCCCTTCCCCTTTCTGTTTCCCATTGAAGGTGTTTATCACATTAACAACAACAAAACAAATAAAAGAAAACATTGTTTAGTATGTAACTGCCTCAAGATAACTATTACTATGAACATTTAAGACCAAAATTTATGTAAGTTTTTGTTCTAAAATGATTAAACAAAATAGCTTATGACAAAACGTACATTTTAAAAATAATAGTGTGTGTTTAGTCAATTTTCTGTCATTTTATTACAATTTTCCCCTAGTTATTACTAAGAAAATATAATAAGCACATTCTTTGTTTTAAAATCACAACATATATGAATTTTGAAGTGCATCTATATCTTCAGCAAGAATTTCAGATTATATTGTGAAAAACATAGCCTAAAATGAAAATTAGAATTTCATTCCTGTGTGTAGTGATGATTATTGAATAAACAAATGCATATGCCTGTTATAGAAGGAGCCCAATAGACTTTAGTTTGTCAAGCCTGGTGTGAGTACTTCATGCCTCTGCTCCTAGCACATAGGAGGCACCAACAGAAAGATGGTGAATTCGATACTGGCCTTGGGTAACATTTTCCCAAACAAACCCAAAACAACACAAAATAACACTTCTTTGAACTAGACTTTCATTGCAATGCCTTACAATACATTAGTTTTATTCAGTTTTAAAATGTAAATATTTACCAATGATTGTGTATAGAATTTTATATACTTGAACTAATGAATCTATTACTGTTTATAGACCATAAAACCAAGTCATAGTTAAAATTCACTGTTTGAACATGTAGCCTTCAGAAGGAAAACAGTTTACTTTTCCACTAAATGCTTCCTTTAGTTCAGTCGTTATTCTAACCCTAGAATTAGTTCAAGAAATCACCAAGGTCAGTGTTGAAAATAAATTCAATTTAGGCTTACTAAGTTTTGTTTTCAAGCAGTATACTGTGATTTTCAGCCATGGATCATAACCACACATCAAGTCAGACAAAGTCATACTCATTTTATCTCAGTTCTTTGTGGCATGTGCTGATCTACTCTGGATATTGTGTTTAACACATATATGTAAATGCATAAATGTGCTCTTAGTCTCCGTTGTAAAGGGCTCTCAGTCATGTTGACTCAATGTATTTATAGCTCCAACTATTTTTGTTGTTGCTTTGATTTTGTTTTTGTTTTGTTTTTGATTTTTTTTTTAGATAGGATTTTCTGTTTAGCCTTAAGTGTCCTTGGCTATCCTGAAACTCACTCTATAGAGCAGGCTGGTCTTGAACTCACAGATACACACACGTCTCTGCTTTCCAAGTGCAAGATTAAGGCCATGCACCACCAACCTGGCTAATATATTTTTAATTTTTTTGAGTATTTCATACATGAGTATGGTATTCTCATCATATCTATCTTTTTCTATCTCTCATGTAGATTTTACTCAAACTGCCATTTTACCTCAGTAGTACACTTAGCAAACTAAAACTCTTAAAGTTTCATAATATTGGATAATTTGATATCTCAAAGATAGAAATTTTGTGGGATTATTTTGTAGAGTGATGGCCATAAATACATCTTCTAAGATTATATTAACCTCAGTGAATAATTACAATTAAAAATTTGGTTTATATCTGCCTCCTGAGTGCTGGGATTAAAGGCGTGCGCCACCACCACCCAGCAAGTGAAGTAATTTTTGAGGGGTGTTTATGATGACCTTTCAGGGGGTATAGGTGGATTAAGCCACATAAGTATGGAAGGATTCCACAGATTCTCATCCTCTGTGGAAACAAAGAAGAACCTCTTTTCCAAAACAACATATCCTTAGACCCAAGTTTTGAAATCAAGATACCTTTAAAATATATAGGTTGGTTTAACTTAGCAGCCCATAAAATGAAACGTCTCTCTGTACTTAACTCCTTCACAGTCAAAAAATTAGAAGAAATCACAGTAATATATTGTGATATACATAGACTCTCTATGTATATTCCATCTTCATGTGATGGCTGACTGTACTCTTTTATATTACATTTTCTGTCTCTTTATTTTTTTTGTCTCTTTCCCTAGCCTATGTAAATTTTTAAAACATACTGTGTTTCATTTAGAGGGCTATATCTGTCTGAATCTGTCTTTATTGTGTATCTGTAATTATTTTCTGTCCAGGAGTGCTTCTTAAAATGCTAAGCACTTAGGTTGTTTCTGTGGAAGGGAAACAACCTAGATGCCCTTCCACAGAAGAATTGATGAAGAAAGTGTGAAATATATACATATTAGAGTACTACTCAGCGGTAAAAAACAATGACTTCTTGAATTTTGCATGCAAATGGATGAAAATAGAAAACACTATCCTGAGTGAGGTAACCCAGACCCAAAAAGATGAACATGGGATGTACTCACTCATAATTGGTTTTTAGCCGTAAATATAGAATATTGAGCCTATAATTCGCCATGCTAGAGAAGCTAAATAAGAAGATAAACCCAAAGATAAACATACAGTTAGCCTCCTAGATATTGGAAGTAGACAAGATTGCTGGGCAAAAATTGGGAACTGGGGGGTGGGGTGGGATGGAGGAAAGGGAGATGGGGAGAGACAAGTGAGAAGGGGAGGATAGGGAGAGCTTGGGGGAATGGGATGGTTGGGATAATAGAAGGATGGATATGGGAGCAGGGAAGTATATATCTTAATTAAGGGAGCCATTTTAGGGTTGGCAACAGCCTTGACTATAAAGGACTTCCCAGGGGTCCAGAGAGAAGTACCCAACTACGTCCTTGGGCAGCAGAGGAGAGAGAGCCTGAAATGGCCTGATCCTATAGCCATACTAACAAATATCTTGCATATCACCATAGAACCTTCATCTGGTGATGGATGGAGAGAGAGACAGAGACCCACATTGGAGCAATGGACTGAACTCTCAAGTTTCAAATGAGGAACAGAAGGAGGGAAAACATGAACAAGGAAGTTAAGACCTTGAGGGGTGTGTCCACCCACTGAGATGGTGGGGCTGATCTAATGGGAGCTCACCAAGGCCAGCTGGACTGGGACTAAAAATGCATGGGATAAAACCGGGCCCTCTGAAAATGGTGGTCAATGAGAACTGCTGAGAAGCCAAGGACAATGGCACTGGGTTTTGATCCTACTGCATGTACTGGCTTTGTGGGAGCCTTGTCTGTTTGGATGCTCACCTTCCTAGACCTGGATGGAGGAGGGAGGACCTTGGACTTCCACAGGGCAGGGAACCCTGACTGCTCTGTGTACTGGAGAGGGAGGGGAAAAGGGATGCAAGGAAGAGGCGGAAATTTTTAATTAAAAAAATTAATAAAAATGCTAAGCACTTAAGAACCTAGGTGGCTGCATTTCTAGAGAATACATCACTGCCTGTTTGCTCCACCCAGTCCATCATGGCAGAGCTGTTCACTGCCTCTGAAAGCCATGTACATTACCCTATTTTTAGGCACACACCTAGTCTGTGTTGCCATTAAGTGAATTGTAGCATTCTGTTCACAAACCCCATTTAAATGCCTGGCCATGTGAAAACCCAGAGGTTGTGCTGGCAGCATGGCCCAGAAAACTGGCATTTCAAAAGTGTGCAGCTTTTTTTCTGTTACCACTGAATCAGGAAAACCTCTTTTAAGGGAGCTGCCTCATACTGTCAGCCAGAAAAAAAAAAGTGGCTAAATTTTGTTTTTCAGTGAATTTCCTTCTAAGGCCTCTTCATGTTTTATGTGGATTTAGCTAACACACTTTGGATGCCAGTTTGTAGTAAGGAGGCCGCTTGTACATTTTCCAACAACAGAGGCCCAGACTCAAGAAATAATCACACAGAAACTATATTATTTAAATCACTGCTTAGAGCATTAGCTCTAGCTTCTTATTTGCTAACTCCTACATCTTAAGTTAATCAATCACCACTAATCTTTGCATCACCATGAGGTTGTGACCTACCAGCAAAGATTCAGCATGTCTGTCTCTGGTGGAAGATCCATGGCTTCTCTCTAAATATGCCTTCTTTCTCCCAGCATTCAGTTTAATTTTCCCTGCCTAGCTAATTTTGCCCCGCTATAGGTCCAAAGTAATTTCTTTATTCATTAATGGTAATCATAGCATACAGAAGGAAATCCCACATAACCTGAGGTCTAAGTTGAATTCCTGAATCTCCCATGGAATGGGAGAAGTGCCTTCTGCAATTTGGCCTTCATATACTATTTATATGTGTCATATATATATATATATATATATATATATATATATATATATAGAGAGAGAGAGAGAGAGAGAGAGAGAGAGAGAGAGAGCCATAGAGGAGACGATATGGAGATATAAATATATCTTTAAAATAAGGTGGAAGGAGCATCTGTGAACTTTAAAGTAAGGCTTTTGTTGTTTATTTTTGAGGTAATCTAAGGACACAGCTCTTTTTCCTTGGAATTTCTTGTGCAAACTTGGTTACCCATGTTTTCCAGCCTTGGCAGCACAGGTGCTAGCTTCACTAGCATCTATATTTCTCTACCGTCTGGGTGAAAACAGATTACTATTATTACTACTACTACTGCTACTGTTGTTACCACTACTACAACAACAATGATGATGATGACAATGATAGCTATTATTACTAGATTTGATAGAGTAACACCAGGCAATGCTACTTGGTGTTAAGATCCTGGCTCATATCACATTGTATAATCAGCTTAGCATACTGTACAATCAAAGAATATTTTGCTTAACTAACATATGATTATAGTCTCTAAGGTGCTTCACTGCTCTAATTATTATAAAAATAGTTGATGAATAATTTTTGTCTAGACTAGAGGAAGGTCATTATTTTGCTTCAGGAATTATGTAAACTCTAGTACTTCCTGCTTGCTTGCCTTGCTTTGTTGATTCTCTGCATTTCACCTTCCAGTCATGCTTTTCAGCTCTGTCTGAGTCGTACCTTTCTTTTGGATCTTGTGTTATATGCATCATTAATCCCTGACATGATGATTAATGTGTTCACAGTACATGAAATAATATAGCATAGAATCTGAAAACTTTTATAATAAATCCAACTTCTTAGAAGATTTTTTTTGGTATATTTTGTCATTTGAACACAAAAAGTAAGAAAGTAAGTATACTAAGCTACAGTTGCAAGTCATTACTTTGACAATGAATTCTATAAAGTAGAATGTACTTTATAGAATTTCATTTCTATTATATTTTTGCTGTAAGATCTTCAATATGCTAATTTAATTACAGAAGTAACAAAATAATCCCATACCAGTTTAGAATTATGAATAATAAAGGGTTATTTATTTAAGGGAAAACTTACAGATCACTGTCCTAGATAACAGTTCCCTGAGAACAGGAACAGAGTCTAGCAGCCGGAAGCAGAACCTGGAAGCAAGAGAGAGAGGGCATGCTTTACAGCTGCTTTTACAGTATCAGAGACCATGCCCAAATGGGCACATATCTTAAAAGCATTGACTGAAGGAGTGGAATGTACTCCCACAGCACTTCTCCCTTTTGTTTAAATAAGAGAGTTCTAAATCCAATACAAAACTATATACACTAGAAACAGATAGCAAGTATGATTAGAATTACAACCAGCATAAACCATATTAAGCAAGGAATGTATGCTAAATATTTTAATAAACATGCTATCCTAAGGAGCCTAAGACTTGTTAGGAAATGGCTTGGCTAGATCATAAGAATATAGTAACTATGACTATCTAATCTTCAACCTCACAGAAGGCCTGAGAAGGGAGATAATATTGCTAGAGCAGGCAGGAAGTACAATCAAACAGCTTCCAAAGTGAGCAACGTATGATAGAGACAATTAGCTACCTGGGTCTCATCCGCAACATTGAAGCAATCAACTTTGGCTAATGCCTAGCCTAACTGACAGACCAATTTTAGAGGCAGGAAATTATCCAGACCCATCTTACCCTGTCCTGGCTAGATTTGACAGCCTTTATTTTTTGTGTTATGCTTATCTATTTTTGAATACCATGTGCTTTGTCAGTGGTTGAGGTATGGGCAGTTTCTTGTCCAAAGGCCAATGGTGCCCAAAAGAAAACAAACTCTGAGTGGAATGTCTTTGATGCTCAACATTCTCTCAGGAATAGATTGGTGCTGTCAGGAGCAATCATGTCTCATGTCAACAGAACCGTAAGTTATTTAAATGCCATGCTCTACAGATCTTTGAAATGGTTGAAAATCACCTATCTAGACAAAATGCAATTTCTTTGTATCTAAAGAACCTAACTGATCTCACTGTATGTACAACAAATATGAACACCCATTGACCTATAATATTTAATGCCTGTATAACTTAAAGACTAAAACTTCGTGTCAGAATATTAAATAATATGTAATCAAATGTGCAACAAATGAGGATAATGGCCTCAAAATGTAAACAATATATAAATAACTTGATGATAGAAGTCACAAAATAATGCCACATCAGTTTTAAAATTATGAATAATAAAGGGTTATTTATTTAAGGGAAAACTTACAGATCACTTTCCTAGATAACAGTCCTCAGTGTGAAAAAGAACAGAGTCAAGTAGCTGGAAGCAGGAGCCAGAAGCAAGAGAGGGAGCATATGTTTTACAGTTGCTTATCAGAGACCATGCCCAAGCGGGCTGGTTTTTTAAAGACATTGGCTGAAGGAGCAGAATGTGCTTCCACAGCACCAATTTTAGGTTTGTTTTTGTCTTTCTGCAGAAAGCTATGAAAAGTATTTAAATAAGTTGTAGTTATAATTATTTTTATAATTCATTTATTTTTACATTATCTAAAGAAAATAAGAGCATTGACAAAAATTTAAAAGATAATTGGGAGTATAATGGGAGGATATGAATTTTCATATACTAGCTAATTCAAAGTAGAAATTAAATAGAAAAGAAAATAGAAATAAAGAGATTTTCTGAGACCTCTTTTGTTAATTATTACATTAGTTATATATAAGAAGTGAGTCATGTGACACATTGACAATTTTTAAACCCATTTTATTCCATTAAGGAAATTATACTTAGCATAGTTTTGTTATATTAAAAATTATATTTATTAAAATATGTAATGCCAGGCACAAAAGTATATCTTGTTTACCAAACTACAAAGCAATAGCAGTTCCACATTAAAATTACATAAAACAATATACATTTCTTTCCAATTTCTGATAGAGGGTAAATCTGTAACAAACAAAAGAGTCCTCAAAATTCCAAGTATCTGTTTCCCTTCTTCCCTCTTAAGCTCTGTGAAATCAAAACCAGACTCTATTACCAAACAAGCAGAGTTTATCGTATTGTCTAAAATACTGCTGCAATGCATTTTATTTCATCATCCTGTCTTTTCTTACAGAGTTGGCTCACTGTACAAAATCAACTGTTGAGTAAGCAATGTTCTTGAATCTGAGTGTCTTGTCCTTCAGTTGTATTTTGGCAATGCTTCATTTTAAATTTTACATGTTTTTTTAATAATTTAACATGTATGTTCTTTATGTGACCACTCCTTTTGCTTCCCACCTTCCTACTACTTTGTTCACCTCACTCCTCTCTACAACTTCCTCGCATCAGTGAATCAGTGACATTCTCAAGTTTATTAAAACTAGGTTTGCCTATTGTGGCTACAATAAGTAATAGCATTCTTCCATTCTTGACTTTCTACTTATATTTCTTTCCACATTACGTTCTTCACTATTTTAGAGAGGATAAAATATCATTAACCATATGCTATTTAATAGCCTTATTTTTAAATGCCATGAAGTATAGCAGTATCCAGTTCACAGGATTTTTCTGAAGTCCCACTTTGTCCAGTATCATCTCCTATCATTGTTTATTCTCTTCAGAAGAAACTATGTTGTTAATTAGCCTGATGAATGTGGAGTCTGTGTTAAAAAGTTATTTCATTGTCATTGGTGACATGTGTGTTTTTCAAGAACTGAAAATAATAAATGCATTTTCAGATATCACTAAAATCCAGCTAGTAACTGTTGTGGAATATTAGATTAACTATTTAAAGATGTGTTGTATTTGTTTACCTTGTCTGCCTAAGGCACCAGATTAGTCTAATAAAAAGGTAATGACCAATAGCTAGGAAGGTGTTATATATGGGGGTGCTGGGCACAGAGATTAAGTAGAAGGAGTCTAGGCTCTGAGTGAAAGAAAGGCAAAAAGCCCCACGGCAAAATGTAGAGTATTAGAAAATCTTAAATTATTTTATAAGGGGTAGTTTGACAAGAACAAGCTATAGTCTCCATATTTTATTATTTGGGAGCTCGTTGGAAGGACAAAGGAAGAACTCAGCTACAAGTTACTTTCCCGAATGTCTCCAATATTTAATGTAGGTATCAGTGTGATATCCACCATTTCCTGTTAGTTTTGTGATATTATAGTTCACCATTTCTCAACTGTTGATTGACACTGATGATTCTTTTTTTCTTTTTTATTTATTTACTTATTTATTAAAGATTTCTGTCTCTTCCCCACCACCGCCTCCTATTTCCCTCCCCCTCCCCCAATCAAGTCCTCCTCCCTCGTCAGCCTAAAGAGCCATCAGGGTTCCCTGCCCTGTGGGAAGTCCAAGGACCACCCACCTCCATCCAGGTCTAGTAAGGTGAGCATCCAAACTGCCTAGGCTCCCACAAAGCCAATACATGCAGTAGGATCAAAAACCCATTGTCATTGTCCTTGAGTTCTCAGTAGTCCTCATTGTCTCTATGTTTTTTCCCAAGACCGGTTTTATCCCAGGCTTTTTCAGACCCAGGTCAGCTGGCCTTGGTGAGTTCCCGATAGAACATCCCCATAGTCTCAGTGTGTGAGTGCACCCCTTGCGGTCCTGAGTTCCTTGCTCGTGCTCTCTCTCCTTCTTCTCCTGATTTGGACCTTGAGATTTCAGTCCGGTGCTCCAATGTGGGTCTCTGTCTCCTTTCATCGGTTGATGAAGGTTAATATTCAGGAGGACACTGATGATTCTTATAAAACTTTGCAACTCATTGTATGATAATTTTAAGCTTATTTCTTTCATCTTAGTGAGAAATAATGTATAAGTGCTGGATTGCAGTATGTTGTCATTAGGCTCTTTGCTTATGTCTGTCATTTTCTTGGTCACAAAAAACTAGCAACTTCAGAAGCCTAGGAGAGCAGAGAGAATTGTATCTCTTCAATCTATAGCAAACAAATCTCTGGTCAAAAAAGCTCCTTATCCAAAATCAGTAGTAGTAGAAAAATATCTCTCATCTGCACTGTGGTTGAGAGGTATTGAGTTATTCCTGGAAAACATTGCAATGCTTACAGTGCACAGTAAAACTATGTTCTTTTGAGTTACAATTTAAAATGACAATTTTGCTTCCATGGCAATTGTTGTCCCCAAACATTTATCAAACATTCAATTAGGAAGTTTGTGAGACTACAATAAGAATCTTGTTCACATTGATTTGAACAATGTATATGATGAATTTTAGGAGACTCACAGGTATGGCTGATGTAAAGCTGGCTATTGGCTGTTCTAGGCATGTCTTAGCTTCTTCTGATATAGCATTAGCTTGTCTATTATTTTAAGAATTTTCTCTTTTCTTGGCTAAGTGATCTCATTAGGATGATTACTTAATTATTCACTATAAAACATTTAACCCAGGAGCCAAAAAAGCTGGCAACAATACTCATTTCATGCTAGAAAAATGGCTGCTTGTGGAGGAAGAATGACTGGAGACATATGAATTTATGTGAGAATTGTGTAGGAAGAAATGTAAATGGATATTTAATACTAGCTACCATTGCATCTAATAGACTCCCTCACCTATTTTTTTTTTATTAAAGCCTTGTCTAAAGATAGGATGGCAAAAAAAAAAAAAAGCGTTCAAAGAGTCCAGTAAATTATTTTCCTTCCTTGTAGCTCATGGTGAATCACTGAAAAAAAAAAAAAAACAACACAGGTTCATATCAAATGAACAAGTTTTAAGACTTAAAGCCCCATCACTTATCAAAAATCTTAACAGTGAGGACTGCTGAGAAGTCAAGAACAATGACACTGGGTTTGATCCTACTGCATGTACTGGCTTTGTGGGAGCCTAGGCAGTTTAGATGCTCACCTTACTAGACCTGGAAGGAGGTGGGAAGTCCTTGGACTCCCCACAGGGTAGGGAACCCTAACTGCTCTTTGGGATGATGAGAGAGGGGGAGTTGATTGGGGGAGAGAAATGGGAGGCGGTGGCGGGGAAGAGACAGAAATCTTTAATAAACAAATAAATTTAAAAAAACAAAAACAAACAAAAAAGTCTTAACATTTCACAGCTTATGCAGCGTTATCTGTCTCTATGACAGACTCACTAAAATGATCTACCACAATATAATTTTATCTCTTATCGAAAGATTATTCTCAAAATTTTGAGTTTGAAAAATGAAATTGAATATTAATCTACTTCTTAGATAATTACACACAAAGTTCTTCATGTATGTACGTTATCTATTTCCAACTTGTTTGAAAGACTTTCTATGGAAAATTTTTATGGTGCAGCAGGTAAAGGCACTTGCTGCAAAGCCTGAGGACCTGAGTTTGATCCCTGAGACCCACATCATAGAAGTAGTGAAACAATCCCCCTAAGTGTATCTTCTGACCTTCACTGTCTCTATGCACATATCCAAATCCACACTTAATAAAAATGTAATACTAAAGATAATATAACTGAAAATTAGTATTCAATAAATCATTTCTTCTTACTATTTTGTGTGTGTCTCTGTGTGTTTGGGTGTTTCTGTGTTTGATATGTATGGGTAAGTGTAGAAAGGAGGCTGCTAGTTTGTTCCTGGCCGTCCTCTGCTTGTTCATTTCCTGGCTGCCCAGAATCCCAAAATTACCACACAGAAACTGTATTAATTAAACCACTGCTTGGCCAATTATTTAAGCATATTTCTAGTTAGTTCTTACATCTAGAATTAACCCATAGGAGACAGCATTTTTAACTACACAGGCAATACCAAGTCTCTCCATAGTCTCCAGCAAACACTAGTTTTAGAAGCAGTACTTACCATTAGCTGCTGAGTCCTGGAGGCTTGAAGATTTTCCTGTGTGTGTGTGTGAAGGGGAAGATTTAGTCTACCTGTCTTGGCATGATGAGATGATCCATTACCTGGTGTAATTTCCAGAAAGCTGATGAGGTAAAAGGCTGTTTTTGCTGTGTGGATGACTCTGTCATATCCAAAGGCAAGCCTCCAGATAGAAGGTAACCATGTATATTCTTCGAGGAGCTATAAGATGCTGCAGGAGATGGCATGTCTCTGTGTTAGAAGCTCTTTTGTTAAATACCATACTCGCAGATCTGTAAAGACACTTGAGAATTAGGGTAACATTACCTGTTAGGTATATTTAAATTAGCCATATAACTTAAATTTAGGCATATATTTCACTGTATAATGAGTGGCTGACGGCATCCCGCTGCCCAGCTAGCTTAAACCCTGAAATAATAAAATAGAAATTGTATTCATTTAAATACTGCCTGGCCCATTATCTCCAGCCCCTTATTGGCTAATTCTCACATATTACTTTAACCCATCTCCATTAATGTGTATTTCCACTTGACTGTGCCTTACCAGCATGAGTCTAACCAGTGTCCGTCTCAGAGCGGAGAGCCATGGTATCTGCCTGTCTCTGCTTTCTTCCTCCCCGAATTCTGTTCTGTCTACTCTGCCCACCTAATTTTCTGCCCTATTAAAAGGCCAAGTCAGTCTTTTTATTTAATCAATGAAAGTAACACATAAATAGAAGATCCTTCTACACCATTTTACCTAATTAGTTACAGGTTGCCATGCTAGTAAATGTAAGAAGATTAAAAGGAATATATTTAATAAGTAGAAGAATATTGGAGGCCAAATGTCTCCTTGGGTCCAGCACACGTGGGTACTCTTACTAAAGATGATGCTGAGGTCAAAAGGCAGCTATATATGTATTTGTATTTTCTAGAGCTGTTGTAATCTGGAGTGATAAGTTTTACAGTTGTTAAAACAAGTACACATACACACATAGACATAAAATAATCGTAGTGTGGCCACATTATTTTAAAAAACAGACAAAACTTTTTTTAGAACCTGTGTTAGCTGACCAACTAAAACTCCTGGTGTTGGTGGCAGAAGCCAGAGAAGCACACAGGTGGTCCCACTAAGGACAAGCTTAGCAGATACTGTAAGAGAAAATAGAAGCATAAGGAAGAAACACTTATGCAGTTTTAGAGTGGAAGGACAGGGGGGAAATGGATCCATTGTAGAGAACAAACAGCGAGAGAAGTGGGGAGGGTGGATAGGGAGGCGGAGCGGGACACAACATCCAGAAATAAAGAATATAGGGGGGCTTGTTTGTTTTATGTTTGATGTTAAGGGATGTACAGTATCAGATAGCCCCAATTTAAAGAAAAAGTGTAAAAATCAGCCCAAGGACATTAGAGGATCTGGCTTCGAATTGCAGACACCCATCTTACAAGTCTATGCCAAGATTCAGGGCTCAAAACATAGCACAATGCATCCACCATGATGGTCAAAAACAGGAAGATGTGGGGTATTCCTTAGAAGGACATCGCCTACTTGAAGGAACACCAAAAGGATAAGGGCTGTCTTGCTCCTCCTGGTCAGATCAGGTGACTGGCATGGGTCCTTGACTTCAACAGACAGCCTGACAAATGTATGGGCCCTGGGTCCTAATAGCAGCGATTTGAAAATGGAGACTCACCCAGACGAAGCTGATCCCAGCCTGGTGGAGAGCAGGTATGGGCAAAAAAAAGTGTTTTCCAACACGTGGCCCTGGGCCAGTGGGGGGAAAAAAAACAGCCCCCTTGGTGACACCTTCAGATAAAAGTTTTTTATGGCCTCATAAACCTCTCTGCTGACACAATAATCCGAATCAGGCCAAATCAAACCAAATTGGAAAAAAAAAAACAAGGTTTAATGGATGCCAGCACTCCTGGGTGGCCTTCTGGGTCTCCACAGAAATAGAGACCAAAGAAACCATGGACAGGGAAAAGAAGATCAAGAAGACCATGTATTTGTTCTCTGGGGGGCAATTTAAATAGCCTATGAAAGTGGTCTTGCCCCTTTCTGGAGAGGGGTCACCATTTGGCAGGCTTTCTCGGAGGTGGAGTCAGGACAGAGTCAACTCCCAGGGGAGGAACCTAAGATGGAAAGTTCCACCAAAATATTTTAGACTCTTTGGATATAGGGATGTTAGGGACTGGGGTGAAGCCTCCAACCAAATTTTCTTCTGTGTTCAAAATGACTTAACTGCACTTACTGCTGTACTGTCTCCTCTGATATTGTGTCTAAAAATTACAGTTAGTTCGAATATTATCTTCATTCTGCCTTTAAACATCATTTGAAACCTTCCATCTACAGTGTTTTCCTTTCTAGTAGCTATATTAATTTAGTCTGGAAAATACTAACACGTCATATCATTTACTCTGTTCTGCCACCTCTCATCTCTATGCAGTGTATACATGCAATGTCTCCATTTAGGAGCTCTTGATATGACAAACACTAACTTCAAATCTTTAAGTAACAAAGTCCATGGATTTAGTAATCTAGACCTGGAATATCTGATTAAGATACAGTGTATTTAATCTAAAGAAAGACTGGAATATAATCTTTGTTTTTGGCCTACAGCTTAAGTAGTATCCTTTAAGGATATGCCATGTGATGGCCATGTTTAACAATGTGCACTGATAGTGACATTGGGTATAAAATGTATACTCAGAGAATATATTTTGTAGCAAACAAGTAGCTTTAGTTTGAAAAATTAAGTGATGTAAGTGCCAAATTACACCTGGAGTGAGAGACCATAATGGTATGAGAGACCATTGTTAGAAGACCCAAGAGATACTTAGTAGTAGAATGTATTAGATTGGAAAGCAGATTAGAGCTTGGAACTCCTATATCTGAGCTCTATCTCCCAGGAACTTGACAAGTACATGCATATTTTATGGTAAGCAATGGGAACAGATTCTTTTCCTTTAAAGAATGACTCCTTGGTTTTATGTGACAATGCACAACTGTGTAATGTGAGCTCTTTCTATCTGAACTCTCTTTAGTCACATTCACTGTGACAGCTTAGTGGCTGCTGAGAACACATTTTTAAATGCATTTACAAATTTAAATAGCATCATATGTCATTGTTTTTGTATGGATGCAAATGTAAAAATAATGAAGTTACTAATGGGTAGACTTTGCACTCAAATTTTTGTTTTAGTAATATTTTACAAGTTGGACAAATTTTCTTCCCCTCTTTAGTACAAATCTCCTCCTCACCTGCAGTACATCTTTGGCTCAGGATTTTTGCTTCTTTTCGGCATTCGCTCAGAATTTGACAAAATGAGTGACATTATAGAGAAAGAATGCAAATGAGGGCTGGGAGATGTCTTAGAGCTAAGAGAGCTTGTTGTGGAAGTTTGGGGATTTTGAATTGGATCCTCAGTACCTCTTAGTAGTTAAAATCTACATAGGTTTAAACCTAGAGATATCAGGAAACAAAGCAAAAGGATTACTGTGGCTTGCTGTTACCAGCCAGCTTAAGTCTCACCGAGGTGGGAGTAGTTGAGAAAAACTCCTTACTTCCTTTCTTTTTTTTTTTTTTTTGGTTTTTCGAGACAGGGTTTCTCTGTGGTTTTGGAGCCTGTCCTGGCACTAGCTCCTGTAGACCAGGCTGGTCTCGAACTCACAGAGATCCGCCTGCCTCTGCCTCCCAAGTGCTGGGATTAAAGGCGTGTGCCACCACCGCCCGGCCCTTACTTCCTTTCTTATCTTCAACATTCTTTAGGAGGACTGTACACAACTATGCACAGCTATGTACAGTACACGAACAAACATACATCAGAGACAGAAAGGTAGAGGATACAGAGTTGGAGAAAAAGAATAGTGTTATTATTAAGTAACTAAAAATTATATTTATTCCAACCAGTGTCTGATTTTGAAGGAGTAGGATAATTATTTAAAAACACACTTCCATTCTTTACCTGTGGCAAAAGGTACATGCTGAGATTTTTCCTGCAGTTCCATAGGTTTTATTTAGGGATTTTATATCATTCTTATGGCAAAGCACAGTCTTTCTGAATTGCATTTCAAAGTTTAATGGAAAAAAGTAATGTTCACACACATTTCAAGATAGCTTTGTTAGGGTAATCCACTAGAGATTCTATTTCTTAGCTACCTCTTGTTTCAAAGAAATAAAAAAAA
Source organism: Microtus obscurus (assembly GCA_963919715.1). Classification (NCBI taxonomy): domain Eukaryota; kingdom Metazoa; phylum Chordata; class Mammalia; order Rodentia; family Cricetidae; genus Microtus; species Microtus obscurus. Next base: position 464,993 of record CAWTZC010000308.1, read on the forward strand.
AATGGCAATTCCTTTCTTTAGATTAAATACTATTGTTTCTTTTAAGTTCTTAAAGATATGTGAAAGTTACCCTATCCATTTCTTGAATAAGAGAAATCCATCCATATTTGTTTTGTTTTATTTTGTTAAAACACTATGTCTTCTGGGATTCTATGGACTTTCTAGTGAAAAACTCCTGGTTGCTGGCTGGCAGCGTTGATGATGGCATCATCTAAGTGTTATCACTATTGTTCTGGAATCACACTTTGCTTTATGACACGTTAGTATCTAGATTTTATTCTCTTGTATTCCACATTTTCCTGGAAGTGAGTAGATTTAAGCCCTATCTTTAATACTAGACTTGCTTAGATTCTTTCTCAATAGAGGCTCTTTGGTTCTCCATAGATAAAAGGATTTATTCTTTGTCTAACAGGCATTCTGCATTAATAGTAGTTTACTGTATGTGTTTCATATTTAAACCCTTTGAACAACATATGGTCTTTTCTAATTTTGTTCTATAAAACAAACAGTGTCTACCCTTAAAATTATTTAGTAATTAAAAACTTAAAAATGTAACCTATAAGATAAAATAATTTTTTTCAGAAATTATCAAGGGTGCAATATAACAATTTCACTTTAATGTTTCCAGTTACAGCTTTCAACATAATTGAATTTTATGTCTGTTTGAGAAGATTAAGTTTTTATAATTTTTGTTCTAATGGTCTTATTGAAAGAAATCTTGGGCCAATACTGCAGGAAAAACCATTGCATACAATTAACTTAAATTCACACTTGTTAGCTTTAGAGAAAAAATGTTATTGTCATATGAAAGGAAATGCATGTGTTCTCACTTGATAGGCATCCATACAAATCATCTAATCAAATGGAGAGGACATTCAATGTACGGATTAAATAATACATGTTTCCAGTGCAGGGATATTGTCAAATCTGATCTAAATCTATTTCATATATTATGTGTTATCAATACCTTGAAAGATTGGATGGCTATTCTACCCAAAAATTGTACCAGGAAAAACTTCACACACACCCCGTCAAAGGGGATAGAAGACTTGAAAAATCAACAGATAAGAAACTGTCTTTCATTCAGATCCATGTTCACCTTCCTTACAATGTACACAACCAAACAACTTGGGTTAACTAAGTACACTATGAAGTTAGAAATTAAGGAGACTGCAGACACAGAAGTGGCCAGAATATCCAAAAGGTATTCAGTGTTTTGCTTTCTGTTTTTCCTGCTCTTGCTTCTTTCTGCCTCTTCATTATGGACTATACACTTTCATTCTTTTGTTCCTTTTGCCTAAGGCTTGAAAGCAAAGATATTTTTTCAAATCATAATTGGAAAGAAAGATAAGAAGAGAGAGAGAAGGTGAGTGAAAAAAAAACAGACTATGTTTTTTTCACAAGAGTCAGAAACCATGCTTTTCTTTCTTTTTTTTTATTATTGCTATCCCCAGAAAAATACATGAAGAGTGGTAGCCTGCAAGTGGGTCTCTCCAGTATCATAAAAAATGTAAATACTTTCAATGTATGTAGGTGTCCATGTTTATGACTCCATCTCTCATATTTATAGACTCCAGATTTTCATCTATACGAGAAAAGCTTTTGTGTCACGCAGACTCAACACATGTGGGATGCTATGGATGATCTCCACAAACAAGTTAAATGTTTTCTATTCCTAGATTATCCAACTAACAGCAATTGTAAAATTGTGAAGAGAATCTCTAGTGGAGACTTAAAACAATCCATCACCATCACCCTTCACTTGAGTGTTTGCAAAGATGGAGAAGATTGAGCAACTCTTTAGAATGACAGTGAGATTCTCTCTGGGGCTTTGCTCAGATCCACTGCTGGAGATGGCTGTCCTGTTTTCAATAGAACTCAGTGGTGCAATTTTCTACCCTAGGTCCCCAAGTACCTTTGACTTAATTGCTTTCTTTACTTTTTTTTTTTTAATTGAGTCATTACATCTGACTGTTGAAATCAGGGATTAAATATTCCTGCCCAGTTCTAGAGTGTGTTAGGGGAAGCTATGAAAGTTAATATTAAACACAAAACTTCAACAAAGACTTTTGTATCTCTATGGTGACTAAGGATAAATAAAAACTTGAAATTTTTCTTATGGTAAAGTATTATTAAAATTAAACATCTGTATTTAGAATGCAGCATGTATTCTCTAATTTTCTTTTCATATCTTCTAAAGAACAATCTCCATTCATGTAAATGCTATGCTTCTCTGGTATGGGAGGTCCTGTTTATGTGTTGCTTTTATTGGTTAATAAATAAAGAAACTACCTTGGTTTATAGCAAGGTAAAATTTAGTTGGGCAGGGAAAAATGTTGGGAGATAGGAGGTGTAGTCAGAGAGAAGTCATGAAGCTACTGCTGAGACAGACACACTGAAACCTTACCAGTAGGTCAAGAGCTTCATGATAAAATATAAAATAATAGAGATGGGTTAATTATAGATGTAAGGGCTACCTGGAAATATGCTTAAGTAATTGACCAAGCCATGATTTAATAAATGCAGTTTCTGTGTGGTTATTTTGAAAGTCTGGGCAGCTGGGAATACACAAGCAGCCTCCAACAACAAACTGGCTCCCAATGTGGTTGACTATATCCACATAAAAACCTGAAAAATCTTAAAAAAGAATTCTAGACACAAAAGAACAGAGTTAAGCATGGTTTTTGGTAGCCATAATTTTTTTCCTAGATAGGCTTTCAGGGAGCAAGGGCAGACTGCTTTAAGAGAGGTACAATAAAAACTGCATGGCTTCTTTATTTATCTAAATGGCAGCTTCTTGGTTAGCCAGCACAAATGGCTCTGACTCTTTTGAGAGGTCTGGCTATAGAGCATTTTAATGGGTTTTGTGAGCAGAGTGTTACAACTTGATTAATGGCCACATAGACCCAGTGTGTATCTGAAAAATGGGACTGTGAACATGGCTTGCACTAAAAAGACCTCCGCCCTACCATGTTGGACTGGGCAGGGCCAAAAGGCAAAGCAGCCTCAGTACTAGTCATACCACAGCTGAGTATTTTAAGAAGTGCTTCTTGTCAGAAAATAATTACAGAAACACAATAAAGACAGATACAGGTTTTTTTTTTTTTAAAAAAAAAACCTCTAAATGGGTCACAGTGTTGGATAACTGTATGTAGGCTTGGGAGAGAAAAGAAAAAAGAATATAGACAGTGATAAAAAGAAGTAATATATTTTTTTAAAAAGGTAGTCTTTAAAGACACGGGGTACAGACAGTCATGAATTAAAGGAGTAAAGATAATGAAATAAATATTGCTAAGTAATAGAGTAAAAGCAAATAAGTCGCATAAAGATGGAATATACACAGAGAGTCTGGATTGTGTATAATATTGTGTCTTTTTTTTTTTTTTTTTTTTTTTTGGCCTAAGAAGGAGGTAAGTACAGAGAGACATTTCATTGTATGGACTGCTAAGTTAAACCAACATAAAGGTATCTTTTCTTTGAAATTTTGGTCTGAGGATATGTTGTTTTAAAATAGAGGTTCTTCTTTTGTTTCCACAGAAGATAGAACCTGTGGATTAATTCTAGACTAGTGTGGTTTGGTGGACCTCCAAAATGTTGCTATAAGCACCCCCAAAAATTACTTTGCCCAACAAAAAGCAGGAAACAGTTTGGAGAGAACTATACCCAAATTCCCTAAATGGTTGTATATAAATGATTGTTTACATTTAAAGGGGAATATGATATAGAGATGAACACTTTACAATGGTATTGATCTTGGTTTATTGATAAAAGTTTAAGGTCAATATATATGTCCTACAGAATGTCTAGCAGACTCTTTCATGAAGAAGGAACCCTGAAGGACCATCTCACCTTTAGGCAAGTTCAACAGTCATTTCTCTGTGGTCCTGTAAGTCCAGTTTATACAGCAGAGCAACAAGCAATCCAGGCAAAAACAGTTTCTTGCCCAAATGGCTAACAAACTCTATGAAGAGCCTCTTTGATGGCAATCTTCCTCTTGAAGTATTTTTTAAATCTGTAATTTTAAATCTATAGTTGTTATTGGAAAGCTGCCCACAAGACTATACAGTGAATGCACAGCTGACAGATCAATGAGCAGATCCATAAAAGTGTATACATCCATGCCCATGTGGAACAACCCGTTTTACAGAGCTGCAGGAACACTTGGCTTTTGGAAAAGTTGCTGTCACATCTGTGGAAACCTTGCAAAGCCATGATCCTTCCCTTCAAAATGGGATTCATTCCCAGAACTCTTCAGCAGTGTAACCTCTGCATGGGCAATGGAACGACCTTGCTTCATTCCCCCATACCACAGAGCAAATTCATCCACTCTTTTTCCTAGCAGTTAAATTTATATAGAGTCAGTTCCACAACATTATCTGATAATAGACCACATGAAAATTTCTATAGAAGACAGGCACTGATCATGAACACAACATGCACCACCTTTGCTAACAAACAAAACAGGGAATACACGAAGCTGGTTATTATAAAAGAGATTAGATAAGGAGAATGGGTGAATTCAGGATTCATGGAAGTTTAGTAACTTTATCTAACAGTTTGGTAACTTTATCTAATGGTAGGTATTTCCCCATGAATGCTGGCTCTTTCCTGGGTTGGGCCACCTGTTCTGGAGTATCACTTTGCTTTGTCATATTCTACCTGCCCTCTTTGTGATTTTGATATGCATATTATCATTTTCCTTGCCTATAGAATTTTCCACCTAGGTCTGTAAAACCTAGAAACCTCATGAAGATCAGCCCTTAATCCTCTTCTCCTTGCTACTTCTTCTACTTTTTCTTCTTATTCTTCTTTCTTCTCTTTCTTCTTTTCCTTATCCTCCTCTCTTCAGTGTCCCACTTTACTTCACTTTTTCTCCTTACATGAAAACTAAAAACAGGCAGAGGTAACATATTTGAGTAAATTTTTTACCCTCAGATCCTTGTCTGCCACAGACTTCCAATTCTGAGCCCCAAGGGAGTACTGAGGCTTGTCCTCCTCCCCATAGCTACCTAATTTAGTAATTTCTACTACTTAAGTTCTTTAATGGTTAAGCAAATCTTATAAAGTTGATGTTTTGATAAAATTTTGAATTATAGGTAATAAAGCATTGTACTTAATCTAAGTTATAGTAGGTATCTCTGATGCACCCAGTTTTATAAGCTCTGGTTCTGTGCTTTCAGCTGTCTCTGACCCATCAATTATTAGGTAGCCATCTGGAGAGAGAGAAGAGAGTCTGTGAAACTTTCTGTGAACGCAAATGTAGAACGTGGGAGCTCACATCCACACCAGGTTTTGTGCGCTGTTTTATCCTTGTTCAGACCATGAGCTCAGGCTTCCATGTAAGAAAAGAAACTAGACCTGGATGGAGGTGGGGGGTCCTTGGACTTCCCACAGGGCAGGGAACCCTGATGGCTCTTTGGGCTGACGATGGAGGGGGACTTGATTGGGGGAGGGGGAGGGAAATGGGAGGCGGCAGTGGGGAAGAGACAGAAATCTTTAATAAATAAATAAATAATAAAAAAAGAAAAGAAACTGGAGCACTGCAAGACTCACAGCACAGAACTCAAAAGAACACAGGTTTCAACAACACCCAGGAGGAAGCTCATTGGTCCAGGACCCAGTGAACAAACCAACCCTCTACATCATTGGATGGATTGTCTAAAGTGGTGCTTCTGTCATGCAACAAGAAATTATTCAGGATCATATCACAATCAGTTCTATGCCACCTGATTTTCAGTAGCAATGAATTTCCAATTCCTCTTTTCTTCCTCTTTCTGAAACTCTTTAAGACAGAATCAACATGTTTTTCCTTCAATGGCTATAGTCTCAGAAACCCAGAACAAGACATCCCTGATGCTTTCAGAATATCAGTACTGAGTTTTTGATGAATTTGTAATTTGTCTGTAAGTATGAGTGCTTCCTTGTCTACAGTATTCAAACATCCACAATAGTCAATATTCATTTTCTTACTTCAATATTCATATACAATCACATGCTTCAGCCAAATAATAAATGATGAATATATTCAAAAGGTTAGTTACATAAAGTTTACAGGATAACTCATTAGTTTTTATCCACCTTGAGACTTATCCTCATTCCTGATATTCACAACCATGACAAGGAGCTGTGTGTGATGTGTAGCTTCTCAGTTTCCCTTACTCATTGTCTTTTTTAGGTGGAATGAATATTATATTTAAAATAGTAGAAGGTGTTAAGTTTTTTCTGGACCAACAAACCTACCAACCAATACAATAAATCAAATTATACCAAATCAGACTGGATTAGAAAAAACCCAGGTTTAATGGATGCCAGCATTCCCAGGCGGCCTCCTGGGTGTCCCCCCAACCCCCCACAAGGAAAACATGAAGGAGAAAGGGAGAGATAACATGTTCATTCTCTGGGAGGCAGTTTAAATTGCCTGTGTGAGTGGTGTTGACCTTTTCTGGGGAGGGGTCACCGTTTGGTCGGCTTTCTTGGAGGTGGAGTTTGAATTGAAGCAACTCCCAGGGGAGGTGGCTTGAAATGGAGTTTTCCACCCAACATTCCAAAATGAATGCCAGAGAGCTAGGGTGAAGCACCCAACTAAACATTCTAGACTCTTTTTGGATAAGCATGTTAGGGGCTGAGGTGTCGATTCTGTCCAAACATTCTGGACTCATTGTATATATGGATGCCAGGTGGCTGGGGTGAAGCCCCAACAAAACAGAAGGTTTTATTCTAGTTCACTCTTTCTCTTCTTTCACTTCAGTGAAGATCCCTGCTAACTGAGTTCACTCCTATCTCTAAGTCATTTAAGAACTCACTGGGGGTTATTCAAGAATGTACAACCTGATCCACAGTATCAATGAGTGAAGTCTGAATTTGGTAGTGAAAGATTATGGCACAAAAGAGGACCTTGGTGGGTCTATTGTGGGTGAGGAATGTGGGCAGGAAACAGAATATATCATGCAAAGAGAGCTTGTGTAGTATGGAGTTTAATTTAGGAAGAGTGTATTAGAACGGTAGTGGGGAGGAAGTGAGACACACACACACACACACAGAGAGAGAGAGAGAGAGAGAGAGAGAGAGAGAGAGAGAGAGAGAGAGAGAGAGAGAGAAGAAGAAGAAGAAGAAGAAGAAGAAGAAGAAGAAGAAGAAGAAGAAGAAGAAGAAGAAGAAGAAGAAGAAGAAGAAGAAGAAGAAGAGAGAGGAGGAACAAGAGAAAAGAGGATGGGGTAGATGTAGGGGCAAACCCGCCCATTTTGGGGGCGGGCTAGCCTGGGGCGAAGGTTTTACTGATAAATTGGGGCGCGCAGAAGCTGTGGCCCCTTCCTGTCTCCTGTGCTCCGTGGGAACCTTTGTGTCCGTGAGTTTGATCTTTACATTAAAGTTGTGCAATTATTAAGAACAATTTGTCTTCATTAATCTAAGCCACCACAGGTAGAGAGAACAGCCTCTTCAAAAGAATGGTGGAGAGAGAGAGAGAGAGAGAGAGAGAGAGAGAGAGAGAGAGAGAGAGAGAGAGAGAGAGAGAGAGGGGGCCTAGAGGAGCTTGCTTTGGCAGCAGGGAGAGAGATTGGGAGTGAGAGGAGCTTGTCTCTTAAAGGGACAGGGTACTGTTTGGATTCATCCTGCTAAATTACAAGGAAGACCAGCATAAACCTAGCAAGTAGTTGATTGTTGGATGCATTTTGTAACTGTATATGTAAGTCATTTTCTCCAAAGCTTTCTAATTTATAAAGTAATATAGAGAACTAAATTTTTGCTTTAGGAAAAATAAAGCCAGAGACTGATAGGTAATAACAAAAACATTAATTGTCTGTGATGAACAATAAAATAGTGAATATATTAAGGATTGCCATATTGAAGAGGATTCCATTTACCATGCAAAATGCTATTTAATTACTAAAATTTACATTTTATTATAGTACTATTTAAAATTTAATTTTAAACCATTAGAGATATGAACTTATATGAGCAACATGTTATTTTGTTTTAAGTATAATTTTCTTTTAGTAATTCTATATCAATAGTGATTTATAATTTCATCAATAAATGATACATATAAAATTATCTTGGTCAAATGCAAGATGAATGAGTTAACATGCTGAAAAAAAAATATAGTTTTAGATCCTTGATTCTTATGTTTAGGATTATAGTCACATAGTATACAATTGAAATTTTAAATTAATTTACTTAGTATGCAAATTTGCTATTTTTACATATTAGAATTTAGTTGAATATTTAATTTCTTTCATTTTATATATAATTACTAAAATATTGTTCTTTATATTATAAACTAGCTAATATAATTTTTCAAGCTATAACAATAATCAAATACTATTCATAATTTTTGAGTTATTAATCCAAATGAATTATCTTATTAAATATTAGTTCAAATACATAACTGTGAAAAATGCAGTATGAGGAAATTCCCAAAGTTACTGTTTTATGGTCATGAGCACAGACAGAGACTCTGAAAAGAAAAAAAAAAAATAGTCCCCAAAGAGCTGAGAGGTCAATAAACCAAAAATAAAGCAGTGATCAGTAGATCAGCATGACGAAAGACACTGTTCACTTGCTGGGATCAATGGAAGACAGGAGTACAGTGCTTGTTGTGCACCCATGCATTGAACATTACATATGATGATAGTGATGCTTCTTCTCACAGAAAATTAAGGGACACGTAAAAAAAAATACTTCATTAGAGCAAAATTTTAAATAGAATACATTTCATGATAAAGAGCGTATAGAAAGGAAATGATGGGTGAGTGAAATGGCAAAAGTGTGAGACAATGAAGAAAATCAGAATACAAACACATCTAACATCTTCCAATGAGATAAAAAAAAAAAGAGACAGGAGTTCAGGAAATGGTAGGTTTCTGTATTGCTTTTTCTTGAGCCCTGAATGAGGGTATAAAAGATTTAAACACCACTAACCTACCACCACGGGCAAAATAAATTCAACATTTGATACTGAGGAAGCAAAATTATTTTTGCATTTCCCCACAAAAAAATGAAAAAAGAAACATGCATGTGGTATTTCTCTGAGGCTGTGATTATGAAAGTTGAATATGCTTTTTTTAATTTTCTCTTAAGGAAGATGGATTTTTTTTTTTACAATATATTTTGATTACAGTTCCCTTCCCCCAACTCCTCCCAGATCCTCTCCACCCCCAAGCTCACTCAAATCCATACTCTTTTACTCCCTAGTTTCTAAACAAACAGTAATCTAAAACAATAAAAATAAAATATAAAAAATAAAATAAGATGGTTCTTTTTAATCCAATTGACCATTTTTACAACAGTAACCAGACATGAAAAGTCACTGAATACATGTCTCACAGTGGCCCACTTAGAAAAAAATTATTTTATTTTTCATTTGTTGTTAGGAAAGAACTTTTACAACTTGAAATTTTCCATTTTGTTTTCTTTTTGAAATTCCTTTGTCATTACACTGTAGTGTGATTTAATATGTACATTGTACTGTTATCCATAAAATGAAGTATTGTTTCAAAAAAAAAACCTACTAAAAATCTATCTCATATTTTGATGTTTTAACAGGGTGTCAGAAGGTTTGCTACAGCAAGTTGATTTGGGGATCTCATTTACAAGTCAAAACAAAACATTTTAATTTTTTTGAAAGTATAATAATTAGATTTAGTTATTATTGTTCTTAGAAATAAATTATACTTTTCAGCCAATGTACATTTTAGTTACTATTTTGCTAAATATTTGTTGAGAAATGATCTGGAGCATTTGCAAGCTATATGAGTCATTAGCAATTATGACCAAAGGTATTAGCAGAAAGTTATTTAAGTGATTTCCAAAGCCTGTTCCGTAGTAAACCAGGCATTAATCATCTTTTATACTGTCTATAAATATGGAAGCAATTCAGTGAAAATTGCCAGGTTTATGGAACGCATTATCACTGGTAATTACAGTAGTAGAGTGTAAATAGAGATTTAAGCTTGTTAAATAAAACTTACAATGTATTACAATATCTCCTTTCAACTATAAAGCAAAACAAGTTAAGAAATAAGTTAAAGAGATTTGCTGCAATAATCTTGGGATAGGAAAGGAAAAGCCAACAGTTCAATAGGAAATGGTAGCACCCTTTTTAAACAGTAAAATGAAACAGATACCGATATTCTAAGCATCAAGAAGAGTGTTTAGGGAGAGCACCTGCTCTGAGGATTTTGCAGTCTTTGATTTCCAGTGAAGTGTTGTAGTATAGCTATAGCAAAGTTATTACATATATTTTCAAGCTTTGGGATTGGGTGAGATGGTGCTCTGGAAAGACAGGATTGCTAAAAGTTCTCATGGCCTAAGTTGGATTTTCAGGGTCTTAATTAGGGTTTCTGTTGCTGCCATGAAACACCATGACCATAATGCAAGTTAGAGAGGAAAGGTTTATTCATCTTACACTTCCATATTGCTGCTCACCACTGAAGGAAGTTAGGGCTGGATCCTAAACTGGCCAGAATCCTGAAGGCAGGGCCTGCTATAGAGGCCTTGGAAGGATTTTGCTTACTGACTAGCTTCCCCTGACTTTCTCAACCCACCTTCTTGTAGAACCCAGAACTACTAGCCCAGGGATGCTACCACCCACCATGGTCCCTTCCCCATAGATCACTCATTGACAAAATGCCTTACAGCCGAATCCCATGAAGCCATTTCCTCAATTGAGGCTTCTTCCTCTCTAGCTTGCTTCAAGTTGACACACAAAACTAGACGAAACTCCCAGGATCTACATTTTAGAAGGAGAGAACCACCTCTAGCAAGCTGTTTTCTGATGCCCACAGTGTGCTATGTCACATGACCATAGCCTGTAACTACAACCCCGACAGAATGAAAAAGCAAATAAATTACTGGTATGCAAAATAATGCACATATATGGAAATTAAAAGTTGTGGAATTATTTAAAACATATTCATAAAGTTTGTATACCAATTTGAAGTCAATTTAAAAATTTTTGAATCATCTTTCAAAGTGCATTGTATACAAAGAAATAATCTATTGGTGTCTAAGAAAAATTGCTAATAAAAAATCAAAGGATTTAGTTAGTTATAATTGATAAACAAATGTCGTGACTGTGTTGCACTGGGTAAAAATAAGATGTAAAGCCTACAAGCAATGATTTAGTAAAATGAAAGTTAAGTTGGAAGTCAAGCTATGAGACAGCAAGACCCAGTTGATCTGAAAAGTGTTACAATCAGGGCGGAGGTATATTAGCTCAATGGTATAAAGTGGGGGCCTAAAATCTGCTCATAATTCTGAGCTGCTGATTGATTGCTATACTTGGACAATTGTGCTAAATATTTTTCATATAAGCCATTGGATCTTTTAATTTCAGATATCATTGCAAAAATATGAGAAAATTCATCTTTTTTTCTTCTTATATACCTGGCTGAAATACATATATTTTATTATTTAACTAATAAAGGGGGAGAGGTTAGAGTAGAAGAAAGAAACTTTTTACAAGAATTTTCAGGGTAGTCTTCCCATTAAATTGCCACTTCATGCACACATCTCTAAATTGCAATTTTTTTTATCAGTTTGCCTGTAGGCTATAGGATTTTAAAGGCTTCCTCACCCAGAAGTCTATGGAGTCCCTTACACAAAGGAAACCAAAGTTTCAAACCACATCATTACAGTTATATATGAGCAAACATTAGGCTTGTTCCTTGTCTGCAGCATAACAAAGCTTGGGCAGATGCACAGCATAGTCAATATTTTGAAATGTGTCAACATACTTCATAAGTGTAGAGGAATTTAGACCTTCAGTATGCAAATTCTTTAATGCCTGATCATAGATACCAGCTCATCCAGAACTAAGGTGAACACCCTAGCTCATCAGGGAAATTGTTTTACTTCTTCAATGATACACTTAGCTAGAAGTGCTTGGTTTTCTTAACATTTAAAATGGTCCACTGAGTGTCTACTATCTTAAAGAGCCCTGGAGGAAAATAGAATACAGTAGTTAATTGTAAAGTCTCTGCTACTCTTCATGGAGTTTGATGTCTGGGGAGGCAATGCATGTGTTTAACTTTATGAGTCTCTGTGAGTTAAAGCTCCAGGTGTGAAAGCAAAAAGAACAGAGATCTTAACACTGATTTAAATGTCAGATGGACAAAGATTTCTCTACCTCCATTTATGAGACCAGAACTTGGTGGATTATGGAAATTTGCTGGTCTGACGACCTTCCCCAAATCATGAGATACATGTTCAGTGAAAGACCTCACCTCAAAACAATAAGGCAGAGGGAAATAGACACAGACAGACATCAATATCTTCCTAGGGCTCATGTATATGTGTTCATGGCTACAAACAGCCATGTTTGTGCACATGTATTTGCTTATGCTACACACACACACACTGTAAGTGAAAAGTATAAACTGTGAAACTGAAAGATGACCTGAGCATGTCTGAAACAGGTCATCAACTTTTATTACTCTACTCAGAAATTACACCTCCCATGGTGTAACATCCACCATAAATACATGCCATTGAGACATACCACCCATTTAATGTTATGGTAAGTGGGGAAATGTAATAAAAAAAGAAAATGGACAAAATGAGCTGAGCTGAGTAAACTTTACTTTATAAAACTAAATATTGAGATGTAGAATTATTTAGAGTTGTCTTAACATTCTAGTAGTCATTTATTAAATATCTCTGTGCATACTTTGGAATGTATTAACCCAACTGCTAGATATAATCAACACTAGACAGCATATGAAATCTGTAGCAGAGATTATCTTACTTCATTCTAATCTACCTACATGACATGTAATCAATGGATTTAGGGAGGATATTAATTTGTTAATCTCTTTGATGAATTTACTGTAATAATTCATGTTACAATTTCTACATTGGAATGCGCAATATGAATCCTCATTCTTAGACTAAAAATAAGGTCAAACATTTTTAATTTTTATTCTTTTATTTTTTAATATTATAATATAATTACATCATTGTTTCTTTCCTTTCCCTACTTCCATACTGTAACATATACCCATTGTTGCTAGTTTTCAAATTCATGACCTCTTTTTCATTGTTGTTACATACACACACAAACATACCATACACACACACACACACACACACACACACACACACACACACCTAAATACCCAAGTCAACATTTTCATTTCACATAATGTTACTTGTATGTATGTTTTCTGGGCAATTTAGTTGGACAACAAATAGGAGTACTCTTTCATGGGAAAGAAGACTATTTTTCTCACTTTCTGCCTTCCTTAGTTGCCTGTAGCTTTGTGTACAGCCAAGGTGTCCTGTGCTTTTCCCATTCACATTAGTTTGTTTGTTGTTGCTGGTTCTTGTTTGGGCCGTCACGTTGTTGAGACTTTGTTGGTTTTTTTATTTTTTAATTATTTATTTTTATTATTATTATTTTTTATTGAAAAAAAATTCTGCCTCCTCCCCGCCTCCCATTTCCCTCCCCCTCCTCCCACTCCTCCCCCCTCCCTCCACTCCTCCCCCTCCCTCTCCATTCTAACGAGCAGTCAGGGTTCTCTGCCCTGTGGAAAGTGGGTTTTTAAATTGATTTTTATTGAGCTCTACATTTTTCTCTGCTCCCCTCTCTCCCTCTCCCCTCCCCTTCAACACTCCCCCAAGGTCCACATGCTCTCAATTTACTCAGGAGATCTTGTCTTTTTCTACTTCCCATGTAGATTAGATTTATGTATGTCTCTCTTAGTGCCCTCATTGTTGTCTAAGTTCTCTGGGATTGTGATTTTTAGGCTAGTTTTCTTTGCTTTATGTTTAAACACTTATGAGTGAGTACATGTGATAATTGTCTTTCTGTGACTGGGTTACCTCCCTCAAATTTATGTTTTCTAACTCCATCCATTTTCCTGCAAAATTCAAGATATCATTATGTTTTTCTGCTGTGTAGTATTCCATTGTGTAAATATACCACAATTTTCTTATCCATTCTTCAGTCAAGGGACATTTAGGTTGTTTCCAGGTTCTGGTTATGACAAACAAAGCTGCCATGAACATAGTTGAGCACATGTCCTTGTGGCACAATTGAATATCCTTTGGATATATACCCAAATATGGTATTACTGGGTCTTGAGGAAGGCTGTTTTCTAATTTTCTGAGAAATCGGCACACTGAGATCCAAAGGAGCTGTATCAGCTTGCATTCCCACCAGTAATGTCAAATACCTGGATATTAATCCACACATCTTCAAACACCTGATTTTTGACAAAGAAGCAAAAAATATTAAATGGAGAAAAGAAAGCATATTTAACAAATGGTGCTGGCATAACTGGATATCAACACGTAGAAGAATGAAAATAGACCTATATCTATTACCATGCACAAAACTCAAGCCCAAATGGCTCAAAGACTTTGTGCTTTATAACCAGAAGCTTCTCTCCCACTCACCAGTTCCCAAACAACCACTCGGAGGCTTAATGTTAATTACAAACTGTTTGGACTATTAGCTCAGGCTGATTATTAACAAGATTTTACATTTTAACTCATTTCTTTTGGTCTAGCTGTTGCTACATGGCCATGGTGTTACCCCACATCTTGTTTCTCCAGAGGCTATTCTCATCTCCCTGATTCTGCCTTTTTTTTTTTTTCTTTGTGTCTTTGTTTGGATTTCTCACCTGACTCTATTCTGCTTGGCTCTTGGACGAATCAGCATATAAAAAGACATATTCCCAACATACAGAAGGATATTCCATATTGCTGGTGAACCCTCCGATATTACTAGGAGACACAATCTCACAGCCAACTCCCTGATGGCTCTTATAACCTTCCGAATCCTTTTCTGCAATGTTCTAAAGGAGTTATTTTGGAGATATATTCATTGGGACTCAGATCCACAACTCTGAATTTTGATATGTTGTGGTTTAAGTAATGATCTCCATCTGTTGCAGAGAAGTTTCATTGATAAAGAGTGAGGACCATACTGGTGGCCATACTGGTTTGGTAAATGACTATTGTAGGTTCCCCTCTAAGATCCATGACTTCACTTTCCCTAAATGTTGGCCAAGTTCCCAGTGTAGAACCCAAACTGGTACTGATCTGGATTCTTTACAGCTACTGGATAACTTCCATGATACCTGAAATTACTGTGAACACTATTGGAGGAGAAAAACAATCACCAGTCTTACCTGGCACAAATGCTGCAATTTACAATAACAACTGTCTTGGCAAGACTGTCTCGTTGTTAGATGTTTGCCTAGTTGAAACAAACTAGACATATCTGGGAAGAGAAAATCCTAACCAAGATAATACCTCCATAAGTTTGACCTATAGACAAGTCTGTGTGACTTTTTTTTTTTTTTGCCATTAATGATTAAGTAGAAAGACCCAGTCTACTAGGGGAAATGCCACTCATGTATAGGTAGGTGGTCCTGAAGTTTATAGGAAAGCAAACTGAATAAGCCAGAGGAAGCGAGTCAGTAAGCATCATTCCTAATGATCTCTGCTTCAGTTCTTACGTTCAAGTTCCTGCCATGATTTCCTGCTCTTACTTCCTTCAGAGGTGGCCTGTAATGTAAAAGTGAAGTCAAATAAGCTTTTCCTTCCCAAGCCGATTTTGGTCATGATCTTTATTACGGCACTAGAAACCATATTTAAGACAGCACGTTGAGTGGTGCAATGGTAGTACAGACATCAAAAGAGTGACTAGCCACTATTTGGGGAGCTATAAGTCATACTCCACAAAGTGAAATTTATACCTGCTACCATTATCAGGCAAACAAACAAACAAACAAAAAAACCAAACCAACAACAAACAACAAAAAAGACCTATGTCTAGACTTGTGAGAAACCCTAGGAAAGAACCTCCTAGTATTATTTTGCATAATGGGTATGTTATTAATGGACTCTACTCTTTTTTTCTTTCTTTCTTTCTTCCTCCCTTCCTTTCTCTTTCTTTCTTTCTTTCTTTCTTTCTTTCTTTCTTTCTTTCTTTCTTTCTTTCTTTCTTTCTTTCTTTTTGTCGAGACAGGGTTTCTTTGTAGTTTTGAAGCCTGTCCTGGAACTAGCTCTTGTACACCAGGCTGGCCTTGAAATCACAGAGATCTGCCTGCCTCTGCCTCCATAGCGCTGGAATTAAAGGTGTGCGCCACCACTGCCCAGCTTATTAATGGACTCTTAATGGGCTATTTTATACTCATACAATAATGCATCTCTCAACTCTTATCAGAGAGCTTCTATTTGCAGTGAATGTTTATTAATGCAGAGCAACACACCTGGCCAAGGTGCCAAGAACATGAAACTGCCAAATTCTCACTCCTAAATTTGAACATTAATACTGCATTTCTCATTCCAAGGCTCAGGAATGATTTGGAAGAGGATGAAAAGAATATAAGAGACCAAGGTAGTTGATGAACCCAGAAGGGTGGTTTCACATCGTATGAAATTATAGCAGTTGTAACGGTGCAAAAGACTGCTACAAGTCCAAGCCAGTTGAAATCCTCACATAAAAGAGGGAATTGGGCATGACATCTCACCTCTAGACAAGGAGCTGTTGGCAACTGATAGTTACTGGGATTGGTAGAGTCAGCTTTCTCTAAAAAAAAAAAAAAAAAAAAAAAAAATGTTGCCCCTGACATGTCAAACATGAACTAGTGGAAGGGAATGCATTTGGGAATATCTGCATAGCACAAATTAGGTTTGGTGTGTTTAAAAAATGAATATTGTTTGAATGGAAATGGGGATAGGATCTGGGAATAGTAAAGAACTGAAAGTTGCCTAATTTTACTGCATGCATTTCTAAAAATATACATTGAAAACAGGAGCACAAATCTAGTGAAACAGATGACAAGGTTGAGAACACAGAAAGCTTTCTAATAATGATGAGGTTGATGAGAAGACTGTCATGCAAACGTAGAAGGATACTGGTAGAGATGCAGCCGCAGGGAAGATATGCATTGCAGAAACCACAAAGACAATGGCTACCAGTAAAAGAAACCAGTAATACAAGTTTCCTGAGCTTGATTACCTTTACTTACAAGACACATTTCTGAAAATCCTTTCAGGATAAATAAATAGCAATGAGCAAAGTATAGATGAAGATGTCCTTAGCAGGTAAAAGTAAGAGAAAATACGAAGGCAGAATTAGTGAGACTTATTTTTAATGAAAATATATCTTGCATTCAATGAGACTGGTACCTTTTGCTGGTCCTCAGAACAGAGTTCGTAATAAAGCTGGAAGTCACCTGAAACTTAAGACTGCAGCCTGCTCTGTCCTCAGCCTATTTGTTTTCCTAGCCTTTAAAAGTACCGGACCACAATTAACCTTACCTGCTTTAGATTTCCAGCATAAGCAGCTGTTATAACCCAAAATAATAAATAGTTGTTACCTTGCTATGTAGTCTTCCATGTCTCTGACACAAGGGATGCACTTGGTCAAAGATACACACACACATGTTATGTTTGTTTGCACATGTGTGCATATGCATGGATGTGTGCATATGTAAAGAGGTCAGACAGGAACGTTCAGAAGTCAATTATTGTGTTTCCCGTCTATATCATGAAGATGAAACTCCAGCCATCAGGCTTGGCAGGATACGCATTTACCTGCTGAGCTATGTGCTGGCTCCATGTAAGCTATTTTAATGAAATGTTAATTATTGAAGCATGAGGTAATTAAAGCCTTAATTTGAAATTTAAAAAAATACATCATTTTATCCTGTTTTAAAAAGAAACTAATTTACCTCACCCTCAAAGTTTGCTTCCTCTCTATTCTTGAATAAATTACAACCTAGGATCCTGACCATCTTCCTAATGCCTTTCTGCCAACTTTATAACTCCAGGTTATCCTGAAAACACTTCCTTTGTTATATCCCTTCTAGTCTGTCTCCTGATAAAATTGCCAGGAGTCTCATCTGTGACCAACGCCATTCTAGCTTCTGGTTATCAGACATCTCCACTACAATTTCCTTTCATAAAGGCCATATAAGTTCCATGATGTTTCCTACACTGTCCTGCAGCACCTCCCTCTCTCACTGCTTCTTGACTTCCTTACTCCCTTATAGCTTTTGTTCTGGGATCATATTATAGCTTGTGTCTGTGATGCTGCTCTTGGTGGTTTTCTTTGTTGCTTGTTCATCGTTCCTGATATCTGCTATCTTCTATGTCTTCCTCGGGCTATCGTAAGCATTCTCTGTACAGTGCTTTGAAGCTCCTTGAAGTAGTAAAGTTCTTTTCTGGAGCTATTCTATAAAACATCTCTTTCATTTCTTCAATCATATGCTCCTCTGCTGCCCCACAGAGTGGATGTTAACTTAATTCTGTATGATGCTTTTACACAATTTGTATGGTGGAGGCTTCTATGTGCATGTGGGTTTAAAAAAATAATAGAAATATTTAAAATAAAATAACAGGTGTTAGAAATGAAATCATTACGACACAGGAAGAATAGAGAATTTTAAATAGAATAATTGAAAGAGATGAAGGTATGGTTGAGGCTTGTGCATTTAGATTCACTGGGAGATGAAGATTGAGGAATAAGAATGAAAAGAAAGCAAGCAGTCTATGCAGATTTCTCATATACCAGACAGATGTTCTATTTAATAGAATTCTTCTAACATAACAAGTATATTTGGGAGCAGTCTCTCCTGAGAATAATGGTTATAAAAAGTATACTCTGTCCATCATTTTAGTGTGCACATTCCTGTTTTTTTTCTAGACAGGTTTCTTGTGATGAAGAAATACACTACACAGAATAGACTCAAAGATTATCCTATTGCAAATCAACCAATGCATACTGGTCCTTTGTATTAAAATAAAAATGCTTATGCGTGTTTGAAGTATTGTTAGGGACACATTTGGTTTCCTCTGCTTTTTCTGTGTTTATATTTTATGCATCTATAGATGCCATGTCCATTTGTATTAAATATGTTTTCTTCCCTTGTAATCTAAAGATTTTCCCATTACTATAGTATCAAATTGTCATGAGCATCATAAACATAACACTTAGGAAATCATCAGAGGTGAAGAGGAAGAATACAAAGACCAAAGGAAACAATGGATATCTGAAAAACCTGGGAAATTCTCCTCACAATAATGATGAGAGTTAATCACATGCTAAGATATTTAGAGGTTCATACAATTTTATGGAAGTTCTTTGTTAAAATGTAGGATCCTGGGCTGCCCTACCTCAAGAATTTTGGATGGTAACCGAAATTATTATAATTTTATTAAATCTCCTTGTGACCTTCAAGCTGTTACTCCACCTCATAAGGACTTGACTTAGGGCACCATCGTGTTTTAGAGTGACTATTTTCATGTTGGCATCTTCCAAGCTGGTGGTTGCTTGTCGTGAAGTCTACTATCCCTCCACTCTTTGCCTGGGTCACACATCACCCTCTACGGGCTCTCTAGTGATTACTGTCCACGTTCTGAATTAGTCGACCCTTTTCTATTTTGTATGACTACATAACTTTATTGAGATTCTTAATATTTTTGATAGCTAAAGTATTGATTGCAATATTTGTTGAAAGTATACAATTAAAATCTGGGTCATAAAATGAATTTCCTATTATTGTATATTTTTATTAGTTACAACAATTTTAAAACTTAAATATCCCTTGATAATAGTCTTTCATCCCCTCAATTCCTATATATATTATTAGAAAGTTGGGTTCTTTTCCTTATATTCTTATTATAGTGCATACATGTCACTATTGTGTCTTACTTTGTATTTGTTTAATAGCTTATTACAATGATCTGTCTTGATTCTCAAGTTGATAAGTTAGCATTAACCTCAGAAAACAACTCTGAGTCTGTCTGTAAGGGTAATTCTACATAGCATTAGCTGCAAAGGTAAATCTTGTCTGCATGTGGACAGCATCACTCCATGCACTGGGGTGCCATGCTAAGTTAAAAAGGAGGGTGTAAAGGAGTGCTATCATTAATTTCTCTCTGATTTCTGATTCAGATCCACTGTAACTCAGTTTCTCCACTCCTGCCCCATCCATATCTTCTTTGCTAGGGTGTGTTATATTTGGTTCAAATCAAGAGACGAAGTTAAACACTACTTCACTGTAACTTTTCTCAGTATTTTGTCACAGCAATTGAAAAGAGAGTTAATATGCTTGTAACCACTGTTGTTGATTTAGATGTTTTAGAAGTAATTTTTTTTAAAATATTAGCTGTTGAAAAGCATTTTTATCTTTATATGTGATTTCTTTAATCATTTGATGCTGTGTTTGTTTGATTTATGCCAAAAGATATATGCGTGTGAAATGTTACTTTTGCACTTTGTATTTATTCATATATGTACATATGGACATCATGTGCATGTAGTAATATGGAGCAGCACGGCTGGGTCCCTAGTTCCAGCCTCTTATTGGCTAGCTCTTGCACCTGGACTAGCCCATTTCTGATAATCTGTATAGCACCCCAAGGTGTGCTTACCGGGGAGATTCTAGCCTGCCTCTGTCTGGACTGGGAACATCATGGTGACTCACTGACTCAGCTTCCTTCTCCCAGAATCCTCTTCTGTCTACTCCACCTACCTAATTTTCTGTCCTTTGAGGGCCCAGGCAGTTTCTTTATTAGTTAGCCAATGAAAGCAACAGATAAGATACAAGACCCACCTCCATCATTTCCCCTTTTTCTGTTTAAACAAAAAAGAAAGACTTTAACATAATAAAATTACATATAACAAAACTGTTATCAAGGAAGAATTACAATTACAATAATTATATCTATTTTATCCTTTATCATAACTAAGGAAAACTACAACTGTCTATCCATTCTTCAACTCCATCAAAGACTCCAGAAGGATATAAAATTACCTAAACAGTAAATCCAAACTCTAGAAATGACAGAGACAACTCACTGCCTGGACAGTCACCCAAAGTTCCTCTGTACCATTGGGGCATCCATCTTCTGCCTTCAGGCCCATAGTATCCAGCAGACATTTTTCATGAAGCAGGAAATTTCAAAGACAGTTCAGTCACTTTCTGTTGTGTCCTGCAGAATGTCTCTCAGACTCTTTTATGAATCAGGAACCCCGAAAGATCATCTCACCTTTAGGCAAGTTCAGCAGTCCTCTCTCTGTGGGTTCTTTGTGTCCAGTTTATGCATCAGTCCAGGCAAGAACAGTCTCTTGCCCAAATGGCTATCAAACTCAATAAGGATCCTCTTCAATGCCCATCTTCCTCTTGAAGTAGATTGGTGTTGCCAGGAGCAGACGTGTCTCATTGTCATGAAAAACCCTAAGTTATTAAAATATTTTAAAAGCCATATTCTGCAATCTTTGAGAGATATGAAGAATGTCTATCTAACTGAAATATATCTCTATATATCTAGAAAATCTAACATGACTACAAGCTTGACTATTATTTACAATCATTTAACAACAACCTATATTTCCTAATTATACATTACATTTTAAAAATGAACTACACAATCATAATACCTTAATCAAGATCAGAAATACATACACATATAACAAAATTGACTTTAAAATCCACACCAATGCAAATTATTCATATCTATATCATATCCCCCTTTAAATGTAAAGGAACATTTATAAACAATATTTTGGGAACATGGGCACAGTTTTTCTCTCCAAACTGTTTCCTGCTGAATGGGGGCGCTGTTAATCAGATCTTTCATGGTGTAACCTGTGTGCCAGGGTCATCTCAGTTGGCAGTTGAGTGAAGTAATTTTTCGAGGGTGTTCACAGCAACCTTTCAGGAGGGCATGGTCTATCATACCATATCGAATAGATGCAATCCATAGGGTCTGGTCCTCTGTGAAAACAAAAGAAGACCCTCTCCAAAGCATCATATCCTTAGACCCAAATTTTGAAATCGTAATACCCTTATATCCATTCTGGTTCAGCTTGGCAGCCCATGTAATGAAATGACTCTCTGTACTCAGCTCCTTTATAGTCAAAAATTTTAAAGAAAACACAATGTACATAATCCAGACCCTCTGTGAATTTTCCATTTTTACGTGGCTTATTTTTATTTCTTTTACTCTCTTAACTATCTGTACTCTGTCTCTTTAAAGACTTTACCTTTTTATTTTTAAAGGCATTAACTTTATTCTCTCTATACATATATTTTTTCTCTCTCAAGCCTACATACATTCATCCAACAGTGTGATCCATTTAGTGGTCTGTCTGAATCTGTTTTATTGTGAATCTGTAATTCTTTACTGTCCAGGAGCACTTCTTAAAATGTTAAGCAGTTCTTAAAAACTTAACTTGCACCATGTAAGGGTAATACGGTACTGCCTGTGTCCTGTAAAGTCTAAACCTTAAGTGCGCTGTTATCACAGTAATTATGGTAGTTCTTGCTTGAGAGCAGCTCAGTTCAGCATGGCGGAGCTGAGAGG
The DNA here is from genome assembly GCA_963919715.1 of Microtus obscurus. NCBI lineage: Eukaryota > Metazoa > Chordata > Mammalia > Rodentia > Cricetidae > Microtus > Microtus obscurus. The sequence goes on from CAWTZC010000308.1 coordinate 487,319, forward strand.
CACCTGCCTCAGAAACATTTGGTGCCCCTGAGCCCAGCAGAGTTCTAGGCATACAGCAGTCCACATTGCCATCAAGCAAGCCATAGCACTGTACTCCAAATACTCCATTCAAAAGCTCTGTCTCCTGCAGGAGTCAGACAGAGATCAAAATGGCGGCACAGCCCAGAAAGCCGGCATTTTAAAACAGCCAGTTTTTTTCCTGTTGCTGAGTCAGGACAATTTCTTTGCGGCACGCAACCCACAAACAGCAAAAAGCTGTCTTAAATCCTCTCTCTCTCCTTTTTAAGCCCTCTCAGGTTTTACGTGGAGTTCATTAGCATGTTGGGTGCCAATTTGTTGTAATTAAGGTGCAGCAGGGCTGCTGTGTCCTCCCCGCACCTGGCTGCCCGCATGGCTTAGCTTACGCCCCGAAATAATTACACAGAAACTGTATTCTTTTAAATACTGCCTGGCCCGTTAGTTTCAGCCTCTTATTGGCTAGCTCTTGCACCTGGACTAGCCCATTTCTGATAATCTGTGTAGCACCCCAAGGTGTGCTTACCGGGGAGATTCTAGCCTGCCTCTGTCTGGAGTGCGGGCATCATGGCGACTCACTGACTCAGCTTTCTTCTCCCAGCATCCTCTTCTGTCTACTCTGCCTACCTAATTTTCTGTCCTATGAGGGCCCAGGCAGTTTCTTTATTAGTTAGCCAATGAAAGCAACAGATAAGATACAAGACCCACCTCCATCATGTGCATGTGCGCATTTTCATGAACATGTGTGTATGTGTCTGCATTTATGTCAGAGAATAACTTGTGGGAGTCAGTTCCTCTTCCGTTAAGTGCATGCCTAGATCAAATGCAGGTTGTCATGCTTGATGGCAGGCAGCAGTACTCACTAATCTATACTGCCACTATCATGAGTGTTAGTTTATTCATTTTCATATTTGAATCCAAAGAAGCATTTGTGAATAACACCCAGGCATGGATTTAGTGAGACACTGAATACTACTTTCCCTATTGCTGGGAGAGTAGAAAAGTATTATCAGTCACGCAGAAGACAAAGCACTACAGAAGTGTCTTCTACAGCAAAACGTCATCTGCAGAGCTGAAAATGCGCCAAGGTGCTGGCAGTCTGTACCTGCATAGTTCCCAGCACACATGTCTTCCAAGTCATCATACCTTATGGATTGTGTGAAAAAAGTGTGGAAAAGATTCAGAGTGAACGTGACGTTCAATCATGATTGGATATCATTCTACCCACTAATAAGCTGTTCCCAGCTGTGAAGTCAAACTGTAAAGTGTGAAACACATCAGAAACATTCGATTATACTGAAAATGCTGAAATAAACAGAACCTTTAAGAAAAGCCAACAGGAGTACTATAGGAGCTGCAGAGAGCATTTTGTATATGATTTTAATGCAAAAAAATTCCTCGTAAAACATTATGTAGTTCACCAAGTAAGTAAGAAACAATTGTGAGGAGAGCTGTGTACTCATCTCAGGAACTTGGATTTAACCATGGATAGCTTGAGCTGGCTGGACTACTGGGAGTTTTAGTAAATGCATATGCCTTCGGGATGAAAATGATTGCATGGAGAAATGTATTTGTAGTAACCTGGTTTTAAAAGTGCATTTTGTGTGTGTGTGCATGTGTGTGTGTGCATGTGTGTAGGTTTGTGCACCACAGTGGAAATGTGGAGGTCAGAGGACAACTTGAAGGAGTTGGTCCTCTCCTAACACCATGAGGATACCAAGGACTGTACTCAGATCCTCAGGTTTGATGTTCCTAAGGTGGCTTTACACACTGAGTCATCTCATCAAACTTTATTTTTCTGTATAACATGAAGTAAACAAAACTGTCAAGTTGTTTGATTCTTAAATAATTAAAGAGAAATTGCACTAGGTACTTGGTAAGATCAGAAAAGAAGCCTTTAAAACAACAGGATCATGACTACCACACAAGAAGAAAGAAGCTGTGCTCAATGTCATATACATAAACGAATCCAAGTGTTTTTTTTTAACTGAATAGCAGAGTAAGACCCAGTTTAAAGGTGAGACAGCTCAGCAGGTGAAGCTTGCCACCGAATCCAGCACCCTGGGCTTGGTTCCTGGGACTCACTTGGTGGAAGGAGAAAACAAGCCCTGGAATTTGTTCTCTGACTTCCACATTTCCACGCATATTTTACACACATACATGTACACACACACTCACACACTAAATAAAATGGGTCTTAAAAATATTTTTCACTGTTCCATAACGCAGCAGGAGAGTTCTCGCCTGGTGATTATTCTAGCAGTGTGTGCTAATAATCAATTCTCACCAAAGTTAATTTTCTTCCTCTTGGAAATACTGGCAGACAGAAAGTTTTACCATAAATATTTTTGAAGGCTCCAGGCCTTACAGAAAAGTTTTCCTAAGTTTGGTAGGTTAACATCTCCAAGGAGCAGAACTTTCTCCCATGAGTGCACTAGAAGAGATATCTCAAAAGGCTGTAGTCTGAAAGTAGTTTGCCGAAATTCTGCTGACCTGAAATATATATATATATATATATATATATATATATATATATATATATATTCTGAGTTACATAACCTTACTGATAAAACTAAAATATTAAGACTATTTTAAACAAATGTTAATGCTTTTTTTTTCTATTTCGAAATTTACTTTAAAACCTTCAATATTTTGGGACTCTCATTATTATAGCTATAGATCACATAATTCTGTTAGAAAGATGTTGGTTTGTATTTTTTTTCAAGTTGAAAAAAATAGAATTTACTTCTATTGTTGCAAAGATTAAATTTTGAAATTTGAATAATCTTGAAAGAGTTTGTAGCACACAAAGGCTTAAAACTGATAATCATGAAAAGAATTTAATAATGGTAATTGCAGCTTACGCATTTAATTGTTTTAGAATTGCTTTTGTTATTTTAGTGTATGTGTTTTCAAATATATGCACATGAGTGGAGGAGTCTGCAGAAGCCACAGGAGTTAGATTCCTTAGAGTTGGAGTATCAAGTGGTTGTGAACCACTGTACATTGGTGCTGAAAACAAAACACAGGTCCTCTGCAAGAGCTATTTGTGCTCTTAACCACTGCATCAGCTCTCAAGCATCACCTTTTTTATCTTTTTTTTTTCTTTTTTTGTTTTTGTTTTGCAGACAAGGTTACTCTGTGTCACAGTCCTAGCTGTCCTGGAAATAGCTTTTGTAGACAAGGCTGACCTCGAACTCACAGAACTCTGCCTGCCTCTGCCTCCCGAGCGCTGGACTAAAGGCATGCACCACCACCACCTGGCATTCAAGCACCATCTTTAATAATAGAAAAAGAGGAAGCATTTGTTACCACCAAGTACATAATTTTAAAGATCTGATTATTTTTTGTATTTCTATCAAATATCAACAAGATGATATAATTCTAAGGAATCCTTTTCATTTATGTTTAGAATTCTAATTTTTGTTGATAAGATCGTGCCAACATTTTTCATTAATTTGGATTGCAGTACACAAAATCTTCAATTATTTTTGTCTTTTATGAAATTATTAAACCTGAAATAGACTTTTTAATAAGGAAAGGAATAATGATGTGTCAAGTCCTAAAATAAGACCTCTCTGCCTTAGATTTTTAGATAAAATCTGAGCTTTAATATTTTTCCTCTCCCTTAGATTTTGTTTCTAACAAGGATTAAAATCAAGCAAGTCTATGGTAACCAATTAATTAAAAAATAAAGAAATGTTTTTTAAATATTTGAGTCCTTATAGAAAAATAAGAGGGAAGCATTTGACTAGTGTCACAGCTGTTTTCAAGAGCCCTGGAATAAGATGTCTATCAGAAGAAAAGCATCCTGTGCCCTGAACGTGGTCCAATTCACCTAGCTGTAGCGTTTCCCAGGTTCTTCTCAATAAGATGGAATTTGAGACACCAAAGGTCATTGGAGTAAATGACAATAATGGCTGCACAGTAATATCGATAATGAGGCATATAATGAACTGGACTTCATTTTGGAGGTCCTCAGTGACCAAAGAGAGAATTGCAAATGAAGTGGAAATTTAGAGAAGATTAGTCAGGGGTAAAGAGACAAGCCTATTCCGAAAGGTAAAAACTCAGGTTGCTTGCAATTAGGTGTAATGAGATTCTACTGTTAAGTGAAAATCCATTCAATGACAGAAATAATTTAAATAATGAGAAAATCTATGAGATGAGACAGCGAGACCCGTACATCCAGAGTAGATGCTGCAACCTGACTGCCATCGCTGAAAACCACAGTGGATCTGTTTCATCACAGTCCATTTTGATCAATTCCACCAATGTAACAGGTTGAATTTATAACAAAGTTGTATTGGATTCTGAAGTTAGAGTATTTTGTTAAAGTATCATTTTAAATTCTATATTTTCTGAGCAATGTAATTCACTGGCTGATTTCTGACTGTGGCATGTTTGTTCATTCAAGTTTACTTCATAAGTTTTATTAACTCATATACTATCCCAAGCTTTTTTTTTTTTTTTTTTGATCATTTTCATCTTTCTGTTGGTGAATTTTAGGTGTCAGCTTGCTTAGAGATTCCCAGACTGGAAAACATGACTGGTGTTGCTGGGAGGCTACTTCTGAAAGAAATAAAGATTGCTTAGAGGATAAACTAGGGAAATTCTATCTCACACACTAACGTGAATGATCACAGCCCATCTGTAGAGTAAACAATAGAACAAAGATACAGTTTTCAGAATACCCTTGTTCCTCTGCTCTTAGACAACGGAGCTATTGTTTTCAGAATTTGGAAGACAAGCACCAGCCCTCTGCCTTGTCCTGCATTCTTAGAACAGCATCCTGAGCCACAGCTGAATAACTTCATTGCCATCTCCTCTTGTCATCCTCCAGATTTTAGACAGCAGATAGAAAATATCCTTAAGACTCCACTAACACTGAATCGAATCTTATTTTATTGGTTCTGTTTCTTCAGAGGATCCTGCCTAACAATCTGCCGTTATCTATAAGCTATGAAATTCACATGCATTTATCATCTATCACATTTCAACATAGAAATAACCAAAATAATATATTTAGTGCTTCATAACTGTGTTTATCATTAGAAAAAATCCATTTCCTAATAATGCTTTTCCACTGAGGGTGCTCTTTTCCTTTGAGTCAATAGCTACCTACACTTCAACAAGCAAAAACCCCCTTTTAGTCCTCTGTTTTCGTGTAAGAAGGTGGATTGCTGGGGCTGGAGAGATGGTTCAGTGGTTAAGAGCATTGCCTGCTCTTCCAAAGGTCCTGAGTTCAATTCCCGGCAACCACATGGTGGCTCACAACCATCTGTAATGAGGTCTGGTGCCCTTTTCTGGCCTGCAGACATACACACAGACAGAATATTGTATACATAACAAATAAATAAATATTTAAAAAAAGAATATATATGTGTTACTTGTAATAAAGACTTCAAAGTTAAACTCTGTGATTTTTTTATAAACAATATTTTAAAAAAAAAAGAAGGTGGATTGTCATTGTAGCCCTCATTTTTTTTCTTCTGAGTTTATTCAGGTTACATAATAAGGGTTGGGGCTGGAGGTGGAACAATAGAAGAGACTAATTATACTTAATGAAATATATGACAAAAAATGACTCCCTAAAGCATCTAAGCCTGCTCAGCATTCACAACTAAAGGTCATATGATATAGTTTATTTATATAGCTTCTTAGAAATCATGGAAATATATAGTAGAAAAGACAAAAGAACGTCATCTTTCTAATTTTAGGTTTATGGTATGATTATTTAATCATTCTTATAAATACTCTTAAAAGTTGTGAGAATAGCAATTTATCCTTCCACATGGTTCAGTGGAATATTTCTTTCCCCACCCAATTTTCCCAATATCTTTATTAGATAGCACACACAATGTCTTCCATTGTGGTTATTTAACATGTCATGTTGTAAAATTAAAAAATTAAACACGAAGAGATTCATATGATTATTCTTGGATCACAGCTTACAAACAAATACTTTAAGGAAAAAGTAAATACTTATATAAAATTTCCTTGCACATGTAGGAAAAGAATACCCCACAGTGCTCAGAATTTATTTTAAAACTACATAGATTAACCACTTAGTATCCAAGGAAATGTTCACTCCCTTCAATAAATATTATACTCATTATGCTAATTTCATCTGAAGTCTCTTGCAAATTTGATGCTGGGTAATTATTATACAATTGCAGATTAATCTTCCTTTAACCAATTTTATCTTTTTTGACCTGAAATCGAGGCAAAGACACAAACATGTTCATACTTTTGAACAATGGATATAATATATACATCGCTATCATGCTACTTAATTTCAACAGAAAACTTCAACCACAGAGTGATACAGCATACAATAGGTACCAAAAATACGCCTTTGTAGCTGATGTCCCCTGCCTTGTATATAAGTGCTCTGTAGTCACACAGTCCTCAAGAAGAGATAAACAATAACTATATTTTTCTAAAAATAGAATTTACATAAATCTTCACTATGACTTTACTATAGACTTTGGTAGTTTATTATCATTTTATGTAATTATTAAGTAGCAATTACTTCACTTAAATGAAAGTTGATTTATTATATTCTATGTGTGAGTGTTCCTTAGTAATCTGTGAGCTTCTTAATAATTTTAGCATGAATGAAAGAGATTTGCAAGAAAAATATAAGAATCAAGGTAACTAGACTGCATCATATCCATATGTAAAATTACCAAAGAACAAACTTAAAGAAGATATATATTTTAAACAGGGCCTTACTGCATATCCTTGTCTGCTCTGCCACACAAGTTGTAAACCAAGATGACCTTGAACTCACAGACACCTGCCTGTTTCATTTCTGCCTCCTAAGAACTGGGATTAAAGGCATTAACCACCACCAGAACAGTAAAATTTATTTTTAAAATTTGCTTTTTATAAGGCATACAATTTAAAAATTATGATAAACATTTAAAAGTGAAGTAGTTTTTTAAAAAATAAGTGGTATCTACTAATACATTATTATCCTTTGGAAGACTCAGATTTTGGAGCTAGTGTCTTATTCTTTTATTTCTTGTTTTGCTTTGCTACTTATTCACTGTATACATAGAAATATGTGCCAAATTAGTGCAGTGTCTCTAGCCCACAGACAAACCAAAATAGGGTGTTGGCTGGGTTGAAACTGGAGTTGGAGATAGTAGAAAGTCATGAAAGATGCACACTAGGAGTATAACTGATCAACTGGAACAAACAAACAAATCATTGGTCTAGTTTAAACAATCTTAGTTTCCCAAGGTCTGAGAAAAAATATACATAATTCTTTCAAAAATTAAAAACATCCCGTGTTTTCATATTCTTCTCAAATTGATAGAAAATACTAATAATGAATAGATGCAATGACATTAAAAGCTTGTGTAATGTTTTAAATTAATTATTTATAAATGAAACTGCCTTAATTATTTGTGTGAAAATGTTCCTAATGTAGACATACAAACATTGGGGTTGTTGTCTATAAAGTGCTGACCAGTACTGGACACATATTTCAGCTGTATCCTATGAATCTTACTCAATTTCCCTATAATATCAAAGCCATTTATCCTTTCAATTGTCCTCTCTAAGTTTTTGCCTATTTGTGATGTATTTAATGACCAAGTCTTCTAGGACAAAGGGAAAATATTAAATTGCTTGATAACACACAAAAGGCAAGTAAACAAAGGCACTAAAGATCAAGAATTTGGCATGTACTGGATTTTAAATATTAATGAGTATATCTTCCATCATTATTCTTAATTACTCAAAGGCAATTTATGTAAATCTTGAAAGAAAAATAATTGTGTAGTTCTGTGGGGACACAGCAGAGGGCAGTAGAAATTATTGTTAAAAATGATTTTTTCATAAACTGGAACAAAACTGTTGCTAATAAATCTCTCACTATTTCTCTGATAGTGCCCTAATACACCTTGTGTGGAAATAAATTGACACAAAAACAATTATCTCAATTTTGCTGCAAACATTTTAGACTGTGTTTGATTTAAATAGGATAAATTTAAAACATACAAAGAAATTCTTTATTGTTTCCTGAAGAACATACATGAATTTAGATAAGCAACTTACTTTGATTAGAATAGTTTAATATTTTCTGTGGATAATAAACTCATGGAGTTCCCTTTATTTTGAGTCTCAACTAAAACATTTAAAATTTAGATTTCTGGAGTTGAATATTTGCTAAAATTAGTGACCAAAATATATAAAATACTTTTTAATGATTGTTTTGTTCTATCTTGAATCCTACTTGAAAAACAACCCTATGAAAATTCTCCTAAGCACAATGGTTACTTTGTGATAATGTCAGTGGCTTACATGACATGTTCTGCAGAGACATTTTGCAATCTGCCATGTGTGAAATCCTGCACAGGAGCAGAGACAGTCAGGCAGTTAATATGTCCTCCGTGTCATCTCTATGGATATAATAGCACAGATTGTGTAACAGTATATAGCAAAAGCACCATGTTTTTTCTAGGATTAGACATGTGATTGCTGCACATTATCATTGTACCAAATGCTTTAAAGATCTATTTTTAAGCTTAACTGGGATTTTATTTGTTAATTAAAGTGGCCTACAAAAACCGTAGAGAATTATTTGAAAGAAACAAAGCACATTTCACTCTACCAGGAGAGGAAAATTTATATGCCATTTTACTTTGGTCACTCCATTCTCTTTTATTCACAAATAAATATGGAAAGATGACAGGAGAGTTTAAAAATTAGATGGTTTGTGTTGTGCATTCTGAATAATATGATGATGACCCTTTATCTGGAGAAAGGAGAAGGCTGAGTTTTCTTCTGCAGAATATGCTCACGTATAGTTAAAATCTTTTTGACAGTTAAGAAAGGGAAGTTTTCAACTGTCTGTTCCAGCCACAGAACCAAGTCACAAAATACAGTACATTATCATCACATTGTGGTCATAATTGTTTTCCTTAATTTTAATCAGTAATCATACAGTTTCTTATGTACTTATAAATTACTAGTTCCTTTGTATAAACTTTTGTCATGGCAAGTGCCTTTGAAATTTAGTCTCATTGTTGTTGGATAAGAAACTGGATTTTCAAGAATGCTTTATAAGTTATAAGTTCTAGAGCTGTGAAAATGTCATGTGATCCTTATGGAAGTAAGTTTGAGATGAACTGAATTAGTTCAATATGTACCACATGAAGAATGATTGTTTGTCTGGCTTTTCTTGCAGGATAGGGAAACCACACTGAGATATAAGTGTAAAACAACCACCACAGTCCTGGAGGGGAATGGACAGAAATTCACACGAAGGAAGCTGCGTACTTATGCTAACATTGATACTAAGAAAAAATAAAAGACACAGTAATAAAACAATAGAACATTAATTAAACCTTTCTTTTATTGAATGCAAAATCTTTAGGACTTTATGGTAATATATTCTAATTTGAGGTTATAATCAATTATACACTGCTTACCACAGCTATCCAATTGAAAATAGTAGTAATAATAATAATTTTAATTTCCAGTTTTGGTATCTACATATTACTAGAAAGTTTCTGTGATTTTCTGTTAGTCGAGGGTACTATACAAGTCAACCAGTACTTAAGCTGTCTATTAATTATCATGAGCCACCTATATGGACATATTAGACATGCATGGGGATGTGTTGGTATCATCAAAGGGAATGAGACAATTGGAGAGATCATATTTCTCTTAACAGACAAAATATAAAGAACCCTATAAAATCTTAAGATATTATATTTGTGTATAACTATCTTTAGGAAGAACAATATGAAAACGGTTTAAGTGGATACATTAGACAGGTGAAATAAAAATTATTTTATGCCCAAAATACTGTGATACATTTTTGGGAATATTTGTATACTTTTATAATGTATTTTATATTATATGTTCATTGCTTACTCATTTTCCATTAACCTTATCTTGTTCTCATTTCTTTGAGACAGGTCCTGAAATCACCAAGCAGACAGCAAAGTGTTAGAATAAGTATAAAGATGGAACATAAATTACACTATGTATCAGAAAGTATGTTAAAGATTTTATTATGTCATTTGCCTCACCCATTATGATGCCTGCCATTGTAATTATATAACAAGTTCAAGGTCACATGATCACTTTTGCTAACTCTGGAGTTTGATGTGTGAGAATTAATTGTGGAGAATGCCACGGATCCAATCAATATACTATATCCATTGCACCTTATTTTATATTATATAAGGGTTAAGTTTTCTAAATGTGCATATTGGTATATTTGTATTTGTAAAATTAGTCATTATTATAATGTTTTCCCTATACTCTAGATGTTTTTCTCCCTAGCTGTGTTTGTTTCCATAACACAATCAATTGAATGATTATTCAACTGTGACTCTTTTGAAACTCATATGTTGTTGTGATTGGAGCAGCTGGGCTGCGACTTGCCACTCGGTAGCTTTACCTGAAATAATTACACGGAAACTGTATTCTTTTAAACACTGTCTGGCCCATTAGTTCCAGCCTCTTATTGGCTACATATTGATCTAACCCATTTCTAATATTCTGTGTAGCACCACGAGCTGGCTTACCAGGAAAGCTCTTAACCTGCGTCTGTCTGGAGTGGGAGAATCATGGCGACTGCCTGACTCGGCTTCTTTCTCCCAGCATTCTGTTCTGTCTACTCCACCTATCTAAGCTGCTGTCCTATCAAAAGGGCCAAGGCAGTTTCTTTATTAACCAATGACTTTCCTCTACCAATATGTCATTAACTAAGGTACAGATATTTATTAAACTTTTAATTAACTGACAAAATTAGTCACTTTTATTTCAATAGGATTAGAGAAAATGTTCTGTGTCTCAGATTTCAGTCTTTTCTTCTAATTTGATGTTTTCTTTTACTATATTGATTATAGTTACAATAAATTAAGCAAGATGGTGCACTATCTTCATCATTGTTTTTATATTTAGGAAATAAGGCTGCTATTTGATGAGGCATTCTGAGATTCTTTGAAGACAGTTTGATGCTTTCATTCATATTGAATTAGGTATAGTATAGGCGTGTATATCTGTAAAACTAACGAATGCCATGTTATGAAATGTACAATTGAAAACTCATCTTAAATAGGACTTGTATTATGGTGAGATTTACAATAATATGATAACAATGTCTACCTTGAATAAAGATAGGTGAATACAAGGGTAAGAGTGGTAATATTCAGTTTCATAAACATGCATGTATTTCATGCTAAAAATTATTGAATATATAGTATATGTGTGTTATAGTTTGTACATTGTACATTTGGGTGTATGAGGTAATTTGGGCTCACCTATGGAAATCGGAGCTCAATTTGTGGGTATCAATTCTTCTCCTCCTTGTTAGTCCCAGATAGAACTCAGGGCATTAGTCAGAGAACCATGCTTATTATTCACTAAAATCTCCTGTCAACTCCACAGACATGTTTCTTAAATTTAATTTACTTTGATTTTATAATGAAATAAATTAAATCATTTCTTGTTCTGCTTTCCTCCTCCTGAAACATATCTTATAGACTTGCTTGCTCCCCTTTAAGGTCTACATAAATGTGCTTTCAGATGAGTGAGAGAATTCCTGCTTTGTAGGCATGGGCAGAAGTAGGTGGACAAAGGATGAGCTAATGGATTTTTGATAGATTGTCGATTTTTCTCTTTTAATTGATGAAATCACTTGGTTTTATTCTTTGAGGAATCCCTACAACTAATTTTGAATTTTTGATACCAAAATTAAAGTTGTTTACAATATTATGTAGTAATTTTTAATCTAATAGAGAAAAACTTAAAACCCAATTTTAGTATCTGTTCTTTAAAGCAAGCTTAAAATAATTAATTAATTTAATAAGGAGGTTCTAAGTAGACACCACTTTCCTAGTGGAAATTTTTAATGATTAAAGCAATGACTGATTATCTAAAAATCAATGAGAAAGCATAAAAAACTCTAAAATTTAATAATAGTGTTTATATAATCATTTTTCAAAAGGATACAAACAACAAATCAACACAAAAGAAAATATTGTAGACAATCAAGCATTAATCTTATCTAAGGGTATTTATTTAACCTTTCATTTCATGACCTTTATTTTTACTTAGTTGTAACCATATTAATTTTTAAAACAACCCTCTACAACATACTTTAATCCTAATGTTATTATTGTTATTACAAAACTTAGAAAACAATCTTAAGTGAAAGTGCAGGAGGAAATAACAGCAGACGGTCTGGACTCAGTGTGAAATTCATCATGGAGAAGATACCTGGTTTCTGTTCAGATGATTCCTCCAGTGAAAAGGGAAACCATTCTTTCAGTCTCATGTCATGGTAACATAATTGTTGATGCAAAAAAACAAACAAACAAAAGAAAAACACCCAAGTGAGCTCATCTTAAAGGGAATAAATGATAGTGATTCTGGTGTCATTTGAGCAACCACAGTCTGGGAATGCAGAATTATATTACTCTAAATTCCATGTTTTCTTCTTTTTCTTTGCATTACCTGCCTTCTCCCTTTCTTTCTTCCATATTTGCTAACTACCACAAAATATTACCATATGAAATATAAAATTTTGATGAGGTAATTCAGGAACCTGGTAAACTTTTGAATGCATAGATTTACAAGTTCATAATTTTGTAGTTGGCTCAGATTCTTTTGCACATTAACCGAGAACCAATGACTCAACTGGAACTCCATCCCAGAACTATTTTTAAAGTGCTAATCTAAATCTTTAAAACTTCTGTTAGTATATATCTACATTGTTTCATTAATAATGTCTGCTTTCTGTATCACATACCAATTGTTTTTTGTTTCTATTGTAAAACAAATGTATATGTCAAATAATGCTTCTTGAGCTTAATCCCAAAGGAGACATTCTGAACAGTACAAACTCTACATAAACTTGAGTATGATCAGACAAAGATGAAGCAAGACTTGGTTTGAATCTTGACTTCAAATCATGGAACTTAGTAAATAAGAGTTCTTTCTATTATTGCAGATACTTTAGACTCAGTTTTAATAATCTACTTAGTGGCTCATAACTTTCTACAACTCCTTTTCCAGGGAATTGGACACCTTCTTTTGGATTCCAATGGTATCAGGTGGGCAAAGAATATAATACTTACATGCAGACAAAATACTAGTGTAAATACAAAAAAGTAAACTAATACTTTTAAAAGATTGACTCCAAATATTTTTGAATATATGTGAAATGAAATGTTAACTTAAATAATTGGTTTGATATGTACCTTAGCATATGTTATATTAGAAATGAGTTTTAAAACTCATTTGACTGCCTTCTTAGCCTTGCTTAGCCTTTGAATATTCAATATTCTTAGCAGATAGCATTTAATTTTTGACAAATTGGAAATAGTAAAATTTATTGTATTTAGCAATCTGTTTCTACAAAAGTTTTAGTTAATTTTAATATTTATTAAATACAGATGATAAATTTGTAGTCCCCATCATTAGCACACACACACAATTAACACACACACACACACACACACACACACACACACTGGAGTTAAGCGATCAACAATATTCTTGTATTTAAGAAAGGCAAGCTACAAATACAAAATTCTATGGAAGTGTTTCATGAAAGCCCTAAATCTCTTTGTCCACAAAGATCTCAAAAAATGAGTAGTAAGTATGAAAAATGTGTTTCAAATTAAAAAAAAAAAGGATGGAAGGAGTGAGATGCTGATTTTAGAATAGTAGAAAACAGGATTGAGTGATCGCTGTGGGCTGAATCGATGGAAAGGTCAGGAGAGAGGACTCAGAGTGAGGGAGATGAAAAAGCATCCACTTCCTGTGATTGAAAGAAATTCAGACAAAGGGATGCACATAGATCTTTAGTACTTGACTTATCTCAAGATTAAACAGCAAGATCACTACAGATCTGAAAAAGGAAATGGAGACAAATTTGAAGGAGTAAAAATGCCTAAGAAGCTAAGGGCTAAAATTTCTGTGCAGTGCAATACTTAGATTTAAGAAAAATTTCTTCTCGGTGTCACAAAGAGTTCTAAATCTTATGTATCAAGAAGGACTAAACAAGATATATTAACCAGTCAAATTAAATTTGATCAGAATAATAACTAAGTTTTGGACTTAGAGAACAATGAAAGTTTAAGAGCTTTTTTATAATTCTTTTAAAATTGCAAGAAGACAGACATACTGATTGTCCAAGGAGAGGTAAGTAATGAGACATGCTGAAGTTACTGATTGTAACTTATTTACCAGTAAACTTAATGCTAATTTTTTCTTTTTTTCTTTCTTTTTGTTTGTATGTTTTGTTTTTTGAGACAGGGTTTCTCTGTAGTTTTGGAACCTGTACTAGCTCGTGTAGATCAGGTTGCCTGAGAACTCATAGAGATCTACCTACCTCTGCCTCCCAAGTGCTGGGATTAAAGGCATGAGCCACCACTGCCCAGAAATGCTAATTTTCTTAAACTGCTTAATTATTTTTCAAAAACTTTAAGACTGCCAAGGAAACAAGGACCAGTTTTCTTCAAGAAGAAGCTCTAAAGCCTAGAGGGACAACCCTAAGCACATGGACATATGGACAATAATAGCTGAATACACACAAGGTGTTATATAATTATGAATGTTTATAATCTCTAATTATTCATAATACCACATTATTATATATTAAATAATTATAGAAGAAAAGATCAAGAACTCAAGAGGGATTGATAGAGAATACTGGAAGAGAGTTGGCATATCTTTTGTCCTTGTCAGCCCATGTTTAGACAGTCACATTGGTGAGATTTTAAGTGTGCTGATCCTGACATTACTAAGAGATACAATCTCACAGCAAATCACTCTTCTTCTGACTCTTAAAATCTTCCCAACCTCTATTCCAGGAGGATCTCTGAGCCTTAGCTGACAATGTTGCTTTCTAGAAGTTTCCCAACAGGATGAGGCTCCACAACTCTGCATTAGATTGCAGGTTTTATGTAATGGTCTCTGTCAGTTACAAAAAGATGTTTTCTTGATGAGAGGTGAAGACTACACTTATGTGTGTGTGTACGGACAATTTTTTGTTTATTTGCTTTTGAGACAGAGTTTCTCTGCAGCCCCGAAGCCTGCCCTGGAATTAGCTCTTGTAAACCAGGCTGGCCTTGAACTAACAGATCTCTGCCTGCCTCTGCCACCCTAGTGCTAAAATTAAAGGTGTACATTACCACTGACTGGCTCCAAATATTTAGAATTTAATTAGGGATTGTGTTTGTTTATTAAAAGAATGGTTATGGATTCTACTCAGGAAGAGAACACCAATTGGTTAACCATTAACATGGTTAGTTATAAAAACATACATGCAAATATTATTACATAGACCAAGCAGGTTTTATTTAGGAATACATATATTCAAATATATATTAATATATGTCATATTTTATATATATCAAATAAATCATTGCTGGCAAAATCACATCATTAGTACTTTTTACTGTAGCCAAAATCAACTACCTAAATGGACTTTCAAGTTTTATGGATTTTGATATTAAAAAGGAAGATTGGAATATTTCCATGTATAAATAGATTTTTTTACAGAACACCCACTTAAATTTGAATTATTTCTAATTGCATAAGCCTGTGTTCATTGAAGTGTAAAGGAGTAATATTATACTAAAATTATTCTTGTTTGTATGAGAGAAATTGTAATTGTTTCAATTATGAGCTTTCCTCTTTAATTTTATTTCCAAGTAGTTTGTTCTCATTGTGTATTCTTCCTAGATAACTTACGTATACAATACTATCATCATAATCTCCATTTCATTTACACTGTGAGTAGCTGCATCCGTCTTTTTTCTGTTGTCCAGCGAATATAAATTAATGAAAAAGTGTCTTAAGTTAGCACTCTAAGTTACCAAGTTGAATTACTGTATAAATTTAACACATCAGTTCTTCAAGTTTAATTTTAATCATATGATTTCTGAAAAATGTTTTTAATTGCCAAAAATGTCTCCTTATCAATGACTTTGTAATATATTATCTATTAAAATGAAAATAAAATTACTGTCTATGTTTATTACCATTTTCAACATATCATATAAATGATTCCATTTGTTTTCACATTTATAATTTGTTTATATTTGTTTGATGTGATATAGTGAAATATAAAATACAAAAGTGGGTTTTCTCAAGACTTTAAATCCATTTCAAAATCATGCACGGGAGAGGCCATGATAACAACTCATGATAAATGGAATTTCTTTTTTTTTTTTGGTGCTTTTTTAATTTTTTTTGTGCAACTTTTGCAGCAAAACTGATAATTTTCTTTTAATATTTTTGTTACAACATTCAACAAATTCATTTAAACAATAGAATACTTCTCTAACCAGGTCTCTTTGTTCTCAGTCTATATAGTTATATTCCTAAAGAAACATTAAGTATTAGGCAAATGAAATTGATGCATGTTATACAATATGTTAACTTGATGACAGTCAAGGGAATTTGGAAGATTTTGGAGTTAAGCTGTGTATTCAGCACTTCAAATAAACTGATGAACTCAGCTTATTAAAAAGTAAATATTTATGGATTATAAGATAACTCAAATAAAAGAACAACAACTGGGTCTTAACAATTATTATTATTTCTGAATTCAAATGAGTAAAATAAGTATTTTGTGGAAATTGGTTCAATCTCAATGAAAAAATATCAAGTATTTTTGGAGTGATATTTCCACTACATAGCACAGTATATATAATAACTTCCAAAGAATAATCCACATTTGAATTGGGTTTGGATAATGACAGGCTATCACACATAAGTACATAGTGTTTATTAATATCTTGACTATACTCAGAATTATTTTAAAACTTAATTTAAAATTATTTTTATGAAAAGATACTCTTGCGTTGAAGTGTTATCTGGGAAGAGATTTTACTTGCAAAAGGCATAGAAGCATTATTTATTATGATGGCAATATGCTGACATCAAAGGAAAATGTTTGGTTTTTGTGATTATTTCAGTGGTTAGGGTTCACATTGTGATGAGAAATGGTGTTGGTGTTCTTGCTTCTGTTTTATTAAGACATGGTTGTTTTCACCATGTAACCCCTGAATGATCTGGATCTTGTTATGTAGGCCAAGATAGCTCTGAATTTGTGGTAATCTTTCTGTCTCTGTCTCTCAGTGCTACAATTACAGGAATATGCCAACGAACTCAATCAATAATTGTTTATGATTTAAGATTATTTTGCCCTGATATTTGAAATAATTACAGATAGAGGTATATTCACTCATTCATGTTCAAACTCTGAAATCTAGACATAGTTTAGAAGCAAGCATATATTTTGTGCTGATTATTTTATATGTATTGTGTTTGTGTGTGTGTTTTCTTTTAGTGATTCTTTGTGGATTTCACACCATGCATTTAGATCTCATATCTCCCTGTCCCCTGATATCTGCCCTGCACTCTTGAAACCTCCCTACCAAAACAAAACCAAATAAAGCAAAGAATCAAATCAAAAATAAAAACCACGAAAGAAAAAGATTGTCATGGAAGCTGTAGTGTGACCTGTTGAGACACAGAGTTTACCTCTAGTCAGTTCATTTTTATACTTGCAAGTGTTAACTCTCAGGAGTCGCTGGCCTGTCTCCAGGCCTCCGGTTTCCGATACACTGTTGGGTCTCCTCATAGATAGCCCATTGTTGTCCTGTGTCATGGGGAGCCTGCTGGTTTGTATCTGTAGGTTTGGTCGCTTCACATGTTCCAGCAATTCATATGGTGGATATTGGGGTGGGCCGACCCGTAACCCTGGTTGGGCCTAGGTGGTAGCTGGTTGGATTTGCTCCCTGGCTTTCCCTCATCAGTACTACCCTGATGAGGTAGCTCTCCAACACTGCCTAGGACAGCTCACCCAGTCCAGCTTAAAGCAAGAAGCAAGGCCAGTGCTCCTGCTCTGAGGCTCTCTCACTCACCTCACCAGCGCCAACTCTACTGTTTTGCCCAGGCAAAGTGCAGGGTTCTTGCCACTTAAAAGTTACATAAAGCACTGTGATATTTAAGATTTTCTCTACCTCCAACAATCAGTTTTCTATTTTTGCCCGGCAATCTTGTCTACTTCCAATATCCATAAGGATAACTATATGTTTTTCTTTGGGTTCACCTTCTTATTTAGCTTCTCTAGGATTGCAAATTATAGGCTCAATGTCCTTTATTTATGGCTAAAAACCAATTATGAGTGAGTACATCCCATGTTCATCTTTTTGGGTCTGGATTACCTCACTCAGGATAGTGTTTTCTATTTCCATCCATTTGCATGCAAAATTCAAGAAGTCATTGTTTTTTACCGCTGAGTGGGACTCGGGGGTGGGGTGGGATGGGGGAAAGGGGAGATGGGGAGAGAAAAGTGAGAAGGGGAGGATGGGGGGAGCTTGGGGGAATGGGATGGCTGGGATAAAGGAAGGGTGGATATGGGAGCATTGAAGTATATATCTTAATTAAGGGAGCCATTTTAGGGTTGGTGGCTGCTTTCAGACTGGAGGGGGGGAAGTGGGGGAAGGGGGACGGAAAAGGGAGGCAGGGAGGAGGCAGGTGGTGGCGCAAGCCTTTAATCTCAGCACTCCGGAGGCAGAGGCAGGCAGATATCTGTGAGTTCGAGGCCAGCCTGGTCTACAAGAGCTAGTTCCAGGACAGGAACCAAAAACTACGGAGAAACCCTATCTTGAAAATTCAAAAAAAAAAAAAAATCAGTTTTCTACACTTCGGAACAGCATTGTTTCTGTTGATGACGTTTTCCAAAACCATTTCTTATGACTGATTTACAATTCTTCTCTGTTTCTGTACAGAAAGTTCCATGACTCACTATTTCATATTTTCACTGGTTGATGTTTTCCATCAGGTCAGTTGGAAACAGAACTTCTTTAAGTTATTTGCAAATAGAAAGGACACATTACTCGTTCAGTCATTTTGGTTGGAAGTAATCTCTTACAAGCACACTGTGGAGCTCAGGCCTCTGACGTTTTTGAGTTTTCTTTCTTTGGCTTTGAATAGTTATAAGTCACCTATGTGTTAATGTGAATATTTAAGAGGAAGACTTTTAATGACTTCATGTTCTCTTTCTGTGAGGCATTCTCTATTTTTATGCCCAAACCAGCAATTACCATCTGCATTGTTTTCTCAAAACAAACAAATAAACAAACAAAAACATTAGGTTTATATTTTTGAATCCTATCTCAGGTTTTCTTTGTATATCAGTCCTTATTCCCTTATGAAGATTTTCCTGACAGAGAATACTGGCACAGTCACTCAATTCATGTTTTCTTTTTTTCTTTTTCCTTAGAAATTTGTACCTTTTTTATTCAAGGGCCAGGGTCTTGAAACTACTGTTTATTTTCTATATATCTTCTTTGTTTGCTTCAAGAAGGAATTTTGTTATCATTTCTCATATTATAAGTATATTAAATAAAATTTAGGTTGTGTGTGCCTTTCTGGTTTGATTCCTTTGGTAAGAAACTTTAATGACATACATATAACAGCAAGAGTACTCCCTGAATACTTGGCCATACACTTGTGTAAGAAATACCTATATTTCTGCTAATCAGGAGTTGAACTTCTACTAAGCTGAAGCTCAACAATTGCCTTACTTAAACAATGGACTAAATGTAAGCTCTAAGCAAGCATGATGTATCTTTATCTGACTAACCTGCTCTTTACATGAATACGGTCTGCTGGCACTGTCAAACAGAATCTGGAGACTGTTTCTAGATCTGAGGCATTCTTGATTAGCAAATTGTACTTTCCTTATTTAAATTAGGATAAATGCCATTTGTCTAAAATTGTCATTTCAATAAGATGAAGCCAAATTTTATTTTTTAGTCACATTTTAGTGTTTAAAACAGTTCATTCTCTCCCTTTACTTGTTTAATTAGAGTAACAGTGCCTCTTATTCTCTAAAACTATTGATTACAGAGCAGGGAACCCTGATTGCCCTTTGAGCTGACGAGGGAGGGTGACATGATTGGGGGAGGGGGAGGGAAATGGGAGGCAGACGTGGGGAAGAGACAGAAATCTTTAATAAATAAATAAATCAAAAATAAAAAAAATAAAAACCCTATTTATTACATTACTTTCATTTTTTTCTAAGTTCATCCTTTGCTTTGCTTTTGGTATGGATTTTTCCACTTAAGCTACACAATCTGGTGTATACCTTTAAGATTAAGAACATAGAGGTAGAGAATTGGGGATCTCTGTGAGTTTTAGGACAGAATTGTTACATAGCAAGTTCCAACTATGGCTACATATTCTGACCTTGTTTACAATATTGTATACTATATATAATATATATTTATATTATATATTTATTTCATTCATTTAAATTTAAAGGGAAGTTGTATGGGAGGTTCTTCTGTATATGTGTTGCTTTTATTGGCTAATGAATAAAGAAACTGTCTTTGGCCTGTACAGTCCAGAATAGAGGTAAGCAGGGGAAACTAAACTGAATGCTGGGAAAAAGAAGGTGGAATTAGGGAGAAGCCAAGTAGTCCCAACAGGGACAGACAAGCTGGAACCTTACTGGTAAACCTCAAACCTTGTGATAAAATATAAAATAATAGAAATGGGTTATCCAAAGATAAAGGAGCTATTTAGCAGTATGCTTAAGTGATAGGCCAAGCAGTGATTTAATCAATAGTTTCTGTCTGATTAAACTAGGGCTGAGCAGCTGGGCACAAACAAGTGACCTCTTACAACAAAATGGTGCACCAACGTGGTTGACTATATCCATGTTAAACATGAGAAAGTTTAGAAAGAAATTCTAGGCACAAAAGAATAGAGTTGAGCATGGCTTAACACTATGGCTCCTTTAAGAGGTTTTTCTGATTCAGCAGTAGTATAAAAACAAAAAAACAAAACAAAACAACAACAACTACAACAAAAAAAAAACACGTACGGTTTTGAAACTGCAGATTTTGGGGCATGGTGCTAGCACGAGCACCATGGGAGGTTTTGGGAGGTTGGTTATAAAACACTTAAATGGGGTTTGTGATCAGAATGCTACAACTTGCTTAATGGCAACATAAACCTGCTTCTACCTGACACTGAATCTGGGGTGGAGAGACTAGCTCCAAAAGGCAAAGCAGCCTTAGTTCTAGCCAAGGCATTTTGTATTTTAAGAAGCGCTCCTGGACAGAAAATGATTTCAGATACATAATAGGACAGATTCAGGCATAAAACCTTTCTTTTTATTTAAACAGAGGAGAAATGGTATGGGAGGTTCTTCTGTATATGTGTTGCTTTTATTGGATAATGAATAAAGAAACTGCTTTGGGCCTATAGCAGGGCAGAATAGAGGTAGGTGGAGAAAAATAAACCAAATGTTGGAAGAAAGAAGGTGGAATCAGGGAGAAGCCATGGAGCCACCGCCAGGGACAGTCTCACTGGAACCTTATCAATAGGCAATACCCTTAAGTGATTGACCAAACAGTGATTTAATTAATACAGTCTCTGTGTGATTATTTTGGGACTGAGCATCCAGGAGCAAGCAAGTGGCCTCTTACAACAGGAAGGATGCATAATATATGTGTCATGCAAATTCTGTTTCTAGAACTTAGCTCACTTTAAATCACATTCTTTGCCAAAGATATAATGCATTTACAAAGTTTTAATATGGCAAAGCTAGCACAAACTAGTCACAAAGATGTCATTTTGTTAATTTTAACAGAGAACTGGAAAATCTAAAGTACAAATGTATAACATCAACCACTTAGTGTCTCAAGTTTTCTTTGTTCTTTAACATAGGTATTTTTTCATGCAGTGTTTTCTGTTTATGTTTGCCCCTCCCATAGCTCACCCCAGATCCATATATATATATTTCTTTTAAAAAAAATGATATGTTCATGTGTGGGTTTGGAGGCATACATATGTTTGTATTCAGGTGCTCTCTGAGGCATAGGATCCATTAGAATTGGAATTACATGCATGAGTGAACTGCTTCTGTGCACTGTTGTGTTGGAAATTAAACTAAGATGCTTTTTGCTGGAGCAATATGAACTCTTACATGTTGAGATATTCCCCTATACTTCAATGAGTCATTTTTTATATTTATTTTTCTGGCTTTAACTATTGTTATATAATGAACTTGTTTCCATTTTAATTCATGGTATTGGTAAAGTAAACTTACATGGTGTTGATGTTCTGTGAAAAAAAATTTATTAATAAAACATTTAGCTTAGGAGTTAGTTACACATTCGTGAAGCCAACTTCTAACTTCTAACTATTTGGAGTCCCAAAGTAGTTCATAAACTTCTGCAATCCATCATATCTATGATGTAATGTTTTAACTAATAAAATGATATGTGTGCACAGTTTTGTTAGGGTTTTTTTTATTATTTTTTTGTTTATTTTTTTAGTTGTTAAAAAAATAATTCTACCTCCTCTCCGTTTCCCATTTCCCTCCCCCTCCTCCCACACATGGCCCCCTCCCTCCACTCCCCTCCCCCTCTTCCCCTTCCCCTCTCCCCTTCCCCCCCACTCCATTCACCCTCCCTCTCGAGAATGAAGAGCAGTCCAGATTCCCTGCCCTGCTGGAAGTCCAAGGTCCTCCCACTTCTATCCAGGACCAGGAAGGTGAGCATCCAAACAGGTTAGGCTCCCACAAAGCCAGTTCATGTATTAGGATCAAAGCCTAGTGCCATTGTCCTTGGCTTCTCATCAGCCTTCATTGTCCGCCATGTTCAGAAACTCCCATTTCATCCCATGCTTATTCAGTCCCAGTCCCGCTGGCCTTGGTGAGCTCCCAATAGATCAGTTCCACTGTCACAGTGGGTGGGTGCTATGTGCACAGTTTTGAAAAGGATAGTGTCTACCTGACTCCTTTTTTTTTTATTGGAAAAAAAAAAAGAAATTTCTGCCTCCTCCCCGCCTCCCATTTCCCTCCCACTCCTCCCTCTCCTCCTCCCCTCCCCCCACTCCTCCCCCTCCCTCTCCAGCCTGAAGAACAGTCAGGGTTCCCTGCCCTGTGGAAAGTCCAAAGTCCTCCCCCCTCAATCTTGGTCTAGGAAGGTGAACATCCAAACTGGGTAGACTCCCACAAAGCCAGAACATGAAGCAGGATCAAAACCCGGTGCCATGGTCCTTGGCTTCTCAGAAGCCCTCATTGTCCACTAAATTTAGAGATTCCGGTTTTATTCCATGCTTTTTCAGTCACAGTCCAGCTGGCCTTGGTGAGCTCCCAAAGAATCAGCCCCACTGTCTCCACGGGTGGGCGCACCCCTTGTGGTCCTGACTTCTTTGCTCATATTCTCTCTCCTTCTGCTCTTCATTGGGACATTGGGAGCTCAGTCCAGTGCTCCAGTGTGGGTCTCTGTCTCTATCTCCATCCATCGCCAGATGAAGTTTCTATGGTGATATGCAAGATATTCATCAGTATGGCTATAGGGTAGGGTCATTTCAGGTTCCCTATCCTCAGTTGCCCCAGGAGCTAACTGGGAACATCGCCCTGGGCACCTGGGAGCCCCTCTAGATCCACGTCTCTTGCCAACCCTAAGATGGCTCCCTTAATTAAGATGTGTGCTTCTCTGCTCCCCTAACCAACATTCCTTTATCCCAATCATCCCGTTTCCCCAAGTTCCCCCCACCCTCCCCTTCTCACATTTCTCTCCTTTTCTCCCCTTACCCCCCTCCCACCACACCCCCAAGATCCCATTTATTTGTCCGGCAGTCTAGTCTACTTCTATATAGGAGGATAGCTATATGTTTTTCTTTGGGTTCACCTTCTTATTTAGTTTATTTAGGATATCATATTATAGACTCACTGACCTTTATTTATCTCTAGAAACCAATTATGAGTGAGTACATCCCATGTTCATCCTTTTGGGTCTGGGTTACCTCACTCAGGATAGTGTTTTCTATTTCCATCCATTTGCATCTACCTGACTCTTAATGAAAACTAAAATCTATGTAATATTCTCTACTTTTTTTGAAAGGAAAACACAAGAATGCAAACTATTTTATGTCAAGGAACATGAATGCAGAATTATTTACAAGAAGTCAAATTATGTTTAATTTTCAATATATGGAATTTATAGACTATTGTCAATCTTCTTCCTCCTTTAAACTTCATGCATAACTTATCTTATGGATGACTGTGACAGAGCAGGAAGTGAGGATCCTATTCTGCAATTCCCAAGGCAAGCTAGAACAAAATTTATTTCTCATTACAAAATTTGCTTAGCATCTAACAAGCCCTCAGTTCTATACCTTCTGATGTACTCTGGCCCCACCTTATATTTTATATTAAAAAGATGTCAAGAATATAAAAGTGAACAAAGCAAATAGCATTTCAGTGTTTCCAAGGAGATATTGAGTGGCTACAAAGCCAGAATTATGAGGACCATAGGATGACAAGGAAGTAAAGAGGTTCACTTACAGATTAGATCTGCCTTTAATATGATAGGGGTTTTATCTCTTCTTGGTGGTACAACTATTCACTTCAAAATTCAGAAAACACAGTGTCTGACACAAAATAAGCAATGAATAATAACTTACTAAATTGGTATATTGCTATCTATAGGACACAATAATAACAATAAATAAGCTGTTATTATAAACATATTTTTAGTGAACTGAATAAATTATCTGTTAAAATCTTTGCATGGTTTAATGTTATAACATCTTATTTATTTTACAAAATTAATTTATGAGAGAAATATAATTATTTCCCTAAATTAGTATATAAAAATAGAGGTGCAGAACCCTTGTTAGCTCATAGACAGATGACAGAGCTAAGTTTTAGATAAAAGTTGTCTGGTCTAAAATATTTTTATTAACTTAATAAACAAAATGATTAACACATAATACAATATTATTAACTTAATACTATGTTCATGACTTAAAATTTTTATCATGTATATTCCTTGATATTTTTTGGCTCAATAATATTTTGACCATATTTACTCATTTTCCTCTTCTTCTCTGTCTACCTTCATTTCTTTCTTTTTTAATTTTGTCTACTTATTTTAAAACTTATAAATTCCAACCACAGTTCTCCCACCTATTCCTCCTCCTGAACCACCTCTCCTTCCCCACAGCCTACCTACCTTTCACTCCTCTCAAAGACTAAGGTCTACCATGGGAAGTCAACAAAGCCTGGAATATTAAGTTTTATCTTATTTACTATCCTTTGCCTTACAGAAGATTTTCAGTTTCAGGAGGTCCCATTTTTAACTGTTTTTCTCAGTGTCTGTGCTACTGGTGTTATATTTAGAAAATGATATCCTCTGCCAATGTGTTTCAAGGCTATTTCACACTTTCTCTCCTGTCAACTTCAATGTAGCTGAATTTATGTTAAGGTCTTTGATTTACTTGGACTTGAGTTTTGTTTATGGTGATAGATATGGATCTATTTGCAGTCTTCTACATATTGACATCCAGTTATACCAACACTATTTGTTGAATATGCTTTCTTTTTTCTATTGTACCATCTTGCCTTCTTTATCAAAAATCAGGTGTATGGATTAATTTAAGGATCTTTGATTCGATTCCATTTTTTCGTGGGTCTGTTTTATTTCAATATCAAGCTGTTTTAATTAATTACTATAGATCTATAGTAGAGTTTGAAGTTAGGGATGGTGATACTTCCAGAAATTCCTTTATTGTACAGAGTTGTTTTTAGCTTCTGTGGTTTTGTTTTTTTTTTTATGAATTTGAGTACTGTTCTTTCAAAGTCTGTGAAAAATTGTGTTGAGATTTTGATGGGGATTGCATTGAATCTTTTGATTGCTTTTGGTAAAACCACCATTTTTATTATGTTGATCCTACGTATCCAAGAGCATGGGAGATCTTTTCATTTTTTGAGATCTTCAATTTCTTGCTTCAGAGACTTAAAGTACTTATCATACGGATTGTTCCCTTGTTTGTTTAGAATTACCCCAAGATATTTTATGTTGCTTGTGATTATTGTGAGGAGTGATGTTTCTCTAATTTCCTTCTTAGCCTGTTTAATGTCTGTATAGAAGGGTTACTGTAGCATGAACAATAAAAATCAGGAGACAGATATTGGGTTCAACCTGAAGATAAGAATACCAAAGCAAACAAAACACTAGAGAACTCTTAACTCTATGAAATCTTCAGACTGAAAGAGAGAGAGAGACAGAGAGAGAGAGAGAGAGAGAGAGAGAGAGAGAGAGAGAGAGTTCCTGTCTTACCTCACCTGTTATTTCTCTCTAGTGCTGGGATTAGAGGCATGCACCATCACGCCCTTGCATCTATGGCTAACTAGTGTGGCTGCTGGGATTAACAGTGTGTGTATCCACTGCCAGGCCTGTATGGCTGACTAGTGTGGCTGCTTTGCACTGACCTTCAGTCAAGCTTTATTTATTAAAATACAAGCAAAGTATCACTATGTTTTTTCTTTTTGTCTAAAATAAAAAATGAAGACTATAACTATTATACGAAAATCTATATATAATGGTAGTATTTAGTATAGAAGCTTATGTTTTGCATTTACTGGTGATTGTGGAAAGTTTATTTTCATCATATTGTATTTTCATATTTAATTTATTATTTGCAGGATTTTAGAATGGGCGCTTCAACATCACACCTGATTTTTCTGGCTCTTAACAAGCTGTTACAGAGTACTTTGGAGAGGTTTTTGACTGAATGTGACACAATTGCTTCTTGGTTTGCCGTCTCTGGAAATCCTAATGTGTCGTCCTGGGATAAGCTTGGTAGAGATCTGAATTTTGCCACTGAACAAGGTACACTAAGGAAGGGAGGTATATTCATTTGGTTGGAATTACCGGAGGCCTCCAGAGTTTGCAGTGGAGTGTGTGCAGCTGCGGCTCCAGGCCAAGGAGCTCTAGGCAGCTCCACGGCCAAGCAGCACACTGAGGACATCGGGAGTTGCCTCAGGACATAGAAATTTATAGAGATGGATAAAACTTGAAAAGACTAGAGTGAAGCATTTTTGTTTTCAGCCTTACCAGGAAAAAAGCTGGCTGTTTTAAAATGCCGGCTTTCTGGGCCTTCCTGCCAGGGAAAACTCTGACTCTTTCAAGCAGGCAGCCCGGACTCTGGAGCTATGGATACATTGTTGCAGCTTGCTTCCTGGCAAGAAAACGCCATAGGAGCTTTTGACTGTTGTTTATGGACACAGCATTACAGCTTGCTTGCTGGCAAAGACCTTAAAACACCATAGAGTTGTGGCTAAAAAAAAAAAAAAAAAAAAACTTCTCCATATTCCTTAGCAAATTAAAGACGCATGTGGTAAAAAGAGAGAGAGAGAGAGAGAGAGAGAGAGAGAGAGAGAGAGATACAGTAAAGAGAGATTCAAAGAGTAAGAAAACCTCTAAATAGATTACACTGTTTTAAAAATATATATAGGCCAAAGATTAAAGTTTTCACAAAAAAAAAAAAAAAGAAAAAAGAAAAGAAAGAGAGTAGCCTGGGAGGCAGAGACAGACAGATCTCTGTGAGTTCAAATATAGCCTGGTTTATAGGGGGAATTCCAGGACAAAGATATACGGAGAACCTGTCTCAAAAAGCCAAAAGTTAAAAATGAAAGAAATAGAGGTTAAAAAAAAAGCCACGTAAAGATGGAAAATACACAGAGAATCTTGATACTATATGTTATTATGCTCTCTTTGAATTATTTGAATGCTGAGGAAGGAGCAACAGCTGCTAAAAGATATTTGCTTATGGTTTGACAAAATATTGACTACAATTGTGTTTGTTCAATTCAAAGGCCAAAAGCAATAATCTTTCCCCAGATGATCATTGCTACAATTCACACAACTGTATTTTACTAATGTTATATCAAAAAATCCCTTAAAGGATTTTATGCTAAATTTTAAAAAATAAATATATAAACATTGTGGAGCATAACAAGGCTCCTTGAAAGCAACTCATGAAAGTTGCAAGCAGATCTTGATGCAAACAGATCTGGCGTGATAACACCAAGCTGACCTTTGCTAGGGCAAGGTGGAAAAGCCCTTGCAATGCATTATGAAAAAGACCCGACCTATATATATTTGGGGATGAGGATATGTTTATGCCTTTTTCACAGAAAGAAAATAAAATCTGGACCTGATGATGTCGTGGCTGCAGACATCCCACAAAGGAGTTCCAGAGGCGATTGGAGAGAGGTCCTTGGTCCGGACTTCCCTGCCCCCAAGGAGAGAAGTGCCTCATTGGGTCCCGGGCCACCTGACCAGAACTGCTGAAGTTCATCATGAAAATGACTCCGCCACTCTTTAGGATGCTGATACTGTTGATCCTGTGGAAGATGATCCCAAGCCGAGTGGAGCAGAGATGGGGGATTCTGTCAGCCTACCCTAACCCCACTCCTGAAATTGGTCTAAGGACTTTGATGCCCCCCTGGACGACCTCAGATGCGCACCAACTCAACACACATAGATCTAAGCCTGGCGGAGAAACTGCAGTCCTGGATCTCCTCTGCGTTCTCCCTGTTTAAGGATTGGGTGGGGGTGGGGATGTTTTTTGCATGCTGCATAGGAGGGTACATGCTGTGCCTATGGTTAATTTGTCAGCTTCAGGCTCAGGCATCCCATGATAAGGTGGTAATGCTGCAGGCACTGGCTGCCCTGGAATAAGGTTATTCCCCCCAATATCTGTCCTCAAGAGTCAATAATGACTGATGCACCCTCACGGAAGTTCTGTCCATTGCACAGAGGAAGGTACACTAGTCCTTTGGGTTCTGGTATTGCCTTTGCACCTCCATGGATCTTGTTCCATTGCACTGGAGAAGGAATACCATAGACACAGGCCTCCCTTGATCGGCCTTCACATCATGAGGTGAAGACCTGATGGGGAATAAGACCTCTGACTTGGCTTTGAGACAAACAAGAAGGGGGAACTGCAGGGAGCCAGTACGTGCAGCCGCCTTTGCTAGATGGCGCCTGGCTCCTGCAGGGCTGGAGTAAACAACTCCATATGAGGTCTCCTGCAGGGCTGGAGTAAAAGGTCATAGCCAGTACCACCATCTCGGGCATGCTCAGTGTCCTCAGTGTGCCGGACCTATCAGGGAGCTTGGAGCGAGAAACTTTGACCAATAGGAGGTCTGCACGTACCCCAAGTCCCTATATAAGCAGCTGCAGCTCAGAGCTCGGGGCCCCTCGCTTCCTGCTTTCCCTTCAACCAAGAGGCTCCAATAAAACGTGATTTGGGAAGAATCCTCTTCTGGTGGCTGTTCTTTCCTGCTGGTCAGGGAGTTCGCCACAATTATTATTACATAAGTTGTCTCCTGACATTGTGTTTTCTCATTTTCCTTTTATTTTTAATTTTAGTTAACTCATTTGTCATTTAATTTTAAGACAAAATCTGTACCTCAGGATAATCCAAACAGTGTTTCTTCATATTTGATACATTTAATATTCCTGGTGATATTATTAGTTTGGATCATTTTATCAAAGAACAGGGAGACATGGAATAAATTTTTATTCTAAAACTCATGTTTCAATAATATGCCTATCTGTTGTATTATTTATTTGGTTGATTACTATTTATAATGATGTGATATGTATAAGTATGATATGTTTAGCTATTGTACTTATTTTATGTGTATTTTCCTACTTTTGATCATACTTTGATATATTAAGTGTCCCTTCAATTTTATTAACTTTATTCCCATAGTTGCCACTTGTAGATTTATTTGGCTCACATTGAAATTTTTATATATTAAAATGATTCTTATTTTATATATTTATATATATATATACATATATATCTTTAAAAACACCTTTTTCAAATATCTAATTGATTTTGCCCTTGTTTTATAAAAGGAACAGATTCTTTGATTTATAAAATTTAATAATATTATTTCTTTTTCTCTGCAATCTTTGTCTTTCCTCAATTGATTCTGCTGACTTTTTTTTTCCTGTGTACCAATTTAATCTTGTAAGTAAGACATATTCAGAGGGTAATGTACAATCTATAAAAAATAGGTTGTTTTAAGCACCAATCAACCGAATGTATAAAAATGCCGAGGCTGAGCACAGCGGTGAATGTCTATCACCCTACAGTTTGGGCCTGGAGCTGGTGAACAGCCATGCATTTATGTTAGCCTGAAACACAATGTGAGACTTTGTCTCACAGAAGTGAATGAATGAACTAACTTCTAGATCAGTAAATACTGTTAGTAAAACCATTGACTTACAATTCAGAGGAGAGAGAAATTAAACTTTAAAACTGTGACAAAGGTACATTTAGTTAAGCAGCAGAGTATTTTCCAACATGTGCCATGATCCGGGTTTGATTTGCAGCACAGGCAAAATTAACACTAAAGAAAGACAGAGGAGATATTCAGCTAAGGAGTATATAGATTTGTTGGTAACCAAACCACAGATGCCTCCTGTAATATCTTCTATAAGATTAGGATACCGTAAATATTTGAAATATTTTATAATAGCTTATAGTTTATTTTAATCTCGATTTAGTTATTATTTAGTAGTATTTGTTAATCATGCCAGGTAATAGATCTCATAAGTGTATTAGTATCATATTCACTGAAGCCCATTTCCCTCCCCTGATGCTCTCCCACTCTCTGAACCACTCAGCTATCTCTCCAGCAATCCCCTTCCTCTCTCATTAGTCCCTTCCCTGTACCTACCAACCTAGTCTTCCTTTTACTGTCATGGCTTAGCTAACTCACTAACTAATAAATTTGATGAGCTAATTAATTTCAGTATGGTAGCATGCAGAACCCTGGGTAAGGGATTGTTTGCATGTGTGTGGGATTATAATCCGTAATGACACTACTGAAGAAAATGTCGCACTTTCCCAAGAACTCATTAACTGCTGATATAAACCCTGGAAGGTGTAGGGCCTATTGAGCCCTTCTAACCAATGAATAAAGTGTTTAAAACAATCATCTAATAATGACTATTAAAAAAAATCTCAGATTTTACAAAAAGTAAAAAGTCTCTGCCTATTTTGTTACTGGATAAATCTTAGACACAAAGCAATGTTATTGATTTTTATAAATAAACCATTTCCAAACAAGGAGAGAACATGTGGTGTCCTTTGAGAAAATCATATATGAATATTTAGTTACTGTATTTATTATGCCAACATTTTGTGCCTCTTTTGTTGGTAAGGAAACAAATTAAGGAAGAATAATAATTCTTAAAACTCACAATTGGTAAAACTACCATTTTTCCTAGAGAACAAGGTTCCTTACATCTTTCTCCAGCAGTTTCTATATCAAGATGTTGCTGCCTCAGTTGTATGTAGGGGACAAGTCTTCCTTTCCGTATCCTCCACCACAACTTGTAAGTTCTCCTGCATAATGTTATGTTAGTAAGTCAGATTCTAAAAGATTTGTTGGAACACAGGGTATCAAATAGTAAGACATATCATCCTTGGTAAGAATTCCTAGGGGAATGTCTCCAGGAACACTCTAAGCTGAATTCTTGCATATGTTAGTTTTTCCTGCAACAAAGATCAGGACAAAAAAGCTGTGTGTCTTTTCTATTGAGATCGTGTCTGAAATAATACTTTTTTCCTTCTGTGAAAAGAGCCAGTTGTGTTCCTAAGTACACTCTGTAAAGAAATTCCTTAAGTTTTTGACTTTGTCCCTAACAACTTTCATGCATCATATACAGGACCAAGGAGAGAGACTGTATCCACAGTAAAATAGGACAGAACGGGACAGGGTGATCTGCTATTGAATAGAAAGATGAAAGAACAAATGAGCCAAGAATCCAGCATTTTTTTTTTCTTTTTATTTTTTTGGTTTTTTCGAGACAGGGTTTCTCTGTGGCTTTGGAGCCTGTCCTGGAACTAGCTCTGTAGACCAGGCTGGTCTCGAACTCACAGAGATCCGCCTGCCTCTGCCTCCCGAGTGCTGGGATTAAAGGCGTGTGCCACCATCGCCCGGCTTCCAGCATTCTTCTGAATGAATAAAGATAAGCAACGGTCACTGAATAAATGATCAAGACTAAATTGTTTGGTAGTTTTAAAATATTGGGCCTGTCACTAAATTGCTGGCTTTAATACATTTATTACTGAGGTTTCCCCGCAATAGATTATTTTAAAATATTAAACCTTTTATAGTTAATAATTATTAAATCCTTCCTGATGAAATGAATCTCATATATGTTTGATGAGGTTCCTGGATTTTCGAAATATACAGTAAGATAATTAACACTGAAAGATGACTTAACCAACATAATCTCCACCATCTTTGTGAGATGAACTAGTACATAAGAGGAATGCGTAGAACACACCATTAGACATCACATCCAGTTGGTAGAGAGTCTGCCTTTAGTTTATATATTTATACATCTACATCATATGTATATATGTATGTATATCCAGGTGACTCAAGCTTTTATCTTTGTATTATATCTACACTAAAAATCAGAAAACACTCCCTATTATATTAAGCGAAATGTAATTAAATATTTTGTTGATGATAACCTTGTGGATTTGACACAAACTACAATGACACAATCATGATTTGTGAAATAAACACCACATCAAATCACACAATGAGGACAACCCAATTG
Source organism: Microtus obscurus (assembly GCA_963919715.1). Taxonomy (NCBI): domain Eukaryota; kingdom Metazoa; phylum Chordata; class Mammalia; order Rodentia; family Cricetidae; genus Microtus; species Microtus obscurus. The sequence goes on from CAWTZC010000308.1 coordinate 519,793, forward strand.
AGTATTAACTCATTTAATACAAGGCGAGTTGTGAAAGGTGGGGAGGGGGCAATTCAACACATGCTCTTCATGGTTGATATTACAGCAGTGCTAAACCGTCTGGGTCATTGGCATCAAGCATTAGAAAGAAAGCAAAGTGCCAGGATGCAGAGAAGTAGGATAATGACTAACTTACAGGAAATGTGAAGGAGCAGCTGAATAGAAAACTTTGAATTTGCAGGTTCAGTCTTAAAAAGAAAACAAAAATAATCGTCACTCTGAGATACTCGAAGGACAAAAACAGAAGGGGAGTAGCCTCCTGTTCTTTGTGTGGAGGTTGAGTTTCTGGAACAATGTGAAAGAAAATCATATAAGGAACAGTTTTAAAAATGAAACCTGAATTTACAAAATATGATATAGATAATATATATATATATATATATATTTCCATATAGTATTTTAAAACATATATAAAATAACTAAATAACATCTAAGAAGGGTTAGATTTTTAAGGTCAGGAAGAGGGTTCAGTATATGAAGGTGCTTCTTACATAATCATAGCAATCTGAGTTTGATCCCTATAACCTGAAGCAGAAAGAGAAAACTACCTCCTGAAAATTGTCCTCTGACCTGCCTATGCATTTTCCAGTATTCACACATAAACAATGATAATAAATAAAATTTAAAATATTTTAAAATATTTGGATATTAGGTTTAAATTTATTATCAAATAGTACCAATAATACTACTTAATACCTTAAGGAAAGAGATATGTTAAAGATTACAATATATGATTCTCTAGTTGTCACAATCTTTCTGGCTCATTATATATATTATATCTATAATTACATATATATATATATTTCAGTTGGGACTGTTCTTCAGAGAATTTTGTATTTTCATTAGTTGTGATTTTATGTAGTGATTTTGTGTGTTGCAAAGAAAAATTTCTTTGGTGAGGTATGAAGACATGACTTTCATATTTTGTGTAAAGAAAATATTTATAGATTGTTATTAGGAATTATTCTGCTTTAGTAAGATAGTGGGTGAAGATTCTCTTCTATTAACCATAACTACATTAGGACTGAGTAATCAGAAATTCTCTAGAGGAATGGAAGTGTTAGAAATATGTTTGTGTGTTAAATATAGTCTATATATACACATATGAATATAAATTTATACACAACATACGTATAGAATGATACATATTTTCAATGATTATACATATAGACTAAGATTATATAAATTTCTATGATTATATATTATATATGGTATATGCATATAGAATGGAAAATATTTCTATAATAATGTATTATATATATTTATCATTCTATCCGTTTTGTTCCCCCAGAGAACACTGAGTAATATGGTAGCTTATATATAAGATTTATGTATGCATGAATATATGTAAAATTGGGGTAGATGTAATATACTTGTATACATATTCAATCACACACAAATTTGTACATGTGTGGGTATATGTGATTTATTACAATGGTTTCAGGCTGTGGTCCAACAACCTGGTCTAATAATGGGTATCTACTAACAGAAAGTCAAAGAATACAGTAGATGGTTTGTTATGCCCACAAGACTGGCGGTCTCAACTAATTTTCAGTATATTCCATAGTCCTGAAGACAAGGACTCTAATGCCTGTGGAGGAATGAATCTGTCATCCAGAACAAAAGAATGCAGCCCAAAACAGACCTTCCTTGTTCTATGTCTCCATGTGTCCTTGACTTGAGTTTCAGAGGATCACATGTCCATTTCGTCTTATGTCACCAGGTATGCATGCAGTGCACATGCATATACATGCAGAAAAAATACTCATGTCCATAAAATGATAATATTTTTTAGAGGAAAATAAAATAGGGTGAACAGAAAGAGTAAATTGTCTAAATACTTTGATTCAATAGATGCAAATTAACCAAAGAATGAATAAAGAAAATGTGGTACATTTGCTTAAGGGAGTATTACTCCTTGGTTAAAAACAATGACATCTTGAAATTTGCAGGCAAATGGACGGAACTAGGAAAAAATGTCCTGAGTGAGGTCAAGGCTCAGGAAGACAAACATGGTATGTAATCACTCATAGATGGTTATTAGATATAAAGCAAAAGGTAACCAGGCTACAATCTACAGCCCCAAAGAAGCCAGGTTTAAAAAGGAACTCTTAACAGGGACACACATGGAAAGGCCCAGGAAGGAAAATAGTTAATATCTCCTGGGTAAAATGGGAGGGGGTAGAAAGGTAGGGTGGGGAGATGGAAACATGAGGAATCAAAAAGACCCAGTTGGGGGAGGGCCAGAGTGGAAGAGCAATGAAATAGATATCTTCATAAATGGAGCCATTATGACGTTAGAAATTCTCATGAATCCACAAGGATGACCTATTGCTAAGACTCCTAGCAATAGTGGAGAAGCTATCTGATTCCCCTTTAATCAGATTAGTGAATACACTAATTGCCAACATAGAACATCCATCCAGTAACTGATGAAAGCAGATGCAGTGACTTGCAGCCAAGCTTTGGGCTGAGCTCCTGGATTTCAGTTGAAGAGAGGGAGGAGGGATCATATGGACAGGGGTTGGGCGGGGGGAGAAACATGACGGGGAAAACCACAGAGATGGCTAACCCACGCTAGTTGGACCTCACAGACTATGGACCAAGAGCTGGGAACTTGCATGGGACCAAACTAGACCCTCTGAATACAGGAGACAGTTATGAGGCTTGATCTGTTGCAGTGGGCCTCTGGCAATGGTACCAGGACCCATCCCATGTGCGTGTTCTCGCTTTTGGAGTCCACTATGGTGGAATACTTCAGCCTTGATATGAGGCATGGGGCTTGTCCTACCTCAAGTTGGTGTGCCAGATTTTGTTGACTCCCCAAGGAAGACCTTACTCCCTCTGGGAGTGGTTGAAGGAGAGGGGGAAGGAGAAGTGAGGGGAGGCCTCGGGAGAAAGGAAAGGAGAGGGAACTGGGGTTAGTATGTAAAAATTTTCCAATAAAAAAACTTAAATGGCAAAAAAAGAAGTCTTCTAATTTCAGCAATTAATACTAGTGTATAATTTTCATGGAATATTTCTAATTATAGGTAATTATTTGTTGAAATTTTGCCCAGGTATATAGTAAGTATTGCAAGAAAATGCAATAATTAATAGCATAACAAATTATTTTTGTATATAACAGAATATGCAACAAAAAGTATAACAAACCAAAAAGATCCATAAGCAAGATTTTGCACTAAAAATGGTCTTATAATAATAGCTATGGATATTTAAAAAATTTTCTCTTCCTGGTTTACTCTAAGAATTAAATAATTTGTTATGAAACCACCATATATCTGGTCAGTAACAACTACTTTTTTATGAACTTTTTATCACTGTAACGATTTAAAACACCTTTTAAATATATATAAAAATTATATTGCTTATAATTGTCATATGCAATTATACAAAGGCAGGTTCAACATATGTATATTGTGCCCTGTCTTCAAAATCCAGAAGAATGATAGGCATTTGATATATTATACTACAAGACTTCATACTTTCCTAAGTAGCTCTAACACTCAATTTGACATGTGTTTGTACATCAACACATGCATAAGATTTGACATATTAAAGTCAATTTATGTCAATTCTTGTTTTCTAGAAAAAATCATATCCCTGGTGTTCAGTACATTTAACAGAGCTATTGTTTATTGTAAGCATGTGTCATAACTTTATCAAAGATGGGATAAACCAGAGACATAAACTAAGTTTTAATACCTGATTATTAGCCTATAAATCATTTCAAAAAATAAAAACAAGCCTACTAAAAATCCAAAATTTTTCTTTAAAGCATAGGTCAGGATTTTGCTTTTAAACTCTCTGAACATGGCAGACAATGAAGGCTGATGAGAAGCCAAGGACAATGGCACTAGTTTCGATCCTACTGCATGAACTAGCTTTGTGGGAGCCTAGCCTGTTTGGATGCTCACCTTCCTGGACCTGGATGGAGGGGTGAGGACCATGGACTTCCCACAGGGCAGGGAATCTGGACTGCTCTTCAGACTTGAGAGTGAGGGGGAATGGGGTGGGGGGAGAGGGAGGGAAATTGGAGGCAGGGAGGAGACGGAAATTTTTTTCAACAAAAAAATAAGAAAAAATAAAATAAAAAAAACAAAATCTGTTACTTCATGTCAATAAAGTAATCACCCTAAACTTATTTCTTTTTCCTTATGTGTAGAATAATAAAATTTAAAACATAGATATTTTATGGTAAAAAAAGTTCATATAGAACATGATGACTAGTGTCTATTAAATATAGTTAGACAGTTAATTTTTATCTTTTTGTTACATCACATATTTCCCAAAACTTTCGTCATTGACATTGATTCAGCTCCACCTAAAGTAAAGGAGAATTTCCCTCTCAAATACTATTTAAAGTAAAAAAAAAAATTAAGGCAATTGAGTATATTCTGAATTTGGGCTAATTATTCTATTCAGTTAATGATAAAATGAGTATGAAAAATTTATAGGGTGAATAATTGGGACGGCTTTCAGATGAGTTCACTAACCTAGATCATCTATAATTGCCATGTTTCCAAATAAATGGGTTTTAGGGAATATAGCCTGTAGATTATTCTTCAGACTAAAAACCTCACCTATAGGATATATGTTAAATTGGAAATTTCATGTTTTTTTTTCTTACTGTGAAACACACTTTCCTTATTAACAGGATATATAGAGGCATCATTTTAAAACGGGATTTCCATTCCTAGACAAATCAACTAATTGGTCTCCGAAAATAAATTCCTAAACACATTGTGTCTTTGTCTTTCTGTGCTTTTCCAACTTGAAATGCAGTTTTACCTTGCTATATTTGAAACTTAGCTGAAAGCGTTATTGGTTTCAGAAATTAGAATGTGAATTTTTGTCAAGCTTGGTCTATTTATATGTATTTTTAATGCTCAGCTACCACAGATGGATACTATGTAGCCACATTTGGTACACTCTTATTCCTTATATATAGCAAATTGCCTGTGAGGCTCATATATGCTCAATAGTTTTAATTGCTGTGTACTTCAAACTTTTCTTACATTGTGCCATCTGGCACATAGAAACATTAATGAATTTTTAAGCGTAATATGCAGTGTTCTCCATTAGAAAGATCTGAAAATCAATCTTGAAATACTGGTAAATTACAGATAAGTCTTACCAAATTTAACAAACTTACAGTCAGTGGTTTTGTGTCATTAAGGCACCAAAGCATAACTGATAAATACAATAGTTTTCCTTGCTATTTAGAATAATTATATATAATAACACAATGTATTTTAAGTTGTGTTATAGATGCATTTTTCATGTTGATTGAGTATTTTGTGCCTAATAAATTTCTGAGTCTTTCATAAGACTATAAATAACCTCTTAACCTATGAACTGGGGCAAAGGGGCATTTAAGATTCAAATTATAAAAGGAATCTTCAAATATATTCAGTAACATTATTCAAAAATTAAAAAGTAAACAGCCACTTCTCTTAATAGACAACATGTATTTGAAAAGTGCCGGGAGACAGAATTAGCATTTAAAGTGGCTAAAGATCCAGAGACCTGTTCAGTTCTATCATTTCCCTCCATTCAGTTAGCCCAGGCTGTACTAAACATATCTTCCTGGCCACATGTGGAGGACTTGGCTTGTCCTTTATTGGAGGTCTCACACTAGAGTCTAGGCAACTAGGAGTAGCTTACCACTGTTGTATTGTTTCCCACAGCTTCCCCAAATGCAGGCCTGGAACATGAAAAATTTTAGCATGTATAGTATTTGCTATTCTTGTGTTATAGTATTTATTTCTTTAGAATAATGACAAAAGAGAATTTCAGTGATTAACTGTCCTCTTGTTCTAACCAGACTTTTTGTGATATCTATACCTTTCTTCTATATTTGCTCCTATATGAACACACATACACACATACATATATATGTACATACTCGCATATATACATACATATATATGCATATTATTTTTTAAAGCAGAAGTTTTTGTATGTTTATTTTTTGAATACTAATTTAATTATTTATTTTTATTGAGCTGTACATTTTCTCTGCTCCCCTCCCTGCCTCTCCCCTTCCCTTCAACCCTCCCCCAATGTTCTCATGCTCCCAATTTACTCAGAAGATCTTGTCTTTTTCTGCTTCCCATGTATATTAGATATATGTATTTTTTTTTAACTGAAAGACATGAGCTACTGAAATTAGGTTTGAGAAATTTTTGTGTAATCAAAGCTTAAGTAGTTTTGACTCCTTTTTGATGGCCTGTTACTTCATCTTATAACCACTTGGGAGCTTGCTTGAGAATGCCTTTAAAAGTCATAGACAAGTCAGAGTGTGCAATATTGGATTTAAAAGATATATGATTAAAATTTATGCCTTCCTTTTCTTTATGACTGAATTAAATTGTCTACCAGATGATTTGATAATTCATTTTAGATATTTTGTGATGACATAGACTGATAATCTATTGATATATTGCTGAATAGAAGCAAACCTTGTCAAATTATCACAAAACTTTATTGATATTCAAGTACAGAAGCTCAGATTCTTGACATTTCCACAAGTATCTATTTTAAAAATATTTTCTACCCATGGCTACTGTAGCTTTCATGCAGCTAAGTAGATACACAGATATAAATATGAGGGATAGATAGATGGTAGATAATAGGCAACATATTAATAAATAGATGATAGACAGATGATATAGACACAGAGAAAACAATGAAGCTTATAACCGCAATTTGCACAATTTCAGCAAGATATACACAATATTTTCTTTGTTATCTTGACTGTATCTGACTTTATCTCAACAGAATACTTGATTATTTAGGTCAAGAATCTGAATAGAGATTATAAAAACTAATTATGTTTTCTTTCCTTATAAAACATTTATTCTGAAGATACATTGAAATTTTGTAGGAATAATTCCAAATGAGTATTGAGGACTTCTAAAAGATTAACTTGGTTAAATCTATGCTAATGGTTGAAACATGATTAATAAAAACTCAGAGTCAGCATTTGGGGTTCAACCTGAAGATTTGAAAAGTAAAACAGCCAGCCGCTGGCTCTTACTTTCACCTCAGTCTGAAATGCAATCCTGCCTCCCAGAATCTCAGAATAAGACTGTCTCTGAGAGTTATCTGCCCTTGTTTTATATTTTTCTCTAGGGCTGGGATTAATGGCATGAACCATCTGATTTCTATGGCGACTAGTGTGGCTACTAGGATTAAAGGTATGTGTTACAATAACCTGGTCTACAAACTATTTTACTCTTCAGGCAGTTTTTATTTATTAAAATATAATTGAAATGCCACTATGAATAGAGTTTTGAAAAGCATCCCAAGAGAAGATGTAGATAACTCAGAACATTTATGGCTAGCCTACACAACCTTAAATACTCTTCTCACTTTCTCGATACCTAACAATTTGATATGTCTCATAGAGACATGAACTATAGCACTTGCTTAAAGGCCCCCAAAGTGAAGACTATGTTTTCCTGACATAAAGAAAGGTTTAATTTGTATCATTGGGTGAAAAAAAAACTAGTCTATTAAGATTCCAAGCATATGACATTCTGAGAAAGACTAACTACAGACACTAAAAGAGAGTGGTAAATATAAAGGGGATGTATTTGTGGGGCAGAAGTTTCTCTCCTTACACTGCTTTTGTGATGGGTCATTTTAATCCAAAAATTCTCTATTTCAGTTGTAGCAAGTTTCAAAATTTATACCAATCGTGTATTTCTCAAAATTGAGAAACATTGTCAATCACTTGGAGAAGAGTCCTCAAATTTCTGGATGTAATTTTCCTATTTCCTCAGTATTCCTGCCCAACCAGCAATCAGTTCTTTTAAGACCTGTTAGACTTTATGAGTTTTTGAGAAGGACAAACATACTCATCTGAATCTCTCCAGACACTTCCTTTCCCCGTTGTAAATCAGCTTATAGCATGTATCCCTGCCCAAAATATGAATTCTTACATGAGCTCCATTGATGGAGGAAGGTCATTGGCTAATAAAGAAACTGGCTTGGCCCGTTTTATTGGTTAGAACATAGGTGGGTGGAGTAAACAGAATAGAATGCTGGGAGGAAGAGGAAGTGAGCTCAGACTTGACAGCTCTGCTCTCTGGAGCAGAGATGCCAGGCTCCACTCTCCCAGGCAGCTCTGACTCAGGATGGACTTAGGCTAGAATCTTCCCGGTAAGCGCACCTTGGGGTGCTTACACACATTATTAGAAATGGGCTAGTCCAGGTGTGAGAGTTAGCCGAGAAGAGGCTAGAAATAATGGGCCAAGCAGTGTTTAAAAGAATACAATGTCTGTGTAATTATTTCCGGTAAAGCTAGCCGTGTGGGCGGCTGGGGTGCTGGAGAAGCAGCCCTGCCGCTCATATCACTACAAATGGCACCCAACGTGATGGACTAAATCCACTTAAAAACCTGAGAAGGCTTAAAAATAAGGGAGAGAGTGTTTAACACAGATCCTTGCTGTTTGTTGGTGGCGTGCTGTAGAGAGATTTCCTGATTCGGCAACAGCAGCAGAAAAAAACGCTGTGTCAATTTAAAGCGCAGCTTCTTGGGGCTGTGCTGCCAGTGTGAACTCTGGTTTTAAAGCATTTCAGTGGCTTTCATGGGACTGGATGTTTGTGTTCCCACTTGGGATCAGAAGGAGAGTGCTCTGAGTCTGTGCTGATGGCTCAACGCTCCCCGCCTGCACCTGGGCAGACAGCCGAATCAGGCTTAGGCAGGTGGGAGAGCATGGCTGATTCCTGTCGACATACAGAGATGTGTTTTCAGACTGTGCAGTGCTCTGCGTGTCAGATTTGGATGTAACTTGGATGAAAAGAATTTCTCTGCTGCACGCTCAGTCTCCGAATTAAAGTGCAGAGTGCCGCTCCTACCTGGCAGCCCCAGAGCTAGCACAAAATGGTACCTCCTCCATTTTGAAATTTTCCTGACTCAGCAGCAGGAAAAAAACCTGTGTTGTTTTAAAAATGCCGGCTTTCTTGTCTGACCTGCCAGGGCAAACTCTGACTGTTTTACACAGGCGGTTTGTGCGGTTTGCAAGCACAGGCTGCTGAAGATTACTTGCTGGCAGGGACCTTGAAATGCCATAGAGTTGTGGCAGTAAACATGGCTACAGCCAGTACCTCAGCCATGAGGCTGGAAAGCTAAGGAATGGACAGGATCTAGCTGGCAAAGCCACGGCTTTAATCCTACCCATATTGCTCAGTAATTTAAAGGCTCGTGTGGTCAGAAACAGAGAGATATACAGTAAAGAGAGATTCAAAGTCAAAGAAAATGTTTAAATGGTTTACAGTGTGTTAAAAATATATGCATGCTAAACGTTAAAGTTCTTAAAGTAAAAAACAAAATAAAAGGGAAGAAAGAGAGTAATTGGGTGTGGTAGTACACACCTTTAATCCTAACACTTGGGAGGCACAGGGAGATTGATCTCTGTGACTTCAAGGTGTGGTAGCACACGCCTTTAATCCCAGTGCCTAGAAGGCAGAGACAAACAGATCTCTGTGGGTTCTAGGTGTAGTAGCATACACCTTTAATCCCAATGCCTGGGAGGCAGAGACAGGCGGATCTCTGAGAGTTCAAGGACAGCCTGGTTTATAGAGTTATTCCAGGACAAAGATACAGACAATATAAAATAAAAGTAAAAATAAATGAAATAGAAGTTAAAATAAAGCCATACGAAGATGGAAAATACACAGAGAATCTTGATACTGTATGCTATTATGCTCTCTTTGAACTGTTTGAATGCTGAGGAAGGAGCAACAGCTGCCAAAAGATATTTGTTTATAAATGCTGCTGAACTAATCCAACATAGATATTTTCAAAATGCCTTGACTTTGAAATTTGGATCTAAGGACATGATGCTTTGGAAAGGAGTTTCTTATTTTGTTTTCACAGAGGATGAGACCCTGTTCATTTCTTCTATTCTGATATGGTATGATGGACCACACCCTCCTGAATGGTTGCTGTGTATACCTTCAGAAAATCGCTTTGCTCAACTGCCAACTGAAATGAAACTAGCACACAGGTTATACCATGAAAGACCTAATTAATAACGCCCCTATTCAGCAGGAAGCAGTTTGAAGAGAAATAACTGCACCCATATTCCCAAACATTGTTTATAAATGTTCTTTTACATTTAAAAGGGGATATGATATAGGTATGAATAATTTGCATTAGTATAGATTTTGATTTATTGATAGAGATTTAAGGTCAATTTTGTTATAAGTATATGTATTTCTGATCTTGGTTAAGGTACTGTGATTATGTAGTTCATTTAAAAATGTAATATATATATAGGTTGTTAATGGATAATCATCAATAATAGTCAAGCTTGTAGTTATGTTAGTTAGATTTTTTAGATGTCCATAGATATATTTTAGATAGGCATTCTTCATATCTTTCAAAGATTATAGAATATGGCATTTTAAATGTTTTAATAATTTAGGGATTTCATGACAATGAGACATGTCTGCTCCTGGCAACACCAATCTACTTCAGGAAGAAGATGGGCATCGAAGAGGATCCTTATGGAGTTTGATAGCCATTTGGCCAAGAAACTGTTCTTGCCATGGACTATTGCATAAACTGGACACAGAGAACCCGCAGAGAGAGAACTACTGAACTTGCCTAAAGGTGAGATGATCTTTCGGGGTTCCAAATTCATGAAAGAGTCTGCAAGACATTCTTCAGGATAAGCAGATAGTGACTGCCTTTGAAATTTCCTCTTCATTGAAATGTCTGCTGGAAACTATGGGCCTGTAGGCCGAAGATGGATGCCCCAACAGTACAGAGGAACTTTGGGTGACTGTCCAGGCAGCGAGATGTCACTGTCGTTTCTAGAGTTTGAAAGTTGCTTTTTTCTTGTTTGCTTAGGTAATATTGTATCTTTCTGGAGTCTTTGATGGAGTTAAGAATAGTTAGTTATAGTTATACTTTTCCTTAGTTATGATAAAGATTATTGTAATTTTTACTTGATAACTGTTTGTTATATGTAATTTTGCTATGTTAAGTTAAAGCCTTCCTGTTTTTTTGTTTAAACAGAAAAAGGGGAAATGATGGAGGAAGGTCATAGGCTAATAAAGAAACTGGCTTGGCCCATTTTATTGGTTAGAATATAGGTGGGTGGAGTAAACAGAATAGAATGCTGGGAGGAAGAGGAAGTGAGCTCAGACTTGACAGCTCTGCTCTCTGGAGCAGAGATGCCAGGCTCCGCTCTCCCAGGCAGCTCCGACCCAGGATGGACTTAGGCTAGAATCTTCCCGGTAAGCGCACCTTGGGGTGCTTACACACATTATTAGAAATGGGCTAGTCCAGGTGTGAGATTAGCCGAGAAGAGGCTAGAAATAATGGGCCAAGCAGTGTTTAGAAGAATACAGTGTCTGTGTAATTATTTCAGGTAAAGCTAGCCGTGTGGGCGGCTGGCGTACTGGAGACCCAGCCCTGCTGCTCTTATCACTACACTCCATGAATGTATTTGTACGGTTTTGTATACACATAGAAACACATTTATTTCTAAGCTACTAAGTCCACTTAGCTTTGTCCAATGGACCACTGAACTGAATGACTTATCTGCGAGCTGGTCCTGGAAGAAGACTCGTTGTCTCTCTATCTCAGTAGAATGTGGTCTTGTTGGCAAAGAGAAAACTTCACTTCTTGATATATGAAAAATAAAGTCAAATTTCTCTTGTAGGCCTGTGTTTATCAAGGGCAATATTTCTTGTTTTCAAACCCTTATTCTCCAAAATCTCTCACATCCATCTTTTTGCCGATATTTTCTTTGGTCCGTGTCCTTAATAATACAGTGATTCTTAAATTCTATTTGTCTAGAGAATGATTTGCTTTCTCCATGACATCTATATCTTCATCTTTGAAGTTCTATTGATCTAGTTAGTGGTGTAGTACATACCTTTATCCCAACACTCAGGAGGTAGCAGCACTAAGATCCTAAGATTGAGGATGCTCTTGGGATACTTACATACTATGTTTTCTATTGCTGATAGACAACATGACAAAAACAATGTGGGGAAGAAAGAGTTTATTTGGCTTACATGTTCTGATTAATGTCTGTCACTTAAGGAAGTTTGGGCAGGAATTCAACCAGGAACTGAGGCAGAAAACAGAGTAATCAGTCTATTGTCTTGCTCAGTTGACTTATAACTTCAGACCAATTTGACGGGGTCAAGTCACCCACAGTGGGTTGGAGTTTCCCACATGATTCAACAAGAAAATGAGTCCTGTGATTGGTCACCAACTGCAAAATCACAAGCCTACTTTCAGATGTTCAGCATATTAACTTTTTTGTTGGTGAGCCATCTTCCTAGGAAAATGCATGGATTAGCAACAGATTATATTGGGTGAGTGAGTCCAGATCAAGAAAGACAAATGCTGAAAATTCTTTACATAGACTGTTCTTTGCTTCCATTCTTCAGATGTGAGTATAAAACATGGAGGAAGAGACAGGGGAGAAGCTAACTAGGGTGGCTGGATAATTTGATGTATATGTTTAAGTGAGAATTTGATATAATGTTGGGGATATTCAGTAGGAGCTGAAAGAAACTATGTATGCATTTGTAGTGCTTTGGATGTGTGGGAGGACATATGTGGTAGTTATTAACATAGCCATGATTATATAAGAGGATTTGGCTCCAGGATAGGAAACAGAGGAAGACCAGCATCTTGATAACTTGCTGGGACTTTGCTTGGAGTGGAGGATACAAATAGAAATTTACATCAAGCTGTGGGCTGAGGTAGGAGTTGTGGGTGAGTTTGAACCCTGTAGAGCATAGAAGTAGCCACATCTTGGGCAGTTTTATGTGCAGGAAGTAATTGATTTGAAGATTCAGACACATACAGATATTTGTGATGCTTTGCCTACAAATCCTAGACATGTGGTGTGTGTGTGTGTGTGTGTGTGTGTGTGTGTGTGTGTGTGTGTGTTAAGCATTTTGTCACTGGGTTTGGGGTATTGAGCACTACTGATCAAGTACCTATGTTTGTACATTGAGGCCAAGATAATGAAAGGAAGAACCTATCATGATCTGAGACCTCATCCAGTGTCTATGATCTGTATAATATAGGGGAAACCAGCAGGACTGGAAACACAGGCCTGACAGTGGGCCTTTAGCTGTAAGGAAGGGGATACCTATTATACCCTGACACATAGCCATCTGTGTGGGTGTATGTGTGCTGTGTCTGTACGTTTGTGTGAGTGTCTGTGTTTATATGTATGTATATCTAGTGTACCGCTGTATGGTAGGACTATCAGACACCGTGTCGTATGTGCATGCTCTGATGCTCTGTGTGTATGTGTGTGTGTGCTCATGTATGTGGACTGTACTGTAGCTAACCTCACACTAGCTGGACCTGAACATATCTCCATATGATAAGCTCTATTTATAGGCAAAGTGATGCACAGAGGCACCTGTCACCTAGCTGTAGAGGAGGGTGAACCATGCAGGACCTGCTATGCAACCATGTGTGTGTAGGTGATTTACCTGTAAGACAATAGATAGATAACAGAACCTGACATGGGCCTTGTATGAATATGGGGATACGGAGCAGGATGGAACACCTAGTTATGATCATGAGTGACTTTGGTTGTAGGGAAGAATCATGTCCTAGGACCATATACGGAAACTTGTATGTGTATGTTGAACTTCCACTGTAGGAAAGGGTACCTAAGAAAATCAGAGAACTGAAGTGTGTAAGACACTTCTGTGTAAGGCAGGCAGGGAAAACCTAGTTGGTCTTGACTCCAGGTTATGTGTGTGATTTGTGTTTATGAGAAGTGGTACCTCACAGGAGGAGATAATGAGATCTGTGTGGATGTATATGTCTGTATGTGTTTTTTTTTTTTTTTTTTTTTTTTTTTTTTGGTTTTTTTCGAGGCAGGATTTCTCTGTGGTTTTGGAGCCTGTCCTGGAACTAGCTCTTGTAGACCAGGCTGGTCTCGAACTCACAGAGATCCGCCTGCCTCTGCCTCCCAAGTGTTGGGATTAAAGGCGTGCGCCACCACCGCCCGGCTTGTATGTGTTTCTTTTTGTTTGTGTGTTATGTCTGGAGAAAGAGAGAGAGAGAGAGAGAGAGAGAGAGAGAGAGAGAGAGAGAGAGAGAGAGAGAAAGCATACTAAGCTATGTAAGCTTGATGTGTATTCAAGATTTCTCTGAGAGGAGATAACATGAAGAATCTAATAAAGACTGGTATTGTCATGGATGTGTGTGTGCGTGCATACAAATATCTCTGTGTGTATGTTTGTGTATGTTTGTGGGTGCATGTTTGTCTGTGGTGCATGTATTGTGTTGATGTGTGCTTTAGATTTTAGGTAGGAAAAATCTCACATTACCCATCAACACCCATGTGTCTACGATGTCAGTAGCTATAGAATAGGGGATTCTGAAAAAGTATCTTGTTCCAACTTATGTATTGGGTGGTGGTGGACAAACCACTTGGCAGATCTTGCATAGCATGACACTTAGCCCTGTGTGGAAAACTTTAGTTTTAAGGAAATGGTAAATGTAGCAAAACCTGGCATCAAGATACAGGGGACTTGACTATGGGTGTGGGCATACCTACTAGACATGACACCAAGATCTCTTCCTATTGTTCCAAGGATCTTGTGTTTCCCTTCTCTTCTCCCCTCTAAACCCCTCCCCTCTCCTCTCCTCCACTCTTCTCCCCTTCCCTCTCCTCCCCTCCCCTCTCCTGCCATCTCCCTCCCTCTCTTTTCCTCTCCTCTATTCACATCATCCCTTCTACACACCACTTCTCTCCTCCCCTCTCCTTTCTTCTATTCCCCTGCCCTCCACTCTCCTCTCCATCCCTCCCCTCATTTTACCTCCCCACTCCTCTCCTCCCATCTCCTCCATTCTCTTTTCATTTTTCTCCTCTTGTCCCCTATTGTCTCTATCCTCTCTTCCCCTCTCTTCTCCTCTTCTCCTTTCCTCTCTCCTGCTCTCTTCTCCTCCGCTCTTTTTTCCTCTCCTCCACTTCTCTCTTCATTTGTCCTCTCCTGTACTCTCCTCCCCTCACCTCTCTTTCCCTCTCTTCCCCTATCCTCACCTCTCTTCTCCTCTCCCCTTCTCCCTTCCTTTCCCCACCCCTGTACTCTCAACTCTTCACTCCTCTACCCTTCTCCCCTCCTCTCCCCTCCCCTTTCTTCTCCCACATCTTTTTCTCTCTCCCACCACCATGTATTTGTGAATGCAACTTGGCTCTTTAGAATTGGGAACACAGCAGGTCCTGACATGGCTTTGTGTGTGAGTTGGATTTGGATATAGCAGAGGATATAGCTAACTTAATCTGATCTGTGTCCATGTATGTGTGTGTGAAGCTTTGCTTTTAGAGGTGAAAAAGGCAGGAACTGTCAGGTAGTATATCATCTTTTGTATGTCTTTCTGTGTGTAGTATGTTCTTTTACCTGGTAAGGAATATTATACAGGAGAATAATAACACATTAAAATGTCCGTGTAAGTACGATGATGTGGGGGGGACATGCTGACAGTTCCTGCCATTTTCTTCTCCATAGGCAAAGCCTTATATACATGGATAGATAACAGATTCAGCAAGTTATAGCCTCGCCTATGGCCAAATCCACACACAGACAAATAGATGTAAGGGCTCGCTGTGTCCACAGTTCTCAATATCCAAATTAGACATACAAACACATGCAGAGAAGAGAGAGAGAGAGAGAGAGAGAGAGAGAGAGAGAGAGAGAGAGAGAGAGAGAGACTGAAAAAGAGATTGAGTTCCTATATGTGGGGCGTTGGATGTATGGCAGGGAGAAACAAAGAGGCCATGACATGTAGCCCTGTGCTTATTCTCACAGCTTTAAACCCTCAGTTGGGTGGTATTTTCAAGGGTTCTTATCAGGAACTGATATCCAGCCATAGCTCACTTTCAGTGTAGGGCAGAAGATACTTAGAAGGAATAGTCACTTACCAATTTATGTAAGATTTATGTGTATGTAAGGTTTTTCTTTGAGGGTATAACATGGAGTACTTGATACAAAATGATGTATTCATGTATGTGTATTTGCAAGTGTCTGTGTTTGTGTGTGTGTGTGAGAAAGAGAGAGAGAGAGAGAGAGAGAGAGACAGAGAGAGAGAAAGCACATACTAGACTATGTAAGCTTGATGTGTATGCAAGATTTCTCAGTGATGGGATAACATGAAGAATCTAATAAAGACTGGTGTTTTCATGCATGTGTGTGTGCATGCATGCATGTAGGTATCTGTATCTGTGTGTGTTTGTATGTGTGTGTGTGTGTGTGTGTGCATGTGTGTCTGAGGTAAATGTATTGTGTTGATGCGTGCTTTAGATTTTAGAAAGGAAAAATCTTCCATTACCTATCACCATCCATGTGTCTACTATGTCAGTGGCTATAGAAGGGGCGATTCTAAAATGTATCTTGTTCCAACTCATGTATTGGGTGGTGGTGGAAATACCACTTGGCAGATCTTGAACGGCATGACACTTAGTCCTGTGTGGAAGACTTTGGTTTTAAGGAAATGGTAATGTTGCAGAACCTGGCAACAGGATCTAGTGTGTGACTGGGGGGACTTGACTATGATTGAGGGCATACCTACTGGACCTGACATCAAGATCTCTTTTTATTGGCTCAACGTTCTTTTTTTCCCTCCCCTCCTCCACTCTCCTCCCCTTTTTTATTCTTCCCCTCCTCTATCCTCTCCTCTCCTTCCCTCTTCTCCCTTCCCCTCTCCTCCTCTCCCCTCTTCTCCACTCATATCTGCCCCTTCTCCTCCCCTTTGCTCTCCTCCCATCTCCTTCCCTCTCCTCCCCTCTCCTCCTCTCCCCTCCTCCCTTCTTCACCACTCAAATCTTCTACTCCCTTCTCCTCCTCTTCCCCCTCCTCCCATCTCCTTTCCTCTCCTCCACTCCTGTCCCTTCTCCACTCACATCTCCCTTCTATTCCCCACTTCTCTACAATCCTCCCCTCCCCTCCCCTCTCATCCCCTCCCGTTTTCTACATCTACTTTCTCTTTCCCTCTCCTCCCTTTGACTCCCCTCTCTTTCTCTCTCCTCTCTTCCCTTCTCCGTTCTACTCTCCTCCTCTCTCCTTCTCCCTTCTTCTTTCCACACCTCTTCTCTTCTCCCCTCTCCTCTCCTCCCCTCCCCTCTCCTCTCCTATTTCTCTTTCCCTCCCTTCTACTCTCCTCTCTTCCACCCTCCTCCCCTCTCCTTTACTCCCCTCTGCTCTCCTCCCATCTCTTCCCCTCACCTTTCCTCTTCTAGCCTCTCCTCTCCTATTGTCTGTACCTCTCTAGTCGCCTCCCCTCTCTTTAGGTCTCCTCTCCTCTTCTCCCCTCACCTCTCCTCTCCCACATCTCTTTCTCTCTCCCACCAACATGTGTTTGGGTGTGTAACTTGTCTTTTCAGAATTGGGAACACAGCAGGTCCTGAATCTCTTTGTGTGTGTGTGTGTGTGTGTGTGTGTGTGTGTGTGTTGGATTTGGATGTAGCAGAGGATATAACTAAGTTAATCTGATCTGTGTGCATGTATGTGTATGTGAAGCTTTGCCTTGGGAGATGAAAAATGTAGGAACTGTCAGATAGTATATCATTTTGTGTATGTCTCTCTGTGTCTTTGTGTGTGTGTTTACCTAGTAAAGAATGTTAGCACAGGAGAATCTTAACACATTAAACTGTCCATGTACATGCAGTGATGTGGATGGACATGCTGACAGTTCCTGCCATTTCCCTTCCATAGACAAAGTCTTATAAACATGAATAGATACAAGATTCAGCTAGTTATAGCCTCACCTATGGCCAAATCCACACACAGACAAATAGATGTAAGGGTTAGCTGGGACCCTAGTCCTGAATATCCAAATTACACACAAAAACACATGCAGGAGAGAGAGAGAGAGAGAGAGAGAGAGAGAGAGAGAGAGAGAGAGAGAGAGAGAGAGAGAGAGAGACTGAGTTCCTATATGTGGGGCTTTGGATGTACGGCAGGAAGAAACAAAGAGGCCATGACATCTAGCCTTGTGCTTATTCTCACAGTTTTATACCCTAAGTTGGGTTGTATTTCCAAGTGTACTTATCAGAAACTGATATCCAGTCATACCTGACTTTCAGGTTAGTTCAAGAAATATTTAGAAGAAATAGCCGCTTACCAATTTATGTAAGATTTATGGGTATGTAAGATGTCTCTGTGAAGGAAGAACAGGAAGTACTTGAGTCAAACTGGTGTATTCATGTATGCATAATTGCATGCATGCATGCAAGTGTGTGTGTGTGTGTGTGTGTGAGAGAGAGAGAGAGAGAGAGAGAGAGAGAGAGAGAGAGAGAGAACTAAACCTTGTAAGATTGATGTGTATGCAATATTTCTCTGTGAGAGGATAATATAAAGAATCTGATATGTACTGGAATTTACATGCATGTGTATGCGTGTGCATGCATGCAAGTTCTGTCTGTGTATGTATGTGTGTGAGTGTGTGCATGTGTGTCTGTGGTGCATGCATTGTGTTGATGCGTGCTTTAGCTGTTATGTAGGAAATACCTTACATTAACTATCACCACCCATGTGTCTACTATGTCAGTGGCTATAGAAGAGGGGATTCTGAGAAGTATATTGTTTCAAATCATGTATTGTGTGATGGTGGACATACCAATTGGCAGATCTGTCACAGAAGGACACTTACCCTGTGTGGAAGACTTTTGTTGTAAGGAAATGGTTAATGTAGTAGAACCTGACATCAGGATCTGGTGTGTGTCTAGGGGGCTTTGGTTATGGGTGAGGGCATACCTACTCTACCTGACACCAAGATTTCTTTCTCTTGTTCCAAGATTCTTGTGTTTCTCTTCTCTCCTCCCCTTCCTCTCGCCTTCTCTCCTTTCCTCCTATCTCCTTTCCTATCCTCCCTTCTCCTATTTTCTTCTCCATCTACCTTCACCTCTACTACTCACTCCTCCCCTCCCCCCTCCTCTTCTCCATCTACTATCTCCACTCCTCTCCTTCCCTTCCTCTCTTCTTGTCACGTCCTCTCCATGGTCCTCTCCTCCCATGTCCTCCCTTCTCCCGTCTCCTCCTATCTCCTCTCCTTCCGATTCCTCTCTTCTCTTCTTGTCCCCTTCTCTCCACTTGTCATCTCTTCCACTCTCCTCTCTTCTTTTCTCCTTTCTCCTCCTGTCCTCTCTCCTCTCCTTTCCTCCACTCTCCTCCAATCTCCTCTCCTACCTTCACTTCCCCTCTCCTCTCCTAGCAAGTGTGCCTGATCTTACTGGGAGAGAATTTTCCATCATGGTCTGGCAGCTGTCAATGTATTGTAGGTGGTCAAACAGGACCCAATATCTAGTTGTGGATGTATGGTCACAGGGCTAATATTATGTGCAGTGTGCTTGATGAATTACACTGTATGTCAGAGAGAAGAGAGTAAGAATGGGGAGTCAAGACAAGCACCATATCTCGTAAGTGTATGTTAGTGTATAGAAGACCTGATATCAATCAAGGAGTGAAAATGTATGTGCAATGGTTGGCAGTGTGGGATGTGATGTCCAGGAGAGCCTGCCATGTTAGTGTGTGTGAGCCATTTAGGGAGTCAGCAGAGCCTGGTACCGAGCAGTGTATGTGTGGCAGCTGCGGGGTGATGTGTGCATTTCAATTAAGTCAGCAAGCCTTGTAGGACTGTCATCAGTGTTAGAATACACAGCAGGTCTGATATCCAGAAGGTGTGTTTATGTAGATGTGATGTGGTGTCCAGTTGTCCTGATACTAACAGTGTTGACTGTGGGTGTGATATTCAAGAGGGCCTGACACGTACTGGTGTATATGAATCTTGAGGTATCTGAGGGTGTCACTTGAGGCCCAATAACTACCAGTACATTTCACTACAATGGCAAGAGACTGTCCCGTATGCCCTGTTAAGTAGCTGTTAAAGTGGGACTCTGGGTGATATTCAGGATCCAAACCAAAGAATACGTGTTAGGAATACATAAGGGTTTGTTCACCAAGGCTTGATACCCAGAAGTTGGTGTTAGGTTTTGTGAGAAGCTTTGAATGTACCAATGCTTAGAAATGGATTTTAGTCTCTGCGTGTACTGTGTTTGTTTCTCATTAAAGCCCGACAGCTGGCAGTACAGATGAGGTGGCATGGCCATGGTGTCTCATGTTGGATTATTCCTGATGTTGGATGTCGAGGCATGAGGATTCCAATAGTATTTAAATTACATGTGTGTCCTTGTTTGGAGGTAGAGTGTCAAACACAGCCTGATAACTTACACTGTATCTCAGTTGACATTCTGAGTACAGCGATGTGAAAAAGAGCTCAGAACCTATCATTGCTTGTGGGACAGCAGGGAACGAAGTTGACTAGCTGGGCCCAGTACCTAGAAGACTGTATGGTGATTGCAGGTGAGGGGTGTCCTTAATGTCCATCTTTTGGCAGTGTGTGTAAGTAAGGTGTTAACATGGATGAATATGCACTGCACACACAAGTATCTAGTTTCAGTTTCTGCTGTTTTCCCCAAATTAGTGAAACCATCCACCACAGTGCTATTATCAGAATCAAGTGGACAGCTCATCTCCTTCCCACACAGTGTGAGAAGTGTCAGCCCTCATCACACCACACACCAAATCTGTCCCTCCTCACGGCCACACAAAATACATTGTTGTTCACCATGACAAGATAAACTCCATATGCTCCCTGACACTGCAGATAAAATGGAAGTTTCAGACTCTGAAAACCACCAGTCTCATGGCATAAACAACACCTCCACTCTCACAATTCTACATATCAGGCCCTACTTGAATACTTCTCCCTGTGGCTCTATTAAGTATATCCAATGCCATGTCGCTGGGCCTATAAGATAGACACCTAAAACCAGAATCACACTACACATCATGTCAGCTGGATTGGTTGAATGCAGCCCTCATATTGTACATGCTCTCAATCTTTCAAGGATGTGACACAACTTCCATTTAAAATATTATAAGGGTATGCTTGACAAAATTCTCCACCATTCTCCTAAACCTGTACCTATGAATCCCTGATACACACATTATTAACCCCCATATTCACGCCTGTTTGATATCCCTTCCTTGACTGCTACAGCCCCACACATACTGGCAGGTATCACAGCTTCTCTTTAGGCATTGCTAGACTCTCCTCTGCTTCCCTCTTGAGTAAGAGACTAAATAGACTGGCAGGATCAGGTGCTGCTGGAACTCACCTGCCTTCTGCCTGCTCCATGAATGCTGTTCTATGTCTTCTCCCAGACCATTCCCTGCCCAAGTAGAGTACTAGGTGACACCGATGTCTTCATGCTGCTGACACTGGGTGCTGGAAATCAGGAGCAGCTGGTCACCTCCACGCCATTCCACATTAAATGTTATGTATCAGGCCATGGTAGAAACCACTGTCACTCAACATACACCACCATTTCTTCAATCCTTATGAGGACCCCTATATCCACCACATATAAACAACTAGATTTCACTCTCAGATGGACAGCCAACTCTAGAATACTACTGATTGCTCAAGATAGTTTTCAGATTCTGCTCATCACCTCCTAACCTTAATTCTCCTCATCCACACAAGTAGGCAACTGACTCTTCAGAATATTTCATCCTGCTTACATCACACATGGACTGCAGGGCTGTAGCAAGCAATGGTTCAGCATGGCCGATGAAACATCAGTGGGCCCTGAGTGACAAGCAGGTGAAGTTTCTGTGTAGTAGCACTAAGAATTGACTTGTAGGTGGGGTGAGAAGATTTTCTAATTGAATATGGTATACAGTATATTTAGAGCTTTGTGGTTGGGGTCTTGCAAAGCCACATATGGAAGAGATCACATAGGGCTTTCGAGAGCTGGTATCTCGCTGGTTCTAATACCACCCAATGCATTGAGATGGTGTCAGGCAGGCAATGTCAAGCAGTGCCAATTACTAGCAATGCTGTTTAGCACAGCAGATGGGAGGGGACATTTGTCAAGGAACTTAACTTCTACTGGTTTGGGAGTTGAGGGGGGGAAGGGACATCCTGAACTGCCATAGTAATGTATATGGATGACAATATATGAGTGTATGGGTAAGAAAAGTGTCAGCTAAGGATTGATATCTAAATAGATATGTGGATTGTGGGTTGCAGATGTCCACCAGGGTCTGACACCTAGCTGTTTAGGGATATATGTGGGGTGTCAGCACAGCCTGGCTCCATGTATTCATTGTGAGGCAGCAAGGGTGGTTCGGTCTGCCTGGATTGACATCTAGCATTGAGACTGGAGCAGTGCTTGGGAGTGTGCAGTGCTAGGCTCTCTGGCCTCCAGCAGCAGCATAAAGGCGAACGAGCTCAAGCAAGGCTTACATCTGTGTTATGCTCAGCATCTCTCTTCTCCTGGACTGGGTGTTTGAAAGTCAAGAATATAGTTGGCTGACAGAGGAGGATATGAGCCCTCAGCTTTGGAGAGTCTTCATTCTGCTTATTTACCATATCTTCATGGAGTAACATTGAAGTTCACATGGGTGGAAGAATGGTGAGCAGAGCACATTTGGTTGTCAGGCTGGACATTCCTTCCTGCTGGATAGCACTGAACCATCTTGTCTTAGAACAGTTATTTGTTGTCTGCTGGGCTGTGACAACAGTGTCTAGGCTTTTTCTGGATGTCCTATGATACCGTCTCCCTCAGCCATGCTTCAGTTTTTGTATTTTCTTGGCTAATGTCATTAAAGCTCATGTGGTCATAGTTCATCTTCTATGCTGTCTCTGTCTTCTTCCTTAAGAGGCTGAAACTTATGTAGATCTCTTCTGCATCTCTTAAATGAATTGTGTACTGTTTGAATTGGGGTCATCTGTAATAATTGAATTTGTGTTAAGTTTTCTAATGGGTTCCTTATTGTTTGTTTTTGCATACTTGCAGACTTTTGTGGACAGATCATTTTATCTGCTTTGATTACACATGGTGCCCCTGCCAAAATCAGCTGATGCGATGTAGGTGGTCTCTTACTGGTATTTGTGTTTGAATCCATGTTTCCATCTCTGTTTCTTCATTGTTCAACTCTGTGGATCTCTGAGACTTTGTGTGAAGGGGTGGAATCAGAAGTGCAGGGTCTGGAGGAGTTGCCCCTGTCCTCTGCCACCACTTTTAGGATTAGAACTAGTTAGATGTCACATTTAGTACTTGGGTAGCAGATTGGCATTTTTCGAGCCTATCTGAGAAAAGATCTGTCAGCTAAACAACAGTGAAAACAGTGGAGAAAGAAGAGACTCTGAGAGTTTAGAGTCCTTTGGATAAAAAAATAAATGTTCTTTTTTCCAACTGGTATAAATTCAGCAGGAAGTCTACCTCGGTACTTTGGTATTTGTTGTTTGTGTATTGTCTCTATCCAATGCCAGTAGGAAACAGTTTAAGTGACTGACGTTAAGTGCACCATCATCATGTGATTGGTGGCCTGAGAAAGAAGGTCCAAAGAAACTGCCCTTTTCAGAAACTCCAGTTAATAGGCTGTGCACACATACACTCGTGTGTCCCAGGGGTGGCATGTTCTTTCTCTGCTCAGGTAGTTTTTCAGGGTCATCTCTGAGGAAAGAGAGGCATAGGTGACATTTTACACTATCCAAAAACACACCTCATGAATGTATGCTGGAGATTTAAAGGTAACATACATTGGTCGGCTTTCCTAGAGGATCCTTCTGTTATCCTCAGATCTTGATGACAATTGGAGCAGGTTCTGAAGATGGATGATGGAACATGAGCCATCCCAATGCCCTGCACAGGATGCACAGGATGTCCTCCTGAAGCTGTGTAGAACTTCTGAGCTTTCCCAAACTCAGAGATGACCTTTTTCATCACTGACACCAGGGCTGAGTGTGCAAGTCCTCAGGATAGGAATCCTCTGGGTCACTATTCAGGATGTGGCCAGGCACCTACAAGAGAAGAAATATTGTAGATCAGTAAGGAAACTGACTGAGAGTTCAACATCCACAGGCACAAGAGCTGTGGTCTTGGCAGTTAATGGCAGGTTTATTTTATGACATTCAGGGACTAAAGAGGCAGCTATATTCTCGTTGTCATCCAAGGTGACCTTCCCTAGGCCAACATTATTAGGGTTTCATCAGGAACAGCAGAAGGCAGGGAATGATTTCTCATGGCAGCCCTGCAACTTTCAGGAATCAGGCTATTGAAACAAAGGCGGTAGAACATTTTCCCACCAACTTGTCTAAACATAGGCACTCTGCTTCCTGCACCTCATCTCACGTCCTCTTGTCTACATTAGACAGGATACATACTTGGTGAAAATGAGCTTCCACAAAAGATGATGTCCCAAGGAACCTGCAGATAATAGGAGAGAAAGGTGACCATCAAGACATCTGGAGTTGACTTGGAAAAACTCCATGTGACCCACCTTTACCAAACAGCTCACCGTGGCTGTCAAGCAGTCAGTGGGTGTACTTTAAGCATTGTGCCAACCAAATATGTTATGTCCATAAGAGCATCTAAGGACTCAGCATTGTAATCTGTGAGGAAGACACGTGAGGACAGTTTTGGGATGAAGCATGTGAAGTTCCTCCTTCAAGTAGCTGGTAATAATGGACCCTGCCCTTGCTCCATCCAACAGAGAGGCAGTAAAGGAGGGAAGTAATGGATACAGTGGTCTGAAACTCAGCTGACTTCTGTTCTCTAAGGTAAAAGGCTAAAGATAGCAACTTGCCTTTAGTATCAGGGAGAGTCATCATTAGTCCCAAGGCAAATGTCAAAATAAAAATCACAACTGTTCATTCCGAGATTTGACTTTGTAGAGTCTGTCATGTGAGTCTGGACCCCATGATTCTCATCGCTTGTATCTCCTGGGTTTCAGGGTCCTGGCTACAGCACCCATGTCTCCCTTTCCCAGACAGTGCATTCAGTAAAGTATATCACAAATGGTACTTGCCTTAGTGATGACCACTGATGCAGAGCAGGTATGGCCACATAAACAAGAAGGTCTCTTACTCCAGTCTGGTTTTCCTTGCAATGGTGTGTACACACTGGTTGTCATGGTTCTTCAACCCAGTACAGACTAAGCATCTTGCCAGTTGTAGTGATTGTTCTTCCATACAGGGGTAAGATGATGTTCACCTGTTATCCATAAACTGTTCCTCCAAAACAGCTAGGGGAAGAGGGGAAAGATGAGCTACTTGCCACAATTTATCCCAACATCACTCTGAATCCATGACTCTGTTGTCTGTCCCCTTACCTTTGTTCCTCTGCATCGTGAGCTTAATGACCATGTCCCTTGGAGTTGAAAACGGTTGACTCTGGCAGCCTCATGCTTATCTTTCTGTGGATCAGTATCAAGGATATAGCAAATCACAGACACCTCTCCAATACAACAAGTTGAATAGTAGTGGGCTCAGTGCTGCCTTCAGCCATGAGACCCACAGATAAGCCCTAGCTTTCAGTCCCTTCTGAGTGGACATTCTTTGTTACATCATTGGTTCTGTGGAGAGTATCCATGACAACACTTTCTTTCAACACGACTTTCCTAAGAGGATTCTAGCTGAGTGCTTCTAATCTATAGTCACAAGTTTCTGTCTAGGTCTGACCCTGATGATGGAATCTAATGAAAAAGTTGTTTCAAGACTGCAGACTAAGTAATGTGGCCACTGTAAACCGGGAAAATCAAGCAATATTCACCTTGCAAACTGGAGCAACATTCCAGGATTTTTTCTATAGTGGTACCCATTTCCTTCCTGCTTGCTGTCACTTTCCTGTGAGGAGACAAAGATGGCTGTGACAAACATCCCACAGTAAAGACCCCTTCAGCAACAGCTAGAATGAACCATCATGCAGTGGGAGAGTTGCCAGTGACAAGAGGGAAATAGATACAGGCCGCCTGCTAACACATTAAAAAGGACGGGGGAAGGAAGAAGGAGATTCCCCTCTGTCCAGTGTGAAAAAACATCTCCTTTAGACTTAACCTTGAAGAGAAAGACATATGAATGAGTGCTGAAGTTGTATGTCTGGCACATTGGAGCTCCTAATTCAAGGGTATCTTTAGGGGGAATTGTGGCACAGGGCTGCTCTCTGGAAAAGATGCTATTGAAGGCCGGCCATTAGACATACCTCCTGGCAACAATCGTTGTCTCTGGAAAAGCCTGTGGTAGATGAAGGCTTACCACCCTCTGTACTGGACTTCTCTCTTGGAGTACAGGACACTCTGTCATCTGGACTTTCTGCACGGCTCCCAATTTGTCTATCTCAGTGAAGAAAACTGCTAACCCAATGTCTCATCCTCTACATTGATTCGATATATAATATGATAATGACATATGGAAGGCACAGTCTTAAGAACTTTGAACTATATACTCAGAGTCTTGACTCTTATATCCTTCTGGATCATCTGTTTCCGTTGGTTCTTTTTCTCATACTCTTTCCTAGTCTTTTCAGTTTTCTTCCTTCAAAACCTTTGATGATCTATAATTCTTTCTTCCTTTATCAAACACTACTTCTGGCTGCCTCTACAGCCTCTACTTCTCAAACATTAAAGTCTACTTTAGCTTAAACAATTCGGGTTAAAGGTGGTGGAAGAGTTGTTTTTGAAATAAGATTTCCTAATTTACCTAAACTATCATGTGATGGCCACAAAGGAGATTAAAAAACATGTAGATCAATAAACTATGACATGCATCTTGGGCACCCCATTTAGCTGTGTGTGTGCACCTGCACTGCTCTCTCCTTCCAGTGGTGCTTCTTCCTTCTGAGAAACATGGCTTTTTCCTGAGAGTGGCAGACAGCAGCACAGAATTCTCATACAGTTCCCAATTCTTTTCTTAACCCTCTTCCAGCCTTTGGACAGACTGCTGGCAGAGGCTGCACTGACATCTTCAGGAAGGACATCTTTTAAGGTGTTCTTGGATGATGTCTGAAGAGAAGATCTCTGAGTTCCAAGGGTTTCAATAGTGCTCATACCCTGAGGTGTCTCCCGTTCCTTTCTTACAGAGGGTGTACTCTGAGCATCTGAGCTATTCTTTGGGCTGCTTACTTCCCGGGGTTTCTCACAGGACAAACACTGTGCAGAAGAAATGCACTCAGAGATTGGGCATCTTGAGGACAACTCATTGCAAACCATGCTACCTACTGCCAAACTTCTGCTCAGGAGAGGAGTAATCTCAGAAGGACTTGTGGGTTTTGGGTGGGGAGGATTTTCTTCCTCCAGCAGGCAGCACAAGGTGGCAGGCATGCTCAGGCTTCTGCTCCCTTGCTTGCTTGAACACTTCTCATCATGCTCCTGATGTTGAGCCAGCCGGGTGAGTGTGGGAAGGGCAGGCTCACTCACTGTCCTCTTAGGAGGAAGGGACATGAGAGGATCTGCTGATGACACAGCCACACAGGCCTGCAAGGACTTAGTGATAGATTTAGTGTGGTCCTGAGGTGATCCATGGTTTAAAATTAGGTATGTGGCCATGATGTTATTGAATTTTTTCTCACGTAGACAATCACTAATAGCCTTGGGATGGTAGCCCATACCCCACATAGCCTGAACAATGCTGGGATTTGGTTTGTTATAGAATGACAATGAGGATGATGGGAGTTTCCACAATTCTTCCCTGTCTCTGATCCACTGGTGCTGCCTAATGTCACATATTGTGGGCCTCAGCTCAGGCTTCATGGTGAACAAGTCCACAATGAGGTGCATAAGCAAACGGTTTTGAGAGAGTGTGTAAGGAATATCGTATATGGGATTCAGCATCACCGCCTTCATGTCTGGATAGGTTCTAGCTTTGAATGGGAACCTCGCTGTCACCATTACATATAAAACCACTGCCATGCTCCATATGTCAACTGCCCTTGCATCATACTCTCTGTCACTAAATAGCTCTGGAGCACAGTATTCAATCGTGCCACAGAATCCCTTGCACATCTGCCCAGAGCTGACTCTGATGGCCATGCCAAAATCACACAGTTTGATGTTTCCTTTGCCATCAAGCAGGATGTTATCTAGCTTGATGTCCCTGTGGGCAATGTCATTATCGTGGCAGTAGTGCACTGCACACACCATCTGGCAAAAGATGTGTTGAGCCTGTGTCTGCTGAAGAGGACCACTCTCCTCAATGAGTGTGACTAAATCACCATGAGCAGCAAACTCCAACACCATATAGGTGTGGTCTTGGCTGTTGATGACGTGGAAGAGCTTTATTATGTACGGGTGCTCCAGCTCTTTCATGATGTTGAGTTCTTTCCTATTATTACTGTCACTCTCCTCACCATTCGCAAGGATTTTAACTGCGACTTTCGTATTTGTGAGGAGGTGGCAAGCCAGCTTCACCTCACCAAAGGCCCCTTTGCCGAGGGTATTGAGTAAGACATAGTGATCTAAAAGCGTCTCCTCTTCATAGGTGCTGGCATTCAGGTCCAGCTCCATGGTCTCCTCCTCTCTGCTCTTGCTAGGAAGATTCTTGATGATTTCCATTCCAACACCAACTGAGAAAATCAGATTAAAAACAATGAGAAGTAAGTCACGGGGTAAAGTTTTTAGCTCTCTGTTTCTTCATGGACAAGTGTGACAGATGTGAGCAACCTTACAGTGAACTTCTTGGTCATAGAAAATAAGAGCACACTAAACTCTAAAGAAATTCTGGAAAACATACTGTAGATGAGAACTAAACCTAAGAAAATAGACCAGAGTAAACAGTGCAATGGCATAAATGCTTGATTATTGAAAAGAATAAGCAAAACAGATGCAATCTTACCAAAAATGATCAAGGAGGAGAAAATTCAGTTTAAATTTATAGTCAAGCTTTGGTCTTGTTATGGTAAATATTTCTACTTCTAAAAAATCATTTGGAAGACATTTTTTTTTTGGCAACTAACAAGGGTTTTATTTTGGTACGGAGATTATACCCTATGTATTGTGTAAACATATCTGAAGACAAAATGAATTAAAAATTCCATGCAAACCAAACCATTTCCGAAAAATTCTTTAGGAGAAATTTTGAATAGTTATTCATTGATAAGTTCTTAATAACCTAATCAATAGAAATCATAGAATTACAAAAACTTTGGAAAAACTTTTAGTATAAGTACATAGTACAGATAGCAAAGAAGAATCGCATTCCTGCAGAAATAACAAAATCGGTGGGAATAGGAAAAATTACGACGCACAATTTGCAGACGCTGTCCTATGCTGAGGAAATGAATGTCATTTCTAAGAAAAACATGTTACATTATTAGATTTTAATGTATTCCTTTAGCAGTCTATGCCATCAAATTTACCTATTTTTCCTCTTCCCAAATTTCTATTTTACTCTGAGATAGTTTGGTGAATATAGTGATATCACTCTTGTCAACACCATAACGAAAAGTGGTCTTTAACTAATGTGGAATATGATTCTGTATTAGTCACTTGCTTTCATGCAAACTCAACTGATCAAAACATTTTTCATTAATCTATGGGATCAATCACATGTTTTAAATTATTTGTACATTTAATCTGGTTTTGAATCTTTAATTTTTTAATCTGTCAATAGTTTTGAAGGTTTTATACATGATCATTCAATTTAGATTATTATATTCTTCTCCTTTTTGAAGATCTAGCAATGTTACTTTGAGGACAGGTGTAACAAGTGTGATGTTTCCTGATAACATAAGAATGAAGCCAATGTCCCAAGGTTTCTGTATTCTCTATATAGAGATATAACAAAAAAGCTACTTAGGAGTTGATAATGTCAACACATTTCTTATTCCAATTCCTCAAGTTTCCTAGTCTATTATCTTTCTATTTTGTAACAGAAAGATGAATTTTTAATTCTTCTCTCATATGTTATACCCTGACTTGACTTTTCACATTCCCCTGCTCCATGCTCTCCTGCCTTTTCCCCCAGATTTACCCTACCTCCACCTCCCCTCAGAAAAGGGCAGGACTCCCAGGGACATCAATGAAACACAGCATAATATGCTTCTATAAAACTGTGCACATACTATCATATCAAGCCTGATTTTTAAAACCTAGAAGGAGGAAAAGGTACTATAAGTAGGCTAAAGATTTAGCGACCACCTTTCCCACTCTTAAGAATCCCAAAGTAAGATCAAGATTATGGGAAATAACATATATGCACAGGATCTAGGTAAGACCCCCATCCCACAGGCTCTCTAATCTCTGAGCCACTATGAGTACTAGTCAGTGGATTTTGTAGGCTGGATATCCATGATGTCCCTGACTAACCTGGTGCTCTGATCCTTCATTTAGAAGTATTTTGGAAAACTATGCTCCCATGAATTGTGAAACTGGAGCAAATGGCAAATTTCTAAACATTTGTAATCTCTCAGAACTCAAAAGTTTGTGTATAAAATCCTACACAGATTAAAAATAAGCATGATAGTTCAATATACTTGAAAAAAATAGCAAGAAAATCATTTGGGTTCATTGACATAATTCTGTTCTTTTTCACACCAGAAAATCACAATGCTTACCTCTACTTCCAAGACTATTGCTATGATGCAAAGTTATTGTTATGTGCTATTGCTGAATATAACACTCATGTATATCCGCCAAGATGGAGTTGTTGACTAGTGCTTCAACTGCTAGGAGACTCACCCCTGCTGACCAGCAGTCATGATACAGAAATGTATTCTGCATTCTACTGAAGAAAAATATAATCATCATCATCCAGCTACAAACCCTAGGACAACAGTGACCCACTAGCACAATGGACTGATATAATATTGGAATAAGTACAATGGCCGTAACCAGTCCTTTTTGATTAGATTTAAGGCCATTCCAGGAGATGTCCACCATTATTGGCACAGCTCACTTGGGCAAGAACCTGAGTAGATAGGTCTTAGGCTACAGGAAAGCCTGCTACTATTATTTTGCTACAGCAACACAGTGAACAAAATGATTTTTTGTTGACAGCTACACAAAGAGATCAATATCTCAAACAGCACACAACAGTGAAGCCGTCCCAATTGGAAAGCTTTGTGAAAACCTTCCCTCAAGTTTCTGGGAGCCAAGGTAGTCAGAAGAGGAGGCAGAAAATACTCAGGGCCAAATGTAGTAGAAAATTCCAAGAAAACAAGGAAGTTGAATAACACCTGAACTGAAATAAATTGCAGCAATACATACAAGTATACAAAGGTTCAAGTCAGATGCGGGCTCTGTCATTGTAAATGGAAAGTAGAACCAGGTTCCATCCCCAGCCAGGAAAACATCAGCATTTGTTTCCAGAAGGCAAAGAAGAATCCATTTCCTCCAATGAATTCTCATTGGGTGACTTAACCACTCCTCCTGGTATGATACATGTATTGGAATTATTGTCAAGTACAAAACCAACTGAATAGAAATGTGGTAGACTTTTGGACTCATTATCATTTTCTGGGGACATTTTATAGGTCTTAATTCCTTATTTAAGTTTTTCTTTTCCTTTTTTAATAATTGAAAGTGTGTAAGGCCAAAAATCTAGATGGTATGGGAAGATAGGAGGGTGCTGGAGAAAATTGGAAAGGGGAAAACAATCAAAATACATTGCTTAGAAGAAATTCACTGATAAAATGTCAAGAAAATAAAAGGCTGGTATGAAAGCTCTCATGTATGGATTCTACCTGACTTTCAAAAAGAATTAACTCTAATATATCTTCAACTATTCAATAAGGAGCAAGAAAGTAACACTTTCCAACATGTTCTACATAGCCTAAAGGAGTCTACTACAAGAACTGGTGATTTATAGGATATGATCATTTCAGGTTCCCTATTCTCAGCTGCCCAAGGAACTAACTGGGAACATCGCCTTGGGCACCTGGGAGCCACTCTAGGTTCAAGTCTCTTGCCAGCCCTAAGGTAGCTCCCTTAACTAAGATTTGTGCTTCCCTGCTCCCCTATTCAAACTTCCTCTATCCCAATCATCCTGTTTCCCCAAGTTCGCCCCATCCTCCCCTTCTCACTTTTCTCTCTCCAACTCCCCTTACCCCCATCCCACCCCACCCCCAAGATCCCAATTTTTGCCCGGAATTTTGTCTACTTCCCATAGCCAGGAGGATAACTATATGTTTTTCTTTGGGATCACCTTCTTATTTAGCTTCTTTAGGATCACAAATTATAGACTCAGTGACCTTTATTTATGAGCTCCTAAGGTCCCAATGAGGAGCAGAAGGAGGGAAAACATGAGCAAGGAAGTCAGGACCACGAGGGGTGCACACACCCACTGAGACAGTGGGGCTGATCTATTGGGAGCTCACCAAGGCCAGCTGGACTGGGACTGAAAAAGCATGGGACAAAACCGGACTCTCTGAACATGGTGAACAATGAGGGCTGATGAGAAGCCAAGGACAATGGCATGGGGTTTTGATCCTACTTCATGTTCTGTCTTTGTGGGAACCTAGCCGGTTTGGATGGTCATCTTCCTAGACCTGGACGGAGAGGGGAGGATCTTGGACTTTCCACAGGGCAGGGAACCCTGGCTGCTCTTTGGACTGGAGAAGGAGGGAGAGAGGAGTGGGCGAAGGGGGAGAGGGGCGGGAGGAGAAGGAGGGAAATGGGAGGCTGGGAGGGACATAAACTTTTTTTTTCTCAATAAAAAATTAAAAAAAAAAAACTGGTGATCTGAGCTTTTTTTCCCTTAATCCCATATATTGGAAATAATATCTTGACTTCCACACACAAATTTGGATTTTCATAAGTGTGTGTTGTAATACACTTGTAGATAAGTAAGTAAACAGAGGAAAATAATCAAAATATAGCATAAAAAGAAATTATAAACCAGCAGTCTATGTACTTAGACATGAAAATCCATATTAAAGTTCTTGAAATTTACACTCAAGTTCAACAGCACATGAAACTGGCTTTGTTCATGCTCAAGCTCAGTTCATTCCTGAAGGAAGAGAAGGTAAATTGTAACATAAAAGTGACAAACATTTGAAGAAGATACAGTTTACAAGGCCTATAGCTCCAATAATCAAATTTAATCAATTTCTAGAAAACAGCAGCCAATGCAGATGACTTTGCTATTTTTGACATGCCTGACACAAAATGTAAATTTTGAGGGATCCTAAAACAAGCCACTGAGAACACAGAAGAGAATTGTGGTCAACCTGGGGAAGTCCACATTCTTTGGACCTGGGTGTTTCAGTTATCACAGACTCGTTAGACAAAAGAGTGATGAACAGAGTCCTTGGTAGCTCAGAATCCAGGCTTGGGATCCTCATTAGTCAACCAGCAGGAACAAGGGCTGGTGGCCAAATCCCCACTCCAAAGTTGTGGAGAAAGAGAGAGAGAGAGAGAGAGAGAGAGAGAGAGAGAGAGAGAGAGAGAGAGAGAGAGAGAGAGAGAGAGAGAGAGAGAGAGAGAGAGAGAGAAAGAGAGAACATTGTGGGCCCCATTAAAACAAAACAGCTTGGAAGACAACAGTCATTCAGGCTATACCAAATGTTGGTGGAGTAGATCAGAAGCGCCTCCTCCAAATTCGCAGCTTCATACACTCTCTGTAGGTACTGCCTCCGCCACTGGTGTCCTCGAAGTGAAAGCTCTGCCTTCAACCTTCCAGGACTACCACCAACTGTCTGACAGCAACCCAACTCGAGCTGTGCATCCAGATTTGTGACCTCATTGGTGACATGTCCAGAGCTGAGCCAATCAGATTGGAGAGACAGTCGGGACTCTCTCATTGGTCAAGTTGAAATCGTGTGACTCCTGTCTGCATGAGAATGCTTGGTAACACACTTTGACTGCACGTGGGGTCCTGTGAGAACAGGATTAGAGCAGAAGGCTTTGTTTCTTTGTGTCTTTTGTGTAGGGACATCCCAGCTACTCAGCATTACCACCCACACTTCTTCCTTTTCAGGATCTCCTTTCAGTTGTGAAAATGGATTTGGTTTCTGAAGGTGCAATTTGTGTTTAGTCTTTTTCTTGCCTTTCCATGGTGAAAGGCTGTATTTGTACGCTGTTGTCTTGTGAACGCCCATAAATGCAACATCAACAGGACCCCAGGAATTCCTGTCATCAAAGAAATAATAGTATACAACGAAAAATCAGGCACTCTTAAAAGTCCAGCACCATGTTTTTTTTTTTTTTTTTTTTTTTTTGGTTTTTCGTGACATGGTTTCTCTGTAGCTTGGGTGCCTGTCCTGGAAATTACTCTTGTAGACCAGGCTGGCCTCGAACTCCCAGAGATCCGCCTGCCTCTGCCTCCCGAGTGCTGGGATTAAAGGCGTGCGCCACCACCACCCGCCTCAGCACCATGTCTTGAGTGCATGCAGATTTTTCTTTAAGAGCCCCCTCCTTTCCTTAATGCCAATGTTTCGCTCTATGCTAAAACCTTTACTTTATAAGCTCGGAAGTTACATTATCAATTAGTCACGGCTTGTTATACTGACACTGGTCATAAATAGCCTAAAATTAAAGCAATAATAAACACAACCATATCGAACCATTATTTTTCTCACTGACTTTCCTCATTTCTTGTACTCATTTTGTTATGGACATTTTAATTCATAAATTTCTATTTCTCAACTGTAGCAGCTTCTACAATTTATTCTACAATTTATATGTTTTCTAGTACACTGAGGAAACATAGTCAATCTCTTGGTGAACTTGTCTTCCAACCTGGATCTATTTTGAACATTTCTTTAGTATTGGTACCCAGTCTGAAGCTAGTTTTCTGAGACTGTTGGTTTTCATTTGTTTTTTTTTTTGTGATTGTCACTTGTAAAGAATGTATGTAATTCTCTCCTTCCATCTTGCTTCATTTTTGTGCCAAGAGATGATACCTAGATGTGTGTGTTTATTTATGTGTTTGTGTGTGTAACTGTGTCTATGTGTTTTTGCGTGTGTGAGAAAGAGAGAGTAAGGGGGAGGGAGAAAATTAATACATGTGGGCCTTTAATGTAGGACAGAAAGAAAAATAGAGGCCCTGAACCTAGCCCTGTGTATATGTTCAGGGCTACATACCATAGGTTTGTTTTGTGTATGCAAAGCAACTTATCAGGAAGAAAAACTTACTCATGGGTAACTTTCATTGCAAGGGGGGAAATACATTGAAAGTTTATGTTTGTGTAAGTTTGTCTGTAAGCAACATGATACATTCTAGTGTATTTATGTGTATGTGCATGCATGCAGGTAAGTGTATTTGTATGTGTGTGTGTGTGCTCATGGGTGCTCCTGTTGTTATGAAGGGAGCACTTCACATGACCTGTCACCACCCATGTATGTGTGTTAGTGGCTATAGAAGAGAAGATTCTGAGTAGTACCTGGTACTAAACTATGCATGTGGTGGTTGTGGCTATAAGGTTCTGAAGACCATTAAGTCATGACAACTAGCCCTGCTTGTAAGGCTTTGGTTGGAAAAAAATAGGAAATGTAGCAGTACCTGGCATCATGGTCTTATGTGTGTCTAGGGGGCTTTTACTATGAGTAAATGGACAGCTATCTGGACACCACACCGCACCAACCTTTCTCTTTTTCATGGTCTCATGCACTTTTGTTGTTACCTACTCTCTCTCTATTCTGTGTGTCTTTGCATGTGTTATTAGAAGATTCATGGTTTGGAAGTCTGCAGGCCCTGGCATCCACTTGTGTCTGTTTCTGTTTGTCAATTTGGCTTAAGAAGAGGCTATAACTAGGTGAATGTGATCCACTTCCATGTATGTGTCTGAGAGGCTTTGCCTGTGTAGGGGAAAATGTCAGGAAATGATATAGCATATACTCCTATGTGTGTATGTGTGTGTTTGTGTATGTACCTGTTGCAATAGAATAATTAGTACCTAGCAGGACAGGAGTCCTAGCCATGTGTGAGAAGATTTTGGTGTAAAGGAAAAGTTACCTAACAATACCTAACACCTACTCTGGTATGTTCATGATTGCACGCATGTGTGAATATATGAGCCTGTGTACTTGTCTGTGAATATGTAGGTTGGTGTGTGTTTGTGTATATATTATACTGGGCACATGAAAGTCTTAATACATTCCATTTTACATGTAGCTGTAGTGATGCGTGAGCGTATGCTTTCAGTCTCTGACATACACAAACATTCATGGATCAGGATTAGATTCATCTACTTATAGATTACCTTACAGACAAACACACACACACACACACACAGTGCCTACTGAGTTCCTAAACCTGAATCATCAAATTATACACACAAATGTACACACGGGGAGGGGGCCATTGTCTGCAGGACAGGTAGAAACAAAGACGCCCTGACACCTAGTCCTATCAGTGTATTCAGGGTGCTATGCCAAGGTTTTGATTTTGTATTCAAAGGTAGTCTTCAGGAAATGATACTTAGTCATCAGTGACTTTCAGTGTAGGGTCTGAGATAAATAGAAGGACTTGACACCCACCAAATTATTTGCCAGGACTGACACCAACTGTCTCTTACCACCCAACTTGCACTGAGTATCCTGATCTTATGGCCTGACTGGTGACGTGTACGAAACCGAGCAAAGCACATTGGGTAGTCAGTCAGGATGCCCTCATCATTCAGGTTAAATTCAGATGACCTGTGTCTGCTCTGCAATGCTTTGGCACTCACCTGAACTGCATTTGGAGTCCTGTGAGAGCAGGGTTACTGCAGAAGGCTTTGCATTGTTCCATTTTGGCAGGGATATCTCAGCTAGGCTGTATCACAACCACACTTCTTCCCTTCCAGGGTCTCCTTTCCATCCTGATAATAGACTTGGTTTCTGAAGGTGGGATTTGGGTTTGATCTGTTTCTAGTCTGTCCTGAGTGAAAGGGTCATCAGGCAATATCTGGGCACCCATATTGTGATCACCCATAAATGGACCATCTATAGGACACAAGGAATCTTATATTTGAATAACTAATATTCTGAAATGAAAAGCAAGGCTCTCTTTAAAATCTTGCCACCTCTCCTTAAATGCATGCAGACCTTTCCCTGAGAGTCCCTCTCTCTTTGTGAATGTCTATATAAAAACCTTTACTTTGTAAACTTGTAAAAAAACATCTTAAATAGTCCTTGCTTATTATACCAATAGACTAAAATTAAAACATTACAAAATATAACCTATCAAAAGCATTATTTTTCTCACTGAATTAATGGTAGAGACCTATAACTGGATATTAATAAAACATACAGAATATATTACGTTAAAATTTAGCCGGATATAAACTATGAATTTCAGGAGTTGACATGCAGTCCATAGCAATAACAATGCAGTCAAGACTTTTGGAGAGCATCGAAGGTCCAATCATGAAACACTTTACATAAACAAGTGGGAAGGAGAAATAAGACAAGACACTCGGAAGGGATCCATAATCTCTTCAGTGTTCATAATTTTCATTACACGTTTATCTCAAGCGAAGAATACACTCCCAGAAAGATTTGTCGTCTCCTGTATTATCTCCCACGTGTTACCCAATACTGATACCAAACAGAGATTACAAGTTTGCCAATATATCTTTGAAAGGAAACATTTGTGTGTTTAATTATCCATGCCTTCATTAGGTGAAGTTATTTTTAAAATTGACTAAATGGCTTGTGGGCACAAACTATAGACTAGAATGTTTGGAAAATGAAGTGGTGT
Organism: Microtus obscurus; assembly: GCA_963919715.1. NCBI lineage: Eukaryota > Metazoa > Chordata > Mammalia > Rodentia > Cricetidae > Microtus > Microtus obscurus. The sequence goes on from CAWTZC010000308.1 coordinate 557,303, forward strand.
ATCTGGGCAAGTATATTAGAAACCAATCACTTAATTATTTACTAAGGTTTCTGATATTGACAAAGCTCTTGATTATGTTGTTGCTTAGCTACAGTGCTAACATGCTCATATGTGAGCTTCCAGATTGGTCCAGAGAGAAAGGTACAAGAGTATTTTGGTCTTCACAGAAACCAAGGCTTCACACATCTGACAACACTTTAATCAGGACACTGAAACAAATGTAGAATCATTTCCATTTATAGCTTCACAACTTGCTTGTTAGTGCTGCAAAAGAACAGGGTGTTATGATAACCATTTGATGTTTATTTTAGGTGTGCATTATCTTTATGAACAATTTCCCAAATGCAAAACCTGATTACTCTTTCAGCACCATCGTGTTAGGGTTGATTCAATGGAATCTTACCCAGAAATATTATCTCTAAATGTTTAACATAAAAGTTAATGCCTCTAATATTCATTTTTTTTCCGTTTTGCCCTCCTTTATTAGAATGTTGAAGAGAATAGCCAAATATGTCCTTTAGAAATGTCTGTTAATTTAGATAATTATTCTTTATAAAAATTAGATAATACTTCAGAAAAGAGTATACTTTTATTTATTTATTTATTTATTTATTTATTTATTTATTTATGCAGGGAACCCTGATAACTCTTGGGGCTGAAGAGGGAGGGGGACTTGACTGGGGGGAGGGGGAGGGAAATGGGAGGCTGCGGTGGGGAAAAGACAGAAATCTAATATTCATTTAAACGTTATAATATCGAATGATATCAGGAACACATTCAAAACCTAGAATATTCAGTCTTAGAGTTTCTACTTTAAGCAAATACTACCGACGTCTAAGGAAACGACCCCACCTAATGTAATGCCTAGATCGGACCATCAGTGGGAAACTGTGATGATCAAAATTCACTTGCTGTAGTTGCCCACTTTAAATTCTTGGTCCAGTAAAATCAAAGAGTTTAGACTTCCTTATCCCTATGCTATTTTACCTTAGAAACGTGGAGCGTTGCAGGAGACATGTCTTCTGCTGGAAATGCATAAGAATTAATAAAATTTTACTCAGAGTTATAGATAACTAAAAAACGTTCAGAGAGTCATATCATCTGACAAGATTATTAAAAACTAATACATTAATATTAAAAAGAAATCTGCTAATAGTTTTTGAGTAGTAGATTTCTTAAGAGTGCTTAAGTAAGTTTCTATGATTTAAACTCTAATATAAAGCTGCATAAAAAGGGTTATGTACTTACCTAAACTTGCACCAGTAAGCATGAAGTTTTAAGTATAGTAGAGTTTAAGTAACATGCTTAAATAATACATTGTTACCTAATGCCAAATGTCTAAGCTTATACTCCAGAACCCTCCTTTCTCAATCAAATTCACAGTGCTAAGTAAACACTCTCACTCTTTGAAACAGATTAAACTAAAATTTTCAATTTTGCTTCAGAATATTGCATCCAGTCCTTAGCATATTTCTGAATAGATACATAGTTTCACTTCAGGGGGATTGGAAATACACATAGCGCATGTTAGGCTCAATCTCTCAATATCATGAGGGAACTTATTCTTCTGATTTGCTTTAAGTAAGTTACCTGGTTGGGTAATCATGAGAAGGACAACTTACTCCTCTACCAATATCATGGTGAATAATTTTCCACCTGAGAACATAAATATTGTTTTTCGTCATTCATAAAATATGCAATATAAACCTGACAAAAACAGTTAATTTAGAAAAAAATGAAGGATTTTCTTTTAATTTTTACAACTCTTGTAAAATCATGTAGGAAGCTAAGGAATTCAAAAGGAAAAAAAAAAGGAAAAGCATTTTGAACATTCTACTTCACCAACCCCCCCAAAACATCTGTGTCTCTATATTCTACAACTGTTTGCAAGGCTGGGTTATGGGGGAAATAACACATTAACACTTGTGCAATGATGAATCTAATGAATTTTTCCTTTGATGGTGTTGGCACAATTTAATAGATGCTGGGTAGTTACTGGAAATATGATCTTTTGCTTGAAGACATGACTATTGATCACTATTAACAAACTCCCATTGAACTGGAAACTCACTCTGAAAGCTAAACTTATACTTATTATTTAACTCCAATCTATCGCATTCTCCTGCTACATATGCAGGGTTTCTCTCAATTTTTCAGATTCTTTTCTGTGATTCTGCACAATTATGAATCCCTCACAGAGTTTTCATAGTGTTTTTTATTCCTTATTTCATAGCCATATTGAACTTCATGAAATTTTTATTTGAAGATTTATAAGATTGGAAAATCATTCTGGCTAGAATTTTTTAATCAAGTCAGAAAAACGTCTCAAGTATTTATCTATTATGTCACTCAGAAACATTTAATCTCATTAAAATGCAGTTTAGGAAAATTTAATGATGATGAGTTTTGGGCTCCTCACATCTTTTCTTTCACAGATGTAACTTTTTCTTCTTTAAGTCAAAAAATATTTAGATAAGTGAAATTTAATATGTATTTTTGATTCTCTCTCAAAATTTCAACAGAAAATAAATTATAAATACTCATTTTAATTAATGTTTATTAGTTTCCTGTTTATTGTGTTATGACTAAGTATAAAAAACAGAATGCCTATACATGAGAAATAAAATGCCCACTGAAGAATATCACTCCTGTATTTGTGAGGGTTATAGAATTGCAAAAATGTTATGAGAAAAATAATGTTGCTATTTTATCCTGACATCCAAAATGCTTCTGCTTTGTAACCACCATCAAGTTCTCTCATTTCAGACATTTGATTAAATCTTGATATTGTTCTTCTAAATTAATTAAATTATATAATATATTATTAAAAATAATATATATGCTGTTTCATTATCACTCATTGTCTACTTTAACATTTGTACTTTTGTGATAAACATATAATTTTAGGGGAAGAATCTTTGTTAAATAATAGGTTAAAATTTTGTACATGAGGCCAATCATGAGAATATATAAAATTGATTTTTTCAAAATTACCTTTTTCTGAAGGGGGAAGATTGCTCAGTAGGTGCAACATTTTCTTTTCTAGTGAGATACTAAGTTCAGATTCACATAGTCACACCAGGACTCATGGTGTGCACATATACTATATTAGCACTCATATAGCAAGATGAGAAGTGGAGACAGAAGGTTCTTTTGGAGATAATGGGTCAACATCCTTGTGTATGCCTCAGTGAACCATAGGATCCTGTCACAAACTAGGTGGGAGGCAAGCCAGTCAATACTGTGATAACCTTTTGACCTCATCTCATGAACTACAGTACTTTCCTACAGTCACTGGTGCAGAAAAGTGCACAAGTACACACAAACACACACATACACGTGCATGCACACTCATAACACAACATCCATCAAAATGAATAAATACAAAATTAAACAATGAATAAACAACCTTTTTATAGCCTCCCACTATTGGAAAATGTTTTATAGAAATTAATAGTATAGAAGTGTGGCTGATATCTGAAAAATAGCGAAAACAACTCTGGAAAGAAGTAGATAGGAAGTGCTTGCTTTGAAAACCTTGCTCTGTCTATCCAGATTTCAGTGAACAAGTTTAATTTCATTTTAAAGGAGGTGTACCTAGAAATAGACTCAAGAGAAATATAGCAACAAAACTAAATCTTTTTATGTAATTCCATTTTTATTCTTAATGTTAAGGTATTTATCTGTCTGTTGAGTATTCAAGATATAATTTCATGCCATGTTCAATGAGTGATTTATAATTCATTTTTTTCTTATTTATGGAAGGGAACATATACTACTTTTATGATTTGAAAAAAAAAACTTTTTCTTCAAAACACCACAGTGACAATATTAAGGTAAAATCCTTAAATGAAGATGAGTGCTACCCTTATGTGGGTAGGACTGATGTCATCACACACACACAAAAAAATAAAATATAACAAGCAAATAAACAAAAAGGTTTAATATAATATAGTTAAAGTTAAAGGCACCTGTTGGAGTAATAAATGTCTCACACACTTTTAAAACATGTTTATATTAAACATTTCTGTGAGTGCTTGCGTGTATGTATATGCACCATGTGTGTGGCTCATATCCACTGAGACCAGAAGAAGGTATCATATCCTATGAAAGTTGAGTTACTGTTTGTTGTTACGTCCTGCGATTTGGATGCTGAGAAACAAACCTAGGCACTCCACAAAAGCACCAAGTGTTATTAATTACCGAACTACCTCTGTGGCACAAAATACAAGGCTCTTGATTGGTCAATGGAGGAAGAAGAGATCAAAAGAAGTGGGAATTGAATGTCTTGTTTGCTCTGTTCCTTTGTGCCATATTTAAAAGTGTTAGCGTTATTGTGTGTATGTATGCATATAGGTTTCTTTATACATACCCGCTCCAAGATGGCATTCAAATATTAGCTGCCCACACATCTAAGCAACAGAATAGGTATCTCTCATTTCTCTGTAACTTTAATGTCATTTATAATTATTTGTTACGTAGACCAGTAACTGTACAGATTAGGTGGGTGAGCACCACATTCACAATTAATATTCTTGCCAATGCTAATAAATGGAGAACTGCAGACATAGAAATAGCCATTCAGTTAAAAGCAATTTTTCTTACTAATTATTGAGAGCTCAACACTTTTCTAGCTACTGTATAATACATTACTAATGCTATTCATTACCTTTCAACAAAGACATTTTATAAGGTAGAAATCTTAGTTCAAACAAAGCCATGCTGATTGTGAATAGAAGTAGTCTCCCCCTCCCAGAAAACTCTTTCAAGTCATAAAAGGCAAAGAGAAATGTGCGTTATAAAATTGAATGAGTTGTCAATTGACCAGTAATTCTTGTGCTACTTTCCACGGGGCAAAATGAAAAATTCTATAAGACTGAAGAGCAGGGAAAAAAAAAACATAAAATTGGTGTGGATTCTTTCACTGGGTAAGGGAAAAAATGTGCTGCAGACAAAGGAAAGAGACTTTGGACTTGAAATATAATGAAAGTGATTTTTCTGAACAGATGAAGCAGATGGCATTTACAAAAGCAACTACACTTCGTGAATAGTCCAGAGTTTTCTTTGGTTCTCTTCTTTTCAGAGAACATAACACTTGAAAATGCTCTGGGTCTGAAGTGGATTCCCAGTTCTCACTCCTGTGGAAGCAGCTCTAATTTAACCCTTGCAACTTAAAATACATGAATTTTGTCAACAGTCACTATTTTTGTTAGAAATAACGTGAGGAAGGAAGTCAGGTATACTTATCACTGAGGCTATTTGTAAAAAGAATACAAAAAAAGACAAGAAAACAAAAACTTAAAAGAGAAATTTAAAACTGGCCTAAAATAAGAATTCTCTATATTAATACTTTTAGGAAGTCCAAAAGCCTTTGAAATTTCCTCTATAAGTGTCTAAAATCATTCAGGTTACATACGCATGCATGCTTACTTTACCACGAGACAAAACTGGGGTAGCTATTATAAAGAGTTGTTAATCTTAGTGACTTTTAGACACAAATGATTAGGAATATTAAGGCTTTTTTAATCCAAATAAACTAAGCCATAATAGATAGTTGTAACTTTTGTGTCTATATCAGAGACGATTGACTAAAACCAAAAAGGAACAGTGTGGGATTTCCTGAACTGCACCTCTATGTACTCCACCTTGTCACCCAGTCTGTACTTTCCAGAGGACAGGTTTCAAGTTCACGATTAATTCTCATAATTATGGGAAATTGCTACTCTAGCTTAGACCAGTAGTTCTCAACCTATGGGTCTTAACCCCTTGAGACTGGAACTAAACTTCTACAAGGGCTACATATCAGATATCCTGAATAACAGACTTTTACATTATGATTTATAACAATAGTAAAATTAAAATTATGAAGTAGCAACAAAAATAATTTTATGGTTGGGGGTCACTACTGAGGAAATGCATTAAAAGCTGGCAGCATTAGGGAGATTGAAAACTACTGCTTAGAGTAATAACAAAATTAAAATGTCTTAATCCCTAGATATTCAGGTTTTTAATTCTTTCTGAATCAACCCCCAGAAAACTCATTCATTTTGCTCATGCACTTCTTAGATAGACATGTTTGAGTCCACAATTTATTTCATGATCAGATAACCCTTCCACTACTCATTTAATAAATCCAGCTACCTGCCATTAACATGTCAGATTCTGCCCCTAGTCATCATGCCACCCCCCTCCTGACACTGGCCCTGCCCTTATGTTCATCTGAGTAAAAGGTTCATTCATCACTTTTGAGAAATGTGACTCGCCCTCAAACATGTATTTTCTCTATTGCAACAAAGTCACCATCTTCAACATTCTTCAACGTTCTTCAAATAATATATGTATTTTCTTAAAGCCCCTATTGTTGGATTCCTACTATACATCTTGAGCTTGCCCACCAAAAGCCTATAGAAACTTTTGAATCTATGCTATGGCCCAAAGATGGTTCCTTGTAAGGCTTGTTTTCTCAAAGAATAGATCATCTACATACTTTCATATTCATTTACATACCATCTTATTATGTATGAAAACCAGCAATAAGCCATTGGAAAAAGATAATTTGAGAATGAAGGATGGAGGCGGGTGGAGGCAAAAGAGAGACGGAGAGGGAGAGAGAGAAAGAGAGAGAGAGAGAGAGAGAGAGAGAGAGAGAGAGAGAGAGAGAGAGAGAGAGAGAACAGAAACTGCTTAGCTCTGGCTGGCCTTAATCTCACTGTATAAAACAGGCTATGTGCTGTAGGAATTCCTACCGCCAGTAGCCTTTAAGTTACCCGTACACTTGGGTGTGATCTTATACTATTTATGCCGATGTAAAAGCACGTGTCAGGTCTCTTTTCCTGCTGCTGGATTCGGTTGCTGTTCCCGTTCCATCAGAGGATTGTGATCAGTGAGTCTGCCTCTAAATAAATAACCCTCTAATATACTCAGTTCTGAGCTAGTGTGGGATTTCTTTTAAGCATCCTTCTTCAAGCTCTTTGCCATAGATCCACATGTTTCTGCCTCTCGAGTGTAGGGAATTAAGTCACGTGCCACAACATCTGGCCTAAAATATAGTTTTAAATAAACTTAAACTGCCTTAAAATCCACATTCTAGATTCAGTTCATATTTCACCTTTGACCCCTGTTTTGGTCTGCTAAAGATGAGAATCATACACTATTTTTCACTATGGTGTGTAAAACTCAATTCTAGCACCAAAGTTGTAATAGTTATTTAGTAAATAAAAATAAGAAAAAATGAATAAGCAAAAAGAAAATACTTTAAAATCAGTACTAAATCTATATTGGATATTTTGTTACCCCACCACTAATGTGATATTTTGTACACATAAAAAAAAGGGACTGATTTTCTGTGCAGGGACTCAAATTGGAAAAATAAAATGATTAATAGACCAACATTGTGTACTTTTGAACCAATAACTGGGAAGTTGGAGACAAACATATCTCTGGGGTTGGATTAAGATCAAACAACTCTATTTGAAAAACACTCAACCAGTTGAATTTCCCTGTCTCAAAAATCAAAGAATTACTTCTAAGGTTGACCTCTTATCCCATACTCAAATGAACATATGTAAGTACACATGTACAGAAGGATGTACCTTCAAATACACAAACAAGCATAAAAGTATGCATTCACTACATAAATAATAAGCAGTTTTATACGTACTAGTAATAGGAACAAGGAAAAATAGAAGAAGATCATACATTAGAATGTGAAAGTATTTCTTTCAAGAAGTTTTGCTCACCTGTTTTTCTTTCTTTTTTTAATTCTATATGATGGTTATTTAAGTATTAAAACAACTACCTTAGAAAATGCATTGAGTTGAGACTGAATTATTTTTTCTTTAGACTTATTCAATAAAAGTCGTTACAAACTGCTGGTCTATTCTGCATACTATTTCTGATTAGATGCATTTCTGCAAACCGCTGCTTTAGCACTTGTCCTAGCATATATTTGTTTATCCTCTGAATCTAGCCATCCTGTTGCTATTAAAATGGCATAACCAGGGCCGGGTGATAGTGGCGCTCGCCTTTAAACCCAGCACTTGGGCGGCAGAGGCAGGCAATCTCTGTGCGTTCAAGGCCAGTTTGGTCTACAATAGCTAGTTCCAGGACAGCTAGGGCTGTTATACAGAGAAATCCTGTCTTGAAAACCCATATTATAATATAATAAAATAAAATATAAATATTGTATTTAGGTTTGCCATTTTAGTGAACTTTCAAACAATAAAATTTTTTTCATAGCCATGTTATCAATTTGTTTGCTATTGAAGGTAAACACTTGATAACTTTTTTCTTCTTTATTTTTCCTTTTTGGGATGGGTGGGGACATGGTTTGAGGCAGGGTCTCAATATGTAGTTCTAACTCTCCTGGAACTCACTATGTAGAACAGGCTGGAATGAAGCTCAGTGCTGGGATTAAAGGCATAAGACACAATGCTCAGCTTAAAAAAAAAAGGCCTTGTTTCCTGATAGGATCAGGAATTTGACCGGGGTATCTCTTCTGTTCTGTTCTTGCAATTCATAATAACACAGAATTACTTGCTAAATGAAGAAAGAATACAAGATTAAAACTGATGTAAAAAGAAAAATAACAAGTTTAAATTTTTACTATTCATAAGTTAGAAGATATCTTATATAAAATTGTTATAGAAAATGTTTTAAAGACAGTGAGCAAGGATTAATCTTATAAAAATCAAATCAATATGTAAGAATGCTATGTAAAACAAAAGTTTCAATCACAGTAAATGGAGAAAATAATATATTCCATGACAAAGTCAAATTTAAAGAATATCTATCTTTACAAAAAATACTAGAAGGAAAGCTCCTCTCCAATGAGCCTAACTACTCCCATGAAAATACAGGAAGTAAATAATATCACTCCAAAAAAACTGAAAGAAGGAAAGTGGGCACATACACATGCACACTAACACCACCAACAACAAGAACAAATAAGAATTAACAATCATCAATCATTAATATCAGCCAATATCATTTGACTCAATTTCCCAATAAAAAGATAAAGGCTAATGGAATGGATGTAAAAACAGGATCCATCCTCTTGCTGCATACAGAAGCATGCTTCAGGATCAAGGTTAGACATTACGTCAGCATAGAGGATGGGCAAAAGAGTTCCATGTAAATAAACGCAAGAATCTAGCTGGTCTAGCCATTCTAATGTCTAAAAAACACCCTTACAAACAAAAATAATAAAAAGTGGAAAACACTTTATACTGTCAAAGATAATATCCACCAAGATGATGTCTAATTCTGAATATCTGTGCCCCAAATGCAACAGCATACACTTGTAAAAAATATTATTAAAGCTTAAATCATACATTGAACCCAACACAAAAATGGTAGGAGAATTCACCACCCTCCCTTAGCAATGTGCATGTCATTTAGACAGAAACTAAACAGAGAAATAATGGAACCAACAAACGTTATGTCTCAAGTGATCTCTATCAGACATCTACAGATCATTTCACCCAAACACAAAAGAATAACCTTCTCAACACCACATGGAACCTTCTCCAAATAGACTATGTCACAAAGTAAGTCACAACAGAACCACAAGAACACTGAACCCTGCATTGAATTAGAACACCATGGATTAAAGCTGGACATCAACTACAATAGAGGCAACAGAAAACTTACAAACTCATAGAAACTGAATAACTCTTTACTGAATGAAAAACATATCAAGACGGAAATAAAGAAATTAAACACTTTCTAGAATTCAATAAAATTAAAAACATAAAAATAATCCCAAATAATATGATAAAATGAAAGCCATGGTAAGGTGTAAATTCACAGTACTAAGTGCCTTCATAAAGAAAATAGAGAGATCTTGTGCTAGCAAAAAGTACACCTGAAAGTTCTAGAACAAAATGATGCAAAAACACCCGAGAGCAAATAATCTAACTCATAGCTAAAAGTAATAAAATAGAAACAAGAGCATGATACATGGTATAAAGAATCAATGAAGCAAAGAGTTTTTCTTTTTTTTTTGATATTAATAGGAAATCAACAAGATAGAAAAAATTTTATACCAAGAAACTAAAGAACAGAGAAATAATAGAAAGAATATAGAAATTAACAAAATTAAAAATTAAAAGGGGGCCTGGCAGTGGTGGCGCACGCCTTTAATCCCAGCACTCGGGAGGCAGAGGAAGGCGGATCTCTGTAAGTTCGAGACCAGCCTGGTCTACAAGAGCTAGTTCCAGGACAGGCTCCAAAACCACAGAGAAACCCTGTCTCGAAAAACCAAAAAAAAAAAAAAAAAAAAAAAAAAAAGGGGGGGGGGCATATGGACAGTCACTAAGGAAATTCAATCAAAGCATCATTTGGTCATACTTCAACAGTCTGTACTAGGCAAAATTGGAAAAGAAATGGACATTTTTTTCTATAGAAATCACTCAGCAAAGTCAAATCAAATTTGATAAACAATTTAAATAAGCCTATATCCTTAGGAAGCAGTAGTGATTAAATACCTCCCAATCTACCACCCAAATGCCAAGGCCAGACAGTTTTAGTGAATAATTCAATAAACCTTTTAAAGAGGAGCTAATGCCAGTATTCATCAACTGATTCCACAAAACGGAAACAGAAGGAACATTGCCAGATTCATTTAATGAGGCCACAATCACCCTGATATACAAACTATACAAAAACTCAACAAAAAATGATAATTACACACCAATTCCCCTGATGAATATTGATGTAAAAAATACTCAGTAAGATACTTGCAAACTAAATCCGAGAACACATCAAAAATTTAATACATCATGATTGAGTAGTCTTCATTCCAGAGATGCAAGGAGGGTACCACATATTAAAATTTAACTATATAACCTACTATTTAAACAAACTGAAAAAAAAAACACATGATCATCTTTTTAAATATAGAAAAAGTCTCTGACAAATTCTAATACCTCTTTATGATAGAAATCTTAGAGGGGTCAGGGATAAAAGTGTTATACCTAAACATAATAAAGGCAATATAAAGCAAGCTTATAACTAATATCAAATTAAATGGAGAAAAATTGAAAACTATTCAACTTAAATTTGTAACATGATAAGACTGTCACTCTCTGTGTATCTATTAAGTATACTACTTAAAGTTATAGTAGAGCAGAAAGACAACTAAATCCAATGAAGGAGGTACAAATTGGAAAGAAGTCAAAGAATCACTAATTGCAGATGATATGATTGCAGATGACATAATGAACCCCCCAAAAATGTACCAAGAAACTTTTGCAACTGATAAACACCTTCAGCAAAGCTCCTGGATATAAGATTAACTTAAAAAAATTCAGTAGTAAAAAAAAAATTCAGTAGTCTTATGATAAATGAATAGAGAAAGCAATCAGAGAAACAGCATCTTTCATAATAGGCACAAATAAAATAAAATATCTAGTTGTAACTCTAATTAACAAGTGAAGGACTTATATGCCAGAAACTTCAATTCTTTGGAACAAGAAATTGAAGAAGATATCAGAAGTTGGAAATCTTCCATGTTCTTGAATTGGTAAGATTATATTAGTAAAAATGGTCAATTTATCAAAAGTAATCTATAGATTCAACCTAATCCCCATCAAATTTCCAACAAAATTGTCTATAGACCTTGAAAGAACACTTATATATGAAAAAGAACCAGAAACCCCAGGATGGATTAAACAATCTTTCCCACTAAAAGAAATTCCAGGGAAATCACGATTCCTGATTTCAAGCTCTCCTACAGAACCCCCGTAATAAAAACTAGATAAGTATTGGCATCAAAACAGACAGGTTGATCAGGGAAGTGAGTCAGAGATGCAGATGTCAATTTACAACCTAGGGACAATGGATTTTTCATAAAGAAGCCAGAATTATACATTAGAAGAAAAGGAACACCTTCAACAAAGGGTGCTGGTCTAACTGCATGTTGGCATTTAGAAAAATACAAATAGAGCCATATTTATCACTGTGCACAAAACTGAAGCCTAAATGGACCAAAGACATCTACATAATTGTGGATACGCTGAACCTGTTTGAAGAGAGAGTAGGGAATAGCTTTGAATGAATTGGCTCAGAGACAACATCATAACAGAACATCAAGAACACAGGCACTGACTGACAGTTAATTAATGGGACTTCATGAAACTGAAAAGCTTCTATAAGGGAACAGGCACTATGACTAGAACAAAATTGCAGCATAGAGAGTTGGAAAATATTTCACCAACTCCACATCCAATAGAGGGCTAACACCTAAAATATATAAAGAACCAAAGAAAGTAGACATCAACAAACCAAATAATCCAATTAAAAATGGGGAATTACCACGTACTGAGACATTGGGGATGATCTATCGGGAACTCAACAAGGCCAGCTGGACTGGGTCTGAAAAAGCATGGGATAAAACCAGACTCGCTGAACATAGCGGAAAATGGGGAATGCTGAGAAATCAAGATCAATGACACTGGGTTTTGATCCTACTGCACATACTGGCTTTGTAGGAGCCTTGGCAGTTTGGATGCTCACCTTACTAGACCTGGAAGGAGGTGGGAGGTTCTTGGACTTCCCACAAGGCAGGGAACCCAGACTGCTCTTTGGGCTGACAAAGGAGGGTGACTTGATTGGGGGAGGGGGAGGGATATGGGAGGCAGTGGAGGGGAGAAGGCAGAAATCTTTAATAAATAAATAAATAAATAAATAAATTTAAAAAAGAGATAGTAACATGGTCTCACGTAAAAAAAATGGGGAATTATTCTAAATAGAGAATTCTCAACAAAGGAATTTCAAATGGCTTAGAAACACTTAAAGAAACATTCGATGTCCTTAGCCATAAGGAAAATGCAAATCAAAAGGAGTCTGAGATTTATCTTAACACCTATCATAATGGTTAGTTTCAAAAAAGCAAGGGACAGTTCTTGCTTGCCAAGGAATATTTATCTAATTATTCTTTTATCAATAAAAATTCATGAATCAGATATTAGGTTAAAAACTAACTGTTTGGAGAAGCAGTGGAGAGGCCACCAATAACTCTTTCCTTCCTTGATCTAGATGTGTTGAGTCTCTTTCTAAACACCTCCCTACTTCTAAGCAGCTATCAATATACACAAATCCAAAGCAATATAAAACAGTTAAGACTTATTGTTGCCTTTTTAGTTTAAAAGTAAATTAAATAATTATGCTTTTATTCTATCATTCCTATACTTCCTATTTCATTTTCAGAAAGAGATTTCTGAATCTAATCTGCTTGCTTGGTATTTTCCCTGACCATGACCTGTAACTTGCAATCAGGCCCCCTAAATGATTACTAACATCCGTAATCCTCTGAACAAGCAAAACCTACCCACCACATCTATCAGGCATGTGGGCATCATATTTCCTAAACAGCTTCCCATTGTCTTTGTGTGGTGAAAATATAAAGGGACCCTGAAAAAATTGGAATAATGCTCAAGTTTTGGGAGACCTAGCTCTAGTATTTTTTGTTTAGTCTCTATATGATAGAAATGTGTAGAGCTTATCTGAAATCTTGGCTGAAGTAGTCTATGAAATGGGACCATCTTAGATAACCACCTTAAAACTGTCGTGAGTGATTTGGGTGGTGTTTGTCAGTTGTGGAATTGTCTCTGTGGGACCCCATCATACTTTTGGAGATCAGAAGGGTTGATGTTAGATATTGTCGCTTCACTTCAGAAAACATTTTAAATGTCATATGCATCAGGTCTTGGAGAGGTTAAAGGACCACAATATATTAAATGTATCCAGGGAACGCTTGCTTTATCCCTAGTCACCTGCTTCAGACTCAAACCCCAAATCATGTAGAGGAAGGTAGATGAATCCTATTTCTAGAACTAATGAGTACTCTATATGACCATTAATAATAATATTATAAATTTAGAGGTACTATTTAAAACTTAATAAAAGTTTTAAAGAGTCAAAAGTAAATCAAAGGACTATGAGTTTAGTGGCAGTAGAATAGTCCCTAACTCTTAGCTTTTCTACTGACTTGTACAGGTGACTTTTCTGACATGAGACAGAGACTGATTTTCCTTGGACAAGCAAGCATTCTTGGTGTTAGAGAAGGAGCAATCCACACTCCCAAAGCCAGCTTTAATTCTTAATTGAACTGGAACTACCAATAGGTCATTGTATAATTGATAAAAATGTGTAATGGATTCACATATAATCTATTAATATTAAAAGTACCATAGAAAAGTTTCTAAAACTTCTATTTATTATAATTTTATGTATAAAGTTGTTCATCCATTAGTAAGGTTCATCAGTTACTCCCTCGAATATCTTCTTAATATTTTCTTATTTTTATTGTGAACCTACTTAAAATAAGTCAATTATAGCATCATCCATGTCTTCTAAATACACTGATATTTATGTTTTTAAGCATAAAAATCTTTAAAAGTCTATCTTTAATTTTATATTATGATATGAGTATTTGCCTTTAGGTGTGTGTACCATATGAGTACAGTGTGCTAAGAGGCCAGAAGAGCTAGAGGGATTCCCTAAAATTGGAACTACCGCTGGCTGTGAGCCACTATGTGGGTGCTGCTAACCAAAACTGGACCCCCTGCAATAACAGGTCGTCTTAAACACTGAAACATCTCTCTAGTCACTCTCTTAATTTAAGTGCTTTATCAAACTCAGTATATTTATTTTAGCTATGTTTTCAAACTCAGTAGAGCGTTCTATATTGCCTTTTTTTAGTAAAAACTAAATCTACCTTGTTTATGACTATTTTATGCTTTTCCCAGCTTTCTTTACTTTTATTTTTGTTTTAATCATACCATCTCCTTTCCTATAATTACAGTTTTACATGGGTTTATTTCTCTGTGCACGGAGAGTAGCAATACTTTCAATTACAACAACGATAATAAAACCAAAAGCTGATACAGTCATGTGGAAAATATAAGTCTGGAATATTGGCTATAGCTTGATCGATTCATATTTTATCACTTCTGTTCTCAGCCCCACTAAGGGAGCATCTAAGCAAGGTTTTCTCCGCTCAGTCCCCTAAGGAAGCTCCCAAACAGGTTCTTCTATTCTGTGTGCCCAAGACTCTAATGAGAAATATTCATTTGGGAAGGAGAAGTCCAGGAGAGTGAGTGCTTCTGCCAGGGGGCTAAAAGGAAGTTTCCAACTGAACAGGTAGAGAGGTTTATACAGGGCTTCTTAGGGGTTGAATTTTCACAGGGATAAGAAGGACTGGTTAGTTTTCCCTGCTCAGGGATTGGGTCAATTTAGTTAGTCAGGGACAGAGATGGCTGTGATCGCAGGGCCAAACTGTGTTTCTTTCACTGGTTCTTTGTAACCTTTGGCTCTAATCTTGGGACCTAGGCATATATTTTAGTGGCTCTGATTCTAGGGAGAAAGTATATTTCTTTGACACTGGTTATAGAGTCAGGGCATATTTCTTTAGTCCTGGGTTCAGGGATAAAGATGTTTCTTTCCCTGGCTCAGATATCAGATCCAGGGTTTGTTTCATTTGCTGTGAGTTACAAGTCAGGGCACTCAGTGATTGGTTGGTTTTCTGCTTTGGTTAGCCTTTTTACACTACATATATCATTCACCAATACAAGTGAGTGATTTATATTATACTATATTTCTGTCTTTCTTTTCTTTTCTTTATTGATTTTTATTGAGGTCTACATTTCTCTCTGCTCCCCTTCCTGCCTCTCCTCTCCCCTTCAACCCTCTATGAAGGTTCCCATACTCCCAATTTACTCAGGAGATCTTGTCTTTTTTTTTTTTTAACCTCCCATGTAGATTAGATCTATGTATGTGTCCCTTAGGGTCTTCATTGTTGACTAAATTCTCTGGGATTGTGAGTTGTGGGCTAGTTTTCCTTGCTTTGAGTGAGTACATGTGATAATTGTCTTTCTGTATTTGAGTTATCTCACTCAAAATGATGTTTTCTAGCTCCATCCATTTTCCTGAAAAATTCAAGATGTCGTTATTTTTTCTGCTGTGTAAATGTATCACATTTTCCTTATCCATTCTTCGTTTGAAGGGCCTTTAGGTTGTTTCCAGTTTCTGGCTCTGACAAACAATGCTGTTATGAACATAATTGTGAGCCGGGTGGTGGTGACGCACGCCTTTAATCCCAGCACTCGGGAGGCAGAGGCAGGCGGATCTCTGTGAGTTCAAGACCAGCCTGGTCTACAAGAGCTAGTTCCAGGACAGGCTCCAAAGCCACAGAGAAACCCTGTCTCGAAAAACCAAAAAATAAAAATAAAAAAAAAGAAAGAAAAAATGAACATAATTGTGCACATGTCTTTGTGGCATGATTGAACATCCTTTGGATATATACCCCCCAAAAAATGGTATTACTGGGTCTTGAGGAAGGTTGTTTCCTAATTTTCTGAGAAATTTTCAAGTGCACTCATTAACTGAACCTGTCTATCTAGATTGCATGCATGTCTGAGGTACATATCATGTTGATTGGAAGCATTTAGTCAGCAAAATATTTAAAGACAGCATGTTACTAATTCAGTAACTTGAGATCAAAATTTTGGAGATGGATAGATGGGTAAGTGTATGTTGTGTTTTTGATAAAGACCCAGATTTGAGTCCCAGTTCTCACACTTCAAGTGGTTCAAAACTTCCTGTAACTACAGCTAAAGCCGGTCCAATGAACTCTTCTGCCTCCAGAAAGCACTTATGCACAAACCCGGTCTCAGACACACATAGACACACTTTTTTTAGTTTTTATTTTATTTTTTTGGTTTTTCGAGATAGGGTTTCTCTGTGGTTTTGGAGCCTGTCCTGGAACTAGCTCTTGTAGACCAGGCTGGTCTCGAACTCACAAAGATCCGCCTGCCTCTGCCTCCCGAGTGCTGGGAATAAAGGCATGTGCCACCACCGCCCGGCTCTTTTTTTAGTTTTAATTTGAAAAATATAAAACAGTGATAAGAAGTCAATAGTTAAAAGGGAGATAGCATTTCCAATTTATTAATATTTTTTTATTTTTCATTTCAGATCCCATTGCAATGTAGCATTACTGAGTTTTCTTCATAAAAAAAATCTCTCTGTGAACCTTGTGCTAACTGTAGGTACCACATAAATATTTTTATTAATAAATTTATTCATTTATTTTATATCCTGACTACATTTCCCCTCCTTTCTCTCCCCCACCTCCTCTCTGCTACCCACAATCCAGTCCTCCTCTCTTTCTGTTCAGAAATTGGCAGCCCTACCATGAGTATCAACAAAGCATGGCGTATCAAGTTGCGGTAGGGCTAAGCTTCTCCCTTTGTATGAGGCTGAGCAAGGCAACTCAGTATGAGGAATAGTTTCTCAAAAGAAGCAAAAGAATCAAAGACAGACCCTACTCCCACTGCTAGGAGTCCCACAAGTAAACAAAGCTATACTACTCTTACACATAGATAGTGCCTCTGGATTCGTCCCATCAGGTTCCCTGCCTGGCAGTCCAAACTGTGTGGGCACTCGTGAGTCCAGGTCAGTTGTTCCTGTGAATTCTCTTCTTGTGTCCTTGACCACCATGGCTTATTTTAAATATTTCTTTTTAAATTTGAAATATGGGTACATGTGTCCGTTGAGGGGATGTATAATTTTGAGTGCTCTAGGAGTCCAAGAGAGAGTGGCAGGTCCACGGGAGCTGGAGTAACAGTTTTTGTGATCCATTAGATACCAGTCATTTAGCATCATTTCTGCCCCAGCAGTGCTTAAGCATGCATGGGCAGCCTATTTATGGCCGTTCTCCAGTCGTTCCTATACTGGGAAGTCCTAGATGCTTGTGTTATTGTCATACCCATGGTTTCACACTTTTCCTTTATGCTGTCTATCCAGTGTTTTTTTGTGGGGGAGGTGGAGCTTATCCCATGTACTCCTTATCCCGTGTACTCCTCCAAGCAGTTCTATCTTTGGGTATCTGCTGTCATTCATTCTTACAACATGGCCAAAAATCTCAAGCACTGTTGCCATATCCTGTAGTTTACTTCTTTCTTTAAATGGAGATGCTTCTTAATGACATTACTGCATGCCTATCTCTTCCTGTGATGGCTAGAATCCTCCTGAGACATATAATCTCAAACACATCAAGCCGCTTTTCTGAGGAATGCTCATTTTCCAGGTTTCAGAGTGGTAAAGAAGGCAGCTCAAAACAAGTGTCCCATATACTTGTAATTTGGTTGTTGTTATTACGGCTCTTGCTGACCAAACCTTTCCTAGTGCCTGGAATGCAGCCCTCACTACTCACTATCCCTATCCACCTCTTAATGTCTGAAATAGTTCCCTCCTTTGAACTGAGGTTTCCTTCCTGGTAGACAAAGTTGACTGTTTGCTTGAGGTTCTAATTCTTTCTTACAATGATAAAATTTTTGTGCACCCTTCCCAAGTGTTGTATCTCAGTCTTCTCAATGTTTCCGTTCATACCAAGGTTTTCACTGACTTCCACCACTCTATTTACAATGGCCTGCAACTCATTTGTACTTTCAGTAAGCAGTGCTATATCATCTGTGAAATGCAAGTTATTGATTGGCACACCACTTATCTACACACCTATCTCCTCATCCTCCAGGGCTGTTGCTATTATTAACTCCAGGAATGTGTTAGAGAGTAGTCTTGAGAAGATGCATTTCTGAAACACTTCTACGATTGTCTTAAACTAATCACTTAATTCTCCACAGACTTTGACTGATGCAAATGTATCTTTACAGGCATTTTCTAGTATTCTTGTAATTTTCTCTGGGAACCTGCAGACCCTTATTATTTCCCAACATTTTTTTCTCTAAATGCTATCGAATGCCTTCCTGAAATCGATGGAACAGACATATAAGTCTTTTCCAAATTCTTCATATTTTTCGGCCAGTTGCCAAAAAAGTGAAGATCTGGTCAGTTGTGCTCTTGTTAGCTCTGAATCCACACTGAATCTCTGCTAGTGTTTCCTCTGCTCTGTCTTTGATCATTTGCAGGATAATGGAGAAAAAGATCTTACTGCTATGGCACAACAAACTAATATCCCTGTAATCTGAGCAGTCCAGCTTGCCCCTCCCTGGATACCCAATTGCTCTTAATTATTGAACCATCTCTCTAGTGCTGGTAGTTGGTCTTCTGTCATTCTAAATGGCTTCTGGGGGCTTTGAAATTGTGTTGAAATAGTTGGAGTGACCAAGGTAAAGATAATTCTAGAATTTACCGCTTACTGTAGGTACTATTTCCTAAAGGAGTGTCAGATTGGAGTGACATAAGGAACTGCTATTCTAAACTTTGTCAGTGACCATTTCTGCTTCCATCAGGATTTGTCAAATATGTAAGAATCTTTGCTTTGCCCATTTCCTTTGTTTCCAACAAACTTTCACACTCTCTGCACATACGGCACACACACTAGTCTCAGTGAAACTCTAGAAAGGAGGTAGCATTGTATAACAAGTACTTGACTTCTAAGACTGAAATTGAAAATGTCTGACTCCAGCATTATATTTTTTTTCTGAAAAGTTAATGTTTGCCACTTTTTCAGACTATTTGCGAGTGTGTTGTGGTTCATAACTAGCAGAGGATTGCTTTTGTCTCTGCATACTGTAAATGCACACATTAGCCCTGTCAGGCCTAGTGATATACTTGATACAAGATTCCAAGTAATTTAATGTCTGGCATAGTTAAATTACTGACATCTCAGTTCACTTTATAGTCAATATAGACAAAAAAATCCTGTTTTAATTATCAGATGTTTGAGGATTTCAGTTGCCATGGAGATTGTTTCTTAACACTTAAGGTGGATTGGAAAAGTTATATTTAATATGAAAAACACCTGTCATATCTCCCTCTGCAATATAAATGTTAGGTTGGTGATATGTGGTAAACGCTACGATATTCAGGAAAGTGTTGTTGTTTAGATGTGAATTACTATTCTCAGTTTAAAAAATACTGCCTTAAAGTGACAATATTAATGATCTAAAATTGCTACACTAAAATTATTGAGATTTAAGAATATATAAAATATCTATATGTAAAGCATAAAATTCATAATAGGAGTCAAGGGATGATATAAAAAATTATATTTTAGAATATTTATTTTCCTAAAATTGAAGAATCTCTTAAAATGAAACTATGGACTACTCCTTCAACAGACTGCTATTAATTCATATAAACTCTTTTCTTGCTTTGTCAGGATAGGAGATGAAGAGCAAAGTTCAGTGCTAGAAAATGTTGTTCATGATGGGAGGACGAATTCTCCATTCATATAATGCATTTGAACATTTCTCATAAACATCCATCTCAAACTGATACCCTGGCTTCCAACAATTTGTCAAGTGACTGTTTTAAAAGCAGTGTAAATCTTCAGGTCATTTTCTCCTAATTTTACTCCATCCCTCAGAAACTTTACTGAAATGTAGTTTTCCAACCAAGACGTGATGAATTGGGTGAAACAAGAAAACTCCACTTTTTTTAGGTCAAGCTTCGTGCACTGTGACATATTTACTAAAGGCTTCTTCCCCAGCTTCCTTCTTTTCATTGCCCATGAAGAGAGACGGGACTCAGAAAATAAGGCTGACGTATCTGACTGTTCTAAAGTCCAGATTTAGCTGCAGATATACAAAAGGAGTCTTCCCTCCTCTTCTTTATTAATAACTCCTTTTCATTCATTATTACCTGACACCAAATATCACCCATTTCCTCTCGGTGTTAGATATGGCTAGACCTTTCCGAAGGGTACTTTGATGCTTGAAAAGTTGTATGAAAGATTCTCACCCATCCAGAAAGTCAATTGCCAACTAAGGACTGAGAAAGTATACAAGTGTCAAGAAACAGCATTTATAAACTGTAACTTTTTCTAAAAAAGGACAACTTGTATCAACAAGAATCACATCCATCAGTGTATACATTAAGAAGACTTTAACAGGATTTTTAAAGTTTGGGATCAAGTCAAAATGCATGCCATTAAGGATCCTCTTACTAAAAACAAAAGCTTATTCAGCACTACTAAATTTGCTCATAAATTGTCATCTCTGATTTAGTAGCTATTTTATAGAGAGGAATAAGCAGAGCTTGGCAGAAACCCTGAAATAAATTTGGGGAGCTAGTTGAATGTGGGGACAAAAGTGGTCAGGGCAGTTTGACTGAAAATGTCATGTCCTTACTTTCTCTGAGTAAGCAGGGAAGTGGGCTCCAGAACATAGAAAAGCATCCACCAGCAGCAGGGGGTCAAGGTCATCCTCCTCCACACAGAGTCTGAAGCCACTCATGGCTATATGACACTGGAGCTCAAAACTAAGCAAATAAACAAGCTGACTCAGACATAGGAGGCAGCTTTGCATTTTAGGGATTGCACCAGATTGAAGACAACTCAAAGTTTAATGTTCTGTGCAGAACCCACAAAATAAGGGATCTGAATGGTGAAGTATGGAGGTTGGGAGGGCAGAATATGAGAAAATAAAGAAGATAAGAAAGCTTCTACCAGGAAGGCTTGCATGAGTTGAGAACTTATGCTCATCAAGTTTATTAAGAAGTGCTACCAGAGGGGAAAATGTGATACAAAGTCAGCAGAAACCTAATGAAGCAACGTTGGGAAGAGCACAGAACACCTCAGACACAGCTGCCTTAAAATTGTTCACCTGAGCCAGGAGTCTGAGTCATGTTCCCAGGAGCCACAACCCTAACTTCTTTGAGACCCTGTCTCCAACCCCAAGCCAGGCCTTACCAGATTTACCTCTGGACAAGGGCATAGAACTAATGTTTCCTTGTTCTTAAACTGGGGCTTCTGAGAATGTCTTGAATGGCCAGGCAGAAATGGGAGATCGGCTGACTATAGCAGGTCTAAATAAGCAAAAGGTACTACTATAGCAATGAATATGTTGTAGGAAGATTACTCTCTTTTAAATTCTCCCTCTCCCTCCATGTCTTTCTCCTTTCTCTATGTCCCAGATAATAAAGTTAAGATTTCAAGTATGTTATTTACTTACTCAAACAGCATATGTAATATATATTATAGATGGAATGTAAAATAGAGCATGTGTAGGAGAAGAGACAATATTCTTTCTTTCTACTGTGCAAAATATAATCCCTCTAGAACCCAGAAATATCCACTGCCTAGAATAATTATACAGAATTTTACATAGATATCCATTATAGCCACAAGGAAATATAGATTTTCCTGTCTACAAGTATATGATCAGTTCATGCCAATTAATGTAGTTTTCCTATATTCAAATCAGATTCATTTTAAGAGTTTGAAAAAAATAAAAATGAAGAAGAAAATGTAAAAATTACTTAACCAAATTACAGTACTATCAATAGAAATGTCAATTTTGAAAACCAGAAATATGAAACCTAATGGATTTTTACTGAGCTATGGGTCAGATAAAGCCGAGTTAAAATTCCAGATTTTGCTCATCAGTGTTGGATTCATTAACATGTTTAATATGAAAGTAAAGCTAAAAGATACATTTATTGTCCCATAAGTGCTAATCACTATATATGCTAAGAAGTTTGAATCATCAATTGATCATACATTTCTTCCTTCATTTGTAAAACAAAATTATTTTCTTAGTTAAATCCTTTACAAAATGCTATATGAGATATTTTGTCTTTAAAAAAGACATTTCTTGTCAAAGATACTATGCAATAATACAATAACATACTAATTACATTACACAAAAACTAAGTAAGCTTGTTTCCTTAGTGTCTGATCAACCTACTGTGAATTGTCAACTCAAATAATGTATTTTGAAATATGAATACAAACATATTTTTTAGAGGATAAGTTATTTGCGAGGAGAATACGAATAAAGAAGCAATCTAAATGAGACTTAGAGAGGACATTCTGACATGCTTACATTTTTTAATTTTATTTTGAGAGTCTAATATAATTACAGCATTCCTCTCTCCCCTGTCCTGAATCTAAACACTACAATATGCCCTCCCTTTCAAACTTTCAAAATCATGAACTCCTTTTTCATTATCATTGCATGTGTTTATCTATATCTGTCTATGTATATTTATATCATCTATATCTTTATGCATTGATATTCCTAAATATAACCTTCTCAGTCTGTATAATGTTATGTGTATATATGTTTTCAGGGCTAATCATTTGGTATTAGATAACACATTGGTATGTTCTTCCATCACACTGTGTTGGCTATCAACCAAGCATGGCATATCAAGTTGCAGTAAGACTAATCACCTCCCTGGTAGTAAGGCTTGGCTCAACAACTGCAGGGTGAGGGAAAAAAGTTCCCAAAGAAGGCAAAAGAGTCAGAGACAGCCATTACTCCAACGTTTAGGAGTCCCACAAGAAAAACAAGCTACCCAACAATAGCATACATGAAGAGCGCCTAGGTCAGATCTATGCAGGCTCTCTGGTTGCCGGTTCAGTCTCATTGAGCCCCTGCGAGCCCTGGTTTAGCTGGTTTGGTGAGTTTCCTTGTGTAGTCCAGACCTTCTGGCTCTTGCAGCCCTTCATGATCCTTTTGCACAGGCTCCCCTGAGCTCTGCCTTATGTTTAGCTATGGATATCTGTTTCTATTACCATAACTTGCTGAAAAAAGCATTTCTTATGGAAATTGGACTAGCCACCAACCTATGAATAAAGTAGATTATTGTTAAGAATTTCATTGACATTTTTCCAGTCTTATTTGGCTCTATCTTAGGTCTCTGAGGTATCCAGCCTCTGCTTTCCTGGCCCTCCTGGCAGGGTCAAGGACTGTGTCCCTTTAGTGGCTTGCTCCTATCTCAAGCTGAATCAGTCATTGGTAGGCTACAACTATAATTTCTGCACCTCTTTTTTTCCCCCAATACATCTTGTAGGCAGGAAAACTTGCAGGTCTACAGTTTTTTGGCTTGGTTGGTATCCCAGTTGCTTCACTGGAATTCTTATCTGGTTACAGGAGGTGACCAGTAAAGGATACTTTACTTTAGATATGGTCACCCTCATAGATTCCTCAGAGATTCCAATGCCCTAGCTTCCTAGCTTGTCCCCAAGGTGTTCCTACCTATAATACCTATTCTGTTTCCACTTCTCAGAGAGATCCATGTATCCCCCCTTTGAGTCCTTCTTGTTACTTAGCTTCTCTGGGTCTGAGGTTTGTCCTTTGTAACCCTGATCTCTCCAAGACTTTTATCATGAATGATTGTTAGATTTTATCAAAGGTCTTCTCAGCATTTAAAAGTGATTATGTCTGTTTCTTTCAGTTTGTTTACACTGAAAGATTTTCTTGTTTTCAACCCTCTCTACAACTCTGGGATGGAGCCAACATTACCAGGGTGAAAGATCATGTTGATGTGTATTTAGACTTTGTTTGCAAGTATTTTATTGAGTGTTTTTGCATCTATTATTTATCTGTTTAATTTCTGTCTAGAGATCAGTCCACTGGTGAGAATAGGATGTTGACATTTCTCACTATTAATGTGTGAACTTGGTGTATGATTTAAGTTTCAGTATTTTTTTTTTTTATGAAAGTTAATGCCCTTGCTTTCAGTGCATAGATATTCAGAGTTGAAACACCATCCTTGGTGGATTTTTCCTTTGATGAGTATGAAAAGTGCTTCTTTAACTCTTTTGATTAATATTGATTAGAAGTGTGCTTTGATAAATGTTAAACTGGCTATACCACCTTGTTTCTTGGGTTCATTTGCTTGGAAAATCTTTTTCTAATTCTTTACTCTGATGTAATGTCTATCTTTATGATGAAGTGTATTTTATGTATGCAGCAGAAGGATGGTCCCTGTTTCCACATTCATTCTGATGACCTATGATTGTTAATTCCTGTTGTTTTTTTATTTTTGTTTTGGTGGTGGTGATGTTGTTTGTCTGTTTATGTGTGTGTGTGTGTGTGTGTGTGTGTGTGTGTGTGTGTGTTAGAGGGGGAGAGAGAGAGAGAGAGAAGAGAGAGAGAGAGAGAGAGAGAGAGAGAGAGAGAGAGATTTTTTCTTTGGTTTTGCTGATGTGAAATTATTTATTTCCTGTGTATTCTTGGATTAGTTAACCTCTTTGGCTAGGAGTTTTCTTTCTAGTTACTTCTGTAGGGCTGGGTTTTTAAGGATGGATATTTTTTAAGCTTTACTTTTTTCATTTAATATCTTGCTTTCTCCACATGGTAATTGAAAGTTTTGTTGAGTATAACAGTCTGAGCTGGCATCTGTTATATCTTAGAGCCTGGAAGACATTTAGAGTCTCTGTTGTTAGTTTATGTGCAGGGTGATAGACAGAGTTCTGATATCATTCTACTGCATGTGGACAGCTCATTTTTGAAGCTCTATTTGTTGAAGATGTTTTCTTTTCTCCATATTTTTTTTGGAATTTTTGTGAATACGAACTGGTAAAAGTTACATGTATGCACATTTGGCTCTTCAATTTTTTTCATTGGTCTACTTGTCCATTTTATTTTTTTAAGTACCATATTGATTATTTTTACTATTGTTTGGTAATTTCTGGAATAATAATGCCTCGTGCATTCTCTTCTAGTACAGCATTGTATTGTAATTCATGGTTTTGTCTTATTCTTTTGTTTTTATTCTTTTTTTTGGTAAGGTATCATATGAACTTTAGAATGTGTTTTTTATTTATGTGAATAATAAGATGGAGAATTTGCTGATAATTGTATTGAATCTATAAATAGCTGTTGGCAGAGTAGTCATTTCTACCAATCCATGATCTCATGAGATGTCCTTTCACCTTCTCGCTTTTTTATTTTCTATCATTTTTCAGAGGTTTAAAGTTTTCATTGTAGCGGTCCATCATTTCCTTGACTGGGTTTAATTCTTGGTGTGCCATGTTTTTCTTTTTGGGGCTATTGTGAATGGGAATCTCTACATGACCACTTTCTCTGTATGTTTGATGTTGATCTGTAGAAAAAGTATTGATCTGTGCAAGTTGATTATATATTCTGCCACACTCATCAGTTTAATTAACATTTCTGGAAGTTTCAGGGGATTTTATATTCTATAATATATAATATGATTAACCAGGTAGTGGTGGTCCATTGTTAATTCCAGCACTCGGTAGGCAGAGTCAGATGGATCTCTATAAGGTCAAAGCCAGCTTGGTCTATAGATGGAGTTCAAGGACAGGTTTCAAACCTGCAGAGAAACCCTATCTCAAATATTTTTTAAAAGTTGTGCTTGCACATAGAAATTATTTTATTTCTTCTTTATTTGTGTCACTTAAATTTCATTCACCTTTCCTATTTATCAAGTTAGTATTTTGAGCACAATATTAAAAGGGAGTAGGTATGGTGAGCATTCTCATCTCAGTCCTGACTTCAGTAAGATGGTTTAAGCTTTTGTCCATTTAGGATAAGGTCGGTTATGTATAGCAATATATGAATGAAGCCGTTGTGTCTAGCTGTAAGAAAAATGTATAGCAAAGTATTTGTATCTGGCTTTGAAAGAAATGTTTCAGCAAAGCCGTTGACATGTTAGGCTTCATCAGTAGAGGATGAGAAATTGTTTTGAGACAGTTTAAACTTTGGAAAGTTGTATCCTTTGGAGAGTCTGCACTTTTGCTATGTGGGAACTTGCAGCTGCACTGACCTTCATTCTAAGACACTCCTGGCAGAAGTGAGAGTCCGGTACAAGGAGGAGACTGGAGGTGCAAGGTAGAAAAGAGGTAATTTTACATGGCAGAGCATAGAGTTTAAAATATTTGTAACTAAAGGTATAAGACCTAGTTGAGGCAAGCCTGGATTAAAAGCCAAGCTTTCTTAATTAAGAATAATTTTTGGGTCATTATTTATCTAACAAGGAAAATCTGTCTACACAGAGTGAATGCGGGAGAAGTGCAAGGACTGCCAGAGCCAAGCTCACCACAATCATGCTAGCCCAAGTCCCTGCAAATTGTGCAAACATTTCCTTCAAAGCCAGATACAAAGACTTTGCTATACACCCTTGAAGAGTAATGGCATTAACTCTTCTTTGGAAGTTCGGTAAAATTCTGTGCTTAATCTGCCTGACGCCTAGAGTTTTTTTTTTTTTTTTTTTTTTTTTCCAGGGCAGGGGAGATTTTTTTTTTTTGACTTCTTCTATTTCATTGAGGGTTATAGGTCTATTTATATTGTTTATCCTGTCCTGGTTTAACTTTAGTAGGTGATACCTATAAAGGAAATTATCAGTTTCTTTTAGATTTTCCAATTTTTTAGAGTGTAGATTTTTTTTTTTGTTGTTTTGTTTTTCAAACTAAAGTTTCTCTCTGTAACTGTGCTAGCTTTCCTGAAACTCACTCTGTAGACCTGGCTGGCCCTGAACTCACAGAAATTTGCTTGCCTCTTCCTCCCAAATGCTGGGATTAAAGGCATTTACCCCCACTGCCAGGCATTTGTTAAGGCATATTATCATGATTCTCTGGATTTCCTAGTTAGCTGTTGTACATCTGCATTTTCATAACTAATTTCATTAATTCAGATCTTTCCCTTTTGTATTTTGGGTAAGTTAGCTAAAAGTTTATCAGTTGTTAATTTCCTCAAATAACCAGATTTCCATCTCTGATTTTGATAATTTGGATATATCTCTCCACCTTTTAGTTATCTTGCACAAGAGTTTGTCTATTTTGTAGATTTTTCTCAAAGAATCAACTCTTTGTTTCATTTATTATTTCTATTGTTCTCTTTGTTTCTATTTTATTGATTTCATCCTGAGCTTGATTATTTCTTACAGTATATTCTTCTTGAATATGATTACCTCTTTTTGTTCTAGTGCTTTTAAGTATGCTATTAAGTTTCCAGTATAAAATCTCTCCAGCTTTCTTGGTTTTTTTTCCTTCTTTTTTTTTTTTTGTCCTGTGTATTTATTTATTTTTTTAATTAAAAATTTCCACCACCTCCCCTCCTTTCATTTCCCTCCTCCACACAATCCCCTTCCCCTCTGTCTCCAGTCCAAAGAACAGTCAGGGTTCCCTGCCCTGTGGGAAGTCCAAGGTCCTCCCCCCCCTCCATCCAGGTCTAGGAAGGTGAGCATCCAAACAGACTAAGCTCCCACAAAGCCAGTACATGCAGTAGAATCAAAGCCCAGTGCCATTGTCCTTGGCTTCTCAGTCAGCCCTCATTGTCAGCCACATTCAGAGAGTCCGGTTTGATTACATGCTCCATCAGTCCCAGTCCAGCTGGCCTTGGTGAGCTCCCATTAGATCAGCCTCACTGTCTCAATGGGTGGGCACACCCCTCGCAGTCCTGACTTCCATGCTCATGTTCTCCCTCCGGACTCTCTGAATGTGGCTGACAATGAAGGCAGACTGAGAAGCCAATGATAATGACACCGGATTTTGATCCTACTGCATGTACTGGCTTTTTGGGAGCCTAGTCTGTTTGGATGCACACCTTCCTAGACTTGGATGGGGGGGGGCTTGGACTTCTCACGGGGCAGGGCACTCTGACTTCTCTTAGGACAGGAGAGCCAGGGGACGGGGAGTGGGGGAGGGGAAGGGAAATGGGAGGATGGGAGGAGGTGGAAATTTTTAATAAATAAATAAAATAAAAATAAAAAAAATCGAGTTGAACTCTTGCTTGAGATTACATTGCTTCTGGCTATTTCTTTTGATAGGATTGTCATTTATGCTATGTTAATCCTATCAATACATAAGCATGGGAGGACTTTCCATCTTCTGATGTTGTTTTCAATTTCTTCATTCAATGTCTTAGATTTTTAGCATACAGGTCTTTCATTTGCTTGGTTAGAGTTATACCATGAACATTTTATATTATTTGAGGCTATTGGGGAAGGTATTGTTTCCCTGATCTCTTTTTCAGCTCATTTGCCATTTTTATATAGGATGGCAACTAATATTTTTAGACTTAATCTTCCATCTAGCAACTTTACTTAAAGTGTTTATCAGCTGTAGGATTTCCCTGGTAAAAATTTTAGGGTCACTTACCTTTCCTATCATTTCATTGGCAAGTAAGGACAATTTCACTGTTTCCTTTGCAATTTGTGTTCCCTTGATCTTCTTCAGCTTGTCTTATTGGTATTGCTAAGACTTCAAGTGCTACACTACATATAAATGGAGAAAGTGATCACTTATGTTTCATTTCTGATTTTAGGAGGAAGGGTCTGAAATTCTTGTCCATGAAAATTAATGTTGAATATGTGTTTTCTGCATTTTGCCTTTATTATGTTGAGGTATGTCCCTTGTATACCTAATCTATCCAAGACTTTTATAATGAAGTAGTGTTGGATTTTGTTAAAGGTCTTTTTTTGCATCTAATGAAATAATCATGTGGTTTTAGACTTTCATTATGTTATATGAAGTACGACATTCATCAGTTTCTATGATAACCCATCCCTGAATTTTGGGGATGAAATCTTGATCATGGCAGAAGATATTTTTTTTTTATTTATGCTTGGATTTGGTTTGCAACTGTTTAATTGAGAGTTTTTGCCTCCATATTCATAGGGAAAATTGGCCTATAATTCTAGTTTTGGTATCATAATTGTAGTGGCATTTCATTTGTATTTTAATAAATAAAACTTGCCTGAGGGTCAGAAAAGTAAAACAGCCACACTAGCCAGCCTTACAGACCAGGCAGCAATAACACACACATCTTTATTCTGATTAGCCATATTAGCTTGCCATAGGAATCAGGTGGTAGTGGCATATGCCTTTAATCCCATAACAAGAGAGGATTATAAAATGCAAGAGACAGCTTTCAGGCTCAGTCTCATCCTGAGATTTCCTGGAGGCAGGATCACCTTTTTGGACTGAAATAGAGATAAGAGCTAGTGGCTGTCTGTTTCGCTTTCCTGGTCCTCAGGTGGAATCCTAATATCTGACTCTGAGTTTTTATTAAATGTACTTTTACAAAATAACTGTAAAAATTGTTGTGCAATGTTTTGTCTGTGCCTATTTTATGGAGTAATTTGAAAAGTATTGGAATTAACTCTTTTTCAAAACTGGTAGAATTTTGCAATAAAAGCATCTGGCTCTGGAAAAAATACTTACATCTTAGAACTTCATTCATTGTATTCTGTAAAGTTGGGAACTGAATTTATAGTTATTTTTTAAATGAATGAGTTAATTGTGATCATCATGTTGTTGTTGATTTATTTATACCTATAATAATAAATAATAAGAGTTTCAATGTGACATAATTAGTATCTAGTATCAACACATTTTTAGAAAAAAAATTTTAAGTCCTTGCATTGAATAATTGCAGAAATTCACATATTCCAAATGTAGAAAACCTTTATCACCTTGAAAAAACTTCATTGATTATATAAAAGCCAATATCTCATTAAAATGTGGAAGATAAGACTCTACTTAGTTTTTTTTTTTTTTAGAAAATCTCATTCAAAACAATATATACTAGGTACTTTTATCATGTTGTAAACATGAATTAAAAAGGAATCACCTTTCAGTAGGAAGATGTTGAGATTATAGCCAGTCTTTCATGGCACAAAATGCTTGATCATAATAGTAACTCTAGGCTGCAGCATGATACAAATGGGATGGCTTGCTCCTATCTGGTACATTGGAAAGCAGAGACAACCCATACCAGTGCTCATTTAGACTGACTCCTCATTTTGTTATTGTTGTTTATTCATCCCAACACTCCAGTCATTGGATGTGGACACTTACACATAGGCAAGAACTTACACATAATCAAGGTGCTACCTGTCAGTCAATCAAATTTGCATATATCCTGATACACACACAGTCACACACAGATGTCTCAGCAGTGCCTATATTTCTTAGTTCAATATATTCAGGGGTGAAATTAACCATCATACATTTCTTTTTTTTCAAACACTCAGGAGATAGCCAATGCTTATGCCTTTGCTTAAGGAACTAAAATCCAGAAAAAAAAAACATTAAGCTTTCAACTTACACCACATAGAGCAACAAAAACAATAGCCGTAACGTGTATTATGAGATGACCTTGAATTCAGATTAGCACTGTTTTGATAGGACAGAAGTCTTGTTGAAGGAGAAATTGTCATAATTCTTTTCTTGGTGTCATTGACTTGATCTGTTAGCAATAAAACAATTCTTTAAACACTATTAGTTGAATCTTAATCACATATTTGCATCTTTCATCAATTTCATTTTAATGCATTATCTGGAGCAAATTAAGTTTACTTTGTTCTCTGCCTATGATCTACAATGTTTTCCCCCAAATCCACCTACAAGAAGAGTAGTGCTGCCCATTGATGTTATACCTTGAAGTTTTTCCATTTTAATGATTGCAGAAGGGGGTAAATAAACAACCTGAAACAAAGAAGAACAACCTAGCACAAGCCCAAACTATTGAGAGAATTATAATGAGACCTTTCTAATAATTAGCTCACTGTAAAGTGTACAATTATATACTACCAGTCAATTTGACCTATATTAATATGCAAGGAAGCAAACTGAAAGTATTTGTGAGAGTTTTGGTTAAAGACTACAAATGACTCAGATATTACCAAGTGTATATTTGTATCCATATGTCTGAAACCACAGAACCAAATCCCAATGCAATTAATAAATGGAACTAGCCAAAACATTGCTAAAATTTTCACTAACTTCACTCTACTGAAATGTGGATGTTAGAATCATGAAAATTTTCTCTAAGACGAACTAAAGTGAGGTAGGACAGAGAACCAGATGCAACCCAAGCTCTTGTTATGTATCTTGCACTTGATTTTCACACAGCAACTCATTACATGCATTAGTGTAGGTCCAAAGATCAGTATGCATTATGAAATGTGTTTGGGCATTTTTATAGGAGTTTCAGGCAGTGTAATTACAGAAAATTGGTCCTTACATTTCTCCTTCAAAGTCAAACAAAGTTAGAGAACCTATTCCTTGGTTTAGATGAAAGCTTAGGGACTGGGGTGATTTAAGATAACTCTGGTTATTAATCCTTACAAAAAGTAGTTTACACTAAAGTTTACTTTTTCATATTTATTAAAAGTTTTTGATCTAAAATGTCTCACTTTCCCTCTTTGATCTCTCCAGCATGCATTTACAGACCACAAAATTATTATAAAAACTAGAATGGCAAAAGAGGATATCTCTGGAGTCTTTTATATGGTTTTACCAAATGCACTGTAATAAACTTTAGGAAATTTCCATAAAATGAGTCATTGAATGAAAACACAGCTGATGATAAAATAGAAGGCACTGTCTGAGGTTTACAAATCAAAGTTGAAACAAGAACAAAACCTTTTCTGACTCAGTAGTAAAGATGAAAACAAAAGGCAAATAAGATTGTTAATAAGCAGAAAATATTTGTCATCTGTTCTCCATAAGAACTAGGGAAATCTGTAAGGTATGGAATGTCTGAAGGACACTATTATACTGTTTAGTTGAAGTGCATTAAGTCTCATTTAAGCAAACACTTTTTTTTTCATTGCATATCAACAATTTACTGACAGATTTCTGTCATAAAACCAATATATTTATTTTAAAGTTATCTTGACTTGAAAATATGAGTCTAAGGATATGTTATTTTGGAAAAGAGGTCCTGCTTTTGTTTCCACAGAGGATGAGAACTGTGGATCCCTTCTAGACTAATGTGGTTTGATGGTACAAGAACCCTGAAAGGTCTCCAGGAACCCTAAAATTGTTTCACCCAGAAAACAGCAAGAAGCAGTTTGGAGAAAACTACGCCT
Organism: Microtus obscurus; assembly: GCA_963919715.1. Taxonomy (NCBI): domain Eukaryota; kingdom Metazoa; phylum Chordata; class Mammalia; order Rodentia; family Cricetidae; genus Microtus; species Microtus obscurus. The sequence goes on from CAWTZC010000308.1 coordinate 589,841, forward strand.
AAATTTACAGAATGATTGTTTATAAATGTTTTCCTTTAAAGGGGGTTGACTATAAATGGTTAAATGGTCACAGTCGGTCACTAAAAATGGAGAAGAGATATGATATAAAGAGGAATACTTTATATTAGTATAGATCTCTTGCTACACTGTGTATATGTATTTCTACTCTTGTTTAAGGTTTTATGTTCATACAGCTCATTTAAAAATGTAACTTATAATTAAAAATTACAGATTAATCATCATTTACTATAGTCAAACTTGTCATGTTAGTTTAGGATTTCTGGATATACGGAGATATATTTTAGAGAGATAATCTTTAATACTTCAAACACCTATACAATATGGCATTTAATTTTTTAAGAACTTAGACTTTTCTCAACAGTGAGACATGTCTGATTCTGGCAGCACCAATTACTTCAGAGAGTTTTATGGGCATTGAAGAAACTCGTTATGAAATTTGCCTTCAATGTGACAAGGTTTGTCATTTGGGCAAGAAATTGTTCTTTTCTGGACAGTTTAATGGCGTGCTGTATAAAATGGACATGCAGGTCCCACAGAAAAGTGTCTGCTGAACTTTTCAAAGGACAAGATGGTCCTTCAGGGTTTCTGCTTCATTAAAGAAACTGTCCAACATTTTGAAGGACACAGAAAAAGACAACTGATGAACTTTGACAGTACAAGACAGAACAGATCTACAAATTTCCTGAAGTCTTCTGGATACTATTGGTCTGTAGGTGTAAGATAGATGCCACAACACTACAGAAAAACTTTGGGTGACTGTCCAGGCACTGAGATGTCTCTGTCAATTCTAGAGTTTTAGAAGTTGCTTATAGTGCTCTTTCTGTTTAATTAAGTAATATTATATCCTCCTGGATATAATATGTGATGGAGTTGAAGACAGATAGTTTTAGTTATAGTTTTTCTTAGTTATGATAAAAGATAAATTAGATATGAAACTTTCCAGATACAAATAGACAAAATATTATAAGTGTAGTTCTTGCTTGATACTTGTTTTGTTATATGCAATTTTACTGTGTTAAAGTTAAAATCTTCCTTTATAATTAGACAAAAAATGGAAAATGTCCTTCTGTATATGTAATCATTTTTATTGGTTGATGAATAAAGTTGTTTAGGCCAATGGCTTTGCAGACTAACTCCAAACAGGAAATCCAAACAGAAATATAGAGAGAAAGTAGGCATAGTTAAGGAGACACCGTGTAGATGCCAAAGGAGAAAGAAGCTAGAGTCTTACTGGTAGGCCTCAATCTCATAGTGATACATAGATGAATAGAAAAGGGTTGATTTAAGATGTAAGAGCTAGCTAGAAATATGCCTGAAACATCAGCAAACAATGCTGTAATTAATATAGTTTCTGTGTGATTATTTGGGTCTTGGCAGCGGGGAAATTAACACGCTATATCTGCTTACACATATATCATCAGCCTTGCCAGCAAGCTAGCTTACATAGTGATCTATTAAAGGTTCTAGAACTTAATTATCTATATAAATATATGCATATGTATTAAATATATGCTTAAAAATGTGTATAAACAAATCTATGCATAATATTATATTCTACTACACTTTTCAAAATTGTATATATATTTTTTCTGAGCCTGATTTGTGTATCTGTGCATGTATGAAAGCCAGAGAATAACCTCAAATGTCTCAGTTTTGAAACAAGATCTTGCACTAGCCTGGAACCTCCCAAGTTGTATAGTTTGGCAAGCAGACCCCAGTGCTTGTCTGCCTCCACCTACTAAGTGATGAAATTACAAATGTGGTTACCATGCTGGGCTGACAGTTTTTATATTGTTTTTATGAACCAACTTAGTCCATCTACTTTCAGTCTAGTATATTACTCACTCACCAATATCCTTACTCCCTAATTATTGAGATTGTAACTTGTACTAATGCAATTTTTAATTATTCAGGAAGGCTATATATGTGTGCATATGGATATAAAATATATCCAAAATAATCATATGCAAATTTAGATCTTATGCAATATTTGCCTACCAATATTTTCACTTTTGTGAAATTATTATCATCCTAAATACATGCTTTATAGAAATATTTATTAATGCATTGTTTTAATTTTCAACACTCACACTCAGTGCCATTTAAATGCCAGATACATTTGTAATGGTTATTGGTGTGTAAGGAATTCAGCTCTTCAACTTGTATTGAGACACAATATATAATATGAGGTTCAATTGTTCTCTGAATACAGTGTCTCCTCATGTAAACAGTTCTGTTGCTTTATCAGTCAGTAATTTTATAGAAATAGGAAGCACAATGTAGAATCTTGAAGTGTGTATCTACTTTTATAAAGATAAAAATGTACAATCAAGACTCAGACTCAGTTCTTCCTTATAGGGCTACTCCCAACATCGCCCAGAACTCTGTAGTTGCTTCTCTCAGTAGTTACCAGCACTGCTTCATTCAGTGCTCGACATCTTTGCTTATCTCATTGTTAATATCCTGATTTTTATGACACATCCTTGTACTGATGATGTTCAGTGATGTAAAACTATGACTCTTAGGACTCTTAAGTGGCAACTTAGCCACTGTTATTTGGTAGGTAACCTGGAACAAATGGCTTGGTGTGCCTGATCCTACATTCTTACGTGTCATTCTAAAATATAGTCAACAAGTATCACACACGCAGACACTGAATCTCAGAAAGAGAGACAAAAGACTACATGAGAAATGAAAATGAATAGAAAGATTGAATCAAGTACAGAAAATGTTAATGGTAGATTCCAAATTGTGGATTTACTTTAATGCCTATCAGCTTTTTTTTTTGAGAAGGTAAGGTATTTTTATAATTAAGTAAAGTTAAGAAAATTATAAGTTTTAGTATAATAATTATGTCATGAAGTTACAAGACACTGCTGCCTCATAACTTAAATATTTTAAATTATTATTTTCTATGCAATAGATAATGAAATTATAAATGTGAGAGGAATACCTCAGAAAAAATTAAAAAAAATAAAGAAACTTAATTTTACAGAAGTGATTTCTGATATTGTTCCTGGGACTTGAAAAAAAATTAGAAAAGGTAAATGATAAAAATGAAACTTGAATGAGCTAATAATTTTTTTTTCAGTTTTTCAAGACAGGATTTCTGAGTAACTTTGGAACCTGTCCTGGACTTCACTCTGTAAACCAGGCTGGCCTCAAATTCACAGAGATTCACCTTTTTCTGCCTCTTGAGTGTTAGGAATAGAGTCAAGTGCCATTACCTCCCAAAATTGAACTAATAATTTTAATGAAAAGATAAAAACTGTTAGCCTGGATTGAAATACAGTACTGTATGTTATATACAAGAAATACAGTCAGCTATGAGTATATGAGAAGGTAGAAAGAAAAATGTTTAAAAGAGAAACAAAGAAAAAATATTAACTAACACATTGGTAGCATAATTATACTAATATCTTTCTAAGTAGATTATAAAGCATAAAGTTGTAGGACCATTAGAACTAGTATAGTGCTCCAATGTGGGTCTCTGTCTCTGTCTCCATTCATCGCCTGATGAAGGTTAATATTCAGGAGGATGCCTATATGTATTTCTTTGGGTTCACCTTTTTATTTAGCTTCTCTAGGATCACGAATTATAGGCTCAATGTCCTTTATTTATGGCTAGAAACCAAATATGAGTGAGTACATACCATGTTCCTCTTTTTGGGTCTGGCTTACCTCACTCCAGATAGTGTTTTCTATTTCCGTCCATTTGCATGCAAAAGAGTCTAGGCAGTTTGGATGCTCATCTTACTAGACCTGGATGGAGGTGGGTGGTCCTTGGACTTCCCACAGGGCAGGGAACCCTGATTGCTCTTCCAGCTGACGAGGGAGGGAGGGGGACTTGACCGGAGGAGGGAGAGGGAAATGGGAGGTGGTGGCGGGGAGGAGGTAGAAATCTTTAATAAATAAATAAATAAATAAAAGTGGAAATAAAAAAAAGAACTAGTATAGTGGAATAATAAAAAAAATCCACTAAGAACATAAAACCAACTTTGAATATGTATGATTCAAATAAAATAATGACCAACAAACAAGTATAAGAAGATTTGAAATCTCAACAAAAGTAAGGCATACAGAGAAAAACAAGAAAAGACACAAAATTAAAGTCTATGTCTATTTTAGACATACACAAAACCATTTTCTAGTGTAGGGCATATGTTAGACTATAAAAGACTTTACCCAATTGTGATATAGTTATAGTCATTGAGTACTATGTTGTCCACAAATTAAGATAAAAGTAAAGCATCAGTATAAACTGTATATATGTTTAGAAGTTAAATATTTTATCTTTAATTAATGTGCCAAACAAAAATTACAATATTAAATATAAAATACTAGAAAACAATAATGAAATATTATACAACAAAATAAAGAATCTTTTATAAAATTTATGCTTTTGTCAAATACATTTATTATGAAAGAAGAAACAAAAGATAATCATAGACAGGTTTTCATGATAGGAAAAAGTAGAATAGAAACACAAATCTAAAAGTACAAAATAAAGCTGGAAAACCACCAGAGTTTGAGTGTTACACTAGATACTCCACTGATAAGAATGTTGTAAAGTGTTTTATTGTGGCATCAGCCATGCAGACAACCTTCACCATGAGATGTGCTTTTCAAACAGAGAATTCTGGTGCCTAAATTAGGAATATACTTCCTGAATCATTTGCCTTTTGATCTTATGTCATCTTCAGAATGGATTATTAAGAATGTAAAGTTTTCCTTATGCTAAGATGTGCTTGTGTAACACAGGCTTGCCTTGAACTCACGATCCTCCTGCCTCTGCCTTCCTCAGCAAATTCTAAGGGCATGTGTCACCATAAGTGGCTAGCAACAGTGTTTGTTATTTACATAGAACCTAGCACAATCCCTGAAATAAAGACTAAGAAAATGCTAGCTCATCCTCTTATGAAAACAATTTCAACTATGAGATTTATTTTATCTCTTTTTCAAAATAGTAAGCTATGTACAAAAGTATGAGCAACTGTCAGAGGAGATAAAAGTTAACATTTTTTTTTATCAAGAGAACCTTCCCAGGTCTTCAATATGACAGTCATTGGATACCCTGTACCTTGATAGAGTCCTTTGATTTTGTTCCTAACACTTTGCCTGTATTTCTCAATAACTGCAAACAACCAAAGGCTGCACACTGAGACAGGGAATGACTACAATAGGACTTTTTGAAGCCAACAAAGCATGCCTTTCCCACAGTGTCTTATTCTGGAGAAGCTAAGTTGGTGTGGGATCCAATCAGTCTCTTGTTCTCTTACCATAATCCAGATCAGGTCCTGAGAGACTGAGTTCATTTGAGGGCACTGCAAGCTCTTCCTGCCACACAGTGTTCTTGGCAAATCTAGGGAGGGGAGCTATTACAGGCAGGTAGGCCTTGAGCAATGAAAAAAAGTCATGCAAAAAAGAAATGCTTGTGTTTTATATTCACTAAGTTTTATGTCTTAGAGATGCCCCTGTGTTATCTTGATTTTCAATCAGAACATATATTTCATAGATAGAAATAAAACTATGTTTAGCAGCCTACTATTTAGTGTTTAATTTTAAGCCTGCTCAAGCTTTTCTTTGGTAAATAATTAAAACATGATAATGCTAACTTAGTTTAAAAAGCTAGGCTGCAAGCACTATCAATCCACAGCTTAACATTGGAAAGTAAGTTTTAATTCTACACCGAATTAATCATCTAAGAAGAGATCCCTATTCCAGCCTTGACTTCCTGTTAAAATGCCCATGACACCTTTAACAGAACTGTGATTGTTTATAATTTATTATCCGAATAGTTATTTGACTATGCCTCCCCTGGATCTCAAGTATTCCAGGTGCTGAAGAACATACACACTTAATGTGTTATTTCAGTGGCGGCAACGGTAGACCATAAAAATGACAAAGAACAGCCCAAATTACCTGAGCTTTAGGTAATGTGCTCTGTATTAATAAACCTGCCCCAGCAGTAATATTTTATTTTGAATAGTCCAATAAATGTAGCTAGTGTCATCAACTGGTGAAGTATTGCTAATTCAGAGTTTTGAAACCTCCAGCTAGAGAGCAAATGAAATCCCATTACCATAAAGTATAGAATCAAACATGTTTCCATGGCTGCAACATTGAAACAGTCTAATAAAGCACTGCTTTGCTCATGCCAGTTAACTCCAGGCCAGATGGAGAAGTTGGTACAGATTTCTAGAAATGAGAAGTATACATCAAAAACAATTTGCACATATAATGTACTCGATTAGAAGGTCTTTCACTTATATATAAAATTAATTGTACCACAAACACACCCTTCTTGTGTATCTTTACTAATATAGATCCAGATAATGCGTGCTGAACTAAGAAGGGTTTATTGCTAGTGCCATAAAGAAATTACATTAGTTTTCAGGTCGTTTCAAGATCATGATTTAAAATAACCAGTAAGGGTATGGATTAAGAATAAATCAAATATATGAACACATCTTCAGTTCTGAAGCCCAGATTAAGTTACAGAAGGTTATAAAAATAATAAAAATAAAAGAAGAAGAAGAAGAAAACACTTATGGCAGGAGAATGGGAAATGAAATGGTACAGTGACATTCAAAAGCGGGAAAAGATGGATAGATACTGAGTAAAATATTAGATATGAGGAAAGATGCCATCAAAGGTACCAAATCCTAGAAAAATATCTTTTGTGTTGTATTTTTGATATAGTTATGGAGTTATAACCCAGAGAAACCCCTGAGGTGGAACACTTATAGAGAGCAGGAGGGTTAGTGGCCATTCCTTCCATCTCACATGGATGACTGCACTCCCTACTGAACTAAGATGGGGCAATTCTGGAATTGCTTCATCAGAGGTAATCTGACATGGTATCAAATGTGCATGAATACTTTAGTTTGGTGCTATAAAGTATATATCCTCTATGTGCTTTTGTGAGACGGGACTGAAAGATGTATTTGATAAAAATGAAAAGAGAATCAAGAAATAGAAGAGTACTACCTGGATGTTCTCCTATTCATTTTAGTGTTTTAGATTTCATATAGAGCTCTTTGATTCAGTTATATTTATTTATTTATTATTTTTATTTATTTATGTTTTTTATTTATTTATTTATTTTTTATGTTGGGTTATAGATACGGATCTAACATGAATACCTAGTTTTCCCAGCACTATTTGTTGAAGTTTCTGTGTTTTATTCAGTGGATGTCTTTTTTTTCTTCTGTGTCAAATATAGGATGGGAGCAGTTATAAGCAATCATGTTTGGATCTTCCATGCCCGTGTGGCAAATATAAAAGCGAGTATCACCTATAATGTGGGGCTCCAATGGAAGGAGTTTGAAGGAAAATAACTGGAAGTATCTTTACCAATATCCTCTAGGACCTTCCCATATAACCAAGACTCACCTTTTTTTACTACCTCTTTATTCTTGAAGTTTTATGCAATAAAACCAGTACCAGATGGAAAATTCTTCTATCTTACCTAGTTCAGCGACTCTTTGAATCACAGCCTGGTTCTGTTGAATTTTTTCCTGCCAGGTTCCACAGCTGTTCAGTCCCAAAGAAACACACAGAGGCCTACATTAATTATAAACTCATTATTATTAGTTATATAAATTATTAGCTCAGGCTTTCTTATAACTAATTCTTACATTTTACAGTAACCCATAATTCTTGTCTGTGTTAGCCATGTGGCTTGTTACCTTTATCAATGAGGCATTCTCATCTTGCTTCCCCTGCATCTGGGTGATGACCGCAGACTGAGCCTTTCCTCTTTCCAGTATTCTCCTATTCTATTCACCCCACCTATATTTCCTGCCTGGCTACTGGCCAATCAGCATTTTATTTAACCAATACAAGGGATGTGACAAACCTTCACAGGTACACGGCCATTGTCCTGAAGCTATTTGCTCTATTTAGGAAATAACCAGGCCAGATTAAAGATAAACAATTGTATTTTTAATTATTATAAGGGGAAACTCACGGCACAGGAATGGGAAGTCCGAGTTCCGCTGTGTCCACCGGTATCACCCAGAGAGTGTGTACCTGGTCCATCCTAGTTTTCTTCTTGGACTCCAGGTATCTACACCTTAACTAGGCTCCACTTCTTAAATGTGATTGGTTAACAGAGCTTCCCCCATCATTGTCCCACAGCCTGGCTCCTCATAGAGCACAGCCTCTGTGAGAGATTACCCTGAAGAAATATTTTCCCAAAAGTTAGATGCAATGATGTTGTATCTTCTAATCACACCTGATGCCTCAATCCCAGTTAACCAGCAAATTTCCCCAGGAAAGCAAAGGTTTCCCTTCTATATTCTGTCTGTTCAAAGTATCAACAACTGGTCATGACAGAGTTTTTGCTTCCCTACATGAGTAACTACATGAATCAGGCTTCCATTGCCTTTCCCTATCTCACATTCCCAACCTCCCACAACATCTCATTAAACTCTGAGCTCTCAATGGCCTTTTCTAGCCCCAAATCCCACAGTCCTTCCATACACACACATCCCCTTAAAAAAAGAAAAAAAAAATCTTGTCAGGTTCATCTCAGCAAAACCCCTCTTCATGGTTCTAATTTCTGAGTTACTTAGGGTTCCTGTTGTGATGACAAAACACTGATGAAAATGAATTTAGGAGAGCAAGGAGTTTATCACATCTTACATGGAAAGCCAAAGTAGGAGCCTCTAGGCAGAAACTAAAGCAAACATCAACTCGCTTTCTTCTAATGGCTTTTCTGGCCTGATTTCTTATACCAACTGTGTCATTTGCTCAATGGAAGCACTGCTTAACAGTGAGATGGACACTCCAACACTAAACATTAATCAATAAAATGCTCCACAGATATGTCCATAGTTTAATCTGTTAGAGGCAATTCCTTAATTGAGTTCCCTCTTCCCATGAATGCTTAGGTTTGTGTCAAATCGATCAAAACTAACTAAAATAATTTCAATGCCTTCTTGGCTGTCTGTTGTCATTCCTTTCTTGTCATGGTGGCCTCTATTCCATTGGAACTATAAACCCTTTATTCTTTAAGGTTCTTTTCTCAAATTTCCAGAAGATTTTGTCAAGCAGTTAGAAATCATCAAAGATAGGAACTGGGTACAAAGCATTAGCTACTTTATGCAAGCCATTTTCTTTTACTTTAACAAAGTTAAGTACTACTAATAAAAAACTACTTAATTTTAACACCATCTTATATACATCTAGTTTTGTTCAGATAATAAATTATAGAAGACAAGTACTTATTTTTATTTTGATGCAGCATAATGAGGAGAATTTGCAAGACTGTATCATTGTTTATAGTTATATAACTTCAAAACAGGAATTTTGTTTTTAAAATGTATATCTGACTTTATTTGTGCCCAGTTGAAAGATCATCTATCATCTTCATTTGATGAACTGCAGGTTTTAACCTTAACTGTGACCAAAAGAATTGAAATCTTACCATACATAATGGTGAGTACTAAAGCCAAATATGTTTTAAAGTATAATAATGTTAATATTTTCAAGAGGGTTTTTCTGTATTTACTAATTTAGTCTGTATACAAGAAGCAGTTTATCTACTGAGCCATTTTTCAAAGCTCTTCAAAGTGAGTTTGAAAATAACAATATTTGAACCTCTGAGGGAAAAAACCTCAGGTGTGTAGATATTATGAGACACAGTGTAAAACACTCTCTAATAGCACTGATAGTGTTCCAACAAACATACAGAACCACCCACATTTGATCAAAAGATTCGAGGATATTTAACATAATATTAGGAAACTTCGGATTAATTGGCATTTTTACAATTGGTTTTAGTTGACTGATTTACATGATGCAGAAAAAAAATACCTCATTTTTCAGCTGTAAAATGTGAAAGCACAGCCGGGTGGTGGTGGCGCACGCCTTTAATCCCAGCACTCGGGAGGCAGAGGCAGGCAGATCTCTGTGAGTTTGAGGCCAGCCTGGTCTACAAGAGCTAGTTCCAGGACAGGAACCAGAAACCCTGTCTCGAAAATCCAAAAAAAAAAAAAAAAATAACCTGAAAGCACAGACTATTATACACAGAAATTTTATGTGACACAGAGAAGCACTGAAGATATTAGTCGTCAAAAGAAACATAAGAGAAACATAAAACATACTGGGTGAAATGTTTGGCCAGCTGTTATTGCTCCCACAGAAACTCAAAGCTGTACTGGGTTAATTGGTTGTTGCTGCTGCTTTTTAATGGAGTACACCCAAGTGAAAGAAATATTGATCACAAACAACTCAAAAGAGATAGAGAGCAGTTTCATGAGTATTGTGTTGTTTGGGGCATACTCGTTTCTTATCATTGGGCAGGTTTGAGGATGTGATGTCCGTGAATGCAGGGTTGATTTATTTTATTATATGAAGATGTGAGGTCCACACACATGCACAGACAGGCAGACACACACATACACACACACACACACACACACACACACACACACAGTATAAAATGATTAAAGAGATGAACAGGCAGGTAGATAATAGATATGAGAATGATATTTTTTCCTCACTATAACTTAGTAAATACCAATAAGAATATAGTATTATCTGTTTAAAAATAAGCATCATAACAGATGTATTTCAAATACTTTATTAAGTTAAATTGATATTCACTCCTTTGCAAAACAGATACCAAGAAAAGTAAATGATGTAAATACATTAGATTGAGACAGCAATGTACCAGTGGGGGGGGAAATGTAGATCAAAAGTATCATTAACAGATTTAAAAGGCCTGATTTTCCAGGGCTATAGCTTCAGAATATTAGACTCAAATACAGAGTAACAGTTCAGATTATGAAGTAAAAGTGAAATTTACTTCCTTAGTATTTTGATCAGTTACACACTTGATATGACAATAGATGTTGTCATTGCTGCGTATTTCTAAACCACAATAATTGTTGATCAATAGACAAACCAACTAAAATTTATTCCAGTTAATGGGTATTATGTATTAGGAAATCCTCCCTCCCTCCCTCCCTCCCTCCCTCCCTCCCTCCCTCCCTCCCTCCCTCCCTCCTTTCTTTCTTTCTTTCTTTCTTTCTTTCTTTCTTTCTTTCTTTCTTTCTTTCTTTCTTCTTTCCTTTTCCAGTCTGATCTCCAAATCAATAGAGGATTATCTGCCTTTTCCAGAATGACAGATGAGTGCAACCATGCCTGGGTTAACCATGTTCTTATCTGTGATTACAAGTTTACTCTTGTGAACACAAATATTTAAAGGTCAGTATAAAATGCTAAAAGTAACATAACAGGCAATAGAATAATATGTGGTTCTCTAAAATCTACAAAAGCGAATTCTCCTATTAAAATACTGTAGTATTCTATTCAATGTAGTGCTTGAGGCTCTAGCTAAAAAAAATACTGTAGTATTTATTTTCATAAAACTTGCGACTGGGGTGAACTAAGTGTAAAAATTGCTGGTTGTGAATTTCCCTCCTTCCATTCGAACAATATTTGACCTTTTATAACTCTTAAAGAGAACTAAGCATCAAATTAAAATTGCTCACAAAATAAGTTTAAATGGGTTCATTATTAAAACCAAATGAATGAAGCGTTGGGGGTCATTTCAAGTAATAGACTGAAAATTACATGTCAAATCTCGAAAGCCACTCATTTAAACCTTGGAAAGTGCGTTTCAAGTTTCCTAAATTTAAGCCTGCCAACTTGAGTCCAGATGCAGTTTTTCTTGAGGTGCATACAAGTGATATTACACTAGCTTGCCAGACAATTTAAATTGATATTTTGTTAGAAACAGAATATCCTGGAATAAAAGATGAACACCATTTTATCGTTAATCGTAAGTCAATTTTATTCTCTGCACAAAATACAGAAAATCCCGAAGCCCTAGCTGCTAAAATGCAACCTGTAAAGAATAGCAACATTCTTTTTTTTGTACAACCTAAAAAATTCATGAAAACTGAACACAAATGGTATACCCCAAATAACACCAGAAGCACATGTATCTGCAGCAGTGGTTGTTATATCTGTCTTTAATATTTAAAAACATATTTGTCTAATTAACAAAGATAGTTGCTCATGTACACAATCTAACATCCTGTGCATCTAAATTTACATGAAGCATTATCCTAACATAGTATTTTATTATCTTCCTACTGATTTTGCCTCTTTGGTAGAAGAGTAGTATTTGGTAGTTATGGAATAGTTATATGTTTTGAGTTTTATATTTCAAGTTTGACCCATCTGAGTGATCTTGCTGAAAACAACACCTTACTATAGACATGATTGACCTTAAAATTCTTTAAGTCCATAGATAAACTCCTCAGTGGGGTTTAATAGCTTGATGTTGTGAAACTTATATCTACCTATTCTTTTATTTTTCCGGTTCAAAATGTGAGACCTGATTCCATTCCTTTATTCCCAGGTTGTTTTGAGATGCTAACTTATATTCACTGAAATTTATAGAAGTAACTGTGACACACAAGAGATGAAATTAATGGTATTGTTTTGCTGAATTTCGTTCTAAGTTTAAGAACTTCCATTAGGACCACATCATATCAGGACCTGCAGTAATGGCCTTGTGAGCTAATAGTCCATCTTAAGAAACTCAGACCCAGCATTACACAGCACCCCATAGTGGTTCAACCTGCCAGGTTACGGAGATTCAGCAGCAAACAAATGAAGAAGAGCGGTATTTTGCATGTTCAGAAACCGTGAGTTATAGATATTTGTTGGTTTAAGTTTTAGGGTCACTGATGTATAGACTGTTTCTTTATTTTGTCAACATTTAGAGATGAAAAGTTGTGTAGAGCTTAAGCTGCAAAGTCTACTTAGAGAGGCAGAGCTCTTTTCTTAGTTTATGAAGATTTCATAGATTTGTACAATGTATCTTGGTTGTATCTACTGCTAATCAATCCTTTTCAGCTCATCCTGATTCCTGTAACAAAACCTAACTTCCAACTTCAAGTCTTCTTAATTTTTAAAACAAACCAAATCCATTTATTGCTGTCTATATGCTCACGTGGCAGGGGTCATTTACTGGGGCATGGAAGGCTGACCAGAGGGCACCTCTCCCCAGTTTAAAGTAACTGCCTCTCCTTCAGCAGCTATCAACTTACATTATCACCTCACATTAGATGAGGCATCAGAAGTAACTCGTATTTCCTATTGGAATTTTTAACTTTCTTGATCTTGTAGTGATCTTATGTGGATAATCATAGCTACTGGGAGTTCGGTTGTGTACTAGCCATGTCAGTTCCAAAAACTATGCTTTCACAATATTCATTAATACCTTCCTACTCCTACACTTTTTCCACTCCCCTTCTGAGATGTTCCCTAAACCTAAGGGATAGGGAAAGGATTGAACAATAATATCCCCTGAAGGATGTGAACAAATATTTACTAACCCCAGATAAGGATCAATGGCATCTGAAGTACAAATCCCAACAATGTGTTTTATTGGAATTACCCTTGAAGTATAAATGACTAAAAGACAGAAATACCACTAAAGGTCACCCCAGTCCATTTAAAAGTGGATGATGCTGAGGTGCTGGCTTGAGTGTGTGACACCTGAGATGAAGAACTGGAAGAGTGGGAGAATAGCGACACGGAAATGTAGTAACTGAAGGGTTTAACAAAATTTAAAGACAAATGAAATGAGCTTATGAGATCTCACTAGTTTATAAGTTAATTCAAGCATAATTTTCAAAGAAGGAAGAATTTGAACAGCAGTCTTGCCAACAATATGACGCCCAGAAAACATGAGTCATTAAATGAAATCACAGTGCTTGTTACAGATTACCCTCCATTAATTATGGGTCACAGCAGCCCAGAGGAACTTAACAAAAGAAATTGTTGTCATTAATTGTTGCTACTAGGTGGTAAGATCCTACGGCTAAAGGCACCATACATTTTGGTTAAAGGTAAGATGAGCTCAGTAGTGCAATATTCATGAGGTTAGCCAAGCATTGTCCTTCTGGGATTTTGGGTCTTCTCCACAAGCTTAATGTTGTGAACAAAAATGTATTCTAATTTTCTGTCTTTTTCTTTTCTTTTTTTTTTTCTCTTTTTGAGACAAGGTTTCTCTTTAGCTTTGAAACCTATTCTGTAGCTAACTCTTGGAGACCAGACTGACCTCAAATTCAAAGACATTCACACGCCTTTGACTCCCAAGTACTGAAATTAAAGGCATGCCCCACTACCACCCGATTCGAATTTCTTTTGAGATATTTTAAGACCATAAAACATTTTAACAGCATAAAAGTTCTTGCTATTTTTGTTCTGAGTTTTGATTATGTATAAAGAGTCAAATGTAACAAGATATTGAGTTTTATTTTACTGATAAATTATTACTTATTTCATGAGTGAAGGTGAGTGAAACCCAACCCCAAATCAGGAAAAGCTTTTGCTTAACTTCATCATTGTTTATGGTGTACTTCTGACAGTTCCTAATTCACTTTGCATTAAATATGAGAAGATACAATCTCCTTGTATTTTGCTTTCCTTTTTATGGCATTATAAATTATGAAAATACAATCTAAAGCACTTCATTAAAATATTTATTGCATTATTTGTTTATTGATTTCACACGTGAGTGCCTGCAGAGGCCAAGGGAGGATGTTGGACCTCCAAGAGTGGTATTTACAGGTGGTTGTAAGCCATGTGGCATGGGTGCTAGAGCCAAATAGGTACTTCTGGAAGAACAACAAGCCCTCTAAACAACTGAACCATCTCTTCAGTTCTCACAATCCAATTTAAATTCCCTTGAAAGTACTATTGGCTATTCTAAACAGCCTCTCTCTCTCTCTCTCTCTCTCTCTCTCTCTCTCTCTCTCTCTCTCTCTCTCTTTTCTTCCTTCTTTCTGTGCTATAAGTTTTGTTATTGGATTTGTCATCTACTCTTCAATTTTCACTGTCACATTGGTGCAATGTATTTATAAAATAAGTTAAATTATTGCACACTTCGAAAGTTCAGAGCATACTTCTGCATTGCCTCAGTGCTGGTGAGGGATCTGTGACCAAAGACAGATAGCAGATATGTACCAAGTGGATAGTGTATCATGGCAAGGAATCATAATTAAGGCATAAATTTGGGAGTTGTGGAGGGGTGGTGTTCATCCCTTCTGTAACTTTCATCTAATATGTGGAAAGAAATTAAAAGATCACTCTATAATAATTTACTAGTGACAGACGGGTTTCCCACTAGGCCCTACTCATTAATATTTAAGTAGCTCATCACCCTCAGCATAGGTACCATGCCTTTGATCACATAAAATTATAGAAGAAAAGAACCATGGATAAGCACACACTGTCGTTAATATTCCTTATAAGATACTTTATCTATTTAAAAATTCATCCCATTCATTCTTATGGATTTTTTCCCATTTTTCTCCTTTTGAGACTATAATTAGAGCATTTATCCCTTCTCTTTTTCCAACTACAAATCTTCCTATATACTCTTTGTTCTCTTTTGCAAATTCATGCCCTCGATTTTCTTTAATTGGTGTGACATGTACGCACATATGTGCGTATACATAAATATATTCCTAGCTATACTGCTTAGTTTCTATAATGATAAGTATGTTTCCCCTGCTAATTATTTAGTTTTATATAACTAATCGGTGTGTTATTCCCTCAGGAAGACTATTTTCTCACTCTCTAGTTGCCTGAAGTTTTTGTTTTTTTAAATAGGGTTGAGATCTCTTTTGTTTTCCCTGTCCATTTTGGGAAGTCTATTATTATCCCTGTTCAGCTTTTATTTAGACAGTCACATAGGCAAAACATTATGGTTATAACTTCTGATATTACTAAGAGACACAACCACCCAGCAAAGCCCCTGATTTTCTTGCACTTCTATGCTTCCTACCTCCTTTTCATAAACATTCCCGAGCCTTAGATGCAGATGTGTTCTGTAGAAATATCCATTGGACATAGGATTCACCACATTACTTAATAATAATAGTCCCTGAGTACATTCTAAACGTCTGTGCTCACAGCTACAGATGAGTGTAGCCTTCACTGCTCTTCAAGAAGACCTCTCTTTTCACAAGATAGAAACAATTATGGGAAAACATCCAATTCATTTTTCATTTCAGTTATATTTCTCTCTCCAGTCAATAATTTTATTTTACTTAAAGTTTCTAAATTTTTAGTAATTTTTAGGGTATAAATTCTGTGTAATACCTTAATTGTCATTTTGGAGAGACATTCATCAATATTTTTTATTCAAAGTTTTAACTTTCAGTATTATTTTACCTAATCTGTAATTGATGCTTTCTTATGATATGAAAGAAATTATTCTGCCTTTATTTTAAATGTTTCTTTTTTATTTAGCTTTCTGATCCAAATACACTCTAACAATATATTTCCTATGGAGATATCTCTAGACAGAATATCTTTCCAATATTGACTTACCATACCACACTCTGGAAGCATAAGTAGTACTTTAATTCATTGTTCTTTCTGAAGGGCTTTTTCTTCCCTGAATCTTACATATTCATATAGATTTTGAAATTGATTTAAGCAGAGACCGCAAACTTGAGATAACTTGAATTTATGCATATTCTTTAATCCATGAATAATTTGACTATCCTCATTTACTGACAGAAGTTTCCTCAAATGTAATTAACATTATTTTTCTGTATTTAAATAAAATACATCTAAATGTAAATTCTATTTCTCATAAGTAGATGCATCGACATTTGTTATTTCTTTATTTCTTAAAAAATGCACTTTTAAATTCATAATTATTGTTTTACTCTGGAAGGTCATACTATCTATATATAAAAACTCTGGCAATTCAATAGAATTGGTACATGATTTCACACAATAGAAATATTTTTATGCTATGTAGTGAATACTCAGCAATCTGTGTTTGCTTATCTGCATTTCTTTTTTTTTTTCTAAAACAGTTCCTTAGTGTGAAGTCAGGATCTCCTAAACCAGTTAGCCTTGCAGACAAGCAACTTCTACTGGTGATTTCTCCTAGACTATTCTCTGTCAACCTTTCTTCTGATGAGAGGAGGGTGTAGTTAATGGATCACATATGTGTGGGACTTGACGTGTTTCCTCTATAATTCCAACACTATGAAGACAGAAGCAAGAGAATGTTTTATGGGTTCCATAGTGACACTGCTTCTCAACCTGCTTTCCTTCCCAAGAAGAAACACAAGAATTTAAGAAATAAATGTAAAAACACAAGTTAATTTTTATCCTGTATCTTTCTGGTGACTCTGGTCTACTATGCTATTACCACTATGAGCACCTGAAGCAAAAATGTTGACAGAGAAAATTTTCATCAATGAATAGACCAAAATCTAAAAATAAATGTTATGCACTGCTATTGACCAACAACTTTTTGTTGTGTATGAGATATTATTTTAGGTTTCCCAATGGCTCCAAAATGTCAAAGAAAGGAATGTCACTCACTTATTTTGCCATAAGTTTACAGATAAGCATTGTGTGTGGGAGGCTGAAGTCTCCAATAAACCTTGTGCATTTGCACTCCTAGCCCACAGTTGGTGCCTCTTTCAGGAATATCAGGAGGTGAGGCTTTGCTAGAGAAAATATTCAGAAGACTTTGAACTTTCAAAGGAAACTGACAATTGTCTGATTCTGTCTTCTTCTTGAGGCTCATAGTTGTTGAATTGTTATGATAAGCAATATTCCTTTAGCATTCAAAGTAACACATACACATATTGCTCTTCACCATAACAATCTTGTTTCATTTGTTTCTAGAAATGAAACATTTCTGCCCACATTTTTTCTTATGCCACTGTGTCATGAAAAGCATATATCAACATGGAAATGTCACTCCTTCTCTTGAAAATTTGCACATGACAGTACTGACCTTTTCAGTGTTCTCTATCATGCCTGTCTGTTTGTTCCAATCACAGGTTCAGGTATGGTAAATTGGGAGACCTGACATGATAAGTGAATCAAATTACAAAAAACTGAAAAGGTCACAATCAGTTGGTTTTCTCTTCTGAGAACATGAAAGATGGAGAAATACAGTGTTTTAAACATGGGTAGATATGATATTATGCACATATTTCTCAAACCACTATTAATAAAAAGTAATGAGCTGCACAATTTTGTTATTGCAACATTAAATCATTTTAAAGAACATGTAGAAATATGTATCTGAAGTGACAATTGCATCAGAGCTGTGACAGAACATCTGTAAATGGAAACCGTGCTTACAAATTAAAAAACACATAGGTTGGATGTGGCAAATTACATACTGATACTCACTAGGTGTTTGTAGTCAAATGAAAGATTCATTTACAGAATGCCAGGGTTTTAGCTAGAAACTCCGCTCATTCAGTTCTTGCAGTGCATACTGAGTACTCTTATTCTCCGTGGCAGAGTTGAAGAGTACTAGTTGAGAATTATACACACGGAAATAAGATAACCAGACTCTGCTGAGATGTCTCCAGGTGTGTGGGTCCAAGAAGAAAAATGCCACCTTGTGGGTAGATACAAGGAGTTTTTATTATATTTCTCTGGCTACAGTAACAGTCATTCCATAAAGTGACATCCTCCCTTTTTAAATATAGGTTTGTACTGTATCCCCCATATAAGAGCCATGTGCATTTAGAAATCCACTCTTCTTTTCCTTTCACATATTAAAGGTGTCTGGAGCACAGAAATGAAGAGCACATGGTAATTTTCCTATTCATGAGCTTTTGAATTCAATTATAACTTGAGTAAGAAATCTGAGTAAGGCACAGATTCCCCCATGACTGATGGTCTATAAAAGGTCATTCCACTATCTTACCATCTGTGTGAATGCCTTGTCACAAGCGTAACTATAGCTGTCATCACAGGTGTCTGTGTATTGTTTGGAAAGCAAGCCATAGTGCGTTACAGCAATAGTACTTAGGATAGCTGAAGGATAGAGTTTAATTAGTGAAATGCCACTATGACTTCTGGCCAACAAGTATGATAACTTTAAAGCATGGAGAATTATGCTAACTAGGTGACCATCATCATTAGGTAAGAAAATGTGGTTCTTGCTCTCCTAATTTTCCCCTTACGTATAAGCTTTGTTGTTCCTGTTGTAATCGTGATAAACCAGATAAATGAATGCCTAAGAACAAAACAAACAAACAAACAAAAAAACAACTTTAAACACAAGACTCTTACATCCATTCTTTCTTGGCAGTGTTCTTAATCCAACTTCTTTATTCTTCATCAGGCCATGCTGCTAGAAGACAGAATAAAGTGATGAATTTTACGTGAGTTGAGTATTCAGTGAAGGTTCTGCTAATCAGGGCCGGGTGAAAATGGTGAACAAACATGCAGACCAAAGTCTTTGCAGTAAGTATATCCAGACAAAAGAATGCAACTTGAATTGAAGGTATGGGTCTGTACATAAGTACCTAGACTATAGCTGTGTGATCTGCATTTTTGGCCTCCCTACTTGACTATGTGGGTCGAAGGTTATAATGTTTGAGTAATCATATTGACAGTTTCTCTGCATGCTCCCCATATGTATTGGATAAACAACAAAGGTTTCTTAACAATGTATAGCTCCTTGAAATTTCCATTAAAGCTGTTTACTTTCACTTGTACCATTTTAAACAGGTTTTCTGTGATATAAAGAAACAGATTTATTCTTTAATTGATTATATGATATTTTCTCTTTATTTTTAAAATAAATAGATGTCATATGGCTCTGATCAGTCTGAAAAAATATGCTTCTCTGTAATTGATGTACAGGTAGTATAAGTTGAATCAGGGCCTAAGAGAGGATATCCCCAAGATTAATGTCGCTAGTTATAGGTAGGCATATATCACATATGGCTTGTCACATGTGAATAATTAGCTTCTATCTTGAGACTATGAAAGAAACTTTTTGTTTTACAGTAGATGTGGAAAAGAGAGCTAAGGGTCATACTTCTGCTAATAGCCATCTTACAAACTTGAAAATAATAAAACAGAGGCAAAACAACCATGACAAACAGGTAAGGCCAACAGAATCTGATAAGAAAAAGGCAAATTTACTATGGCTGTCCTATGTCCTGTTTTGTACACATTGTCATAAAAGCTTCTTGCCAAGCTTAACACATTCTGTCATAGTTAAAAACACACGTATGAATATTCTTTTCCTAATATGTCTTTTCTTATACTTCCCAAGTCACTTAAAAATAAAATATCCTCTTACACAGCTTAGTGTCTTAAATCATACGCATTGGGCTCCAAGGTTAACCATCTAACTATCTAGATTCAAAGACACTGGCTCACTCTTAGCTATTAGGCAAGGCAGGCACATTTAGGGGCAGATTTCATAGTATACCTTTAAAGTGTCCTTTTCCTTATTTTCACCTAATTTTTTATGATACAATCTGAACACACCCAGTGGCATTTTTATCCAAAATCATATACTTATAAACATGTGGTCTGCCATACAAAGCAAGAAAAAAAAAACTTGCTTACTGCTTTTTCTTCTCAAATTATCACTCTAAAATGATCATGTCCAGGAACTCACTGCTCAAAAATGCACATGCTTTGGGATAGAATACTGATGTCAATGTTGGTTCCACAGATTAGATTCTAGTGCACTGTCTCCTCAAGAAGGGCAATGCACTGGAAATAACGTCTGTGTCCTCTTTGTCTGATTTGCTTACACTACCATCTGTCTTGGCTTTAACTTGAACTAAACAGAACAGGAAACATTGTGTTTGGGTAAATTCCCAGGACCAGCTTCTAAGAATGTGTTGTACATGGCAAAAGGATAATTAGAAAATCAAAGACAGTGTCCATCAATAATTTTCAATCATGAAACTTTTTCCACATTATAAATACTTCTGATGCCTCAGTAAAGCATATGCAGACAAACTTAATAAGCATATGACAACAACTACTGTATATAACACAAAGTAATTGAACAGGGTTTTCAGTTTTACACTTCAGAC
Organism: Microtus obscurus; assembly: GCA_963919715.1. Taxonomy (NCBI): domain Eukaryota; kingdom Metazoa; phylum Chordata; class Mammalia; order Rodentia; family Cricetidae; genus Microtus; species Microtus obscurus. The sequence continues at coordinate 610,735 of CAWTZC010000308.1, forward strand.
ATTTAATGAGTTATATATGTGTTTTTTCTAATTATTTCACCTTATTGGTTAAAGCAGTCCACTCCTCTCTGAAAAACCACACATCCTCTGGGCACTTTCATTGTGTTAGGTTTGCTATGAAAGGTTTATTTTATGCTTTTGTTTCTCAAAGTCTCTGGAGAGAAAATGACTGTTTAGAAATTATGTCCTTAATAAACTGTATGATAGTCTCACCTGAGGATCAGGCAATATTATGCAGCAGATTTAATGTGTGAAATGGTATCTGGGATTGTTACAGCATGGGCTTTGGTTCTTGCCCTCCAAATATTAGCAGGCTAATACAGGGAACAAAACGTCATTTAGTACAGTTATTTTTCCTCTTTTATGTCATTTGAAAACATACAGCAACAGAACTCTTTATCCCACAGAACCTTTTCCCATCTACAGTTGGAAGCAATCATCCACTGGGGACCCCTCTGTAGGTACAGCGGAGGACACTGTAGAGCAGTCGTGACACCTCTGACACACACAGGGCAGAAAGGACAGCTTCAGTTATTGTTGTTGCTAACTTTTTTGTTTTGGTCTTGAGGGATTTTTATTTGGTTGCTGTTTTTAATATTTTTAAAATAAGATTTTATGGTATAGTTTAGGGTAGGCTGGAACTCAGTATACAGATCTACTGGCGCCAAGCTCATGATATTCCTCCTCGATCACACTTTCCAAGTGTTGGACCTGCATGTAGTAGTGACAATAGTGAACTCACTCAGCAAAATCGCGAAGTTTTAAAGAGTTTTAACTGAGAGGGCAAGAATTCCAGAATGGGAATAGTGTAGTAGTTAGAGATGGGAGAAGCCCATGAGGTTTATTTGCTTGGGTGGGCAGGCTTTGAGTATTCCAAATGATCCAGGCAACATTCTTACCTCCTTGAAGATGAAGACTTCCTATCATTAAAGAGGACTATATCCTAAAATTGTTGTCATGCAAATATAATAATTAACTGCAATATTTATTATATAGAAGAAATAACATGCTAGGGGCTTGTAAGTATAAAGATGGTTTTTAAATGGTGAGTCTCTGAGTACAGATCACATAAAATATAACTGATTATTAAAGATAATACCCAAGTTTTATTATATTTCATATACTTATATATAATATGTATTTATATATTTATGCTAAACACACTAATAAAATCATGCCATTATGCTTTAAGCTAGAGGCATTCATTTTAATTCTTTCCTACTTAGTTACATAAAGTATACCCTAGAGCTTAAGTTGCATTTTAAAAGAAAGTGATTCATTTATATATTATATAATAGATTATTAGCATGTTTTCTGTATTGCAGAGGAAATTTCTCTAGATAAAAGATTTATATTTTCACTATGAATATGACTCCACAATTTGTATTTATTTTGAAATACATTTTCTCATTTAACAACATTTACTCAATAATTAGGTAGAAAAAGAAAGCGTCAGTGTAAGTGTTGATTCTCCTTAGGAACAACAGAATTTAGATGTACCTTATGAAAAAGAGTTGACTACAATTTTTCTCAGAGAAGAATGAATTTTGTTTATGAATTGTTTTTATTCTAATCTTACTCAGCAATCTAAATGTGCAAGGTTATCAGAAAATTTCTACTGCCTTGCCTTTTAGGAAGATGGCATGCAAGTTTGGGAAAATGCCCACCGCAACAGTGTGTGTACACACACTAATGCAGGTTAGCTATACGTGTTACTTCAAAGTAGGATTCACTGTCAGATATCTTACTATCTGAATGATTATACTTTACTCAAATATTTTGATTTCACCAAATGCCAATTTCTTTCAATTATATCTATATATGTGAAAATTACATCTTTTGTGAAATATTATGTGCCAATTTTATGTGAAAAATATATTTATAATGAAAAATAAGCTTAGAATGAGGATGAGAGCTGTTTAAGCAGCCAGCATACATTTGAGTCTGGCCCATATGTGGTGAGTCATCTGTCAAGTTCTTCCTTCATCTTCCACTTCCCAGAGAATCTGTTGAGTTTCCCTATGTGGCCACGTACTATCTGGTGCCAGAGCTGCAGCTGCGCTTCCATATCATGTTTAAAACCTTTCAACATTTATCACATTTTTCAAAGTTTTAGTATTTCATTTTTTCACTTCTTTCTCCAGTTGTTTCCAGGTTTAATTTGTAATGTTTTCTTCGCCCTGACATAGTATCACTCTTTACTGTAAAGCAAAGAAACCAACTTGACTTTTTATACTCTGAATAAAACCTTAACACAAACTCCCCATTGAAGTAGGATTAAGTCCAAACTATCAAATAATACTTATGGTGCTTTCCCACCCAGTTCCTGCCAATTCAGGTTTACCTTCTACATTACCCCCAAATGCTCCAGACAAATGGGATCAACTAATTTTTCCCTCATGTGTACTAAGCACGATTATTCTACAGTGAACATTTTATAATTAGTTCATCCTGATAAGAAAAATCTTTCCTTTTAAGGCTAAATGTGAAGATTCTCCTCCAGAAACTAGGTTTTAGTTTTACATCATATGTCCCTTTTCTTTTCTTAACTTCCTTTATGGTTTCACTTTACTTTCTGATAGGGTATGTCTTAGACTGCTGCAGAAAAGTTGATGTTATAGCAGAGCATTAACACTGTGACCATCAAAAATTAGAAGGGCAGGCACGGAGAAGGGAGACAGCTTTAATTGGTTTGCATGACGGATGACAAATATACATAGGTCATAGCTCGCTGGAGCCTTACATAGTAGGTCAGCCTGGGCTACAACCGAAAGAGTTTCAGGTTATCTCAGGCTACAGAGAAAAATATTTGATCAAAAAAGGAATATATATGAACTACAAACTTGTGTTCTGCATGAGAATAGTGCAAGCAAATATCATTAACCACCATTTTATCATATGTATCAACATGTCTAGAAGCATAGTTTTTAATGTTAACAACAAAAAGAACTACAACTATTAGCCTGACTTGATCACATCTCCCTCTCTCTCTATGTGTGTGTATGTATGTGTGTATGTGTGTGAATGTGCATTATGTATGTGTGTGAGTGTGCGTGTATATACCTGTGTGGATGTATATCTGTGTGTATGTGTATATATCCACACATATATAGAGAATCAACTATCACATTTAGTTAAAAAATGTACAACTGTTGTAGGTTGGTAGACAACTCAAAATTCACTTTCAAAATTGTAGTGTTTCTACCTGAAAACCTGAGTTCCAATGTAGACCAGCTTGGATCATGCTGGGTATGCATGTCAATATTTCATGATCAGTATTAGCCTTATTTTTATACACTCCAAGATGCTGGGCAGGATTTTATACGATGAAGTCTTTGTGAGCAGCAAAAGCAATGCTTCCAAAATGACTTAAGGAGATACTTTATGCTGGAGACATTCATGGTTATGTTGCTGATTGCATGAAATAATGGTGCTGGCTACAACTTACTAGAAAAGAAAACAACTGGGTTCTAATGATCAATCATGTAATATATTCCTCATATGCAGGAAACAAAATTAAAGCTGTTGCTTTGAGATTCTGGTAAACTTTGGGAGAATTTCACACTTTTTATTTCGGCTTTGTTTCATTCTGTTATTAAGTGAATGGATATAAAACACTAGCTGTTTATTTTGATTTGCTTTCTTGTTTATTTTGGCCTGAACTTGTCCAAAAATCACAGATGAAATGACTGGCTGGAATGCCAGAGAGTCGATAGGACGCTAAAGGTTGTGCTCATTGGCTTGATGGCAGCTGCAGGGAAGAGACAGGCTCACTGGGTTTCAGGGCTTCAGCAGTGGTTCTTTCCAATGCTTGGCACAGTATTTGCTGCACAAAAAAAAATGAAAGTAATATTCATTGAAACGAAAGGATAAGCAACCAGCTGCATGGAAAATGAAACATAAATATCATCCAAGGGTTTGAAGAATCTTAAAGACTGATCAGTCATTTCAGAGCCACACAAGTTCCTCTGCCATCAACTGTTTTTGTGGAAATTTTCATGCAGTGTAATCACTGCATCTTCAAGTAAAGGTTATGTTGAACTTATTTCCAATGACATTTACTTCACAAAAAATAGAATAAAAGGGATTTCATTATCAATGTAATCTCCTCAGATTAAATCCTTGTCATGAATCTTAAAATTATGTCACTATGACATTTAGTACATAAAACTGGAATTATAAAGAGATTTATTTTCTACTTTTGAGAATAAAAATACTTTTTCTTATAATACCTCAGAACATGCAGGTATGCAGACTCTGTCTTGATAACTTGTATGTGTGTGTGTGTGTGTGTGTGTGTGTGTAGTATGTCAATCATGATGTGTTTGGTATTATTTCCAATGAATTGCATACATTCCTTGGTCTATATTAAACAATTTATATTTCCATTTAAATGTAGTTTTAAAGAGTGCTCCATCTTATGTAAGACATGATGAGAAAACCATTTATGTTGCTATTTTAGTACAATTTTCTGGTCATACAAAAGTAAATATGGCTGTGTGACTAAGGATAACCAATGTGTATAGGCTGATGATCTTCCCACGAACAAGAGCTCTGTGTAACATACATCCCTTATGTATGTGTGTGGTGAATTGGTATCAAGATTCCTTAACACTGTAGCTTGCTTCATTAGTGTATTGGGAGGTTAAGTTGTGGTTGACAGGAATAATATACAAATTGCTTTTGTAAAGCAATAAAGTATTTCTTGCCCATGGTGTATTATCACTATAGTTTGATGTGTGAGTCCCCTCTGTGTTCTGTGTTTGCCATTAATGAATAAAAAAACTGCCTTGTCCTGTTGATAGGGCAGAACTTGGGTAGGCGGAGAGGACAAGACTGAATGCTGGGAGGAAAAAGGCAGAGTCAGAGAGAGACACCATAGAGCCGCAGAAGACAGACACTGGGAATTTTACCCGGTAAGCCACAGTCTCTTGCTGATATATAGATTACTAGAAATGTGTTAAACTAAGATGTGAATGTTAGCCAATAAGAAGTTAGAGTGAATAGGCCAAGTAGTGATTTAATTAATACAGTTTCTGTGTGGTTATTTCAAGGCTAAGCTAGCCAGACAGGTGGGAAGAACAAGTGGCTAAGCTCCTCCTACCATAGTTGACTATAGAATAGTCCTAAAGATCAAAAGATGTGTTGATACAAATGCCTTCATTTGGACGATGACAAACAATGCTGCTATGAACATAGTTGAGCACATGTCTTTCTGGCACAATTGTAGGCCTCATTTCTTCACAGGAAACACATATAAGAAAACTATATACATGTTTTAACTGAAATCTTCAAATTCTTCCATATTATTTTATGACTAAAAACTGAAGATCTGTTTTACTTATTAATTTTCTGTTTGAATAGTCATACATCTGAATAATATAATTTGGGTATATCAATCACCATTCTTTTCCCTTCAATTATTCCTGTTAACCACAACTTAACCTCCCAACTTCATGTTTCTATCTTTTGCTTCTCTTTCTCTCTCTTCTTGTCTCTCTCAAATGTGCTATACAAAGTGTAAACATTAATCAAAAGATCAAGAATTAAAAAGTTTGGCACACTTAATGTTCAAATAAAACCATCTTTTATAGCATCAAATATGCCTTAAAATTTTTACCCAAAGTAAATTGATAAAACTAAATATCTCTACTTCTTTGATTTTTGCTGGGAGCCGATTTGAGTGGCTGCCATTACAAGATGGCATTTGGCCCTGGCCTCATTTGATAAATAACTCCATATTAAGATTGCAGTTCTTCTACCAGAAAACAGGGTGAGTTGTTGTGATCTAGCTGCCCACACTCCCCCTGACCGGCAGGGGAACTTCTTGTGGTCTGTAATTGACAGGGATGTTTCCCTGCTTTCTTTTCAGTCCAGTGGGTCTCCAGAAAAGCAGTCAAAGTATCAAAGTATCAAAGGTTGCTAGGCAGACTCCCTATATAAGCAGCAGCAGCTCAGAGCTCAGGGCCCCTCGCTTCCTGCTCTCCCTTCAACCAACAGGCTCCAATAAAGCGTGATTTGAGAAGAATCCTCGTCTGGTGGCTGTTCTTTCCTGCTGGTCAGGGAGTTTGCCGCAGATTTTGTTGAAGTGTCTTCTTCACAGCTTATTGTCCTAACAAAAAATCTCTTATTTTACTTACATTTAAATTGTTGTGCTATTTCAAAATTATGATAATTGAAGTAGGCTATAATTTCATCATATTGATTCATTGTTATAAATAAATATTAGCTTTAGAAAAGTATCATCTTTGATATACACCTCATTAGATTTCACACTTTGAACACAATAAAACAAGAGCCATTTTGACTACTGAATCTCATTTGTATATACTTCTAAAAACTGATTACTGGTTCATATAGTGATATTTTCCACAGAGTCTGAATAAAAAAATATTAAAAATTAACATAGAACACCACACAAAGTTTTAAAAAACACTGTTATCTTGAGTAAACAGCAAAAATCCATTGGCACTAAAAAGCATGATTACAAAATATACTACAAATATATAGTATCTAAAATAAGAAGGTACTTGGATATAAACCTACATATAAATCAAATTGTACTATATGTATATACACATATATTTGTATGGATATACAAATTTAAACCCAAAGATAACACATGAGGGAAAATATTCAATATTTCTTGGTATCTGCTTTAATTTGGTTAACATTAAGAACTCAATTGTAAGAAAGATTTCATAGAGAATAAAAGATTTATCAACGTAGTCAATACAGTAAAGCATTTGCATGTGCCAGTCATCTTCAAAGGCATAAAAAAGATCTTACTGGAAATAAACCCTATGAACATTATTAATGTGGTAAAACCTTTGCACACCACTATCTTCTTTGATGTCATGAAAGAAGTCATGCTGGAGAAAACACAATGAATGTTAACAATGTGGTAAATCCTTTACATTTAAAACCCGTGTTCAAGCAAATTAAAGTATTCATGTAGTAGTAAAACCCCTAGTGTGTAATCAAATTGGGAAAAACTTTAGATTTCACAAAAATCTTAGAGAAATAATAGATCTTATACAAAGAGAAATCTATGACTATGAAGGATGTGGTAAGTTCCTTAGTCACACACTTCACTTCACTTCCACAAGGCTATGTATTTTGGAAGGAAAAATAAATCAGATTATATGAACAATCTATTCAATCCTTCAATATCTTTAAACTCATATGGAGCAAAATCCTAAGATTTTAAGATATAAGTTAAACCTTTTAATTGTGAAAATTATCTTAAATTATAAATATCTCATTTATCAGAAAATCTATAGCACCTTTTCTGCCTCTGTGATAAAACACAATGCCTATGTCAACCAAAAGAAGAGTTTCTTTTGACTTTTGGTTTTAAAGCTGTAGGAGTTCATCATAACCAAAAGGCATAACCTCAAGTATGAGGCATGGCAACTGAAACTGGAAGCTGAGAGTATGAAATAGAAATACGTGAGGATTTAAACTCTCAAATCACACCCACAGTGAAATATTTTTCCACACTGATGGCATTTCTAAAATCATCTGAAATACTACCTCCAATCAGAGAGCAAGTATTCAAATGCCTGATAGTGTGGAGACAAATTTTCAAACAAACATCTACAGAATTTAATAGAGCAGCAATGTGCTTACATGTTGCTGTTGCTCATGTCTTAGAAGATATGAGCGAAATACTGAGGAGAAGCAATGTGAATGTAAATGATGTATAAGAATGTATAGCCAACATGCCAGCCTTCAGTTACATGAACAAATTCAGAATGCAAAAAAAATCTGTAGGCAAGTCTTTAGAACCTAAAGTTTAGATGCTATAGCATCTAAGTTACTCTTACAGGAGAGTTCGTTATAAGTTTATTATATTTGTTTGTTTATATATTTTATTTTGTCTCAAATTAGTTGATGCTAATGTGTCTGCATATGTGTAAGTACATAGTTGTGTTGGTTCCCAAACTAGTCCAAAGGTATAGGGTTTTCCTGTAGCAGGCACTACAAGAGGTTGTCAGCTACCTGATTTGCATCCTTGGAATGAACTTGTTTCAACTGCTTGGCTCTTTCTCCCTAGACTTGTAAATAATATTTCAAAACCTTTACATATTATCTCGATGTCAGGAAATATGGAAAGAATAATACAAGATAAAATCCTTCTTCATGTAAACAACTTGGCAAAGATATCACACTTGTCTTCAGTTTCAGGAAAAGTACCTTGCTTCCTAACTTTTCTCATCATAACCTTGTAATGAATATTTAATTTCTCGTGTTCATTTAAGTATTATAGTGCATATCACTTCATTGTAGTCAGTGTTTGGAAATTTTGGGAATAGCTATTGGAGTGGGCATTTTATGTGGCAAATCACTTTATTGAATTTTATTTGGAGGTTCTTACATTACTTCCTTGGTTTATATTCCTCTTCTATATTGTGCTTTTATTTGTTGATAAGTATTTTTCTGCTTGGATATATAGAATGGGAAGTTCAATGTAAATATTGGTCAGTGTGTGACCTTGCTATTAAAGGAATTTCATTTTGTTTTTTAGTATTTTCAAAAATTCTCTTCACATCGTCTTGCTTGTGTTCCAGTCTTGCTTGGATGACATTAACTCGGCATGGCTACGTATAAATTTATGATTATTATGTGTCACCCTTTGATATCTTGGATAGAATATATCCTCTCAATGTTTATTGTTCAGTCAACATATTTTAGTATTGTAAATATTAAAATCATTAATAGTATAAAATATCAAAATGATTAAATTACCACATATGTATCTAAGCAGCATTTTTGCCTACCTAGTAAACAAGTATTTAAATAAGATATTCAGCAATCAGTATACATCAAATGATACTGAAAGATGCATGCTATTTTATGTGGCAATTAGTTATTCCTTTGGGCAGCTACATCTTGAAGTACTGCTCACTAAGTGAATTATCCAGAGATTCAGATATAATTAATTGCAGAAATATTTTAACCAAATATTTCTATAGTGAGTGTGTGTGTGCGTAAGAGAGGGGGGTTATGGGCATGGAGACAATGGCAGATATATTGATACCAGATGGCACGCTTCTGTAGTATTTTTTTCTCTGTTCTTTATATTATTTCTGGGGATTAAGCTCAGATTAACAGCAGATCAGGTCACTCATAGACTTTCTTTAAAATGGTAATTTTATTTTTCTTACAAGTTAATAGAAGTCCATTATGTATTTTTACTACATATTCTCTATCCCCTCACTTGCTAATTAGATGTCTAAGACCTAGTTACATTTCCTGGTTCTTGCAAACAGTGCCTCAAGAAGCATGAAGTTTCAAGTATCTATATGATACACTGGCTCAGAGCCCTTCAGTTGTATATCCAGGAGTGCTGTGGTATGGTCATATAGAGCAGTTCTATTTTATTATGTTGAAGAATCTCCACATTGATTTCCATATTTGCCAAACTAGTTTTCCTTCACACCAGCAGTGGAAAATGTTCCCATTTTCCCACATTCTCATCAATGCTTGTCATCATCTATTTTCTTGGTGATAAGCATTTAAAATGGTGTATCTTTGGAATAATTTTACAATAATATTATTGAGTATTCCACAAATTATGAATAATGATTTAAGCCAGGGAAGAAATCTCATGCCACAAATAACTGCAGCCCTTAAATTAAATAGTTATATCAATTCTACTATTATATTCATAAAATGTTGACCGAGTAGTTGATATAGGATATCCTTCGGTTCATTGTGACTATGTGTTGCTTTTATCTGCTGACGAATAAAGCTATTGTAGCCTATGGAAGAGCAGAACATAGCTAGGTAGGAAATCTAAGCAGAAATACAGGTGAACAAGGGCAGGGTCAGGAGAGATGTCAATGCATCGCCAATGCAGCAAGATGTAATAGAGAAAAGGTAACGCCACAAAGCCACATGGTGATACACAGATTATTAGAAATGGGTTAATTTATGTGTAAGAACTAGCCAGTAATAAGCCTGAGCCACTTGCCAAGCAATTATAATTAATATTAAGCTTCTAAATAACTATTTTATAAGGGGCTTCGGGTACCTGAGGGAGAAAGAGAGACTGGACCAGTGGTACCAGACAGGACAGTGAAAAGCCACTGCCTGAAAGCAGGACCACAAATACATCAACATTTAACAGGCAGCGATTAATTATATGTAGTTGCATGAACCTAGTTCTTTAGTACAGTAAATTCAAATAGACCTTACTGCTGCCATAGGCTACTGTCATATAAAATTAAAATTTAGTTCATTTAATTCATGATGATGCAATTCATTAGAGTTAACAATGCAAATTCATATTTTAAAAGGCATGTTTTCTTTTGTGCATGAGAACATATACTACTTTATTTCAATTACTCAACTCTAGAAAATAACAAAATACTTCCAGTGTGTTCTACTGGAATTTAGTCTTACACAATTCTTACTTGTAAAAAGTCTATGAGTGTCTTTGTCTATTTGATTATTTCTCCACTGGAGGTTGACTAGTCCTGCTGCTTGTCAAGCAGTTGCCAGTTGCCATGAACAGTAGATTCCAGAAGCCATAAGTTAATGTCTAAGGATTGCCAAATCAACTATTACCGATTTTATATGCAAAATCCTATCTATATTTATCAGCGTATGTCAGGTAAACTATGTCATTACAACATTGTTCGGTCATGTCCAATTTAATACAGCTCCATAATATTCCAAGGTAAATAACTGAATATGCATATAAACACAGCTATTTACATTTATTCTTTGATGTGAACTTCTGGTGTTAATGAATATTTGTAAATTCAAACATACAATGGAAACAAAATAATTCTACAAATGACAATACAATTCTAGATCCCTCATTTTGCCAGTGGCATTGAAATTTCTTGTCACCAAAGAATTACTGGTGACAGAAGCGGAAACCTTTGGACAATTTCTGTGACAGAACAGGTAGATAATCACGAAACAAGGTCTCATTCCGGCTCTGGGAATGGAATACAAATGAGCAGAGGGGACGAATTTGTGGAGTGCCATACATCTCTAGTATGTACAAACATAGGTATAGTTCACTGGAAATAGAACCCTGCACCTTCTGTTGACTCAGATGAGATGTACTTTGTGTATATGACTTTGGTCATTTTTTGGTAATTTAAGTCATGAATTATTTTATCTCAGTTAAAATTATCTTTCCTACAAAATATAGAATCATTTGAAGTGGGGGGGGCTGTAGACTACTTTGTGGGTGCAGGAAAATTAACTCAGGTACTCTAGAAGAGCAGCCAGTGCTTTACTCACTGAGATATTCCTGCAATTATCCATCTATCCTATTTTTTTGCAATAAACATACTTTAGCAAAACGAGATTACAACAGAATATGTGGAAAAAATAAACATGTACTTAAGTACCTGTTGTTGACCTGGCACCACTACTTTCTAAGAACACTTGTGCATCTCAGAAACTGAACTTGGAATGCTGAGATTTATGGTGCATACTCTCATGCAGTTTTATGCTTTTCTTCATGAAAGGAACTTGAGCCACTGTGCAGCACAACTGAAATGGAGAGGGTCCAGTAGATAAGAACAATTTGAAACCCTAACATTAGGAGTAATAACTAGTAATCTCTCCACAGCTAGAGACGAAGGCAGGCTTAGCAGGTGTCCTTTGCACTCTTATTTAAGAGTGATACCAATTTTCTGAGCTGCACATGAGAAGCAATTGCTTAGGTATTGTTGTTATTTGAGACTTGGAAATACATGACTGTGCTTTGAATGAAGCAGCTAGACTAGAATGCCTCCCCATTTGTGGTCCAGTAGTAAAAGCAAAGGAAGAAATCAGCAAAAATAAGCATAAGTTAATTTATCTAAATATTATTTAAACTAATTATTTTCCCATATCATATATTCTGTTTATAGTCCCCCTTCCCTCTACTCCCACCCTCATTCCTACTATCCCCGCTGTATTTATTCCATTTCTGTCTCCGATTAGATCAGAACAGAATTCTAAAAAACAACAAACAAACATGCCAAAATGAAATATAATAAAATGGGGCAAAAACTAATATCTCAAATTTGGTCACAGCAGCCCAACAAAACAAAAAGGTCCAAGAGAAGGATCAAGGGTCAGAGGCAAACTCATTCTCACAGTCAGGATTTACATCAAAATACTAAGCTAATGGCTCTAATATGTATGCAGAGGACCTGATAACGATGTGTGTAGGAAATGTGCTTGCTGTTTCAGTCTCTGTGAACTCACAAGCATTTTATTTACTTGATTAAGAGGATCTTATTCTTCTGATGTCCTCCAGTCACCTTTGGCTCTTAATATTTCTGCTTCTGTTACGCAGGATCCCCTGAGCTCTAATAGGAGTAATTTGATGAAAATTTCTAATTTAGACTCTCTCAGTGTAAGGTATGGCTGTGTGTCTCTGCATCTGTTTTCATCAGCTGCCAGAGGAATCCTCCCTGATGATGATCTATGAGTATAACAGAATATCATTAGGAATCATTTACTAATTTTTTTCTAGACCAGCAGTGTTTGGCTTTACCCTATGTTTCTGGTTATCAAGCAGTATCCACAATGAATTCCTTGTCATCAAGTGGGCTTTATGTCAAATCAGACAGTGGTTGACTAATCCAAGGTCTGCGCCACCATTTCCCTAGCATCTTTTGTAAGTAGGAAAAGTTGTAGGTCAAAGGCTTTGTAGCTAAATTGGTGTCCAAGTGTTTTTGGTAGCCTACAGCAAAGAAACAAGAAAATGGGAGTGAAGGCTCCATATAGTCCCTTGGTCAACTTTTCCATATTCAATGAGTAATACGGGTATTGTCCTCAGCAATGTGCACTGTGTCAGTTTATAGAGAGCAACCTTTATCTTAATAACACCCAGGGTTGTTTGAGAATTTCCATGGCATCTGCTTGACTAAGAGCTAAATTAAATGTTGCCTAGTCCCACTTGAAGACTTGCCAGACTATAGAAGACAGCCAATTGAAACACTATATTCTCCATTCCAGGAGTCCTCATCAGGATCAACTTCATATATTCCAGGAAGTTTCCACCACACTAGGTTTCCTCAACACCTTCAAATAACCTCCATTCCATCTGTCATTCCTAGCACTCTCTCTCTACCCTACATCACTGCTCACCTGATCCTTTGCCCTGCCCCACCCAATCTCAAATCTATTCTATTTCCCCACTACAGGGAGATCACTGTGCACCCCAGATGTCTCCTCTATACCTAACCTTTCTGGGTCTACAAATTGCAACTTAGTTATCAATTGTTAAATGCCTAATATCCTCTTATTAGATATATATAACATATATATATATATATTTTATATATATATATAACAAATATATAACATATTTGTCTTTCTGGATCTAGGTGACTTTAGTCACAATGATTCTTTTTTCTGATTCTATCCATTTGCCTATAAATTTCATGATTTGTAGTAAAACTACCACTGTGTAAATGTGCCATCATTTCTTTGTCCATTTTTCTGTTGTTAATATATAGTTGTTTTACAGTTTCTGATTATTATGAATAAATCCACAATGAACATGGTTGAACAAGTATTCTTGTGGTAGAGTGGAATGCCCTTTGGATATATACCCAGGAGTGGTATGGGTGTGTACTGAGGGAGATCAATTCCCAACTTTCTGAGGAAACTACCATATTGATTTCCATAGTTTGCATTCCCCAAAGCAAGGGAGGAGTGTTCCCAATGCTCCACACCCTTTCCAGCATGAGTTCGCACTAGTCTCATTGATCTCAGTCATTCTTACAGGTGTAAGTTGGAATCTCTGAGTTATTTTGATTTACATTTCTCTCGTGGCAAAAAAAAAAAAAATTGACAATTCTCAGTTTATATCTGTTCCCCATTTTTTTTTTTTACTTATTTGTTGATTTTTATTGAGCTCCACATTTTTCTCTGCTCCCTGGCTGGCCTTTCTCCTCCTCCTTTCAATACACCCTCAAGGTCCCCATGCTCCCAATTTACTCAGGAGATCTTTAGTGTCCTCATTGTTGTCTAAATTCTCTGGGATTAAGGATTGTAGGCTGGTTTTCTGTGCTTTATGTTTAAAAACGACATAAGTGAGTCCATGTGATAATTGTCTTTCTGTGTATGGGTTATCTCACTCAAAATAATGTTTTCTAGCTCCATCCATTTTCTTGCAAAATTCAAGCTGTCATTATTTTTTTCTGCTGTGTGGTACTCCATTATGTAAATGTAACACATTTTCCTTATTCATTCTTTGCTTGAGGGGCATTTAGGTTGTTTCCAAGTTCTTGCTATGACATAAAAAGCTGCTATGAACATAGTTTAGCACATGTTTTTATTGCATGATTGAGCATCCTTTTGATATATACCCAAAAGTGGTATTACTGGGTCTTGAGGAAGGTTGTTTCCTAATTTTCTGAGAAATTGCCACACTGACATCCAACTTGGCTGTACCAGCTTGCATTCCCACCAGCAATGCAGGAGTGTTCCCTTTATCCCACAATCTCTACAGCATAAGTTTTTCATCAATGTTTTTGATCTTGGCCATTCTTACAGGTGTAAGATGAAATCTCAGAGTTGTTTTGATTTGCATTTCTCTGATGACTATGAATGTTGAACATTTCCTTAAGTGTCTTTCAGCCATTTTAGATTCCTCTGTTGGGAGTTCTCTGTTTAAGTCTGTACTCCATTTTTTTTATTAGATTATGTATTCTTTTGATGACCAATTTCTTGAGTTCTTTGTACATTTTGGATGTGGGGTTAGTGAAGACTTTTTCCCATTCTGTAGGTTGTCATTTTGTCTTGTTGACCATGACCTTTGCTTTACAGAAGCTTTTCAGTTTCAGGAGGTCCCATTTATTAATTTGTTCCCTCAGTTTCTGTGCTGCAGGGGTTATATATAGGAAGTGGTCTCCTATGCCAATGCATTTTTAATAGTATTATTTGAATTTTTGATATCTAGTTTCTTGAGTTCTTTATATATTTTGGATACAAGAGACCATGTATGCAAGCCGAGACTACTATACCCAGCAAAGCTCTCAATCACGATCGATGGAGAAAACAAGATATTCCATGACAAAAACAGATATAAACAATACATATCCACAAACCCAGCCCTACAGAAACTAGTAGAAGGAAAACCCCAACCCAAAAAAGATAACTATATCCACAAAAACACAGGCAACTGATAACCCCCACCAGCATAACCCAAAAAAGGGAAACCACAAACAAAACTACCAAAAAATAACCAGAATTAACAACCACTGGTTATTAATATCACTTAATATCAATGAACCCAATTAACCTATAAAAAGACATAGGCTAAGAGAATGGATATGAAAACAGTGATGTATAGAAGAAACACATCTCAACCTTAAAGACAGACACTACCCCAGAGTAAAGAGTTGGGAAAAGGTTTTCCAATAAAATGGATCTAAAAAACAAGCAAATGTAGTTATCCTAATATCTAGCAAAATAGATTTCAAACTAACATCAATCAGAAGTGATAGAGAAGGATACTTTATACTCATAAAAGGAACAATCCATCAAGATGTAGTCTCAATCCTGAACATCTATGTCCCTAATTCAAGAGCACCCACATATATAAAAGAAACATTATTAAAACTTAAATCATACATCAAACCACACACATATAGGAGGAGCCTTAAACATTCCACTTTTGCCAATGGATAGGTCAACCAGATAGAAACTTTACTGGGAGTTACATTGCTCTGGACACCAAATCGCAGCATGTCAGGTCCTGACCCTTCCCTGGGGAGTGGGGATCACCACCACTCCCACAGGGTATTTAAGTGGGCTCTTAGAGGAGAAACACATGGTTCCAGGTTTGCATGGGCTTTCTGCTGTCCTGTCTCTCTGCCATGCATTAGGGCACCCAAGAGTGTCTTACTTGTCTTTCTTAATAAAATAATGGGAATTTTAATTTGGTTTGATTTGACCTAATTGAACTTTTTGCGCCTGCAGATATGCCCTTTTCTTATTTTTTTTCTTAAGAATATCTATAGAATATTCCACCCAAACACAAAATAACATACCTTCTTCTCAGCACCTCATGGAACCTTCTCGAAAATTGATCACATACTCAGTAACAAACCTCTACAGATACAAAAATCTTGGAAAAACCCCCTGTGTCTTATAAGATCACCATGGATTAAAATTAGAATTTAACAACAATACTACTTTCAGAAAGACTATAAAATTATGGAAATTGAACAGTGAACAACTGAACCACCCCTAGGTCAAAGAAGAAACAAAGAAAGACATTAACGACTTCCTTAAATTCCACAAAAATGAAGACACAACATATCCAAACCTATGAGACGCTATGAAAGCATTGCTAAGAGGAAAGTTCATACCACTAAGTGCCCACATAAAGAAAATGGAGAAAATTCACATTAGTGACTTAACAGCACAGCTGAAGGCTCTAGAACAAAAAGAAACAGACTCACTCAGGAGGAGCAGTAGACAGGAAATAATCAAATTTAAGGCGGAAATCAACAAAACAGAAACAAAGAAAACAATACAAAGAATAAAACAAAGAGCTGGTTCTTTGAGAAAATCCACAAGACAGACAAACCCTTATCCAAACTGATCAAAAGGCAGAGAGAGAACATTCAAATTAACAAAATCAGAAATAAAAAGGGGGACATAACAGCAGACACCGAGAAAATTCAGAGAATCAATAGGTCATATTACAATAACCTGCACTCCACAAAATTGGAAAATTTAAAAGAAATGGACAGTATTTTAGTTAGATACCATATACCAAAATTAAGACCAGGTGAGGAATTTAGATAGACCTATAAACTGTAAGGAAATGGAAGCTGTCATCAACCCCCACCACCACAAAAAAAAAAAAAAAAGACCCAGGACCAGATGGTTTTAGTGCAGAATTCTACCAGAACTTCCTAGAAGAGCTAATACCTATATTCCTCAAATTGTTCCACATAATAGAAACAGAATGGGCATTGTCAAACTCTTTTTATGAAGTTACCTGGAAACCAAACACAAAGACTCAACCAAGAAAGAGAATTAGAGACCAATCTCACTCATGAACATAGATGCAAAAATACTCAATAAAATACTGGCAAACCAAATCCAAGAACACATCAAAAAATCATCCATCATTACTAAGTCAACTACATTCCAGAGATGCAGGTCTGGTTCAACATACAAAGATCTATCAACGTAATTCTTCATATAAATAAACTGAAAGAAAAAAATATGGTCATTTAATTAGATGCTGAAAAAGTATTTGACAAAATCCAACACCCCTTGTTGATAAAGGTATTGAAGAGATCAGTGCTAAAATGAACATATCTAAATATAATAAAAATAATATACAGCAAGCTGACAGCCAACATCAAAATATATGAAAAGAAACTTAAAGCAATTCCAATAAAATCAGGAACAAGACAAGACTGTCCATTCTCTTCATATCTTTTCAACATAGTACTTGAAGTTTTAGCAATAGCAATAAGACAACACAAGGAGACCAAGGGGATTCAAATTGGAAAGGAAGAAGTCAAATTTTCATTATTTGCAGATGATAGGATAGTATATATAAATGACCCAAAACCCTCTACCACAAAACTCCTACAGCTGATAAATACCTTCAGTGATGTGACAGGATACAAGATCAACTCAAAAAAAAAAAAATCAGTAGCTCTCCTATACACAATGATAAAGTAGATGGGAGCCAAATAATAATAGCCACAAATAACATAAAATATCTTGAGTAACACTAACCAAAGAAGTGAAAAACCTATTTGACAAGAACTTTAAGTCTGTGAAGAAAGAAAATGAAGAAGATACCAGGAAAAAAAAAGCTCTCCCATGCTCTTGGATAGGAAGGATCAACAGAGTAAAAATGCCAACCCTACCAAAAACAATCTATAGATTTAATGCAATCTCCATCAAAATCACACGACAATTCTTCACAGACCTTGAAAGAACAATAATCAACTTCATATGGAAAAACAAAAATCTGCGGATAGCCAAAACAATCCTGTACAATGAAGGAACTTCAAGAAGCATCACCGTCCCTGACATCAAGCTCTATTACAGAGCTACAGTAATGAAAACAGCTTAGCAATGACATAAAAAAAGAGACGTCGACCAATGGAATAGAATTGAAGACCTGGAAATTAATCCACACACCAAAGAACACCTGATTTTTGACAAAAAAAAAAAAAAAAAAAAAAAAAAAACCTAAAATTATACAATGGAAAAAAACTCAAGTCCAAATGAATTAAAGACCTCAATATAAATCCAACTACACTGAACATGTTAGAGGAAAAAGTGCTGGGACTAAATGTGTATGCCAGCACCGCACAATTTGAATTTTTATTTTTAATAGCAAAAAGATACAAATAACTCAGTGAACAAAAAGGACACAAATTTTAATAGATGTTTCCCAAGTAGACATTCAAAAGGACAAATGAGTATGAAAGAGTATTTAACATCATTGGTCATCAAATAAAAGAAAGTCAGTGATACATCTTAGAACCCACACATATTCAGGAAGGTGCTGAATTAAAAATAATGGCACTGGACCATAGGAACTGGTTGGCTAACAAAACTACTTGCCACACAAGCCTGACTACCTGAATTTGAACTCTAGAAACTATATAAAGGTCAAAGAAGAGGACAGAATTCACAATGCTGTCCTCTGACCTACATATTTGTCATGCATGAACAAAAGCTATATTTGTTTTAAAGGACTTCTTTCCTTTCAAAATGCTTCGAGATTATACTGAAGGAAAAGAACATTTGCTTGTTGTTTTGGTGGTGTGGAATGATGTAAGTTTCATAGAGACAGTACAAAAAAGTCTTTAAAATTCCACATAAATGCTGGGCAGTGGTGGCACATGCCTTTCATCCCGGTACTCTGGAGATACAGGCAGGCAGATCTCTGTGAGTTCAAGGTCAGCCTGGTATACCAGAGCTGTTTCCAGGACAGGCTCTAAAGCTACAGAGAAACGCTGTCTCAAAAAAACAAAAATAAAAATAAAATAAAATCCACATAACTACTTAGCATTGCATGGTGCTTCCCACCTCTTATTCCATGGAGGAAGCATGTAGGTACTTGTGCTTAGTGATAAGCATTAGAAAAAGCAGGCATGTTAAACACACTAGGTTCTTTCTTCAAAGAAACAGATGTATAACCTGTTTTCCACCCAGAAGCCTAGAAATGGATGGAATTAATAACCTTGGACCTCTGAGGTATCTGTATGATCAGGTCACACTGGGTCCCCAACTTAAGTTGTTTTCAGTCAATCTATGCTGATGTTCTCCCACAGACCTTTATTAGGAACTTTCATTACCTTGAGACTGCTTTTCCAATTAATCTATAGAAAGCATATTTATAGAAAATGTTACTACTACTTGATAAGACTTTCATGTAGTTATGTCATAAGCTCTTTTATACACATAGGACTGAGTTAGTTATCACAAGAAAACCTTTTTTTCCCAGTTGGACTGTGTTTAAATATACCTGAAATAAAGTACATAATGTTAGACTTTTGAGGTCTGATCCGACACCAGTTTCTTAGTTGTTCTGAATTAGATTTCCCTTTATCCTCTCATGCATCTATGCTCTGCTGGCAGCGGAGGTTATTGAGACCCTACAACCCCAGCACTAGGGTGCGGGAAGGAAAAATCAGAATTCATGGTTATTCATGGACCTAGGGTACTGAGACCTACAACACACAACCACAACAACAGTAAAAGTAAATAATTCAGTAATCTTCTTTCTGAGTTGTCTTAGTTAGGGTTTCTATTGCTATAATGAAACACCGTGACCAAAAACCAAGTTGGGGAGGTGCTAGGCCCCTGCCACTGTGAACCTACCTGTTCCATCTTGACTAAAGGCCAGAGTGTTTGAGTTTATTCTTGAGTTCTCAAAATTGTTGACAAGAGGTGTGGCTACAAACAAGGCTTCCTAACCAAGGATGTGGCTAATTAGTATTTTGACTACAGAGTTGATCTGCTCCACATTGATCAAAGATCAGAGATTGCAAGTCTATTTATTTTATTTTATTTTTTTATTAAAAATTTCTGCCTCCTCCCCGCCTCCCTTTTCCCTCCCCTTCCCGCCACTCCCCAATGTCCCACTCCACTCCCCCTCCCTCTCCAATCCAAAGAGCAGTCAGGGTTCTCTGCCCTGTGGGAAGTCCAAGGTCCTCCCGCCTCCATCCAGGTCTAGGAAGGTGAGCATCCAAACAGGCTAGGCTCCCACAAAGCCAGTACATGCATTAGGATCAAAACCCAGTGCCATTTTCCTTGGCTTCTCAGCAGCCCTCATTGTCCACCATATTCAGAGAGTCCGGTTTTATCCCATGCTTTTTCAGTCCCAGTCCAGCTGGCCTTGGTGATCTCCCAATAGATCAGCCCCACTGTCTCAGTGGGTGGTTGCCCCCCTTGCGGTCTTGACTTCCTTGCTCATGTTCT
The DNA here is from genome assembly GCA_963919715.1 of Microtus obscurus. Lineage (NCBI taxonomy): Eukaryota > Metazoa > Chordata > Mammalia > Rodentia > Cricetidae > Microtus > Microtus obscurus. The sequence continues at coordinate 631,174 of CAWTZC010000308.1, forward strand.
CCCTCCTTCTGTTCCTCAGTTGGACCTTGGGAGCTCAGTCCATTGCTCCAATGTGGGTCTCTGTCTCTATCTCCATCCATCACCAGATGAAGTTTCTATGGTGATATGCATTGGGTAGCTGAGGAGAGAGAGCCTGAAATGCAAGTCTATTCTTGCTCCTGCAAAGGAGAGTGGCAAGAGGTTTCCTGGAGTGGCTGCCTGCAGGATACTTCATCTAAGGGTGTGATGTTAAATGTTCTGTCCAAACAACAGAGGGCTTGATGTCTTTACATCATGTTAATGAAGTCTGTTGCCTCCTTTCTCCCCTTTTGGAGTGGGGTATGAAAATAAATGTGGGTGACTTCAGTATTCACTGAATTTTCCTCCTGGTGCTGTTCTGAGTTTCTGTCCTTTATTTCTCTCATATCTCTGTTCCCTTTGATTAATAATTCTAATCCTCACCCTCCTACCCTGGAACATGGGAACCCTGTCAAGGCTGGACGCTGAAAAGGAGAAAAAGGTTTATTAGGCTTACACTTCAGCACTGCTGTTCATCACTGAAGGGATTTAGGACAGGAACTCAAACCAGGAAGTATCCCAGGGGCAGGAGCTGATACAAAGTCCATGGAGGGTAGCTGTTTACTGGTGTGCTACTCATGGCTTGTTCAAGCTACCTTTTTTTTTTAAAATAGAATCCAGGACCACCAGCCCAGGGATGGCAGCACCCACCATGGGCTGTATCCTCCACCACTGATCACTAAATGAGAAAATGCTTTATAGCTGGATCTCAAGAAGGCTTTTCCCTAGCTGAGGCTCCTTCCTCTCTGATTACCTTAGTTTGTGCCAAGTTGACACACAGAATTACCCAGTACATTAGTTAAATGAATTTTCATTAGTAAATTAAAGTGATAGCTGTGCCCCCTATAATCACTAGAGAAATATTCACAATTAAGATATGAAAATCAGAGTACTATCCATGAAAAGATTATTAGATAATGAAAAACTGATATAATAACAAATGTATATTTTTTTAAAAATAGAAGAAATGCTAAATTTGTGGAAACATGAATGAATGAATCTGGAGAACATTATTGCTAAGTGAAAGAATTCAGAAGAAATGACTGGTAACTTCTGAACTCACTTAAATATAGAAGCTCAAATTAGTAGAAAAGGCCAGATAATAAAGTAGAAATGTCACAGAGCACACCAAGAGGTAAGTAACCAGCCCCCGACCTGGACATCCCAGTATCTAGGAACTATGCCTCAGGACAATACCCTGGGTTCCTCCTCCACTCTCCTCAGCTGCACTAGCAGGTCAGTGGAAAAGCTTCCTGCAGGCAAGCTGCTCCAACACCCCACATAGGATCCTGTAATCTACAAATCCTACTCTAACCCCAATCCCAACCATCCCTGATACTTCAGAGGCTCTCAGAGGAACAGACTGCTACTGCACAGAGGGGAACAAGAGGTGAGTGGGCAAACCACAGCAGGACAGCCCAGTCTCTAGGCCCTAAACTTCAGGGTAAAACCCTGGGCCACTCCCCCACAAGCCTCAGCTGTACTAGCCAGTCAGTGGGTAGGCTTTCTCCAGGCAGGCTGCTCCAACAACCTACACAGGACCCCTTAATGTACAAGGCCCACTCTTCCCTCAAACCCACCCATCCCCACAACCTCAGCAGCTGTCAGTACACAGACTGTGACTGAGCAAAGTAGACTAAGGGGTGAATGGGAAGACCAGTTTCTAGGCTCTAGGCCTGGAGGCAAAACCCCATTGGGCTGCCCTACCCTCCTCAATTACACTAGCCACCCAGCTGGCAAGCCTTCTGCAGGGTCAACATAATAAAAATGGCAGTCTTACAAAAAGCAGTCTACAAATTCAATGAAATTCCCATTAAAATCCCAACACAATTCTTAACAGACCTTGAAAGAACAATATCCAACTTCATACAGAAAAATGTAAAACCATGGATAGCCCAAACAATCCTGTACAATACAAGAACTTCCAGAACCATCCTGACATCAAGGTCAATTACAGAGATAGAGTAAAAAATACTAGCTTGGTATTGACATAAAAACATATATGTGGGTCAATGGAATTGAATCAAAGATCTCTGATATTAAAACACATACCTATGAAGACCTAATTTTTGACAAAGAAGCTAAAATGAATACAATGGAAAAGGAAAAGACCTTCAACAAATGGTGTTGGCATAACTGGATGTCAACATGTAGAAGAACAGAAATAGATCCATATCTGTCCCTGTGGACAAAACTCAAGTACAAATGGATCAAAGACTACAACATAAATCTAGCCACACTGAACCTCATAGAAGTGGGAAGTAGCCTTGAATGCATGGTCACAGGAACCACTTCCTAAATATAATAGCACGAATATCATAGACACTGAAAACAACAATAAATAAATGGGACCATCTGAAACTGAGATGCTTTTGTAAGGCAAAGGACGCAGGCAATAAGACAAAATGGCAGGCAACTGAATGAAAAAAGATCTTCACCATGGAACAGAGGACTGATCTCCAAAATACATAAATAACAAACTAGAAATCAAAATACAAAATAATCCAGTTAAAATATTGATGTGGGAATGATTTCTTATTAATAAAGAAACTGCCTAGGTCCATTCGATAGGCCCACCCTTAGGTGGGTGGAGTAAACAGAACAGGATTCTGGGAGAAAGAAGCTGAGTCAGTGAGTCGCCATGATGTTCCCACGCCAGGCAGATGCAGGTTAAGATCATTCCTGGTAAGCCAGCTCATGGGCTACACAGATTAATAGAAATGGGTTAGATTAATATGTAAGAGCTAGCCAATAATGGGCCAGGCAGTGTTTAAAAGAATACAGTTTCCATGTAATTATTTTGGGGCATAAGCTAGCCATGTGGGCGGCCGGGTGCCGGGGACACAGCCCTGCCACTCCTCCTCTTACTACAAAATATGAAGTACTAATCTAAACAGAGAATTCTCAAATACAGAGTCTCAAATGGCCGAAAGACACTTAAGGAATTGTTCAAAATTCATAGCCATCAGGGAAATGCAAATCAAAATGAATCTGAGATACCATCTTACACCAGTCAGAAATACTAAAATGAAAAACAGTGATGATAGCTTACACTAGAGAGGATATAGAGTAAGGGGAGCACTCCTCCATTGCTGGTGGGACTGCAAACTTGTATAGCCACCTTCGAAATCCTTATGACAATTTCTCATAAAATTGGGAACCAATTTGCCTCAATATCTAGGAATATCACTCATGGGCATATACCCAAAGGATACATACTCATACTACAAGGACATTTGTTCAATTGTATTTATAGCAGCATTTTTCATAATAGCCAGAACCTGGAAATAACCTAGACGCCCCTCAACCAATGAATGTGTAAGAAAAATGCAGTACATTTTCACCAGTGGAGTACTACTCAGTGGTAAAAAATACAATGACATCTTGAAACTTGCAAGTAAATGAAAGGAGCTAGAAAAAAAATCTGAGTGAGGCAACACAGACCCAGAAAGACAAAGTATGTACTCACTCATATTACTAGATATTAGAAATAAAGCAAAAGGGAACCAGCCTATAGTCCACAATCCCACAGAAGCTAGGTAACAAAGGGAACCCTAAGGGAGACATAGATGGATACCCCTGGGAAGGGGAAATAGACAAGATCTCCTGAGAAAATTGGGAGGATGGGGCAGGAGTGCAGGAAGGGAGGAGGATGGAAAGAGGGCAGGGGAGAGGAGAACATGAGGAAACAGGATGGCAGAGATGGAAGGACAGAGAGGGAGAACAAGGAAAAGATATCTTGATAGAGGGAGCCATTATGGAGCTAGCAAGAAACCTGTCACCAAGGAATGCCCTAGAATCTATAATGGTGACCCCAGTTATAACCCTGAGCAATAATGGAGAGAGTACCTGAACTGGCCTTCCTCTGTAATCAGATTGATGACTACCTTAATTATCATCATTGAACTTTCATCCAGCAACGGATGGAGGGAGATGCGGAGATCCACAGCTAAGCACTGGTCCGAGCTCCCAGAGTTCAGTCTAAGGAAAGGGGGAGTGATAATATGAGCAAAGGGGTTAAGACTATGATGTGGATACCCACAGAAACAGCTAGCGAGATCTCACTGACTCTGGATGGACAGCAGAGAAACTGACATAGGACCAAACTAGGTCCTCTGAATGTGGGTGACAGTTGTTTGGCTCATGCAGTCTCTGGGGCCCTGGCAGTGGAAACAATGTATTTCTTTCCCTAGTGCTTGAGCTGACTCTTTGAAGCCCATTCCCTATGGAGGGTTAACTTGCAAAGGATAGATACAAAGAAGAGGGTCTTGTTCCTACCTCAAAGGGACATGCCAGACTTTACTGACTCCCTGTGGGAAGTCTTAAACTCTCTGGGGAGTGGATGGGGATTGGGCAGGGAGATGCGAGGGGAACAGAAGTAGGGGAGGCAGTGGGAACTGGGATTGGTATGTAAAGTGAGAAAAGATTGTTCTAAAAAATAAAAATAATGCAGAATTGTTAACAAATGACCTGATTGAGTAGAAGTACATGAGTAGGTTATGGTCAATATATGGTACGCAAGTTAATCCAGGTTCATCCTAATATTCTTAAGTGTAAGGTTGGATTAAGGTTAACAGTTTTTTATAATCCTAAAAATGTACAAAATGTTAATATAAACATTAATTTTGTTGATGAGAATGACGATAATGATGGAGATGGTATGACATGTTATATGTGTGTATCTTTGATGATAAATATGGTTTCCTAGGTCTTTGCTTACCCAGAAACTTATCAAATACATAAATTAAAAACAGTTCTTTGTTTATCAGGTATCTGTGAGGCTGCTAATTAACTAGTCTATGTTACACATTTGAATTATTTATTTGAACATTGTTAGGGAATAATTGATTTTGACTTTCTATAGTCATATCTTAAATACTCAGTGCTCTCTGCTAAAAAGGCCCATAAATGTGCCATCCCTTAGCAAGACGTGTAACAGTGTAAGGTCTAACTAAACCACCCTACGTTTAGGATTTATTTGGATCAAGCTAGACTATATATTTTTCTACTTCCCATGTACGTTAGATCCATGTATGTCTCTCTTGACTTCCTCCTTGTTGTCTAGGTTCTCTAGGATTGTGAATTGTAGACTGGTTTTCTTTGCTAAATATATAGCTCAATAAAATCAATAAAAATTCTCTCTTCTATTTTGAAATTAGAAATTTTTATTTTCAATGCCACACACAAATAAATATACAATGATAATAAAAAAGTGTGAGTGAAACAAATTCTTCCCACCCCACTCCCCTAAAAAAGCTAGACTAGTTTCCTCAACTCCAGTCTTCCATAATTCGTGCCTGCCTGCCTCACACTATGGATGCTGACTAGCACAGAGGTACAGAGTAAGCTCAGACCTGCCTGGGCTTACCAGCTGTACTGTACACCTGAAATGTTCTGCACTGAGGTCAGAATATGCTTATCAGCTGATGTAATGTCGCCAGTACATCTTGCTTGTGATGTCATCAGAATAAACGTGTACATATGAAAGAGTCATCTGATTTACTTTCTTTTCATCAAGCAAAAAATTATCTTTTATATTTATGACTATATTTTGCATATATATATATATATATATATATATATATATATATATATATATTACAGAATACCACAATACTATATTTTTAATGGATTAAGATCCTTAGTCAATAAGGTCCATGCCTGTTGTTAAATTTTTCCTCCAAATTCTACCAACTCAGTTATAGACTAGCTTCATAAATTCAAGTAGAAACGCTTGCTGGGACTTGCATCTCTTATAACCCAGTTGTCAATGCTGGATATCTAAGTGAGATGCATCATCCTGAAACGCAAGCCTCAGGAAAAGAACATCTCCTCCCATTTACATTTGTTTTCCATCTCTTGTCAGGGTGGACTAAATGTCAGATCAGAGTTCTTTCTCTGATTATAAAAAGTCATCAGCTTTGTGATTTTGAGGACATTGAGGACTACTAAACTTTAACTTTTTATGTACTTTGCCATCTACAGGATTTCTCAATTTATATGATGCTTCCTGCAAAACTATTGCAATCATCCTCAGGCCATTGTAAATTTCTCAGATCCCTGTGAGAGGAAGAGACAGGTGATGTGGGTCTCAGACTTCTGTCAGTTCCATCAAAACAGCTGCAAGTTCATATGACCGATGTGAAGACAATCCTCAGCACTAATGACTGCTGTGGGAGGTGAGACATCCCAGATGAGATGTTTTGATACTGGCAGGCTTGGTATGGTAGTGACACTTGATTACTGTTCTCACTGGGGTATCCTTCCAGAACCAGAGACAAGATGCATCTTGAGGGTAGAAGTTTTTGCCAGAAGCCCACTTTTCTCCACTGAGAAAGTTGACAGGTTTGCAGTCCCCAGCAGAGACAAGTGCCTGATGAAACCAGATGCTTTGTGTACTTCTTTATGTTCTTGGTGAAGTGGAGGTCTAAAATCCCACTGCTGACAGGAGGAAGATGGGGCTCTGATTTTCTTTGGTGTTTGGCTGTAAAATATTTACTGTCTAAAATTTTAAACTTTATGGGATTGCTCTTTACTAGCTCTTTGACAGGGGTGAGCAGGCTTTTCCTGTGGATTTCTATGTCAGCACCATTAGGATCCAGGTTATTAGCTTTCTCTAGTTCACAGTGCAGAACACATAAAGAAAGTAGATAATAATAATAATAATAATAATAATAATAATAAATAATAATGAAAATGGCTTAGATAACTCATTGATGAACTTTTCATAAATCTTGAGGTGCTAATTGCTCTTTTTCTCCACTGTGTCTATTTTCCTGTTAGTTTTATTATATAGAGAGGTTTTCTATTTTCTTATTGGAAAACAGGGGAAAACAGGAATACCTAAGTTCATGAGTTATAGGATTTTGTATTTCTTCCTTATTTGTCTTCAAATTCCCAACAATCATGTCACCAATGATCAGAGTACTGATGTTCCTCCTAAACAAATCACAATAAGTTAAATTACAATAAATTTGACAATTTATCTTCTAATTTTAAATCTTAGTTTTCATCTGTCTTTGCATACAGACATTAAATGACTCTTATGTATTTGAAAATACAATTTACTGCCTTGATGGAGGAAATGAGTCTCTGGGAGCTGGTGGTGAAGTTTGATTACTAGTTTCCAGTCCTAGTTCTCTTTCTGTTACTGACTGAAGAAGCAATGACCCATCTTCTTCAAGTTGCAGTAGACTGTATCCCTTCTTCAATGCAAGTAAAGAAGTAATGTGAATATACCTTCCACTTTTAGTTTGCATTGGTGACAGAGGGAAGAAAAGAAATAAGCTAAGCAGGATGATCAACAACAGGACATGTTTCTTCAGTCTCTCTCTAGCTCCTCCTAGCTACCATTTCTTGAACACACCCAAGTGTCTCTCCACATACTCTCAAGCTGTGTGCTCGACTGTGTGTGTGTACATAAATGTGCATACAACCTTCTGAGTCTGTTTTGGTTTGTGCATGCTTGTCTTCAGTACTGACTGCAATGCTCTGGACAGCCAGTAACAGTGCTCATTGCTGGGAATGGTGAATTTTCCTTCTTCAGCTTCCTATAGGGCTTTTGGGGGCGGGGGCCCTGTGAAATTTTCAACTCCACTTTAGCATGTCTATGGATATTGCTCTTAGTCTGCTATTGTTTATGGAGTCAGAGTCATTGCTAGGAGATACTTTTCACAGTCGACTTTCTAGTGTTCTGGCTCTTAAAATCCTTCCATCCTCTTGTCCATCATGCTTCATGAAACATAGAAGCAATGTTTGGGGAGGGGGCAGGTTCTCTCATGTTCCTCTCTGAATAAGGACACTTTATCCATCTTGCCTCAGCCTTCTATCTCATTGTAGGAATTTGACGTTAAAGATGAGAACCATCTCTTCCAGCTTTTAAGCAAGTCTTAGAGATTGAATTCAGATCGGAAGACCTAAAGTGCAAGTATTTTACCCTCTGAGCCTTCTCCCTAGCCCCAGATGTGAGTTTTAATTAACTATAAAACATGCAAATATGTGAAGTACTAAGCAGAACTAATTCAAGACTATCAGCAGACTTGAAGCACAAAGAGCAGAACAAATTTTGCCCACCTATGCTCCTGCTTCCTGTGTTAATGCAGACATTTCTCTGTCCCCAAGTTCCTCTGGCTTGTGTCCGACTTGAACTGTGATGTACTATTTGGACTTAAATACAAGAATGGATTCATAAAATTGCCCACTCCTCTGTGTCACTTTACAGATACTAAATTTTAGAAGAGCCAACTGTTTATGTGTTCATAGTTAGAGATTAATATATGTTAGCTTGACATGAAAATAAATTATCAGATTTCATTTCCATTCAAAACTTTTCTTGACTATTTCATAATAAAATATATTAGATTAAAATAAGGCAATTGTTTTTTAGTTCTCTATCTTTATGTTAAAGAACTGAAAATTTCTTGAAGCTTCTGCATAGACACAAAAACCAACTGTTTCTGTTAAAAGTGATTTTGAAATGAGAATAGAAAGATTTCATTCAAAATTCCCTACATCCTAGTTTCCAGGGAAGAATGAACTATCATGTAAGAAATTCTCTATTAAGCAATAGAGGCTTTAGTGTCTCACACATTTGACTGATGTGGGGATGTATATGACAGAATTAATAGTTTACTAAAATAGCATATTCAAAAGAACTGATGTGATTTTAAAATATTCTTATATTTCTCATGTACTAAGCATTCTGGTAAGAAGCAGAGAAATATTATCTATATTTAAAACTGGTTACTAATGAGGAATTGCTGATGAGTTTAATTTTTAGAAGTGACCCTCATGCTTCAGTTTTGTGAATTAGCTCCAAGCTAGTAACAGAGAAGTGAAATTAATAATGAGCCTACTCTTGATGGACTTGCAGTTCAATATCGCTTGAAACTGCCAAACCTACAAAAATTAAACAGTAATTGAGATCTATTTTGGGGTTCTAACACATATATCTCATTGAAATAATTTCTGAACTTTGTTAGCTGCTATCTTACTAACTTTGCTGTACAAAAAAAAAAGAAACTCAATTATTTATGAAATAAATGTGGCTTATTTTTATACTTCAAATCTAAAGTAAAACATTCATCCTCCAGGAATTTTACCCTAGAATTGTTAAAGTAGATATATTCTATATTTTAGAGTTCTTTATTATAGCTTTATTGCTCTTTTAGAGAACCTGACGTCATTAAGAACTTTTTTCTCTTTCCTTTCTTTTCTTTTCCTTTCTTTCCTTTTCTTTGGTATTCATCATTGCATTATTATCACTCTTGCTGGCCCACGAAGGCATTGAGTGACAATACAGTATTTAATTTTTCACCTTTGTGCTAACAAAGCCCAGAAGACTATTTTCACTCAGAAACGGGAGCATTGATAATACCTCATAATATATCTCAGCTTTTGATAGACTTAAATAGAAAGTTGCCCATGAGTTCCAAGCCATACTGGGTACAGAGAGAGTAAAAATGGATGTTCAATAGAGAAAGCCCTTCTCTTAAAACTCAAACAAAGAACAATCAGTCACCCCCAAAAAAACTCAATTGAAATGACAAAGAATAAAAAATATTAATTTAATTTCATGTGTATTGCTCTCATGATTTTTTAAAGTTTACTACTGAAAAAAACTCTCATAGATTGTTGACTTGCCCAGTTGTTTTCAGAAAGGCTTCACTCAGCTAGTGATGGCAACAGATGTAGAGACGCACAGCCAAATATTAGGAGGACCTCAGGAAATCCCGGGAAGGATTATAGGAGACAGAGGGACCAAGGACACCATGGAAAATCACACAGAGTCAAATGACCTGGGTTTGTGGGGGCTCACAGAGACTGAACCCCCAAGCAGAGAAAATACATGAGACTTATCTGGGCCGTCTGCATATGTGTTGCATTTGTTTGACTTAGGCTTCTTGTGGGACTCCTGTCAGAGGGAGCAGAGGCTGTCTTTGATACTCTTGCCTGCTTCTGGTACCCTTTCCTCCTACTTGTTGCCTTGTCCAGCCTTAATAGGAGAGGAGGCAGGTACCTATACATGTTGCAAATTGATAGCTTATGTCTGGCTGCTGTACATGTAAGGTATGAACTGTTCTGAAGGGAAGGGTAAGGGAAGAGATGAGGGGGGAGGTTAGAGCAAAGGACTTGAGAAGAGAAGGGAATGAGTAGAAACAGTGATTGGATTAAGAACAATTAATTAATTGATTAATGAATAAATAAATTAAACTATTTTCTTTAAAAATATTTTATTTTCATTTTTATTCTTCTTTTATATAATACATCATCTTTACCCATCTTCTCAGTCCTCTCTCACAGCAACTCCCTCCAAGATCCACTACTCTTTTGTTTCCCTTCAGAGAAGAGCAGGCTTCCCAGTGACAGCAACTCAACACTACATGACAAGATACAAAGAGACTAGGCATAAGCCCTTATATCAAGGACGGACAAGGCAACCCAGTAAATGAAAAGGGTTCCATCAGCAGGCAAAAGAGTCAGAGACAACCCTACTCCTACTCTTAAAAGTCAAACAAAAATCCTAAGACAAACAATCTCAGCGTGTTTGCAGAGGACCTAGGGCAGAACAGTGCAGACTCCATGATTGCCACTTCATCCTCTGTGAGCCCCTATGAGCCATGCTCAGTTGATTTTGTGGGTCTGGTTCTCCTCAGGTCCTTGACCCCTCCAGCTCCTACAATTCTTTTTCCCCCTCTTCTGTGGGATTTCCCCAAACTTCATCTAATATTTAGATGTGGATCTCTGAACCTACTCCCCTCAGCTGCTGGAGGAAACTTTTCTGGTGACAATTGAACTATGAAGTGATCTATGAGAATAACATTATTATTATGATTGACTTTTATTATTTTATCATTGACTTTCATTTTTGTCAGTTGTGTTTGGCTCTATCATAGGTCTCTGAGCCAGCCATAATATTCTACATCAAAACTTTCTTTTATTTTTTGATACAATCTCTATATGGAACTTACCTGGACATATTATATAGCTTAAGATAATTTTAGATTTGTAAGCTCCTGCCTGTATTCCCAAGCACTGAAATTTTTGGTATGTATTCTACATAACCTCTTTAAAATTACTTCTTTTAAACTATAATTAGAGCTTCCAGAAAGCAACTAAATATAATAAGATAATAGCAAAAAAAGAAACAAAAAACTAAGCTGAGTCCCTTCAAATTTTAAAAATTATCACAAATCAAGTTAATATTATGAATGGAAATGTCAACAATTAAACTTAAGAACTTTTAAAAATAGAGGATAGATCTATCAGTCTGAAGTCCGTTTGCACAGTTTTTTTTTTGGCACCTCTGAAGTTGTGTATGATAAAAATTATTTTTAAAAAATGTACATATTATATAGGAAAGAGATTTTAGGTTACAAGCTAGTGTGATGAACAGAGTTTTAAATTGACTAGTGACTATTTATTTCTCATATGATATTGGCTAGCAGCATATTTATTATTTGGACTAAGGGAAATCATGGATCTTATTCAGTTCTAATTTTACAGAGATTTAATACATGTAAATTACCCTTGGGTCCAGAAATACGTTATTTACAGAAATTTGAGGAACATCACCAAAGTTCTCAGGAATGTTTTTACCATCTCACATTACTCATGTCTTGGGGTTGGGACTTAGAGGTTGCTTCCCTATGAGGAATTATCTGAGCCAATGTTAGCCTGGACAGAACAAGTACATTGTGAGATAGTCCTGCAACAGAGCCTGATATTCATACAGATTACTAAGTGCCCTCCGTTATCTTACAAGTCATGCCTCATAAATTCATAATTTCCATGTTTCATTTACAAAAAAAAATCCAGTCGTGTCTAGCATTACCTGTTGAAAGCATTTTATACACAGAATTACTGAAATACACCTACTTCTCCATCAATAATATTAACTCCCCATTGGGATCCAATGATGAAAATCAGGGGGAAACTGTTTATTAGTATAAATAGACTTACTGAAATTCTTTCACTTATTTTGGTACTTCAATTAAAACAGAAAAAAGAAAAAGAAAGAAAAGGAGTAAGTGGTTTTATTACTGCAGTTAATTCGTTCTTTTATAACAGAGAAAACCCTTATCAGTGCTGAAGAGTCCAGAGGTAAATAGTGTTGCCTTACCTCCTATGTTTCTTAAAACAACTGAATTATAATGCATGACTTGAATTACCTCATTTTTCTTGTTTTCTTGTATACTTCATAAAGCTCTCTTAGAAACAGTGTCTTTTTATCTATCCTGGATGGTCTGAAACTCACTATGTAGAACAGTCTAGTCCTGAACTTGTGGCTTTATGACTCTGTCTTGTCAGTGCAGGTATTATGTGTGAGAACCACCATACTTGGCCTGTTTTTGCTAGTCTCAAAAATAACATAATCTATTTTAAAATTCATCATCTCTCAAACAAAAGGTTAAGAATGCATGCATGATAAAGATGTATATTGAATATTTCTCTTGTACACAAAATTATTTTTCTGGGTAATGCAAATAGTCAAATTGATTCAATTTATTTGACATAGTAGACTTTTTACTGTATATACTTTCATGTTTGGAGTTGTTTGTATACATGACTTAGAACTTTGGTTTCTGAAGTGTGTACAAGTGAACCTCTTATAAAATATAAAAATATCCCTACTGTCTCAGTGTGTGGGTGCACCCCTCGCGGTCCTGAGCTCCCTGCTCTTGCTCTCTCTCCTTCCACTCCTGACTTGGACCTTGAGATTTCAGTCCGGTGCTCCAATGTGGGTCTCTGTCTCTGTCTCCTTTCATCACCTGATGAAGGTTAATATTCAGGAGGATGCCTCTTCGAGCTCAGGACCGCGAGGGGTGCACCCACACACTGAGACAGTGGGGATGTTCTGTCGGGTACTCATCAAGGCCAGCTGGCCTGGGTTTGAAAAAGCCTGGGTTAAAACCGGTCTCGCTGAACATAGTGGACAATGAGGACTACTGAGACCTCAAGAACAATGGCAATGGGTTATTGATCCTACTGCACCTATTGGCTTTGTGGGAGCCTAGGCAGTTTGGATGCTCACTTTACTAGACCCGGATAGAGGTGGGTGGTCCTTGGACTTCCCACAGGGCAGGGAACCATGATTGCTCTTTGGGCGGATGAGGAAGGGGGATTTGATTGGGGAGGGGGAGGAAAGGGGAGGCGGCGGTGGGGAAGAGACAGAAATCTTTAATAAATAAATAAAAATAAATAAAATATAAAAATAGTAAACATTTTGTACAATAAGTGTCAAACTACTGTAACTATGGATTTCTTCATAGTATTTCACACGGGGCAAATCTTTGCTTACATTTTACCTCTATCAAAACTAAAACTAAAAGAGATAAAAAGATTGAAGTAGCCACCAGCTTACACAGGAGAGATCCCAGGAGTCGAAGCGACCTATGGAGGACTGGCAGGGTGATGTAATGTCAGAAAAGGAATCCACAGAGCCCACAGTAGCTACAGAAAAACCATAAAGAAATAAAAAAACAATAAAGTACAAATAAAAGGCAAGTTCATGAGAATATGCCTTTAAAAAGTAGTATCACAAAGCTGGAAAGAAACATGGTGAAGGAGAATGATTCTAAACCATTTGCTGCTGCTGTCCAGCCAGCAGGCTACGAGCGCAGATGGTGGCTGATGAGATGATGGATCTGTTGGCACCAATGACAGAGAGATGTGCAGCAAACTGGCTCTCCTTAGAGACACGTTATTACTGAATAGGGCCAGTCCTAGGTCCTCTGGCTGGCCCCCAGCAGGGAGTCACTGGAGACCAAGAGTATGTCTGAGGCTCTCTCTCGGTACAGCTGGAGCCAGGTGGACTTCTATAGTCTTTGCCACTGCAGGAGGTCATGTTAGTATTTGTGATCTGGGTTGCCTGTCATAGGAAATCATTTTGATATGAGTGGCCTGTTCTGCTGCCGAGAACTGTGTTGGTGTCTGTAATCCTGCTGCAGCCGGGGTCATATTGATGTCAGTGACACGTTACCACTTAATGCCATGAGAATGTCCTTGGTCTAGACTGCCACCTAAAGCCATGCTAATATTCTTGGGCCTCCTGCCACCTGAGGTCATGTTGGTGTCCAGTGGCCAAGATTTCACTAGAGACCATGATGCTGTCCATGGCTTGTGCTATAGTAAAGAGGTCATTGATGCACTGCCACCCGAGACCATGTTGAAGCCCATGGCACGTGCTGATGCTGGAGACTATGTAGATGTCCATGATGTGTTCTGCTGCAAGAAATCATGCGGAAGTCCATGATCCCTGCTTCCTCTGACTGCAAAGCTCAAGAAAGCCGCTCTTTCAGTGATATCCATGACAGTTCCAAAAGAGGGACATAGAATGCTTTTGGGACAATCCTTAACCCTCCCGACTCTACCCCCAAAATGTAAGAGCCAGACAAGAGACCATCAAAGAGAATTTTTAAAAATTATGATAGAAAGCTGGACAGTGGTGGCACACAACTTTAATCCCGGCACACACAAGGCAGAGGCAGGCAGACTTCTATGAGTTCAAGGACAGTCCGGTCTACAAGAGGAGTTCCAGGACAGGCTCCAAACAGAGAAATCCTGTCAATAAATTTTATGGTAAAAATGATAAAATGTAGCTTTTAACAACCTATGGTTTCTGGCAGGGTTGTGGGTTGGGAGGACTCACTTTTTCATTAGGGGCTGACTACTGGAAGTTTGACCATAAACAATGATTATATGGGCTACACAATTTGGACTTGTGAGCTTTTTCCTTCTTTTATAGTGGGGTGGGTCACAATGTCAGGGGGCAGGGACCTAGGATGACTGGGAAGTGAAGTGTGTGCATAATGTGAAATTCCCAAATAATCAATAAAAATATTATGTTTAAACAACCCCACCAAAAGTCATACTTAAGAAAATAAACTCAAGATGGCAGCGGTACTATGTCTGCATGTTTTTGAATATAGATTGATGTTACAGAGTGCCTCTGCTTAGAGGAGTCTCCTGCATGCAGCTTCTCACTCAATAGGGTGTATGCAGATTCAACCTTAGCAGCCAACAAAAAACTGATACCTTGATTTCATATGAAATTATGTCCATGCCATTTATGGGTTTTTTATTTCTTTTCTACAAGAAAATGTCATCCCTGCCACATTTAAATGGATTGTTTTTAGTGAACCAGTAACTCATTTTAAAAAATCCCCGAGGTTTCAGACATCAGACATGATTATTTCTTTCCTTATATGGCATCTGTGGTATAATGTGCTCATTAGAGCAGCCTGCATCTGATTCCACGGTCACCCTTGTGTGTGTGTCTGTGTGTGTGTGTGTTTGACTGCATCAGTACTAGAAATGAATTTAAATGATCAATTATTTTTTTAATTTTATTGAGCTCTATATTTTTTCTAATCAATTATTTTAAGAACTTAGCAAGACTCAAAATTTTCAACAAATTATTTTTATTATATTAATACATATTACATGAAAAATGAAATCTGCTTTCTTAAACACAGGATGCAGGATAATATATGATAATCTTAGTGGGCACCATGTAATTATTTTAAATTCAGCATTAATTTTATATTCATAATGGGTTTACTATAATCAAGAATTGATAAAAGTTCCTTTTGTGCAGAATGGCATGTGCATGCTCATAGGTATTGAATCACTTAACATGTACAGTCAAGATATAAAAAGTAAGTATAACAAGAGGACAAATTTAAGGCTACTGTAACATACAACAATAGCTTGGTACTTTTATTTTATTTTCAGTTGCATTTGATTCTTAAGATATTTGTATTTTTATTTATAATTTAAATTTCTACTCAGTATTAGATTTTAATATGAAAGCACTTCATATTTAAGTTTAAAACATAAATAGTTACAAAATTATCTTGTATTAAGCATTGCATGGGTTTTACACATTCTGTTTATGACAGATAGCATACATATTTTGACCATACATTTATAAGCGCTCATAAAGTTTTATGTGTTGCACAGCATTAACCTGGTATTGTCTGTTTATGTTTGTTACCCCACCGCAGTGTTAAGGTGGCTACATTCTTCTCCATATTCATCCAAGTCCATAATGCTTTGCTCTAAGTCATTGACACAAGCAACCATGAAAAGGGTCCTTCTGAAATCTTGAAATAAATAAATTACTATCAGTTAAATTGTTTCTTTCAAGTATTTACTCAGGGGTTAACAGTCTGTATAATTGACTGCTTAGGTTCTAGCACACTCAGAAAAAACTATTAAATACATTGGTGGCCACCACTCAAGTGGAACAATGACAGAACTCTTATGATAAATTTTGTCCTACATGTGTTTGAAAACGTCACCATGTACTCATTGGTTTTAAATGAAAACAGCACATTCAATCAATTCTGAAGAAAAGAAAACACATGTACAATACAAACTCAAGGCTTGAGTCTTAGAATGTTCCTCCTCTCATTCAAGAAATTCACCAACTGACACTTTTTTTTTTATACATCTCTCTCCAACTCACTAAACTTTATAAACAGTAAATGGCAGACTAGGTCAGAGTACATTAGCTTCAATTTCAGTAAAGTAGATGCTCAGGATCAGGAAGAGAAATGCTGTAAGGGAGCAGATTCTCACCAAAATCTCTCAGAAGATGGAGTGTGGAAACTTTAAAACTGAGAACTGAAATGTGTGTTTATTTTTAGATCTGGTAGTGCCAAGAAGCGGATCATGATTCTCAAATGAAGTTCGCTATTTTGTGCCCTAAGTGGAAGAAAATGAACTTTTTTTCTGTTATTTCACATCCACATATAACTTGAGTAATTTACTAGAGTTCAATTGAGCTTGTTTTGCCTTTTAGACCCTAGTCTGGGGGAAAGATAAAGATACACTTACAATGCTTACACTGGATTGATTCCAACAACTATGAACAACTAAGCAAGTGCAGAGAAAAAACTCAGACAGGGCAAACACATATGCACACACTCACAAGCTCTCCATGGGTTACAGTGTAATGTGGTATATAGTAAGTCCTTTAGGAAATGGGATTAGACAATATCAACTATAGGAATGATTTTTTTTTTGTTTTGTTTTATAGGTGAATCTCTTTTGTAGCTTTGAAAAGTGGTCACCTGATTTTCTTCACTTGGCCTGGATATGTTCGGTAAGCTTCCTGATTTCCTGATTATGGTCTCAAGTTGTCATGCTAACTCCAGGTTAAATTTCCTGATCAAAAATCATTTTTCAAACCTGGCTTGACTACATGACCACACCCTTTGGTATTCATGGGGCTTTGCCCTCCTGTGTCTTTTAGGGAAAGAACCTGGTTAAAAAAAATATATAGTCATTTCTTTTTTCCCTGCTGCTATAGGAACACTCAGAATTCCAATAGTGCTCATATGAATGCTGGGCTCATCCTAGTCAATAGAAAAGCTGTAGTGAACAAATAAGTAAAAATGTGGTGCTGTACCAATGAGCAATTATCCCAGAGTTCCCCATTAACATGCCTGGACCACCTGACATCTATTTGATAGGATCTTTTTAAGCACCCATCATCCATTGCCTGGTTGATACTAAAATGATAAATTTTGACTTCTGCAGCCTTTCCATATCAATCTGTGCTTGAAGTCCTTTGTTCAGAATTGACATTTTCCTCCATATTGTCTGCCTGCCTTCTTCACTCTTCTCTTTTCTTTGCATTCCCTTTAACTTATATGGCCTCATGTGTCCAACATTGACTTAAAATATTAAATAGTGATAGACTTGGATTCAGTACCAGACAGTGGTCATAAAATCCCATATCTCTGGCCTCCATCTCCCTCCCAGGTAGTGGGATTTCAGGTATGTGATACCACGGTAGATTTGCAGAAGTATTTTTCTCCCGTAATTGTTGTGTGTGACTGTATAAGTGTGTGTGTGTGTGTGTGTGTGTGTGTGTGTGTGTGTGTGTGTGAGAGAGAGAGAGAGAGAGAGAGAGAGAGAGAGAGAGAGGTCTTATGTGTGTATGTGGTATATATCTATGTATAGAAACCAGGGGAGGCTGTCTTGTGTTCTTCTTGCTATTCTTTCATTTCCCTTGAAATAGGTTTCATCACTGCACATGGAGCTCCTTTTGTTCCTTTCTCACTTCAAACTTGTGACCTGAAAACTCCTTCAATTTTCTTGTGAACCCTTCCTCAGAGTTTGGCAAGGGGGCATGCTTGGCTTCTACAGGTGCTAGAGACCATACTCAGATCCTCAACCTGTGATGTGGGAGTGATTTCTTATTAATAAAGAAACTGCCTAAGCCCATTGATAGGCCAACCCTTAGGTGGGTGGAGTAAACAGAACAGGATTCTGGGAGAAAGAAGCTGAGTCAGGAGTCGCCATGATTTTCCCACTCCAGACAGACGCAGGCTAGAATCTCCCTGGTAAGCACACTTTAGGGTGCTACACACCTTATAAAAAATGGGCTAGTCCAGGTGTGAGAGTTAGCCGAGAAGAGCTAGCCAATAATGGGCCAGCCAGTGTTTAAAAGAATACAGTTTCCATGTAATTATTTTGGGTATTAAGCTAGCCATGTGGGCGGCCGGGTGCCGGGGAACAGCAGCCCTGCTGCTCCCTATTACTACAGGTGGCGCCCAGACATGATGGGCTAAATCCACTTAAAAACCTGAGCAAGCTTAATTTTAAACAGAGAAAAAACAGAGTTTCACACAGATTTTTGCTGTTTGTTGGTGGCGTGCCGTAGAGAAATTTCCTGATTCAGTAACAGCAGCATAAATAAAAGCTGCGTCATTTTAAAGTGCGGCTTCCTGGGGCTGTGCTGCCAGCATAAACTCTGGTTTTAAAGCATTTCAAAGCTTTTATGGAACTGGATGTTTCTGTTCCCGCTTGGGATTGGAGGAGAGTGCTCTGAGACCTTGCCGATGGCGCAGCAGCTCAACGCTCCCCGCCTGCACCTGGACAGAAGGCAAATTCAGGCTTAGGCAGACAAAAGAGCATGGCGGATTCCTTCCGCCATTCAGAGACCTGTTTTCAGACTGTGCAATGCTCTGCGTGTCAGATTTGGTTGTAACTTGGATGAAGAGTTTCTATGCTGCAAGCTCAATCTCAGAATTAAACTGCTGAGTGCGGCTCCAATGTGGACTTGCTATGTGCCTGGAACTGTGCAAAACTCAGGCACACCAAATAGATCTGAGACAGGAGCTGCTGCTCCATGCTGAACTGAGCTGACCTCAGGCAGGAATTGCCATAATTACCATAATAATAGCGCAGTTAAGGTTTAGACTTGGCAGGATACAGGCTATACCTTACAAGGTACAACTTAAGTTTTTCAGAAGTGCTCAACATTTTAAGAAATGCTCCTGGATAGTAAAAAAATTACAGATTCACAATAAAACAGATTCAGACAGACCACTAAATGAGTCACAGTGTTGGATGAATGTACGTAGGCTTGAGAGAGAGAGAGAAAAAATATAGAGAATAAAGTTAATGGTTTTAAAAAAAAGGTAAAGTCTTTAAAGAGACAGAATACAGATAGTTATAGATTAAGACAAATAAAGAAAAATAAGCCACATAAAAATGGAAAATTCACAGACGGTCTGGATTATGTACATTGTGTTTTCTTTAAAATTTTTGACAGTGAAGGAGCTAAGTACAGAGAGACATTTCATTATATGGGCTGCCAACTGGAACCAGAGCGGATATCATGAGGGTATGACTTCAGAATTTGGGTCTAAGGATATGATGCTTCGGAAAGGGTCTTCTTTTGTTTTCACAGAGGACCAGACCCTATGGATTGCATCTATTCTGATATGGTATGATAGATCACGCCCTCCTGAAAGGTTGCTGTGAACACCCTCAAAAAATTACTTCACTCAACTGCCAACTGAGATGTCCCTGGCACACAGGTTACACCATGAAAGATCTGATTAACAACACCCCCATTCAGCAAGAAGCAGTTTAGAGAGAAAAAACTGCGCCCATGTTCCCAAAATATTGTTTATAAATGTTCTTTTACATTTAAAGGGAAATATGATATAGATATGAATAATTTGCATTGGTATGGATTTTAAGGTCAATTTTGTTACATGTGTATGTATTTCTGATCTTGATTAAGTATTGTGATTATATAGTTCATTTAAAAATGTAACATATATAGGTTGTTAATGGATAATCATCAATAATGGTCAAGCTTGTAGTCATGTTAGTTAGATTTTTTAGAGGTGCATAGATATATTTCAGATAATGCATTTTTCATATCTTTCAAAGACTGCAGAATATGGCATTTAAATGTTTTAATAACTTAGGGTTTTTCATGACAATGAGACACGTCTGCTCCTGGCAGCACCAATCTACTTCGAGAGGAAGATGGGCATCGAAGAGGATCCTTATGGAGTTGGATAGCCATTTGGGCAAGAGACTGCTCTTGCCTGGACTGTTGCATAAACTGGACACAAATAACCCACAGAGAGAGGACTGCTGAACTTGCCTAAAGGTGAGATGGTCTTTCGGGGTTCCTGACTCATGAAAGAGTCTGTGAGACATTCTGCAGGACACAACAGAAAGTGACTAAACTGTCTTTGAAATTTCCTGCTTCATGGAAATGTCTCTGGATACCATGGGCCTGTAGGCCGAAGATAGATGCCCCAACGGTACAAAAGAACTTTGGATGACTGGCCAGGCAGCGAGTTGTCTCTGTCATTTCTAGAGTTTGGATTTACTGTTTGTTTAGGTAATTTTATATCCTTCTGGAGTCTTTGATGGAGTTGAAGAATGGATACACAGTTGTAGTTTTTTTTAGTTATGATAAAAGATAAAATAGATATAAATATTGTTACTGTAATTCTCACTTGATAACTGTTTTGTTATATATAATTTTATTATGTTAAAGTTAAAGCCTTTCTTTTTTGTTTAAACAGAAAAAGGGGAAATGATGTGGGAGTGATTTCTTATCAATAAAGAAACTGCCTAGGCCCATTCAATTGGCCCACCCTTAGGTGGGTGGAGTAAACAGAACAGGATTCTGGGAGAAAGAAGCTGAGTCAGGAGTCGCCATGATGTTCCCATACCAGATCATTTCTGGTAAGCCAGCTCGTGGGCTACACAGATTAATTGAAATGGGTTAGATTAATATGTAAGAGCTAGCCAATAAGAGGCTGGAACTGATGGGCCAGACCGTATTTAAAAGAATACAGTTTCCGTGTAATTATTTCAGGGCATAAGCTAGCCATATGGGCGGCCGGGTGCTGAGATACAGCACCGCCACTCCCTATTACTACAATCTTGTTCTCAACTTCAGAGATATTCTACATTTTAGCATGCAGGCTAGAAGGACAAATGGTTATCAACTCACTCTGGATTTCCCGAAGAAGCCTGTCTGAAAATATCATGTGGCAAGGACAGGCAGAGAGGTGACTTAATGGAAAAAGGAAGCACTCTGCTCTTGCAGAGATCCCATGTCAAACAACATACAGCCATGCATAACTCAAGCTTCAGAAAATCTGGACCTTCTGGTTATTTCATGCCTGCATCCACTGGCGTGAGCACGCACACACACATACATATACACACACAAATAAAATAATTGGTGTAAATAAATAAGCAAATAAGTTGAGATCCCAATATTTGTACACAATTCATAACCACCCACGCATAAAAAGGGCCACCCATATGCTAACATTTCTGCACACAGTCACACAATACACATGTAAGTATTTTTAAAAGAATCACCAGAAACTAAAAATGGATGTGATTTGGGGAAATATAGGAAATAAAAATACTGAGAAAGAAAACCACAAATTACCTGGAAATATATATTAATATCTTATATAATAATTTATGGACAGCAATGAATTGATATGGAAAACACTAATTCCCCTAGATAACAAAGCAGAGTTAAAGACAACCCTAGTTTATAAGACAAAGAAATATAGCTGGTTAATTTAAAAAGTAAAGAGCTCTTTGAAGATCATCATGGGATGCTTTTACATTCCTCCCTTAATCCCAGAAATGAACAGACCTTGAAGAAATAATTCATAATTGTAAATTCTACTATATTCCAGGGACATAAGACTGAATTTGCATACATCAACTCAAATAGTGAGATGGAGCTAAGCCAAAAATAGATTTAAATATTAAAAGGAATTGGTAAATCCATAAGTAATTCAGGAAAGTTTAAAATTTATATTTTATTAATTAATAGATAAAGGAAACAAAATGTTTAGTGCTCAAAATATTAGCATAATTAACCTGAAGCAATGAAAAACTATATATGCATTTAAATGACAGAGACATATTCTTTGAAGGCCCACAAGCAAAATGAAAATGGAAAATATATTAAGTTTCAAGTGCATTATAACAAATTTAAAAACTATTAGCATTATATAGCCCCATTTTCTGTTTTCAGTGAGATTAAATTCAAATAATAAATGATAATGTAAATGAGGAAATAATATTAAGAAATTAACTCCTTAGTAACTCAGAAGTAAAGGAAAACATATGCAAGTGAATTGTATTAACAATATCACTATTTTTATGGAAAACAGATAATTTTCTCATACAATATACCCTGATTATAGCTTTCACTCCCTCTACTCCAGCCAGTTTCTCTTCATTTTCCCTGCCTACCTCTGGATCCACTTCCTTTCTGTGATTAGAAAAGAACAGTCTTCTAAGAGATAACCAAACATGCCAAAATAAAATATAATAAGATAAAGCAAAAACTATCATATTAAAGATGATCATGGCAACCCAAAGGAGTAAAAAAGTCCCAAGAGCCGGGCGGTGGTGGCGCACGCCTTTAATCCCAGCACTCGGGAGGCAGAGGCAGGCGGATCTCTGTGAGTTCGAGACCAGCCTGGTCTACAAGAGCTAGTTCCAGGACAGGCTCCAAAACCATAGAGAAACCCTGTCTCGAAAAACCAGAAAAAAAAAAAAAGTCCCAAGAGCAGACACAAGTGTCAGAGACCCATTTGCTTGCACAATTAGGAGTACATAAAAATAGTGCTAATCTGGTAGCTATAATCTATAAACAAAGGATCTGGTGCAGACCCCAGTGAAGAAGAGGGACTGTGTCTCTTTTTCAGTCTCTATGAGCTTATTTGTGCCTTTCTTACTATATTCAGAGGGCCTTGTTTTCTTGGTGTCCCCTAGCCCTTCTGGCTTTTACAATCTTTCTGTCTCTTCTTTCTCAGGATTCCTAAACTCTGAGGGAAGGAATTTGATGGAGACCTACAATAGACTCTTCCTCTTCATAATGCCTGGCTGTAGATCTCTGCATTTGTTCCCTTCTGTTGCAAGAGGAAGCCACTCTGAAAGGAAGTGGATAAGACACCAAACCATGAGCATGCCAAAAGATCATTTGGAATCCTTTCATTGATACAATTTTTTGGACCAGTACTCTTTGGTTTTACCCTATGTTTCTGGAATATCTAGTCTCTGGTTCTTGGTTACCCTAGCAATAATGAGTATGGGTTGCTTCTGATAGAGTGGGCCTTCCGACAAATCAGACGTGGTTTTCAACTCCCACCACTTCTGTGCCACCATTGCCCAAGCACATTTTTTAGGTATGACATATAGGTCAACAGTTTTGTGGTTGGGTTTGAATTCACAGGTTTTTTCCTAGTAGCCTGAAGAGTACTTTACTGCAACAAAATGACTAGAATAAATGAAGTGAGGTTCTATGTAAGGTACCAGCTCAACTTCTCCATGTTCAATGAGTAGTATGGCCATTATTCTCAGTGATGCGGCTGCTCTGTTGGTTTACAATGAACAACCCTTTGTCTTGGTTACAGCTTAGGTTATTGGAAGATTTCTATGATACCGGTCCGGCCAATAACTCAATTGGATGCAGCTAAGTCCCACTATTGGAGCCTTGCCTGGCTACAAGGAATGGTCACATGAATTCCCTTATTTTCCATCAGTAGAAGTCCTCACTAGGTTCACCTTCATAAATTACAGAAAGTTTCCACTGCAATAGTTTTTGTTATTACTCTCCAAGTGCCCAAAATTCCAGCTGTCTCTCCCTGCAGTCTCTTCCTCCACTCTAACCTTCCCCAACCTCTCTGGGTGTATGAATTATATCTTGGTTATCATTTACTTAGCAGTTAATATCCACTTGTGAGTGAATACTTAAGATATGTGTTTTTCTGTTCTGGGTTACCTCTCTTGGGATGATTTTTTTTTCTAATTGCTTCTATTTGCCTGCAAATTACATGATGTCTTTTTTTTTTCTTGTTCATCCACTAAATTTCTTTTTTTTTTAAATTGGGAAAAAATAAAGAAATTTCTGCCTCCTCCCCGCCTCCCATTTCCCTCCCACTCCTCCCTCTCCTCCTCCCCTCCCCCCACTCCTCCCCCTCCCTCTCCAGCCTGAAGAGCAGTCAGGGTTCCCTGCCCTGTGGAAAGTCCAAAATCCTCCCCCCTCATTCCTGGTCTAGGAAGGTGAACATCCAAACTGGGTAGGCTCCCACACAGCCAGAATATGTAGCAGGATCAAAACCTGGTGCCATGGTCCTTGGCTTCTCAGCAGCCCTCATTGTCTGCCAAAGTTAGAGATTCCGGTTTTATCCCATGCTTTTTCAGTCACCGTCCAGCTGGCCTTGGTGAGCTCCCAAAGAATCAGCCCCACTGTCTCCATGGGTGGGCGCACCCCTTGTATGGAAATAGAAAACACTATCCTGAGTGAGGTAACCCAGACCCAAAAGGATGAACATGGGATGTACTCACTCATAATTGGTTTCTAGAGATAAATAAAGGTCAGTGAGTCTATAATATGATATCCTAAAGAAACTAAATAAGAAGGTGAACCCAAAGAAAAACATATAGCTATCCTCCTGGATATGGGAAGTAGACTAGACTGCCGGACAAATAATTGGGATCTTGGGGGTGTGGTGGGAGGGGGGGTAAAGGGAGAAAGGGAGAGAAATGTGAGAAGGGGAGGGTGAGGGGAACTTGGGGAAAGGGGATGATTGGGATAAAGGAATGTTGGTTAGGGGAGCAGAGAAGCACACATCTTAATTAAGGGAGCCATCTTAGGGTTGGCAAGAGACTTGAATCTAGAGGGGCTCCCAGGTGCCCAGGGCGATGTCCCCAGTTAGTTCCTGGGGCAACTGAGGATAGGGAACCTGAAATGACCCTACCCTATAGCCATACTGATGAATATCTTGCATATCACCATAGAAACTTCATCTGGCGATGGATGGAGATAGAGACAGAGACCCACACTGGAGCACTGGACTGAGCTCCCAATGTCCCAATGAGGAGCAGAAGGAGAGAGAATATGAGCAAAGAAGTCAGGACCACATGATGTCATTTTTTAACGACTGAGTAATACTTCATTGTGTAAATGTACCATATTTTATTAATTCATTCTTCACTTGAGAGACTTCTATATTGTTTTAAGTTTCAGTCTATTAGAAATAAAACTACAAGGTCCTGACGAGGGAGGGGGACTTGATTGGTGGAGGGGGAGGGAAATGGGAGGCAGCGGTGGGGAAGAGACAGGAATCTTTAATAAATGAATAAATAAATAATAAAAAAAAGAAACAAAGCTACAATAAATACTGTTGAGCAAGTCTTCTTTTATTAGGTCAGAGTGTCTTTGGGTATATACCCAAGAGTGGTTTATCTGGGTATTGAGTTAGATCAATTCTCAACTTCATGAGGACTGACTATCTTGATTTCCATAGTGACTGTACAAGTTTGCACTCCCTCCAGCCATGCTGGAGTGTTTCCCCTTGCTCCTCATACTCATCACCATGATTTTAGCCATTCTGACAGGTGTAAGATACAATCTCAAAATAGCCTTGATTTGCATTTCCCTGATGACTATGGTTGTTGAACATTTCTTTGAGTGTTTCTCATCCATTTGAGTTTCGTCTATTAAGAATTCTGTTTGAATCTGTACCCAATGTTTAACTGGATTATTTGAGGTTTTTTGAAATCTAGTTTCTTGAGTTCTTTATTATTTTGGATATTTGTCATCTATTAGAAGTTAAGTTGGCAAAAATCTTTTCCTATGCTGTAGGCTGCTGCTTTATCTGATTGATGATGTCCTTTGCCTTACATAAGATTTTCAGTTTCATGGTGTTCCATTTGTTATTTATTGACCTTATTGCCTGTACTATCAATGTTCTATTCAGAAAGTTGTCTTCTATGCCAATGCATTCAAGACTATTCCCCTTAACTGCCCTTCCCTTGTGATCGGATTAATAACTACATTAATTGTCATCATAGAACCTTCATCCAATAACTGATAGAAACAGATGCAGAGATCTACAATTAACCACTGGACCGACCTCCTAGAGTCCAGTCATAGATAGGGAGGAATAATAATATGAGCAAAGAGGTCATGAGCAAGGTGGGTAAGCCCACAGAAATGACTGACCCGAGCAAGTAGGAGATCAAGGACGCTGGACTTGCAGTAGGAGAACTTGCATAAGACTGAACTAGGCACTCTGAATGTGGGTGACACTGGTGTGACTGGGGAAGCCTGTGGGGTCACTAGCTGTGGAATCAGTATTTATTCCTAGTGCACAAACTGAAGTTTGGAGCCATTCCCTGTGGAGGGATACCTTGCTCGGTCTAGATACAGGCAGGAGGGCCTTGGTTCTGCCTCAAGTGATGTGGGAGACTTTGTTGACTCTCCATGGAAGGCCTCACTTTCTATGAAGAATGGATGGGGAGTGGGGTGGACAGTAGTTGGGGGGATCAGAAGGAAAAGAGGAGCAGGAAACTGGGATTGGTATGTAAAATCAAAAAAAGGTTGTTTAAAAAGTAAAATAAATTATTTCCTACCGTCTGTTTTATCAGTGTCAATGTATTTGGTTTTATATTGAGGTCTTTCATCCATTTGGACTTCAGATTTGTGCTAGGTGACAAATATGGATATATTTGCATTCTTATAATTGAGAAGCCAAGATTGCCCAGCACAATTTGTTGATTTAAATAATCAAAATATTATTGCAAATGAGGAGTGAGAATTGAAAAATTCACTCTTAATAACTAGAAGCAAAAAAATTATATGCAAGTGTATCACATTAATAGAAACACTAGGTTCTTTTTTTTTTTTTTTTTTTTTTTTTTGGTTTTTCGAGACAGGGTTTCTCTGTGGCTTTGGAGCCTGTCCTGAGACTAGCTCTGTAGACCAGGCTGGTTTCGAACTCACAGACTCACAGAGATCCGCCTGTCTCTGCCTCGAAACACTAGTTTTTAAGTATACAATTTAGACAATGCAAAGAGAGAGTTTACTTTTATTGTAAATTGTAACAAAATATTAATATATTTTAGTAGAAAACCAAAATAAATGTCTGGAAAGATGGTGCAGAGTATAAGACAACAGATGAAGACTGGCGATGGTGACACGTTTTTAATCCAAGCACTCGGGAGACAGAGGCAGGCAGACCTCTGTGAGTTCGATGTCAGCCTGGTCTACAAGAGCTAGTTACAGGACAGGCTCTAAGAAAGGGGGGGTGGGATAGATGAGGTAGAGTAAGAATTTGAATTTTTGAATTAAAATTTTAAGAACCAATGTAGAAAGTCAGTGTGGCTGTTTGCACTATAACCCAAAACTGTAGGGACAGAGACAGGAAGATCTCAAGGCCTCAAGAGCCACATAACTAGCTTTGATGAGAAATAATGTTTCAAAGAAATAGAGTACTCAATGATAGAGAGGACACTGGAAATCTTCCTTTGACCTCCATAAACCTGTGCACACCAGAGTGATCACATTCACATACACATGTACAAAAAGCACACAGAGGTGCACGCGCATGCACGTGCTCACACACACACACACCACCATAAGAAATTTCACATTTTCCCTTTCAAATGTCAATCCTAACTGTGAGGAAATTCATTAAGTTGCATTGACCTTATATCTGGTAATTTTGATGTGTGATTTCCTTATTTATTTGAAAGTTTCTTTTACAATAAAGTTGTAAAGTTTACAAAAGAGGAGCACACCCACACCCACACATATGTCTCTCCAGTGTTTTGGGGACCTTCCTCTTTGCCTTATCCCTTGCACTTCTCCAAGCAGTGTTATTTTCAGGTATTTGCCATCATTCATTTTTTTTACTTTGAATTTTTATTGATTTTATTGAGCTATACATTTTTCTATGCTCCCCTTCCTCCCTTTCCCCTCCCCTCCTACCTTCTCCTATGGTCCACATGATGCCAATTTACTCAGGAGATCTTGTCTTTTTCTACTTCCCATGTAGATTAGTATGTCTTTCTTAGGGTCCTCATTGTTGTTTGGGTTCTTTAGGATTGTGAATTGTAGGCTGGTTTTCTTTGCTTTATGTCTAAAAGTCACTTATGAGTAAGTACATATTATATATAAATAGCAGCATTGTTTGTCATAACCAGAACCTGGAAACAACCTAAATGTCCCTTGACCG
Organism: Microtus obscurus; assembly: GCA_963919715.1. Taxonomy (NCBI): domain Eukaryota; kingdom Metazoa; phylum Chordata; class Mammalia; order Rodentia; family Cricetidae; genus Microtus; species Microtus obscurus. The sequence goes on from CAWTZC010000308.1 coordinate 659,562, forward strand.
AAGAATGGATAAGGAAAATTTACACAATGGAGTACTACATAACAGAAAAAAAAATAATGACATCTTGAAATTTGCAGGCAAGTGGATGGGTCTAGAAAACATCTTATTGAGTGAGGTAACCAAGACTCAAAAATACAAATATCACTATTTTTATAAGATGGCAGACGTTCATTCTTATAACATGACCTAAGTATCTCACACATTATTGCAGTATCCTGTAGCTTACTTTCAGCTCTAAATGGAGATGTTTCTTAATGGCATCATTGTACGGCCTCTCTATTCATGGGGCACCTAGAATCCTCCTGAGACATGTCATCTCAAACACATTCGGCTGCCGTTCTGAGGAGCATTTCATTGTCCAGGTTTTAGAGTTGGAAAGAAGGCAGCTCAAGGCAAGTGTCTCATATACTTGTAATTTTGTTGTCATTTTGTCTTTTGCTAACTAAACCTTTCCTAGTGCATGGAATGCAGCCCCAGCTATCTCTATCTGCCTCTTGGTGTCTGAAATAGTTCCCTCTTTTGAACTGTGGTTTCCTTCCAGATAGACAAAGTGGACTGTTTGCTTCAGGTTTTGATACTTCATGACGATGTTAAAATCCTTGTGTGCCATTCCCATGTGTTGTATCTCAGTTTTCTCCATTTTTACTTTCATACCAAGGTTTTCACTTACTTCCACCACTCAATTTACCAGGCCCTGCAGCTCATTTGGACTTTCAGCAAAAAGTGCTGTATTGTCGGTGAAATGCAAGTTATTGATTTGCACACAACCTATCTGCACAACTATCTCCTCATCCTCCAGGGCTGTTGCTATTATTAGTTCCAGGAATGTATAAAGAGTAGTGTAGAGAGGATGCATCCCTGCAGCCTTCCTATGATTGCCTTAAACTGATCACTTAGTTCTCCACAGACTTTTACTGATGCAAAAGTATCTTCATAGGTATTTTCTAATAGTCTTATAATTTTCTCTGGGTATTTGTAAGGCATCATCGTTTCCCAAAATAATTTCATCCAAATGCTATTGAATGCCTTCCTGAAGTCCGTGTAACAGACAAAAAAGTCTTTTTCAAATTTTCTGTATTTTTCTCCCAGTTGCCTCAAATCAAATGTGTTCCTCTTAGCTTTGAATCCATACTGGGCATCTGCTATAATTTCTCTGTTCTGCCTTTGATCCTCTGCAAGATAATGGGGAAGAACTTATTGCTAAGGCACAACAAATTAATGTCCCTGTAATCTGAGCAGTCCAGCTTGTCCTTCTTCTTGTATTTGGGGATTATGATTGAGTGCTTCCATTCCTTGGGATTCACTTTGTATTCCCATATCTCTCTGAACAGTCTGAGAAGTGCCTCAGCCCCTTAGCCTATTGTAGTTGCCTCTAGCTCCTCCACCATGGATCATCCTCTCCTAGGCCTTCCTGCATTTTGCTCTCATGGTACTCTCCTCTGTTTCACTCCTGTCACTATTTAATATTTCCTCATCATCTCTGGTGTACAAGTGACTGCCGAAGTGTTTCTCGTTGTAGTCTTCATTGACAGCATTAGGGTCATTGCATAGGGAGGGCATCCAAGTAATGTCTCCATCTTTGCTTTATTGCCTCTAGTTCTGTTAATAAATGGCCTCGTCCATCTTTAATCATCTGAATCTGAGGAGCATATTTGGCAGTTGTATCTGATAGCTTCGTAGACTATATGTGTTTTATTGTGGAGTCTAGCCTCTTTGACCTCTTTGCATATATACCTTATATATACAGCTCTCTATTCTTTGCTTGTCTTTTGATCTCCCTGCACAGATAGTTGTGATGTTTTGCTGTCTGCAGAATGCCTCCTTTTTTTGCTTTCTAGCTTCTTTCTTTCTTCTGCTGGGTTGTTTGTCTCTGCAGTAAGCCATTCTACTGGTTTTGCCCTTTTTGCATAACCAAGCATCTCCTTTGAAGCCTCCCGTATAGGTATTTTGATTTTCTCCTATTTGCTTTCTATATTTGTAAAGGGTTTTTAATAACTTTCCTCACCTTTTCTTCAGCGGTTTTCTTATACTTTCTCCATACAGCTGGGTTCATTGATTGTTTACAATCAGTCTTCTGATTCTTCTTGTCTGGTGTGCCCCTCCTAAGTTTCATTTGAATGTTGGCCATAGCAAGTTGGTGATATGACCCTAAGTCAATACCAAGAGATGACTGGCTGCTTTGAATGCTAGATAAGAGTTTTCTGTTGACCAGAATGTAGACAATTTGGCTGAATGTTTGTTAGGGTATTCCCATGTACAGTATCTTGATGGTTTGGCATGCTTGAATTTTGTGCTAGATGTGTACAAATCATTTACATAGCAGAGTTTGGGCAGTCGTTCAACTCAATCTTTGGTTTGTCTGAATCCATATGTTCTGATGATGCTATAGTCCATTAGTCCATTCTTTCTCTGGAAGCTTCTCTTGCATTGAAGTTACCCATAAATATTAATATGTCTTTCTGATGCACCCTACTGACCTTGTTCTGTAGATCTGTGTAGAAACTGTTGATGAACTCTCTTCTGCTTCCACTATTGGCACATATACCTGTATGATAGTTACTGGATGTGCCAATGTCTGAAATCTAGCTGATTAATTCGGTCATTTATAGGTCTGTACCAAAGCATGCATTTTTGAGTCAAACGGTATAGCACTAAAGCTACACCTGCTGTGCTTTCCTCTCCACCTGAGTTTATAATCTTGCATCCATTTACTACAAGTTCTTGTGATCCTGTCCAATACATTTCTGTCGATCCAAAGACAACCCATCTGAAGTGTCTGAGCTCATGCATGAGCAAGTCAGTTCCCCAGACTGTTTCTAGTGTTTTCACGTCCCAGCCCCTATGTCGTGACTTTTTTGGCCTGAGGAAGTGCTCTTCCTGCTCATTTCTATTGGCTGCCATCCCCGCTTTTGGCGTTAAGAGAGAAGCATGTCCTGCGCTGATGGAGGAAGGTCATTGGTTAAGTAATAAAGAAACTGCTTGGCCTCATAGGTTAAAACATAGGAGGGAGGAGTAAACAGAACAGAATGCTGGGAGGAAGAGGAAGTGAGCTCAGAGACGCCATGCTCCCCTCTCCCGAGCAGATGTGATAGCTCTGCTCTCTGAGGCACACACGATGAAGCTAGGAACCAGGATGGACATAGGTTAAGATCTTCCCTGGTAAGCCACCTCGTGGGCTACACAGATTATTAGAAATGGGCTAGTCCAGGTGCGAGAGTTAGCCGAGAAGAGGTTAGATATAATGGGCCAAGCAGTGTTTAAAAGAATACAGTTTCCGTGTAATTATTTTGGATATAAAGCTAGCCATGTGGGCGGCCAGGTGCCAGGAACATAGCCTGCTCCTCCTATTACAACACTGTGCTTAGGACATGGAGGTACTGGGGCACTGTCAGATTCTAGGACTTAATAAGCAGGAATAGAAGGAAAAAGGAAGAATTTTAAAATTTATATAATGAAAGCCGGACGTTGGTGGCGCACGCCTTTAATCCCAGCACTCGGGAGGCAGAGGCAGGCGGATCTCTGTGAGTTCGAGACCAGCCTGGTCTACAAGAGCTAGTTCCAGGATAGGCTCCAAAGCCGCAGAGAAACCCTGTCTCGAAAAACCAAAAAAAAAAAAAAATTTATATAATGAATTGCTTTAGTTTCTATATGAAATTTATCTAGGCTAAGAATGAGGAAAATGAGATTTATGACCTTGTTGTGTTTTTTGGGAGTACTATTAAGTCTTAAATATGTAGAAATATATTTAATCAAAAAAGTGAAACTGTTATTTTTGAAACATATAAGAAATGCATGCTGTCAAGGTGTTTCAATTATAGTAGCAACAAAATAAAAATGTAAGGAAATGAATCTAGACTGTGGTGAGGAAAGACCATTCATGCTTCTTAAGAGCTGTGCAGGCTAGAACACCTGACCGTCTGCAGCACAGTATGTCATGCATAGTGAGCTTCCGCAGCTAAGATTACGTATCACTTTCATTTCCATTCAGCCATAAAGAAACTCTGAATTATGAATTTCTGTTTTTAATCATAATCTGATTATCAATTTCATAAACACCAGTTGCTATGAACAAGTCATCTTCCAATATTAAACTACATGTAAGTGTACTTCTTCAAGTATGTCTATGTGTATATAATACACACAAATGCAGATACACACATATGTTATATATATATGTATATACATATATATATAATGTATCACTTAATTCTGGCTCTACAACAGCAAAATAAAGTCTACATCAAAGGATCTATCATTGAACATTTTAAAAACTTTTCTTAAATATTATTCATATTTGAATGTATGAATAATAACATAAAAATTTAAGGCATTTTGGTCAATTCATGAAGGAAAATTAGCAGTTTTGACTTGACATTAGGTCAATGATCAAATGGAGAAACATCAACTTGCTTAGAACTGACTAAACTTTATAGAAAATAGCTGTGAGAAGTACTGTATTACATGTTTAAACTTGTTATCTAAGAAATGCATTTAATCCATTTTTTAACAGAGATATGTGATGAGGATATACGTTTGTAACAAATATCAACTCATCTCAGAAACCTTAGGATAAACAGAATAAGCACAAGAAAAATAGTAACTACAAAGAAGGGAATATTAAAACAAAATACAAAATTTCTTGATAATATCATGCCTAAATTATTAATTCATGATATAAATCACACATTTGGTTCAAAGAGCTTGTTATCCAATTGAAGTTTTCTAAAAAATATTTATAGGGAAGTAAAATTAATTTTACATTTGGAAATATCAGTAATAATAAAACAAAATGTACACGTGGTCATGTGCATAAAGGTAGGACATTCAGGGCTTTTGAGAGAACCAAGAAACAATGGTGAAGCATCTTAGACTCAAAAGAGTAAAACTGAAACTGTGAGAAATTATTTTCTCTGGTACGAGAGGGCAGTAAGGAAATTCGTTCATTTGACAAACACAGGGAATGAAAGAGAGAACCTACCAAAGCAGAAGGTCAGAGAAAAGGAAACAAAGCCCTCTGTCTTCACTCTTTACTCTCTTCTCTACATTTGAATCTGCAGAAGACCCACCACTTCATCAACTCTCCTGGAAAGCCGAGGGAGAAGATCACCTGGAGTAAAAATGAATAAGAAATGGTCCACAAAGGATGAAAGCAGATGGACACCTTGGTGTTGATGATCTGACAACTCCATGGTCTGACAACTCCAAGAAGTTTTTCACAACGTAACAATGAGAGCGTGATATGCAGACCAGGGAAGGATGGGGAAATTGCTGAGTCATGTAGCAGGTGAAAATGACTCATAAAGTGTATGTGAGGACTACTTAACAAGAGTCACAGAAACTGCAAGCAATATATTAGTTTAAAACACTAAATCACTCCATCATTGTCAACTGGAAATCAAATCACCTCTGCTCTGCCTTTTCCTGGTATTTCTGAGACCAGATGTAATTGCATTTCCAGCGGGAATCCGTCTCCCCATCACCCCGCCTCAGCTTTACAAACACAGACAAGAGCCATAGTATTTGCCTTAGCTTTCTTTTCACTCTTCGGTTTATACAATCCAAGATTTTTGACCCCCTGTCCAGCTTTCCAAATTTTCTTTCTGTTTCTTTAAGCCTTTTTTTTTTTGCCTTGAAGAGAGAACATTTTTAAATATCCTTTCATTCTCTGACAGTTTCATGCACAGATCAGTGGATTTTAGCAGTTTTTCACCCCATTAATCTTTCATAGCTCCTCACTCCCCCAATGAAACCCCTATTCTCCCATCAAGTTTCCCTTCTATTTTCTTGCCCCCCCCCACCTCTATGTGTGTCCCACTGAATTAAGTTAGGTTTGCTTGCTTGCATGTGTATAGGTGGTCCATGCTTCAGTAAACAACTGCCCATCAAAGGCCACATCATCAACAACTATGGCACCTTTAACTGTCATTAGGGATATTTTAAATAGTGCTTTTAGGCAAAAATCTTTTCTAAGACACATTTAGATCTCTGGCCCACAGAGATTATTCTGCAATTCAATTGCTCTTATAGTAAGAACTGCACAATGTAGTACTGATTGATTTCTTAATGTTCATAAGTATTCATCTTACTTCGCTTCCTGATGCAAAATAGAGACATAATTTTCCTCTTATCTTTTATGTGCCCTTTAATACATAGCATAAATCAAAATTAAATCACCATGACACAGTTAAATATATATTCTTAACAAATTATATATGTTTAAATTAATTTTGCTCTTAATTTCACTTAACTACGGTGTAATTTGAGCTAAACTAGATTTTGGATTTGTAGGAATTGAAGTTCAGGTAGGAAACAGCATTCAACTCAACTGAAGAGGTGATTAGTTGAGCAGAGACTATAAACATCAAAAACTCATTTCTTTTGCTATGCCTAAAATCACAGGAGGAGTAGTCATGTTCCTTAAAATTCCTGAGGGCCAGAGGTTGTATGTTGCAGCTCAGAATATATATTATATTGCTAACCTGTTAGATGCTCATTAAGGTCACTTGAAAACTGGCTCTGGAATTGGATTGACCCATCTTGCTTTGGACCTTTATGCCTAGCATCTTCCAAAAGCACTGGTCCTGACTCAAGCTGGCCTCTGGTTCTGTAACTGGTAGAGGCAGCAATGAGCTATCGTTATTAAAACCTTTGGAAAAGAAGTTGGGAAGGAGACAGGTTTGTGGATTCTGGAGGAAGGTAATAAGAATGAATAGGATGAAAATACATGGTGTATGTATATAAAATTTTCAAAGAATATATTTTAAAAGCATTATCACTGGGAGAATTCTAAGAGAGGCACACATATAATCCCCCTGAGAAGGGAAAGTAAACAAGATCTTAGTAAATTGGCCACTTTTGTGGAGTTAGTGAGAAACCAGGAACTAAGGAAACTCCCAGGAAACCTCAAAAATGACCCCAGCTAAGAATCTAAGCAGTAGTGGAGAGGGCATGCTACACGGCCCTTCCCCTGTATTCAGACGGACGACTACCATAATTGTCATCATAGAACTTTGATCCAGTAACTGATGGAAGCAGTTGTAAGATTGACAGCTAAGCACTGAGCCAAACCCCCTGAGTCCAGTCATAGAGAATGAGGAGAGACAAAATGAGCAATGAGGTCAAGACCAAGATGGGGATACCCAGAGAAACAGCTGACTCAAGCTAGTGGGAGCTTACTGACCCCAAACAGACAGCTGACGAAATATCATAAGGACAAACTAGGCCCTCTGAATGTAGATGACAGTTGTTTAGCATGGGACCACTTGCAGTGGAACCAATATTGATCCCTAATGAAGAAACTGACTCTTTGGAGCCCATTCTCTAAGGAGGGATACTTTGTTCAACTTAGGTACAGGGGAACTTGTCCTGTCTTAAGTGATGTAACAGACTTTGTTGAATCAGCATAGGAAGTCTCACCCTCTCTGATGAGTGGATGGGGGTGGTGTGGGTAGAAGGTAGGAGGGGTGGAAGGACTGGGGGGAGAGGAAACTGGGATTGTTATAAAAAATAAGATTGTTTTAAAAAGAAAGGATTTTTTAAAAAAAAGTATTATCACAATATAAAACTTTTTGTCCATGAGAAACATTAGAATATAAATTATACCCATCCAAGGTTGCTATTGTTTATCCCATAATATAAATATTCCTATAGTGGAAATGAGAAACGAGAAATTCAGCAATAGGAAACCATCCATGGAGAGGCAGATAGGACCCACTTTTGGGGACTTTCTGGATGAGAAATTCTGCTTTGTTGCCTCAACAAAGAGTATAATTCTGCTCATATTTGTAATTCCCAAACTTGATGAGGGTACCTGTTGTTTGTCCTTTCATTGGGGCTACTGCTGTGCACTGTTGCAAACATTAGATAAGAGATTTGCTATCTACCTACTGATTCTATGTGTTACTTGTTATTTATTCCTTTTCTTTTCTTTGCATTATACTTAATACATTAACTCACTCAAAAATCAAACATACAGAACATATATATGTGGAGAATGCTCTAAAAAACTAAAGTGTCTAAGGAGAAAAAAAAATGACCCGACCTTTCTTGTTTTCATTTTTTCTGTGATTGTGTTCTATTATCCTTTTATAACATTAAAAGAGGAAGAATGTCCCTGGTAATGCATATTTTAGGAATTGGATGTATGAGGCACAGAGTGGGGAAGAGAACAGGGAAAAACAGTGGAGCAAAACCACTACATTAGGGGTGACAGCTAGTTTATTTCTTCTTGATTTTTTTGGCCTGAAATTAATTCAAATAAGTAAAATAAATTCAATTACTTTCTCTAGCTCATCCAAAGCCCAAAAAGATTTTATAGATTCTGTGATTTACTTTCACAGTAGCATGTCTAGAGAGAAGTACTCTCATTTCCACTGATAGAATGCCTGAAGAAGTTATCCAAGGCTGAAAGTTCTCAAGCAAAAATTAATGTTTAGTATGTGCTTTGGGTTTATTTGACAATTTTGTTCACCAGAGAAGTTGACCATTTACCCATATTTTCCGTAGACAAACTGTAGTTCACATCTGTCTAGATCTTTATAATACCCTTTCTATTGATGGTTACCTGAAATGACACTAAAATCCTGATATCAAAGCATCAAAGAAGGTTTGTCAATAAGCCTTCCTCTAAGCATCAAGAGAAAAAAAGATGAAATATTTAAGTCATATGTGTGAACTTGAACCCCAGAAAGAAGATCACAAATATTTGTCTACTGTAGATTTTGATATTCTTGACATATCTTTAACCCTCAACCTTTGTTGGTTAGTCCTATGTCAACTGGACACAAGATAGAGTCACCTGAAAAAAGTAAACCTTACTTGAGAAAATGCCTCCAAATAGACTAAGTTATTGATGGGAGAAGTCACTGTGGACGTTTCTACCCCTGTACTGGGGTCCTGGGTTCTATAAGAAGTCAACGTGAGCAAACCATGGGTAGTAAGCCAGTAGGTAGCCTCTTTCATGGCTTCTTCATCAGCTCTTGCCTCTGGGTTCCTACCCTGATTCAGGTCTTGCCTTGACTTCCTCAAGTGATAGGCTATAATCTCAAAGTATAATCCAAATAAGTATTTTTCTTCTCAAATTGATTTTTGCCCATGGTCTCTCATCAATAAAAACCTTAAGACACAACCCTATTTATTCCATTCAGTATTAATATGTTCTCTTCTGAATTCTGGGTGGCTCTTTCTATGGACCAGATAAGTATGTGTTCTAATCATAAGCAATCAATTATTGACCTTAACAGAGAAGGTGGTTATTGCTGACCAAATTGTCAAATAAGTCAAATTCCTCATTGCACGTAAAGCAAGCTGTATGCTTGACTAGTGAGGTACAGTCTACCATGAAAACCATCTCAAGGTGATTTGCACAAAGCAAACACAACTACAAACAAAACAACCCACACAGTATATTATCCTCTAAATTCATCTCTTCCAGACAATAATTTCTTTTTCACATTTCTCTGCTGGACTGATACCACAAGAACCACATCCGGCAGTTATCACAGAGCCAGAGCATCAGGAGCCTCAAAGCACAGGAAGAAACACACACAGGTGAAATCCGCAAAGGAGGAGACGGAATGGTCAGGTGAAAATCAGTCTTTGTGTGACCGGACTAGGTTTCCTGACTGTCAACCTTAGGAAAGGTGGATCAAAAATTTGGTAAATCAGAGCTTTATTTAAGTTATGTATCTCTCTTAGATGCAGGATAGAGCTAAGCATCTTTCTTCTTCATTATATTCTGAGTAAAATGACCATTTCAGACTCCACTTTTGATCAGTAATCCCCTAATGCAATTTAACAGAGCTTACTCAGAGCAGTGCAGGTACTGTCAAATGAAATAAGAAATCTTTCAGGAAACTGGAAATTCCTGGTCCTCAAACCTTAGAAGGGAGCAATGCAGGCTCAAATAGGACAAATTTCAAAACTGTGTGGTGAAAAGAATTTTTTCCTTCTCAGTATTTTTTTAATTCGTATTATTATATGTGATAGAAATAACAGGAGAGTACATTTGAACATTACACAAAAATGGGGAAATATAATTAACACGGTTAATAAGTATAATGCAATGTAGTTCTATGATTTTTAGTATGCAGTCTAAGAAGTAACAATCAATTCTGAAGTTGTTTCATTACCTGAGAATTTGAACCACTCACACTTTTTCAACGTGACTTTGAACTTGCCTCATATAGGCTTTATGGTAATATAAACACAACTCTTTACAATATAGAAAACCTGTCTCTGTCTTATTTTAACTTTAATAAAAATAGCTTCTAGTTTGTCTTCACTATAAGTTAGGTCTTTTGTATATGACTCTAAATGAAAGAATACAACATCTTAAAAATAAGGTAAATTCTTTATAAGCTCAAATTTGTCTTATGTGTGTATAATCATGTGAGTATGTTGAAATATTTAAAAAGATGCTAAAATTGATTGCACTTTATGTCATCACTTTAGGATTATTTCATAATTCTAGCTGTTTTTCTTACTAAACAGTGCTGTGAGTCTCTGTGCTCTTCTTTACCACATTTCTATTCAACACTGCCTGTTTGGTCCCTGTCTCCTTCGGGGTGTTTTTAGGGCTTAGTATTCAGTCACATTTTTAAAATCTACTCAGATAGTCACACATTCCAATGATGTGACATGGTTTGCTACAGCAGTTTCTATAAACTCACACACAAGACAGTTCATGTTAATAAAGGGTTCAGATTCAGAGATTACAAATCCTTAATTATTAAAATAATTTGAATATTTATTCAGATTCCAATAAATAATATAGATTTTTATAAATAACAATAATTCATAAAATATTATTAAAATAACTTAGATGTCTTTTAGAATATAAAGACTGATTAATAAGTTGATGTAGCTTTGCCATGAAGAGTTGTTGTCTTCTTTCCTTAGCTTGACTTATTTCTGATGATCCAGTGCTTCATATTTAATTGTGTTAACTGCAAACATGTTTGAAAGCATTTAAATTATCCTGAAAGCTTATAATCATTTTTCCTGTACTGTAAAAGTGTGAAAGTTGTTGACCCTGTCTGCAGACCTTCACTTCTTTATTTTATCTTACTTCACACTGTAGATTTACAAAACTGGGCTAGAAACTGTAGTTTTCAATTTTCCATTAAAAACTATCAGAGTTGTAAGGAATCAATTCATTTTTTCACCCAATTCCACAGCAGACATAATGTGTATTTTCACGAAAATGACAAATATAAGTATGAATTGCTAAATTTCTAAACAAAATTAAAAGTAGATAAAAAAGAAAAGTAAGAAACTTAAGATCCTGGAAGTATAGAGCATCTCCTGCGGTACAACTGTTCTTTTGACATGCAGCTTAGAAAATGAAAGTCAAAACTGGAATGCACACTCACCTACATAGACACACACAAAATGACAGGAATGACTCAGACATATCTCCTTGTATTTGCTGAAGTTTTACTATCTCCTGAATAGTTAAGATTTTTCAATATCAATTCGGTAGTGATACTCTGACTGAGTGAGACTTGTAAAGTTTTTTTTTTCAGAAATTTTAGGAAACAGAATTGGGACTTTGCAGAATAGAATATGATAAATCAAAGAATATTTTCCTACCTTTTTTTCTTTGACTGGTAAAAGATCACCTTGTTATGTCAACTGTTTTCTTGCTGCTAAAATGTGATATTTGAACATGGAAAATAATATGACCCTTTACGAACAGGAAAATGATAATAAAATATGAGAACATAAGTGTTTCTTCCTCCTAACTATCCTGATTTGCATTGTTTGAATTCTATATGTCCTTAACACTATACAGAATAGTAAATCCATTTTCAGACACCCTTGAAGCTATATATCACCTTTTGACTAAATTACAGCCAATGTAATGTTATGTATTTGTTATGGAAGTACCTAGGAATGCTTTATGTCATAGAGTGTGTACAAACTTTGTTTTCTCCATTTACGTTTTTCTTCATTCTATCCTGTGCTGTAAAAAATAATGGCGCTTTCATGTATCATGATGACAAATCAATGTTGTAAAGATATTCCTGCCTCAGTCATGAGGTATTTATTGTAGAGTCCTGACACATAACCAGATAGGAGTTAATTTCTATATTGCTTGAGAAACTAAGATATTTGCTGAACATATGACTAATAAACAGCACACTTCCTGAAATTATAAGTCCTCTAACTATAATTCTGTAATTGTAAAGCTAGTAAATTTATTATGAAACAGGTAGTAAATAAAAAGACTTCTGTTTTTTCTGGGTATGCCAACTGTAGAAATCTATAACTTCGTGTCTGGAAAGTTTGAAAGAGACAAATAAACATATAAAAAACTGAGCCATAGGAAGGAGCTTGAAAGTTAGTGAAAGGGCAAAAGATAATTTCCTCCTGAAATTGTAAGATCACTGAAAAGAGTTGGTTAAAAGGTTCTGACTTTTCCCAGACTTAGTTTATCTTTTAAAGTTAAAATAAAGTCTTGGAGGCCACCTGGTTTATAAAGGACAGAAATTCATTTGAACCATAATTCTAGAAATTGATGGATAAGAAAGAAGGGCAATGGATTCTGGGAAGATGCTTCCTACTTTGTTTATCTATGGCAGAAAGGATGAACATAAGGATTTTGTGCAGAGATCAGAGCAGAGAGAGAATAACTCTCATAATAAATTTGCTCCTGCAATATCACCATGATCCACTTCCTTATCTGTTTATCAGAAATAGTTCTCATGTCCTAATCACCTCATAAAGCCTGCTCCTACCAATACAGTTACTATGACAATTAAATTTCTACACATATCTTGGAGAGGCTATCCAAGGCCCAGTACTTACTGTCTTAAGAAGATATTTAATTTATTGTCAAGGTAACCAGTTTGGATTAGTAAAATTGAAATGGATAAAATTTTTCATATAAAAGACCAGAGAACATATACTTAAAATCAAGGTTTAAAGAGATTTTTCTGCTAAGGGAACATAACTACAAATTTTACTAGACAAAACAAATAATTTATAGTGTTATTAAATAGATCTCCTTGTTCCACAGAACCTGAGCTAGATTGGTCAACAAACAGCAGTAAATTGTAACCCAAGGAAACCTCAGGGTTCTAAAATATATATCAAAGAGAAGAAATCACAAACCACAAAGAAAAACAAAATTCCTTCCAAGGGCACGGAATATACAAAGAACAGAAAAAAGTAAACCTTCAAAATAGACAAAGAACTCCAGAAACTGATCATTAAAAGAACAAATAATCTAATAAAAACATGGAGTACAGACCTAAACAGAGAACTCTCAACATAGGAATCTGAAATGGCTGAAATATACTTTAAGAAATGCTCAACATCCTTAGTCATCAGAGAAATGAGAATCAAAACAACTCTGAGATTCCCTCTTACACCAGCAAGAATGGCCAAGATCAAAAATACTGATGACAACTTATGCTGGAGAGGTTGTAGAGTAAAGGGAACACTTATGCATTGCTGGTGGGAATGGAAACTGGTACAACCCTTTTGGATGTCAGTGTGGCGATTTCTCAGAAAATTAGGAAACAACCTTCCTCAAGATCCAGTAATACCACTTTTGGATATATATCCAAAGAATGTTCAATCTTGCCACAAGGACATGTGCTAAAATGTGTTTATAGCAGCATTGTTTGTCATAGCCAGAACTTGAAAAAAAACCTAAGTGCCCCTTGACTGAAGAATGGATAACGAAAATGTGGTACATTTACACAATGGAGTTCTACATAACAGAAAAAAATAATGACATCTTGAAATTTGGAGGCAAATGGATAGAGCTAGAAAACATAATATTGAGTGAGGTAATCCAGACCCAGAAAGTTAATTATCATATGCATTCACTTTTAAGTGTTTTTTTTTAAACACTTAAAATCACAAATCCCTACAAATCACAATCCCAGAGAATTAAGACATCAATGTGGACTCTAAGAGAGACATACATGGATATAATCTACATGAAAAGTAGTAAAATTCAAGATCTCCTGAGTAAATTGGGAGCATGGGGATCATGGGAGATGGTTGAAGGGGAGGAGTGAGGTAGTGAAGGGAGCAGAAAAAATGTATTGCTCAATAAAATTGACAAAAAATGGTTAAAAAAAAAGGAACTGTTCATTTTCATCATTATTATAAGAAAATCATAAGGATTGGAGAGTACAAAGACTGTTTTCAGTAGCTTTATTAGTCATTTTTGTTTGTTTTTTACTGCTTTATTATATTATGTTGTGCGCACCATTTTGACTTTTGGTTTGTTCATGATTCTGTGTCTACAATCAAAGTAAGAGTCATTGGATATTTCCTAAAATGTTCTACCTCTCTGTTGTTGCTTTTGGTATATGAATGTGTAGATAACGAAGCTAAGGATGAGATTAACACTCAATAAGTTTTGAACATAACAATAGTGAATTGTCAACAGTTAGGTATAATGAACATTATGTTTTATAATAGATTGTATAGCTTGTTAAATTAGCAATGGCAATTGCACAAACGGGTAGGGATATTTGTGCAATTGCCATTGTTTTATATGATTTCAAAACCTGATTATCTTAGAAAGTACATATAAGTAGAGCACACTATATCAGCCTTTTTATTGTACTTAATGCCATCCAAGTTGAGCCATGTGCCTTAAATGGCAGCATTGCATTTTCCATCCCTCTTACTCATCATTCTCCTCCTCATAATTAAAACTGGATATGAGAAATCTTCACTTTGTTTATTGCAGCTTTGTTCAGAAGAGTCAAGATACAAAGTCAAACCAATGTTCTTCACTTAATGAATGGATAAAGTAAATGTGATACAGTCAAACAATGAAATAATATAACTAAATTTCTTCCCCTCCTTTTCTACCTTTTTGTTAGTAGGCAGATATACAAGGAGTCACAGCATAGCTTGTATTTAAAAATATTTTAGGATATAGATCTCATTGATGTCAATACAAAATCCACTGATCTATATTGCACATAATAACAAACATAGTATTTATAAAGGGAAGTAATTACTATACTTTCTCAATTGAATTATATTCAATATTTCTTGTTTCTCGCAGGATAACAAAACTATATTTACCCACTGACTTTCAAATTTAACTAATATAAATGAATTATATCTTAGATAGTATCTGAGTTAGAGATTCTATTGCTGTGAAGAGATACCATGAGGACAGCAACTTTTATAATAGAAATATTTAATTGAGTGGCATACAGTTCAGAAGTTCAGTCCATCATCGTCAATGTGAAACATGGTTGTATGCAGTAAGATATGGTGCTAGTGAAGGAGCTGAGAGGTATACATTTTGCTATTCAGGCAACAAGTGATCTGTCTTAGTGGGTGTGGTATGAGCATTAGGAGACCTCAAAGCTCTCCTCCACAGTGACATACTTACTCCAACAAGGCCAATCATATTCCAGTAAGGTCACACTTCCTAGTAGTGGCATTCTCTTTAGGGGCCATTTGTTTCAAACAAACACAGAGAGGTATAATAATAAACTCATGACAATTTCAAGTAAGTAAGCTGGACAGTGGTGGCTCACACCTTTAATCCCAGCACTTGGGAGGGAGAGGCAGGCAGGTCTCTGTGAGTTCGAGACCAGCCTGGTCTACAAGAGCTAGTTCCAGAACAGGCTCCAAAACCACAGAGAAACCCTGTTCAAGAAAAACACAACAAAAAAAAATTCAAGTAAAAGCACAATAATTATCAAAAAAAAGTTTACACATGACAAAATGCAGTAAGAACTTATATTAAAGCTCTACAGTGAGACACAAAAGCAGTATGTATGTATACATACACACACACACACACACACACACACACATATATATGAATGACAAGGATTTATTAGGTTGATTTAGATATTCAAAGAGGAATTATCATCCCACCAGCCATCAATAGGCTTGAGATCCAATGAAGCTGGCATATCTTTATTCCAGGAAGAAGGATTGCTCAAATTAAGACTGAAACCAATGATGTATACTTACATACAGCCTGGTTCAGAACCCCCAAACCTGAAAAGTCTTGGAGAGCCGCTGGTACAGTCTGTACTCTAAAGGTGAAACATTGGAGTCTTATGTCCACTTTCAACTGCAGAAGAAAAACCTGCCAGGATAAGAAAGTTTTCTTTTTTAAATCATGATTATAGCAATGATGACTCGATTCTAAATATGATAATATTTTGGAATTAAACGGTGGTTTAATATGTTACTTTGAGCATGAAGCCAGCAAGCATAAATATGGTCCATCCTTGTAAAAGGTTTTTCACAGTAACTCTAGAGTGGATAAAAGCTAAGAAAAGTCAAGGTTATTAATTTTTGCAAAAAGGACTACTGAAGGAGAAGGGATTTGTACATATTTACTCTCTCACAATGCCTTCTTACTTCCAATACTATCATGCAACTGAAACATAAAGCTCATGCATTCACTATGGATTTTCTCATATATATTTCTAAGGTGTATTAATTTAGGTGATGGTTTAGCATATTCAGAAAAGTATCATCTATATACATCTATATGTATTGGTTTTAGTGCTAAAACTCAGCAGTTTTTGGGTTTTGCCTTGCAAAGCCAAATGGACCCCTGTAGGAAAGCCACCTCAATCTTATGTATGGGGAGAGGGACAACCAATTTTTGGACAGAACTTTCACTATTATTTATAACCACACAACTAATTAAATGAAGATGCAAAATATTGGGCATATGGAAATATCTAGTTTTACTATTTAAATATAAATTATAACATACTGTATTGAAGAACTCAGAATCAGATAGACTGGTAGTTACTTGAATTCCCAGCAGGTCAGCAAGTAAGGAAAAGACAAGAAATAAGGAATTGAAGATCATGTTAAACTACACACAAATTTTAAGATTAGAATAATCTACAATGCACCCTGCTCCTAAAATAAAAATAAAACAATATTAACAATAAACAATAAACTTAAAATTCTATGTCATCTTATAAGCAAAGATAGGATTATGTAGAAACACACAGAACAGTCACATGAATTACAGTAAAGTATATCAATATTACTGGACAAGTTGTGAGTTGATAGTTAGGGATATGATGAATGTCAACAGGTATATTTAGTTTTTTTGTATAGGAAGATGTCATTGGTTTCGGTCTTCCATTTCAGTAAAATTTGTCTTAAATGTTCAGAGGAAATGTTTTCAGTTGGTAAACCTTATTTAGTGTTAACATGTTCTCTCCTTCCAGCACAACCTTTGAAAGATCAATGCCAGGCATTTATTTTTATTCTTCTCTCATCAATATACTCCCAACGCAGTCTCCCTTCTTCCCTTTATCCAGTTCCCCACCCACACTTATCCTATGCTGCACATCTGCCCTCCTCTGCTTCCCATCAGAAAAGGTCAGGCCTCCTAGACATATCAACCAAACACACCATATGAAGATGCAATAAAACCAGGCACAAACCCTCATATCAAGGCTGGACAAGGCAACCCAGTAAAAGGAAGAGTCCAGCAAGCAGGAAAAGAGCCAGAGACACCTCTACCCCCTCTATTAGGAGTTTCACAAAACACCTAAGCTAAATGATCACAGTATGTATGCAGAGAACCTAACTCAAACCCATGGAGACTCTGAGATTTCCACTTCAGTCTCTCTGAGTGCCTATGAACCTTCCTTATTTTGATGTTGTGGGACGTGATCTTTTGGTGTCCTTCACACTAGGGATCCTACAATTTTCCTCCCCCTCTTGTGTGGGAATTTCTCCAAACTTCATCTCATGTTTGGGTGTGGGTCTCTGCAACTGTTCACATCAGCTGCTGCTGGAAGCCTTTCTGATGACAATTGGACTAAGCATGGATCTATGAGATTAACAGAATATTATTAGGAATACTTTCACTGATTTTGTTTCAGCTGTATTTTGTATATCCTAGGTCTCTGAGTCACCCATAAGAGTCTATGTCAAAACTTACATTTCCTTATATTTTCTCTGATGCAGTCTTTCTGTAGAATTTATATATATAGTAGTTTTGTAGCCTAAACTAGTTTTAGGATTGAAATTCTCCTACCTCTACTCCCAAGCACTGGATTATTAGCATGCGTTCGAATTTGCTCTTTTCAAATATAACTTTTTCTTTATTTTTTGAGAATTTCACATATAGGTAATGTATGTACATGATTTATTATTCCCAGTTCTTTTGTTTCTTCCCATGTTCCCACTCCCTCTCAAAATCCATGCCCTCTTATACATTGCTTATTATTATTGTACATATACTTATGTAAATACAACCTACACAGTCAGTTGGTGCTTCTAGCTTATATATGTGTTTACAGCTGAATATTTGGGAGTGGCTATCCTTTAAGGGACTCATGCTCAGATAATACTAATAATGAACTAACAAGGTACTATGACAGAGGTACTGGACTTAGTGTTTCTCATGCCGAATGATTTCTCTTAGCCTTTTTAAACAGTTACCTTTAAACTATAATCAACTATTTGAAAGCAACTAAGATTCACAGAAGATTGCAAAAAATACATAAAATAAAGAAAACATAATATGAGTCATTTAAAATTTTAAAAATTATCACAAACGAACTTAATATTATAATTGAAAATGCCAACAATTAAATTTCAGAATTTATGGAGACTGGCTATACTGTATGTTCTCTTAGCACATCTGCAGTTGCATTTGCTAACTCTTAAGAAAATGGACATGTTAGATAAGAGAGTAAGCTTAGATGGCAAGTCAGTGTACTGGGTAGACTTTTAACTAGGCTAGTGACTATTCCTCATATTAGCTAACGACTTATTTATTAATCAGCCTTAGGGGAATCATGGATCTTATTCAGTTCCAAGTTTATAGTGATTTAATAAATGTAAGTGATCCTTGGGTCTGGAATACATCATTCACAGAAATTTGAGGGTCATCACCAAATTCTCTAGGATGCTCTTTCCCTCTCACATCATGCATATCTTGGGGTTGAAACTTAGAGGTTTCTTTATTAGAAATCATAAGAGGAATTGCTAGCTTGCCTGAGCAATGACATTGCTGGATATCCCTCTTACAGAATCAGATATTGATACAGATTACCTTAAGTATCCTCCAATATCCTACTAGCCATGTCTCATAAACTCATAAAGATCGTGTTCAATTTACAAAATATGCATTATTCAGTCTTATATAAAATCACCCGTTAGGTTCAACCTACCCCTGGACCCAGCAATACCACTCTTGGGAATATACCCAAGAGAGGCCTTATCATACAACAAAAGTATATACTCTACTATGTTCATAGCAGCATTGTTTGTAATAGCCAGAACCTGGAAACAACCTAGATGCCCTTCAATTGAAGAATGGATGAAGAAAGTAATGAATATATACATATTAGAGAACTACTCAGCAGTAAAAAACAAGGACTTCTTGAAGTTTGCAGGCAAATGGATGGAAATAGAAAACACTATCCTGAGTGAGGTAAGCCTGACCAAAAAAAAGAAACATGGGATGTACTCACTCATATTTGGTTTCTAGCCATAAATAAAGGGCATGGAGCCTATAATTCGTGATCCTAGAGAAGCTAAATAAGAAGGTGAACCCAAAGAAAAACATATAGGCATCCTCCTGAATACTAACCTTCACCAGGCAATGAAAGGAGACAGAGACAGAGACCCACATTGGAGCACCGGACTAAAATCTCAAGGTCTAAATCAGGAGCAGAAGGAGAGAGAGCATGAGCAAGGAACTCAGGACCGCGAGGGGTGCACCCACACACTGAGACAATGGGGATGTTCTATCGGAAACTCACCAAGGCCAGCTGGCCTGGGTCTGAAAAAGCATGGGATAAAACCGGACCTGCTGATCATAGCGGACAAAGAGGACTACTGAGAACTCAAGAACAATGGCAGTGGGTTTTTGATCCTACTGCACATATTGGCTTTGTGGGAGCCTAGGCAGTTTGGATGCTCACCTTACTAGACCTGGATGGAGGTGGGTGGTCCTTGGACTTCCCACAGGGCAGGGAACCCTGATTGCCCTTTGGGCTGACGAGGGAGGGGGACTTAATTGGGGGAGGGGGAGGGAAATGGGAGGCAGCGGTGGGGAAGAGACAGAAATCTTTAATAAATAAATAAATAAATTTATGGACAGATTACTGAAATGCTCCTACTTCTCCACTAATATTAACTCCTCTTAGATCTGATGGTGAAAATTAGGGGCAAATGTTTATTCGTATACAGAGACTTACAAAAAATTTTTAATTTGTTTAGGTCCTTTAATGAAAAAGAAAGAAAGAAAGAAAGAAAGAAAGAAAGAAAGAAAGAAAGAGAAGAAAGACAGAAAGAAAAAGAGTAAATGGTTTAATTGTTGCAAATATATATACAGAGAAAGCCCTTTTCAATGCTGAACAGCTCAGAGGTAAACAGTTTTGTCTTAAACCATAAGTTTCTTAAAACAACTGAACTATGATTTCATTGCGTCATTTTTCTTGTTTTCTTGTAGATGTCTTTAAGCTCTTTTAGATTCAACGTCTTTCTCTCTTATCTTTGGCTGGTCGGGAACTTACTGTGTAGAGCAGACTAATTGTGAACTTGTGGATTTATGTTATCCTCTGTCTCTCCAGTGCAGGTTTTATATGTGTGAACCACCATACCTGAATTTTTTACTCGAAAAAATACGTAATCCACATTAAAATTCATCATCTCTCAAACAGAAGGTTAAGATTTTATGCATAATAATAAAGATGTATAATGTATACTTCTCTTGTACACAAAATTATTTGTATAATTTAAATGTAAAATTGTTTTTGATTTATTTGACACAGTACTCATTTAGTTGTATATAATTTCATGCATATGGATGTGTATATGCATGGCTTTGAACTTTAGTTTCTGCAGTATGTACAGATGTACTTCTTATTAAATATATAAATAACAAGCATTTTCTATAGTGTCAAACTACTGTAACTATGAGTTTCTTTTTAATAGTTCACAGTCGTTGCTTACAATGTACCTTTATTAACTCTCACCAGAAGAGACAACACAGATGGCGGCAGACACAGGCATCCAATGCAGAGGACCTAATGCATATCCATTCTTTGTCCGTTTAATAAATTGTGCTGTTGGAGCTCAAACTCACTTTTGGCTCTTTGAATTACAGAGGTAAATGGACTCTTGTAAGAGCTCACCACTCGTGGAGATGAGCAGAGGAGCAATAAATTTGCTGAGTGCATTTTTACATTTATCTTTTCCTTTTTAGCGTAATTCTTTATTAACTATTTGGGAATATCACATTATGAATCACAATCCCACTCACCTTCCAGTCCCTCCATATCTGTTTCTCACCACTGCAGCATGTACCCCTAAAAGAACCTTATTCAAAATTAATTAAAAACAAAATAAAGAAACAAACAAAAACTCACCTTACCCCTTTATAGGTAGGTCTTCATTCATCCTATGGGGACCGGCATCTGTGGTGTGATATTGCGGAGTCAGTGCTGAGTCACTGGTCTGGGTCGAAGCCTATGGCACACCATCACTGGACCCTCACCAAAACTCATCTCAGACATCTTGCTGTTGCTCCCAATCTCTTACTATCTCAAATGATCATCTGAATATTTTTCTTATGTATGCAAAATAAAGTAGTTATAAATTGATATTATTATCATACTGTGTAAATATTTACATCCTTTCAATGGCTAAAAGGATTCAGGGGAGAGATATTGGTCTTCTCTGTTTGTTGTTTCTATCTCCTTGGTTTTAGCATTTTTACGTAGTAAAAGTATTCAACACATGCCATAATAACAAATGTTAATTATTTCCTTCATATAGTATCAACCCAGTAGAACCAAGTTCCTATCTGTACTAGCCGGAGAATATCTAAGGAATTATTCAGCACTGAAGTTACTGAATAAATATTTGAACTTTCCATGAAGTCCCTCAAAGGAAAGAAAATTATGAATGGTGTTGGGGGGAGAAACAAAAATTATTCAAGAAGGTAATATTTTTATTTGCATTTCGGCTTTATCCACATGAATCTAAAACTCTAAAATGACCAACTCACCTTTTGCCCCCCCAAAAAAAATGATTGATGATTATATTAAATACAACAACATGAATTAACATTATGGCTGAAATTCAATATCTGCAGATCTTTTTACTTCAATTTGCAAGAAAAGTATAGTTTCTTTTTGAAAAATTGACTAAAACTGTTTAAAAAACATTCAATATCTTGAATTATAAGCCTGGAATTCCCAACTCAGTGCCACATTTAAGTGATAGCAAACAAATCTAGTTAATGTATAAATAAATATTATTCCTATCCTGTCGAATTAGATGTCCTTAAAAATCCATTTCAGTATGAAAATACAGCTCAGTTTTGGATGTCTGGCTCACACAGGTCATGGTCCAATACAAAAATACTAAGGGAAGAAAAAAACAAGCAAAAGCAAATGATGAAGTCTTTCAAATAATTTTAAGTTTGGAAGAATTATAATAATTTGCTGTTGGTTTAATCAATGATTAATGGCAGATGGTTAGCAACATCTGGCTATACCACAAGCCATCAGCTTTAAACTTATGTGTCAAAATGAGTATTGATAGTATCCAGAGACTAAGAAGCATAACAGCATTAATATGTGAGGTAGAACAGGAGATGGCATGTTAAAAATAAAGTATATATAAATACACATATATTTTTATGTATAATACATAGAAAGTTTGATATAAAGATATATATGTAAGAATATGTATATTCATAGAGACATGTACACCCATCATTCATATTACCATATATATATATGTATATATACATTTCATCAGCTTGAGAGACATCATTGAAGCTTTTTATTTCAAAGTTTTTTTCTTGTTATTTTTTAATTTTGTCAATATTGGTAAACAGCCTATGAAAGGGGTATATTGGCCTAAGGTGAGAAATAAATGTTATAAGTAAAATTTGGTTGTATAAATAGGGTTCCTAACATTACATCCACAAATATAAATGACCTATAGTCATGAAACTGTCCTGATTAGTCAATACATTTTTCTTTGTCCAATATTTCTAGACTATCTTTTAAATCTTTTAAGCTATTAAAAATACATTGTGATTTAACATTGTGGAAATTCTACTCCTTTCATAATTTATCTGAATATTCTTGTGGCTCTCTAGAGTAAAAGGGAGAGAAATAAGGGTTTAAAATATCTTGTGGATTAGTTCCTTTAAGCATCAATTTCATGACAATCTATAATTAATTAGTGTTGTTTACAATATTTTATATTCTACTCCCCCAGATTAAAGGGCTGGATTTCACACAAACATAATAGGCACATATCAGAGTAAGAGAAGTGGAAGAGAGCAGATCTACTGACTGGTCCTCCTGGGAAGAAATAGAATTTGATTCAGGTGTCTACTTGCTGCTTTTATTCACGGCAAAGAAATGAACTAATGCCAGTCATTCACATGAAACAACATGGTTCAGGAAAAGAGCGTTTTTCACTAGGATAAATAACCTCCCTCTTCTGAATAGAAAGCCCACAACACAAACCTGGCAAAAGTTGCTAATAATAGGTTTGCTCAGCTGAAAGGGAGATGTAGCATTGCTTCTCTTCCAGGACAGGAATGATTAAAATGACTCCCCACACCAGGTGCTGTGTGGAGCTTCTGACCTTCAATGTTTAGAGGTGTTCCTTTAGTTTTGCAAGGATAAACCGTGCCATCCTCTGCCTCCACGAAGTGTAATTTTAGTGGCCTGGATTGTGAATGAGTGCAGTCACTTCTTTTGCCGTTACAGCTAAATTAACAGCAGGAGATTCCAAAACCTCATCCATAAAAGCTGGATGAGCATCAAGAGAATTAGAAAAGATGCCAACATTTGTATATATTGCAGACTGTGAGTATGAATCTGCAGCCTGGTATTTGCATTCACATTCATTTAAGAAGAGACTATAAATTTGATGGAATATATTAATATTGTACCCAATGCCTTATGATATCCTTAAAAATAAGTATAAGGGTACTGCATAACTTTGAGTGTCACCATTGCTTTTGGTGATAAGACACTGGAATTTGAACACGGTTTAAAATTCACATACTGATATGCAAATATGTTGGAATATAGTGTGTTTTCTATTGTGGTCTTGGAATGAAAGAAAGGGAATTAGGAATATATATATGCTGTCCTCATTGTAATCTGCTACAAGAAACAAGAACATAGCTGTTTTGAATGAACAGCAATGTAATTAAAAGTGCATTGTTTGCTTTTTGATGTTGTGCTGTGTGTGTGTTTTATTTTCTTTCATCATTAGTTGATATGTCTCTTCATCCATCTATTTATATGATTGTGCACACATTAGTAGCAAAGGCTCTTCAATGCTTAGTATAAACTACTTTTGCAAAGTATGTATTTTATATTTTTATGCATCTAATTTTAGCAAGTCTACAAAGCAATGGATGACAAATAATTATTGCAATTCTATAAATAAGAGTATATTAAACTCACAGTCCTAAGGACTTAAAGCACTGGTTCTCAACCTTCTTTAGTTATAGGTGCTCATGTTGTGGTGAGTTCCAAATATAAAATTATTTCATTACTCTTTCATAACTATAATTTTGCTACTGTTATGAATCATAACACAAAATTATGATGATATATAATTCTCCGAAGGGGTCACCACCCATAGGTTGTGATCTGCTGACTTAAAGTGAAATAGTGGAACATGTTTTTAAAAAGTGAGACAGGCTAAGAGTACAGTATGGAAGAACACTTTCCTAGCAGGTGTTAAGCCTTCTGCTTCATTCCCATTATCCAAAACAAAAATTATCAACAGCAAATAGTTTAAAAAATAAAATGGCCCTTTTGTAGGTATTGAAGGTAAAAAAAAAAAAATCAGTCAGTGACAAGAGATGACCAGTAGGAGTTCAGTATCCAGCATTATTTGGAGATTTTATTAAGATAGCCTTCATATATTATAGAAAGTGTCCACTACATTAGGGTTCCATACAGGTTTCAAATTGAGTTGTTCGCCAAAGAGTACCGTAAAAATCTTCAAACAACCCAAACTGAGCCAAGAAAACAGGTTTCTTTCTACAAACTGACCTTAAGACACCATTGATGTAGGCAACACCTACATAACTCATTGAACATGGAAACATCAAGTTGTTGCTTTACATAGAAAGTTCACCCCCATGTTGTAGAAAGGTACTATTAATGTTACCCAAAAAGCAAAGACCAATGCAGTCACAAAATCCTAGTTCTATAATCTATCCTGATTGCAAAATATGTCATTACCTTGTGGAAGAAACCAACTCATGTGCGATTGACTTAGGACCTTCTCCATGAGACAGAACCCACACTGACACTGCTTGAGTGACCAAGAAACAGAGTCTAGAAAGCCCAGAGACCTAGGCTGAACCTGATAGAGGAGAAAGTGGGAAGTACTCTACAACAAGTGGGCACAGGATACCACTTCCTACTTATAACCCCAGCAGCACAGACAGTAAGGGCCTCATTGAATAAATGGGACCTACTGAGACTGAGAAGCTTCTGTAAAGCAAAGGACACTGTCGCTAAGACAGAAAGGCGACCCACTGACTGGGAGAAGATCTTCACAAACCCCGCAACTGACAAAGGTCTGATCTCCAAAATATATAAAGAACTCAAGAAACTAGACTGTAAAAGGCTAATCAACCCATTTATAAAATGGGGTACTGAGCTGAACAGAGATCTCTCAACAGAAGAAGTTCAAATGGCCAAAAGACACCTAAGGTCATGCTCAACGTCCTTAGCGATCAGGGAAATGCAAATCAAGACAACTTTAAGATACCATCTTACACCTGTCAGAATGGCGAAAATAAAAAACACCAATGATAGCCTTTGCTGGAGAGGGTGTGGAGAAAGGGGTACACTCATCCATTGCTGGTGGGAATGCAAACTTGTGCAACCACTTTGGAAAGCAGTGTGGAGGTTTCTCAGGAAATTCGGGATCAACCTACCCCTGGATCCAGCAATACCACTCTTGGGAATATACCCAAGAGAGGCCTTATCATACAACAAAAGTATATGCTCTACTATGTTCATAGCAGCACTGTTTGTAATAGCCAGAACATGGAAACAACCTAGATGCCCCTCAATTGAAGAATGGATGAAGAAAGTATGGGATATATACATATTAGAGTACTACTCAGCAATAAAAAACAAGGACTTCTTGAAGTTTGCAGGCAAATGGATAGAAATAGAGAACACTATCCTGAGTGAGGTAACCCAGACCCAAAAAGAGGAACATGGGATGTACTCACTCATATTTGGTTTCTAGACATAAACAAAGGACATTGAGCCTCTAATACGTGATCTTAGAGAAGCTAAATAAGAAGGAGAACCCAAAGAAAAACATGTAGGCATCCTCCTGAATATTAACCTTCATCAGGTGATGAAAGGAGACAGAGACAGAGACCCACATTGGAGCACCGGACAGTAGTCTCAAGGTCCAAATCAGGAGAAGAAGGAGAGAGAGCACGAGCAAGGAACTCAGGAACGCGAGGGGTGCACCCACACACCGAGACAATGGGGATTTTCTACCGGGAACTCACCAAGGCCAGCTGACCTGGGTTTGAAAAAGCCTAAGATAAAACCGTCTTGGGAAAAAACATAGACAATGAGGACTACTGAGAACTCAAGAACAATGGCAATGGGTTTTTGATCCTACTGCATGTATTGGCTTTGTGGGAGCCTAGGCAGTTTGGATGCTCACCTTACTAGACCTGGATGGAGGTGGGTGGTCCATGGACTTCCCACAGGGCAGGAAACCCTGATAGCTCTTTGGGCTGAAGAGGGAGGGGGACTTGACTGGGGGAGGGGGAAGGAAATGGGAGGCTGCGGTGGGGAAAAGACAGAAATCTTAAATAAATAAATAAATTAAAAAAAAGAAAAAAGTCAAATTAGTTAATTATTTTTTAATTTAAACTGAAAATATAATTTCTTTTACAATAACTTTATATTAGGTGAGCACTGAAGCCATTAATGATTATTTTATCTTCAGGGGTTTTAAACTTATTTATTTATATTTTTGTCAGTAATGTTTGGTTCCCTGCTAGGTGTCTGGGCTGTCCAGTCTCTGATTCTGGCTAAGTTCTGCATCACCATTTCAGGCCAATAGATTGTAGGTGAAAGGTTTTGTGGCTGGGTTGATGCACCAGTCCCTCCACTGAAAGGAAACCTTGCCAGGTTACAGAAGATGGCAGTTGGGCTTTACATCCCAACTTACTGAAAGATGCCTTTAGTGTTATCCTAAAAATGATACTCTGTGGAACTGCAGTATTCACAAGGATCTAGAATTACAAGGCTCAAGGAACTAAGTTTCAAAAACAACTCAAAATGCAAGCAGAATAAAACCTGGCAATGACAAGGGAAGGAGTATGTGTATTTCCCATGTCAACTCCTGGATTACTCTGTAAGATAAAACATCAGCAAGAGTGCACCTGCTTTGTTATCTTTCCTGTTTTACCTTTTCTGCTCTAATATTATGGAATCACAGAGCAGCTGATTCTGCATTCTGCCTCTACCAAAGTCAGTAATAAATAATACAGATCCTGAAATGCTCATCTTAAATTCAGAATGTTAGCATGTTCTCAGTTATCACTTAAAAAATGTTAAAGAAGACAAACAAAGAGAGATCACTAGTATTAGTAGCAAAAATAAATAATTTGTCCATTAGAAATGAAGCAACATTTAAAATCTCCAAAACAAGAAGATTTGGGGAAAAAGTAATAAAAATGTAACATTAAAACTACACTCTATCACAAAATTTAATAAAAAGATAACTGAAACAATTTTAAATTATTCATGTAGTAAATAAGTTTCCTGATAGGAATCCTAAGCTCAAATATTGCAAAGATGGTTCAAGGCATAGAAGTGGGATCTAATTTCAAAGGACATATAACACATTAAAAGAAATTTTTTTGACAAGTCTGTTTCTTAGTAGTACTTTTCTTGAAATCTTCTTTGGCGACTCTACCTATCAAATACTAAAAATCTACTCCTGTGTGATTTATAACATGAATTGGACTTTCAACTGAGATTCAATAGCTATATCTGAGTCTTACATTTGAGGGGGAAATCTTGGAAGATGTTCAAGATATGAATCTTTAGTCCGATTACCAGATTCTGTGCTTGTGTCTGTGTCTGTGTGTCATGCTGAGCAAATGGATGTAGAAACACAATACTGACTGCTACGGCTCCTCTAAATCCTGGGATCCATGCCAATGCTCTATTGACAATTTCTGTCATAGAAAGTACACTAGAATGACACAGGGTAAAAGAAGTGTTGGAGTGGTGGCCTGATAGAAGTCATGTGTTATTGTGGAGCTTCTTACAATGGTGATTGAAAAATATGGGAAGCAATATGTGGAAATTATGTGATTTGGAAAACGTGAGAATGTTTACACTAAAAACAATAAAACAATTACTCAAAATTGGCTAAGCTATTTAAAATGGTATTGCACTTATGTGCTGAAACAGATGCATAAGTAAGCATACCATCTTTAGAAGAGGAGTAAAATTTTGAAAAATATTTGTTTAGATTTGTTTAATAAGCAGAATTATTATTTTTTTTGAAAAGGTAAAGCCTAGAAAATGATTGTGCTTTTCTTCTTTTTGTACCTAACATTGGGGAGGATGGCATTCAGCCTTTATGGATAGGAGGAAACTCTATGTCACTCAGAAAGATCACCAGCACATTGCAGGGTAGAGGCAGGCAGACACAACAGACAAATCTAACCCAAGAGACTAACTTCCAGGGTGCCTAAATTCTGTTATCATCCATGCTTTGGAAATTTCAATCCCAGCAAAAGTTTTGGGATTGATATGAACCTTGTCTTCATACATGAAGGAGAACTTGCCATATTCAGCACATATATTTAAGGACAGAGAAAATTAAATGATAAGAACTTCATCAAAAAGTTTAGCACATGTGATTCATTATCACAGGAAGCGTAGGTACCCTTACACACTCAAACAGAAAAACTTCCAGTGGCAAGTGGCCAGACTCAAAATATATAAACAAGTAAGAGTGTATGAATTTAGAAGGATATATTTAGGAGCATATATGTATGCATATGATAATATGATACACACACACACACACACACACACACACACACATATATATATAGGCATTAAATAGCTAATGCAAAAGGGACTATTAATTTAAATATGAGTAGGAAGGTGTTTATGGAAGGGTTTGGAGAGAGGAAATGAAGAAAGAAATGTTATAATTATATTATAATCTAAAAAAGTAAAATAAAACAAAATACTATTAATAAATGTAGTCAGGAAGGAAGAGCACTTATATAGGTAAAAACTCATGGTACTGCTTGCTCAGCACATAAAGAATATTTAGTGCTTATTACTCCTGGTGTTTAATAAGTAACTAAAAGAAACAGCCTTTTAGATCAATTAACTAATAAATGTTATTTCTGTAGACATGAACACTCCAAAAGAAAGGTGAAAAAAAATGTGAGTGGCCAGATCGATCAAAGGAGATTTCTATTACATAGAAAAAAAAGGAATAGAAATGTTTACCTTCAAAGATAAATAAAAATAAATATTAGACTCCAGAGAATCACATTCCCCATTCTAAATTTCATAGAATACAAATATCAAAGAAATAAGAGCTGTGATGCTGTAATGATCAAGAGGATAAAAGTACATGGATTATTTAAGCTATGATAATACAATCAAAATTCTACAAGTCACCCAGAGACAAAGATATAAGAAGACAAGTGTTTCGATTAGGTCTAAGTGTTAAATGTGGGCACTAAGGATGGTAACGTGGATACTGGGGCTTTGTCATGCAAACCTGGTGACCTAATATTTTTTCCTCAGAATCCGCATAAAGGTGGAAGGATTGAACTGATGTCACAGAGTTGTTCTTTGTCCAGCACATATAATGGGATATTCACCCACATATAATGTATCTCCTTGTCTCTCTCTATGTGTCCACCTCTCATACACCAATACAAACACAGCCTTTTAAATTATAAAAATCATATATGAAAATTTAAATAATACATAATAAAAATTAGCAATAGATAGAAGACTAAAGGAATCAGAGAATTACTGTCTGACTGGTCCAGAATTATGTCTGGTTGAAAGTTCCTAAAGGAACTGAAATTTGTTGAACTCCTATCCCTGATGTCTTAGACACAGGCTCCATAAAAAAAAAAGCATTATCTTGAAAACAAGTTTTATGCAACTGAGAACAAGAGCAATTAGAAATTTTGGATCAATGCTAGGGAAAAGACTGGGTAAGAAAAATATATTAAGCTTGGAGTGGGGTAAATACTGCATTGGAGGACTCTCTGGAGAATGTTAATCATGGATGCTTGTCCTTACCTAGTGGACAGTTTGTGCAAGACTGTATAGTAGATACTAGTCACATAGTATATGTAGATTATATTGTTGATGATCTCTGTACAACCTGCAGGGGAGAAAAACAATAAGCTCACTCTCATTCATTGTAAAATCATCACAATAATTACAAATTGCAGTTATTTATTGTCTCTAGCATTTAGGCTGTACAGCACAGAAATTGAAGTTAGCATAAAAATGAACCATTTTGTTACTTTGAAATGGCCTAGAATCCTCTTGTTTCAGTTGTAGTTTGGCTTAGTTAAACTTGTTGTCATTATTTATTTATTCTTAGTATTAAAAGCAAGCAAAGGCAAAAAATCCCACTAAAATAATTAAAAATTTATGAAAATTTAAACTCTATTAACAGAACATGTTATAGTATTATGATGATACTGGATACAGGAAAAATTTTCTATTCACTTGTTTGTAGTGGTCCAGATTGTTCCATGCACAAAATAATCATATCTGTTTTTAAAAAAAAGTTCTGATAAAGAAGTCAAGTCATACGAATTCATTCTGAAATTGAGAAGAATTTTAGCATATAATGGCAGAGTGAAGGCACAGAGATGTACAAGATATGTCACTAAATCAACTCCCAAAATAGAAGCATTCAATTGATATGTAAGAAAATAAAATATTAGATTACAAATGTCCACTTTAAAACATAGATGTAAGCAACCAATATATGGACTGAGTGGACTCTAGGTACATATTCCGCAAAATAAATGTCATGGCAATAAAATAAAATGTGACCACAAATTTGAAAGAGAGAAAGTGTCGAAGTGGTTTATTAGATGTGATGGAAGAATGGGAAGGGTGGATTTAGTAACTTTAGTATTATCTCTGAAAATGTAAAATATTGAAAAATATAGGAAACAAAACCTGTGACTTGCAGAGAGTCATGATGTGAACCAGACCTGCTTTAGCAGCAGCAGGTGCCAAAAGCATTGCTTCCACCCATAAAGTTCACATGGACCACAAATGTTGCTTGTTAATATACATTTTAAATTAAAATAGAATAATATCACTCCCATCCTTTCCAGTTTTCCCTCTGTCCTCTTCCAGATAACCTCTGCCACCTCCTCACATGACCCTTCTCAAACTGATGGCTTGTTTGTCTTCACTCATGATTGTGACAGAAACATAAATTACATATTATGTATATATTACATTGTGTTTGTGGGGGCAGGGAGACGGGGGGGGGGAGGAACAGAGGGATGGAGGGAGAGAAAGAAGGGTGACAGGGAAGGAGGAGACAAAATATGAATACAGAATGTGTATTCCATTTTCCTTATTTATGTGTTTACAGTATTTAGGCTGACTGCTTAATGTTGAATAATCAATAAGGGTTCTGCCCTTAGGAAAACTAATTCTATAATCAATCATCACTTGTCTATTGTTCTTTCTCTAGACCTGGGATCCCATGAGATTTTCCCCCTTTCATGCTAGCATGTCTACTGATACTGGTTCTGTTATTTCTTATGCAGCCATTTCTAAGAGAGTCTGCTTCACAGACTACTTCATGGCATTCTTGCAACCATATTTCTGTGTGTGCCCTCTTCTGCAAATCCTCTGAATCATAGATTTAGGTGTTATATAGAAAGTGTAGCTGTATCTACTGGTGCTGGACTCCCCACTGCCTCATGATACCTACATTTTCCCTGGTTGCAGTGTTCTGTGATGGCCTCTTTTGCTTTAAAGAGAAACCTCTTTGATGAGGGGTAGTATCTATATTCATTTGTGGCTTATAAGATAAGATTTAGAATGTAATAAGGAGTTATAAAGATCACATATTTTATTCTGCAGATTCATTATAAAAATATTATGCTAGCATTATTATAGATTTTAACATTACACTAGTGAAATCACCAATGCAACTCTGGGGTTCCTTTCACAGAATTCTCTTAAGAGTGAATGTTATAAAAAAAAAAGTGTACATAGCAAATGTTACCTTAGGGTCTGGAGAGATGGCTCAGAGGTTAAGAGCACTGGCTGCTATTCCAGAGGTCCTGAATTCAATCCCCAGTAACCACATGGTGGCTCACAACCATCTGTAATGAAATCTACTGTCTTCTTCTGTCATGTTTGCATACATGCAGGCAGTACATTGTGTACATAATAAATAAATCCTAAGAAAATGCTACTTTATTGAACAAGTAGTCTTAACTATTCCAATTTATGTCTTAATAAAGCCCTCAGACTCAGTGTTTCATTCTTAGATTCTCTTGCAGTCTCAGTTCTTTACTTACCCCTTACAATTCAACTCAGTCCCAATATGTTTTCACTATTTGCAATCAATATAATTCAAATGTAGTATTCCATTTATTGCTCATGATTTATTTAGTTCTTCTTTTGCTCCACATCTCAGCAAGCTTTTATTCTCACATCCATTCTGTTTTTCCTGACTGATTAATTTTCTATAGCTTTCAATGTCTCATGACACACTAGTTGTCTTCCATTCCACAACACTGATCATTCTTGGTATGTTTTTGTAGCTTTGCTCTCTTACAGGAAAAAAAAAATGTGGTAGATCAAGTATAAAGTGGCCTAAGGTATTACATTAGGAAGGAGGGGTCAGAATTCAGCCTGAATTCCCTGCCTTCAGAAGAAATGCCTGTAGAGTTTGCTGGAGCTAGGATCGAGGGATACCAGTCCTTCTTAGGCTAGTAGGTGTCTATATTCAAAGGATAAGTAAGCTTTTCCTATACCTCATGGTGGGAGGTATGATGCCAACTGGGAGCAAGTTGTCCACTGAAGTAAGGCTGAGAAATGGAAACGCTACCTTTCTTGATAATTATGTTTCAAAGATGACTCCCAGGGACTTGAAAAATGGCAATTGCAGATCATCCAACTAGAAGAAAGCTTTTAACAAAATTTACATCTCTAAAGCACAGAAAATAATTTACACTTATATGTTTTCTTAAGTGGAGGCACTCAAAGAAGAAGGTTGAGAGGCTATAGAGAGTGTGGGAGGAGCTGCCGGAAATTTACATAGTCTCAGAGTTGAGGGGAATGTTAAGGCCAACAGGGTGCATCAGGCATTTGAATTTGCAATTTAAGAATTCTGTCTCTTGTTTTGTCTATCTCTATGGTTTCATTATCCGAGCATTGCTCTTAAGTCCTATTGCAACTGTCTCCTGTTTATTTCAAACTGTCTAGTCAACTGTCCAAATCTTATTTTCAATTTTGCTTTCAAGGGAGCTCCACTTGATGAACCTTTGGTCAGCATATATCCCCAGATAACTTTGAACTTCTTCAGTCTCCCAGATGCGAGCACTGCTGACTTCTACCACCATGTCTATATTAGGAAATGCTAGGGTTAAATCTGGGGCTCTTCGCATGCTGGAACTCATTCCACCAACTGAGTTCTGTCTAAATTCTGTCTTTTTCCCCACATTATTAAGTATGTATAATGGTATGAACAAACAAAAACATTTCCTTTTTCACTTTAAATGAAATTAGTCATTAAATTTTGAATGTATTATATCCTGATGATCTCATAAAAATATCCCCATCAAATTCGTTATTGTTTTCTATAATTTCTATAATTTCATCTACTGTACAAATGGTCCTGCCTGTCATTGCTACCACTACCAATTCTAAACTGTTGTCCTTTTTCCCTTCAATTAATTTTGCTTTACCTGGGAAAATTAAACAACACAAAAGCTGCTATACATTTACTTTTTAGAATGCTTCAAGTACAACATTTGATAATAAATGTCCAGAAAATTATACAACACTCTTATACCCTACAAAGTCAGAATTTGGAGGTGCATCTTAGGCTGAGCGTCAGCTGGCTCTGCTTCAGCTGTCGGTTGTTGCTGGGTTTCACAGTGTCTTGACGCCTCACTTCATTCCCCTTACTAAGATTCTTACCTCCGACATAGTTTGGGCTGACTTCCATTTGGCCTCACAATCCCACACTACTATTTCTCAAGAAGAGATATTGTCTAGCCATTAAAATAGATGCAACTTTCTTTTGATTTGCTTCCACTCCCTTCTTGACTTTCTCCTTTATGTCATCATCATGAGTCCTCAAGTGCTGTCTGATTAGCCCCAACCTTAATGAGACTGAATTCAGACTCAAAGTTGCACACTGACCTTATAATTCCAAAGGCAAATAATGGAATGAAGACAGTGTTAAACAACTATGGATGATGCTACAATGAGTAACATATTATTAAAGGAATGACTCATAACACAAATGTTCAAAAAACTCATATACATAAATATATAAACAGTCATACACACTCACATATATATATACTCATCTCCAATATATTAAATAATTTAATAACTAAAACCTACAAGTTTTTTTTCAAATTGCTGATACAAATTTAAATGTAAGTATGCATATTTTGTCAAAATGATAATTCTTCTTTCAAAGCAATATATAAATATTATAATACATTGTACATAAAAGGGTAACAAAACAACCACATCATATAATATTAATTGTTATGGTATCGTAATCATGTGTACATCTTTCATTTCATTCAAAAGTTCAGAAATCTAAACATGTTCTCAAATTTCCTATAGTATTAATAAATATTCTTGAGTCTATATTACTTCCTCAAGAAATTCTTTTATAAAATTCCAGAAAATTGAGACCTTGCCAAAACTTAAAATATCATGAGAATGTGGCTCTGAGGATTGGGATAAAAATGCTGTATGACATTTGGAAGAAGATGTTCAATATTAGATGTTACTGAAGATTCTAGAGAAAGTATTAGTGACAGTGACTGCATACTGACAGTAGAGACTCAGGATCTCATGAGAACACTTTAGCCTGAAAAGTTGCCAGTAGATTACATATAACATGATTTAGGACACAGAATTCAAATTCAAATTAAATACAAGGTATACATTCTAAATAAATAAATAAATAATGGTCATTGTATTCTGGAAAAAATAGGCATCTCATTAGTCATGTGTCTATAACTTAATTCAAAGACTTAACAGAATAAAATGAGATGTGGTTTCAATGGAAAGAAAGGCCAACCAAATAATCATAAGCCTCTGAATTTTAACTTTCCCTCTTTTTCTAGATGAAAAAAGAAAGTAGGGGAAATATTTTTAAAATCAAAATAGAATAGCTATAGAATACTCTTTTATTAATCATTAAAAATTTGAGGTAATAAAGTCCAGAGTGGAATATATAATGTGAAAAACATTCTAATCTCCTTTTAGTAACAGTTGATTGAAGATTCTGGAAAAAATATTTCATATTATTCTACAAATAGCTTACATATAGGCAGTAAGAGAAAGTAACAAATTACACATTTATTCTTACATAAAACACCAGAACATTATTATTATAACACATAGTAATTAGAAGTATTTTAAATAACAAATGATAGAATTATTAAAATTATTAGGATATTAGTATTTATAAAGAATTGGATAATTCATTAATTACAATTAATAATTAATCAAAATAATTTGAAAACTAAATAATGTGAGTTTATTTGGGAAAGGAAAATTTAAAAAACTCATGCAAGTTACATGTAAAATCCAATCATTTGGTTGCTAAAATAGACTGATAAGAAATCTGAGGCCAGCCTAAATTACCTAGGTAATTCTAGAGAAGCCCAACATATAAACAAAAAAAGTATGTGTTTGTGCATATGTGTGTGTGCGTGTGTATGTAATTTTATGGACTTTTAAATACAGCAAAAACTGGACTAGAAACTATGCTTATTACTTATTTTAGACTGTACACACATTGTCTTAGTTTGGATTTCTAGTTCTGTTATGAAATGTCATGACCAAAAGCAACTTAAGTAAGAAAATATTTACTTTAGCTTACACTTTCTATAATCTATAACCATAGGAGGGCAGGGCAGGGAATTGAGACAGGATCCTGGAAGCAGGAGCTGATTCAGAGGCCATGGATAAGTTTACTACTTTACCACTAATGGCTTGCTCAGCCTTCTCATTCCACACAACTAGATATACCTTGCCACATTAATCATCAGTCAAGAAAATACATCACAAACCAATTTGGTGGCCATTTTCTCATTTGTAGTTTTTAAAATTATTCTAGTTTTTGTCAAGTTGACAAGAAAAGTAGCCAATACACTATCATTTATGATCAAATAAAATGAAATTATAATATATTTTTTAAATTAATGTTTTAGACCAGATTGAATCACAACAAAACACAACTGGACATGAAAAAGAATTATCTAACATGTACTTACTGCTCCTACACATGGACTCTCACCTTATCAATCTCACTTTTTTAAAAAATTAATTTTTTTAAATTTTTTAAATGAAAAGAAAACAAACTATCTTTTTTTCATTTTACATACCAATTCTGGGAAGACAAAAGGCAGAGAGTAAGAGACAAGTCAGATACATAAGAAGCAAGGTGAGAATGCCTTAATGAGAAAAGGTACCAAGTCACAGGGTTAAACATAGATAAGAATTATGAGTTAATTTAAGTTGTAAGAGCTAGTTAATAATAAGCCTGAGCTAACAGGTCAAAAAGTTTATAATTAATTTAAGCCTCTGCATGCTTCTATGGGACTGAATTGCTGTGGGACAGGGAAAGACAGAAACTTCCCTATAAATAATGCCCAAATGTTTGGCAAGAATTTCCACATGAAGCCTGAGGAAGCTTTAACAACAGCTTTTTAAAATAAGGATGTTATAAAGTACTCTAGACAGACAAGAACAGAGTAAATTGAGCTTCTTGGTAACTGTCTTTACTCCAGTAGGCTCTGTTTGCTGGCAGCAAACAGAGGCACAGCTCCTTTAAGAGAGGCTTCCTGATTTGTGGTTAGTGGTGAAAACCTCACAGCTCTCTTAGGAGGTTGTGCCACCAAACACTTAAATGCTGATTATGAGTGACTGCCATCAGGCATCTTGTTGGTGGCATGGACCTCGAAACTGCAAAGAGCTGTGGAAATAAGTGTGACTCACTGGAGTGTCTCTGCCATGAATATAAAATCTCAAAAAAACTAAGAAATGCATAGAAGCCAGCCACCAAAGCCACGGCTTTAATTCTAGTTGTAATGCTTAGCAGATTAAAGACCCATGTGGTCAGAAAAAAAAAAACAGAGATAAATAAACTGTAGGAAAGTTTCAGATTTATAAATGCAGTCTAAATGGTTTGAAGTGTGTTTGAAAATATATGTAGGCTTGGGAGAGAAAAAAACAGGCAGAGAAAGATCTTTGAAAAAGGAGTAGTCAGGTGCGATGGCACACTTTTAATCCCAACACTTGAGAACCAGGCAGACCTTTGTGAATCTGAGACCAGCCTGGTATAAAGAGTGAGTTCCAGGACAGCCAAAGATACATAGAGAAACCCTGTCTCTAAAATCAAAAAATAAACATAAAAGAAAGCCACACAAACATGGAAAATACATAGAGAATCTAGGTATTATATGTTATTGTGTTGGCTTCAAATTGTTTGACTGCAGACAGAGGAAGGAGCAACAGCAACTAAAAACACTTAATTATAAATGCTACTGGAATAAACTAACTTATACATTTTGAAAATGCCTTGGCTTCAAAATGTAAGTCAAAAGTTATTTTATTTGTAGAAGGCTTTTTTTTCCATAGGAAATAAGAAGCTATGGATTAATTCTGTGTTTAAAAAAATCAAGTTTCATTAAGGAAGGCTCGCTAAAATTCCCCAATAGGAACAGAGGGCCCTGATGATCCAGCATTTCAGAATCCTCTGCTGTAGGTTCCTCTGAGTTCTACATCCAGAACAGCCTCAAGAATACTGGCTGAGGTGGTCCAGCCTGACAAATATTCTAGTAAGGATTTGACCATAATCCTAAATTTTCCCAAGGTCCTCAAAGGTTACAAGCAACCCCAATCAGCAGGAAGTAGATTAAAAAGCTATGACCACATTCCATAAAAACTGGATTATGGACCTTTGTTTAGAGTATTGTTTCAAGCCTTCATGGATAATACTCAGGAAATTTTCTAAAGAAAGGATATTATATTCAGAATTCTTGTTTTCAGAAGAAAAAAGTGGAAATGCTGTGTGATAATGCTTTTGTACACTATAAAGACTTGTCACACTTATTAGTTTAAAAAAAACACTGATTGACCAGTACCCAGGCAGGAAGTATAGGTGGGGAAACCAGTCTAAGAGAATTCTGGGAAGAGGAAACACAGAGCCAATCAGAGAAATCAGCCAAATGCAGAATAAAGCCACGTGGCTAAACATAGACAGAATTATGGGTTAATGTAAGTTGTAAGAGCTAATTAACAATAAGCCTGAGATAATAGTCCAAACAGTTTAAAATTAATGTAAGCCAGTAGGTTTCTTTGCAACTGAAAAGCTGCAGAACCGGGCAGGAGAGAAACTTCTGTCTATACTAATCATTGCAACTATATTGGCATGTCATCTCCTAAAATTCATGGTTTATATCCGGCTAAATTTTAATGTAATATATTCTGTATGTTTTACTAAATATCCAGTTATAGGTCTCTACCATTAATTCAGTGAGAAAAATAATGCTTTTGATAGGTTATATTTTGTAATGTTTTAATTTTAGTCTATTGGTATAATAAGCAAGGTCTATTTAAGATGTTCTTTACAAGTTTACAAAGTAAAGGTTTTTATATAGACCTAGGTACTGACATTCACAAAGAGAGAGGGACTCTCAGGGAAAGGTCTGCATGCATTTAAGGAGAGGTGGCAAGATTTTAAAGAGAGCCTTGCTTTTCATTTCAGAATATTAGTTATTCAAATATAAGATTCCTTGTGTCCTATAGATGGTCCATTTATGGGTGATCACAATATGGGTGCCCAGATATTGCCTGATGACCCTTTCACTCAGGACAGACTAGAAACAGATCAAACACAGATCCCACCTTCGGAAACCAAGTCTATTATCAGGATGGAAAGGAGACCCTGGAAGGGAAGAAGTGTGGTTGTGATACGGCCTAGGTGAGATATCCCTGCCAAAATGGAACAAAGAAGCAAAGCCTTCTGCAGTAACCCTGCTCTCACAGGACTCCAAATGCAGTCCAGGTGAGTGCCAAAGCATTGTAGAGCAGACACAAGTCATCCGAATTTAACCTGAGTGATGAGGGCATCCTGATTGACTACCCAATGTGCTTTGCTCGGTTTCGTACACATCACCAGTCAGGCCATAAGATCAGGATAGTCAGTGCAAGTT
The DNA here is from genome assembly GCA_963919715.1 of Microtus obscurus. Classification (NCBI taxonomy): domain Eukaryota; kingdom Metazoa; phylum Chordata; class Mammalia; order Rodentia; family Cricetidae; genus Microtus; species Microtus obscurus. The sequence goes on from CAWTZC010000308.1 coordinate 699,052, forward strand.
GGGTGGTAAGAGACAGTTGGTGTCAGTCCTGGCTAATAATTTGGTGGGTGTCAAGTCCTTCTATGTATCTCGGACCCTACACTGAAAGTCACTGATGACTAAGTATCATTTCCTGAAGACTACCTTTGAATACAAAACCAAAACCTTGGCCTTAGCGTATCACCCTGAATACACTGACAGGACTAGGTGTCAGGGCGTCTTTGTTTCTACCTGTCCTGCAGACAATGCCCCCCCCCACATGTGTACATTTGTGTGTATAATTTGACGATTCAGATTTAGGAACTCAGTAGGCACTGTGTGTGTGTGTGTGTGTGTGTGTGTGTGTGTGTGTTTGTCTGTAAGGCAATCTATAAGTAGATGAATCTAATCCTGATCCATGAATGTTTGTGTATGTCAGAGACTGAAAGCATACGCTCACGCATCACTACAGCTACATGTAAAATGGAATGTATTAAGAATTTCATGTGCCCAACATAATATATACACAAACACACACCAACCTACATATTCACAGATAAGTACACAGGCTCATAAATTCACACATGTGTGAAATCATGAACATACCAGAGTAGGTGTTAGGTATTGTTAGGTAACTTTTCCTTTACACCAAAATCTTCTCACACATGGCTAGGACTCCTGTCCTGCTAAGTACTAATTATTTTATTGCAACAGGTACATACACAAACACACACATACACACATAGGAGTATATGCTATATCATTTCCTGATATTTTCCCCTACACAGGCAAAGCCTCTCAGACACATACATGGAAGTGGATCACATTCACCTAGTTCTAGCCTCTTCTTAAGCCAAATTCACAAACAGACACAGACACAAATGGATGCCAGGGCCTGCAGACTTCCAAACCATGAATCTTCTAATAACACATGCAAAGACACACAGAATAGAGAGAGAGTAGGTAACAACAAAAGTGCATGAGACCATGAAAAAGAGAAAGGTTGGTGCGGTGTGGTGTCCAGATAGCTGTCCATTTACTCATAGTAAAAGCCCCCTAGACACACACAAGACCATGATGCCAGGTACTGCTACATTTCCTATTTTTTCCAACCAAAGCCTTACAAGCAGGGCTAGGTGTCATGACTTAAAGGTCTTCAGAATTTTATAGCCATAACCACCACATTCATAGTTTAGTACCAGGTACTACTCAGAATCTTCTCTTCTATAGCCACTAACACACATACATGGGTGGTGATAGGTCATGTGAAGTGCTCCCTTCATAACAACAGGAGCACCCATGAGCACACACACACACATACAAATACACTTACCTGCATGCATGCACACACACATAAATACACTAGAATGTATCATGTTGCTTACAGACAAACTTACACAAACATAAACTTTCAATGTATTTCTCCCCTTACAACGAAATTCACCTATGAGTAAGTTTTTCTTCCTGATAAGTTGCTTTGCATACACAACCAAACCTATGGTACGTAGCCCTCAAAATATACACAAGGCTAAGTTCAGGGCCTCTATTTTTCTTTCTGTCCTACATTAAAGGCCCACATATATTAATTTTCTCCCTCCCCCTTGCTCTCTCTTTTTCACACATGCAAAAACACATAGACAGTTACACACACAAACACATAAATAAACACACACACATCTAGGTTTCATCTCTTGGCACAAAAATGAAGCAAGATGGAAGGAGAGAATTGCATACATTCTTTACAAGTGACAATCAAAAAAAAAAAACAAATGAAAACCAACATTCTCAGAAAACTAGTTTCAGATTGGGTACCAATACTAAAGAAATGTTCAAAATAGATCCAGTTTGGAAGACAAGTTCACCAAGAGATTGACTATGTTTCCTCAGTGGACTAGAAAACATACAAATTGTAGAATAAATTGTAGAAGTTGCTACAGTTGAGAAATAGAAATTTATGAACTAAAATGTCCATAACAAAATGAGTACAAGAAATGAGGAAAGTCAGTGAGAAAAATAGTGGTTCGATATGGTTGTGTTTAGTATTGCTTTAATTTTAGGCTATTTATGACCAGTGTCAGTATAACAAGCCGTGACTAATTGATAATGTAACTTCCAAGTTTATAAAGTAAAGGTTTTTGCATAGAGCGAAACATTGGTATTAAGGAAAGGAGGGGGCTCTTAAAGAAAGATCTGCATGCACTCAAGACATGGTGCTGAGCTGGGTGGTGGTGGTGCATGCCTTTAATCGCAGTACTCGGGAGTCAGAGGCAGGCGGATCTCTGGGAGTTCGAGGCCAGCCTGGTCTAAAAGAGCTAGTTCCGGGACAGGCACCAAAGCTACAGAGAAACCCTGTCTCGAAAAACCAGAAAAAAAAAAAAAAAAAAGACATGGTACTGGACTTTTAAGAGTGCCTGATTTTTCGTTATATACTATTATTTCTTTGATGACAGGAATCCCTGGGGTCCTGTTGATGTTGCATTTATGGGTGTTCACAAGACAACAGCGTACAAATACAGCCTTTCACCATGGAAAGGCAAGAAAAAGACTAAACACAAATTGCACCTTCAGAAACCAAATCCATTTTCACAACTGAAAGGAGATCCTGAAAAGGAAGAAGTGTGGGTGGTAATGCTGAGTAGCTGGGATGTCCCTACACAAAAGACACAAAGAAACAAAGCCTTCTGCTCTAATCCTGTTCTCACAGGACCCCACGTGCAGTCAAAGTGTGTTACCAAGCATTCTCGTGCAGACAGGAGTCACACGATTTCAACCTGACCAATGAGAGAGTCCCGACTGTCTCTCCAATCTGATTGGCTCAGCTCTGGACATCTCACCAATGAGGTCACAAATCTGGATGCACAGCTCCAGTTGGGTGGCTGTCAGACAGTTGGTGGTAGTCCTGGAAGGTTGAAGGCAGAGCTTTCACTTCGAGGACACCAGTGGCGGAGGCAGTACCTACAGAGAGTGTATTAAGCTGCGAATTTGGAGGAGGCGCTTCTAATCTACTCCACCAACATTTGGTATAGCCTGAATGACTGTTGTCTTCCAAGCTGTTTTGTTTTAATGGGGCCCACAATGTTCTCTCTCTCTCTCTCTCTCTCTCTCTCTCTCTCTCTCTCTCTCTCTCTCTCTCTCTCTCTCTCTCTCTCTCTCTCTCTCTCTTCTCTCTCTCTCTCCTCTCTCTCTCTCTCTCTCCTCTCTCCTCTCTCCTCTCTCCTCTCTCCTCTCCCTCTCTCCTCTCTCCTCTCTCCTCTCTCCTCTCTCCTCTCTCCTCTCTCCTCTCTCTCTCTCTCTCTCTCTCTCTCTCTCCTCTCTCTCTCTCTCTCTCTCTCTCTCTCTCTCTCTCTCTCTCTCTCTCTCTCTCTCTCTCTCTCTCTCTCTCTCTCTCTTTCTCCACAACTTTGGAGTGGGGATTTGGCCACCAGCCCTTGTTCCTGCTGGTTGACTAATGAGGATCCCAAGCCTGGATTCTGAGCTACCAAGGACTCTGTTCATCACTCTTTTGTCTAACGAGTCTGTGACAACTGAAACACCCAGGTCCAAAGAATGTGGACTTCCCCAGGTTGACCACACTTCTCTTCTGTGTTCTCAGTGGCTTGTTTTAGGGTCCCTCAAAATTTACATTTTGTGTCAGGCATGTCAAAAATAGCAAAGTCATCTGCATTGGCTGCTGTTTTCTAGAAATTGATTAAATTTGATTATTGGAGCTATAGGCCTTGTAAACTGTATCTTCTTCAAATGTTTATTTGTTACTTTTATGTTACAATTGTGCTTCTCTTCTTCAGGAATGAACTGAGCTTGAGCATGAACAAAGCCAGTTTCATGTGCTGTTGAACTTGAGTGTAAATTTCAAGAACTTTAATATGGATTTTCATGTCTAAGTACATAGACTGCTGGTTTATAATTTCTTTTTATGCTTTATTTAGATTATTTTCCTCTGTTTACTTACTTATCTACAAGTGTATTACAACACACACTTATGAAATTCCAAATTTGTGTGTGGAAGTCAAGATATTATTTCCAATATGTGGGATTAAGGGAAAAAAAGCTCAGATCACCAGTTCTTTTTTTTTTAATTTTTTATTGAGAAAAAAATGTTTATGTCCCTCCCAGCCTCCCATTTCCCTCCTTCTCCTCCCGCCCCTCTCCCCCTTCGCCCACTCCTCTCCCCCTCCTTCTCCAGTCCAAAGAGCAGCCAGGGTTCCCTGCCCTGTGGAAAGTCCAAGATCCTCCCCTCTCCGTCCAGGTGTAGGAAGATGACCATCCAAACCGGCTAGGTTCCCACAAAGACAGAACATGAAGTAGGATCAAAACCCCATGCCCTCATTGTTTACCATGTTCAGAGAGTCCGGTTTTGTCCCATGCTTTTTCAGTCCCAGTCCAGCTGGCCTTGGTGAGCTCCCAATAGATCAGCCCCACTGTCTCAGTGGGTGCGTGCACCCCTCGTGGTCCTGACTTCCTTGCTCATGTTTTCCCTCCTTCTGCTCCTCATTGGGACCTTAGGAGCTCATAAATAAAGGTCACTGAGTCTATAATTTGTGATCCTAAAGAAGCTAAATAAGAAGGTGATCCCAAAGAAAAACATATAGTTATCCTCCTGGCTATGGGAAGTAGACAAAATTCCGGGCAAAAAATTGGGATCTTGGGGGTGGGGTGGGATGGGGGTAAGGGGAGTTGGAGAGAGAAAAGTGAGAAGGGGAGGATGGGGAGAACTTGGGGAAACAGGATGATTGGGATAAAGGAAGTTTGAATAGGGAAGCACAAATCTTATTTAAGGGAGCTACCTTAGGGCTGGCAAGAGACTTGAACCTAGAGTGGCTCCCAGGTGCCCAAGGCGATGTTCCCAGTTAGTTCCTTGGGCAGCTGATAATAGGGAACCTGAAATGATCATATCCTATAAATCACCAGTTCTTGTAGTAGACTCCTTTAGGCTATGTAGAACATGTTGGAAAGTGTTCCTTTCTTGCTCCTTATTGAATAGTTGAAGATATATTAGAGTTAATTCTTTTTGAAAGTCAGGTAGAATCCATACATGAGAGCTTTCATACCAGCCTTTTATTTTCTTGACATTTTATCAGTGAATTTCTTCTAAGCAATGTATTTTGATTGTTTTCCCCTTTCCAATTTTCTCCAGCACCCTCTTATCTTCCCATACCATCTAGATTTTTGGTCTTACAAACTTTTAATTATTAAAAAAGGAAAAGAAAAACTTAAATAAGGAATTAAGACCTATAAAATGTCCCCAGAAAATGATAATGAGTCCAAAGGTCTACCACATTTCTATTGAGTTGGTTTTGTACTTGACAACGATTCCAATACATGTATCCTACCGGGAGGAGTGGTTAAGTCACCCAATGAGAATTCATTGGAGGAAATGGATTCTTCTTTGCCTTCTGGAAACAAATGCTGATGTTTTCCTGGCTGGGGATGGAACCTGGTTCTACTTTCCATTTACAATGACAGAGCCCTCATCTGACTTGAACCTTTGTATACTTGTATGTATTGCTGCAATTTATTTCAGTTCAGGTGTTATTCAACTTCCTTGTTTTCTTGGAATTTTCTACTATACTTGGCCCTGAGTATTTTCTGCCCCCTCTTCTGACTACCTCGGCTCCCAGAAACTTGAGGGAAGGTTTTCACAAAGCTTTCCAATTGGGACGGCTTCACTGTTGTGTGCTGTTTGAGATATTGATCTCTTTGTGTAGCTGTCAACAAAAAAACATTTTGTTCACTGTGTTGCTGTAGCAAAATAATAGTAGCAGGCTTTCCTGTAGCCTAAGACCTATCCACTAAGGTTCTTGCCCAAGTGAGCTGTGCCAATAATGGTGGACATCTCCTGGAATGGCCTTAAATCTAATCAAAAAGGACTGGTTACGGCCATTGTACTTATTCCAATATTATATCAGTCCATTGTGCTAGTGGGTCACTGTTGTCCTAGGGTTTGTAGCTGGATGATGATGATTATCTTTTTCTTCAGTAGAATGCAGAATACATTTCTGTATCATGAGTGCTGGTCAGCAGGGGTGAGTCTTCTAGCAGTTGAAACACTAGTCAACAACTCCATCTTGGCGGATATACATGAGTGTTATATTCAGCAATAGCACATAACAATAACTTTGCATCATAGCAATAGTCTTGGAAGTAGAGGTAAGCATTGTGATTTTCTGGTGTGAAAAAGAACAGAATTATGTCAATGAACCCAAATGATTTTCTTGCTATTTTTTTCAAGGATATTGAACTATCATGCTTATTTTTAATCTGTGTAGGATTTTATACACAAACTTTTGAGTTCTGAGAGATTACAAATGTTTAGAAATTTGCCATTTGCTCCAGTTTCACAATTCATGGGAGCATAGTTTTCCAAAATACTTCTAAATGAAGGATCAGAGCACCAGGTTAGTCAGGGACATCATGGATATCCAGCCTACAAAATCCATTGACTAGTACTCATAGTGGCTCAGAGATTAGAGAGCCTGTGGGATGGGGGTCTTACCTAGATCCTGTGCATATATGTTATTTCCCATAATCTTGATCTTACTTTGGGATTCTTAAGAGTGGGAAAGGTGGTCGCTAAATCTTTAGCCTACTTATAGTACCTTTTCCTCCTTCTAGGTTTTAAAAATCAGGCTTGATATGATAGTATGTGCACAGTTTTATAGAAGCATATTATGCTGTGTTTCATTGATGTCCCTGGGAGTCCTGCCCTTTTCTGAGGGGAGGTGGAGGTAGGGTAAATCTGGGGGAAAAGGCAGGAGAGCATGGAGCAGGGGAATGTGAAAAGTCAAGTCGGGGTATAACATATGAGAGAAGAATTAAAAATTCATCTTTCTGTTACAAAATAGAAAGATAATAGACTAGGAAACTTGAGGAATTGGAATGAGAAATGTGTTGACATTATCAACTCCTAAGTAGCTTTTTTGTTATATCTCTATATAGAGAATACAGAAACCTTGGGACATTGGCTTCATTCTTATGTTATCAGGAAACATCACACTTGTTACACCTGTCCTCAAAGTAACATTGCTAGATCTTCAAAAAGGAGAAGAATATAATAATCTAAATTGAATGATCATGTATAAAACCTTCAAAACTATTGACAGATTAAAAAATTAAAGATTCAAAACCAGATTAAATGTACAAATAATTTAAAACATGTGATTGATCCCATAGATTAATGAAAAATGTTTTGATCAGTTGAGTTTGCATGAAAGCAAGTGACTAATACAGAATCATATTCCACATTAGTTAAAGACCACTTTTCGTTATGGTGTTGACAAGAGTGATATCACTATATTCACCAAACTATCTCAGAGTAAAATAGATAATTTGGGAAGAGGAAAAATAGGTAAATTTGATGGCATAGACTGCTAAAGGAATACATTAAAATCTAATAATGTAACATGTTTTTCTTAGAAATGACATTCATTTCCTCAGCATAGGACAGCGTCTGCAAATTGTGCGTCGTAATTTTTCCTATTCCCACCGATTTTGTTATTTCTGCAGGAATGCTGATTCTTCTTTGCTATCTGTACTATGTACTTATACTAAAAGTTTTTCCAAAGTTTTTGTAATTCTATGATTTCTATTGATTAGGTTATTAAGAACTTATCAATGAATAACTATTCAAAATTTCTCCTAAAGAATTTTTCGGAAATGGTTTGGTTTGCATGGAATTTTTAATTCATTTTGTCTTCAGATATGTTTACACAATACATAGGGTATCATCTCCATACCAAAATAAAACCCTTGTTAGTTGCCAAAAAAAAGTCTTCCAAATGATTTTTTAGAAGTAGAAATATTTACCGTAACAAGACCAAAGCTTGACTATAAATTTAAACTGAATTTTCTCCTCCTTGGTCATTTTTGGTAAGATTGCATCTGTTTTGCTTATTCTTTTCAATAATCAAGCATTTATGCCATTGCACTGTTTACTCTGGTCTATTTTCTTAGGTTTAGTTCTCATCTACAGTATGTTTTCCAGAATTTCTTTAGAGTTTAGTGTGCTCTTATTTTCTGTGACCCAGAAGTTCACTGTAAGGTTGCTCACATCTGTCATACTTGTCCATGAAGAAACAGAGAGCTAAAAACTTTACCCCGTGACTTACTTCTCATTGTTTTTAATCTGATTTTCTCAGTTGGTGTTGGCATGGAAATCATCAAGAATCTTCCTAGCAAGAGCAGAGAGGAGGAGACCATGGAGCTGGACCTGAATGCCAGCACCTATGAAGAGGAGACGCTTTCAGATCACTATGTCTTACTCAATACCCTCGGCAAAGGGGCCTTTGGTGAGGTGAAGCTGGCTTGCCACCTCCTCACAAATACGAAAGTCGCAGTTAAAATCCTTGCGAATGGTGAGGAGAGTGACAGTAATAATAGGAAAGAACTCAACATCATGAAAGAGCTGGACCACCCGTACATAATAAAGCTCTTCCACGTCATCAACAGCCAAGACCACACCTATATGGTGTTGGAGTTTGCTGCTCATGGTGATTTAGTCACGCTCATTGAGGAGGGTGGCCCTCTTCAGCAGACACAGGCCCAACACATCTTCTGCCAGATGGTGTGTGCAGTGCACTACTGCCACGATAATGACATTGCCCACAGGGACATCAAGCTAGATAACATCCTGCTTGATGGCAAAGGAAACATCAAACTGTGTGATTTTGGCATGGCTGTCAGAGTCAGCTCTGGGCAGATGTGCAAGGGATTCTGTGGCACGATTGAATACTGTGCTCCAGAGCTATTTAGTGACAGAGAGTATGATGCAAGGGCAGTTGACATCTGGAGCATGGCAGTGGTTTTATATGTAATGGTGACAGCGAGGTTCCCATTCAAAGCTAGAACCTATCCAGACATGAAGGCGGTGATGCTGAATCCCATATACGATATTCCTTACACACTCTCTCAAAACCGTTTGCTTATGCACCTCATTGTGGACTTGTTCACCATGAAGCCTGAGCTGAGGCCCACAATATGTGACATTAGGCAGCACCAGTGGATCAGAGACAGGGAAGAATTGTGGAAACTCCCATCATCCTCATTGTCATTCTATAACAAACCAAATCCCAGCATTGTTCAGGCTATGTGGGGTATGGGCTACCATCCCAAGGCTATTAGTGATTGTCTACGTGAGAAAAAATTCAATAACATCATGGCCACATACCTCATTTTAAACCATGGATCACCTCAGGACCACACTAAATCTATCACTAAGTCCTTGCAGGCTTGTGTGGCTGTGTCATCAGCAGATCCTCTCATGTCCCTTCCTCCTAAGAGGAGAGTGAGTGAGCCTGCCCTTCCCACATTCACCTGGCTGGCTCAACATCAGGAGCATGATGAGAAGTGTTCAAGCAAGCAAGGGAGCAGAAGCCTGAGCATGCCTGCCACCTTGTGCTGCCTGCTGGAGGAAGAAAATCCTCCCCACCCAAAACCCACAAGTCCTTCTGAGATTACTCCTCTCCTGAGCAGAAGTTTGGCAGTAGGTAGTGTGGTTTGCAATGAGTTGTCCTCAAGATGCCCAATCTCTGAGTGCATTTCTTCTGCACAGTGTTTGTCCTGTGAGAAACCCCAGGAAGTAAGCAGCCTAGAGAATAGCTCAGATGCTCAGAGTACACCCTCTGTAAGAAAGGAACGGGAGACTCCTCAGGGTATGAGCACTATTGAAACCCTTGGAACTCAGAGATCTTCTCTTCAGACATCATCCAAGAACAACTTAAAAGATGTCCTTCCTGAAGATGTCAGTGCAGCCTCTGCCAGCAGTCTGTCCAAAGGCTGGAAGAGGGTTAAGAAAAGAATTGGGAACTGTATGAGAATTCTGTGCTGCTGTCTGCCACTCTCAGGAAAAAGCCATGTTTCTCAGAAGGAAGAGGCACCACTGGAAGGAGAGAGCAGTGCAGGTGCACACACACAGCTAAATGGGGTGCCCAAGATGCATGTCATAGTTTATTGATCTACATGTTTTTTAATCTCCTTTGTGACCATCACATGATAGTTTAGGTAAATTAGGAAATCTTATTTCAAAAACAACTCTTCCACCACCTTTAACCCGAATTGTTTAAGCTAAAGTAGACTTTAATGTTTGAGAAGTAGAGGCTGTAGAGGCAGCCAGAAGTAGTGTTTGATAAAGGAAGAAAGAATTATAGATCATCAAAGGTTTTGAAGGAAGAAAACTGAAAAGACTAGGAAAGAGTATGAGAAAAAGAACCAACGGAAACAGATGATCCAGAAGGATATAAGAGTCAAGACTCTGAGTATATAGTTCAAAGTTCTTAAGACTGTTCCTTCCATATGTCATTATCATATTATATATCGAATCAATGTAGAGGATGAGACATTGGGTTAGCAGTTTTCTTCACTGAGATAGACAAATTGGGAGCCGTGCAGAAAGTCCAGATGACAGAGTGTCCTGTACTCCAAGAGAGAAGTCCAGTACAGAGGGTGGTAAGCCTTCATCTACCACAGGCTTTTCCAGAGACAACGATTGTTACCAGGAGGTATGTCTAATGGCTGCCCTTCAATAGCATCTTTTCCAGAGAGCAGCCCTGTGCCACAATTCCCCCTAAAGATACCCTTGAATTAGGAGCTCCAATGTGCCAGACAAACAACTTCAGCACTCATTCATAGGTCTTTCTCTTCAAGGTTAAGTCTAAAGGAGATGTTTTTTCACACTGGACAGAGGGGAATCTCCTTCTTCCTTCCCCTGTCCTTTTTAATGTGTTAGCAGGCGGCCTGTATCTATTTCCCTCTTGTCACTGGCAACTCTCCCACTGCATGATGGTTCATTCTAGCTGTTGCTGAAGGGGTCTTTACTGTGGGATGTTTGTCACAGCCATCTTTGTCTCCTCACAGGAAAGTGACAGCAAGCAGGAAGGAAATGGGTACCACTATTCCAGAAATCCTTGAATGTTGCTCCAGTTTGCAAGGTGAATATTGCTTGATTTTCCCGGTGTACAGTGGCCACATTACTTAGTCTGCAGTCTTGAAACAACTTTTTCATTAGATTCCATCATCAGGGTCAGACCTAGACAGAAACTTGTGACTATAGATTAGAAGCACTAAGCTAGAATCCTCTTAGGAAAGTCATGCTGAAAGTGTTGTCATGGATACTCTCCACAGAACCAATGATGTAACAAAGAATGGCCAGTCAGAAGGGACTGAAAGTAAGGGCTTATAAGTGGGTCTCATGGCTGAAGGCAGCACTGAGCCCACTACTATTCAACTTGTTGTATTGGAGAGGTGTCTGTGCTTTGCTATATCCTTGATACTGATCCACAGAAAGATAAGCATGAGGCTGCCAGAGTCAACTGTTTTCAACTCCAAGGGACATGGTCCTTAAGCTCATGATGCAGAGGAACAAAGGTAAGGGGACAGACAACAGAGTCATGGATTCAGAGTGACGTTGGGATAAATTGTGGCAAGTAGCTCATCTTTCCCCTCTTCCCCTAGCTGTTTTGGAGGAACAGTTTATGGATAACAGGTGAACATCATCTTACCCCTGTATGGAAGAACAATCACTGCATCTGGAAAGATGCTTAGTCTGTACTGGGTTGAAGAACCATGACAACCAGTGTGTACACACCCTTGCAAGAAAAACCAGACTGGAGTAGCAGACCTTCTTGTTTATATGGCCATACCTGCTCTGCATCAGTGGTCATCACTAAGGCAAGTATCATTCGTGATATACTTTTCTGAATGCAGTGTCTGGGAAAGGGTGCTGTAGCCAGGACCCTGAAACCCAGGAGATACAAGCGATGAGAATCATGGGGTCCAGACTCACATGACAGACTCAACAAAGTCAAATCTCGGAATGAACAGTTGTGATTTTTATTTTGACATTTGCCTTGGGACTAATGATGACTCTCCCTGATACTAAAGGCAAGTTGCTATCTTTAGCCTTTTACCTTAGAGAACAGAAATCAGCTGAGTTTCAGACCACTGCATCCATTACTTCCCTCCTTTACTGCCTCTCTGTTGGATGGAGCAAGGGCAGGGTCCATTATTACCAGCTACTTGAAGGAGGAACTTCACATGCTTCATCCCAAAACTGTCCTCACGTGTCTTCCTCACAGATTACAATGCTGAGTCCTTAGATGCTCTTCTGGACATAACATATTTGGTTGGCACAATGCTTAAAGTACACCCACTGACTGCTTGACAGCCACGGTGAGCTGTTTGGTAAAGGTGGGTCACATGGAGTTTTTCCAAGTCAACTCCAGATGTCTTGTTGGTTACTTTTCTCTCCTATTATCTGCAGGTTCCTTGGGACATCATCTTTTGTGGAAGCTCATTTTTACCAAGTATGTATCCTGTTTAATGTAGACAAGAGGACGTGAGATGAGGTGCAGGAAGCAGAGTGCCTATGTTTAGACAAGCTGGTGGGAAAATGTTTTTCCTCCTTTGTTCCCAGAGCCTGATTCCTGAAGGTTGCAGGGCTGCCATGAGAAATCATTCCCTGCCTTCTGCTGTTCCTGATGAAACCCTAATAATGTTGGCCTGGGGAAGGTCACCTTGGATGACAACGAGAATATACCTGCCTCCTTAGTCCCTGAATGTCATAAAATAAACCTGCCATTAACTGCCAAGATCACAGCTCTTGTGCCTGTGGATTTTGAACTCTCAGTCAGTTTCCTTACTGATCTACAATATTTCTTCTCTTGTAGGTATCTGGCCACATCCTGAATAGTGACCCAGAGGATTCCTATCCTGAGGACTTGCACACTCAGCCCTGGTGTCAGTGATGAAAAAGGTCATCTCTGAGTTTGGAAAGCTCAGAAGTTCTACACAGCTTCAGGAGGACATCCTGTGCATCCTGTGCAGGGCATTGGGATGGCTCATGTTCCATCATCCATCTTCAGAACCTGCTCCAATTGTCATCAAGATCTGAGGATAACAGAAGGATCCTCTAGGAAAGCCGACCAATGTATGTTACCTTTAAATCTCCAGCATACATTCATGAGGTGTGTTTTTGGATAGTGTAAAAATGTCACCTATGCCTCTCTTTCCTCAGAGATGACCCTGAAAAACTACCTGAGCAGAGAAAGAACGTGCCACCCCTGGGACACACGAGTGTATGTGTGCACAGCCTATTAACTGGAGTTTCTGAAAAGGGCAGTTTCTTTGGACCTTCTCTCTCAGGCCACCAATCAAATGATCATGGTGCACTTGACCTCAGTCACTTATACTGTTTCCTACTGGCATTGGATAGAGACAATACACAAACAACAAATACCAAAGTACCAAAGTAGGTTTCTGCTGAATTTACACCATTTGGCAAATAGAAAATGTATTTTTCTGAGAGGAATTCAAAGGACTCTAAACTCTCAGAGACCCCTGTTTCTCCACTCTTTTCACTGTTGTTTAGCTGACAGATCTTTTCTCAGATAGACTTGAAAAATGTCAATCTTCTACCCAAGCACTAAATGTGACATCTAACTGGGTCTAATCCTACAAGTGATGGCAGAGGACAGGAGCGACTCATCCAGACCCTCCACTTCTGGTTCCAGCCCTTCACACAAAGCCTCTGAGATCCACAGAGTTGGACAGGGAAAAAAACAGAGATGGAAACATGGATTCAAACACAAATACCAGCCAGAGACCCACCTACATCACATCAGCTGATTTAGTCAGGGGCACCATGGAAATCAAGGCAGAGAAAATGATCTGTCCACAAAAGTGTGCAAGTATACAAAGGCAAACAATAAGGAACCCATTAGAAAACTGAACATAAATTCAATTATTATAGCTGACCCCCATGCAAACTCTACAAAATTCACGTAAGATATGTAGAAGAGATTTACATAAGTTTTAGCCTCTTAAGGAAGAAGACAGAGACAGCACAGAAAATGAACTCTGGCCACACGAGCTTTAATGACATTAGCTAAAAATATACAAAAGCTGAATCATGGCTGAGGGATACTGTATCGTAGGACACCTAGAGAAAGCCTGAACACTGTTGTCACAGCCCAGCAGAAAACAAATACCAACAAGATGGTTCAGTGCTATGCAGCAGGAAGGAGTGTCCAGGCTGACAACCAGATGTGTTCTGCTCACCACTCTTACACCCATGTGACCCTCAGCATTACAGCATGAAGATATGGTAAAGAAGCGGAATGAAGACTCTCCAATGCTGAGGGCTCATTTCCCCCTCTGACAGTCAACTATACTCTTGACTTTCAAACACCTCAGTCCAGGAGAAGAGGGATGCTGAGCATAGCACAGATGTAAGACTTGCTTGAGCTCATGAGTCTCCATGCTGCTGTTGGAGGCCAGAGAGTTAGCACTGCACACTCCCCAGCACTGCACCACACTTAGTGCTAGATGTCAACCCATGCAGACCACACCACCCTTGCTGCCTCACAATAATACATGGAGCCAGGCTGTGCTGACACCCCACATATATTCCAAAACAGCTAGCTGTCAGACCCTGATGGACATCTGCAGATCACAATCCACATATCCATTTGATATCAATTCTTACCTGACATTTTTCTTACCCGTACACTCATATATTGTCATCCATACACATTACTATATAGCAGTTCAGGATGTTCCTTTCCCAACAACTCCCACTCCAGTAGAAGTAAAGATCCTACACAAATGTTCCCTCCCATCTGCTGTGCTAAACAGCATTGTTAGTAGTTGGCACTGCTTGACATTGCCTGCCTGACACCATTTCAGTGCATTGGGTGGTATTAGAACTAGCGAGATACCAGCTCTCGACAGCCCTATGTGATCTCTTCCATATCAGGCCTTGTAAGAACCCAACCATGAAGCCCTAAAAACACTGTATATAAATTTCAATTAGAACACCCTCCCACCCCACCTGCACATCACTTCTCAGTGCTACTACACAGAAATTGCACCCGCTTGTCACTCAGGGCCCAGTGATGTTTAATAGACCATGCTGAACCATTGCCTGCTAAAGCCTTGCAGTCCATGTGTGATGTAAGCAGGAGGAAATATTCTGAAGAGTCTGATGCCTACTCGTGTGGATAAGGAGAATTAAGGTTAGGAGGTGACAAGCAGAATCTGAAAACTATCTTGAACACACAGTCGTATTCCAGAGTCGGCTGTCCATCTGAGCGTGAAATCTAGTTGTTTATATGTGGTGGATATTGGGGTCCTCATAAGAACTGATGAAATGGTGCAGTTTGTTGAGTGACAGTGGTGTGTAGTGTGGCCTGATACATAGCATTTAATGTGGAATGGCGTGGAGGTGACCAGGTGCTCCTGATTTCTAGCACCCAGTGTCAGCAGCATGAAGACATCGGTGTCACCTAGCACTCTACTTGGGTAGGGAATGGTCTGGAAGAAGACATAGAACAGCGTTCATGGAGCAGGCAGAAGGCAGGTGAGTTCCAGCAGCACCTGATCCTGCCAGTCTATTTAGTCTGTTACTCAAGAGGGAAGCAGAGGAGAGTCTAGCAATGCCTAAAGAGACGCTGTGATACCTGCCAGTATATGTGGGGCTGTTGCAGTCAAGGAAGTGATATCAAACAGGCCTGAATATGGGGGTTAATAATGTGTGTATCAGGGATTCATAGGTACAGGTTTAGAAGAGTGGTGGAGAATTTTGTCCAGAATACCCCAATAATATTTTATATTTTAGATTAAGTGTCGGGTGGGTCACGTCCTTGAAAGATTGAGAACATGTACAATATGAGAGCTGAAGTTGACCAGTAAGGCTGACATGATGTGTAGTGTGATTGTCGCTTTAAGTGTCTATCTTATAGGCCAGGAAAATGGCATTTGATTTACTTAATAGAGCCTCAGGAAGAAGCAGACATGAAGGACCTGATACATAGAATTGTGAGCGTGGAGGTGGTGTTTATGCCATGAGACAGTTGGTTTTTGGGGTTTGAAACTTCCATCGTATGTGCACTGTGAGGGAGCATATGGAGTTTAACTTGGTGAACAACAATCTATTTTGTGTGGCTGTGGGAAGGGACAGGTAGCATGTATGGTGTGATGAGGGCTGACACCTCTCACACTGTGTGGGAAGGAGATGAGCTGTCCACTTGATTCTGATAATAGCACTGTGGTGGATGGTATACTAATTTGGGTAAAACAACAGAAACTGAAGTGAGAACCTTGTCTGTGCTGTGCACGTTCATCCACGTTAACACCTTACTTACTGCCAGTTGAAGGACACCAAGGACACACCTCACCTCAATCACCATACATTCTCCTAGGTACTGGGCCCAGCTAGACAATTACCTTCCCTGCTGTCCCACAAGCAATGATAGGTTCTGGGCTGTATTTTACATCGCTCTACCCAGAATGTCAACTGAGATATGGTGTAAGGTATCAGGCTGTGTTGGGCACTCTATCTCCTATCAAGAACACACATGTACTGCTTGATTCAAACACTACTGGAATCCTCCTGCATTGACATCCAGCACCAGGTATAATTCAACGTGAGAAATTATGACCATGCCACCTCACTTATGCTGCCAGCTGGCAGACTTTAATGAGAAACAAACACAGCACACACAGAGCCTAAAATCCATTTCTAACATTGGTACATTCAAAGCTTCCCACATAACCTAACACCAACTTCTGGGTATCAAGCCTTGGTGAACAAACCCTCATGCATTCCTCACATGCATTCCTTGCTCTGGATTCTGAATATCACCCACAGAGTCCCACTTTAACAGCTACACTTATCAGAGCATATAGGACAGTCCCTTGCTATTGTAATGAAATGTACTGGTAGTTATTGTCCTCAGTTGACACCCTCAGATCCCTGAAGATTCATATACACCAGTATATGTCAGGCCCTTTTGAATATCACACCCACCACCGCAACAACACTGGTAGTTTCATGACACATTGGATACCACATCACATCTACCTAAACACACCTTCTGGATAGCAAACCTGCTGGGTATTCTAACACTCATGACAGTCCTACGAGGCTTGCTGACTTTCCTGAAATGTACACATCACCCCTCAGCTGCCACACATACACTGCTCGGTACCAGGCTCCATTGACACCCTAAATGGCTCACACACACACACTAACATGGCAGGCTCTCCTGGACATCACATCCCACATTGCCAACCTATTGCACATACATTATCACTCCTTGGTTGATACCAGGTCATCTATCTGCTAACATACACTTAAGAGATATGGTGCTTGGCTCGACTTCTCATTCTTCCTCTCTTCTCTCTGACATACAGGACAATTCATCAAATACATTGCACATCATACTAGCCCTGTGACCATACATCCATGACTAGATAGTGGGTCCTGTTTGACCTCCTACAACACACTGACAGCTGCCAGACCATGATGGAAAATTCTCTCACAGAAAGATTTTGCACACTTGCTAGGAGAGGAGAGGGGAAGCAAAGGTAGGAGAGGAGAGGGGAGGGGAGGGGAGCATAGAAGAGGAGAGAGAAGAAGAGGAGAGGGGAGGAAAGACAAGAAGAGAGGAGAGTAGAAGAGATGACAAGTGGAGAGGAGGGGACAAGAAGAGGAAAGGGAAGGGAAGGAGAGAGGAGGAGATCACAGAAGAGGGGAGGAGAGGACCATGGACAGGAGGGGACAAGAAGAGAGGATAGAAGAGAGGAGGAGAGGAGGGGGAGGAGAGGAGTGGGTAGTAGACATGAGGGTAAATATAAAAGAAAATAGGAGAAGGAAGGAGAGGGTAAGAGATGGGAGGAGAGGAGAGGCAAAAGGGGAGATATGAGCTGAGGGGAAAGGAGGAAAGAGGAATGGAGGAGAGGAGAGGGGAGGATGTGGAAGGAGAGGAGAGAAACAAAAGAATCTTGGAACAAGAGAAAGACATCTTGGTGTCAGGTAGAGTAGGTATGCCCTCACCCATAGTCAAGGCCCTACAGACACATACCAGATCCTGATGCCAGGTTCTGCTACATTTACCATTTCCTTACAACTAAGGTCTTCAACACAGGGCTAAGTGTCATGCCATGCACGATCTGCCAACTGGTATATCCACCACAACCCAATACATGATTTGGAACAGGATACTTCTCAGAATCCCCTCTTCTAGAGTCACTGACATTAGACACACGGGTGGTGATAGGTAATGTGAGCTTTTTCCTACCTAAAGACTTAAGCACATATCAACACAATGTATGCATCACAGACACATGCACACACTCATACACATACATACATTCCCAGACAAAAACTTGCATGCATGCACACACATACACATGCATGAAATGAAAACACCCGTACATATCACATTCTTCATGTTATCCTCTCACAGAGAAATCTTGCATACACATCAGTCTTACAAGTTATGGTATTCTTCTCTCTCTCTCTCTCTCTCTCTCTCTCTCTCTCTCTCTCTCTCTCTCTCTCACACACACACACACACACACAGACACTTGCATGCATGCACACAAATATGCATACATGAATACACCAGTTTAATTCAAGTACTTCTTGTTTTCCCCTCACAGAGACATCTTACATAGACATAAATCTCACATAAATTGGTAAGTGGCTATTCCTTCTAAATATTTCCTGAACTTTCCAAAAAGTCAGTTATGGCTGAATATCAGTTCCTTATAGAACCTCCAAAAATACAATCCAACTGAGGGTATAAAGCTCTGAGAATAAGCACAGGGCTAGATGTCATGACTTTTTTGTTTCTCACTGCTATGCATCCAAAGCCCCACATATAGGAACTTAATCTCTCTCATTATCTTTCTGTCGCTGTCTCTTTGTCTCTTCTCTCTCTCTCTCTCTCTCTCTCTCTCTCTCTCTCTCTCTCTCTCTCTCTGTCCTGCATGTGTTTTTGTGTGTAATTTGGATATTCAGGACTGGAGTTTCAGCTTTACATCTATTTGTCTGTGTGTAGATTTTGCTATAGGGGAGGATATGACTAACTGAATCTGGTATCTATCCATGTATATAAGACTTTGTCTATGGAGAGGAAAATGGAAGGAACTGGCAGCATGTCCGTCCACATCACTGAACTTAGACAGACATTTTAATGTGTAATAGTTCCTGCCTTTTTCGCCTCTAAAGGCAAAGCTTCATACACACATACATGGACTCAGATCAGATTAAATTAGTTATATAGTCTGCTACATCCAAATCCAACACACACACAAAGTGATGTCAGGACCTGCTGTGTTCCCTGTTCTGAAAAGCCAAGTTACACACACAAACACATTTTGGTAGGAGAGGAGAAGTGAGGGTAGAAGAGGAGACTGAAAGAGAGGGGAGGATAGTAGAGGGGTGCAGACAACAGGAGAACAGAGGCGAGGAGCAGAGAGTAGAGAAGAGGAAAGTTGAGGGGAAGAAATGGGAGGGGAGCAGAGGTGAGTAAAGGAAAAGGAAGTCGAGTGGAAGAGAGGAGAGTGGAAAGCAGGGGAAGAGAAGAGAGGAGAGGAGTTTAGAGGATATGGGGGAAGAGTATTGGAAAGGAGAGGGGAGAAAAGGAGAGTGGAGCAGAGTGTAGGGGGGAGGAGAAGAGAGGAGAGGGAAGAAGAGGGGAGTAGAAGGGAGTAAAGGGAAAGAGAAAATAGATGGAGAAGATGGGAGTAGATGGGAGGGGAGGAGAGGAGATAGTATAGGGAGAAGAAGAGAGGACAGGGGAGGGGAGGAGACAGGAGGGGAGAATTGAAGAGAAGTGGGGAGTAAAAGTGGGGAGATGTGAGTTAAGGAGAGCGGGGAAGAGGAAAGGAGATGGGAGGAGAGGGAAGAGGAGGAAAGGGGAGTAGAGGGGGAAGATGTGAGTGGAGAAGAACGGAGGAGGGGATAGGAGAAGAGAGGAGGAGAGAGAAGAAGATGAGAAGAGAGGAGAAGAGAGGAGAGGAGAGAAGAGGAGAGGAAAAAAGAGGGGAGGAGAGGAGAGGAGAGGAGGGAAACACAAGAACTTTGAAACAATAGAGATTTTGGTGTCAGGTCAAGTAGGTATGCCCTCACCCATAGTCAAGCACCCCCCCCCCGACACACACCAGATCCCAATGCCAGGTTCTACTACATTTACCATTTCCTTACAACTAAAGTCTTCCACATGGGCTAAGTGTCATGCTGTGTAAGATCTGTCAACTGGCATGTCCACCACCATCACCCAATACAGGAGTTGGAATAAGATACTTTTCAGAATCCCCTCTTCTATAGCCACTGACAAAGTAGACACATGGGTGGTGATAGGTAATGCAAGTTTTTTTTTTCTACCTAAAATCTAAAGCACACATCAATACAATACATGCACCACAGATACACATACACACACACACACACACACACACACACACACACACATACTACACTTGCATGCATGCATACCCACACAAGCATGAAAACAAGTCTTTATCAGATTCTTCATGTTGTCCCATCTCAGAGATATCTTGCATATACACTTGAAGCTTACATAGTTTAGTATGCTCTCTTCTCTCTCTCTCTCTCTTTCTCTCTCTCTCTCTCTCTCTCTCTCCTCTCTCTCTCAAACACACACACACATACACACACAAATACAGACTTGTATGCATGCATGCATGAAAATACACATACATGAATACATCAATTTGTATCAAGTACTCCATGTTATTCCCTCACAGAGAAAACTTACACACATATAAATTGTACATAAATTGATAAGTGGCTATTCCTTCTAAGTATTTCCTGTTTACACTGAACATCATCTATGGGTAGATATAAGTTCCTGATAGAACCCTCAAAAATACAACCCATCTGAGGGTATAAAACTGTGAGAATAAACACAAGGCTAGATGTCATGACCTCTTTTTTTTCTCCCTGCCATACATCCAAAGCCCCACATACCCACATATAGGAACTTAATCTCCTCTCTCTCTCTCTCTCTCTCTCTCTCTCTCTCTCTCTCTCTCTCTCTCTCTCTCTCTGTCCTGCATGTGTTTTTGTGTGTAATTTGGATATTCAGGACTGGGTTTCAGCCGGCCCTTACATCTATTTGTCTGTGTGTGGATTTGGCTATAGGGGAGGCTATAACTAGCTGAATCTGGTATCTATCCATGTATATAAGACTTTGTCTATGGAGAAGAAAATGGCAGGAACTGACAGCATGTCTGTCCACAACACTGCACTTACATGGACATTTCAATGTGTTAAGATTCTCCTTTGCCAATATTCTTTACTAAGTAAAAGATCATACCACACAAGCAAGCACACAGAAAGACATGCAAAAGGTGATATACTATCTGACAGTTCCTGCCTTTTTGCCTCTAAAGGCAAAGCTTCACACACCCATACATGGACACAGATCAGATTAAGTTAGTTATATACTCTGCTACATACAAATATAACACACATGCATAGAGATATCAGGAGCTGCTTTGTTTCCAATTCTAAAGAGCCAAGTTGCATACACAAATACATGATGGTGGGAGGGAGAAAGAGATGTGGAAGAAGAGGAGGGGGAGAAGAGAAGAAGGGGAGAGGAGAGAAGAGGTGAGAGGAGAGGGGAGGGGAGAAGAAGGGAGAAGGGGAAAGGAGAGGAGAGGTGAGAGGAGGGAGGAGGGTAGGGTAGGAGAGGAGAGAAGAGGTGAGGATAGGGGAAGAGAGGAAGGAGAGGAGAGGGGAGGGGAAGAGAGGACAAGAGAGGAGAGAAGAGGAGGAAGGGGAAGAGAAGGTAGGAGAAATGAGGGGACAAAAGCAGAAGAAATGAGAAGAGAAAGGAGGAGATGGGAGGAGAGGATAGGGGAGGTAAAACGAGGGGAGGGATGGAGAGGAGAGTGGAGGGCAGGGGAGAAGAAGAGAGGAGAGGGGAAGAGATAGGGGTGTGTAGAAGGGGGTGATGTGACTAGAAGAGAGGATGGAGATGACAGGAGAAGGGAGGGGAGGAAAGGGGAGGAGAGAAAAGGGCAGGATAGTGGAGGGAGGAAAGGGGAGGGGAGAAAAGGGGAAGACAGTGGAGGGGAGGGGTTTAGAGGGGAGGAGAGAAGGGAAACCCAAGAACCTTAGAACAAGAGAAAGAGATCTTGGAGTCATGTCTGGTAGGTATGCCCACACCCATAGTCAAGTCCCCCCAGACACACGCCAGATCTTGATGCTAGGTTTTGCTACATTTACCATTTCCTTACAACTAAAATCGTCCACACAGGGCTAAGTATCATGCTGCACAAGATCTGCCAACTGATATGTCCAACAACACCCAATACATGATTTGGAACAAGATATTTTTCAGAATTCCCTCTTCTACAGCCACAAACACAGTAGAAACATGGGTGGTGATAGGTAATGTGAGGTTTTTCCTACCTAAAATCTAAGGCACACATTAACACAATACATGTACCACAGACACACATGCACACACACATACGTACACACACACATACATACACACACACACACATACAAACTCACACAGACATTTGCATGCATGCACGCACACACACATGCTTGAAAACACTAGTGTTTATCAGATTCTTCACATTATCCCCTCACAGAGAAATCTTGCATACATATCAAACGTACACAGCTTAGTATGCTCTCTCTCTCTCTCTCTCTCTCTCACACACACACACACACACACAAACACAGGCACTTGCATGCATGCATGCAACACGCATACATAAACACACCAGTTCGTATCAAGTACTTCATGATATTCCTCACAGAGAAATCTTACATACACATAAATCTTACATAAATTGGTAAGTGGCTATTCCTTCTAAGTATTTCCTGCCCTACACTGAAATAAGCTATGGATGAATATCATTTCCTAATAAGTACCCTCATAGAAACAACCATACTGAGGGTATAAAGCTGTATGAATAAACACAGGGCTACTGTCATCACTTCTTTGTTTCTCTGACATACATTCAAAGCCCCACATATAGGAACTAAATCTCTCTCAATCTCTCTCTCTCTCTCTCTCTCTCTCTCTCTCTCTCTCTCTCTCTCTCTCTCTCCAGACATAACATGCACACACACACACACACACAGAAACAAACACAGACATACACATCCACACAGATCTCACTATCTTCTCCTTTAAGCTACCAATTCTCATAAACACAAATCACACAGATAACCTGGAGTCAAGTCCACCTAGGTTTTCCCTGCCTGCCTTACACACTTCAGTTCTCTGATCTTGTCAGGTACCCTCTGCTATAGTGAAAGTTCAACATATACATAAAAGTCTCCGGGTCTGGTCCTAGAGCATAGCCATTCCATACAACCAAAGTCACACATGATCACAATTAGGTGTTCCACCTTGCTTTCTATCCCCATATTCCTACAAGGCACTTCTCAGGTTCTGGTTTCTAAGTGTAAATCTCCACCTACACACACATGGTTGCACAGCAGGTCCTGCATGGTTCATCCTCCCCTACAACCAGGTGACAGGTGTCTCTGTGCATCACTTTGCCTATAAATAGAGCTTATCATATGGAGATGTGTTCATGTCAAGCTAGTGTCAGGTTAGCTACAGTACAGTCCACATACATAAGCACACACACACACACACAGCATGCACATATGACAAAGTGTCTGATTTTGCAAGATAGCCCTCTCATACAGCAGCACACTAGATATACATACATATAAACACACACACTCACACACACACACAGACACAGCACATATACACCCACACAGATAGATATGTTTCAGGGTATAATAGGTATCCCCTTCCTTACAGCTAAAGGCCCACTGTCAGGCTTATTTTTACAGTCCTACTGGCTTCTCTTGTATTATACAGATCATAGACACTGGATGAGGTCTCAGGTCATGATAGGCTCTTCCTTTCATTATCTAGACCTCAATGTACCAACGTGGGTACTTGATCAGTAGTGCTCAGTGCCCCTAACCCAGTAACAAAATTCTTAATACATCACACACATACACATACACACAGAGAGATACACACACACAGACACACACACATACACACACACACACACCAAAAGTCTAGGATTTATAGGCAAAGCATCACAAATATCTACACGTCTATGTCTGTCTGGCGCTTCATATCGTAAGACTGCCCAATATGTGGCTACTTGTATGCTTTACTGAGATAAAACTCAGCCACAATGCCTGCCTCAGTCTGCAGCTTGATATGAATTTCTGTATGTATGCTCCACTCTAACCAAAGTCCCACCAAGGTATCAAGGTGCTGGTCTTCCTCTGTTTCCTCTCCTGCAGCCACATCCTCTTATATAAACATGGCTGTGTTAAGAACTAACACATATGTCCTCCCACACATCCAAAGCCCTACAAATACATACATAGTTTCTTTCAGCTCCTACTCAATATCCCCACCACTATATCGAATTCCCACTTACACATATACATCAGATTATCCAGCCACCCCAGGTAGTTTCTCCCCTGTCTCTTCCTCCATGTTTTATACTCTCATCTGAAGAATGGAAGCTAAGAACAGTCTATGTCAACAACTTTTCAGCATTTGTCTTTCTGGATCTGGACTCACTTACTCAATATAATCTGTTGCTAATCCATGGATTTTCCTAGGAAGATGGCTCACTAACAAAAAAACTTAATGTGTTGAGCATCTGAAAGTTGGCTTGCGACTTTGCAGTTTGTGACCAATCACAGGATTCATTTTCTTGTTGAATCATGTGGAAAACTCCAACCCACGTTGGGTGACTTGACCCCATCAAATTGGTCTGAAGTAGTATAAGTCAACCGAGCAAGGTAGTAGACAGATTTCTCTGTTTTCTGCCTCAGCTCCTGCTTGAGTTCCTGCCCAAACTTCTCTAAGTGACAGACGTTGATCAGATCATGTTAGCCAAATAAATCTTTCTTCCCCACATTGTTTTTGTCATGATGTCTAACAGCAATGGAAAACATAGTAGGTCAGAATCCCAAGAGCATTCTCAATCTTAGGATCTTATTGCTGCCACCTCCTGAGTGCTGGTATAAAAGTATGTACTACAACACTAACTAGGTAAATAGCTGTCATGGAGAAAGTAAATAATTCTCTAAACAAATACAATTCAAGAATCAGAATATTATTAAGGTACTGATCAGAAAAAATATTTTCAAGGAGGTGGACATGAAAGACTTTGGAGAAGGAATGTAGAAAACAAGAAATCTGACACTTGAAGAATAGAGGCCTTGGGGAGGAATTTGACTTTATTTTTTATATATGAAGAAGACAGGTTTTCTCTTTGACAACAAGGCTAGGTGTGAATACTTACTTCGAGAGGATAAACCAGTTTCATACAGAGGCAAGTTCCGACATAATTCATTCAGTCCCTAAACACATAGATGAATAAAACAAAGCTAAATGAACTCAATAGTTTAGAAATAAATTTGTTTATATATGTGCACACATCCATACACAACTGTATGGAATTCATGTAAGAATTTATTTTGTGCAGGGATTCATGGGAAATCCTGAGGTATATGGAGGAAAGGAAGTGGCGGGAGAGATTTAGATGAAGTCTCAAAAAACCCACAGTCTAATACCTCAAAAGAGCTGGCTGCTTGTTTAGCAAGAATACTTAGGACATAGAAAAATTGCATCTAGATATTTGAGGACTTCCTGCAAGTGATTGAAAGTCTTTCCCAAAGTTTGAGAAAACACATGAATGGAATAAATATTGGAACTTGTTACAACCGAGAAACACATTTTTGGATTAAAATGACCCATTAAAAAGGCAGTGTAAGGAATGAGGAAAGAGCCAACAAAATAGTGGTTTTGATAGGTTATGTTTTGAATTGTTTTGATTTTAGGATGTTGATGACCAGTGTTGATATAATAGGCCATGGCAAGCTGCTGATGTACTTTCACTTTTACAAAGTAAAGGATTTTACATAGACCTAAGTACTGACTCTCAGGAAGAGAGGGGTCTCTCAGAGAAATGTCAGCACACATTCAAGTAGAGGATGCTGGAATCCTAAGTGGGTCTTGCTTTTCATTTCAAAATCTTATTTTTTTAAATGTAGGAATTTTGGGGTCTTATTGACGGTCCATTTATGGGCAATTACAAGTCAACAGTACACAGATATTGCCTGATAACGCATTCGTTCAGTACATACTAGAAACAGATCAAACACAAATCCCACCTTCATAAACCAAGTCTATTATCAGGACTGAAAGGAGACCCTGGAAGGGAAGAAGTATAGTTGTGATATGGCCTAGCTGAGAAATCCCTATCAAAAAGGAGCAAAGAAGCAAAGCCTTCTGCAGTAACCCTGCTCTCACAGGACCCCACATGCAGTCCAGGTGAGTGCCAAAGCATTGTAGAGCAGACACAAGTCCCCTGAATTTCTCCTGAACCATGCGGGCATCCAGATTGTCTATCTTATCTAATTAGCTAGGTTCTGTACATGCCACCACTCAAGCCTTAGCTCAGGATGCATAGTACATGTTAGGTGTCTAAATGATAGTTGTTGTCAGTCCTGTGAGGTTGAAGGCAGAGTTTTCAAGTCAAAGACACCAGTTGCAAAGGCAGTGTGCACAGACAGTGAATTGGAGCCACAAATTTGGAAGAGGCGTTTCTATCTACTCAACACTAGGTGCAGTTTGATTGGCCACTCTCTTCCAAGACTGTTTTGCTTTCATTGGACCCAAAATGCTCCCTCTGTTTTCAAAACCACTTTGGGGTGGGGATAAGGCTACTTGCCCATGTTCCTACTATCTAAAGAATCAGGAGCCCAAGCCTACATTCTGAACACATTCTAGGGACACATTGCATCACTCTTTTCTAAATAGTCTGTGCCTGCTAGAAACCCAGGCAACTGCCCAGAACCCTGTGGACCATCCCATGGAGTCTGCTGTTCTCCTATTCCATGTCCTAACCCTCAAAATGTACATTTTGAGTCTGACATGTCTCACATAATAAAGTCATCTTTATTTGTAGCTCTTTTCTGAAAAAATGATTAAATTTCATTATTGGACCTAAAGGTTTTCTTTATCCTGTATTCTTTTCATATGGTTTAATTGTCAACTTTCATGTTAGAATTGTTCTTATATTCTTCAATAAAGAACTGAGGTTTTGCATGCATATGGCCTTCTTTATGTGTTGTTGAACTTGCTAGACAATTTCAAATACTTTCAATATGGATTGTTATATTTATGTCCATAAACAGTTGGTTTATAACTTCTGTTTGTTTTACATTTAGGGTTGGTTTGTTCTATTCATTTATTTTGCTATGTGTGTATTTTTCGTGTCTCTGTAAATACATCCATATGAAATTCAGAGTAAACTTATGGTTGGAAGTCAGTGCTTTTTTTCAAAGATTTGGGATCAAGGGAGAAGCTCAAGTCATCATGTCAGGTTGTAGGCTCCATGAGGCTCTGTAGAACATGTTGGAAACTCTCTCTTCTCTTTTCCTTTATGGAGTAGTTGGAGGAATATCAGTGCTGCCTTTATTTAAAATCAGGTAGAATCCATCCAAAAATGCATTCATACCAATCATTTACTCTTTCACATTTCATCATTGAAAGTCTTTTATATTCTATATTTTTGATCATTTTCACCCTTACTCAACTCCTCGCAGAGCCTCCTAACCTGCCTTTCCTTATATCTCTCTACAAGGAAACAAGCCAAAGGAAAAGTCAAAATTTGCAATACATACATGTAGGATGCCCAAAAAAGAAATGAAAACAAACTCAAAAGTCTATCCCATTTCTTATTGGGTAAATTTTCTGAGTGCCAATAATTCCAAGTCATAGTTCCTAGCAAAGGGAGTCACGAGGATCTCATTGTGTAACCATTAGAGGAATCTGATTATTCCTTTGCCTCCAGGAACGTTTAGATGTGTCTGGTTAAGAATGGAACTCCATTTCCACTCCTTCTTTTCAACGACAGAACCACCACCTGAATTGACCTCTTGTGTGCTCCTCTGTACAGTTACAGCCTCTGTGAGCTCATGTGCTCATCAGTCCTGCTGTATCTGGAATACACTGGTTCTCATATAGCCCCTCAGATACTCATCCCAGAACATGTGCCAGTTTTTGCTACATTTTCTATTTACTTATAACCAAACCTTTACAGACAGGACTAAGTGTCTTACCCATGAAAGTCTGTCCACCCTTATAGAAATAACCAATACATGGTTTGGTGTAAGTTACTTCTCAGAATGCCCTCTTCTTTAGCCGCTGACACAAAAACATGCATAGGTCATGTCAGATGTCCCGTCCCTAACATCTAAAGCACACATAAACACACACACACACACACATACACACACACACACACACTAGCATGTACACACATACATGAAGTCACTAGTATGTTTCATGTTCAGTAGGTTGTCACAGAGATAAATTGGTAGTTTTCAAGTTCTTCTATGTATCTCCTCCCCTACACCAAAAGTCACTTTAAGTATCAATTCCTGATGAGTATCTTTGAATACACAACCAAAGCCATAGTATATCACCATGAATATATACTCAGGACTAGGTGTTAGGGCCTCTTTTTTTCTCCCTGCCCTACTCCCCACATATATACATTCAATCTCTCTCTGTCTCTCTGTCTCTGTCTGTGTGTGTGTGTGTGTGAATGTGTATGTGTGTAAAAACTCTTGTCTGATTTTCTATGGACCTGCTAGGGCTGTTAAATTGCTGGTTTTAGGCGTATATATGCCTGGGAACGTTTGTAATGGGAAGAACTAAGAACAGTGTAGACAACAATGTAGAATAGGAGAACAAGGAAGAATAAGGTTATAGAGAAGATTAACAAAACATTGACAAGCTGGGCGATGGTGGCACACGGCTTTAATCCCAGCACTCAGGAGGCAGAGGCAGGCAGATCTCTTTGAGTTCGAGGCCAGCCTGGTCTAGAAGAGCTAGTTCCAGGACAGACAGGAACCAAAGAGCTATGGAGAAACTCTGTCTGAAAATCAAAAAAAAAAAATTGACAATTCCAGTTGCGGGTAGATTTCTTACCCCTCAGATACTATCCTTCAGATCTTTAGGCCTCTTTTAGCTATCTGTGGTGTCTTTAATAACCCCATTAACATCTAAAATTTCAGAATTCTGTAATTCATCTGAGAGACTACTACTTGTTGCCTTCTTAGATTATCCCCAGAAAGATTCAGATCATATCAATACATGTAATTTCAATAAGAAGTATTCTAAGACAGACATGAGTATTAGAATTTATACCATAAACTGAACCTAATGGTAAAGTCAGTATACTATGCATGATACCTTTTCAGAGTGTGGCTGAGTCCTACCACTCTGAAAAAAACAATTGGAGGGAAGCAAAAACAAATCTAATTGTGATCAGTATTGGCCTTTTTTAAATAAATCTAACATAAGATCTTCCAAATAAATGTATTTGGATATAAGTTTGAATTAGTTGAAGTAGTAAATTTTACCCTATGTACATGCTACCATGGTAAAGATACTGGACCAATATAAGAATCATCTAAATATATATTAATTGATAACCACAATATACATTTATGTGAAATCATTGGCTTAGATATGAATCAGATGTTATATGTTGAGTATGTGATTTTTGTCTTAGATCTACTAAATTGTATTTTATTCTGTATTTACTGTCTGGTGATGTGGGAGTGTCATATACCAATCTGTTGATTTCATTGGTTTAGCAATAAATAAACTGCTTGGTCCTGATTGGTTAGCACTAGGTGGGTGGAGTAAACAGAGTAGGATGCTGGGAGGAGGAGGAAATGAGCTCAGAAATCACACAGCTCTTCTCAGAGCAAGACACTCACGATGAAGCTCTGACCCAGGATGGACATAGGCTAGAATCTTCCCGGTAAGCGCACCTTGGGGTGCTACAAACCTGATTAGAAATGGGCTAAATTAATATGTGAGAATTAGCCTAGAAGAGGCTAGATAGAAATGGGCCAAGCAGTGTTTAAAAGAATACAGTGTCCGTGTAATTATTTCGGGTAAAGCTAGCCGTGTGGGTGGCCGGGATGCTGGGGACACAGCCCTGCCGCTCTTATTACTTTAGTCTGGCTTCTGTTTTCTCATGAAACACTGTGTCTCTGCTCTAGGAATAAACTTTTCTACTTACACTTCTAATAGCCTGACATGATGAAAGTATTTCTTCTCAAATAAAAGCTTAAATAATGATGAGTCTGATGAGTATAAATATTGATAACATGAACAGCTGACCAAATGTATCCAGATGAGTACTGGTTAATTTTAATGATTCTAATATTGAGTGACTAGCACTTTTAATATTAGAAAAATATAACTGCCATTATTTCAATGAATAATAAAGTGTGAAAAACTCATTTCAGAGTGATATAAGTGTAGGTAAATCTGATTAATCAAAATTTATTCAGTGCTTATTTTGTACACTCACTGATTGATGTAAAATATATGATCTACAGAATACTAACACATGATGAAGTATACTTTGTAACATAACTTGTTTGACAATCTTATGTATTATCTGATTATATGTTACTACCTATTTTTAGTGAGCCCTATATATATATTCATTCTGATATATAATTGATATTTATGGTACTGAAAGATAGATAGATGCATGATATATAGAAAATAGTTGATAAATTCATAGCTAATCAAGGAGTTTTTCTTATAACTGTGAGGGATTGAAAGTTTAATCTGAAGGATGGGCTAATATGATAAAATTTCAATATATAGTTGCCATTATATTATGTAATTCAAAATGACAGAGGTACACCAGCTCACTGAAAATCCTCGTGAGATACTTAAGCTTCAAATATGAAGTAGAATGCCTTCCCTTTGTGAAACATCAATCTTTACTCAGGAGTTTCTCTAAGTAATTTATACAGTATAATATATCTGCATTTATACAGTATAATCTGCATAAAGTAACTAGTCACAAATACTGTTCATATAGGAAATTAACTTTATAGAAGTATGTCAAAGAATTTGGTCACATAATGTACCCAAGTGGACACAAGAATTAGCCATGATATATTGCCTCATAAAACCCTTCATTCACTTATTCTGCTGCATTTTCCGACTTTCTTCCCTGTTTTCAATCTGAGGCATGTGGAATTCTTTCTTATGTTTAAATTAATTATTTCATCTGAAAATTGAATACCATAAATTTGGAAAAATGAAAAAGTGGTTTATAATTTATAATGACTTAACAATCTATATAAACCAGGTTTCTGAATTTCTTAAAAATGTTATTAGTACTAACAATAATCTCTTTAGATTTTTCCTATACACATGTGTTTAAATTTGGCTGCATAGTATGACTCATATGCCATAATTTTACTAAAGTATATTTACATAAGTTGTATTTTGTTCTTTTTTGAACAGAAATATTTTCCCATGTGTCTATCAACTTCTGCCTTAAAATTATCTTCTATCAATAAATCTATTATCAATCATTTACTATTTACCAGTTATCTATTGACCATCTGTTATCTTTCAATCACCTATCATTCAGCTATATTATTTTCTTTCTACTCCTTATCTCTGTAACATGCATAATCTATGTATCTAGATATTAATTTATTTTTCTATCATTTATCAAACATCTATCTATATATCATCTATCTATAATCTGTCCATATATTTATTTATCCATATATCATCTCTTTAACCCTCTATGATCTATCTCTCTATATATAATATAATATCTATCTATCTATCATCTATCAATCAGTCTATCTATCATCTATCAATCTATCTATCTATCTATGTATATCTATCTATCTATCTATCTATCTATCTATCTATCTATCTATCTATCTATCATCTATCTATCTTTCTATCTTCTATTTATTTGTATATTGTAGTCTCCTCCCCAAATTTGTATGTTGAAGTCACACACGCCAAAATGACTGTATTTGGCAAGTGAAGAACCGGGGTCTACTGTTCTTGTCAAACAGACTTTAGAGTACTTCTTGATGCAAACATGAAAATTAAACAAGAAGTCTAAAACCTAAGAGAACGAATGAATGTCTGCTGTTAATAAGCTACCTAGTTCGTGGTATTTTTCCATTAAAAAAAAAGAAATCTCTTCTGATCCAAGTCATCAAGTTACTATAGATGGTTTCAATGTAATGAAAACTCCTAGTAAATAATATCATTGTAAAAACTATCAACTTTAACATGCATATCCATCTCAAACAAATAAATCAGTAATTACTTTTAATTTAATAAACATTACAAAGAAAGGTTTCTGATTTCATTTTTTACATATTTTAAGTATAAATTTGCATTTTGTTTGAATCTGTTAAAAGATAAATTAATAAAATAGAGCTTCTAAAAGAAACTGTTTAGTTCAGTAATAACCTATAAAAATTGCACAATATTATTGAAATGCATATTGGCTATGCTGGGCAATAATATCACATCATGAGTAATTGAATCCGATTGCAGAAGACAATAGCACCTAGCCATAAATAAGTTGCTTGGCCCCAACCTGTCTGTTCAGTTCTACCTCCAGAAACAATATACTCAGGTGTAAAAAACAACCCGCCCTTCTTCTAACACAAAACCATAGTAACTTCCTGATAATTATCAATATTTATGTGGGGAATACTATATGAGCCTGTCTATCAGCCCCCTCAAAGAACATTAATCATTCATCACACAGAAAGGCTGAGAACCCCACTCTTTCAATAACGCAGTCTAAGCCTGTTGAGATTGTTCTGTCTGCCTCTCATTTTTTTTCTTAACAGTTTATAAACAAAATACATATTGGATATTTGTCAGTAGAGTTTGAGGAGTGAGAATCTAAGCTAATGTTTGCCAACATGCACAATTTATTTGCAAGGTGTTAATATTATTTCATATTAAGAATTATATATTACGGGCCTGAGGAATAGCTTGACAGATAAAGGAATTTGCTACCACATTTGAAATGAGAAATTTACACATCCTGTGATTGTGATTGTATACTTCTCTCCACAACACACACAGTGTTAGTCTACATGTCCCCAATGCACTCCAGCTCACACACAATTTAAAAAAGGAAAAAGAAGTTATAGGTGTTAAATGAGAGTTCTTTACTACAAAAGCTATAATATATATTTCTTACATACTAAGTTTTATATAGTTTATTCAGAAAAGATATTGTATAATCATATTTGGATTATTCTATTCTGAAATTTTAATTTATACTTCATATGTTACTTATTTTAAGGATGACTGAATATAATTTTGTCCTTCCACAATTAAGCTGAAATATTCATTCACTAATTAGATTTATTGTTGTAGTAAGGTGTAGCTGAAGGTTGAGGAGATTCTTGCTAGGAGTTTGAGTTGGTTCTGTAACCTCAAATAACATATTTTAAATTCTCGGTTTCATTTATATGTAAAATAGAGAACCCTTTCTCCTGTCTTTTGCCAATCAGTGCTTTTTTTCCGCTCAAGCAATCCTGTATTTACTCTGTAAGAAAATATCTATTCATCTGAAAAAAATCTTGTTCTTCCAATTTTCATTTAATTTGCATTGCTATCTTGGAGTTACTCTGAAATCTAATTTGTTTCCTCACTAAAAATCTCAGTTTTCTTCATGCTACTTGAGTTGTAAGTCATGTTTCAGTGTGATGCACACACAGTAAGGTGGAAAATAATATTTCTATTGTCTATGAACTTAAGTTCAGAAGCAAAAGTATATATCAGCAAGACTAAAGAATAAAACTAAACAGGAAAGAACAAATGGAGAAAAGGGAGCTGGAAGACATTTTTACTAACTGTATTAGAAAAGAAACCAAGGTTTCTGTGAATCTTGAAATGCATATCTAGTGTCAAAATTCTTCAAATACTTCTCATTTCTAATTTTCAGAGAGAACAAGCTTTTTTGCTATTAACACCATGCTTAAAGTGACAGTATAAAATAGTTTTTAAAATCATTTAGTAGCTTTATATTAAAGACAAAAACCTGATATATCTCTGTACTAACAAAAACATGATGTGGGGGCTAAAATATCAAGCTCATTATCATTCATTAACATTTAAGATCATGTGCGAGTCTTCTCTCTTTTGGAATTATTGGTACAACACAGAGCTCCAAAATTACCCACTTCATCACTGTCCTTCTGTTAACATTCATGTTTATTTATTTGAGATAATATGAAGTTCAATTGACTTTAGATAATAGGTTGGCAAGTTTTTTGACTCTAGAGTGACAGAAATTACAGTGATGAAGAGAAGGAACAGCAAGAGGAATTTAAAAAAGAAGAAAGAATGGAGAAAAGAGAGCCAAATGGAGCAATCAATAAACCACTAGTGTACCTAGCATCACGAGAATCACTATTTTCTTTGTTTTTATTACACTGTACATTTTTACTTGCTCTGCTCCCTTCTTCCTCTCTCCCCTTCTATTCTCTGCCATGATCCCTATACTTCCAATTTACATTTACATAGGAGGTATTGTCTTTTTCTTCTTCCTATGTAGATCCATGTATGTCTCTCTTAGAGTTCCCTATGTTGTCGAGGTTCTCAGGTTTGTGACTTGTAGGTTTGGTTTATTTTTCTTTTTTTCTTTATGTCTAAAAGTCACTTATGAGTGAGTACATATTTTATTTGTCTTCCTGGGTCTGGATTACTTCATCAATATGTTTTGTTTTTTAGATCCATACATTTGCCAGCAGATTTCAAGATGTCATTATTTTTTACTGCTGAATAGTACTCTACCATGTAAATATACCATATTTTCATTTTTCTTTCTATGGTTAAGGACTATCTAAGTTGTTTCCAGGTTCTGATTATTACGAATAAGGCTTTTATGAAAAAAATTGAGCAAATGTACTCATGGTATGAGTCTACATTCTTTGGGTATATGCCCAAGAGTGGTATTGCTGTGTCTTGAGGTACATTTATTCCCAATTTTCTGAGAATCCACCATACTGATTTCCAAAGTGACTGTATAAGTTGGCACTCCCACCATCAATGGACGAGTGTTCCCTTTACTCCATGTCCTTTCCAACATGACTTATTATTGGTGTTTTTTATCTTAGCCATTCTGACTGCTGTAAGATGGTATCTCAGAGTTGTTTTGATTTGCATTTCCCTGATGGCTAAAGATGTTGAACATTTCCTTAAGTGTCTTTCCATCATTTGAGATTCTTCTGTTTAGATCTGTACCCCACTTTTTATTTGGGTTATTTGATAATTTGAAGTGTAGTTTCTTGAGTTCTTTATATATTTAGAGATCAGTCCTCTATCCAATGTGGGTTTGGTGAAGATCTTTTCTCATTCAGTTCACTGTCATTTTGTCTTATTGACTGTATCCTTTGCCTTACAGAAGCTTTCCGGTTTCAGGATGTTCCATTTATTTATTACTGCTGTCAATGTTTGTGCTACTGCTATTATATTTAGGAAGTGATCTCCTATGCCCTTGCATTCAAGGCTATTTCCCACATTTTATTCTATGAGGTTCAGTATAGTTGGATTTATATTGAGGTCCTTAATCCATTTGGGCTTGAGTTTTGTGCATGGGGATAGATATGGATCTATTTCTATTCTTCTACATGTTGACATCCAGTCATGCCAGCACTATTTGTGAAGATACTGTCTTTTTTTCCATTTTATAATTTTGGCTTCTTTATAAAAAATCAGGTGTTCATAGATGTATGAATTAATATTGGGGTTTTCCTTTCAATTCCATTGATCCATCTGTATGCTTTTTTATGCCAGTAGCAAGCTGGTTTTATTACTGTAGCTCTATAATAGACCTTGATATCAGGGATGGTGATACCTCCAGAAGTTCCTCTATTGTACAGGGCTGTTTTGGCTATGCTGGGCTTTTTGTTTTTCCATATGAGGTTGAGTATTGTTTTTTTTTTTTAAGGGTTGTGAAGAATTGTGTTGGGATTTTGATGAATATTGCATTGAATCCATAGATTGCTTTTGATAATGTTGCTAGTTTTATTATGTTGATCATACATATCTAAGATCATGGGTGACCTTTCCAATTTTCTGATATCTTCTTTGATTTTTTTTCTTCAAAGACTTAAAGTTCTACTTAAATAGAGCTTTCACTTCTTTGGTTAGTGTTATGCCAAGATATTTTATGTTATTTTTGGCTTTTATAAATGATGATATTAAGACAGGAGGTGGCAGTGCACACCTTTAATCCCAGCACTCACTCCTGAGGCAGAGGCAGGTGAATGTCTGTGAGTTCAAGTCCAGCCTGGTCTACAAGAGCTAGTTCCAGGACAGGCTCTAAAATTGCATAGAAACCCTGTCTCAAATACACACACACACACACACACACACACACACACACACACACATACACACACACACACACACACACACACACACACACACGATGTTTCTCTGATTTCTCTCTCATCACTTTTATTATTTGTATATAGGAGGGCTACTGAATTTTTTGAGTTGATCTTCTATTCTGTCACATTACTGAAAGTGTTTATCCAGAGTAAGAGTTGCTCATCCCTGAAATAAACACTCAGAAACTAAATTATTTAAAACACTGCTTGCCCTATTAGCTCTAACTTCTTTTTGGATTGCTCTTATATTTTAATTTAACCCATTTCTAATAATCTGTGTATCGCCATGTGGCTGTGACTTACCAGATAAAGTTCCATCTGGCTTCAGCAGGGCTACATGGCTTCTCTCTGACTCCACCTCCTTTCTCCCAGAATTCAGTTTAGTTTTTTCACCTAGCTCTGTTCCCCTATAGCTCTGCTATAGGGTCAAAGCAGTTCCTTTACTAACCAATGATATTCACAACATACAGGGGAGTTCCACATCATACCCTGGCTGTTTTTAGGTTGGGAGATTTTTGATGATTGCTTCTATTTTCTTAGGGTTATAGGTCTTCTTCTGGTCTTGATTAAATTTTGTTACATGGTACCTACCCAGAAAAATTTCCATTTCCTTTAGATTTTCCAATGATGTGGAGTATAAGTTTTCAAAGTATGACCTGATTATTCTCTGGATTTCTTCAATGTCTCTAATTATGCCCCACTTCTCATTTTTAATTTTGTTTATTTGAATATTTTCTCTCTGCCTTTGGTTAGTTTGAATAAGGGTTGGGCTATTTTGTTGATTTTCTCAAAGAATCAGCTCTTTGTTTCATTGATAATTTGTATCATTTTTGCTTCGATTTTATTGATTTTAGCTCTCAATTTTATTATTTCCTGTCATCTACCTCACCTGAGTGAGTATGCTTCTTTTTGTTCTAGAGCTTTCAGAGTGCTGTTAAGTCACTAGTATGAGATTTATTCACTTTCTTCATGTAGGCACTTAGTGGTGTGAACTTTCCTCTTAGCACTGCTTTCCTATTGTCCTATATGTTTGTATATGTTGGGCATTAATTTTCATCAAATTCTAGGAAGCTTTTAATTTCTTCTTTTCTTTTTTCCTTGACTCAGGGGTTTTTCAATTGAGCATTTTTCAATTTTGATGAGTTTGTAGGGCTTCTGCAATTAGTTTTGTTGTTGAATTCTAATTTTATGCCATTGTGATCTGATAAGATACAGGGATTATTCTAATTTTTTTGCATCTGTTGATATTTGCTTAGTTACCAAGTAGTGGTCAATTTTAGAGAGGGTTTCATGAGGTGCTGAGAAGAAGGTATATTCTTTTGTGTTTGGGAAATTTTCTATAGATGTCTGTTAAGTCCATTTGCATAGTGATATCTATTCGTTCTCTTATTTTTTTGTTAAGTTTTTGTCTGACAGACCTGTCCATTGATGAGAGTGGGGTGCTAAAATCTCCTGCTTTTACTGTGTGCAGTCTGATGTATGATTTAAGCTTTAGTGATGTTTCTTTTACATATGTGGGTACTCTTGTATTTGGGACATAGATGTTCAGAATTGAGACTTCATCTTGATGGATTTTTCCTGTGATGAATATGAAGTGTCCTTGTACATCTCTTTTGATTGATTTTAGTTTGAAGTCTATTTTAGAATTAGGATATCTACACCTTAGGTCTGTTTGTTTGGAAAATCTTTTTCTAACCTTGTACTCTGAGGCAATGTCTTTCTTTGAGTTGAGGTGTGTTTCTTGTATACAGCAGAAGAATGGATCTTGTTTTCATATCCATTCTATTAGCCTCTGTCTTTTTATAAGTGAATTGAGTCCATTAATATTGAGATATTAATGATGAGTGATTATTATTTCTTCTTATGTTTTGCATGTAGTTTTTTGTGTATTTTTCTACTTTGGGGTTTGCTTTGTGATATTATCTGTTGCCTATTTCATTGTGGGTGCAGTTAGCTTCCTTGGTTTGGAGTTTTCCTTCTAGTACTTTCTGTAAGGCTGCATTTGCATACAGGTATTTAAATTTGGTTTTATCATGGAACATCTTGTTTTATCTGTCTATCATGATTGAAACTTTCCTGGGTATAGTAGTCTGGGCTTGCATCTGTGGTCTCTTTCTGTCTGCAGCCATCTGTCTAGAACTTTCAGAGTTTTCACTGAGAAATTGGGTGTAATTTTGGTAGGTCTGCCTTTATATGTACTTGACCTTTCACTTTTTCAGTTTTCAATATTCTTACTTTATTCTATATGCTTTGTATTTTGATTATTATGTACCAAGGGGACTTTTTATTTTGTTCAGTCTATTTGATATTCTGTAAGCTACTTGTCCTTCATAGGCATGGACTACTTTAGATTGGGAAAGTGTTCTTCTATAATTTTGTTGAATTTTTTTTTTTTGCCTTTGATCTAGAGTTCTTCTTTCTGATGAATCAATTTCCTCTACTGTATCTTCAACTCTTGTAATTCTTTCTTCTACCTCTTGTATTCTGATGGTTATGCTTGCATCTGTAGTTCCTGGTCATTTTCCTAGCTTTTCCATTTCCAGAATTCCCTTGATTTGTGTTTTCTTTATTGCCCCTATTCCCGTTTTCAAGTTTAACTGTTTGGATTGTTTGCTTCACTTGTTCAATTGTTTTTTTTCCCCTTGGGTTTCTTTAAGAGAGTTATTAAGTTTGTCCAATATTTTGATTCTCTTTTCCTCTATTTCTTTAAGAAAAATTTTCATTTTCTCTTTAAGGGTCTCTATGATCTTCATAAAATTATATTTAAGGTTGTTTTCTTCTGCTTCTTCTGGGTTAGGTTGTTCATGACTTCCTGTTGTAGGACCACTAGTTTCTAGTGTTGCCGTATTGTGCTTTATGTTGTTGAATGTATTCTTACATTGGCACCTACCCATCTCTTTCTGCAATTGGTACAGGCAATGTCTTTGTGTCTTGGTTTAATCCTTGCAGTTGCTCTCTGTGTCTAAGGAAGCTGCTCGGGGTTGCTCTTTCCATTTGCTATTGTGTCTCAGGGAACTTCTGAGGTCTTCAGTCTCCAGGGATGGGTGGGTTTTTGGGGGTAAAGCGAGACTTGTAAAATACAGGGTCCAATGCAGGGGTATTTGAACAGCCATCCCGGAGGAGGCTTGTAGGCTGTCAGGTTAGAGTAGCTGAGGCAGGTAGGGGAGGGGCCCAGGGTTTTGCCCAGGGGTGTAGGGCCTAGAGACTGGATTATCCAGCTCAGGAGCCGGCCACTAACCTCTTGTTCTGCTCTGTACAGTGCCAGTCTGTGTTTCAGGGAGCCACTGAGGTCTTTGGGGATGGGGAGCAATAATATGTTAACAAGCTGAACTCTGAAATTCAGAACGAAACTAAATTTAGTAGAGATCAGAAATAATTTGTAGTTAGTACTTATTTTTAAATAAAACTTTAGGTCATCATCTGTTGACCAATTCTTAAACAGCTTCAATATTTTAATAGTTATTTATATATAACTGCACAGGCAATTAACAATGATTAAAATATATGTATTATTATATAAAATGAATATATTGTATATTATACATAACAACTTATTGTATATAATATATATAAATATATATAAATAATTGAAACAATTCTTGATGTAGGAGGGTCATCTGTCTATGTGATACTTTCATTGGTTAATAAAGAAACTGTCTTTGCTTTTCGATAGGGCAGAATTTAGATAGGCAGAGTAGACCAACAGAATTGTGGGAGAAAGAAAGCAGAGTCAGGCAGACACCATGGAGCCAGCCACTAGGTCAGATGTGCTGAATCTTTCCCGGTAAGCCACGCCCCCATGGTGATACACAGATTACTAGATATGGGTTAAAGGAATATGTAAGAGTTAGCAAATAAGAGGCTAGATATAATGGGCTAGGCAGTGTTTAAAAGAATACAACTTGTGTGTTGTTATTTCAGGTGTAAAGCTAGCCATGCAGGAGCTGGGCAGGATGAAAAACAGGCCTGCTTGCCTCATCACTACAAATTCTCACTTTTTTTTTTTTTTTTTTTTTTTTTTTTTTGGATTTTCGAGACAGGGTTTCTCCGTAGCTTTTTGGTTTCTGTGCTGGAACTAGCTCTTGTAGTCCAGACTGGCCTCAAACTCACAGAGATCCGCCTGCCTCTGCCTCCAAATTCTCACTTTTATCTTTATTTAATTTTCAATAAATGCACTATAGTTTAGGTCAGTATGCCTGTCAGTGCTCTTTGTAGTAAGACATGCTCCTTGGTTTGGGTCTATTAGCTGAGACATACGAATGTCTGCCTTTAGTCACTGGAAGTAAACCATTATAGAGGACTTGGGGGCAATTTTCTCTACCTATTGTGTAGTTACTTTTATTTTTATCTGTCGGTACTCTGTGAGGTGAATATTCCAGTAGTATGTGCTCCCACTGTGACATACTGCTTCTTCTAACGACAAAAACAATGGCTCAGTCCATCACATTGTGAACTAAAATATATAAAACAAGAATCCTAAATAATACTTTCTTAGATTATTGTCTAAGATATGAAATCATAGCAATGGTGTGCTGAATCACAAAGTAGACCTGTGAGTCTTTAACTATGTATGTTAATGAACTTTCACTTTCCTTATTTTTAATGGTATTTCTATTATTTCTCATTTTATATAAAGTTATTCCTGATATTTATTTATGTGTATTATCTTATATAACATAGGACAGATAAAGTAATGAGATTATTCCTATTGTTTTATGGTCCTGGAAGGCATAATGCAAGCTACAAGAAGAATAAAGGAATGAATATTGAACTCTGAACTCTTCAAGTTACAATAATGACTGACTTAGAAAGATATGCCCACCAGTGAAATTAGTGTCATGACTACTGTTAAAGTCATCATCACTTTTTGATTTTTCTTAAGTCCTTTTTCATAAGATGAAACCCAAACTTAAGACACTTTATTAAGGTAAAAGCAGCACATAAACCCTAGTGGAGAAGCTACTACTACCCCTACAGTAGCTACTACTATGGTGTTGAACGGACATAGTGTTAAGCCAACACCCAGTGATCTATAATCACACTCCTATTCCTCCCATCTCTTGTCTGATAATCTTGATTGTAGTAGATACTGAGCAATACAGTCGCATACAACTGAGCAAATGCAGAGCCCAAGGCCTTGCAGAATGTTCAGTCCTAGGTGGCACTATAGGTGGAAAGGGGAGTAGAAGTGGAAGGCTCAGAGATGGTGGATAACTGCGGGGAAATATTATCTTTTGTATACAACTTTACAGCTGCGCATATGGATTCACTGAAATTGTGACAGCACGTGAAAGGAATGGATCACTGTAATTTTCAATATGACCGCTAGATTGAATCTAAAGGAATATTTTCTAGAACTTTTTAAACAATATCAGGAACAAAACCTCCACATTGTACATAAAATGCTGGGTGTAGGGGCTGGAGAGATGGCTCAGCGGTTAAGAGCATTGCCTGCTCTTCCAAAGGTCCTGAGTTCAATTCCCAGCAACCACATGGTGGCTCACAACCATCCGTAATGAGGTCTGGTGCCCTCTTCTGACCTGCAGACATACACACAGACAGAATATTGTATACATAATAAATAAATAAAATGTTTAAAAAAAAAATGCTGGGTGTATACTTACAAACTTATATACATACATACTATTTATATGCACATTTATATGTACAATAAAATTACAAAGACAGGAGATTTTTCAAGTACATAAATTTCAAAGTGCATAGCTCAACAGGCTAATACAATCTATTAGCTTTGCATATGGTAAAGTATCAAAGGCATATATAAATTGTTAGAAAAAGCATTTAAAACTTACAAAGATTTTTCTTCCTTTTAATTTGTAATGTGTTTCATTGTATAATTTTCTATTTGAATGTACAGTGGTGTGGGAGGTCCTTCTGTATATGTGTTGATTTTATTGATTAATGAATAAGAATCTGCCTTTGCTTGTGATAGGGCAGAATAGAGCTAGGCAACCAAAACTAAACTGAATGCTGGGAGAAAGAAAGCAGAGTCAAGGAGATTCCATGTAGCCACTACCAGAGACAGAAGTCTCTTGCCCTTAAGCCACAACCATGTGGCGATACACACATTAATAGAGATGGGTTGATTTAAGATATAAAAGTTAGCTAGAAATATGCATAAGCTAGTAGTAAAGTAATGGTTTAATCAATATAGTTTCTGAGTGATTATTTTGGGACTGAGCAGCCGGGAACAAAGTAACAGCCTCCACCAACAGTATAGTGTATTTTCTGTAGAAAATTAGCTATGAGATGCAATGTGTTCAAGACAAATATTGGTAATAAGATGCTGACATGATTTCATATAGTTGTATCAGCATGTGGCAAATTCTAAAAATTTTGCCACAGCATAGGCATATGGTTTAATATATACATATTTGGAAACAGTTATTTTTTAAACTTTGTATTTTATCAAAATTGTCTATGAAAGAAAATGAAGTATACTCAAGCATACTCATAATTTCTACCTAAATTTTTAAAATTTATTTCTCTCAATACTTGAGATTGCAAAATAACTGCATGATCATCACTTCTCCCTTCCTTTTCTTCCTGCCAACCTAACCTATAAGCTCCTCCTTATTCTCTTTAAATTTAGGGACTCTTTTTTCATTCATTGTTGCACACACACAAATGAATATACACATATATTTCCAAATACATGAATACAACCTGCTTAGGCTATATGATGTTACTTGCTTATAAGTTTTCATGCTGATGATTTGGTATTAGTTTATGTATTTGTATTCACTTCCCTGGAAAAAACTGTTTTTAATTACTCTTTGCTTCAGTAATCAGCAACAGTATTGAACTCTATGTTTTGCATTGGAAACAGAAAGTGCTAAGTTGTTCTTATTTACTCTCATTTTTTATTCTTTGAGAATTTTTATTCATGTATATAGTAGGTTCTTACCAAATCTAGTCTTTATTCTCCTCTTATTTTCCCCAACACCTCCTTAAATTTTGTCTCCTAACTTTACATGCTCTTTTTCTTTTTTAGAACCTAATGAGATTTTCCTGAGAACTAACATCATGAGCTCCTCCCTTAGCAATACATGAGTTTTGGTCTAGAGTAGGGGCTTAAATTAATCAATCCAAAATACAGTTAGACCTTCTTTAAACTTATTCAACATAAGTTTTTTTTTGTTTTTTTTTTTTTGTTTTTTTTGGGTATGGTTGCTTTCCTAATGAAGTGTCTTGATATGTAGACCAGCTTGGCCTCAAAATCATGATCAAATCTTAGTTTCCTCAAGGTTGGAATTATAGTTGAAATCTACTGCAGCTATTATATACTGTTTTTACTTAAGCTTTGACTGTCTCTATTATCAGTGAAAATGCCAAGATCTACATAGGCTTAGCAATACCTTATGTGCAGTGTTTCAGCATTTAACATTTTATCCAGTAATAATATCTTACTTATAATTAATTTAATCAAATCTTTGATTATGATTAATAATAATGAATATTTTATTCAGATTCAAGTTGTTTTTCCTAACTTTTTATCTAAAACATCAACATGCAATTAGTTATGTCTTTAAGGCTTCCCTTGACTCTGATCATTCCTTATAATTTCTTAGTTTATAATCAACTTGGTTATTTATAACAGTACTGAACAAACATTTTTGTCTTGGATACCTACAAGAATATGCCATGACTTAGTGAGCCATTGCAAA
This sequence comes from Microtus obscurus, assembly GCA_963919715.1. NCBI lineage: Eukaryota > Metazoa > Chordata > Mammalia > Rodentia > Cricetidae > Microtus > Microtus obscurus. The sequence goes on from CAWTZC010000308.1 coordinate 742,810, forward strand.
GAAACCTATAGTTTTCTATATAATAGTAAATTTGCATACTTCCTATTCCATATGACTGGTAACTGTTTAACATTAACTTTGATTTTTAAGTTAATTAAGGCAAATTGCCAAATTAGTTTGTTGAAAGGTTACTTTTTTCCCTCCTCATACAGTGTGTTATTAGAAAAGAAGTCACTATGAGTATTCCACACCTATGGAATGAAAATGAATATTCCTTCTCTTGAGGACACATTATCTTCACAACATGTGTGTAGTTCTTCTGAAGTGCTCCATCATTCATTTATTTAGTTGATAGCATTGGTGGGCATCCATTTTATAATTTGAACTTTTGCACAGTGCTATATTTTGCTGAGTTTTCTCTTTTTCTTTTAGTTCTGGTTACTGAGACTTTTTTACTTTATAGACTTGGTAAAATTTTCAGAAACCTCATATTTTTCTGTTATTATGAGATGTTTCAGCTTGTATATTTTCCCCCCACAGTCCTCAAATCAAGCATTTCTCCACAGAGCACTGTTTTCTTTTACTGTAGAATGCTATTAAAAGCCAATAACTTAGTATCAGAGGTGCTCCTTGCTATTCTGTTGCAGATGCTTCTAGGTCTTCTACATTGAATAAAGCAAAAATTATATTAAACTATATTTAATAATACATATGAATGGAGCCACAAAATTTCTAAATGCAAATATCTGCATCATCGTTGACCTAGACATGAGTCCATAGAGAAGTTGCTAATTATTTCCCATTACCTAAGAATAATTCCAGGATCTGTAAATACTCCTTCAATGAGGAAACAGCCTATGTGCCATTTGTTTCTTGATTTTTTTTTTTTGTATTTCAGTCTCAATTGACAGCAAGATCAAAAATGTGAACCCTTAATCTCCAAGTTCAGCAAGTATAGTATATGATCACATGGAGTCTTTACTTGATTTTGTCAGACTCATCAGAAATCACTGAGGTCAGCACAGACTCATCAGAAAATCTCCCACGCCTTTGCACAACTATTTCACTCGTTTAGACTGCAATTAGATTCTATTTCCACATATTACATTCTATCCTGAGACTTCCCTGTCAAAACAGTTTTGTTAAAATATGCACACTCTCAGTTTGCTTTTGTGTTGACAGTGAAGTTTTGTCAAATGTAAAACTGTATTCCCAAGTGAAGTATACTACAAACAACTTCACAGTCCTAAAACTCTTTTTGTGTTCTGTTATTCCTACAAAATATTCTAACCCCCAAACTACTGACAGCCACTTTCCTGTGTTTTGTTTTTCACTAGATGAACCTTGCCTTTCAATGATACCACTTTAGCAGGAGAGACTGCTGTGGCTTTATCCTTGAGGTGAGGGGGAAATTGTGATATAATTTTGTATAGTGCAAGCTGAAAGTTTTTCATGCTATTTTTTTAGGACAATTACTGTCTTTTTCCTACTGTGTATTTTTGTTGAAATATTTAAAGTCAAGAATGAATGTTTGCTTCTTTTCCCCAAGGGTAATTTTTTCAAATTATTGAAAGCATAGATACCCCTCACCCTTGGCCAGATTGTATGTTCATCTTTCTCATTTTTTTCTTAAGTGTTGAACCCCAGTTTTTTTTTAATCTGGAATCACTATTCGCAGTTTATTTATTTCATCTTTAAACATTACTAGATCTGATTTTTTAAAAGACTTTATTGAGCACATTTCCATTTACTTTTGGGAAAGATGCGGGTGCATAATTTTTGTTCCTTGTGCTATTTTAACCTGCTTACCTTATTACTCGATCTGGTGATACCTCAACTTTTGTTTTTTTGGATAAATGGCATTATCTCATTTGAAAATATTTTGTAACATTAAACAGTGAAGACCTATAAAGATATTTGTTTTATTTTTGTTTGAAAGCCTGAGATATATTTTAATGATGCAGTTCTCCATATATAAATTTTGATAGCTTGTCATTTTCAAGAAAATATCATGTTTAATCTAAGTTAAATTTGTGTACAAAACTTTACATATTACACTGCTTTTTATATATTGCTGCACCTTAATATTCTGGATGAGTTACACTTCAGGTTAATTGTTTTGAAATTTTTTCTTTGTTGGTTTAAACATTTTTTATCTTATATCTATTTCTTTATATTTTGGCTTTTTGAGACACTTGATGTCATATAACTCACTTTGTAGAACAGACTGGCCTTGAACTCTAAGAAATCTGTCTTTCTCTACCTTGTGAATGCTGAGAATAAAGTTGTGTGCCACCATGGTCAGCTTATTCTTAATTTTTTGAGAGGTGGTATCCCATAGCATTCATAAATTATTAATTTTAAATGTTACTCATTATCACATAAAAGGAAGTATTTCTGATACATGACACTGTAACATTCTGACTTTTCATATTTCCTTTTGATTTTATTTTATTATTTTTAAATGTTTTTAATTTTTTGTTTGTTTTGAGACAGGGTTTTTCTATGTAACTGTCCTAGCTGTCCTGGAACTACCTCTATAGACCAGACTGGCCTCGAACTCAAAGAAATCCTTCTGCCTCTGTCTCCTGAGTGCTAGAATTAAAAATATGTGCCATTACTGCCCGGCTTCCTTTTGATTTTTATCACAGTTCTTATACTCACTCATTACTATACAATGTCCAATTATAAGAAGCATTATAAGTATTTCATATAATACAGACATACACTGCAACTCTGAAAATAGCAGGTACAGTTGCTTTCAAATTTTAGTCTGATAATGCCTCACCATATCACAGTCTGATTCTTGTGACTTTATTTTTTTTAAGTCTATGGTATTTTTTTGGTGTTGCTTTTTGTTTGGTTAGCTTTTCAAACTGCTGTTAATTAAGTCTGCTAATTTTTTTCCATGAAGTCTGCCTGAGGGTAACATAAGCTAATAAACATAGACATTTATTGTAAGGTTCTGGAATAATTGTCTAGTGGTATGACCGTTTTCCTGTGTTCTGTCTGTGAGTTATGAAAAGCTCACATTTTAAATTTCTCTAACTTTTTTTATACTTTACTCCATGTTTCCATGAGATTTCTAGGAAATATTTCGCAGATCAAATCTACTTCTCAGCAGTTGTTAAACTAGGGCTCTGATGGGTTCCATGGACAGCAGGAAGGAGACAGGTGTTCAGATTTTTTTCTTTCTTTTTTTTGAGGTTTTATTGATTTTTTTGTGGATCTTGCAACATGCATCCCCGATCCCACTCATCTTTGTCTCCTTAATTCCGCCCTTGCAACCTCCCCTGAAAAAAAATTAAAGTAAAATAAAAAACAACAACAACAACAAAAAAAGAATAACAGAGCTCATAATAGAAATTATAGTGTGTCACAGCGAGTCAAACTGTATGGCCTTTCATCCACACATCTTTATTTGTAAGTGTTCATTGCAGTTAAGTCATTGCTCTGACTGGAGTCCTCTAGCTTCTGCTACCCTTTGGATACTGGACCGTCCCTGAGGCTTCTCTTGGATCTTCTGTTGTTGCCTTTTGTCATATAGAACCCGTAACTTTGGCTCTGCAGGTTGATGCCTTCAAACACCCCAACCGTTCATAAGAGGTGGCTGTTGAGGTCACCAGTTCATAACCCTGGTATGGGTGGTAGCTGGGTTGCTCATCTGACCAGCTTTCCCTTGTTATCAACACCAGGACATGCTCTCCAGCACTGTTCCAGTTAGCTCACCCAAGGCAGCAGGCAGCAAGAAGCAGGGCCCGTCTCCTGCTCACATGCCCTTGGTCCTGCTCACCTGCACTCACACACTAGGGGGAGTTGCTGGGCCCACTCTTGGATTTCTGCAGTTGGGGGAAGGGCAGGACCAGCTCTTCCATTCTCCTGTCCTTGAGGCTGGCTCTCCAGCCCGCTGCAGGTGGCAAGGGGTGAAGGAGAGGGCAAACTTCTCTCACTCATGCCAAGACATGACAGGCAAGGAGAGCAGGGTCAACTCTCCCTCTCTCATGCCACCCCTCCCCCCAGGCCTACTAAGCTGTTGCCTTGCCAACTGGGTCAGCTCTACTCCGCTGCCCTGGGAAGGTGCAGGATCAGCTTTCGCAAGTGCTGTTGCCTGTGAGGGGCAGGTCCAATTATCCCACTTTTATGACCTCAGGGCCAGCTCTCCAACCCACCATAGGCAGTAAGAGGCAGGGGAGAGGGAAGATGGTCTCCCTCACCCCCTCCACAGTGTGACAAAAGGGTTGTAGTCGGATCTACCACAATATCATGGTGCTGGACCACAGCTCCCATGTCAACAGGATTAGCTCTCCTGTGCTGTCCCAATGAGTTGCTGAGCCTGCTATCCCAAGCGCTACAGTCTCTGAGGGGGAAAGATCAGCTCTCCCACTCTGGTGATCTTGGAAGCAACTTTTCCTGTTTGCAGTTGGTGAGGAGGGACAAGGGGCAAGGTGGGTCGTCTCTCTCCCTTGCACATGCCACCTTGTGACAGGCGATGGGTCTCTCTCTCCTACTCTCTGCCTTCAGGGCCTGCTCAGAGGAGCTTCTGTCAATGCTCTTCTGCGCTACTCTGGAGAGGTGCTTGCTGTAGTTGGTGAGCCGCATGGCCAGTTCTTCCGAGTCATAGTGCTGAAGCCATTGAGGGGCAGAGACAACTCTATGCAGTCCTATCCTCTTGTTTTCCATGAGAACAGAAGACACGGACATCAACACAGACCACAGTTGTGGACCTAGACAGGATCCTTGGCAGCACCAAGGCTCAGACTGCACCCTGGCCTCCAGTGGAAGCACGGGCCACCTCATATCGGTATGGCCACAGCCGAGGTTCAGTCATCAGACTCTAACATGGCCCTAGGTGGCAGCCTAGACCCCCTAACATCTCTATGATCCGTTGTGGCAATATTGACCGTGGATGGATATCAACATATCCCAGCTTCAGTTGGACCTTGAACTCAGACAAGGTCCTTTGCAGCCTTTCATGCCTAGATATCACCGTAGCCCTGGTTCTCAGTCATTCAGATCTATATGGACCCAGCAACTTCTGCCCCTTGAACACCTGCATGGTCCAGGTGTCAGCACAGATTCCGGGTATCCGTACAGTCTTTGATGGCAATAGGAGACTCAGATATCAACACAGACCTTGGATTTGACAGGGCTGTGGACCAAGAAATGGCTGTGGCCACAGTTTGGGTTGTTCATTGTCATAGCTCCAGGTGATAGCACATATCACTCAGGTCTGCATAGGTCCAGCAGTGGCACAGTCCGCAGACACCAATGTGGCTACAAGTGGTGGCCCAGACGTCAGCAGAGACTCAGGGGGTAGTAGGACCATGGACCCAGACATGTCTCCAGGGAGTAGTCCAGGCCCCGAGCATCCCGTTGTTCTTTGATGATCACAGAGCCGTGGACAGCAACACAGACCCTGACTATAGTAGGACCACAGACATACAAATAGCACTCAGCCACAATTCAGATAATAATGACACAATAATATTGGGTGGTAGCATAAGACACCCAAGGCTCTATAACATCAGCAGCAACTTTACCCTCAAAGACCCAGATTGCCTCAAACATTGGCCCAACTTGTGGGCCTCTCCATGGACCTAGGTGACAACAGGAACCAGTGATGTCAACTCAGAACCCATTCTCAGGAGGGCCACAGACCCAGATCTGGCCCCAAGCAGCAGTTTGGCACAGATGTTATGGTCCCAGGTAGAAGTTTAGGCTTCTTAGATCAAGCCTGGACCCCATGTGGGCACATACCTCAGACGGCAAGCGGCCGTCTATGTCAGTCTCATCATCCCCGCCTCTTCAGCCTTGCTTCTTTTGCCAGCAAATGAATTGTCCTGCCTTTCTCTCTTTCTTTCTGTCCCATCCTCATGCTGTACTTTCTCAATGTAATGGTGCCCAAGCTATGTCTACCCTCCAAGTTCCCACACAGGCCTAGAAGTGGCAAGTGGCTAGTGGCTGTATTAAGAGGTGTATTGATACTTTGCAAATGCTGGCTGTTAGGTATAATATGTTAAATTCAATTTTCCCCTACCAATCAATCTCTGGCCCTGGAGACTCTGCCACTTGGGTATGCAATGATCCCTCCTTGCCTTTGACTGGTAGGAACTTCCTTGCATCTTACCCCTGAGAGATGGCAGCACTTCTGGAGTGTATTTGGAAGTAAGGAGGCTGCACTTGTTGGTTCTTATTAACTTCACACAAGCTGAAACATCTGAAAAAAAATAGTTTAGTATAATTGCCTTCATCTTATTGGCAGGTAGCCATGATTGTAGATTTTTATTGATGATTTATGGCTGATGGAGGGCTGCCCTGCCCACTCAGTGGAAGTGCCATATGATCTTGAAATACATAAAAAAAAAAAAAAAAGATGAGGATGTCAGGGGAATAAAGCCAGTGATCTGCATTCCTCTTCAGTCTCTGCTTCAGTGCCTGTCTCTAGATTCCTCCCTCGATTTCTCACTCTGACTTACCTCAATGCTGATCTGTGGTCAAAATGTTAAGTCAAAAAAATAAAATAAAAAAAAAGTTAAAAAAAAAAACAACCCTTTCCTCCTTACTTTGGTTGTGCTTTGGCTAATGATGTTTATCAAATTGGTAGAAAGCAAACTATGACAGATTCAAATAAAAAAAGAATCATTGTCTTTATAAGCTACACTGTCTAATCAAGAAACACAACTTACAATGTGTTTATAAACTTACCTGGTATCAGAAATTTCTGTCCCAACTTGGCAGCTTTATTATGATTCTGAAGATTTATTTGAAATGTTAATTTACTTGTTCATAATTTTTATTGTAACTATTGGAGCTTAGTCCACAAATCTTGAGTTATTGAGTTGTTTCACATGGAAAAAAAATGTTGGGTCCAGTTACTCCATGTGGGTAATGAGAGAAGTTGAGAAGTTGTGTGTGTGTAAATGTGCTAGTTTGTATGTATACACATTTGTATAGACATTTATTTGTATATTGTATATGTATCTATACAAATATAGACATTTGCTTGGGTGTATATGCTTTGTGTGTGCTTATATGTGTATGATTTTCTTTTTTCTCAAAATGTCTTGTTTCTAAATATATATTACCAGATTAATGTAATTGCAGCTCAATTATTAAGTAATAACTAGCAATTTGGATTTTTCAGAATGAGTTCTACTGAATATTTTCAAAGTCAACAGTCCATCTTTTTAAGCATGGTTTGCCTGCTCCAAAATGTTAACTATTTCTATAGCTTGATTTTTCTCTTGGATCTCTCTCATGTTATCAGGAACATCCTTGTCATTGTCCTTAGTTCCACTTGTTTCTCTAACATCAAAAACTAGACTTTGCTTTCTTTCAATGATATCTCTCCCTGCATTTGATTCTGATTTATCAAGAATATCAGATAACCAAATTGCCTTATTAAATAAAACTTTCACATGCCATTTAAAGAACCTTTCATAATTGTTTGAATAGTTTTTTTTTTTTTAAATTTGGTGTTTTCTGTAAGAAAACAAACCTTTTAGGCCTCACTGTGTATCGTGCCAGAAATCATCCAGACAGATGGTTCTAGCATTTCAGTGTGCTGGTTTGGTAGTATCACTTGTCCTGTACTTCTTAGCCAGGCCACCATTTTTTTTTTCTTAAAATGTTTCTTGCTAGTTCATGAAGAAATATGGTATTTATAGTGTTGTGTAATTTGCTATTTCAGGAGAACAACATTCAGCCAAATTCTTAGTAAGTTTACATTGCATTATTTCAGTTAATTCTTAGACTTTGAACTAGGACTTATCTAGAGTCAAATATTGTATAGGGAATGTTCCAGATTAAAATTCTAAATACTCCAAGGGCCTAAAGTGCTTAAGTCCCTAAAGATTTGGAGGTAGGGAAAGAAAGAGAAGTTGTAAAATAAATATCAGAAATATCTTGTATTCTTTTCTAGATTCTTTGGAATAAATTTTATCATATAATTGCCCAAAACAATTACTAAGTGAAACAAGATTAAATTAAACTAAAAAAGATTTTTGGTTATTGTCATTATTCTTATAAGAAAATGAATCTTTTTTAATGTTTCCTTTGTCTTTCTAGCTGCTTATTTCTTGCTTTTTTTTAAATTTTTTTGCAGTACAATTTCCAAAAGCAAGCTGAGGTAATAACGATATTTCTAAAGAACTTAGAAAGTTGCTAAATGTATGTAATTCAATTTTTTTGGAGCAGTAATGTAGAAAATAGCTCTTATAAAGTGTCATTAAGGAAACATTAGATTCTGATTAGTTAACAACTTTGATATTTTTCTAGATGAGAACAAATTTAGGCAATTGAACATTTTATGAAATACTAGAGAATTGCAATAGTTTAGTCAGGGAAATTTCACCTAGCTTTTCTCAGGATTTAAAGTCCTTTCGGGTGTTACCGACTACAGTCTACAGCATCTCACCATTTTCTTCTTCCTCACTGACCTGTAGCCTCTCCTGTCCATACTCCCTCCATTGTCTTCATTCCTTTAGTGTTTGGTGCACCTGATCACTCATGCATGTGTCATTCATGAAAGTAACATGAAATTTAATGGTTACTGCTTATATTTATGCTTTCATACTTAAAATCAACAATTTAGTTAATTAATAAGCTAAGTAATTTTGTGATTTTTATGGGCTAAACTCAGAGACAGGCAGAGGCAAAACAAGCATTCTCTTGCTGAGATATACACCTATTCAAGCAGTAATGTCTTCAGAGATTTCAAATTTTGAAATGAAAGTGAAAGTGTTTTAAGAATAGATATCTATTGTCTCAGTGTGTGGGTGCACCCCTCGCCATCCTGAGTTCCTTGCTCGTGCTCTCTCTCCTTCTGCTCCTGATTTGGACCTTGAGATTTCAGTTCGGTGCTCCAATGTGTGTCTCTGTCTCTGTCTCCTTTCATCGCCTGATGAAGGCTAATATTCAGGAGGATGACTATATGTTTTTCTTTGGGTTCTCCTTCTTATTTAGCTTCTCTAAGATCATGAATTATAGGCTCAATGCCCTTTATTTATGGCTAGAAACCATGATTGGGGGAGGGGAGGGCAATGGGAGGCGGCGGTGGGGAAGAGACAGAAATCTTTAATAAATGAATAAATAAATAATTAAAAAAAGAATAGATATCTAAAACAATTGTTTTAATCTCTGGTGGGTGCTTATGTACTGAACTTTTATATACTGACAATATTAATTAAATTCAGTGAACCATAACAATAAAAATCTTATCCTTCCTTTAAAAATATTTTAACCAAAATTTGTAAGAAGAGCAAATATTATTTAAGAAATAATTCAAAACTTAGCAAATACTTTCTTTGTTTCTCACAAAATTGTGTTTCTTCCTTTTCATTTGTAGAATTTGCTATTTTTAACCTAACAAATGATTCAGAAGAAATTTTTACTGACCAAAAAAAAAAAAAAATGAGGCATCTTACAAAGGTTAGATGGCTGACCTAGCCAAATCCAGTGGGAAGTAACACTGCTATAGTCAGTCTGTTGTATTTCACTATTACTATACAAATGAAGGGGGATTTGAGATAGATGACACTACTTGCAAACACATCATATTTCTGCTATGTAAAAAATAACTGAGATATGAAGAAAGCTAAGAGATTATACATATATATATGCTTTATCTTACACTTTTGAATTACAATTTTAAACAAGTGGAGAGAATCAGGTTGCTAAATATATTTATGTAAGATAATGAAACTGCAATACATGAGTCATATGCTATATTTCTTAGAGCCATATATTTTTCTACATAGAGGGGTAGCCAATTAATTCCTTTTATTACTAAAAAAATGTATTTCCCAAAGAGAAAATACAATACTATTTTAATAATAAAAGTCTGTAGGATCAGATGATTTTTGTGATCTGTTTCTACAGCTCATACTCTACTAGATGAGCATATAATAAAGGACAATGTTAAAGGAATACAACAAATATCATTATTGGGTACATGAATTTATATTACATTAATGCCATACTATTTTTATAGATATTAAGTGTGCTTTTTCATCCCTACCACATTTATATTATAGATATTTTCCTTTTCCATTTCCTCTCTCTCTTCTCTTGTAAGGTGTCAAGTCCTTAGATGTTACAACATGAGAGTTTGTCAGAAAAAAATAAAGCAAATTCTGTCGTTTGATTTTGTGCTCAAATATTTATTTGAATGGGAAAAAGACAAAGGTAGAAGTCATATGCATATAAGATTAGGGGATAGTCATTAAGACACAAGTTCTGGACACTTGCTGGATATACATGCAGGAACGTGTTTCACAAGATATGCATAAAACAAGGCCAAGATCAGTCCTACCATGCTAATATTTCAATCAGATAGGATTTTTTCTTCTACATCTTCATAAAGAAGAGTGTTTTTAACATCATTAGTGACAAATGTTCCCATGTGCATTTACTGTTCCTTAAGGCATATAAAACCCTGGTTTAGTCATGAACATAAGAGAATTAAATATAAAGAAGTAACATATACACACATTAAGAAAAACCAGGAGTGTTAAATTTACAGAGGTCTCATCTCAGTGTAGGAGATAAAACACATTTATTTTCTTGTCCAGAAGGCTGGGAATAGATTTTTTTTTTTTCAAACAGCCTGGTGACCTTTGTTATCTTTTTGCTACCTCACCCAAATTCCCCTAATGATCATCCCAGTCTCTTCCCTCACTAGACTGGTACACACAGTTGTCACATACTTTAGGGGAGTTGTCACATACTTTATGGCCTGCTGTTCTCTATGCTACTGGTCAGAGACCACAATAGATTCTAGGCCTTTTAGCTATAGTACCCACCCTCATGGTTACATGTACTTTGCAAAAGAAATTTTATGTAGTCACACCTTAAACTTTATTGTGCATGGAATTGGACTGATTGTTGTCTAGAAATCTTTTGCCAAATTGCACCATATTTTGAATATGCTGACAATGAACACCTGACATTAGATTCCCCAAAGTCTGATCCAGGTTGATGAAGACAATCTGTACCAGTTTTCCACTCCTTTCTCTTCACAGGTTCACATCGCAGTCTAGTACCAGCAGGGATGCTGTCATCCAGGAATTCAAAATCCTCCTCTTTCCACCTCTGCATAATCTGGGAAGTAAGCACAGGACCCAACTCTATATAGTATTTGTTACTTCAGTTTTATCATTTTAAATAAGTTTCACATAATTTCCAAAAGACTCAGCATTTCCTGACATAGAATTATCCGTCTAGTGTGACTAGCTGAAGAGTGTGGACTCTGGGATTGCTGAGAATATTTGATGATACGTTTACATCCTCATCTGTGACCTAGAAGAAAATGTAGTTTTATGCTTTTTTAAAATTTGGGACACCTATTATAATATAAAAGATAATCTGAACATCAAGGTTACAAAAATTATGATGATTTCATTTAGTCAAAAACAAATATGCAGTTAAGTGATGTAGTCATACTATCTTGAAAAGTGAGTGCCCAGCCAGATAACTGAACATAACATTTCTAGGAGTGATTGTTCAGATTATAATAAGAAAACTTCCCGTTTTAAATTGATAACTTCTCTTTACATTGATTTACCGACTATGAGATTCTATGTGCATCAAAAAAATCTGAGAAATATGTTCTGACCATTGAAACTAATCCTTAAATATAGAACATATCCCTTCCTCTCTTGATGCTCAGATTAACTGTGATTTTTACATAATGAGAAATGAGTTGCAGTGTGCTAGTTTATAGCTCTGCTGTATTTATAAGTTATTTTGTGCCAGGCCCTAAAGGTTTGCAGTTTCTACAGTTCCCAATAGTGAAGCTCACGTGTTCTAACAGTGTAATGATGTTTCATCTGAGCACAGTAGTACAGCATGTATGGTGTCATTTCATATGGTGGGTTGGACTTTTCATGAAGGACTGATGACCTGTGGTGCATTGTGATAGGAGATAAGACTGTCTTACTTATACCTCTTTAATAAAGTGATCACTAAAACCACACACACACACACACACACACACACACACACTCAAATAAATACAACACATACACATGCATGAACACATACACGTAAAATCAGATATTACTCAGAGTTTTGTGTACAATATATCTAATATAATCTATGTTAGAGGAAAATAATTTAGAAATTAATATAATTTCACTAATTCTATTCAATGCTGACGTTTCATTCTTCCTTATAACATTATCAGTTGGCATTTACTTCATTTACAAATATACCTTATTAATTTACTTAGACAGTGGATATTCTATTTATTTATATATTCTAATTATATCAATGTGGTCTGAAGTACAGTTATTCCTTTTACAAGTTCTGATATTAAGAAACCAAACCTATGTTTTTCCTTAAACATTATGTAGTCAATGACTTATGGAAGCTATCAATTAACATAAATTTTAAAAATGCAAAAACTGATGAAAACTACCAGGTTGGGCTTCTGCTGAATCTGTTTAGTGAAGTTCAGCTTGGTGAGGAATCAGAGCTGAGAGCCATAAAACAGCTGCTCTCCTGCACACATTCTGCATAAGAAAGGCTGCAGCATGCCGCTGAATAATGAGCCAAAAAAGTTTGAATACTAAGGCTCAGAGGTAACAGTGTGAAGAAGGGTGAACCATACACATGTAGCTTGTTTTAGCCGGGCACATGTGGAGCAAAATCTTACATAGAAGACGTGCCAAACATTGCCTACAATACCAAAAAATTATGTCCTACTTACAGGAAATTTTTTTTCAATCAACATTGTCTTAAATTATAGAATGACACGTTATATTTAGTTTTGCAGGTTTATGCTATTTTTAGTTTGTATGTCTTTATGTGTGTGTCTCTTCTGTGTGAGAATGTGTCTGAGTATGTGCATGTGTGTGTCTCAGCATGTGTGTATGTGTGAGAGTGTGCACATGCACTAGCCATAGAATGAATGCATAACGTTAAAGAACAGCTTGTAGTTGTCAGGTTTTCTTTTTGGCTATCTTCATGGAGTCTTGAAGATTGAACTCAGCTTCTCAGATTTGACAGCAAGCATTCTTACCTGCTGAGCCATCAAGTATGTATCTACAGTTTGTTTTGAGAAATTCTTAGAAGAGATATACTATATGTCTGTAATCCATTCGCTCAGCAAATATTCCATAAAACTTTTAAAACATGATGGAAAATTAAACAAACTAAATGTCGCTTTGTTAAGTCTACATGTAATGAAACATTTTTATGTTTATATATCAATTTTTCAATATATAACCACTATTAAAATATATTTCTATCAAAAATTAAAAATCATATGCTTATTCATATGTAAGCCTCACTAACAAATTCTAACAAATATATTATGCCTAATAAACTTAAATATATGGAAACTGGACCTTTAGCTAGTCACATATTTTATTATATATAATGTATCATATTTAATTTATAATTATTTGACATGTATATTTTATCTTTTTTCAGTTTGAAGGTGTTATGCTTTGTTTAATTTTATTTTTTAACCCAACCAATTAGTGTGCAATATGTTTTCATATAACATGCAATCACATAACATATATTATGTATTCATATATAAATGTATGCATATTTATACTTAATATATTGATAGCATTAGTAAGTGTAGTAATTTTATTAATCTTTCTACCACTCAATCAGGAAAACATCTTTTAAAGAAGCTGCAGCCCGCCACCAGCAGAAAAAAAAAGTGCTGCTAAACGGTGTTTTTCTGTGTCTAGGACTCCTTTCCAAGCTTTCTCAGGTTTTGTGTGGATGTAGTCAGCCCCACGTTGGTATGCAATCTGTAGTAGGAAGCTGCTTGTTTATTTTCCCTGCCACCCAGACTTAAATAACCATTCAGGTTGAAACACCAAATATCAGATGACTGTAACACACAACTTAAAGAGCTCTTGACCCTGAGCAATACCTTCCACGGCTTGGGACATGTTTATTCAGAACATGTGGAATGGACAGGCTTGGCGCCCTTTACTTAGGTTTCTTATCCAAGTTATTAAATGTCTGTCCCAGCTTCCTCACTGCCCCAATGAAGACCACAACAGTACTTCCCAATATGGTATTTGCAGGTTTGACTGAGCAGCACTGAGTAATTGCCTTATAGAATCATAAGCTCATAGTGTTAGTGGAGTATTTGCTCTTCGCATCATGTGGCAATCGTGAATACTGTCTTGCCTCTTTGTTGCCGTCAATCTCATTCACTCTGCAACTTGCATATTCTTCTTCCAGTCATCTCATTTAATTGCTTGTTCTATTCTCAACCTCATTCAATATATTATTCTGTAAACTAGTCTCTTGTGCCTTGGTGTCATGTTTTCCAATTTATCTATATGTATATCTAGTATATCTATATTCTTTGTGAAACAGGTTCTCGTATAACTGGCCTCACATTCATTATGTAACTGGGAATATTCTTGAACATTACATCATCCTGCCTCCATCTCATGGGTTCCGGGACTTCAGGTCTATGCCAATGTCCCTTCCTATAATTATTCCACTTATTTTTAGAAGAACCAAGAATTCTTTCTGATCCATATTTTTCACTGTTAGTGATATATTTTTGGGGGATATAAAAATATTATTAAACTCAATTTCTGCACTGAGACTGGCATATTACTCAAGCATAACTCATAATGTATTAAACAGGACAACAAACAAAAACACACATGTAAACTGAAACGATTAAAATAACTTTATTGTATATGATCTGTATTAGTTGGTCTAGGGTAGCTTTACTGCCTAAACAACAGAATGCTAATGACTTGATGCATCAAAGGGTTAAAGCAATTAACTGTTCCAGTTGGCTTTTGTTTCATGTTAAAGCAATCTTTTGTTGCTTTCTTCCCCTTTTGGATTGGGGTATAAAAGTATATGGAAAACAAAAGAAAAACAAAACAAAACAAACATCTATATTAAATGCTACTTACCCTAATAAATTTACATGATATTAACAATGACTTAGGGATGCATTGAAATTAGATTTTAGTGTTTTATTTTTCACCTTTACGTCTACTTTTCTTATAATGAATTTCAATGATTAGCAATTGTAGTTGTCAGAAACAGTAATGTAACTGTTCACCGGGATCTTAGTTTCAATAACGATATCTTTGCTGTTCATTCCACTTGATATAAAATTCAGAATCAGAGTTCATGTTACTACTTATATTTGAAAAAGCTCAAATTTCTTAAGGAAATTAATCACACAAGAACCTGGAAAATCAATAATAAAATTCAAACAAAGGAAAATAGTTATTATGACAAATTCTACTTTACCGACCACCCCCCCTCCATCCTCACTGTCTTCTTCCTACTCTGTCTTTTTTATTTATAGTTTGCTGCTCAGATTCTATAGCATGAAGGAAGTCACTTGGTTCCATTATGTATTATTTTTTCCTAGTATTTGAAGTGTCAGGTTTGCAAAAACATGCATTAAAGGACAGACTTCTCACGGAGAGAAAAAGTAACAATCTGTAATGAAGAAGAGAACACAAAGAAAGTGGGTTTATATAATTTTATGCATAGCGTTGCTAGTGAGAAGCAGAGAGCAACATGTTTTTCTCAAGGTTAAAGAATAGATGATGATGGTGGTTATCAGATGCTAAAATGAAAGGGGACCCAGAGACGGTGAGTCACAAGTTTCACCCATGTAAAACAAGTAAATCTGGATCCAATATACAGTGGGTAGAGCAAACAGATCCCATGACAATGATGTGAGTACTAGATATTTGATGAGTGGTGATATAACTTTTAACCAAAAATTCAAAATTAAAAAAAAAAAAAACCGAGTCCATGGATTTTATGATGATGACAGCTTCACTGATCTTATGCACATACTCAGCGTTGTTGTTTAGAGATGTACAATGTGTTGTTGACTGCATGCATTTAAATACAGTAGTTTGAATATTTTATTCCTTAAAATATTTGTCAGTGTAGCAAAGTATTCAAAGAAAACAAAATCAAACCCCTACAACTGCTATGGTAGAAGATAACAGAACAAGACATTAGGAGAAATAAAGGAGTATCCTGTCTCAGGACTTCTCAACAATTACTTGAAGTGATTTAATATTATTTGATATTAGATGATTAAATATCAAAGATATGATTGTATATCAAAAATATCCAGAGCATCCTGTAAACATAATGAGGTTTAGTCTATAATGGTGGAAAAAATAGAGTATAAAAACCAGTTTATTTAAACAAATACAAACATGATATAAAGTGTCATTCTATAAATAGAAATAACAGCTTAAGCTAAACATTTATATTTTGGGTGACATGGTCTTCCTTATTAAAGGGCCACACATACAGGCTAAGTCAGGTGCATACTTTCACAAAGGAATCTATATTCAATACACAAATAGAGGTAGATAAAGGTAAACAGGTTAAAAATGACATATCATACAAAACTGAAACTTCATGCCTGAAAAAAAAAACTAGAATAATTATCTTGATCCAAATTCATTAGTTGCAAAATTGGCAAAGGGCAAATAAAATTAGCTAAGGCTATTATATCAATGTTAATTTCCTGCTCTTTGGGATCAAACTATGATTATGTAAGATATTATAATTAGGAGACCGAATATAAAAGACAGTGAAATGTATATCCTACTCTTGCCAATTCTTATTAGTTTAGAATAATTTCAAAATAAAAATAGTTAAAATAGATATCTAAAAACACATTTTCTTAAGACTATCAGTAACTAACTAGGTCTAATTCCTTGGCACTAAACATCTAATTGTATGTCTTTCCTTGGAGAAAACTACCTCCCCAACCAACTTTTCTAAGTTGCTTATAGTTCTTTTTGTAGCGTTGAGGTTTTGTGGCCTTTTACTATGCAGTTTGGCATATGAATTGGTGTAGTCTTTGTTCAGTTAAAATTTATGCAGTATGTAGATGATACTTTATGTATGTAACTGCTGATATTGTTTTTTTAATTTATTTATTTATTTATTAAAGATTTCTGTCTCTTCCCTACTGCCGCCTCCCATTTCCCTCCCCCTCCCCCAACCAAGTACCCTCCCTCGTCACTGATATTATTAAGAGACTCAATTACACATATTCCTGATCTTCTGGTTCTTACAGTCTTTCTCTCCCTTTTTACAATGCTCCCTGTGCTTGAGGAGCAGACAGACTTTAGAGATGTATCCATTGGGACTGAGCTCTACAACTCTGATTTTGATTGGGTGTAACTTTTTATACTACTAGTCTTCATATATATATATATATATGTGTGTGTGTGTGTGTGTGTGTGTGTGTGTGTGTGTGTGTGTAGTTATTTATTTATATATGCATATATATGGGTTATCTTTTGTACTGTTTACTTCAGCCAATTTGACAATATTGCATATATATGTGTATATATATGCATATATTCTGAAATAATTATATTAGCAAAAAAAGAGGCCAAGAATTTGAGGGAAAATAAGGAGAGACTTATGGGAATGTTTGAAGGGAGGAAAGTGAATGGAGAAGGCATTTATGCATTTTATTCTAAATGAAATATAAAACTCAAAAGCTGGGTGGTGGCAGTGCACCCATTTAATCTCCCAGCACTCTCAGGAGGCATAAATAGGCAGATTCCTGTGAATTCAAGGCTAGCCTGGTCTACTAAGTGAGTAGGCCAGGATTATTGTGCAAAAAATCCCATGTCAGAAAACCAAAAAAGCAAAAAATAAAATCAAAGAAAAAATATCTAACAAAATGAAAAAGAGCAAACTTCATTTTGAAGAATGGACAAATATTCATATTTCTTTATAAAATCAAATAAAGAAGACAGGGATCAGACAAAGGTGATATTTGTATTCTTTCACTATGATGGGTAACTTAGAAAACCATTGTGCAAAAGACAAAAATAATTTTGATTGGTAAGATATAAAAATTCCTGACCATGACATAATGTTGCTGTTTCTTTGAGCTTTGTGGTGAGGAAATATATCATAGCAGAAGCCCATATCAAAAAATATATTGGCTCACCTTGAGGCCAGGAAATAAAGGAGAAAAAGAAGAGCGCTGAGGTTGACCATCTCATTTTATAGAATGTACTCAGTAACCTAGACTGTTCTGTAGACCTCAGCTTCAAAGTTTCTATTATACCCCATCCACACCACTTTGGAAGAAATGTTGTTACATTGTGAGCCTTTCAGAGACACTCAAGGTCTCATTATAGCACATGTTGAATACTAAACTTTTTAACTGGGAAATACAAAATGTTGTGAATACAGTGCCATTACAACCATGTAAGAATAAATGAACATGAAATAGCCTATTTTGAAATGATAACACTTTGCTGTGTATTTGTATATAATGTAACTGATGGTAAGTGATATTGAACAAATTTTAATACCCTTACTTTGCATTTGTACCTTTTCATTTGAAATTGTCTGTTGATTTTCTTACCTATTTATTGATTGTATTATTTGCTCTTTGCATAGTTCAGTGTTTTATTCTTTTATATATTGAAGAAATTATTTGCCTATTTTTGAATCATTTTATCCAACTCTTCAGGGTGCATGTTTGCTAGGTTGATGATTCCTTTACTCTGTAGAAGCTTTTAAATTTGATAAATTCTCATTTGTTAATTCTTTTTCTAATGTCCTGAACTATTGTAGTTCTACAGAGGTTCACTGTGTATGCTTAGCTCTTAATATGTTTTTCCTGTTTTTTTCCATTAGATTGACATTAAAATATCAAGTGATTAAAAGATCAAGAGCAAGGTAGAAAATATATATAGTCTTTTTTAATTTATTGCAATAAATTTATTTGTTTAAAATTTTAACTTACCGGGCTGGAGAGATGGCTCAGTGGTTAAGAGCATTGCCTGCTCTTCCAAAGGTCCTGAGTTCAATTCCCGGCAACCACATGGTGGCTCACAACCATCTGGAATGAGGTCTGGTGCCCTCTTCTGGCCTGCAGACATACACACAGACAGAATATTGTATACATAATAAATAAATAAATATAAAAAAAAAATTTAACTTACCAAATAAAAACATTAACAGCCTAACACAAACACACTTATAGATATTTAATCAAAAGTGCAGAAGGGGTTATACCAAAAAGCAAACACATAAAATTGTGAACAAACCAGATCCAGAAAAAGGAAGAAAATGTACAAGAAGGAAAAGAAAGAGGAGGAGGAGAAAAAGAAAAAGGAGAAGGAAATGGGAAAGGAAGAAGGAAAAGAAGGAGGAGGAGGAGGAGGAAGTGTTGTGTACTGGTTACTTTAGTCAACTTGATTTAAGCTATAATAATCTGTGTAGAAGGAACCTCAACTGAGTAACTGCCTACATCAGATAATTATTTACCTACAAGCAAATTTATGGAGCATTTTCTTGATTAAAACTATGCGAGAAGCCGGGCGGTGGTGGCGCATGCCTTTAATCCCAGCACTCGGGAGGCAGAGGCAGGCGCATCTCTATGAGTTCGAGACCAGCCTGGTCTACAAGAGCTAGTTCCAGGACAGGCTCCAAAACCACAGAGAAACCCTGTCTCGAAAAACCAAAAAAAACAAACTATGTGTGAGCAATCAACTCATTGTGGGTGGTGCCTAAACTGGGCATTGTTGGTTTGCATTGTACAAGAACACAGGCTGAGCAAGACAGTAAGTAGCATTTCTACACAGTCTGTTTATGCTCCTCTGAACAGGTTCTTGGTTTTGTTCGTAACATAATTTTCTCCACGAACGATTATAACCAGCAAGTCAACTAAATGTTTTCCTCCCACAAGTTGATTTTAGTCAAAGTTCTATTACAACACAAAACAAAGATAGACTGTTAAAGTGTTGATGTAATAAGAGACCTGTTGAAAGTAATCAACCAAGATTTACAATGTATAGTGTATAATTAAAGCTAAGGTAAAGGAAAATATTCAGTGTATTGTAACTATAACTAAAATTGAGGGGGATAAAGATTGCTGATTTGTCCTAACACCCTTTTAAGTTTTAAAATTTGAAACAGTATTTTGCTTATTATAATTTAAAGTATATTACAGGTATATCACACAATCCTACAGGTCATGCACTTATAGAAAGATCAAATCAAACTATAAAGAATATGTTAAAAAAAAAAAACAGAAAGGGATGAAAAAGTCCTCCAGAAACAGATTGGATAATGCTTTATTAACCTTGAATTTTGTCTGTGCTAATGAGAAAGAAACACAGATGCAGAGAGACATTGGATAATAGAAAAGAAAATTCTTAATTAAATCAGCCAGTGTATTTCAAGGATGTGTTGACCTCAGAATAGAAACTAGGACATGTACTAATTTAGGGAAGGGATTTACTCTTGTTTCCACAGGAGAAGGAAATCTATGGATGCCATGAAAATTAATCATGATTTTGTTTGAAAAGGAAAATCCTCTTGATAAAGAGAAATGGCTCATCCTCAGAGGAGAGATAACAATTTAAAGGTTGTAAGAAAACCTCATAAGGTTAGAGAAGGGTTCTTCTCTTGTCTTTGCAGGAAAATACCCATCTTTGAAAAGTCAAAAAATTTTGGCCATCTAGATGCCTAAAAAAGAAAAGGTAGCACTATACATTTCTACCTCTGATCAAAATACTTATATATATTGTTTGATTTTGAGGTCATTGTTCTCATTTGTTGCGCATTTGTTTAAATATTCTTTAATTTTCTAATGTGAATCTTAATTTTTAAGCTATATATGTATTAAGAATTAGAGGTCAAGAGTCATCCATGTTTGACATACCTATAATTAAACTAGTCAGGTTCTTTAGATGCATAGAGATTGTATTCTGCATAGATAGGTAATCTTCAACCACTTCAAAGAAATGTAGAATATAGCATTTAAATAATATAGGTTATTTAAACAGGTTTCTGTTGACTTGAGACATGATTGCTCCTGGCTTAACAGATCTATTCTTGAGAGAATCTTGGGCACCAAAGACACTACACTTGGAATTTGTTTTCTTCTTGGCAAAATTGGTCTTTGGGCAATGAATTGCCCTTGCCTCAACTCCTGACAAAATGCATGGTGTCCAAAGTGGACAAGGAAGATATAAGCAAAAACAGCTGCCAAACCGTGCCAAGACAGTTTTTCAAATTTTCCTGCCTCTGAAAATGGTCTGCCAGATACTCTAGGCTTTAGCCAGAGTTGACTTCTCCAATAAGGAAAGTGATGAGAAAAGAGATATATAAACAAATAAACACCAAATTTAAAAGTTTTTTTTTCCACAAAGATACTTATCGTGATTTTTCCTTAGTGAATCTTGCTCATGTCACATGGTTGATTGAAGATGATCCAATTATTTTCCATATACTTTGGTAGTCTCATATGAGACTGGGCTAATCAGTTTATTTTTAGTTATCTTTCACACACCTTTTTAAAACTTTATTTCATTAATGTATTGTAATATATTTCATCATCTCTCACATTTCTTTCTTCCCTGCTCCTAATCCCTGACATAGGAGCAGTCCTTACTCTCTTCCAAATTCATTCTTCCCCCCATTTGAAACACATCTTGACAAACAGGAACATATAGTACCATATATGAAATAAAGGTCTTGTACTTTAAGTGTATAATCTTTTTTTTAAAGGATAAGACATCAGCTGGCCGACTACCTCAATTGATCAAAAATGTTGTCAATAAAACAGGTAAGAAATTAATAATATAAACTCAACTATCTAATCCCAGGAAAGATTGTCATTCCAAAACTCAAAAGAAATACTTCACCTAATAACAGTTGTGAAAATTTGATTAAGATATTGAGGGCAACTAATAACAGCTAACTATATATTTTTTTCTAAAATGTCATAATGTGTATTACCTTTAATGTTCTAATTTTTAATTTTTGTCTGTTTGGTTTTGAATGATAATTGGAAAATTGAATGATATTGTTAAAAAACTAAATGTAGAAAATAAAAATATTACATGTAATTTTAAGGTTACATAAGACATGACAATAGTCATTTCCACAGTTGGAATTAATTTTGATTACTTAAGAATAATTGGATTTGCTGTTAAAGTTGCAACACACATTAACTGGGAACCACCCATAAACATGTCTAAGGATGATTATTATATTGTATTCAGTCTCACAGTCTCTATAGAGCTTAAAATTATCTTATCCTAATTTTGTTAGATTATTTGGGAAACAGGAGACATAACACTCTGCAGGGAGAGAGTACATGCAGCCGCCTTTACTAGATGGTGCCTGGCTCCTGCATGGCTGCAGTATACAACTCCATATGAGGTCTCCTACAGGGCTGGAGTAAACAACTCCATATAAGGTCTCCTGCAGGGCTGGAGTAAACATAAGGTCATAGCCAGTACCACCATCTCGGGCATGCTCAGTGTCCTCAGTGTGCCGGTCCTATCAGGGAGCTTGGAGCCGTTGCTAAGACACTTTGACCAATAGGAGGCCTGCACGTACCCCTAGTCCCTATATAAGCAGCTGAAGCTCAGAGCTCAGGGGCCCCTCACTTCCTGCTTTCCCTATAACCAAGAGGCTCCAATAAAGCATGATTTGGGAAGAATCCTCGTCTGGTGGCTGTTCTTTCCTGCTGGTCAGGGAGTTCGCTGCAACTGGTGCCGAAACCCCGGACACTGGGTCAAGCTTTGGTACCAAGTGAGGGGCCAAAGAGGATTCAGAACCCGACACGTGAAAGTCCAAGGACCACCCACCTCTATCCAGGTCTAGTAAGGTGAGCATCCAAACTGCCTAGGCTCCCACAAAGCCAATAGGTGCAGTAAGATCAAAAACCCATTGCTATTTTTCTTGAGGTCTCAGTAGTCCTCATTGTCCACTATGTTCAGCGAGACGGGTTTTAACCCAGGCTTTTTCAGATTGCTCTTTGGGCGGACTAGGAAGGGGGATTTGATTAGGGGAGGGGGAGGGAAGGGGAGGCAGTGGTGGGGAAGAGACAGAAATCTTTAATAAATAAAAAATAAAGAACCCGACACGTGGTTCGGTGACGTCGGTAAGTAAGTTCTCCAGGTATGCTGGTTGTGAGGGTTGAGCCCTGGGTGTTCTGTTTAGCCTTTATGGCAGTGGTAATCTCTGTTAACACAGAGATTATTAAAGAAGGGCAAAAAGCATTGATAGCACACCAGGATAACCTCTCAGAATCAGAATCAAAAGGGGAGAACTTAGGCCTAAAAGAAAAATAGAAAAGAAAAAAGAAAAGCTTAAAAATGTAGAAAACAGGTCCGAAAAGGAGGACAAAAAAAGATTCATGTCCAAATCATGGGGAAGAGGTAGGCCGGTTTTATCTGGTCCTAAAAGGGTTTTGCAGACTTAGGTTTGTCAGATGATGAATTTAGTGAGGAATGTTGCTATAATTTTTAATGGACATTTACACTGAATCCGCAAACTGCTTTCAGTGAAATTGTCATTTTTGCTGTGTTTCTTTTGCTTTCCCAAGAAAGTAGGGGATATTTCAAGATTTAAAGTTCTTATCCTACAAATTTTTCCATTTGTATTGCCGGCTCTTGGGTGGGAGTCTTATTGTTTCAGCTTGAGATTCTTTCCTGCTGCTAGGTGTGGCTTCAGGGTGGCCTGCTGAGACTGAGGCCTCAGGCCTCTTAATTAAGTTTATCAAGGGCCAGAGTTACAAGTGATGGTAAAAAAGATACATTTGGCTTGTTTTCAGATTCTGGCTATGATAAAGTACTCTGCTGTAAGCAAGGCTGAGCACATGGTCTTATGGTTAAAAGGAAGAATAGGATTTTAGAATGGGCGCTTCAACATCACACCTGATTTTCTGGCTCTTAGGGAGCTGTTAAGGAGTGCTTTGGAGAGGTTTTTGGCTAAATGTGACACAATTGCTTCTTGGTTTGCCGTCTCTGGCAATCTTAATGTGTCATCCAGGGATAAACTTGGTAGAGATCTGAATTTTGCCACTGAACAAGGTACGCTAAGGAAGGGAGTGATGTTCATTTGATTTGAGTTACTGAGGCCTCCGGAGTTTGCAGTGGAGTGTGAGCAGTTGCTGCTCCAAGGCCAAGGAGCTCTAAGCAGCTCCATGGCCAAGCAGCTCACTGAGGGTCTGCAAAGCTGCAAACACCGGGACTTGCCTCAGGACATAGAAATTTATGGAGATGGATAAAGCTTGAAAAGACTAGAGTGAAGCACTTTTGTTTTCAGCCTTACCAGAAAAAAAAAAAAAAGCTGGCTGTTTTAAAATGCCAGCTTTCTGGGCCTTCTTGCCAGGGAAAACTCTGACTCTTTCAAGCAGGCAGTCCGGACTCTGGAGCTATGGATACATTGTTGCAGCTTGCTTCCTGGCAAGAAAATGCCATAGGAGCTTTTGACTGTTGTTTATGGACACAGCATTACAGCTTACTTGCTGGCAGAGACCTTAAAACACCATAGAGTTGTGACAAAAAAACTTCTCCATATTCCTTAGCAAATGAAAGACCCATGTGGTCAAAAAAAGAGATATACAGTAAAGAGAGATTCAAAGAGTAGGAAAACCTCTAAATAGTTTACATTGTGTTAAAAATATATACAGGCTAAAGATTAAAGTTTTCAAAAAAAAAAAAAGGAAAAGAAAGAGAGTAGCCTGGGAGGCAGAGACAGACAGATCTCTGTTAGTTCAAATATAGCCTGGTTTACAGGGGGAATCCCAGGACAAAGATATACAGAGAACCTGTCTCAAAAAGCCAAAAGTTAAAAATAAAAGAAATAGAGGTTAAAATAAAGCCACGTAAAGATGGAAAATACACAGAGAATCTTGATACTGTATGTTATTATGCTCTCTTTGAATTATTTGAATGCTGAGGAAGGAGCAACAGCTGCTAAAAGATATTTGCTTATGGTTTGCCAAAATATTGACTATGATCAATGTTTCTTATACTAAATAATAGATTCATTGATAATTTTAAGATTGATCCCTGGACAATTGTGTTTGCTCAATTCAAAGGCCAAAAGCAATAACCTTTTCCCAGATGATCATTGCTACAATTCACAAAACTGCATGTTAAATTTTACAAATGGCTCTTCCAATGGAAGAACTGCATATATGGCTAATAATAATAATAAAACAAATTATGGAGCATAACAAGGCTCCTTGGATGCAACTTATAAAAGTTGCCAACAGATCTTGATGCAAATGGATCTGGCATGATAACACCAAGCTGACCTTTGCTAGGACAAGGTGGAAAAGCCCTTGCAATGCATTATGAAAAAACCCGACCTATATATACTTGGGGTAGAGGATATATTTATGCTTTTTTCACAGAAAGAAAAAATCTGGACCTGATGATGTCGTGGCTGTGAACATCCCACAGAGGAGTTCCAGAAAAGATTGGAGAGAGGTCCTTGGTCCGGACTTCCCTGCCCCCAAGGACAGAAGTGCCTCATTGGGTCCCAGACCACCTGACCAGAACTGTTGAAGTCCATCATGAAAATGACTCCGCCGCTCTTCAGGATGCTGATACTGTTGATCCTGTGGAAGATGATCCCAAGCCGAGCAGAGCAGAGATGGGGGATTCTGTCAGCCTACCCTAACCCCATTCCTGAAATTGGTCTGAGGACTTTGATGCCACCCTGGAGGACCTCAGACGCGCATCAACTCAACACGCGTAGATCTAAGCCTGGCAGAGGGACTGCAGTCCTGGATCTCCTCTGCCTTCTCCCTGTTTAAGGATTGGGTGGGGGTGGGGATATTTTTTGCATGCTGCATAGGAGGGTGTGTGCTGTGCCTATGGTTAATTTGTCGCCTTCAGGCTCAGGCATCCCATGATAAGGTGGTAATGCTGCAGGCGCTGGCTGTCCTGGAGAAGGGTGATTCCCTCCAAGTTTGGTTATCTGTCCTCAAGAGTCAATAGTGACTGATGCGTAGCCTTTGCACCCTCGCGGAAGTTCTGTCCATTGCACCGAGGAAGGTACGCTAGTCCTCTGTGGTCAGGTATTGCCTTTGCACCTCCATGGATCTTGTTCCATTGCACTGGAGAAGGAATACCATAGACGCAGGCCTCCCTTGATCAGCCCTCACATCATGAGGTAAAGACCTGATCGGAAATAAGACCTTTGACTTGGCTTTGAGACAAACAAGAAGGGGGAACTGCAGGGAGCCAGTACGTGCAGCTGCCTTTACTAGATGGCACCTGGCTCCTGCATGGCTGCAGTATACAACTCCATATGAGGTCTCCTACAGGGCTGGAGTAAACAACTCCATATAAGGTCTCCTGCAGGGCTGGAGTAAACATAAGGTCATAGCCAGTACCACCATCTCGGGCATGCTCAGTGTCCTCAGTGTGCCGGACCTATCAGGGAGCTTGGAGCCGTTGCTAAGACACTTTGACCAATAGGAGGCCTGCATGTACCTCTAGTCCCTATATAAGCAGCTGAAGCTCTGAGCTCGGGGGCCCCCTTGCTTCCTGCTCTCCCTATAACCAAGAGGCTCCAATAAAGTGTGTTTTGGGAAGAATCCTTGTCTGGTGGCTATTCTTTCCTGCTGGTCAGGGAGTTCGCCGCAACTGGTGCCGAAACCCGGGCCCATCTCCCACCAACTTCAGTTGCATTAGCCAGCCAGCAGGCAAGCCTCCTGAAGGCAGGCTATTGCAAGATTCCCCAAAGGAACTTGTAATCTCCATGTGCCACACTGTTCCCAAAGCCAACCATCACACACAAATTCAGCAACTCTTTGAGACACAGACTTTGACTGCACAGGGTCAAGGAAGACTTTCCTAGAATTCAATGAAAATGAATGCACTGCATATACAAACCAATGGGACACTATGAAAATTCATAGCACTAAGTGCCTACATGAAGAAAGTGTAGAAATCTTACATTAGCCACTTAACAGCACACCTGTAAGCTCTTGAACAAAAAGAAGCAGGCTCCCCCAAGAGGACACATGACAGGAAATAATCAAATTGAGGGCTGAAATCAATAAAATAGAAAGAAATAAAACAATATAAAGAACAAATGAAACAAAGAGCTGGTTCTTTGAGAAAATCAACAAGATGAATCAACCCTTATCCAAACTAACCAAACGAGAAAGAAAAAGAGAGAATATCTAAGTTAAGAAAATCAGAAATTAAAAGAGGACATAACAGCAGACATTGCAGAAATCCATAGATTCATTATATCATACTTCAAAAACCTGTACATCACATAATTTGGAAATCTAAAAAAAAAATCGACAATTTTCTGGGTACCGCATTCCAATATTAAATCATGACCAGATAATCAACATAAACAGACCTATAACCCCCTGAGGAAATAGAAGTATTCATCAAAAGTCTCTCAACCAAAACAATTCCAGGGTCAGATGGTTTTAGCATGGGATTCTATCAACACTTTAAGAACAATACCCATACTCTTCAAATTGTTCACAGAATAGAAGCACAAGGAACATTCCCAAACTCTTTTTATGAGGCTAAATTACCCTGATACACAAACCAAACAAAGACTCAGCTATGAAAGAGATTTACAGACCAGTCTCCCTCATGAACATTGTTGCAAAACTACTCAATGAAATACTAGCAAACTGAATCCAAGAACACATTAAGAAATTTAACTACCATGATCAAATTGTCTTAATTCCAGAGGTGCAGGGATGGTATCACATGTGAAAATATATCAATGCAGTCTATCACATCAATTAACAGAAAGAAAAAAAAATATGATCATCTCATTAGATGCTGAAAAAGCCTTCTTCATATCCACACCCCTTTATAATAAAGGTCTTGGAAAGATCAAGAATACAAGCAACGTATCTAAACTAATCAAAGCAATATACAGTGTTGCAAGGAAAGGGCTGCTTGTTCTTCCTGGCTGCCCAGCAAGCTTAGCCCTTAAATAACCACACAGAAATTGTATTGATTAAATCACTGCTTGGCCCATTAGCTCTACCCTCTTAATAGCTAACTGTTACATCTTGATTTAACTCATTTCTATTAATCTGTATGTCACCATGCAGCAGTGGCTTACTGAGGAAAAGTCCCAGCATCTATCTCCAGCGGATACATGGCATCGCTCTCCAACTCTGCCTTTCTCCTCCTGTTTAATTTTTCCCACCTACCTAAGTTCTGCCCTAACAACAGGCCCAAAGCAGTTTCTTTATTAGCCAATACAAGTAACACAAAGACAGAAGAACCTCCTACACCAATACAGTAAGCTCTATAATAGAGCTATAGTAATGAAAACAGTTTGATTTTGCCATAAAAACAGACAAGTGGATCAATAAAATCAAATCAAAGACCTTGATATTAATGTACACAACTATGAACACCTGATTTTTGACAAAGAAGCTAAAATTATAAAATGAAAAAAAGAAGACATCTTCAAAAATTGTCCTGGCGTAATTGGATGTCAAATGTAGAAGAAAGAAAATAGGTTCATATCTATCTCCATGAACAAAACTCAAGTCCAGATGCATCAAAGACCCTAAAATAAATCCTATCCCCATGAACAAAACTCAAGTCTAAATGCATCAAAGACCCCAACATAAATCCAGTCACAACAGCAGCAGCACAGCCCTGAGGGCAGCAATAAATAAATTGAAACTGAGAAGCTTCTGAAAGGCAAAGGACACTGTCAATAAGAAAAAAGGTGAGCCAAATGAATGGGAAAAGATCTTTACCAACTGCAAATTAGACAGAGGACTTATTTCCAAATTAGACAGAGGACTTATTTCCAAAATATATAGACAACTCAAGAAACTAGATATCTAAATACCAAATATCCAATAAAAATTGTATACAGATGTAAACAGAGAATTCTCAACAAACGAATCTCAAAGGGATGAAAGACAGTTAAGGAATCACTCAATATCCTTAGCCATCAGGGAAATTCAAATCAAAACAACTCTGACATACCACCTTACACTATTCAGAATGGCTGAAATCAAAAACACTGATGACAGCTTATGCTGGAGAGGATGCAGAATAAGGAGAACATTCCTCCATTGCTGCTAGCAGTGCAAATTTTACAGGCACTTTGGAAATCAGTATGGTAGTTTCTCAGAAAATCTGACAATCAATCTACCTTAAGACACAGCAATACAACTCTTGAGCTTCTTTCCAAAGGATGTACACTCATACCACAAAAACATTTGCTCAACTGTATTCATAGCAGCATTATTTGTAATAACTAGAACCTGGAAACAACCTATGTTGTAATAGGAGCGGCCTGGCTGTGCCCCTGTACCCGGCCGCCCGCATGGCCCAGCTTAAGCCCTGAAATAATTACACGAAAACTGTTTTCTTTTAATCACTGCCTGGCCCATTATTGGCTAGCTCTTACATATCGACCTAACCTATTTCTGATAATCTGTGTAGCACCCCAAGGTGTGCTTACCGGGGAGATTCTAGCCTGCATCTGCAGGGACTGGGAACATCATGGCGACTCCTACTGACTCAGCTTCTCTTTCCCAGAATCCTCTTCTGTCTACTCCGCCTACCTAATTTTCTGTCCTATCAGGGCTCAGGCAGTTTCTTTATTGAACCAATGAAATCAACAGATTGATATATGACACTCCCACATCACTTCCCCTTTTTCTGTTTAAACAAAAAAGAAAAGCTTTAACTTTAACATAGTAAAATCACATATAACAAAACAGTTATCAAGTAAGAATTACAGTTACAATATTTATATCTACTTTATCTTTTATCATAACTAAGGAAAACTATAACTATAACTAACCATTCTTCAACTCCATCAAAGGCTGCAGAAGGATATAAAATTATTTACGTAAACAAGAAATCAAACGCTCTAGAAATGACAGAGACATCTCGCTGCCTGGACAGTCACCCAAAGTTCTTTTGTACCGTTGGGGCATATATCTTCGGCCTTCAGGCCCACAGTATCCAGCAGACATTTCCATGAAGCAGGAAATTTTAAAGACAGTTCAGTCATTTTCTGCTGTGTCCTGCAGAATGTCTCGTAGACTTTTTCATGAATCAGGAACCCCGAAAGACCATCTCACCTTTAGGCAAGTTTAGCAGTCCTCTCTCTGCAGGTTCTTTCTGTCCAGTTTATGCATCAGTCCAGGCAAGAGCAGTTTCTTGCCTAAATGGCTATCAAACTCCATAAGGATCCTCTTTGATGCCCATCTTCATCTCGAAGTAGCTGGGGCTGCCAGGAGCAGACATGTCTCATTGCCATGAAAAACCCTAAGTTATTAAAATATTTTAAATGCCATATTCTGCAATCTTTGAAAGATATGAAGAATGCCTATCTAACTGAAGTATATCTCTATATATCTAGAAAATCTAACTAACATGACTACAAGCTTGACTATTATTTATGATTATTCATCAACAACCTATATTTCCTAATTATACATTACATTTTAAAAATGAACTATATAATCATAATACCTTAATCAAGATCAGAAATACATATACATATAACAAAATTGACTTTAAAATCCACACCAATGCAAATTATTTATATCTATATCATATCCCCCTTTAAATGTAAAAGAACATATATAATCAATATTTTGGGAACATGGGCGCAGGTATCTCTCCAAACTGCTTCCTGCTGAATGGGGGCGTCGTTAATTAGGTCTTTCATGGTATAACCTGTGTGTCAGGGTCATCTCAGTTGGCAGTTGAGTGAAGTAATTTTTTGAGGGTGTTCACAGCAACCTTTCAGGAGGGCGTGGTCTATCATACCAAATCGGAATAGAAGAAATCCATAGGGTCTGGTCCTCTGTGAAAACAAAAGAAGACCCTCTCCGAAGCATCATATCCTTAGACCCAAATTTTGAAATCATACCCTCATGATATCCATTCTGGTTCCATTTGGCAGCCCATATAATGAAATGTCTCTCTGTACTTAGCTCCTTTACAGTCAAAAATTTTAAAGAAAACACAATGTACATAATCCAGACTCTCTGTGAAGTTTCCATTTTTACGTGGCTTATTTTCTTTATTTCTTTTAATCTATAACTATCTGTACTCTGTCTCTTTAAAGACTTTAACTTTTTATTTTTAAAGGCATTAACTTTATTTTGTCTCTCTCTATATTTTTTTTCTCTTAAGCCCAAGTACATTTATCCAACATTGTGACTCATTTAGTGGTCTGCCTGAATCTGTTTTACTGTGAATCTGTAATTTTTTTTACTATCCAGGAGCATTTCTTAAAATGTTAAGCACTTCTTAAAAACTTAAGTTGCACCATGTAGGGGTAATACGGTACTGCCTGTGTCCTGCAAAGTCTAAACCTTAAGTGCGATGTTATCACAGTAATTACGGTAGTTCCTGCTTGAGACCAGCTCAGTTTAGCAAGGAGGAGCTGAGCCGCTCCTGCCTCAGAGCCATTTGGTGCCCCTGAGCTGCACACAATTCCAGGCATACAGCAGTCCACATTGCCATCAAGCAAGCCATAGAGCTTTAGTCCAAATGCTCCATTTAAAAGCTCTGTCTCCCCCATGAGCCAGACAGAGATCGTAATGGCGGCATAGCCCAGAAAGCCGGCATTTTAAAACAGCCAGTTTTTTTCCTGTTGCTGAGTCAGGACAATTTCTTTGCGGCACGCAACCCACAAACAGCAAAAAGCTGTCTTAAATTCTCTCTCTCTCTTTTTTAAGCCCTCTCAGGTTTTATGTGGAGTTCATTAGCACGTGGGCGCCAATTTGTTGTAATAGGAGCGCCCTGGCTGTGCCCCTGTACCCGGCCGCCCGCATGGCCCAGCTTAAGCCCTGAAATAATTACACGAAAACTGTTTTCTTTTAATCACTGCCTGGCCCATTATTGGCTAGCTCTTACATATCGACCTAACCCATTTCTGATAATCTGTGTAGCACCCCAAGGTGTGCTTACTGGGGAGATTCTAGCCTGCATCTGCAGGGACTGGGAACATCATGGCGACTCCTACTGACTCAGCTTCTCTTTCCCAGAATTCTCTTCTGTCTACTCCGCCTACCTAATTTTCTGTCCTATCAGGGCTCAGGCAGTTTCTTTATTGAACCAATGAAATCAACAGATTGATATATGACACTCCCACATCAAACCTAGCTGCCCCTCAACTGAAGAACAGATAAAGAAAATGTGGTACATTTACACAATAGAGTACTATTCAGTAGTAAAATCAAATATATATATAAAACTATCCTGAGTGAGGTAACCCAGACCCAGAAAGAAAAACATGGTATGTACTCACACATAAATGGATATTAGACATAAAGCAAAGGATAACCAGTTTATAGTTCATGACCACAGAGAAGTTAGGTAACAAGTAGAACCCTAAGAGAGACATACATGGATTCTTCTGGGAAGGGAAAATAGACAAGTTCTCCTGAGAAAATTAGGACCAGGGAAGTAGAAGAAGGGAAGGGTGAGAGGAGAAGTGGAGGGGGAAGAAAGCGTGAGGGAAAAAGATGACCAAGATGGGGGAAGGACAGAGATGGAGATTAAGGAAAGAGATATCTTGAATGTGGGAGCCATTGTAGGGCTAATGAGAAACCTGGCACTAGCAAAACTCTCAGGAATCCACAACGATGACCCCAACTAACACCATAAGCAATATTGGAGTGGCTGCTTTTAATGCTGGCCTGAATTGGCCTTCCCCTGTAATCAGATTGATAACTATCTTAATTGTCATCATAGAACCTTCATCCAGCAACTTATGGAAGCAGATGCAGAGATCCACAGCTAGGCACAATGCTGAGTTCTCAGATTCCAGTCAAAGAGAGGGAGGAGGGATAATTGATGCAGGGGTGTCAAGACCATGAGGAGGATACCCACAGAGATAGCTGTCCTGAGCTAGTTAGAGGTCACTGACTCCAGACTGACAGTGGGAAGTCATAGGACCTACATAGGATCAAACTAGGCCCTCTGAATGTGGATAACAGTTGTTTGGCTGGAGCAGTCATAAGGCTCCTGGCAGTGGGACCAGGACTTATCCCTAGTGCTTGAACTGCCTTTTTTTATGGAGCCCATTCTCTTTGGAAGGATACCTTCCTTCACCTATGAAGAAGAAGGGGCCTTCATCCTGCCTCAAACTGATGTGCGAGACTTTAGTGACTAACCATGGGAAGACTTACTCACTCTAAGGAATGGATGTCAAGTGGGGAGGGGTGATGATGGGGGAGCAGGAGGAGGGGAGGTAGTAGGAACTGGGATTGGTATGTAAAGTGAGGACATATTGTTTCAAATATATAAAAAGTAAATAAAAAGAAAAGGAAAACATGCTATCACGTGTCAGGGAGGCTACCAAACAGTTCTTAGCATACTGAAATAAGAGAACTGTTGTGGAATGGCAAGGATGTGTTACATTTGTTTATGCTGCATTTGTTTAATTATGTAAAGATATGTTACATTTGTTTATGCTGCATTTGTTTAATTATGTAAAGATATGTTACATTTGTTTATGATGTATTTTTAACAATGTAAATACGTGTTGGTTTGCCTGCCTAAGGCACCTGATGGAACAAATAGAAATTGGAACGGTGAATAGCTAGGCATTAGAGGGGTAGGCAGGGCTTATGGGAAGAGATAATATGTAGGCGGAGGAAGCTAGGCTCCAGAGGAGAGAGAGAGGGAGATGCCCAGGTTCAGTCAAGCAGGCAGCAGCCAGTCAGACAGATATGGAGTAGGGCTTTCAGAATGAAAGAAGAGTAAAAGTCACAAGAAAATGTGTAGATGTAAAGAAACAGGTTAATTTACGTTATAAGAGAAAGTGTGGCAAGTATGAATAATTCATAAATAAAGAGGAGTCTCCCCATGTCATGATTTGGGAACTAGTTGGTTATCAAAAAAAAAAAAAGGCTAATACATAAAATGTCTTTGAGAAGAATAACATACCTCCATAACAACTCTAAATAATTAAAATAGTTATGTAATTAAAAATAAAACTTAAAATAATCCCCAAGTAATAATTTGTGAAAATTAGGTAGTTGCAGTATCGAAGGCTATGAAAATATACATTCAATTTTCAGTGGCTTCCTACAGATCAAACCTTTCCAGAAATGGTAACATTTTAATAAATAAAACCCTCCATCTAAATTTTTCTCTTAAATAGAATTTTTAATGAATTCATCCTTTCTGACATTTGCATGTATCATTAAATGCCAAAAGATAACAGAGTTTTAATCATTCCAAATAGGTTTTTAATTATAGTTCTAATTACTTTTTTGCAGAAGGTTAAGCTTCACAAACAGAAAGAAAACGATTAGCTTGCATTTTGTTGGCAGACTAATGTTTTGTTCTTGATTTAAAGAGTAAATTTATTTGGTCAGTTTTAGCTGACATTTTAGTAGAACTGAATAAGTTTATTTTGAAGAGAATTTGAAGCTATGCAGCGCAGAACAACTCCTGCCATTGTAATTAATTACAAAGCCAGATTAGGAGATGCTTTGTATAGGAAATGAGAGATTAGTGGGTATTCATGCTAGAGTGTAAGGGAGCACCAGACACACAGGAACCCAAGCACAGGAAACCAGGCTCCAATCTTTAGAGACTATAGAGAAATTGGTTTCTGGATATAGGTTAATTCAAGATTAAATAAATAAAAAAAAATAAACGAGTAGTGGTGGCACATACCTTTAATCCCAGCACTTGGGAAACAGAGACAGGCCTATCTCTGTGAATTCAAGACCAGTCTGGTCTGCAGAGCTAGTTTCAGGACAGCTAGTACTATTAAACAGAGAAACCTTCTCTCTAAGAACTAAATGATGATGATGATAATGATAATAATAATAATAGTAGTAGTAATAATAATGATAATAATAATAATAAACAAAAGCTTGCTTTAAAGTTTCTCTTTATCATCCAGATTCAATGATGAAATACCAATTTCAGACAGTTGGGAAAGAAGAGGCATCAGTGATCTTTCACAGCCCAGTACACTACAAACCATGTTATCAGCCTGTCAGGTAAGATATAACCATTGGTCCAGCCATGCCATGAAGATTACAGATACAGTGACGTACTCTCCAGTTAGATATGATGGCTGATCTAAAAGAGGGAGTTCCTGTCTGGTGCTGAAAACCCAGTTAAAACCCCATGGCTAAAGAAGTCTTTGTCTTATTGGGTACTCCCTCATGGCTCCAGAAGATCTGAGGCTCTGAAGAAGAACATACTGTATCTGTTTAACAAAATCGACACCACAGTTCCAAGCCACCTTCTTAATATTTATGCTATTTATTTATTTTAATATTTGTTTTCAATAATGTGTATGTGTCCATGTTTTGGGGGTGGTGGTGGCATATATCCATGAGGGACAATGCCCAAGAAGTCCTGAGTAAAGCTTCGTATTCCCTGGATCTAGAACAGGTTGTTGTGAACTGCCAGACATGAATGCTGGAAACAGAACTCAGGAACAGCAACTGCTCTTAACTGCTGAGTCATCTCTACAGCCCAATTCATGCTTGCACCCATAGGGAAATGCTACTTTCAGTCTTAGAGAGAAGCTTCTCTTCACAATGAAAACTGGCAAATGCACCAATACGCGGGTTGCTCAAAGTACCGAAGACAGATGACTGTCCAGGGTTCACCTCCAAACAGTGCATTCATATCATCTCCTCTCAGACTCTGGAATCGGAGATAGAAAAGATTGGAAGAATGCCAGAACCTGGAGATAGAGGGAAGCGCTGTGAAATTCTGTCTTGAGAGTATGGCCAGGGCTATACAATTCTGATAAAAAGTTGTGGAAGAAGCTAGCATGGATCTTCCAAAAACTGGGCCAGTATAGTCAACATTGTCAATCAGAGATCAGGGAGGAGCAGGTCTGTACCATTTTCCCTCTGCTGAACTGCTGGTGGATTATAGCAGAGAAGTGCACATTATCGTAAGCTGCCATGGACTGATGATATTCACCATGCTTCAATGAATAGCAGCAAATCCAGTGTCATACACATAGCTCTTGTTAAACTCAGTGGAGTACAAAAAAAAAAAAAAAAAAAAAAAAAATAAACCAGAACATAGTAAGTGTGAGAAAGGAATTTGGGATAGTGAGCAATAGTTGGGGGGCTAAGAAAGGGTAGGAGTAACAACAATCAGGGTGCACTGTACAAATATATAACATTCTCAAAGAAACAAATGTAATAAAATTAAACATTAGGTTGGGTTTTTTTTTTTTAAGTTTACTGAGTCTTTCAAAGTCCATAGTCGACTTTATTACAACAAGCATTTTTCCAACTGAAAATCATAAAGAGCATACAATTCCAGATAGACTCTATTAATTAGGGAACACGGAATTAGTACTTTCATAGTCATAATCTTAGCGTGCATATGTGTATGTGTGTGCACAGGTATGTGCGTGTAAGTTGTGGCAATCTGAATGAAAATGATTCCATAGGTACGAGCCATATATTTACTATTTTGTTCCCAGTTAGTAAAGTACTTTAGAAGGATTATGAGGTGTGACCTTGTTGGAGGAAGTATGTCACTGAGGGTACACTTCGAGGTTTCAAAAACCCATGCAAGGCCCTCTCTCTCTCTCTCTCTCTCTCTCTCTCTCTCTCTCTCTCTCTCTCTCCCTCTTCTTTTCTCTCCCTGCCCCGCCTTCAATCAGGATGCAAAGCTAGCAGGTAATACTCCAGCACTATGCATGCCTGCCTCTCTGCCATCAAATTTTCATACTTTTGATAAATTTGATTCAACTATTCATTATAAAAAAATGATTCAGGGGGCCAGAGTAATACTCAGTAGTTAAGAACACTGGTTATTTTTCCAGAGGACGTGGGCTTGATTCCCAGCACTAAGTGGAGGCCTACAACTGTGTATGATTGCAATTCTAGGATATCTGACATCCTCCTTATGGCATCCACAAGCACTATACATATATTCATAAAAACACTCAAAAATATAAAAGAAAATATTTTAATTATTTTTTTTTAAAGTTAAGAAAAGAAAAGGTTGGTTTTTGGAAATGAGATCTGGGTGAGGTTGTTCATTTATTAGAAAAATTAAATTATTTCTTTTGGGTAGTTGTTAATAAATTTTATTTTTATTGCCATATATATGATTTGGGTATGGATAGTTATTAGTTAAATTTAAAAAAAATATTATTCTAAGTTATCTTGTTTAACTTATATAATAGTTCATATGTTAATTCTGAAAATGAGCCCTAGAGGGGATCAATTGTATAAATTATACATGTTCTTCTATGGTAAATTGTTAAAATAACTTGTATATTCCTAATAACTCCAGATGAAAATAGACAAAAGTTTGTGGCAATCTTTCAGAATTATTTGCATTGTTCTTTGGTAGATTTGCACATTTCTTACACTCATTACAGCTTCAGTAGACACATAGAGCAGTATCATACTGAGAATAAAATTCACCAAAAAT
Source organism: Microtus obscurus (assembly GCA_963919715.1). NCBI lineage: Eukaryota > Metazoa > Chordata > Mammalia > Rodentia > Cricetidae > Microtus > Microtus obscurus. The sequence goes on from CAWTZC010000308.1 coordinate 779,940, forward strand.
ATCATGAATCACCTAATTGGGCAACTTCTTTAAAAAATAGTATGTTTTGTGTATATGTGGTCACCCTTCTTTCATTACAACAAAGCAGAAGCAATTCTTGATATAAGTGTGTAGTTTATAATGTTAGAGGAATTTGATAACTTGTATGTGCTTTGAAACTACTCATGTCCACATTGTTATAACTCACATTAGGACAAGTAGAGTCCTAGGATCTTAAATTGAAATAGCAATTTGTTTATACACCAGTGTGATTACTGAATTTTTTTCTTAAAAAAAAAAAAAAAACATTTGTATGTCTACACAGATTTGTTTCTTAGCTAATTGGTTTAGATTATAGTACTAGAATGCCAGAATCTGCATGAAGTATAAGAGTAGTTGCCATTTTTGCCCCAGGTTTTTCATGATCGGTTCTAAAAACAATGGAAAAACAATAAACAGAACAAAAAATCAGAGTAAAATGCAACTGTTAAGACAGACAGGGAATATAGACAAAGATTAAGAAAGTAATTCAAGGCAAAGATTCAAAGGCTTTTTGGAAGTGTTGATAGGAGATCTTAGATGAGAACTAAACACAAGTCATTAGATTGATCAGTGCCTCCCTAAAGAATGCAGGCATTTCTCAAGAATAAAACACTCAGTGATCAGAGAAAGGGCTTAGCGTTTATGGGCTCTTACTAATCTTAAAATTTTAAGTTCAGTTTGTAGCGACAAACTATAGGCTCACAACTGTCTGTAACTCTAGCTCTGGGGTATCCAATCTGGCATTGCAGGGTACCTGGTTTTCACATGCAGTACGCATGTAGACAAAATACCCATACATATGAAATTAAAATAAATACATTTTAATAAATAAAATAACTAGACAATAATTTCTTCTGGAGATCAGGTACTGTTGCATGAGAAAGTTATAAGGGAATGACTCAATAACATGGTTTGATCCTGAGTCATTTAAGACAATGCTAGTTCCTGATGACATGTAGGGAAGAGAATATCATCTAAGCAGATTTAATGTAAACAAATATTAGAGTAGGGAAAAATGAGACCAAGAAAAATGGCAAGGAAAATAAGCACAAATGAAAGAAGGGAGAGGAGATGAGAAAAAATAGTAGTCAGATAGAGTCAATGTGGGAGTGTATCCCTAACATAGCTTTTGCAGTGTGAGTATGAAAACACGTTTCTAAATGAATTTGAGATCTAAAACTAATGATATCTATTAAATTCACTCACAATATACATATAAATAGTCCAGATGAATCATATAAGATAAAATAATTTGGGAGTACACAAAAACTTTCTCTCCTTATGGTAATACTGTCCAAGAATTAAAAGAGTCAAAGAGTTTATTCCTTTAAAAGCCAGAGAAACAGGAAATATAATGCATGTACATAGTTAGGAAGATAGAAACAGAGAACAGATCAGGTTAGTAAATGACTTGAGGAATGCCTGGTGCCACCAATTCTGAACAATTAATTTAAAAAGATTTAATATCCAATTCTTTGCAGTTCCTGTAACTAGAACAACATTGTTCCATGTGACAGTTTTCGAGAAATTAATGAGCAAATTTCAATACTCCCTAGCAATAAGAATATTTGTCTACTTGTAAGTAGTGACTATTGGAATAGTAGATGATGGTGTGTGTGATGTTGTTAAATATATAACATGTAAATGTGAGCATGTACATGCATGCATGTGAATTCCTATATTTAGATATGGAATATAGAAGTTAATTGGTCAATTGTGTGTGTCTGATTTGTTCAGTGATCCATGTTATATTTTGAAACAAAATATCTTGCTGAATTTGGAGTTTACTGAGTCAGCTAAGCTACCTGACTAGTGGGCTCCAGGAACCTTCCTGTGTCTCTTGTCCCAGTCAGTCCTCATGACACAAACCTGAGTTGCAATATCAGGAATTATATGTGATTACCGGGGAACTGGACTTTGATCTTCATGTGTGTACAGCAGGCATTCTACTGATGGTGTCATATACCCAGCCCCATTTTCCATTTTTTTATTGTTTCTATTCTGTACATATGAAAATAATTAAAAAATGTCATCAATGGAATAATAATTTGAAAGAAAACTTAAGGTTTTCAAGAAGTTTTAGGTTGTTTCCAGGTTCTGGCTATTACAAATAATGCTGCTATGAACATAGTTGAACAAATGTCCTTGTCATATGATCGGGCATCTCGTGGGTATATTCCCAAGAGGGGCATTGCTGGGTCCATGGGTATGTTGATCCCAATTTTCCTGAGAAACCGCCACACTGCTCTCCAAAGTGGCTGCACAAGTCTGCACTCCCACCAGCAATGGATGAGGGTACCCCTTTCTCCACAGCCTCTCCAGCAAAGGTTATCATTGGTGTTTTTGATTTTAGCCATTCTGACAGGTGTAAGGTGATATCTCAATGTTGTTTTGATTTGCATTTCCCTGATCGCTAAGGAGGCTGAGCATGACCTTAAGTGCCTTTTGGCCATTTGAACTTCTTCTGTTGAGAATTCTCTCTTGAGATCAGTGCCCCATTTTTTAATTGGGTTAATTAGCATTTTAAAGTCTAGTTTCTTGAGTTCTTTATATATTTTGGAGATCAGACCTTTGTCTGTTGCGGAGTTGGTGAAGATCTTCTCCCAGTCAGTGGGTTGCCTTTTTGTCTTAGTGACAGTGTCTTTTGCTTTACAGAAGCTTCTCAGTTTCAGTAAGTCCCATTTATTCAATGTTGCCCTTAATGACTGTGCTGCTGGGGTTATACTTAGGAAGCGATCGCCTGTGCCAATCTGTTGTAGGGTACATCCCACTTTCTCTTCTATCAGGTTCAGTGTGTTCGGATTGATATTGAGGTCTTTGATCCATTTGGACTTGAGTTTTGTGCATGGTGATAGGTATGGGTCAATTTTCATTCTTCTACAGGTTGATTTATAACAGTGAAGTGTATATGGTCGGACTCTAAAAATGATTTAAATTGTGATAATCATCCTTTATAGAGAGGAGGGGTAGACAGGTGGGGCAAAGGAAGATTATCATATGCCAAAATGTGCAGCTGTGTTCTTATAGCTCATACTGACATTATCAGTGAGAAGGACTCATTTTTGTAGATCATTCAATAACCCATTTCAAAACAGTGGGTGAATATATGTTTATGCAAATATTTTATCCATATGTTATATTTGATATATAGTTCATAATATTTTAATTACCAAAAAGTGATATGAGATAATGGAAACCTTGAGTTAATTAACATATATTTAACAATTTGGTAAAAAATAAATATTATAAGCCATCATGGACCTAACTAAGTGCAAATTAGATTACAGTTCAATGTGGAAAAAATAATGAGTAGAATCAATAAAAGCAAACTTAGATTTTTCAGCATAGTTTGAGAACAATTACTTTATAGAGATGAAGAATTAACCAAATTCTGTAATCTTTTGGGTTTGCTGTGGGTTTGTTTAATAACAATACCATCATTTTAAACTTGAGGCATTTGGTAAAAAGTATTATGGCATTGCATGTAATGCTGAAAACTGCGAAGAACTAATTATCCAGCACAATTTTGTTTTCTCCTTTTCTTATAGAAGCTTTTTAAGTACAGTTTTATTGAGGCTACATCATTATTATTATTATTTTTTTTTGATTTTTGAGACAGGGTTTCTCCGTAGCTTTTGGTTCCTGTCCTGGAACTAGCTCTTGTAGACCAGGCTGGTCTCGAACTCACAGAGATCCACCTGCCTCTGCCTCCCGAGTGTTGGGATTAAAGGCATGCACCACCACCGCCCGGCCATCATAATTTTTAAATAAAACTTCAGAGCACTTAAATCTATCTATGCATGATAGAAATGATAAATCAGATGACATAAATATAGATAGATGACCTGGATATAGATATCTGAATATAAAAAAATCTGACTTTTGAATCCTGATGTGAAAGATGGAATCCATAATTTGTATGAAACATAAACCAAAAGTTGTATGTAAAATATTATTTTAGAGTCTTTCTCATTTTCAGGACTTTCTTAGTGTATATTTGGAAATAATCCAATACATGTGTACATTTCACTGTATGAGAATCTCCAAAAGTGAGAATCTATAAGATTTATGACTTAGTTTGCGATGTGACACAAACTAAATAAATTTTTACACTAGTCTAAATGTGTTTATCATATGACTAGTCATTTTTTTCTGAACAATGGAAGAATATGGAATAATATCAAAGAATTTCTTTATGAAAAATCCATTATAGATGCATAGATTCTCCTTTTTACAGGCATGAATCTCATGATTTTTTTAAATGTTCAGATGTGTGTGCAAAGACACATATTAGAACATAGTCATTCATACCTTTGAGTGTTCCTAGTTTGGATGGTGGCATCATGTATTCAGGCTTCTAGTTACCTTTGCTAGTCCACATGTAGAAATTTATGGGAACCAAAGAAGGATGACAGTGTGGAAATAAACTTCTTTTTTTTTTCAAGGTCTATTAGCAATTTATTTCTGTAGAAATTTCTTTTAATTTATTTATTTATTAAAGATTTCTGTCTCTTCTCCGCCACCGCCTCCCATTTCCCTCTCCCTCCCCCAATAAAGTCCCCCTCCTTCATCAGCCCAAAGAGCAATCAGGGTTCCCTGCGCTGTGGGAAGTCCAAGGACCACCCACCTCCATCCAGGTCTAGTAAGGTGAGCATCCAAACTGCCTAGGCTCCCACAAAGCCAGTACGTGCAGTAGGATCAAAAACCTATTGGAAATAAACTTCTTTACGTGAAGAATGTACTACTTTTAGAACCCAGAGACGTAATGTTAAGTCATTGCATAACTATTCCCCACATCCAGTTTATGTAATATATTCTGAGACAGTTTGACTTGCTTTATGCTTCTGTAAGAATCCAGCATGCTCCAGTATTCATTAATAAATAGTTCTGCATTCAGATCACTAACATACAAAATGAACATGTTCAGAAAACTCGGTCGTTTCCCATAAACTCTCATAGAGAAGATTATGTATATGTTCTTGCACCATCATTGATCTTTTAGTGAAGATAAAGTTACAGGCAAAGAATTTTAGTCATAAACCTCCATGCTAATAGAAATCAATAAAAATATATTATATTTGTATTGGATCATTGAGAAAAATTTCATTGAAATTTCATTTTTTGTTGATATACCAGGAGTTCCAAAAGAATAGTTATACAGATAAATTAGATATCTTGGCTACAAAGAAAAGAAAAAAAAAATGGTTGCTGGAACAAGATTAAACATGTGAACTTTAGAATATGGAATGGTAGAGGGTTCATGAACCATTTCATCAAAATAAACTACAAGCAGCTAATGACTTTTAAGGGCTTAAGAGTAGTTTTCTGTAGTGCTCTGGTTACTGATAGACTGACCACACTCCCATGAATCATTCCACATCAGAAAATATATTATAAGAACAAATTGGAGTCACTCATTTGTTAAATTTAAATATGTAGCTGAACGGTAAGGTGCTTGAAGCAGAACTAAGAGGAGTTAAAAAGAGGAGTTGGCAATGAATAAAATCACAATGAATTTTATGTTTTCAAAAACTAATAATTAATATTTAAATGATGTATTTAAAAGGAAGTATATATGATTTTGCTGTGACTTATTGCTTTGTAGATTATTTCAGAGACTACCTGATAAAATAATTTATCTCTTGTCAAAAAGAAAGTAAAAAGCAAGAAAATCAAAACAGAACAGAAAAAAAAAAAAACAAAAAAACAAAAATCAAAACCTCTGATCTACCATCCGTTGGGACTCTTGTGAATGTTTACAGTGTGTTTCTGAATTTCAGACTGGGCTGTGATCATTTTGTTTGGAAGATATGGAATGTTCAAGAAAAAAAATGTTTCTGTGAAAATAGAAGCTGAATTCTGCAACTTTGCAGAGAGAAAAGCTGCGAGGATATGAAGTCAGAGGAGCAAGATGTGCTGGCCTGCTGCTGGTTACCTGGGACAGAAAACCCGGTGTGCATTCACAGCTTTAGCACCAAACACAGGGTCAGCAAAGGAAATGAAAATGATCTGTTCGAGTTGTTAATACCTGGCATTGTTAGAGGTAGAAAGCTTATTTATGTCACTAGTATACTTGGTTGTGTGCAGACAGCAAATTGTGTTTCCACTGCAACACTGTAGATAGAATTTATTGTTTTTCTTGTCCTTTATTCTTCCTTGTATCTAGGGAATGTTTACTTCCTAATGATACAAATGTTGCTTAGATATATAGAAATATTTAGGAAAGTGCAAAAGCAATAGTTATATGTAAGTTGTTACGAATAAAAATGTACATTATATCAGTTTATTATGCCTACTTTATTTTCTCATAGATTAATATAAAAATTAAAATATCAAAATATTAAATATAATGCAATTTTTTTCTTGTTGTAGTTTAAAAATAGAAAAAAAAATATTTGTTTTCTTTCACCAGGCTTCATTTGTACATTTCTCCCAGAAGACTTGGAAGAAGGCAATAAAAAGGATAAAGGCTTACCTATTTTGACACTTATGTTTTGAGATTATTAACATAAATAATCCTTTTACCCTTTATTTCACTTTGATTTTTTGCCCTCAAAAATTAGTATAGTTTATCACCTTGATTAACTCTTCCTTCCATCAGATAAAAATGTGTGTGGTTGTCTCCATTATTTCCAATAAATATTATTTTCCTTTAGTGTGTGGGGATGAGGGGGATTTTATATGTGTGTACTTTATGCATATGAGTATATGCAGTTGCCTGTGCTTTTCAGGGGCCAGGATATGGCAAAGTTTCCTTCTTGAATCATTATCCAGCTTGTACCTTTCAGTACTTGATCCTGTTCTGAATTGTGTAGCCATCCCCCACTTCTGCTAAATCATCAATAAAGGGGCCCTATCATATACACATGGCATTATTATTTTGTTAAGGTTCTCTCTGATTTCTAGCTCTTACAATTTTCCTGTCCCTTTCTTCATAACTATTCCTGTGTCACACAGGAAGGGTTTGTATGATAGACTTTCTATTTATGACTGAGCATTCTACAGTGTCTGCTTTGGTCAATAGTGAGTTTAGATTTTACTTTTGTGTTTATTTTTTAAGATTGCATTTTGATTACAACATTTTCCATTTTCTTTCCTCCATTCAAAAAATGAATGAATGAAAATGAAATTTATGTCCTGGCAATGATGAAACATGCATTGGTAGCCCATATATGTCAGTTCTGTTGAACTTGTCTATATGGGGTTTCATGGTCTAAGTTAATGAGGATGACTGACCAGGTCTCTTTTTCAAGAGGGTACCAGATCTCATTATAGATGACTGTTGAGTCACCATGTAGTTGCTGGGAATTGAACTTAGGACCTTTGGAAGAACAAGTAGTGCTTGGAAGAACCAGAGAGATGCTGGTTGTGGTTACACATGCCCGTAGGATTTGCTGAAGGAGGCAGGGGCAGGAGGATAATGCTTGCTCCACCTTTTAACTCCTCCTGCTTTTTCATCTCTGTTTTCCTTCGAATTTATAGTCTCTTTTTCCATCAATAATTGTTTCATCTATATGTACATTTGTATATACATATATTTTATTAAATATAATTTACTAACTCCATATAATGTATAGTGGATATTTCATTTATATTTTTATAAGTAAAGCTTGTGTGAAGACCAGAGCAAAACAAAGCCACACTAGTCAGCGTACAGGCCAGGCAGTGTTGGTACACCTTTCATCCCAATGGCCACACTATTTAGCCATAGAGGCCAGGCACTGATGGTGCACACCTTTAATCTCGGCTCTAGAGAGAAATATAAATTGAAATGAAACAGGAACTCTCTTTCTTTTAGTCTGAAGATTTCATAGAGGTAAGAGTTCTCTAGTATCTTGGCTGCTTTGCTTTTCTTATCTTCAGGTTGAACCCCAATATCTTTCTCTGGGTTTTTATTATTTGTGCTACAATAATATCTTTTTAGTGTATTTTTTTGGGTTGACTATCTGGAAAACCAATTAGTGAGCTTCCCCTGGGGAAGAGGAATAGAATGCTCTCCTACTCCAGGCTTTACTCAGTTGCCTACAGTTCTTTGTGTAAAACTGAGGAGTCATGTGCTTTTCATCATTCTTTATCACATGTTCATGGGTATCCTCATTATTTAAATCATATTTAGTGATTCATGTTTTGATGCTTCTGGAAGAGATAATTTCATAGCAAAATTCAGATTCTCTGGCTCCTGCAGTCTTTCCACCCACTCTTCTAAAATGTTCTATGAGTCATAGGTATAGAATGATTATAGAATCATAGGTGATTGGGACCCACAACTCTGTATATTCATTGATTGTGATTTTCTGCAGTGGTCCCTGTCTAAGAGCCATTTAATCAATGAGGGTTCATGTTTACACTTATTAATGGGTATAAAGGAATAAGTTTATAGATGATTGTTAGGGATTATGCTGTTTAGCAAGTTAGAGGCTGTGGATTTTACTCCAACCATGACTTCACTAGCACTGATTAGTTATCTAGATTTCCAGTAGAGATCATGGCATTTTTTGTTGTTGTTGTTGTTGAGCTGGTCTTAAATCCAATTAAACAGCGTTAGTTACTCCCAAGAATTTGTGTACCACTGCTAAACACATTCCTCTTGGTAACCCTGATGTGGTTAGTAAGTTTCTATTGTTGAAGAGACCATGAAATTTAGAAATAGGGATAAGAGACACCAGAGCTGTAACTGACCTGAATGCCTTCTCCCTGAGAACTAGGTTTCATATTACCAGTAGGCGTCAACAAACTTCCAAAGAGGGAGACAACAAGAAGTCTTACGTAGCTGTGATGCCTATAACTACATCAAAGAGTTTTGATTATAACCACTGTCCACTCCACAAAAATTTTCTCTGATGTGGGCTGAAAGCTGCACTAATCTATAGAATTCAGACAGTAGTTAGGTATTTTGCTCACTTATCAAAAAAAAATAATTTTAGTTTAACTTCTGGTGCCTATAAGCTCTTCAACATTGGATACTTAGTCAGGTGTGTATTTGTTTCCTAATATGGAGAGAACTTTTAATGCAATCATGAAGAGTTTTGTTAACCTCACAATATTCAAGAAACTATTACATACATGGTTTTATTGTGCCACTTCATAATTCAGTTATATATTTAGTTAACAGCTTGGAAAAACTGGGAAAGAGCTCTGAAGGATTTTATATCCCACCAACCTGTGTTACATATCCCTAGACTATGCAGACTAGCTTGCAGGGAGAAAACTCCCTGCCAATAGCAACTTGATTTTTTACAGTCCTTTGAACAAAAGCTCTGGTGTTTTAACAGTAACCTTTCTACACCAATTTCTGGGCAGCAACTAAGAGCAAGAACACTGATAACATCTTTTATAATTGTTGAACACCTTGATCAACAATTTTGTGATAGTAGATATATCACATACCTGGAAATGGACTTTTCATTTCGTAACCTATGGTTTCTCAAAGGAGTAGTATCAATTAAACTCCAAACATACAAAACTTAAAAAGATTTTTCAAACATCAAGCATATTATTATTACCTTCCCACTTTACCCCTAATTTTTCTGACTCTCACATCCCACTCCCCTACTTAAAATTCTAATCCCATTATATATGCCATTTTCATTATTCAGATTTATATGAGGATTAGTAATAAATATTATGATGTATATATATATAAATATATATATATATATAATCAGGCTCTAACTATTTTTATCGAAATCATAATGCTTTAAAATGATATAAAAATTCAGCCTTCATGATATCATCATTTACCTGCAGCTTGCAGTATTTTTCTATTTTCTTCTGGATGTCAAATACTTTCTGCACAAATTTTGTGTCAAACTTTGCTTTAAGAAATGATCTTGGGTTTATTACTAGCAATGTCTCAAGAGGTATTAAAAGTTCAAAGTGAAATTAATTTTAATTTAACATGGATTAACACCTTAAACTAACTGATTCAAGTGCTAATATTGAAATTGCTTAGGGAAAGTGCATTCATATTAAAGATCCCTTGGAAGATCAATCAGGCTTTGCTTGAAAACAAATTTTTATGAATGTAAGTAAAATATGATGTCAAAATGTCTCAATATTCAATGTATACAGATAAAAATATCTATGCTGTAATTTATTTGTTTTTTAATATCACTTAACACTGATGAGAAGTGAACTATGTTTTGGGTTTCATTCAATTTTAGTGAATAGTTGATACATGTAAGGAAATATATTAGAGGGCATACACAAGTTATACAGTGCACTCTAAATTTAAAATTCTTAATGAGCTAAAGCACTAATAGACTACTGCCTTAATTAGTATTTCTATTGCTGTGAAGAGATGCCATGACCATGGCAACTCTTATAAAGGAAAGCATTTAATTAAGGCTGTCTTAAAGTTCAGAGGTTTAATCCATTATCTTCAAGGCAGGAGCATGGCACCATGCAGGCAGACGTGGTGCTAGAGAAGTACCTGAGAATTTTACATCTAGATTCACAAGCAGGAGGAAAAGAGCGCCCCTGGCTCTAGCCTGAGCTTCTGAAACTTCAAAGCATGCCCCTGGTGAAACATTTTCTTCAATAGGCCACATCCCCAAATAACGCCATTCCCTATAGACTTATAGGGACCATTTTCTTTCAAACCGCCACAACAACAATATTTGGGGACATATAGTCACAACTTTATGGTATAAGAATGTAACAGAAGTTCATAATAAGGAAAGTTATAACCAGATATGAAAGAGACAATATTTTTTAAGATTTCCTTCCTTATATGTAGCATCAAGTGTAGTAATGAGGTGAGCAGGCCTGCTTCTTGTCTGGCCTGGCTCCTGCACAGCTAGCTTAGCCCCGGAAATAATAACACAAAAACTGTATTCATTTAAACACTGCCTGGCCCATTAGTTTTAGCCTCTTATTGGCTAACTCTCACATCTTGATTAACCCATTTCTAATAATCTGTGTACCACCATGAAGTGGTGGCTTACTGGGAAGTTTCTAACCACCATCCATCTTGGGTAGGAGAAGCATGGCGTCTGCCTGACTGCTTTCTTTCTCCCAGCATTCTGTTTGGTCTACTTTGCCTATCTAAGTCTGCTGTCCTATCAAAAGGCCAAGACAGTTTATTTAACCACTGAAAGTAACACATAGACAGAAAACCCTCCCACATCAATCAAGTCCTTGTCTAGAAAAGATCAAAACAATTAAAATATCTGATCATCCATTCTCTACTCACTCCTCTCTGTCCTTCCACATTCCAGGCTTCCTATGCACAATTATGTGTAAGGCAGTTGTATATGGGTGTGCATAAATATGGAATCCAAAGTGACTAGAAACCATGAGCAGAGGCTTAGTGTCCAAAGGACACCCAGGCACCTTCTCTCCCTTTCCAAGTTCCTCTACATGCTGACACACTGGTAAGACAGGAAGCAAGTGGCCTCATTATCAGTACACCTAGCGGTAGTACTTTTGAAGATTAGGCTGGAACACATGAGCCCACGAATGGCTAGTCATAAAGCAGCATTACACATTAAAGGAATGCTTGCCATGTTTTCTTAGTTTATATAGGTAAATGTATAGAGTTTATTGTCTAAATATAATGTGTCTTGATATTTCACATAATCAAATCTTAAGATTGTTAAGGTTTGAGTGTGAAATATCTTTGCAGCCTGACATGTGTATTATGGTCTTCAAATGACAGACATATACTGAGAAGGTGTAAAGTCTTTAGGACATTGGACCATCTTGGAGGAAGTAGGTGAGTAGGAACATATAGAATTAATATTTAGGTCTTTTGTGTAATGTTTTCTGCTTCCTGCCCGCTACTATTCTCGACTCCATGAACCTTTTAGATATAACTTTCTTACTATGGGGTGCTAAAATCACGAGCCAAAGAAAAGTTTCTTAAAACATTTCTGGAAATAGCTGGTAATAAAAAAATAGCTAATATTTTCCTTACACTTCCCTCCCACCATTTTTTGTTTTTGCTTTTGGGATAGATTTCTTTCTGTAGCCCTGACTGTCCTGGAACTCCCTCTGTAGACCAGGATGGCTTACTACACACAGAGATTTGTCTGCCCCTGATTTGGAGCATTTGATTAAAGGTGTGCCTCCCCCCACCCCCCCTCCCCAGCTAACAAATAAAGCTCTTAACCTTTTAAAATAGATAGTTATCTACCTACACAAAGGGCAAATTAATGCTAAATTCTCATGTTTAAAACAGGAAATTGATCTGAGTTATGAGAGTCTGTCTCCTTACTTTAGCATTCTGGAAATTATTAATCATAAAGGCCTCTCTTACATGAAATCAGAAATAGAGTCAGATATATAAAATTTTATCTTTTGTAACTTTATCTAAGCAGCCATTCAGTTTATTTACTTTGTGATTTTTTTAATGACTGCATATTTTGTTTTGTGGCTTGGCTTATACCTGTTGATATGTTCTAATATTCCTCCCACTTTTCCTTATCATGTCCCACTCACCTTGATCCCTCTCTAAAAATAAATATGAAAAAATATCTAATCTATAGACTCTCCTTAAATCACCTAACATTTTCACCTTACTCCTGAAACACAGCTGTTATTACCCCTCTGCTCCACGTTGTGCTTCTCCTTTAAAATTGGATTGGTGAGAACATGCCTGAGGCAATAAATGACAGTATTTCTCTGATGTTCTCACAGAGAACGCTTTCAGAAACTCCATTCACAAAAGCGTGATCTCCTAATATTTTACTGCCACGACAGCTGCTGTGAAACTCTTACTGATATCATTTGAAATGGGGACTCCTTAACATCTGTGTGTGTGAGAAAAATACTGATCAAGTCATTACAGACAGGAAGGTGTGACTAGAATATATGTTCTAAACATTATGACGAAGGTCAGGAATTAACCAACATGTCTAAAATGCCTGTAGAAATGAGATGACTGTAATATTCAGATCTGTATAAACTGTGGTAGCCTCCTCTCTTGCCACACTCACACTCTAATTATCGGGACTATCTTGAACATTCACCCTGATTGCCCATTTTTCTGCATTGATGTTGAAAAGATGGCTGTCCGCTCAGAAATTTTAAATGAAAAGCAGACACCCAGCGCTATCTATATGAGATTTAAAGACAATATGTTACATACTCAAAACTATCCGAGCTTAAAAGAAATTCTATAAGTTAATAAAAATTAATAAATATCTCCAAAGTACAAAGTACTCTAGTAGCAATTAAAAAGGATCTATACTTCCTAAAGAAAATTTTGAATAAACCATATAATATATGAAAATATACCATAGTGTGATGTGGGATTCCCCTCTGTATGCTGTCAATACCATTGGTTAATAAAGAAACTGTCTTGGCCTCTTATAGGGCAAAAGAGTAGAGCTAGGTGGGGAAAACTAAACTGAATGCTCAGAAAAGGATGGCAGAGTTTGGAGAAGCCATGTAGCCCCACCAGAGACAGACGCCAGAAGCCACAGCCTTGTGGTAATACACAGGTCAATGGAGATGGGCTAATTTAAGATATGAGTTAGCCAGAAATATGCTTAAGCTATTGGCAAATAAATTGCAAATATTATGGCTTCAATGTGATTATTTCAGGAATCTGGGCAGCCAGGAAATGAATAATCAGTCTCCTACAGCAATAGTCCTCAGTACATGTTCATTTAACAAAAACATATGTGCAATTTATATTAGTCAGACATTGTTTTATGTGTTATCTATCTGCATAAGATACTATTTTCATTTTGCATAAAGAAGGATTGAGGGCTATCACTCTCTCTAAGTTCACACAGCTAGTGACTGAGGACACAGTGATACAAGCACTGGCTGCAGGGCTCAAGAACCTATTATCTTGACCCCCTTTTCAGAGTAATGTTATGTTCATGTTTAATCTTTGAATACCCATTCTCTTCAGACAGGATGAGGGTAGGTACCAACACCTCTTCAGTCCTTATAAAAAATGAGATTATTGTACTAAAACTTTTATTATTACTTTTCTAGCTACCTCTACAATGAAGTGATAATAATAATAATAACAATAATAATAATACTACATCCCAACTGCAGTTTCCCCTACCTCCTTACTTGGCACTCGCTCCCTACCACCTCCCCTCTCTTTCCCGCCATCCAAATCTTCTCCTTTCTTTTCAAAAATGGAAATAACCAAAGTTTAACTTCTTCCTTGCCAATTCGAATCCCCTTGATCCCCTTATGTTGTCTTACTGCTATTCCCAAAACTTCGAGCACTATATTGAAGAGGAATGGAGAGAGTAGGCAGCCTTGTCATGCTCCTGATTTTAGTGGGATGGTTTTGAGTTTCTCTCCGTTTAATTTTATGTTATCTGTCAGCTTGCTGTAAATAGCTTTTATTATATTTAGGTATGCCCCTTGTATCCCTAATCTCTCCAAGACTTTTATCATAAAGGGATGTTGGATATTGTCAAAAGCTTTTTCAGCATCTAATGAAATGATCATATGGTTTTTTTCTTTCAGTTTATTTATATGATGAATTACATTGATAGATTTTCGTATATTGAACCAGCTCTGCATCTCTGGGATGAAGCCTACTTGATCATAATGGATAATTTTTCTAATGTGTTCTTGGATTCAGTTTGCCAGTATTTTGTTGAGGATTTTTGCATCAATGTTCATGAGCGAGATTGGCCTGTAATTCTCTTTCTTGGTTGAGTCTTTGTGTGGTTTTGAGTAACTGTAGCTTCATAAAAGGAATTTGGCAATGACTCTTCTGTTTCTATATTGTGAAATACATTAAGGAGTATAGGTATTAGGTCTTCTTGGAAGTTCTGGTAGAATTCTGCATTGAAACCATCTGGTCCTGGGCTTTTTTTGGAAGGGAGATTTTTGATAACAATTTCTAATTCTTTGAGACTAACAGGTCTATTTAGATCGTTCACCTGGTCTTGGTTTAGCTTTGGTATGTGGTACTTATCTAAAAAAGTGTCCATTTCTTTTACATTTTCCAGTTTTGTGGCATACAGGCTTTTGTAGTAAGATCTAATGATTCTCTGAATTTCCTCTGTGTCTGTGGTTATGTCCCCCTTTTCATTTCTGATCTTATTAACTTGCATATTCTCTCTCTGCCGTTTGATTAGTTTGGATAGCGGTTTATCAATCTTGTTGATTTTCTCCAGGAACCAGCTTTTTGTTTCATTGATTCTTTGGATTGTTTTCTTTGTTTCTATCTTATTGATTTCCTCCCTCAGTTTGATTATTTCCAGTCTTCTACTCCTCTTGGAAGAGTCTGCTTCTTTTTTTTCTAGAGCTTTCAGGTGGACTGTTAAGTCTCCAATGTGTGATTTCTCTGTTTTCTTTAAGTGGGCACTTAGTGCTATGAACTTTCCTCTTAGGACTGCATTCATAGTGTCCCATAAGTTTGAGTAGGTTGTTTCTTTATTTTCATTGAATTCAAGGAAGACTTTAATTTCTTTCTTTATTTCTTCCTTGATCCATTTGTGGTTCAGTAGTTGACTGTTCAGTTTCCATGAGTTTGTAGGCTTTCTGAGGATAGCATTGTTGTTGAATTCTAATTTTAATCCATGGTGATCTGATAAGACACAGGAGGTTACGAATAGTTTTTTGTAACTGTGGTGTTTGCTTTGTTACCAAAAATGTGGTCAATTTTTGAGAAGGTTCCATGAGCTGCAGAGAAGAAGGTATATTCTTTCCTATTTGGGTGGAATGTTCTATAGATGTCTGTTAAGTCTATTTGATTCATTACCTCCACTAAATCTCTTATTTCTCTGTTAAGTTTCTGTCTGATTGACTTGTCCATTGGTGAGAGAGGAGTCTTGAAGTCTCCAACTATTAGTGTGTGCCGTTTGATGGTGGCCTTGAATTTTAGTAATGTTTCTTTTACGTACATGGGTGCTTTTATATTAGGGGCATAGATATTCAGGATTGAGACTTCATCCTAATGAATTGTCCCTGTTATGAGTATAAAATGTCCCTTTCCATCTCTTCTGATTGATTTAAGTTTGAAATCAACTTTGTTAGAAATTAGTATGGCCACCCCTGCTTGTTTCTTAGGTCCATTTGCTTGATAAGCCTTTTCCCAGTCCTTTACTCTGAGTAGTTGCCTGTCTTTGTGGTTGAGGTGTGTTTCTTGTAAGCAGCAGAATGTTCCCATCATGGATATCAACCAAACATTTTGCAGGAACCAAACAAATTGCTGTAAGACTAGGTACCTCCCCTCATATTAAGGCTGAATGAGGCAACCCATTATGAGCAAAAGGGTCACCCAAACCAGCAAAAAAGTCAGAGATAGTACCTTTCCTGCTGTTAGGAGTCACAGAAGAAGACCAAACAACCCAAATGTAACATACATACAAAGGGCTAAGTCAGCAGGGCGTTGGTGGCGCATGCCTTTAACCCCAGCACTCGGGAGGCAGAGGCAGGTGGATCTCTGTGAGTTTGAGGCCAGCCTGGTCTACAAGAGCTAGTTCCAGGACAGGAACCAAAAGCTACGGAGAAACCCTGTCTCAAAAAAAAAAAAAATCAAATGGCTAAGTCAGTCAATTCAGTCTCTGTGAGCAACTGTGAGCTGTGATTAGATGGTTCTGTGGTTATTTTTTATGGTGTACTTGACCCCTCTGGCTCCTACAGTTCTTCATTCCCCTCTTCACAGGATATCCTATTCACTGCCAGATATTAGCTGAGGGTCTCTTCATCTGTTTCTATCAGTTGCTGAATGAAGATGTTCTGATGATAATACGACTAGGCACAAATCAAGAGTCAACTAGCTGAATATCATTAAGAGTAATTTCACTGATTTTTGTTTTAGATTTTCTTTTTTTCTTTTCTTTAGGTAGTAATGTTTGGTTCTATCCAAGGTCTCTGGGCTATCCAGCATCTGGATCCTGGATATTGAGGAATGTCAGGGATGGGTTCTCCCTCATGGTATGGGTCACATGCTGGACCAATCATTGTTATGCCAATCCCACAATTCTGTGCCACTTTTGCCAGCACATCTTGTTGGTAGGACCAATTGTAGGTCAAGATTTATATGGCTGGGTTGGTGTCCCAATCCCTACCCTGGAAATTTTGCCTGGAAACAGTAAGTGGCCAGTTTAGGCTCTCTATCTCCTATTGCTAGGTATCTTGGCTGGGGTCACCCTGATAGATTCTTGGGAGATTCCTTTGCACTAGGTTTTTATATCATCCCTGAGATACCCCCAAATTGTAGTTGTCTCTCTCGGTACTTTTTCCCTCCTTCCTCAACATCACCTGATTCTTCCTGTTCCCATTCCCCACCCCCTTTCACCTGGGATGCCCTTCTTTCTTTGGAAGATTTACACACTCCCCCCTTGAGCTAAAATAATTCTTCAGACCTAGTGTTTTCTAGAATGTATTTTTCCTTTTCCCTCTCTAGAGCAGCCCAGGTCATTTAATCATTTTCTAAATGGCAGTACGGTTTTATGTTCATCCGGCACTGAAAGTGACTTCAGTTTGACATCTGGTACCTACAAAGCAACTGTGTTGTTTCCAAGCAACCACAATGACCTTGGGAATAGAGATGAGGTCAAATCCCATTATCCTCTCTTTGAGGGGAGTTCAGTGGTTCACAGAACATACATGGCTAGGAAGTCTAAAGGCTTTACTTGCATTTTTGAGTATACCACACTACTCTGAGATGAATGCTGTTTAAGTTTTTTTTTTTAATGTTTTTTCTTCCTGCACAAGGGAAAAAAGGCAATGAGAAGAATGGAATACTGACTGGTTAATGAGTATTTGATGATGTCAGCTAGGAGGTGAGGACATGCAGGTCTTATAATTTGTACAAAGTAATGCTTGTATAAATACAAAGTGAATACTGTTAGCCTTACTTTATTCATTTTAGATTACACTTAAATTGAATATCTTGGCATTATTTGCAGGATGGCCAAAACTAGTTTCAGTTTCAATTATTATCAGAAATATTTGTTTTCAAAAATACATGGTTAATTGATAATTTATACATACCCACATGGGGTGGGGACAAAATAGTATACAACCTATGGTTTTACATATATAATTATTATCTCTACAGTGAATAAATTTGTTGCTTGATATATTTGAAAAATAATTTACTAAATAAACATGTTCTTAGCAAGTCCACTTTCACTCTCTCTTGGGAAACTGCAATATAATAGCCATCAGGGTATAAGAAGAGCTTATCATAATGAACAATAAATCCTCTGTGGAATGTCACTGGTCCTGTGAGAACTCATTAGAGAGTGATGCTTTTAAAAATGTGTTTACTAAATATTACTGGCTTTTAATTTGATAAAATTACATACATTTTAGGAGCTTGTTTTTCAGAACAAAATATAATTAAATTCTTTGCAAAATGAATCAAACACTGTCATCATGTCCATCACGTACAAATGCATTTACTGTACTGTAGAAGCAGTTTTGATCCTTTGGGGACCTTATAATTTCACTTTTAGAATATCTATGCAGAAAAGGCCAAAGCACACATTGAAGGTCAGAACACAGAATCATAAGTAAACCAATTTCCTTAAACTAGGCAAGGTTGCAAGCAGGAATTCCAAGTGACATCAGTTTAACTTGAAGCATGTGCCCTACCCACAGTTTTATATTATTTTTTCTTCATCATAAATTTCACTAATAATTAGCTTGTGAGCATTCTAGCTGTCTGTACCTGACACTTATTTTGCTTTCTACCAAACTAAAACATTAACATTCTATTAAGTTGAATTTTGTTAATTTCTCTCTCTATTCCTGTTTGTATAAGCCCATATGCATACATATATATCTCATGATAAAGCTATATGAACATAGGACAGAAAATAAATGGAAATGATAAATAAAAAAGGTGGCTGTGTAGTAGGAATGGCATTATAGGATAGTGTGGGAGAATTGTCTGTATTCTGTCAATCGTGTTTTAAATAAATGCTGATTGATCAGGCAGGAAGTATAGGTGGGTCAAGCAGACAGGAAGCAGAGGCAGGGCAATGCAGGAGTATTCTGGGCAAAAAAAAGCTCCCTCCCCAGTCCTTCCCAGATCACCAAAGGAGCAGGACGTGATCTGCCCCACTGAGAAAGGTACCAAGCCATATGGCTAACATAGATAAGAATAATGGGTTAATATAAGCTACAAAAGCTAATTCAAATCTGAGCTAATGGGCCAATCAGTTTACAACCTAATATAGACTCTCTGTGTGGTTTTCTTTGGGACTTGCCAGCTGTGGGAACTCGCAGGACAGAAACCTCGACAAGCCTGGCCCACATGTTACAATAGGAAAACCACAGCTTAATAAGAAAATAAAGCACTAATTAGAAATCAGGTTAATATTCTATCCCAAAATGTCCTTAATGCAGTTTAACTAAAGGGCAATATAACTAAATAAAATGATTTAACTTTACAAATGAGTTCTAAGCTGATCATATTGTGAAATACTGTAAGTACTTAATTTTGTAATTAGATATCTCCTATCTATCACATGATGGTTTTTAAACAGAAACATGATTTTTCATTTCAATCATCTAGTTTTAATTTACTTCAAATGTGTGAAGGAAGGAAAGTTTCCAAGTGTAAGTTATTTTTTGCACTTAATTAGAGATCAATAAGATAAATTGTTAACAAACTCCTACCAAAAAAAATCCAATATTTTTTAAAAAAGTTTATAAGGTAACAGATAAAAATGTACTTCTGCATAAGACACTGGCAACATTTACTAAGTGCTAAAAATTTTGCTTAAACAATATCGCATATTAAATGTGCACTATTTTTAACAAAACCTTCATGACCTCTGTTTAGCAGAGGTTTTTGGAAGGCAATTAATAATGATGTCTTGTTTTTACAAAAATATATTTCACTTATAGGCATCATAAGATGTGACATATTTAAACAAAATACATAGCTCAAAGGTATAAATTGCATCTAATTGGGAACAAGAGGGCCATTAACCTTTGAGATAAAATTTTGCTTACAGATGAAAAGAAAGGGTT
Source organism: Microtus obscurus (assembly GCA_963919715.1). Taxonomy (NCBI): domain Eukaryota; kingdom Metazoa; phylum Chordata; class Mammalia; order Rodentia; family Cricetidae; genus Microtus; species Microtus obscurus. The sequence continues at coordinate 799,881 of CAWTZC010000308.1, forward strand.
GAAGATTGTTGAAGGTAGAAATTCAGGACTCCGGGAACTAAAACAGGGCCAATTTGAGTCTTAAATCCTATACATCAAGTCATTCTAAATTCTGCATAGGCTTAAATGATATTCTCTTTAATAGTCATGTGTACATATCATCGTATTTTTAAAATTCTAATTAAAGCTTCATATTGCCCAGCCATTCTGAATCCACTGTATCAATTTGGCAAATAGGTAATTTACTGAAAAAGAAAAATCACTGAAAGAATTAGGCACATGAGAAGCTATAATATTTGATATTCCAAAAAAAAAGTGAAATGGGCGGAAAAAGAAAAGTGGAGAGGGAGACAGAGAAAAAGAGGAGAGTAAGTTGGAGAGAGAGAAAGAGAGAATGAGTGATTGAGATACAAAGATAGACACACAGAGACAGATATGGTGAAAAATTTTATTCTTACCTTTGGGAAAAATTAGAAAATTTGAAATTATTTGATGCTAGTACAATAATTAATTGTGAACATTCATATAACTATTGTGGTCTCAAAATGAGAGTAATTCTTAAGGAAATAGAGAAATAGAAAAAATTAAATAATATATCCTACTAGGCACATGTGTATATACATGAGCATCTTGCATAGATATATTCAAGAGTCTGAATGAGAAATTCTCTCCAGTGATGACCATGGTAGAGAACTAGATGTAGACACTGCAGGTCCTGTGAAGACTGTCTCAGTCTCTGTGAGTTTATATGAGTTTTTCTCATGTTCATTTAGAAGGTATTGTTTCTCCAGTGTCGTCCATCTCCTTTGGTACTTAAACTAATTTCTGTTATGAACACATAAGCAAAAATATTCAATAAAATGCTTGTAAACCAAACCTAGGCAATAGGTAATACACCATGTTCAAATAACTTCATCCTAGAGGTACAGTGATGGTTCAATATAAAAATTTGCAAATTTAACACAAAGAAACTGAAAAACAAAATCCCCTTTATCGTCTTATTAGATTCAGAAAAGGTGTTTCACAATATCTAACACACCTTCATTATAAAAGTTCTGGAAAGATTAGGGCTAGAAGGAATGCACCTAAACATCATAAAGGCAATTTACAGCAAGCCCATAACCAATATCAACATACATGGATAGAAGCTAAAAACATTCCAATAAAATCTGGAACAGGAAAATGTTGTCTTTCTCTCCATATCTATTCAACATAATAATTGAACTCTTATCTAGAGCTGTAAGACAACTGAAAGAGTTCAAATATATATAAACTAGAAGAAAAAAGTCAAAATATTTTTATTGCAGATGATAGTATACATGAGTGATCCTAAAAATTCTACAGGGAAATGTCTGGAGCTGATAAACATTTTCAGCAAGGTAGAAGGATAAAAGATCAACTCCTAGAAGTAAATAACCTTCCTATGTACATACTCCAAGTGGATTGAGAAAGAAATCAGTAAAACACCTTTCACAATCTTTCCAAATAATATAAAAGACCTTGGAGTAACTCCTATGATGATTTCTGTTTTAGTTTATTGAGGGTTCTTCACAACATTTTCCACAGTGTGTACTATTAACATATTTTCAAATAGTGTACAAGTGTTATTTTGTATTAACATTCATAGATTGCTTTTGCTTGTGTGTTTGCTTGAGACAGATATTCTCTTGTACACTAAAGATTTGAAATTCACATTCGTTTAATAAAATGTGATTAAACAGTAGTCAGTCAGGAAGTCTAGGCATGGCAACCAGACTAAAAGAATTCTGGGAAAAAGAAAGGCAGAGACATAGTCATCAGCCAGATGTAGAGGAAGCAAGATGAGAATGCCTCACTGAGAAAAGGAACCAAGTACATGGCTAAACATAGATAAGAACTGTGGGTTAACTTAAGTTGTAAGAACTAGTTAAGAACTAGCCTGAGCAATAGGACAAACAGTTGATGATTAATATTAACCTCTGTGTGTTTATTTGTTACTAAATGGCTGTGGGACTGGATGGGACAGAAACTCCAATTTACACCTTACAAATTTGATGAGATGTGATGCTAACCCTGAAGAATTCAATCATTGGAATACTCTCTAATATTCACTCTTCCCTTGACTGAGCTTCACATACTATTTATTTCCAAATATTTCATTTTTTTTTCATGTTGAAAGATGTACCTATTTCTGTCATTAAGAACATAAATTGATCATAAAATTGAAAAACCTAAAAAAACTCTGAAGCATAGCCAAATGGAAGTGGATTTGTTTTTGCCTAAGAAGAAAAAGCTATTTTGCATTATGGTAGAAAACTTAAGGGACTGAAATTGGGATCCCACTCTGGGGTCAAAGTCCACATTTTCATTGACTCTATCTTGTCTGGCAAGCTTAGGTCTCTACATTCTTCTTTCCACAATTTCTATTACCTAAATATCTTTTTTCATGGTAAATCTCTTTGTTTCTCTTTGTAAAATTCTCTGTATCTCCAGAGCTTGCAAATGTCACTGGCTGTTTTTGCAAATTATAAACATTTCTTGCACATTGATATCTTCCCTTATACTAATGTATGTCTCTCCTTACTATAGTGGTTTACAACAGTAGCTCTTCTTGACAACTTGGCTTTGTAGACACAAATGTATAAATAAGTGCACCCATCAATTTGCTGGTGAAAGTGCCTTTTGTAAAAGAATCTGGATGATCTTATTTTTTTTAATTTTCCACAGCATGAAAACATTCAGAGGACCTTTTCCCATGTGTACTACTCTTTCCCAGTTCATGTTAAACCTTAAAGAAGGCAACAACTCTGAAGTTATGTAATTTATACTCCACTATGCAAATTTACCTTTAACTTCAAGTTTTCCAGTTGGTGAACGTTCCAGAGTTCTTCAAGACAAAACATATATAATTTTTCAAGACAACCTGTATTTAGAGACAGCATATATTAGTAGAAATTAATACTTTGCATAGAAAAAATCAATAGTAATTTCCAAACTTTCCTCAGAAGGAAGGATATATAGATATGTGTGTGTGCATATACACATTTGTATATATCAATTAATGTTCTTTAAGCATTTATTTTTTTATTTTTTTTATTTTTTTATTTTTTTTGGTTTTTCGAGACAGGGTTTCTCTGTTAGCTTTGGTGCCTGTCCTGGCACTAGCTCTTGTAGACCAGGCTGGCCTCGAACTCCCAGAGATCCGCCTGCCTCTGCCTCCCGAGTGCTGGGATTAAAGGCGTGCGCCACCACCGCCTGGCTCTTTAAGCATTTAAAAATGGCTAAATTGTCTATTCTATTGCCATCAAGTATACTTGATGACTATAATTTTGTCTGTAGTTACACTAAAAACTTCTTTACTATCTTTATTAACTCATACCCTCTCACTGTCTAGGGACCTTCAGTTTAAATTTAATGACTATTTTACACTGTTCAGTGTTTGAGTTATGATATACCAGTGTAAGCCCTGTGTTCATTATTCCTCTAACCCACAGGAGGGTAGAAGCTTCCTGGTTTTCTAACACCTACCTGATATTAGTGTTTTTCTTTTGAGTTCTTTTACATCTCTTTTCCCTTTTGAAATTTTGACATACATCTAATTACTATCAACAGTGTTTACAGAGTGTCATATCTGACACTGGAGCAAAACAACTGAAAAAAATCTAACAACTACTTTGAAAAGTATATAAACTAAAATGAATATCAAGGGAATAAAATTCTAAATGTAACAAAAGCAAAAAACTTTAAAGGATGTATTATAAATAAAAATTAACAATTATGGATATTTCATACTTAGAGTACACATATGAAAGAAATGGAATAAAATTTGATGACAATCTCAATCTGTGAGTCATGATCCTTTGGGGATCAATTGTCATTTTCAGATAGGTTGCCATAGACTACCAGAAAACAGATATCTATATTATCATTCATAACAGTAGGAAACTTACAGTTATGACATAACAATGGAAATAATTTTATAGTTGTAGATGCATGAGGAACTTCATTAAAGGATCACAGCATTGGGAAGATTGAGAACCGCTATTTTAGACACTGTGATTCAAGGCAATGATGATACATATCAGGTAAGACAGTGCATTAAGCAGAATTTCATCTCTAAGCAGTAAATAAGGGGTTCTTTCCAGCTTTCATGGGACTGAGAAGATGTGTCAGAGAGCAACCCAAAATTATGAGATAACAGCTATATGTGGTGGAATTAGAGACAGATATGAGATTCACCTATAAACTAAGTACTCATGTATTTTGTAAGACAAAGTTTAAAGCATTTAAAAATAAACCTTTACACAAGTCAGGTGACAGCCTAGAATGAGAGTTCTGTAAGTAAGTTTCTTGGATTAAAAGTGTTCTCTCAAAACACCAGGAAGAAACAGGAAAATCCTGAGAATCATTGGCCAACCAGCCTGTTGTAAGCACTGAGCTCTAGACCAACACAAGACCCCTCACTTAAAGGGGATGAACGTTATGATTGTGATTGTCCTCAGTTTACAAGTACATGCACTCACATGTATACATTAGTCCTTCACACACACACACACATGTGCACACACACACACACACACACACACACACACCTGCACACAGATTGCACAATCACCATATGAAAGAAAATGTCAATGTGGAGAACAGATAAAGAACAATAATAGAAAATGATGTATTAATACTCTCTAATATGTGAATATTTACAGTTTATAAAATACTATACCAATACTTATTTTTTTTTCACAGAAACCCTGATGAATTTACAGAGCATATGGCAATATTGTTTCTTTACTGGTGAGAAAAGAAAGGGAAAGAATAAGGGAAAGAATATGGAAAACCATAGACAAAGAAACAGGATAACATAAGGTCACAGAGTGAAAGGATTCCCCCTAAAGCTGTGGTTATTCTACTTAGATCTGGAGCTGCAGAGATTGCTAAAGCATGAACATTAATAAGAAAGGATCAACTTTAATTATAATAAATAAATACACTAATATTTGGAACCTAACTTAAGAAATAAAGGCAGGACTATTAGAGTAACAATGGCTATTTGAAATGTTTTAAAATGGTATTTTTGAAGATGTGCAGTCAGTACACATTGAGATTTTCCACTTTCCTTATAGCTGACATAAAAGGTTAAAATCCACAGAGTAGAACATGTATATGAATAACACTTTGTGTGTTATTTTACAACTGTGCTATGGGAATCACTCCACAGTTGTATCCAGGTCAATACCTATAACACTTGGGGTGGCCCAGTGGGACTCTGAAAGAAAAATGGATTAGTCTGATCATTCAGCACAGCTACAACAGAGGAAAGTCCAGCTCCATACTTTACTCTCAACTATTGTCTTCCACCAGGACTGTCTTTGTCCACACTGGAAATGACAGTTGAGACTGCATAGCCCCTGAAATAATGAGTGATCTAAAGACTTGAAAGAGATGACTTTATGGCCAAATACTATCAGTATAGCATCTCATCTAAATCCAACTGTTATCTAAAAGGAAAAGAATACACTTTGTTAGAAAATAATGATGAAATCAAAATCTGAATACTCTCTTTGTCTTAAAGAAACGTTTTCTGGTGTGTTACACCACTGCATTAAACTGTAACATATAGTATTTTGAAGTTGTTATCTTGAATAAGGTACTACTTCAGTAATTGTTAGATTTCCTACTCCTTTTCAGAGATGTTGGTGATCATTTATATTTGAAATATACCACTCAACTTTTTTTCAAAAGCTTATAATGAAATGAATGAATGTCAAGATAAATTTAGAACAAATTAAGAATATTAAAAATGAAGCTATTATTATTAACACTGCATGCTTTCAAATTATTCAAAATTTATTTAGTAATTAATCTTATATTCCCAGAGAAAAATTTGAATAAAATTGCAGTGAATTGTCATGTATTTAAGTATTAGGCATGTTTCCAGCCTTCACTGAGATGAATAGAGCACAGTATGGAATAACCTATATCTTTACTAATGATTGTTTCAAAGATGTTGGCTGGGAAAATCATTCTAATTTATACTGTAGAAGAACTGCTGTTAAATTTACAATTGAACTTGTATTGTGACAGTCTATGGAAATGTAAATTTTCAACAGTATTTGTTGTACAAACGTTTATATTTAATATATAAGAATTTGAATTTATAAGAAGCTTATAAATATAGGCTGATGGAGGAGGGTCATCTCTCTATCTGTTGCTTTCATTGGTTAACTAATAAAGAAACTGCTTGGCCTGATAGGTCAGAACATAGGTAGGCAGAGTAGACAGAATAGAATGCTGGGAAGAAGGCAATGAGACAGACCCTATAGCTCTCCTCTCCAAGATGTATGCAGGTTAAGATTCTTCCCGGTAAACCACCACTGCATGGTGCTACACAGATTACAAAATATGGGTTAAAGCAAGATGTGAGAATTAGCCAATAAGAGGCTGAAACTAGTGGGCCAGGCAGTGTTTAAAAGAATACAGTTTGTGTGTTCTTATTTCCAGGGCTAAGCTAGCCTTGTAGGAGCCTAGAGGCAGGAATGCAGCCCGCTGCTCCTTCTACAATAGGCAGTAAAAGACTCAATAGTTTACTAAGTATTTTTGTATTTTATTCACTATACCAAGTTGTCTAGTCCACAAATAATAGTCCATAAATAATAATATAAACAAAATATATAATTGTTCATTTATTTCAAGAGTGTTGGGATGGATATATGCATATGTATGGTTTAATAAATATCTCATTCTACATGTAAATTTATGTAATTGCCTTTTAACTTAATACTTTTTAATGAGTATGACAGGAACCTGGTCTTTAAGAATGATATTATAAGGGGCTTAATTTAAATGAATGCTATCTGGGTAAGTATAAGCATTCATGTGGAAAGTTAATAAAACACAGATTGCAACGATGTTGAAAAATTCCACTCTTAATTATTGGGACATATGAAACTCTGTGATGATATCTATAATTCCTCCTCTTGAATCAGGGTGGGCATGAGACTACTTAGACCAGTAGGGTAAATTAAAAATGATTTTATGATGTCTGAATCTGAGTCATAAAAGTCCATATAGCATCCCTTGGATACTCATATTGTAACCACTGAGCCCCTTTGTAAAACTGTCGATCTTGATTACTTGTATATCACAATACATTGCCAGGTCCCAAGGGTACACTGCCCTAAGTGTTTGCAATTTTCTATTTTATTAAATGGCTAAGCAACTAAAATTTCAGCTAACCACATCTCAGCAAAAGTCTATCATTTGATTTCACTTAAGTAAATAAAAGATTTAAAAATTTATAGATCCTAGGATCAGTTTCAGTATCATGAGTAGCTATTATTTCAGACCCCTATAGTGAATTCTAGTTGTCTATCTCAGTGACTGAATAAAAAGGTATGTTATCATGAGAAGTGGCAACAGTTGGATGATCGTCAAATCAGGGTAGAATGATTGGCAATTGATTTGTTATGTAGAGGTCATTACATGGTGATAACTTCTAACATAAAGGAAAGAAAAAATATTGACTGATGGAATCACTGAGTCCAATTAAAGCAAACAAGGCCACTGACCATCTTCTGCTAAGTGAGATGTTGAAATGTCCTTTGAGCACTGCACATAGACATATATATGCAAAACAATATATAAGAGTATAATAAAATAATTATTATTATTTTTAGATTTTTAAATATATTAAAAATAAAACATGGTATGAGGCTTTTCATAAATTCAAGTACATTTTCTGCTTTCTCTCTCCATATCCCATGACTCACATTATAAAATTTCATAAGCTGGTATACTAGACAGCTCTACAACACATAACCATTGATCCATTTCCCAGTCCCCAAAGTACAGTTGAAAAGCATTGGGTTCTGGTTATGAAATTATGTCATAAATATACTTATTAGTATTGCAAATACATTTTCTATACATAAGAGTCTATGTTTTTTCTTGTATTTCAGGATAACATAAAGCCCATTATCTTCCAAAATACTTAACAGATAATTGTCTGGAGAGATCCCTAGACTGGCAACAATGAGTTAGAGATAACAACAAAAATAAAGATGAACAGTTGAGCATAAAAAGAACTCTTTACATGGCATAAATGGATTTTTATAATAATTGCCAAATACAACTACATTATCTTCTGTCAGTATTTATAGCAATGCTTTGAAATATCATGTAGGATAATAGTCAATGAATTTTGAAGAGACACTAAGGGGTTTATTATTGCTATTGCATCAATGGGAAATAAATATTATGACTGTTGGCTTCAACAAAGACATGCAGTTCTTTTTCTCTTTCAAATATTACGTACTTCAGTTGTAATACCCATGGTACAGGCCAGTCGTTAGCCCAATTGATGATGTTAGAAGGTTAAAAAATATTTTTGAAACTAGTATAAACATTTATATAGTCTAAGGAAAAATTTAAATGTATATATTTATTTATTTGTCTTACTTGCAGTTGTCATAGCCATTAAATTCATGAAGTCCTACGTGTTAAGTACAAATTTTATCATTGAGTTGTAATTCAGATCTCAAAATGATTAAAATATAATTGGTCAACTCGAAAGTTTTCATGTATCTTTAAGGAAGATACAAGTTTTTGGGGATATCTTGTTTGTACAAATAAAGCTTGCTTGAAGATCAGAGGTCAGAGCTAACCACTAGCCAACCACAGAGTTCTGGAGGTCTGTACAGCCAGAGAGGAAGTGATATGGCTGGGAAGAGAGAAGGGATAAGGCGGGAGGAAACAGGAGCTCAGTATCTTTTTGGCTGGAAAGATGAGAGGTAAGGGTAAAGTGGTTTGGCTCCTTCATGTCTCTCATCTTTAAGCATTTTCCCCAAAATCTGACTCTGAAATCTTATTATTAAGACCAATTATAACTTGTGCTCCATATAGTTATTGTACTTATTGAATGTAGTTTTTCTTGTATTAGTTATACCCTTCTCTTTTATTTTAGACAAAAGGGGGAAATATAGTTGTATTTTATTTGTGTTTTAATAAATAAAACTTGCCTGAATGTCAGAATGCAGACCTAAATCATTTGAGGCCAGGGAGTGGTGGCACACACCTTTAATCCCAAGACTCAAGGCCACCCTGGACTACAGGAGGTTGAATCTGCCTAAAAGAGAAATAGAATTCACACAAAGGTGATCTCAGCATTTAGAAATCTCACACCTTTAATCCTTGCACTAGGAACATGGAGACAGGTATACAGGCAGGAGGGAACAAGGACCCATTGCAGCCTGAGGTTTGGTGGAGAGCATTGAAGTCTGCAGTCATGCTGAGGACAGGATCACCCCTTTGTTTGTTTGAGCCTTGGTAGAGGTAAGAATTCTGATGTGGGAGTGTCATATATCATTCTGTTGATTTCATCGGTTAAGCAATAAAGAAACTGCTTGGCCCTGATAGGTTAAAACATAGGTGGGAGGAGTAAACAGGACAGAATGCTGGGAGGAAGAGGAAGTGAGCTCAGAGATGCCATGCTCCTCTCTTGTGGGCAGACGGTATAGCTCTGCTCTCTGAGACAGACAGCGATAAAGCTCCGACCCAGGATGGACTAGGCTAGAATCTCCCCGGTAAGCACACCTTATAAGAAATGGGCTAGTCCAGGTGCGAGAGTTAGCTGAGAAGAGGCTAGATATAATGGGCCAAGCAGTGATTAAAAGAACACAGTTTGTGTGTTGTTATTTCGGGGCATAAACTAGCATGCGGCTGAGGTGCTGGGGACGCAACCCTGCCGCTCCTCTTACAACAGAACTCTTTTGTGGCTTGGCTGCTTTGCTTTTCTGATCCTCGCTTGAACCCCAGCATCTGTCTCTGGGTTTTTATTATTCCTTCTACATCTGGGTCTTTTTAGAAATAAGGTTTACATATTAAAACAACATTTTTTTTTTCTTGAGTAGATGTAGAACTAAAGCCCTTGCTCATGCTGAACTGGTACTTCATCCAAAAATTACATTCAAGCTTTCTTTTGAGACAGCCCTTTCTCTCTTAGAGCATGAAGCAAACAGGAGTGCGCCTGTGTTTAACAATGCTGGCAAGGATTACATGCTCCCTAAGAAATACAGGATTTTTCTAATGAATGGAGGTATAAAAACACAGGCAAATGCTTTAAAAAAATGTATTCTCCAATAATCCTCAGGACAGAGTAAAAATATAAAATAATTCAAAGTAATATTTTAAATATTTAAATTAAATAGAAAGAAGTTGGGTTTTTTGGTAATCATCATTCTAATGCACATTAATAACTGTACCTTTTAAAAGGAAAGTAATGTTCCAGAAATTACCATATATCTTTACTTATTGTAGCATAGATGAATTGTAAGTTAAATCAAAAGGAGTATCATTAGCCAGAATGTGGTGGCACTTGTCTCTAATCCCAGCACTCAGGAGGCAGAGGCAACAGGATCTCTGTAAGTTTGATGCCAGCCTGGTCTACAGAGCGAGTTTTAGGACAGCTAGGACTGTTACACAGAATCTTGTCTCAAAAAAAAAAAATAAAGAAAAGAAAAGGAAGAGAAAGAGAAAGAAAGAAAGGAAGGAAGGAAGGAAGGAAGGAAGGAAGGAAGGAAGGAAGGAAGGAAGTAATTCTTTTAGGATTCTTCTTCTTTGACATCATCTTCTTGCCCGGAAAATGGCGGTGTGATCTTTTAATTCCCTACTCTAACTCTAAAGAGCCTTCTGTCACTTACAGAACGAGGTAGAGTACATGTTTGGTGGGGAAAGATCAACACACTTTGAGCCCAGGAAATGAAAAAGAACTTTTGCTTCTGTGCCATTTTGAGTGATTTATTTCACTCAGCAGGCCTCTCTTATTGGCCTGGGAGTTTACTTTGTCCAGTGAGCCAAGAAGGGCTGGCTGCAAAAGGTCGGTAGAAGTGCCAAGCTCACACTGCTCCAAAAACAACAGCTATCAAATCAATAACCTCGCAGCCTCTGGCTACGATCAAATCAATAACCTTGCAGCCTCTGGCGACGTCGGCCTCCATTTGGCTCCACCTGAGAATTTTCACAAATAAAAGGTGGGAAAACAAGAAACACCAAGATCTTTGGCTCAACGATGAGAAATAAAATGTTGAATAATAAGTAAAAATTGTGTCAAAATTCAAAAGGAGCACAAGTAAATACTATTTTCCAAGTAATTTCATGATGCCATCACCTGACACCTTTTAAAGCCATAACAATGGATATATAGGTATAAAAGTGTTCACATTCTACAGATGATAAAAATAATATAGCTATATTTGTAACTTGCTAGAAATCATCAAATTATTATATTAAAATAAAAAAAAAATTCCAAGGTAAAGTTCAGAGTACTACCAGCTACTTAATTCTATAAATTAATTATTTCGTCTCAATTCACAACTAATTTGAACACCAAGATAATTGGGGCAATAATCTTATAATTGTTAGATACTTTAGAACTCTTTAATTTTATTAAAATTAATTAGTAGTAATTATTTTGTTTCATGATTTCTGAAAATCATTTAAGCCTATTTTGATGGTTTGTGATTTCTGATTTACTGTGTAAACCATGTTTTCAACTTTAGAAAATCTATTTTTCATTGGGTAAGGAAAGAGGGCAGCTATCTTGGGGTAATTATGCTAGCTTTGGAAAATTAACATTAAAAATAAATCTCCTTGTAACTTAGCTTTCTGAGTAGCATCTGTCATTGACCTCTTCCTGAAAAGCAGATTTTGTTCTGTAAAACATGCTGAGACCCACCATGCAGGTATCTTACCATGACTCTATTAGCTGTTGCTGCTTTGATGTACTGCTATGCCATTTATTTACCTACTAAACATTCATATTAATCTGGTAAAAATAAAAATAATTCTTAATCCTCCCAGGGAAAGTTTCATTTTGCCTTCCCTATTTTATGGAGAGCCAATAACCCTGACAGAACCGGACAAAGCAGAACATTGGGCTTCCTCTGAGGGAAAGTGGCTGTTGGGCCTTAGAAGATGCATCTTAACTAATTCATGTCAATTTGGTAAGTCAGAGGCCAGAGACACAAGAATGTCAGAGTATGAGATGTATCTTGAGTAGACAAAAGTAATCTCCAATAATGAAAGATTTCATTTGCCTCCTTCAGTGCGGAGGCGTTAGAGATGAAATGGGAAGACTGAAAGGGAGAACAAAGAAAATCTATGCCAATTAATTGTCCTGACTAAAGCAAAGTCTGGCTTTCAGTTTGAATAGAGGAAATTATTACATATGGTTTCTTACGAATAATTCTAATCGAATATTTTATTTCTTACATCTCAATATAGGAAATATAGGAAAACAAATATGCATTATATATCTTAATGAGATTAATTTATATTTCCCCATCTAGATATACCTTATTTTGCTTCTTCTCTTTAGAAAATAATTGGTCTAAACCTTTCAGGTGAAAAGTAAAGTTTCCAACTATCATTCCATCTCTTATCCATATTACTCTAGGAATTTCTTGAGAATGAGAAGGACTGCTGAACCTTGGAATTTAATTTTGCTACAAAAAGAGTTCAAGCAAAAGATAAGTTTTCCAGACAAAAACTCAGACCTAATATACACATTATAGGAGGACAGACATACACAGCTCAGAGTGGGAAATAAAAAAAAATGGTTAAATTGCTGAGGTCAAGAGGTTTGTGTCTTAAAGCTTATCCACCTGAGCTAGCATCTTGGGTCACTTTCGTGTCTGATCATACAGTCAGAAATGAAGATTAAGAGGCTGTCTATAAGTGGAGGTGGAAAGGTCCTTGAGATGCTGTTTTCTCTGTGAAACTCACTTGTTCCTTTCTCTATATAAAATCAAAGTCAATTAAGCAATATATGAGGATATGCTGTATTTTAGAGACACCAAATTAAGGTGACAATTTTATTCTGGCCAAACTGAAATTGTCACACTAAATATTTATCAGATAATTATCCCGCATTTTGTGTGATTTAGAAATTTGGGTATTTTTAAATATTTTTTGCTTAAATTATGTATTTTACTCAAATTGTTGACCCAAAACTTTGAGGTTTTTTTAAACTTATTTTCCAACTACTGCAGCATTCCCATGGCCCCACTTGACAACAACAACCGAATAATAAAAAAAGTTAATCACCATAACAGCATAAATACATGACAAACATGTGACAGTCATCCCTGTATAATTGTGCTCATTACTAATTTACTGATTGTTTCAAGCAAGTCAGGGACATTTCATTATGCAAGGAAGAAGAGTCTCACAAACCTCACCCCTTTCTGGGGGATTACTGATTGCCCCATAGCTGCAGTGGAGCACAGTATCCTTTCATTCCGTGGTGTGACCACTGATAAATTACTTTGCTTAAGTAAATAACATCTTACTTATCAAGGCCTTGTAAGAACCATGCTGGGAAGAAAATTTCCACAGGGTGAGGGGAGAAAAGGGAAAGATGGGGAGCAAAAACGAATAAAATTCATTATGGAAATATACGGAAGTGTCAAAAAACATAAAAATATTTAAATTTTGCAACAAAAGAAGGCAAAAATTGAGGGAATGGTGTAATTGACACACAATTGATTGGTTTTCACTGATTTTAATTAAAATATAAGATCTACAATAAACAATCCCTATTGTTTCATTGGTAAAATATAATAGGTCAGGTTCTCATATTAGAATTCAGGCCAGGCCTTATTTTATAACCGAAGCTGAATAAACTTAGCAGTTTAGGCTGCCAAACAAGAAATCTATAACTCCACAAGATTAGTGTCAGGCCTAGGGCCTTTCATTTACTTGCACCGTGCAAAACTTAAGTCCCACATTGAGGTTCTCTTTTTCCACATGACGGGTTCAATCAAATCCTGGGATGAAGTCTCCAGGTACTGAAATGGTACTTTTACTTTCACTTAAGGTTAATAGAATTAGTGGTGTGCACAGCAGAGGTGATGACGGTGATGATGATGATGATAACTCCATTAAAATTCAGATCAAAAACCACACTAAGTTGGTATTAAATATTCCAAAATATCAGCACAAATTATACAAATAAATATATATTAACTGAACACTAGAGCTTTTATATTGCCTAGGAAAGTTTAATCATATTTTGAATGAAGTAACCAAGGAAATTAAGACTAAATATTTATGTCTGTCTTAATAAAAGTCTTCTCTAAATCCTATATGAGAATGGTAGGTAACCTTTTGCTTCAGAAAGGCAAGTATTTAAAGTTGTATAGGCAATGACAAGAAACAAAGTTTAAATAAATGAAATTTCTGTTCCTATAACTTGACTGAAAGATAATAAGATTGTGCAAGGCTTTCTTTATAAATAAAATTGAGCAAGGCCTTCCTTATAAAGACTGAGAGATTCTTAATCTTAAAATTTAAGAGGTATTCAGTTTTGTTGCCTATCACATTTAGATAAAAATGCTCAAAATACGAGCATTCCCCTAGCAATTAGAAAAAGGTTTTAGTTTTATATAAATGTGTTGGGATATGATTGGGTAGAGGATTTCTAATGATGGAAAATGAATATGACAGAACTAATTTAAAATAAAAATATCATATAGTAATATAATAATTTAAAGTGCCCTTAAAATTTTATGTGAAAGGCTCCTAAGAGATCCTAAGATCCTAAGATCTGAAAACACAAAAGTAAATATAAGTCATTTATCGGTTAATAAAACTAAAGTGTTGAATTTCTGGTTTCTATATCTTGAAATTTTAAACTATTTGCGTGATTTAGGTTCAGTTATTTTGCAGCACATGTGCTGAAGATGTTTTGTTTCAAAGGCCTGATATAATTTTTTGCTTGACTCTCATGTTTGTCTGCGTATGTACATATATATTATATATACATATATATTACTTTCATAAATTTATGTTTTTCATATATATTAATTCTACTGTGCAAAGTACTAAGAAATGTTATTTGGTTTTTATTTTGGAAAACAATTAAATCAATCTCTAAGCCCAAATTGTTTTTATTAAATTTATGTTTTATAGAAGTGGGCAGTTAGTGGTTTAGCTGTATATTTTAGTTCACTGTGCTCTCAGAATACAATATAATTCACTTTTCTCAGGGATGTCAATATTCTCAAGGATGTGATTATATTCAAATCACACCCACATGCTTGTTCAGATCTCCAAGGATTTTAATATCAATAAATCTACTAAAAGCTAGGCTGTTTTACAAGTCAGTCAGTCATTCTCAAGTTGTCTGGGTTATGTGGTGTTTGAACTTATTGTCCACAAAAGTAATTCATTCTTTTGATCCTTGCACATTGTCTGTGATATGTATCCTAGAAAAGCAGTAGAAAAAAATTTTCATGTTTCCACAATATTAAGAATTCTTAGAAGACCACCCTATCATTATAGAAACATATTTTCTGCAACTTGCTCACTTCTTTGAAAATGTGGAAATAGTCAAAACAGACTAGTCAAATCAATATATGAAGAATATTTATTTTATGTGTGCATCAGTGTGCTTGTTTGTAAGTATGAATGTTTAAGTAACCCTCTTCTTTAAATTTTTCACCTTAAAGTAGGAATTATCAAAAATATCTTAAGAATTATAGCTAAGATAGAAACCAAAAAGGAAATATAGTGACAATTAGAGAGATGAAATAACAAAGTATTTAAGGCTACAGATGTCTCTGTGGTAAAGGACTTACATATTATGTTCAAGTTCTGTAAGACACCTGCAATGTCAGTACATCACCATCATCACCACTGTCATTGTCCCCTCAACAGCATCTCCATTACTACCACCACCATTCTCATTATCAATACCTCTACTGTCACCACCACTATTACCACTGCCATCCTCCTCCTCCTCATCATCATCATCTCTACAATCTCTAACAACATTTTCATCACAACCTCTATAGTCATCACATCTTCCTATGTAGAATTTTTTCCTAATATTGCAGTTCTTTTGGGCTGATGAGGGAGGGGGACTTGATCAGGAGAGGGCGAGGGATGGGAGGCTGTGGCAGAGAGGAGGCAGAAACCTTTAATAAATAAATAAATAAAAAGAAAAGGTTAACATAAGTTCTGCTGCACACCTCAATGTTATTTTTATAAATATCTACTCAGAATACAAATATAAATCACATGTCAGTAATACAAAACTGAAAACATAGGAGCAATCTGAAGGAATTCACTAAAAAAGTTCAGTAACCTTCAGCCATTTGATAGGTCTTGAAGTTTATAAACAAAATGATAAATTGAAATAGTCTTTTAGCTAAAACACATGCATTTGCATAAAGCATCTATTTTACTGGACTTCTATTGACTAATTGGCAAGGATTCAGTGGGCAACTCCTCAGAACAGGGGAGAAACAGATTTTGTTCCCAGTTGTCAAAAGCAGAAACCCTGGCTGAGAGGTTTTCAACAGCACATAATCATCTATACTTCAGAGGCAATCAAACATAAACTATTAAATCAAGCAGTAGAAAATGTTAAGAAGAGGGTTTTCAACTTAAAAAAAAAAACTGCTGTTAGTTTTTTTTGTTGTTGTTATTTTGGGTTTTTGAAGAAAATTTTTTTTCTTCTCTAAACAGAAAAAAATGAATTTAAACACAAGTAAATTTCTGTAACTTTCCTAGCTAAATGCAGTAGAACTGGATTTTATAGTTATCAAGGAAGAACCAGATCCGACTAAAGATTCTGATGTATACTAAATTCTAGGGTGGGGAGATAATATAATTCAGAAGTAAACTATAGATTTCTACCAACCAATTTGTTTTTAATAATGCTATATTTCTCTAGTATTTCTCCTTATAATAGGATTATTATTCATATTTATCTCCAGTTTTCAAATACCAGTAGTTATCAACTGGTCAAAGTGCCTTCAGTCTTCTGTGTTATTAGGAATATATAAGAAAAAATGGGATATATAAAAATGTGTTAAGATATCAATAAAGCAGATTGCACTCTTCTATAAAAGCCTTGCTTTTGGACAATGAGACATCTCAGGGGTAATGGTGCTTCAGCCAATCCTGGTGATCCCCAGTTCCTGCACAATGTATAGAAAATATTGACTATGACAGCAATGCTCTAACATCCATACCTTTCCATTAGTGTGTGTTCTTTCTCTCTCCTTCCCTCTCTGTATGTTTGTGTGCTCTTCCCTCCTTTTTTTCTTTTCTGACTCTCTGTATATATGTGTGTGTTTCTTGGTCTCTCATACATAGTCACACATACGATTATACAGATAAATGTAATAAAAGTTTAACACCCTTACTTAAATACTATAAACATGAAAATTTGTCAAATGTTAACAAATGATAGATAGTGATTATTGAGTAATAAGAATAAATGGAAATTGGATGGTTTTAGATAGCCTCGTGCCACAGATACTCATGAATTATACAGCAGAAGCAGTAAGTAAATGTACAAATGAAGTTTTCACACAATGGTAAACACAGGAAGAAAGAACAATAAAACAACCTAAGTTAAGAAAGCAGGATAAGCAACAACAACAACAACAAAAAAAAAACATACTTAGATTCAGAAACAGTGTCCAGCGAGGGAACTATGTTTCTATGATATTTATTATTTTGCATCATTGAATATTTCTTGCTTTTTATTTTATTCAAAATGAAACCAAATTCAAAGTCATAGAATATTTCTATTCTAGAGATTGAAAACTTCCCCTAGGTCACGCATGATAATCCTTCCTTCTTTCTGCAATTATCTTTTGTATTTATATTGCAACTTTAAAAACTATATAAGAGTTATAAATGATTGATCATGGCCTCAGACCTTTTCAAATCTTATTGCCCTATAATTTCATAGATGTTTTCTCAACTAGACAATGGCTTACTGGACAAGCTGCAAACATTCGCATTTTCAAACATGCACAAAGGTTGGTGATGTTTCCAATGGCACAAATAGTCCAAATTTATACTAGTGCTTATTTTATGACATCAAACTTTTTCAGACTCCCCCCCCTCTCTTTCTCCTTCCCCCCACCAAATGTGAGTTCTAGTCTGTCCCTGAACCCCTTTCTTAGGATGTTGCCAAACTAGGCAGCTGGTAGATACAGGTGCAGATGTAACAATAATTTCACAGAATATTGGCATCCGAATTGGCCTTTTCAGGATGTAAATGTTCAATTTTGGAGGATTGGAACTTAATCTGAGGTAAAGCAGACTGCAAGGTGGATTGAATGTATAATGTTAAGAAGGACATAGAGGAATACTAAAACTATATGTAGCTATCATGGCAATAAATTTGTGGGAACATGATTGTTACAGCAATGGAATACTCAGATTAACTTTCCCCAACATTAGAAAGAAACCATAAATTAACACATGTTTCTGAGGAAAACATTATAATATGTTATAAAGAACAGCCACCAACCATTGCACAAGACCAGGGCACAACCAATGCTGATGTTTAAAAGACATCAATAGCCCCACCTTTAAAGTAGTTGACAGGCAACCCTGTTTGCCTTGCTCAATGCACTTTAACAATAGAGAAACTGCAGGCTTTGGAACAGCTGGTACAGGAACACCTAGATGTTCAGCATATTGAAGTGTAAACCAGCTCTTGGAATTCTCCTGTATTTGTTGTTAAAATAAAATTTGGTACATTGAAATTGGCAACAAATCTAAGGGCTGTTAATAAGGTGATTCAACCAATGGTCTCTCTACAGTCTCGCATTCCTTTGCCTTCTCAATTGCCTAAAAGACAGTATCTTGTAATTATTTATTATAAAGATTGTTTCTTTACTATACCTTTACAAACAGAAGAGAAAAAGTTGCCTTTACAGTGCCTACTTATAATAATTCTCAGCCTTCTGAGATATCAATGGAAGGTTCTCCCACAGGCAATCATGAATATCTTCACTCTGTGCTAATATTTTGTAAGTCAGCCATTGAGAATGATACATAAGCAATTTCCTAAATTTATAGTTTACCATTAAATGGATGGCATTTTGCTATCTGATTCAAAAGTGGATACTTTAGAAAGAATATTTGAAAAAGTAAAGAAAATTTTGTCTCTTCAGGATTACAAATTGCTCCTAAAAAAAAAACACACAAAATGGAGACTGTCCTAATTATTTAGGTTATAAAATAGGTTTCCTAAAAATTAGACCCTAAAATGTACAAATGAGTACAGATCGATTGCAGACTCTTAATGACTTCCAAAGAATTTAAAAAAATATTTCTTATCTACAGCCTACTGGGATAAGTCCTGTTAGCTTGGTTAATTTAAAGAAAACCTTAAATAGTAACCAGGACTTAAGTAGTCCGAAGCAATTATCAGCAGAAGCTGAGAGAGAATTGTCCTTGATTGAAGAGATATTACAGAAGGTACATGTGGTGATGTAAACCTGAATTTTAACTGCATTCTAGTCAAATTACCCTCCAAACATTCCCCTAGAGGAATTTTAATGTGGAGGGAAGATATTATTTCAGGGTGGATATTTTTTTTAACCATATGAACCAAGTAAAAAACTAAAATCTTATATGAAAAAGCTCTTGAGTTAATTCTAAAGGCAGATTTTAATTTTAACAATGATGAAATGGATGGATTATGGGAAGGAAGTGAACCCTGGCAAGGTAATTCAACTTATAAAGAGAACTAACTGGATCTTCCTCACGTCATATGGTAAATACCAGTGACTGGAACCCTTACATTCTATACTGATGCAAGTAAATCAGGAAAAGCAGCCTATGAATCAGAAATTTAAGTAAAGATGATCAAAGCCCTTCTATCTAAAAATCAGTATTATGTGCTAATCTCAAGGTACTAAGGGGTCTTAAAGAACCTCTAAATAAAGTTACCAGTATGTCATATGCAGAAAGAGTTGTTTTGCACATTAAAACTGCTGAATTTATGCCAAGGTAATGCAAATTGACTATTTTATTTATTCAGTTACAAGAAACAATGAGGATTAAGAATCATTCCATATACATAACATACACAGGTAATGCAGAAATCAATCAATTACTGAAGGGAAATTGCTGTAGTCCTCAGAATTTTAGAAAAAAATCATGGCAATAGAAAAGACTTAAAAATAGATTTTTCATCAGGTGGCAACAAGCCAAGGAAAATGTCCTACTTCTTCTTTATGAAACCAAACACCACTTCCTGCAAAAAGTAACCCAAAGGGTATGCAAAGGAATGAAATCTTGCAGATGGATGTGGTCCATTTTGTAGAATTTGGAAAATAAAAATATGTACATCACACCATTGATAACTTTTCAGGTTTTCAATGAACAATCATTTTGAGTTCAGAAAAGACTGATTTGGTTATGACTCATTTGCTAAAATTTATGGCAATCATGGTATACCTGGACATATAAAGCTAGATAATATTTCAGCATGTATCGCTAAGACATGAAACAGTTTGCTTAATATAATGTAAAGTATTTGCAGGTAAACCATACAATCCTACAGAGCAGGCAGTTATAGAAAAATAAAACCAAACTCTAAAGGATGTGTTAAATAAACAGAAAGGGATGATAAATACCACCAGAAATAGACTGTATAATGCTTTATTAACTTTGAGTTTTCTAGATGCTAATGAGAAAAGAACAGCTGTGAAGAGACATTGTTCAGAAAGAAATAAATCAGCTGATATACTTTGAAAATAGACTGATGTCAGAATAGAAATTAGGACGTGTTATGTTGGGGAAGTTGTTTTCCTTTTTATCCAAAGGCGAAGAAAAGTTATGGATACTATCAAAATTGATAAAGATTTGATTTGAACAAGAGATACCTCTTAATTAGAAGAGATGATAGTTCATCAAACAGCATGTCCATTAAATCTAAACTAACCTATTAAACAAAAGCTCTTCATTTGATCAGATATACCTTTCAAAAGAGAATCTTCCCAAAATTAGGGTTAGGAAAGGGATTTGTTTCTTTTCTTTTTTTCCCTGTAACATGAAGGTATTCAACTAAGGAATCTGAAGACCTCTGGGCAAATGATACATCTGGGAAAAAAAAGGACAGATTATTCAGAAAAAAAATGTGAAGTAAGAGTAAATTGGCCTATTGGTATATATCACATTTTCAACAGCATAAAATGTCATAAGTCTTCCCAAATGTTTGTTTCTGCTGTTATCTACAGACATATAGTGTAAATGGTCTTTTTGTAGTCACAATCCAGTTAAAAATTAAAACTGACTGTGGAGTTGATGTATGGCTCTCTCCTTTAAATCAAGCATGCTTATTAAAATTAAATCCAAAATCTCTGTCTCATGACAGAAGAGCCACCTGATATGGGACAGAAGAAAAACAAAACAAGAAGTGATATCCCTTCAGAATATCCTGCTTCACAGAAAAATCTGTTGGATATGTTAGACCTGAAAGCTGAAGATGAGTGTTTCAATATTGCAGAAGAACTTTGGGTGACTGTCCAGATAACCAGAGGTTTCTGTCATTTCTCACATTTTTTTTTTTTGGAAGTTGCTTCTTGCTTGTACTTCTTGCTTACTCAGTTAATATTATTTTCTTCTCATGTCTCTGAGGGAGTTAAAGACTCGATAGTTATAGTTTTCTTTGTTTACCTGATACAGAAATCAAGTTATGATAGAAAGTTAATTAGATACAAGACTTTGGACTCACCAAGATAGGATAAATATGGAGTATTTTCTCTGAATTTGTCAAGTGCAAATGAATGAGACATTGTTGATGTATCTATTGCCTGTTTATATTGTATATAGCTATTGTACTTACTGTGTATAGTTTTCTTATATTAGTTATAGCCTTTGTATTTTAGACAAAAAAGTCAAATGTAGTCATATTTCATTTGTATTTTAATAAGTAAAGCTTGCCTGAAGATCAGAACATAAAACAGCCAGTTTAGTCTGATGTGGATGTTTTGTCTATTTTATGAATATATTTAATTACCATTGCTTAACAAGGAAGCTGCTTTGGCCTATGGTAAGGCAGAATATAGGTAGGCAGGAAAGCTGAATTGAATGCAGGGAGAAAGAAAGTAGAATCACCCAGAAGTCATGTAGCCACCTAACAAAGAAGCAAGAGGAAACAAATCACAAACCTCATAGTAAAATGTAAAATAATAAAAATGGGTTAATTTAAGATGTAAGGGTTAGATAGGAATACTTGTAAATCATTGGACAAATACTGTTGTAATCAATACAGTTTTTGTGATGATTTAGGTCTGGGTGGCCAGAAAACAAAAGAGCAGTCTCCATTTACAAATGTCATTCAAACGTTTGTCGAAAATATATATAGCTGTATTTTTTTTTCTAAAGGGTTTATATGTTGCTGTTGAGCAGAGGCATGGATTTTTAAACAGTTGGCTTCTTTGTTCACAGAAGTAATAGTAATGGTTTCACCAATGGCTCTGAGTCTTTTAAAAGTTCCTATTACAGAGCACTTGAGTGGGTTAATGGCTAGTGTGCGGCAAGTTGCTGAATGGTGACATATACTCACTGTGACCTGGAGCTGGGACCGTAACATGGCTCACAGAGCTGGCAGTAAACATACCGCCTACCATGTTGGACAAGGCAGACCCAAAACTGAAACATTAGTTCTAATGCCCACTTAGCATTCTAAAAGGACAGAAAAGGATTACAGATACATGGTAAAGACAGAGTCAGACAAATAAAAGACCTCTAAATGGATCACAGTATTGGCTAAATGTACATGGGTTAAAAAGAGAAGAAAAGAGTAAAGACAGTAATAGGTTAAAGGAGTAAAGAGAAAAATAAATATAGAAAGTAATAGAGTAAAATGCAAGCCATGTAAGTATGGAATATACCCAGAAAATCTTTATTATGTATATTATTGTACTTTGAATTTTTTGACTGCAGAGAGACATTTGATTCTGGGGGTTGCTAAACTAAACCAACATTATAGATAGATAGATAGATAGATAGATAGATAGATAGATAGATAGATAGATAGATAGATAGATGGATGGATGGATGGATGGATGGATGGATGGATGGATGGATGGATAGATAGATAGATAGATAGATAGATAGAAATTGAGAAAGAAAATTAATTTGAAAAACACATCATCCCTTCCTAATAAAAAACTTTGAAAAGGCTAAGAGTGCATTAAACCTATGTTAACCAATAATGATTATTTACACCAATCCATAACTAATATAATACTCATGAAGAAAATTCCTTTAACTTCGTAACAAAATAAGGATGGTCTGTATTTTCATTTATATTTACTATAATTCTTGAAATCTTAGCTATAGTTACAAATTATGAAAAATAAATTAAAAAGATACAGATAGGAAATGAAGTCTAAATATCCACTAGAGAGATCATACCTTTATAATATCTTCAGACTGAAGTTGAGAATTGTCCTTTCGAGTTCTGTAAAGAATCATGTTGAGATTTTGATGGGTTTTGTTGCATTGAATCTACAGATCGTTTTTGATATGATGACCATTTTTACTATGTTAATGCTATTGATCCATGAGCATGGGAGACCTTTTTATCTTCAGATAACTACTTTAATTTTTTTTTAAATCCTTAAAAAATTTATTAACAAGTAGTTGGTTTGCGTTACCAAAGAATATTTTATATTATATTATTTGATATCATTGTGAAAGTTGTTTCCCTAATTGCTTTCTTGGTCCAAGTCTCAACTTCACATTGAAAACAAATAACAACAATCACCTTCCCTCAAAAAGGTACAGCTGTAGTATTTGTGAACCATAAAAGAATTACTGGAGGTCTCAGAATTCCCAATTGCAAGTTGAACTACAGGACTACAGTCATAAAAACATTATGGTATTGTCATAAAAGTAGACATGTTGATCAATGGTATCAAAGACCCAGATAAAAATAATCACACCTGTGGTCACCTGATTTTTGTTTTTGTTTTTTTTTAAAGCCAAAAATATACATTGGAAAAATTACAGGATCTCTATCAAATGCATTTGGTTAAGCCATATGTCTGCATGTAAAAGAATGTATGTAGATAAACAATTATCACCCTATATAAAACTAAGTGGCTCAAAGAGCTCAACATAAAACCATATACACTGACTTTGATAGAAAAGAAAGTGGAAGTAGGCTTGAATGTTTTGACATGGAACACAACTCTCTGAAGAGAACACCAATCACAGCATGAAGATTAACATCTAATAAATGGTAACTCATGAAAATGAAAAACTTTCTAAGCCAAAGGACACTGCTAATTGAATAAAAAGGGAACCAAAGAATGAGAAAAAGTTTTTACCAACTACACATACAATAGATAAGAAATATACAAGATATATAAAAATATCATAAAACTAAATATAAAAAACATATAACCCAATAAAATATGGCACATATCTAAACAGAGATTTCTACACAGTAGAGATTCAAATAGTTGAGGAACAAAGAAATGTTCAGATCTGTCTTATTTTGGGTTCTATCACTGTGAAGAGAAACCCTGACCATGGCAACTCTTACAAAGGAAAACATTTATCTAGGGCTGGCTTACAGTTTTAGAGGCTTAGTCCATTATCTTCATGGTGGCATACTGGAAGACAGGGTGCTGAAGAGAAAGCTGAGTGTTCTACATCTTGCTTTACAGCAACTGTGTGCTGCACTGATGGTAAATTGAACATAAGAGACCTCAAAGCCCACCTCCCAGAGTGACATACTTCCTCCAACTAGTTCACACTACTCAAATAATGCCACTCCTCCTAATAGTACCACTACTTTTGGTGGCAATTTTCTTTAAAACTGCTACAATATCCTTAGTCAATGCATAAATGGAAATCAAAATGACTATGAGACTCCATTTTAAACTTGTCAGAATGGCTAAGTTAAGAACCACAGATAGCATCTTATGTTGGTGAAGATGTGGAGCAATGGAGACACTCCTCCATTACTGGTGAGGGTGAAAATTTGTACCACCACTATGGAAATCAATATATTAGAGCTATTTGCTTGGTATTTTAATGGGAATCCTAATGATAAGAACGATGGGACTCTGACTTCTTTTGCTTCTTTTAAGACTCTTTTCCTCCTACTGAGTTGCCTTGTACTACTTAGACATGATAGTTTTTTATTTTATTATATTTTATTTTGTCATCTTTATTTGTTATCTTTTGGAAGCCTGTTCTTCTTTAAAGAGACACAGAAAGGGATTGGATCAGGAGGAGGGGGAGAGTGAGAAGGTAGTGGGTGGAGTGGGGCAACTATAATAAGGATATATTTAATGATAAAAGAATCTATTTTCAATAAAAGAAAATAAAAGAACAAAGAAAAGCTGAGGCTCATTATGTAACAACTGCCTGCTTCCACAAAGACCTTCTCTATGTGATATTTCATCCTTGACATTGCTTCATCTTTGGCTGTTTTTGTCTCTAATTTCTTCAGCATTCCATTAAGTTTTTCCTCCCATGTAATAGGAATGACACATTCCTTGACTTAAAATAGGTATGGGAATAACTGAGTAACAAAACACCTTCCTTTATGGCCTAAATATTTCACTGTGAAGAAAGAATATAACTATTTATAGTGAGTTGAATTATTTGGTTGGATGAATGAGCAGAAAATAAAATATATATTTGAAAATTTTTCCATTATGCATACTTTAAGTCTTCATATATCTCTCCCTAAAATTTTATTATATATATAATAAAGATTAGGTCTTTCAAATTTTACTAAATTGTTTCATTGACACTTGATATATTTTGAAACCATTACTTTGCTATCTTACTTTCTCATACAGCTTTCTTGGTGTAAACTGTATTTCGTATTGTGAACAAATCATTTAAGTTGGAATATTCCTTAAATATACCTTTTTAAAGTATCTTCTTTATTTATACACAGAGTTTTAAAACCTCAATCTAAACTAAACACACAGACAAAACTTAGGCAAATGAAACTAAAGCCAATAAGAAAATTAAAATAAAATGTCTGTTGATGGAAAAGATCTATTTACTTTTCTTTCCTAGGACATTCACTTACAGAATAATAAATCTATATTGATAAGGGTTTGCCCAGCATACTGGTGAAAAGATCAAATGAGCCCTCAATAAGATGGGTATCATTCCATTCTCTGGGCCCATACTTCTACAAGAAAAGAGAAAACAGTAATTGTATTTGTTGTTTCTTTGACTTTATTTCTTTCTTTGAAATGCTTAGATATATAACTGTTGGGAGCTATTCTGGGTAGTTTTATGCCAACCTGACAAGAGCTAACGTCTTATGAGAGGATGAAACATCGATTAAGAAAATGTTTCCATAAGACTGCACTACAGGAAAGCAAGTAGGGAAATGTTTTAACTAGTGATTCACAGGGGAGAGTCAGTCCATCTGAGTGGTTCAATTCCTGGGATGGTGATTCTGGTTTTATAAGAAAGCAGGTTCAATGCTTGGCGGTCGTGACACTTGCTTTTAATTCCTGCACTTAGGAGTCAGAGAAAGGCAGGGGAAGGGGAGTGAATCTCTGTAAGTTCAAGGACAGCCTGGTCTACAAGAGCTAGTTCCAGGTCAAGTTCTAAAGTTACAGAGAAACCCTATCTCGAAAAACAAAACAAACAAACAAACAAAACAAAACAAAAAACCTCAGAAAAAAACAAAAAGCAGGTTGAGCAAACCGTGGGACTCAAGTCATTAAGCAGCACCTCTATGGCCTCTATGTCAGCTCTTGCCTTGAGATCCCTACCCTGACTTCCTTCTGGGATGAACTATGGTATGGAAGTGTAAGCCAAATAAAACCCTTCCTCCTCAACATGGTTTTAGGTCATGGTATTTCACTGAAGCAATAGAAACCCTAACAAAAACAGTAGATATTTGCTAAACAAAATCATTAAAATTTACTTTAATAACATAATGCAAGTTAGCAAAGGAATATTTATCATGATACACAGTTGATGGTTTTCTGAATGTGCCGGAATACACAGGAAAAGCTGTTTTTTTTTTTTTTTTTTTTTTTTTTTGTGGGGGACATAATGCTGATTTCAGCATAGCTGTGTTTTCTTCTCTTTCAGCAAAAAAAAAAATACAGACATAGATAAAATTTAGAGAATTATAAATCCTTTCTTTGGTACTGAAGAAGGTTCAATGAACCCTCTTTTATTTGTCCCTGGTGTAACTTTCATAAATTTAATATTTTCAAAGAGAGCATAGTTTGCTAACATTGAAAACAATTTGATGCTCTCTGATCTTCCCTTGGACAATTGAATCCATATAGTTTTATTTGCAAAATTCATCTTGCTCTTGACTCTCTCAGAGCTAAGAATATTTTCAGTTTTTCTAAATTTTCTTTAGTGAGGGGTCAAGTAGCTCTCTGAGTGTTGAAATGAAGCCCAGGATTCTTCACTCTGGCACTTCCCACAAACAACCCAAACTCACACAAAACAAACAAACAGACTCTTCATAGTTTGGAAGGTGAACTGATGTCTGTCTTCAGTAACAACTCAGGGGCTGAGTTGCTGTGAGAGTCTTCATGTTTTACTATAATATGGTTTACTGTATGTTTGGCATGAGGCCAGCACCACAAAGACCTTCATCTTGTATGTTTTTCTCACCAATTAAGAGTTGTTTATCTTATTTTGACATTTTTGTTTACTTTTTTCTTCTTTTTTTATCCCCCTAGTTTAATGTTTAGCTCTTTTGAAGATTTTATTCTAGGAAAATGAAGCATCTATATTTCATAAAATTTTGCCGCAGAATTTTACATTTATGATTAATATCTTATAAAATCCAGATATGGTCAAATAGTCTATGGTAAATAAAAGTATAAACATTTACCTTTCACAAACACATTAAAAGATTGAATGATACACACTTGTCCCAAATATGTTTGTAGATAAATAAATAAAATTAAAGAAATAGAATTAAAATAACTATAACTTAAAATTGATTTAGTGTTTTCAAGGCATTTACTTCAAGCTTTAGCTGACTCCATTTCTTATATTTTTCTTATGCTTTCTGTTTCCAAATTTCTCGCTCTGAAAACTATTAGTAAATACATTAAAAATATTAAAAACTGAATATTTAATCCTGATTATAATGGATTAAAAGATATAATACCTGATAACCTTACCTCACTAGGATGCAAGGTGACAGGGACATAAACTTACATGTATTTCACCTAGCAATTGGTCTGTCATTTATGATTTTTTGTTTTGTCTTAATCTATAATAAAATTAAATTTTATAATAAATCATTTAAAAAAATCTCAATTGATTATTTAGGATATAATTTCTCTTTTGAACAACATATACCGTGACCTTTGTTTGGTAATGTCTCAAGGAAACATTACTTTATGTTTACCTAAAATTATATATAATAAATAATATCTAATGATGATAAAATATATTATATGTAATAATAGTGTATGTGTATATCTGTGTATATATATGCATATATTTGTATCATTATGCATATACCTATACACTCGAGATGAAAATACTCCCCACAAAAACCCATAGTACTATTTATAGTAAAGCTCCTTGTTAAATAGTTGGGCAGGGCAGTCCCAGTAACTCTCAAACAAAGCATATTATTGGTAAAGCATTTGGTTACCTCTTATGGGTTGAGGATAGCCCCTATTGATAGTCACATTGCATACTAATGACACAGTATTTGAAAAACTTGAGCTGGATATGATGTGAAAGCGTATTTCCTGCAGTCTAGTTTCAACACTCCAGAAAATATTATCAAAGTTGGCAAGGGAAAGAAAAAGTTAAGCAGCCTTACTGTGCTGGAATACTTATGAATTATGATATTTACTAAACTGTCAATATCTACATGAAGTAAAATAACTGGCACTCATATGCCAGGTGTAACCAATAGCTATCTAGTTTGACATGAGGCCCACTCAACAGGGATTGAAAATGTATCCAGCTTCCTCTGACTGCTAAGATCATGAATCACCACTTAATCATAGGCCCACTAAAGATTTTTAGTTATGTTCAATATTAAAAGCTTACAGATTAACCACTGTAGGTTTACTCTTTATTAACAAGGCGACTATTTTCTCAAGGAATAAATAAATGAATGGCAGCGACAAAGCTCACCAACATAGAAACTGACTTTTATTATTATTTATCCTATCTTAACCCCAAATAAAACAAAGCAAGCATCTCAGAACCTATATTGTTCTATTATATAAATGTTATTTTACAAAGAATAGAGCCGACATATTCTTGAATGATTAGTCCTTTTAATTCCTGACCAAGCTCTGACTAGAAAGAAAAGGATATTTTTTTCAAAGACATATAGACAAAAGCTTCCTATATACTGTAGGCAAATTGATGAGAGACATTTGAAAGCTGAGAAGCCATGTTCTTTTCTGAGTCCCTCAGTATGTGTCAGTTTATCACTAAACCTCACTGAAAGTGGACTAGAGAAGTAATATACCGTATTTGGAGTAAATTAAACATGACTAGTTCTTGAGTTCTCTTAACTTATCACCTACAACTAAGCTGCTTAACTCCAATCTATTTCTTTATTAACAAATGAAATAATATACGACAGAAGTATTTAGTTTATATCTCAAACTGCTGTGTACAGAATAAAAACAGTTCAAGGAGAGATAACAAATGCACACAAAGAAAGGGGGAATATAATTAATTTATCATTATATGTTACTAGCTATGGGAAATTTGTTTTATTCTTGTAATTTTGCCAATAATGGAAATTTAGTAAATGCATAAGAGTTTTCTATTACATCATTATTTAACAAAGTAAATTTGGATGAGATTGGAGGCCATGTGTTGCAAGATATTTGATCACAGTGTGTAAAGATATTTAACAGTTATTGGTTTACTAAAAAAGCTAAATGGTCAGTAGATAAGCAGAGGGTATAAGTGGGACTCCCAGAGAGGGGGCTCTAGGAAGAAGAAAGGGAGAGTTGCCAGCCGGATGCAGAGGAAGCAGGACATATAAGAGGAGAGGTAAAGGCCTCGACAGCTTGAAGATGAATAAAACTGTGTTATTTTAAGTTCTAAGAGCTAGTTAGAAGCAAGCCTAAGTTAAGGTTCAGCTTTTATAATTAATAATAAGTACCATGTCATTATTTTGAGCTGGCAGCAGAAAGCAAAGTCAGACTACAACCCTGTTGTAAAAAGGAGCTGTAGCAGTTTTATTTTATTTTATTTTGTATCATTTTTTTAGTTGTTGAAAAAAAATTTCTGCCTCTTCCTCATTTCCCATTTCCCTCCCCTCCTCCCACACATCGTCCCCTCCCTCCACTCCCCTCCCCTTCTCCCCTCCCCCCACTCCATTCCCCCTCTCTGGAGAATGAAGAGCAGTCCAGATTCCCTGCCCTGCGGGAAGTCCAAGGTCCTCCCACTTCTATCCAGGACCAGGAAGGTGAGCATCCAAACAGGCTAGGCTCCAGCAGTTTTAAAATAACAAACATATATCGCTAAAAATAGTCTGTGTGTCAAAGAAATTTTAACAATTACTAACTGTTCACTAAGCGAAAGTATAAAAATTTACTTCAACAATATAATACCAATGAGCAAACCCACATTTCTCTTTATAAAACTTTCGTGCAGTTAATGGTTTTCTGATCATACAATCATATCAGTTGAAACTTACATTTCATGGGATCTCTTTCTCTAAAACAACAAAAGAGAAATATATGCTGGGAAGCAAGAAACAAACTCAGGGTGGGTAGGACTGCGCAGACACACCCTAGAGACAAGAGACTACAGAACTGAGATCTTGTCCTTCAAAATGTACCCTTTAGTTTTCAAATTTAAAACCAGTTAAAATGAATCAAGTATTGCCATTTCATCTTTGTCTCTGAAAAAGGTTCCCCCACTGGAGAAAGTGTGATTTTTTTTCTCATATCACTCAACATAGCACTGCATAATTGATAATTATATGTAGAACATATAATATTATATGTAGACATTGAAAGACCAACTTAACTACTATGAAAATGTGTAATTGTTTGTATACCATTTCTCAAGGAAACATTTCCTGTTATTTGTATGCATTAATGCTGGTCCACAAAAAAAATGTATCTGAAACATTTCCTCCAATAAACATAGTTTTTAATTTTCTGCCTAAAATTTTGAATGTCATATATTCTTACAGAATACTAATACCTTGTTTTTTTTTACTGACTGAATATTTAACATTTCACATGTTATTTCTACTGACCAATAAGTAGGTAAACATTTTCCAAGTTCATATTCCATAGGGCTTTAGGCAAGATGTTACAACAAAGCAATCTCTCATGACAGCTAAATAAAACCAACGCATCTAGAAAAATTAATGCGAGCAGCGAGGAGAGAGAAGATGCCCCCAAACCAAAACTAGACTCTCTCAATTCAGTATAATTTTAGTATTAGAAATGAATTGCTAGCGAGAAGTTCCATCTATTCCCATGACAACATCTGTTTCCTCAGTCGCTAGTCTCACTTCCTATTCCATCTCTGTGAGGGGTAACCATTTGCTCAACATTGAAGGATGATTATTCCTCCTTTGTGTGCTATCATTATGGCATTATGTATGCATAACAGTATTTTGAAAAATAGCAGAATATTATCATAAACTTTCTAGGAAGTTCTCTTGTGTTTTCTTTATATGTTTATTTACTAGTTTGCTTACTTTTATGTGTAAAGTCCATCCCAGCTCTTCCCTACTACAGGAATCAAGACACCATGCAGCATGAATGTGTTTGCTTTATTCATATACATTTTATAGAATTGACTGTTCAGACACATGTTTACTTACTGTTTTGCCTTTTTGTGCTTCATAGTCCCTAATCACAAAGATTTTCACAGAAACATATTCCAGAGAGCCAGTGTAGAATGCCAACTGAAAGGAAAAAGATACAAAAAAAATCAAAATATAGAAAATTGTGCTGGTATTGTGGTACATTTAACAGCATGTGTTGTTCTATTGAAGGGCAGGAGTTCAATTTCTAGCAACAATGCTATGTGGAGATCCTGACTTCTGGGGGGGCATCTGCCCCCACATGCATATAACCCCATACAGACATCCACACGTACATATAATTAAAATAATGATACATTAAATATTTGAGTAAATAGATAAAATGAATTTGTATGAATGTCTTCATGTGTATATATTTATTTACACATGCATGATCATAATTCTAAAATTTAAAAAAAATCCTGGATCACTGTCTGTTGTTAATAAGGTTTTTTCCTAATAACATGACTACAATTGCAATCTCAGCTTGGATCCCCACAATTCCCTCTCCTAATTTCTATTGGAAGAATTCACATAAGACAGAGACAAACTGTGTTTGTTGCAGTGTGAAACAGGGAACATAATGGTCCAATGACTCTTTTTCTGATCTATAGTGGTTGGTTTATTTAAATTATGAGCATTTGTATGTGACTGTGTCTGAGCAGGGTATGTGCTTATGGACACAGGTGCCCTTGTTGTTGGGAAACTGTATCTGACCTTTCAAGGTGGAGTTACAGATGGTTGTAAACTTCCTGATGTGGGTTCTGGTAACTGAACTAGAGTTTCCTGCAAAACCATCACTTCCTTGTAACTACTAAACTATTGCTTCAACCCCTTAATCTACATGCTGGGCAACTTCATATTATATTTTCACTGTCCAGAGCAAGTTGCTTTTCCTGGGGGTGGTGCGGGAGAATTGTCTGTATTCTGTCAATTATGTTTTAAATAAATGCTCATTTGCTGATAGCCAGGCAGGAAGTATAGGCTGGAAAACCAGACCGGAAGTAGAGGTGGGGCAATGAGAACAGGAGTATTCTGGAGAGAAGCTCTCCGGCAGTCCTGCCCAGACCACCAAAGAAGCAGGATGTGATCTACCCTGATGAAAAAAGGTACTGAGCCATGTGGCTAACATAGATAAGAATAATGGATAAAGCAAGATGTAACCTACCCGGCTGAGAAAGGTACCGAGCCATGTGGCTAACATAGTTAAGGATAATGAGTTAATATATATTAAAGGAGCTAATACAAAGCGTGAGCTAATAGGCCAATCAGTTTATATCTAATATAGACCCTCTGTGTGATTTTCTTTGGGACTTACCGGCTGTGGGAACTGGGCAAGATAGAAACCCCAATAAGCAGGCCCTCATGTTACATGGGGGAGTTGGTTTTGTCTGGGTAGTTGTTAGGCCTGTTTTGATTATCTCTTAGAAGGGTGCAAATGGCCATCTTGTTTTTTTTCCATGATGCATTCATGTATTTATGAACAGCTGGGCTCTTTATATTTCCTTGCTATAGTTATTTCTATTTTTATTGCATTGTTTAGACTTCATTATTAGCAACATATCTTGAAATATAAGTGATCAGTCTTCAGCCTCTTTTTATTTATGTATTTATTATTTATTTATTTATTTATTTATTATATATGCAATATTCTGTCTGTGTGTATGCCTGCAGGCTAGAGGAGGGCATCAGACCCCATTACAGATGGTTGTGAGCCACCATGTGGTGGCTGGGAATTGAACTCAGGACCTTTGGAACCTCTGTGCCATATCTCCAGTGCCCCAAACTTCAGCCTCTTTAATTAAGGAAAATATTGATATGTGAGTGTCCACAAAGATACGTAGTAATGACAGCTGATATTTATAAGTCTGATTCATCAGATGATCAGATAATCTGATGGAGGAAATTCATAAGTAAGGCTTTTGAAAATATTGCCTATAATACTTTCTGTCTCTGTCTGTAATTCTTTTGTGTGCCACCCTGACCCCCACCAGAAAAACAGTCATAAAATTTGTCCCACAACCTTGGCAGTGTTTTTCTTACTTTTGGGGCACTGTTGTTCTTGTAAATTGACAGAATGGCTTCCTCCTTTACTGTTATTCTCGTGAATAAAATATGCCTTTATAGATTGGCCTTTGTGCCACAGAATGGTGAGACACTTAGAAGCCTGTTTTCCATCATTAGTTAGCAGACAAGGCAATTAAGGTCAAATTATCTAGATGGGTGTCTCTGTACACAGATTGCAAGCTAGACTTTTCACAGATTATACACTAAGACAGAATTGCAGATGTGTGGGTTGTTAAATCAAGGTCTTTCAGACACAAAGGGACCTGAATCACTTGCCAGTTTCTCTAACCAAGCCCTACTTAAAACAGAAACCAGTGACCACTCCCTACTAAATTCCTTAGCAATTAACAGTCTGCACAAATTTATAACCTCAGTGTATGGTACAAAATTCAAGGCTCAGCTAATTAACTGTTTATGTTTATGTGCTAAAGTTAATATGGATAATAAGAATAAAAATTAATCAATAATCACGTCCACAGAAGATGGTCTGGCCTCACAGCCTTGAATAATAAAGTTGCAAGCTGCCATCCTTGGACTCTGGTGCTACATATAGCAAAAGAAAATGTTTCCTTAGGCATGGGACACTTTCCAACGTCAGCTCTTGCCCAAGAATGCTGAAATGCCCTGCACTCTTTGCCCAGCACTCGGCTCCACATGTTCAGAGCCATGTAAATAACTCTGCTCCTTTTCATTTGCTCCAGGGCTGGATTGTGACCCTGACAAATAGCTTTGTAATTTTTTACTGCCTGAAATGTGTTGTTAAATGTGTATATAAGCTCTGTTAACAGAGAATCCAAAAGAGAGAATTGGAAGGAGAACTGAAACTAAAGATTTAGAACTAGAGAATTGGAACCAGGAAGAGAGAACAAGAAATGCACAGAACATGGCCCTCAGAACACTTTTTCCTTTAGATAGAGAAAACTTTTCTGAGACTTTCTTTTCCCTACCCTGAGTACAGTCTTGGGAGCTGAACTCCCTTGCTGTAGCATTGATACATCATAGTTACTTGTTTCTACAAGGTGTAATTTTTATTTGCCTTAGATGTTCAGGCAAATTTGCCTTAGATGTTAATTGGTCTTAATAATAAAAACTCAGAGTCAGATATTGGAGGGCAGGCTGGAGATGAGGGGGAGCTGAAAGATCAGAGAAGCACAACAGCCAGCCACTAGTTCTTACCTCTATGAAATCCTCAGACGGAACAGGTTATCCCTTCTCTACAAGTCCTCAGACTGAATGGGCTTGAGCTCTGGTCTCTTCCTCTCTTTTATTCCTCTCTCTGCCCAGCCATATCCCTTCCTGTCTCCACCTCCCTAATTTTGGGATTAAAGGCCTGTGACTCTCAAGTACTGGGAATAAAGGTGTGAGCCACCACCACCTGGCTCTGTTTCTCTTTAGACTGAATCAGTCTCGTGCTGGCCTATTACCTCTGCCTCCCAAGTGCTAGGATTAAAGGAATATGCCACCACTGCCTGGCCAATACATCTAACGAGTGGCTAGCTCTGCTCTCTGATAATCGGGTAAGCTCTATCTATTAGATCACATTCAAAATATCACCACAACCAAACCCTAATTTTCTTTTGTGTACACTCACCCAGAGATGCCTTATAATTTTAACCTTACAATTGTAGTAGGGAAAAAAGAAAGCCATCTTTTATATCTTAATTAGCCACTATTAAAATGACATGTTTTATATATTTTCTCTTAAAGGATACTTCTTTTCTCAGGGGAAAGAAAAAGATAACTGCTTTTTAATATTAGTACCCTTTTATCATTATGTTTTGGATCACACTCACAGCCCCATTCATAGTTATTGCTAGACCCAAAGTTAATGGTTAGCCCTACCTACCCAAGGACTTGGTAACTTCTGGGAATTGGAGTTCTTGGAAAATAATAACAAAGACTTGTGGGAATGTACAGAGGCCTCTAGATCCTAACTCCACCAATATATGTCTCGAGGACACTTATCAGGAAAATTTCCAGAACTACGTTAGTTAATGAATCTACCTGTTAATCAATCTGAGTACGCTATTTCTGGTATATCAATTGTCATTATAGGTAGTCATTTTGGTCCTATGTCAGGAAGTTTGTGACTTAGCCTTTTTTCAGCCTGTTAAAAGAGCAGGGATGATGTGCTCTCTCTTGTAGATGATTCCAGCTGAGAAGGGCTGTCAACTGTCACGGCCCAGAAAGGTTGAAAGTCTAGTCAAAAGCTTGGCAATGCAACATTTATGAGAAGCATATGGGTTAGCTGATCCACGTAAGGAAAAGGGAACAACCAAATTGACCAGACTGGTTCACATCAGCTCTCAGCATGTCTAGAACAAGAACTGAGCAGATTGTAGTTTGTAGGTCCTCCCTGGACAGCAGTGAGTCTGTAAGCAAATAGAAATATGTTGGAAGATAGACTAAGAACAGAGGTAAAAATTCAGTGATTTAAAGAGAAACCTTAAATTTTGAAAGTTTTTGTTTGGCCTGTCACTGGTGGATCCAAAGCTTATTGGTTTTTTGAAGCTTGTGTGAATCTTAGTTTACAAAAGAAGATAAAAGTTTTAGATATATTAGCATTGCCATTGTATTGAAATCAGCATTGTAGAAAACCCAGTTAACAGGTATCTGTAAAGCAGGTGGAATGGATTTACCGCTGGTACCATAGTAAATGCTATGGCTTTCAGTTAAAAAACGTGAACATTTTTCCATTTTCTAGAAAGCGTGATATAAATTTTAATCCAATAAAAAGCACCTTCAAGTCTATGTTGAGGAAACATTCAAAGGGAATTTAAAATCATCAGCTTGTGACTAAATAGTAAGTAGTCAGATTTCTGCCAATTCATCAGAACTCAACTGTTTATGTTAAAACTTTGAACTTTTGAAACCTCTGCATAACAATATATATTTAGTTTGTAGTTATATATATTAAATAATTTTTGAGAAACTTTGAACTTAGGTTTTTACATCTTCAGATTCTTATTATATACCTTAGAATACTTTTCTCTCAGGCCTTACGTAGACTTTTATATCATAGTATTTTTTTCATTCAATAATTTATTAGAGACACAAGTAGTTATCACTGAGAACAGTCATTGCAAAGCATGTTTCTATAGTGGAAAGTTATATTTGAAACCTGTTTATGGTTTAATATGAAGCCTGTGAGCAAGGCAAATCTGTTGCACAATAATCCTTTGTACACTGTGAAGATTTGTCACTTGCATTGTTTAATAAAGGGCTCAATGTCCAATAACTAGGCAGAAAAGTGGGACTTGTAGTCATAAATAGAGCTTAGGAAAGAAAGAGGATAGAGTCACCAATGCAAATCAAAGGAAGCAGGTAGATAAACACGCCTGGCTGAAAAAAGGCATCACTCCGTGGTAGAGAATAAATAAGAAATATGGGTAAATTTCAGTTGAAAGTCTAGTAAATAAAAAACCTAACCTATTGAGTGAGGATTTATAATTAATGACAAGTATCTATGTTCTTATTTAGGAGATGGATTACGGAACAGAAACTTCCAACTACACAATCCTATCTGTCTTTTCCTAACAAGTGACCTAGTGATTTTAACTATTATTATTATTATTATAAACTATTTAGGATAATAAGAAAATGCAGGTTAGTAGTTAGTTACCTATTACATTCAAACATGTAGTCATGTTAGGTATGTTTTGAAGGTCAAACATAGATAAATTTTAGATAAACGGGTGGTCTTCAAACACTTCAGGGATGTACATAAAATGGCATTTAAGATGTTTGAATAACAAGAGGCTTTTTATGACTATGAGACTTGTCTTTCCCTGGCAGCACAAATCTACTTCAGAGAAGATGAGGGGCACTGAAGAAAATCCAAACAGTGTTGACTTTCTTTCGGGCAAAAGTTAGCCATGGGGCAAGAAACTGCCCTTGCCTGGACTGCTGACCATATGCTGTCCAAATTGGACAAGCTGGGCACTGAGGAAAGTGACTGTGGATCTTCAAGCAGGGATTCTTTAAAATCCCTGCTTCAAAGAAAAGTCTGTCAGCTATTCTAGGCCTGTAGGCTAAAGAGGAATGCCCTAACATTACAGAGGAAATCTGGGGGACTCTTTGGGCAGCCAGTTATTTTCTCATTTCTGAATTTTGGAATTTGTTTACTCTATACTTCCTTTTTACTCAGGTAATATTATTTCCATCTCAGGTCTCTGATGAAGCTCAATACTAAATAATTATAACTATAGCTTTCCTTGTTAAAAATTCAGAAAAGAAACTTTAAAAAAGTGTAAAATGTATAAGGTTGAGAGACATAAAAAGATAGTTTTGGATTGGTAATGCAAGTTAGGATAGAAAGTGAACTAATACAAGACTTTGGACTCATCAAGATAGAACAGATAATAGAGTAAAATTGTGGGATGTCAGTCTGTTTAGCCAATGACTTTTGGGGTGACTTGTCATGGGTGTTGTTTTCTCTGGAGACATGAGCAAATTAAATGGAGGATAAAGGTTGCATGCATCCTCTTGGGTGGTCAGAGCTGGAACAAGCCATGTGGTTGATCACTATTGCTCTTGGGAGATTGACGGGACAGCAGTAGCTAGATCAGCAGCAGCTTCTACTTTGTTCTGTATTTGTTAGTTTTTCCATTGTACCCCTTAATAAATTGTTTAATAGACTTTTGTAGGTTCTCATTTAAGAGTGTTTACTTTGAAGTTGTCAAATGATAATGGACTAGACATTGTTAATGCAAATATTACCTATATATATTTGTATATGGTTATTGTACTTATTGGAATTAGTTTATCTATGTTAGTTAGAACCTTTGCTTTTTATTTAGAGAAAAAGGGACAAATGTTCTGTGTATTTTGTCTGTGTTCTGACAAGTAAAGCTTTCTTGGAGTCAGATGGAAGCAGAGCTAGCCACTACTTAACCATAGAGGTCTGACGGGATATACAGAAAGGAGACAGGAAATGATTAGGTGGGGGCACAGAGAGGATCAAGCATTGATTGAATGGAGGAATGGCGTGGTACAAAGGGTTTGTGTCTGTTCTTTTGTTTCTCTGATCTTTCAGATTTTTAACCTGATTTCTGACTCCTGCTTTTCATTGATAAGATTAATTAGATTGGGCTTCACTCATTCTTTTTATCCTTAGTCAAAATAGCTGTCACCCATGTGGCTTCACTTAGTTAAGACAGAAGGAAGCCATTTGTTTCCCAGAGCGACCACAACACTGATTACAAGTTTAAGTTAACTTTTTGTTACAGATGCTACACACTTTTAACCACATCCAATAAGCCATTAATCTATAATCAAGATATGTAGAACATAGTATATTTACACATTTAAGGCCAGTCAGAAAGAAACATACAGTGGCCATATATATTCACATATTCACATATTGAGTTTAGCTTGAGGCAGGCTGAAACAAAAATGTACAGACACACACACACACACGCACACACACACGCAAGCACACACACACACACACACATATATATTATATATATATATATATATATATATATATATATATATATATATATATACGTTTTCCTACTTCTTCTAGTGTTGGAATTTCAGGAAATGAGTTTCTTGTGAGCTTCTGAATTCAGTTTTGCTGGGCAAGAGGTGGGATTATATCAGCCACTTGTTTGTGGAATCTGCAGCACCACATTGTCCAACAGCTCCACCTTGCCCAACATTTCCGCATTGCCTGCCCCAAGTCTAAATACAAAAGGATCAGACACATAGAACAAGACATAAGCAAAAGAAAAACAAAGGCAACAACAGGAAGCATGGGGCAATGACATTTAATTGGAGTTCTTGGTTCCAGAGCTATTAGTTATTTTTTTTTTTCTTACAACCCAGGGAGAAGGTATCCATCAAGTTGAGCTACTTCTGCTTTCCCCAGCCCCCAAATCCATGCTGGGCCTGTACTCCAGTACTGTGGAACTACAATAGTGTTTAAAAGGCTGTGCACTTCCACAGTATTGCCTGAAGCCCCCACACTTGGCCTCTCCTAACTCTAAATCTAGCTTCCAATGTCTTGGGTGCATCCTTGATGCCTTTGTGCAGCCTAGGATTGAAAATATAATGATAATGCTAAGGTACTGGGCCTAGCTGAGTTTGATCTGGTTCCTAGCACTACCAGGACATGCAATCACAGGTCCAAGGCAGGGCAGAAAAAATCTGGCAACTCTAGTTGAACTTCCAATTAATGGAAAATAACCAGAGGAACATGGGACATCTCCCTGTGCTCTAGATTAAGCATTTTGTGTGTGTCTAATCAGACTGCCCCTCTCTAGTAAGGTACCCCTAAACCAGAATCCAAAAGCTAGACAGAAAAGTATTGTAGAATTTAAAAAAGTTTTCTCTGTTTTACCAAAAATGAGAAGTGGGCCTCCATTAAAAATGCTTGCTATTTCATTTCAGAACACTTTCCCTGCCCTATGCAGAAAAAATAGAAATTATGCATTACATGCCTTAAGCTCTCCTGTTTCTTTTAATTGCTGTTGACTTTTTACATAGTTAATACAGTAACTAAATCATAATTCCATTCTGGGTACTGTTTTTATATCTAAATGTAAACCAATACCCATCATAGACTCAAAGATTTGACCCAGGATACAACTTCAGGGAGGAATGTTAGACCCAAACTTAAGTTATAAACTCTACCTTCCTAAGGTCCAGGTAACATTTTGGGGTTCTAGGAACTGTACTTATTAAAAGGAAACACCTGCCTAAGGAACAAGAAACTTCCTGGGATTCTGGTAATTGGAATTCTTGGGGAAAAAAACAACAAAGCTATAGATAGAACTTTCTGTTCTGCCTGGTCCAACAGCCATTCAATCCCAAAGAAACACAAAGAGGCTTATATTAATTATAAGCCTTTGGGCCTATTAGCTCAGGCTTATTATTTGCTTGCTCTTATAACATAAATTAAAGCATAACTCTTTATTTTTTTAATTTATTGGATTTTTAAACAAAATGCCAATCCAAGTTCCCACTCCCTCCCCTCCTCCCATTTCCTCCACAAACTCTCCCACCCCACCTTATCTAACCCAGAGAGGGTAAGGCACTTTGCTTCTTGGAAGGTCCAAGGCCCTCCCTACTATATCTAGGCTGAGCGAGGTATATATCTAAAGAGAATAGGAGCCCAAAAAGCTAGTACATGCAGTAGGAATAAATCCTGGTGCCATTGCCAGTGGCCCCTCAGTCTGCGCCAGCCATGCATCTGTCAACCATATTCACAGGGACTAGTTTGATCCTATGCTTGTTCGTTCCCAGCCTGGCTGGAGTTGGTGAGCTCTTATTACCTGAGGTAGACTGTTTCAGTGGATGAACCCATCATGGTCTTGACCTTTTTGCTCATATGCTCATTCCTTCCACTCTTCAACAGGACTTTGGGAGCTCAGTCTAGTGTTTCAATGTTGGTCTCTGCCTCTGTTTCCATTAGTTGCTCGATGAAGTTTCTATGATAATATTAAAGATAATCATCAGTCTGACTACAGGGCAAATCAAGATCAGACACCCTCTCCTCTGTTGCTTAGGGTCTTAGGCGTGGTCATCCTTGTGAATTTCGTGTTCTTCTACTTCTTCTGGGTTAAGATGATCAAGTCTTCCTGTTAAATGGCCGCCTGCTTTCCAGTGTTACCATGTTACTTTTAGGTTGTTGGAGGAATTCTTACTTTGGTGCCTACCCATCTCTTCCTTCAAATGAGGCCAGCAGTGTCTTTGCATCTTGGTCCAATCCTTGTTGTAGCTGTCTGAGTATCTGGAAGTTTTTCTTGATCTGCTCTGTACTGTCAATATCTGTCTCAGAAAGCCTCTGAGGTCTCTATAAGAAGCTCTCTTGGTCTTCTCTCCTGGTTTGCACTCTTGGTGCTCTCTCTTATTCCCCTCAGTGTTGTTCCAAACTCTTGGTCCCTTCAGTATTATAGCAAGCTCTCAGCTCTTATGTGGGTGTGGCTAGAAGCTTGGGTGTTCCGGTGGATGGGTTTGGGTTTGGGGGGAGCCTAGCCAGAGGAAGCTCCCTGCTGGTTGGCTAGAAAAGCCAAGAAAGTTGGGAGAGGGTCCCGGGGATTTGTTCCACTGTGTAGGTCCTAGAAAGTGGGGTGTCCTGCCGTGTGGCTATTTACTGACCTCTTATTTCCCTCAGTATTGGAGTAAGCTATGTTTCAGAGTTCCATCGAGGTTGCAGGAGAATAGGCAGGTTTTGGGGAAGAGTGTGGCTAGTAGTTTGGATTATCACTAGATGGGTTTGGGTTTTGGGGGAGCCTAGATGCAAGATTAACCATAATTCTTGTCTAGGTTTAGGCATGTGGCTTGGTACCTTCTATGCAGCATTCTATTCTTGCTTCCACTATTATCAGTGGTCATGAGTACCACCCTCAGTACCCACTCAGAGCTCAGAATAGGATATCTATTGGGGATGAGCATTTGAGGTTAAAAAAGATTAACTCAAGGACATTATGTCTGCTTTTTTTTTTTTCAGTTGAGGGGAGAAAGTGAAGTTAAGGGTCACGGAGAAAAAGAAGACTAAGGAGGATAATAATGATAAAATGAGTAGAAGAAGAAGGAGGAGGAGAAGAAGAAGGAGGAGGAGAAGGAGGAGGAGGAGAGTAAGAGATCTCCACAGGGTCTAGCTACTACAAACACAGTTGGAAAAGTTGATAGGCAAAGACAATAATAATATGCATATCAAAATCACCGAAAGGCAGGTAGAACCTGACAAAGCTATACTTTGGAACAAATGACACTGCCCAGGAATGAGCCGACATTCAATGGAAAACACCTGACATTCCAATCCATTAGATCAAGTTACTAAACATCCCTGAATCCTGGATTCACCAATTCTCCTTATCTAATCTCATTTGTGTTAACCAGCTTTAGGGATGCACAGATTTGTCTGTTAACAAACATAGGCTTGCTGCCTTCCTGCTCAGTGTCTGTCCTCTATAGAAATTTCTATGTTGTCTCTTAGCAGGTCATTTTGTAGGACTAACTCTATGTAAATTTAACTTTCTTTTTTCTTTTTATTTTCTCTTCTTCTTCTTCTTCTTCTTCTTATTATTATTATTATTATTATTATTATTATTACTACAAATTTTCACCTCCTACCCTCCTCCCATTTTCCTCACCCTCCCCTCATTCATCCTACCCCTGCCTCTCCAGTCAAAAGAGCAGTCAGGGTTCCCTGCCCTGTGGGAAGCCCAAGGTCCTCCCTCCTCCATCCAGGTCAAGGAAGGTGAGGATCCAAACAGACTAGGTTCCTACAAAGCCAGTACATGGAGTAGAATCAAAACCCAGTGCCATTGTCCTTGGCTTCTTCAGCCCTCCATGTCAGGCAAGTTCAGAGAGTCTGGTCTGATCACACGTTCCATCAGTCCCAGTCCAGCTGGCCTTGGTGAGTTCACATTAGATTGGCCCCACTGTCACAGTGGGTGGACACTGCCCTGACTTCCTTGCTTGTGTTCTCTCTCCTTCTGCTCCTCATTTGGACCTTGGGAGCTCAGTCCATTGCTCCAATGTTGGTCTCTGTCTCTATCTCCATCCATTGCCAGATGAAGGCTCTATGGTGATATGCAAGATATTCATCAGTGAGTTCAGGTGCCTTCTCCTCAGCTGCTCAAGGAACAAGCTGGGGACATCTTGGACACCTGAGAACCCCTCTAGAGTCAAGTCTCTTGCCAACCCTCAAATGGCTTTTTAAATTAAGATATATACTTCCCTGCTCCCATATCTACTCCTCCTCCATCCCAACTGTCCCATTCTCCCAAGCTTTTCCTATCCTCCCCTTCTCACTTCTCTCTTTTCATCTCCCCATACCCCCATCCCACCCCGACCCCGAAGCTCTCAATTTTTGCCTGGAAATCTTGTATACTTCCAATATCCAGGAGGATTACTACATGTTATTTTGTTTGGGGGGTCACCTTCCTATTTAGCTTCTCTAGGATCATGAATTATAGGCTCAATGTCCTTTATTTATGGCTAGAATCCACGAATAAGTGAGTACATACCATATTCATTTTTTGGGGTCTGGGTTACCTCACTCACGATAGTGTTCTCTATTTCCATCCATTTGCATGCAAATTCAAGATGTCATTGTTTTTTACTGCCGAGTAGTACTCTAATGCATATATATTCCACACTTTCTTTATCCATTCTTCTCTTGAGGGGTATCTAGGTTGTTTCCAGATTCTGGCTATTACAAATAATGCTGCTATGAACATAGTTGAACAAATGCTTTTGCAGTATGATAGGGCATCTCTTGGGTATATTCCCAAAAGTAGAATTGCTGGATCCTGGGGTAGATTGATCCCGAATTTCCAGAGAAATCACCACACTGGTTTTCAAAGTGGTTGCATAAGTTTGCATTCCCACCAGCAATGGATGAGTGTTCCCCTTAATCCACATCTTCTCCAGTATCATTGGTGTTTTTGATTTTAGCCATTCTGACATGTGTAAGATGGTATCTCAAAGTTGTTTTGATTTGCATTTCCCTGATCACTAAGGAGTTTGAGCAGGACCTTAAGTGTCTTTGGCATTTGAACTTCTTCTGTTGAGAATTCTCTGTTCAGATCAGTACCCCATTTTTCAATTGGGTTAATTAGCATTTTAAAGTCTAGTTTCTTGAGTTTTGGAGATCAACTCTTTGTCGGTTGCTGGGTTGGTGAAGATCTTCTCCCAGTCAGTAGGTTGCCTTTTTGTCTTAGTGACAGGGTCCTTTGCTTTACAGAAGCTTCTCAGTTTTAGGAGGTCCCATTTATTCAATGTTGCCCTTAATGTCTGTGCTACTGGGGTTATACATAGAAAGTGGTCTCCTGTGTCCATGTGTTGTAGAGTACTTCCCACTTTCTCTTCTATCAGGATCAGTGTGTTCAGACTGATATTGAGGTCTTTTGGACTTGAGTTTTGTGAATGGTGATAGATATGGATCTATTTTCATTCTTCTACAGGTTGACATCCAGTTATGCCAGCACCATTTGTTGAAGATGCTTTCTTTCTTCCATTGTATACTTTTTGCTCTTTTGTCAAAATTCAGGTGTTCATAGGCTTGTGGATTAATATCCGGGTCTTCTATTTGATTCCATTGGTCAACTTCTCTGTTTTTATACCAATACCAAGCTGTTTTCATTACTGTAGCTCTGTAATAGAGTTTGAAGTCAGGGATGGTAATGCCTCCAG
The DNA here is from genome assembly GCA_963919715.1 of Microtus obscurus. NCBI lineage: Eukaryota > Metazoa > Chordata > Mammalia > Rodentia > Cricetidae > Microtus > Microtus obscurus. Next base: position 844,654 of record CAWTZC010000308.1, read on the forward strand.
AAAATCCTTTATTGTATAAGATTGTTTTGGCTAAAGCAAAGAGTGAATGGTAGCACTTCAAGACCTCAGGGTGTGAAGGAATGGAGCAAGGTCATTATGTTGCCTGTGCAGAAGTTACACTGCTGAGGTGTTTTGCGAATGAATCCCATTTTGAAGGAAGAATTATTGCTTTACAAGACAAGGTTTTTATAGATATTACAGTGCCTTTTCCAAAATACAAGTGTCCCCTCAGCTCTGCAAAATGGGTCGTCCCATAATTTGTACACGTGTGGGTCTGCCTTTATAAATCTGTCATCTGTACATTTACTGTACAGTCTTGTGGGCTCCAACACTCTGTGTTTGGTTGGTGACTTATTCTCTTCTTTCTTCTTCCCAGAATTCTCCTAGTCTGGTTTTCCCACCTGTACTTCCTGCCTGGCTACTGGCCAATCAGAATTATATTAAACCAATATGAGTGACAAATCTTTACAGTGTTCAAGGCCATTATCCCACAGATCAAAATCTCATGGGAAAGTTTGGTGACCTATGGATTTCTCCTATATAAACTTTATCAACATGTGTCTTGAGCCTACTAAGCTAGAAATTTTCCAGGTAATGGTCCTGGTCATATTCTATCTTGGTCAGTATTTAATATTTTTATTAAAAGCTTGTTTAAATTTTTCCAAAATGGTGAAACACTTTTTTTTGGCAAATTTCAGGATTAATACTTATGTTCTTCTCTGTTTTTGTTCTCACAATTCTTTAGCACAGTCTCTAACAAATTGCAAGGTTTTGTAAAGTTTCTTTTCAGTGAAACTCTCCTTTCTTTTTTTATATTTTTTAACTCTCCTGATATGGAGTAAGAAAAATAATTGCTACTTCTTTCTCATTTAACAATTTCCAAATCTCCATCTAAACACTTCTTACCAGGAGATCTGCAAAATTTTTCTGAAAACTAAATGCATATTTCTTTAAGTTGGCCTTTGAAACATGAAGTGGCTCTTTAAATGGAAAAAATTGAGCTAAAATTGGATATTTCACTCAGTAAATTTCATGGTATAATATAAGTTATAGAATCTAAATTAATTTTGTGTATGAACAAAACAAGAAAAAATGTTTGTCACAATGAATTATATATTTTTCATAGTAATTGTAGTAATTAATTTTACTTTAAGAATTAATGCATCACATTTTATTAGTATAATTATTGTACTATATGAAAGCATCTTTAACACAAAATATTGCAAAGTATTACTCTTTATAACATCTGTTGAATTTATTTAAAAAATGCATAGTGTACCCTTAAGTACTTAGTTATTGAATAGGTGTTGATATTCAATAAAGGTAGGTGCTATGGCACATGAGAGATTAAATATATTTGTAACTTAATTCTTTGTTTCTACTTTGTACATGAAAAAAAACAGATAAAGGCAAAAATAATGTAAATAAATTAAATGGAAAAATATAGAAATATAAAAATTTATTTTTGTAAAGTAATTGGGAACAAGATTTTTATTCAGATCTGTTACTAAATATTTTTCACATGGTTTGTGGAAACAAATTATTATTCATTACATTTTGCTAAATAATAAGTATATTTTATATGTATATATCCCAAGAATACAATAAAATAAGTTTTATTATATAAAATATTTTTCCTGGAATGTTATGGGAATGGAATTTTAGTATACACTAGAGATTTTTTCTATAATATAGATATAAATAAGTAAATGCTAGAATAGAATAATTGGTGTGAATGAAAGTTTCCCTTACCAGCCATAATGATGACATTTGTATCATTCATTCTTCTTGAGTCAATGTGTACAGAAAAAAAAAACTGTTTATTTTGCTACTTTAAAATAAAAGTTATAATGGCATTCTTTTCATACTCAATAGTTTGAACATACAGATCTGTTCAAGGAGGACGAACTTTTATTGTAGATTTTAATAAATGATGTTGAAAAAGAATCTTCAAAATGATGAAATTTTTTTCATTGTTTTAATGGAAAAAACAAATATATTCCAAACATGTTAAAGAGATGACATTTCTACATTTTTTTTACCACAATAGAAAATAAGTCATCAAACTTCTTATGTTTATTATAAATCATAGTTTCCTAAGTACACACCTAGAACACTTTTAAAGTTTTTATCATTAGGTGAACTTCTCCAGAATTATACTCACCACCTTCCCATTTCTGTTTCTTCATATATTATCTGCAGTAAGCTGTGGATAGAAACTATGGTCTTCTCAGCTTTTCTGCTGACTTGAAAACGTATAACTTATTATCTTGAGACCTAGTGATGTTATCACTTACAACACCATATATGTGTGTCAAACTTACAAAGCGACATGCTTACAATGGAAAAACTACCAATATAATTAGAAATCTTAGTTAAATGAGTGCACAGTCATTGTAGGAAAATTTTATTGTATTCTGATGCTCCTGAGACTGCCAATAAAGTTTCCTTGAATCAGAGTGTGGAGTTGGCTATTAACTCTTCCAAATCAGCCATAGAGGTTTTGGAGACTAGAGAACAGGTATAGAGACACAACAAGTAGTAGGAGAGACCTTAGAGAGAGCCTTGGCCTTTCTGGATCGAGGACTGGGGTAGAGAGCAGGTCACTGGTCGCTTCTCCACCTCTTCTCTGATCATTTAGGTTTTTAACCAAATATATGACTCCTGAGATTTTTATTGATAAATAAAAATTAGATAAATGCTTCACATATTTCCAGAAGAGATTTCCATTACAAGTTTTTGCAAATTACTCAGAAGAAATTAAAAGAGGCAGCAACCAGTTGAGCTGGGTTGTTTCACCCTAAGAAATTGAGCTGCAGAGAGACCGGATGGGAAAAGAAAATTTATTTCAGAGTGAAAACTAAAACACAAGCGGATTAATCATATTGCATTGTCAGGTAATGAGCACAGTGAGGTGTGGTGTCTGCAGCATGTGGGAAGACAAAATCTGGGAACCATGAAATATTTGCACTAGTAATTATGATACATATTTATCAGTTTGAGGTCAATGCCAGACATCAAACACTTCAGAGAGTGTTATTATGATTTGTTATAATAGCCTAAGGAAGAATGACCTTGTGTCACTTTTTATTACAATGACAAGCTTTAGAAACATTTTCCTAAGCTCATGGAAATTCTTGTTAGAATTTAAAAGAAAAAACTCAAAGCCACCAAGCTGTATAGCTCAGGAACACATTAGAGAAACCAGCCAGAGTGGAAAAGAGAAAGCCATAGACTTTCAGTCGGCAATGTGGAAGACTATCAAACACATGATAACAGGAGACGAGAAGCAGAGAAAGAGTAAGAGAAAGAATAACAAAGCCCACAGTACCTGAAAACACTTGCAGCACCTAAAGAAAGAGGATATGAAAGAAAAGTCACACCTAGGATAATCCATGTCTGTAATGATTTTTGATCATGAACTATGAACTACCTGAATGGTAATATATAATTAAAGAAATGTTCTGCTGTCTAGTTTGCAATAACATGCCATAGTTTACATGCATCTTTTTATTTCTAAATTCAGTCACATTTTAGAGGGTTATTTTCATAAGTGGTAGCAGGTTTTTTTAAATATAAATCTAAAATTCCTGCTTGTATGTACTTTTATCCTCTCTCTAAAAATCTAAATAATTTTAAAAGTACCCAAATCACATGAAGTCCTAACAAGAAAATAGTTACAGGGCAATTTTCCTTATGAGCCTAATGCAAAAATACTCGATAAAATACCTGCGAACTGAATTCAAAAACACATAAAAAAAGATAATCCAGAATTTTCAAATAGACCTCATGCAAAAGATACAGGGATGGTTCAATATACAAAAATCAATAAATGTAATCCTCTGTATAAACAAACACATCTAAACATCATAAAGAAAATTTAAAGCAAGCATGTAGCTAACATCAAATTAAAAGGGGAGAAATGCAAAGGTATTCCACTAAAATCAGGAACAAGAGAAATCTGCACACTCCATATCTACTCAATATAGTACTTGAAGTGCTAGCAGGAATATAAGAAAACTGAAGATAAAGAGAATAAAAACTAGAAAGAATCAAGTGTCAGTGTCATTATCTGCAGAAGATCGATAGTACACATGAGTCACTCTAAAACTATCACCAGGGACTTCAGCTGGCTGATAAATGCCTTCAGCAAAATAGATAAATATGAGACTAACTAACAAAAATCAGTAGCCCTTTTATATACAAATTACATATAGAGTGTGAAAGAAATAGGGAAACAATACCATTTCCAAAAGTCAAACAATATAGAACAACTTGAAGTTACTCTAACCAAGAAGATAAGAGATGAGTATGATTTAAAAGTTCAATACTTTGATGATAAAATTTGAAGATATCAGAAAATGGAACAATTTCCCATGCTCATGGATCAATATGTTTAACAAAGTAAAAATGGCCATCCTTTCAAAATAAATCTACAAATTCAATGTAATCTATATCAAAATTCTAACACAATTCTTTGAAGACCTTGGAAGAATATTTCTCAATTTTAAATTAAAACACAAAATAATGAGGATAGCAAAAAAAGTTCTGATCTGTTCCTGACAGAATTTTGGGTACCAAAGACATTCCACAAAAAGCTTGTTTTCTCCTCGGAAAAACTGACCTTTTGTGCAAAGAACTGTCCTTGCCTTAACTACTAACAATATGCATGTAGTCCAACCTGGATAAGCAAGATACAATTAGAAGTCACTGCCAAAACTTGCCAAGACAAAGTAGGCCAGTCTTTTGAATTTTCCTGGTTCTGAATATGGTCTGTCAGATATTCTAGGCCTAGTCAAAGTTAGTTGCCCCAACATTGCAAATGAGACTTATCAGACTATCCAGGTAGCCAGCTGTCTCTGTGCTTTTAGAAGTCACTTGCTTGCATTTCCTGCTTACTCAGGTAATATTATTTTCCTACTTATGTTTTTGATGGGGTTGAAAACTAGACAGTCACAACTAGTTTCCTCTCATAACTTACCTAAGACATTTCTGGTATAAGACTTAGATTCCTTAGGATAGGACAATTATTAAAATAATCTTCTTTTTTTTGCTAATTACTGGATTTTGCCATGTGTTTCTTTCTTGATATTGCTCATACTGGTTGCAGTTCTATCGTTTGTATGTTTTTGCCCTTTCTTTCCCCTAGGAAATACTTGATATTTTATTGCATGTAATTTTGTGTTAGGTTTAGAACCCTTTTATTTAGACAAAGAAGGGAATTGTTGTGGAAATTCAATTAGGCAATAGCTTTTGGGGTATTTGAGGTGCTATGTGTGCACCGACAAGAATTGAGAAGAAGCATGCTTGTTTTCCTGAGAGCTCAGAGCAGAATCAAGCTGTTCAGCATCTCCCTGTAGCAGATCAGTGAACATTGCAGTTTCCTCCCAGTCCAGTGATCCCGTTGGATCCCATTTCCTTTGTATCCCTATAATAAAGACAGTTTTGTAACTTTCACAGTATCTTAATTAAAGAAATTCTAAGGCTCAATACCTTGTTATGATTCTAGTAAATTTTTATTCAAAACATTTTTACATAATGTATTTACCATGTTTTCTATATCCCTTATATTTCCCTTCCAAGCCAGTTATGTTTTTTTAAAAAAAAAATAAACCAGGAAGCACAAAATACATGAAAATCCAAACAAATAATCTTAAAACCAATAAGAAGAAATACTCTAAATAAAACAAGATAACACAAAAATACAATAGAGTGTATATTTTGTTATCCAACTACTCCTTAGCAAGTGCCTTGCTCTGAACTGTTGTGCCAGCATTCACAGTTTCACACAGAAGAGGATCCTGGCACTGCCAAGGGGAAGAAGACATGATGTCCTGCTTCTAACCAAAAAGATATGTGGAATTGATGCCCACGGGAAATGAACCAACCAACAAACAAAAAATAAAATCTTGTTTTTAAATGAAGTGCTAATGAGTATGTAAACTAAACTCCTGTCTAGTTCACATTCTCTGGAAGAGAAAGGCAATCATCCACATTACACAGCTACAAAGCCAGTTACCAACAACAGTGACTTTAAGTGTACCATAAGGTACCACAGTGGTACATATGATATGGAAGTAACCAACCTTCAGCCCCTATTATTGGATTTAGAGAATAACACATGGAATGGAATACGTTTATGACACTGCTAGAATGACAGAGAACTTGAGACTATGAAGATCATAGGCCCGTGAGAAATACTAATACTATTGTTCTGCTAAAAGAACCAAAAAATAAAATTATTCTATTGATACACTCATAGATTTGTGCCTTAGCCAAACCATAACAGAGAAACTTGTTCTTGTAGTAACTGAAAACTAATTCAGAAATCTATAACTAGAAAATGGAGTGAGAGAACTGAGAACACTCTTCTAATAAACAGTTCGTAGAATCTTGAACCAGTTAGTTCATAATTATTTAGGTATGAATTCATTTTTTAAAAGAAATGCAACAACACTTGTTAGAATTCTTTGAGGTACTGATTTACATAAGTGTGCCAGTTATAATATGAATGTCAGTTTGGCACTTTTTATATTAAATTGGTTATCTAATCTGTTTGGTGTCTCTATTAGTAGTTATCTATGTAAAGTAAAAAGCATGGATTGCCTAGTCCATTTCCATATTAATTAATTTCTTCAAGATGAACTTGTAAACTGTTGATATAATTGATATTTGAGACATTGCTTACAATGATGTCAAGAAACAGAGAGCACTTAGAAAATGGTGCTTGATTTACTCATATCACAACCATTTTTACATGATTTACTTTATTCCAGAGTGTGTGTGCTTGACCTAAGGCAAAGATAACTGCTGTGTTCCTATCATGAGAACAAAAACAAGGCAATTTGAACCATTCTATGTTACTACTTAAGTAAAAATTTAAAAAGTAGCTGTGTGTGAGGGGATGCTTTCAAAATACTTTAATATAAATATAGTAATACTTTTAATTTATTTTTATAGTAACAACTAAAAGCTACCAAAATGCCAAAACTACCTATTTTGTTTCAAATTCATTTTTCAGTAATATAGAAATTGCAGGGAACTTTCTTAGAATCATCCTACCCTGTCTTGGCAAGATAAGACAATCCTGTTTCATAACTTTGTCAGTAGTTGAGGTATGGGCTTTTCTTAACCCAAAGGCCAGTTCTGCCAAGAAGACAAGCTCCCAGTGGAGTGTCTTTGGTGCTCAACATTCTCTCGGGAGTAGAGTGGCATTGCCAGGAGTAATTGTGTCTCATTGGCACAGAATTCTAGGTTAGATTAAAGGCCATTTTCTACAGCTCTTTAAAGAGGCTGAAAATTATACTATCTATACTAAATATAATCTCTATGTATCTAGAAGACCTGATTAATCTAAAAATAAACATGACAAACATATAATTCTCAATACCTATCTAACTTGAAGACTAAAAGAATAAACTGTGCAATATATGAAGACAATGATCTTCATCTGTAAACAATGTCATTACATATCAAATGTAAACAATGATATTACATAAATAGTATCAGAGGTATAAATGTACATTGATAATATGGTAGATGTATCAATACAATATAAGCATAGTCTTATACAAAAATAGAGGTAGGAACACTCACATTCAATATTCAATATATCAATATACAGGAAACAGTACCAATACAATTTTCTAAAACAGTAACTCACAAAAACCAATCATCCCATCAAACCAGTTAATCCCCCTCTTTTTTTTAACATACCCCTAATTTCATAAAACATCTCCCCAACCTCTCAACCCCAAACCAACCAACAAAAGATGTCCCTAACCCTGAGGGCAAACTCTGTTGGGAGAGGGGATGTCATCCTCTAAGATTGCTTCAAGCTAACATGGGGGCGACGTTCTCCTTAGGGGCTCCTGTGAAAGCAAATGATAAAATTCCCAAATTAACCTTTGACCTAAGAAAATTGTAACTAGTCTCTGTGCGTTTTGAGAAGGTCTGGCCAGGGTGTTGTCAAAAATGTGCACCATTCGAAATTGTCTCATGCAGTTGGTACCAAAAAAACAAGTCTAATGTTAGCGCTTAAAAAGGAAATATATATATATATATAATATGACATCATAAAAACCAGATTGAGTTGATGTTGTGGGGCCCCATCTTCATCCTGAAAACTTCAAAAATTACTGTAGGAAAATTTGTTGTTTGTAATGGGAAATTTAAACATTAACAACAAAGACACATACTGACATATAAAGAAAGACACAGATATGAGAAAAAGCAAAGAAAGTTTACCAAGTATATAATTATTCTTATTCTGTGAGATATCTCTTATCAACAGGCTTGGAATTGAGGAGGGACTGGGCCAGAGTCCAACTCCAAAACCAGCTCTACATATTTATAAAGAAGTGTTCAATAAAACATATAGATATGTATATATATATATATATATATATATATATATAAAATCAATACTTACTGATCCTTAGTGGGTTATAACTATTTTCCATCCATCAATGATTAATATTCAGGGTCCCTTAAATTCTTTGAAGATCAGTATTTACCTGTGGAGATAAGAGAAGAACCCTGCCCCCAACCTATTTATATTCCTTACCATCAGTATGCTTGCCATTCTTGTGAATGAATTGTTATTTATCTTTTCCAAATGGCTTTTCTTCTTCATACCGAACCTTTATTAATTTTGACGGTATCCACAATTTTTCCTCACCTGTGGAGATAAGAGCAAAACACCTTCCCCAATGCAGCACATCTCCTGGCTTCCATTGTGAGGTTAGCAATCCTTGAAATAAACTGGTTGATTTAGTTTAGTAGACTTTTCCATTATCCAATATCTTTCTGCAGCCGTTTTTCCCTTCTCATTAGCATTAAGAAAATTCAAGGTTAACAAAGCATTATGTAACCTATTTCTGGGGGTGTTTTCCACCCCTTTCTGTTTGTTCAACATATCCTTTATAGTTCTATTTGATCTTTCTATGACTGCCTGACCTGTAGGATTGTATGGTATACCTGTAACATGCTTGATATTGTAATATATAAAAAACCGTTTCATTTTCCTAGAGATATAAGCAGGACCATTATCTGTCTTTATCTGTGTAGGTATATCCATGATAGCCATGACTTCCAATAAATGAGTGATTACTGAATCAGCTTTTTCTGAACTTAAAGCAGTTGCCCACTGAAAGCCTGAATAAGTGTCAATGGTGTGATGAACATACTTCAATTCGCCAAATTCTGCAAAGTGGAACACATCCATCTGCCAGATTTCATTCCTATGGGTGCCCTTATGATTAGCCCCTGCTGGCAGTGGCATTTGGTTATAGAAAGAGCAAGTAGGGCACTTCTTTACAATCTCCTTAGCTTGTTGCCATGTAATAGAAAACTCTTTCTTCAAGCCTTTGCTATTAACATGTTTTTTATGAAATTCAGAGGCTTATAGCACACTACCAATAAATAATTGATCAATATCTGCATTACCTTGTGCTAGAGGACCTGGCAGACCCATATGGGATCGGATGTGTGTTATGTACATAGGGCAAAGCCTGTTCCTGATCAAATCTTGAACCTGGATAAACAATGAGGTTAGTTCTGTATCATCAGGTATAAATTCAGCAGTTTCAATATGTAAAATAACTCTTTCTGCATATTGTGAATCAGTAACTATATTAATAGGTTCTTTAAAATCCCTTAGCACTATAAGAATGGCATATAATTCTGCCTTCTGGACAGAATCATAAGGACTTTGTTCCACCTTACCCAAGTCTTCTGATTTGTAACCTGCCTTCCCTGTTTTATTGGCATCAGTATAGAATGTATGGGCTCCAGTTATTGGAGCATCACGGATGATTCGAGGAAGGATCGAAGAAGTTCTCTTTATGAAGTTAAGCCTCTTGCTTTTTGGATAGTTGTTATTAATGTCTCCCAAAAAATTAGCACAAGCTCTTTGCCATGGTTCATTATCTTCCCATAATTTCTTTAGTTCATCAGCAGTGAAAAGCACTATAATTTCTGCTGGGTCTATGCCTGCTAGTTGACGAAGTCTCAGCTTGCCTTTTATAATTAACTCAGAGACTTTTTCTACATAAGTTTTCAGTTTCTTACTTGGTTTATGTGGTAAAAAGATCCATTCCAAGATAATATCATCTCTCTGCATTAAAATTCCTGTAGGAGAAATTTTTGATGGTAATATGACGAGAATACAATCGAGATCTGGATTCACCCTATCCACATGTGCTTGTTGTAATTTTTCCTCAATCATTGTCAGTTCCTTTTCTGCTTCAGCTTTTAATTCTCTGGAACTGTTTAAATCTTTATCACCTTCCAAGGTTTTGTTCAAATGAATTATTAGATCAGGTGTTATCCCAATAGCTGGTCGTAGACTGGAAATGTCTACTAACAGTCTTTGAAAGTCATTAAGAGTCCATAGGCGATCTCTCCTAATTTGTGCCTTTTGAGTCTTAATTTTTTGCAAACCTATTTTATAACCTAAATAATTGACAGAATCTCCCTTCCGTATTTTTTCAGGAGCAATTTGCAATCCCCATTTAGGTAAAAGTATCTTTATTTCGTCAAACAGTCTGTTCAAGGTATCCATGTTTGGATTGGATAACAATATGTCATCCATGTAGTGATAAATTATGGATTTGGGAAATTTCTTGTGTATTATTTGCAATGGTTGGTTCACAAAATATTGGCACAAGGAGGGGCTATTTAACATACCCTGGGGGAGGACGGCCCCTTGGAAGGTTGGGAATTGTTGTAAGTAGGCACTGTGAAGGCAAATTTTTCTCTATCTTCTTTTTGTAAAGGTATTGTGAAAAAAAATCCTTTAAATCAATAACTATAAGAGGCCATCCTTTTGGTAATAAAGAGGGCAAAGGGATTCCAGATTGCAGAGGGCCCATAGGTTGAATAACCTTGTTGATTGCTCTGAGATCTATCACCATTCTCCATTTACCTGATTTTTTCTTAACCACAAACACAGGAGAATTCCAAGGGCTGGTAGATTCTTCTATATGTCCAGCATCTAATTGCTCTTGTACCAGCTGTTCTAAAGCCTGTAACTTTTCCTCAGCTAGAGGCCATTGTTTTGTCCATATTGGTTTTTCAGTCAACCATTTTAGAGGCAAGGCTGTTGGTATCTCTGAAGGGACTTCAATTGCTTGTTCTTGTATGGCCTGAATGGCCAGTTTTCTCCATTTATAATATCTTTTAATATTATTTTCAGAACTATAAACTCTAGAAGTAGCAGGAATGTTAATTCGGGTATTCCATTGTTGTAATAGGTCACGACCCCATAAATTCATTGCAATATTGGCTACATATGGCCTTAATTTTCCTATTTGTCCCTCAGGCACTATACATTCAACCCATCTCGTGCTCTGTCTTACTCAAGATAGGGTTCCAATTCCCAGGAGCTGAACATTTACATTCTGAAGAGGCCAATATGGATGCCAAGATTCTGGGGTAATGATACTTACATCAGCACCTGTGTCCAGCAGGCCAGTAGTAAAAATGCCATTTACACATACTCTCAGCTTAGGTCTTTGATCATTTATAGAAGTTTGCCAAAACACATGTAACTCATCTTTCTGATCATTATTGTTTGTAACAGTAGGCATGGGGTTTCCTAATTGTCCTGACGAGGCACGTTCTCCGCTGGGACTGGAAATGATTGAACCATGTGTGCCATGGGGGCCTGTGAGGCACCCCCTCTCACGTTTCCCGTCTGTATCAGGTTGCCTTGTCTATCCCTTGTAGATCTGCATTCATTCGTCCAGTGTCTGCCCTTTCCACATCTTCTACATAAACCTGAAGGCTGAGTCCTCCTATTTATGTTATTTCTAGAAGATGCATTATTATTATTTCTGAAAGTCCGTTGTTTACAATTCCTTTTCATATGACCCATTTTGCCACAATTAAAACATTTGGTATTCTGGTGTCTCCTTTTACCATTGGAAATTGCTTCTTCTACCCATGCTTCAGTGCCATAATCAAATGTATCAACATCCAGTGTATGTAAGACCCATTCTTCCAAGGGTGCTGATCTTAACCTTAAAGGCCCCAAAATCTTTTTGCATTCCAAATTTGCATTTTCATAAGCCAAATTTTCAATCATTGTACACCTTGTGTCAGGGTCAGGTATCTTTATTTGCACAGCCTTAGTAAGTCTTTGTAAAAAATCAGTAAAGGGTTCTCTCTGACCTTGTTTAATTTTGACAAATGATTCTGTTTTCTGTCCTGGGTCTTGTACCCTGTCCCAAGCATTTAAGGCTGCTGTAGTGCACAGGAAGAGTGTATCTTCATCCAAATTAACTTGTTCTTGAGGGTCAGAAAAGAGTCCTTCACCTAGAATTTTATCTATGGAAATGTTACCTCCCTTCGCCTTTTCTTGCTGTTCTAAACGTCTAGCCTCTTGCCTGAATAAGCATTTCCATTTTAAATGTGGCCCGCTCTCAAGTACCGCAGAACAAAGCTGGAGCCAATCCGAAGGGCTGGCTCTGCTTGTCATGGCCCAAGATTTTAGCATCTCTTTAACAAAAGAGGCGTGCATCCCAAAAGTCATGACAGCCTGTTTAATTTCTTTGAGATCATTCATACGGACAGGCTCCCATGTATCCTCCTTGATGACCCTAGGGTTTCTGGAACCAATCACCTTCTCTGTTGTTATTACTGGAAAGGCAGGTAAGGCTCTGGGTAGAGCTTTGTGGAAATTGTCCCGGAGGGATTTACCCACAGATGTAGTTAAAATTTGCCTTTCTACCGTTTGTTCTTCTTCATCAGAATTTAGAAATTCCTCAATCTTTTCAATTCTATTCACAATTGCCTTCTGCAATGTCTGAATCTCCTGTCCAGATTTATGTTCCAAAGTGTTCATTGAGGATTCTAAAGTATGAAGTTTTTCCGTTAGAGATAAGTTCTCATCTTTGAACATAGTTTTTATGGCGTAAACCATGCCTTCTTGTACTGACAATCTTTCCACAAATCTGTCACAAGTTTTAGACAAAATTTGATTGTCACATTCAACCGTTTTGATTCTCTCAGTTAATGTTTCAATCCCTTCAGAAAGTGACTGCTGAAATTTACGATTTAAGTCATCTGATCCTTCTTCCATATTAATGAATTTCTCCATAATATCAGCCACTAATGTTTCAGTTCCTAGAGAAAGGGATTGGAGTCTACGTTCCAACTCAGCTGTTCCCCCTTCCATAGTAATGAATTTCTCCTTAATATCGGCCTGAACCTTAAACAAATATCTGTTCTCTTCCTGTAGAACTTCAAGCTGATTCTTGAGAAGATCATTATCATGTTTAATAATTTTTAGACATTCCACCTCTGCCTTAAGAATCCTGGATTCGTCTTCAATAGTTTTGAGACATGCAGCTTCTGCGTTAAGGATCCTGGATTTGTCTCTCAAAGATTCTATTATATTTTTGCTGTCAAACCATTTATGCTGAAGAAAATTACTAATCCCAGAAGAATGCATAGATGTGGGGTGCTAGACACCTCTTGTAAGATCTCCCACATGGCACACTCAAAAAGACTGTTGAAATTCTGATATGCAATATTGTCAGAAATTTTATTTATGAAAAAAAAATTTACCTGCAATGACTGGTTCCTGCCAGAGGTGGCAGAAAAGTCCACTTGAGTCCACGTGGAGAGCCAGTCTGAAACAACTCCAAACCAAAATTTATTTATCTGCCTGACAAGTTAGAGTGTGTGTGAGAGGGGTCACTTTAAATCAGACGAACTCTGCCTCTGTGGCGGTTTGCAAATCGCAGGCAAGGAGGGAAGGTTTGGTTCAAAGCAGCACCCGTAAGGGTGTCGTGAGCCTGGAAGCGCTATCAGTTAGCTAGTGGCCTGTGCGGGCCAGCGGAACAAAGCGCCTGCTGCGAGTGGCTTGGGGATGGGGGTGAGGAGTCGCTGCTGGGACACACAGCGTGGTGAATGCAGTTGGGAAGGGCCAGGCCAGGCTGCAGTGGCGGCGAACCTAGCTTCGGGTGCGCGACTCTGGCAGCAAAGCAAGCGGCCTAGTGAGGGTCTGAGGCATGCGCGGCGCAGATTCTAACTTTGGCGGCTGCGCTCAAAGCCTCGGCAAGGCGCCGGGAGAGATGTGGGCTCCGAGCGGCCCCGGATCCGCAGGTGGGCGTGCAGGAGGGTGGCGCCGGGAGCGGCCCGGGACCTGCTGTGGGAGTGGCTACGGAGCTAAACCTCCTTTCTTTTTACGACTTTCTAGCAGGCACCATAGATTTCCAGTGACTCAGAATCTCAGCTGCTTTTAGGTGCAGTGCTGAGAGGGCGAAGAGAGAGACCTCTGGAGGGGGAGGTGCCACTGGCTCCCCGTGGTGGCCTCCCGGAGCCTCCGAGTCGGTGCCGGTATCCACAAAGCCCCATGTTGGGCGCCAATTGAAGGCGGATTTAATTAATTCAGGCAAATAATGATAAGTATTTATATATATAACTTTAATGTAAACAAACTCACGGACACAAAGGTTCCTGCGGAGCACAGGAGACAGGAAGCAGAGAGAGGGCGCACAGAGTCTGCGCACCTAATTTAACTGTCAAAGTCCGCCCCAGGTGAGCCCACCCACTAGATGGGTGGGGCTCATCTCTACATTTAATGTCTGTCATTATCTCTGTTTCTTAGGAAATGAAGGTTATTTTTTTTTCTTTTCTAAAATTAACTTCTGTGATCATTAATACTAAGAGTTACCTTGATTGTTCCAGGAATCAACTAAGGAAAGGTCAATGAGGGCTTTTCTGAAAGGGTCAGCCAAGGGGAGACACCTCTTCTGATTGGACAGTGAGTAGGAGGCTCATATGTGAACAACTCCAAAACCTTCTGGCACTCACTACCTGCTAAGAGAGGAATAATTCATCTTCTCCAAGGATGAGCCTCTGGTAACAAGTGGACAACCTTAAGTAGGTGTGAGCAATACTAAATTATATCAGCTAGGGACACATACAAACAAACACATGCACACGGGGGGGGGTGGAGGGAAGGAGAGAAGTCACAAGCATATATATGTGTGTGTGTGTTTTCATGTGTGTATAATAATTAAATTAATTAAAATTTTAATAGAATTTTAAAAAGGCAATGAATTTGAGTGGGAGATGTGAGTGCAGAAGGAGAATAGGAGAGACAGAGCAAAGGTAAGGCTGAATAAAACATTACTCATGTCAGAAAATTTCAAAAAAATTAATAACTTAAATCATAAAATGGATACAAACCATTTCTCTTTGCCCTTATTTCTCACGAAGGCATCTATTTCAGTGAGTGTCTACTTTGTTACTTCTGCTGTTCTTAGAATTCTGATTTTCTGCTTACAACTGCTGAGTTGTACAGCCATGTAGTCTAAGAAGACGTAGTATTAAATATTCACAGTCTCTTCAGGTGTAGAGGACCATTCTTACTCTTCAACCAATATTGTTCCTTGGCTTATATTAATCCCTATTGATAATTTATGGCATTTTACCAGTTCTGTCCCTCTGGAGAGCACTATTTGCCACAGCTGCATTGGAGAGTGAAAGATGAAATTTCAGGCAAGGTAAATATTTCCTTTATCTTACTTCCTCCTCAAAATAATGCAACAACAACATCTGTAATTTCTGTCATTCAGTCTGTATATTTCCAAGAGAATTTGCTGAACACTGTCAGTTGTAATCAGAATGGATTGTCAGCAAACAGACTGGATAGAGACCCTGTGTAGAAGCAAACAGTAGAGGCCCAAAACAAAAGCAAAATGATTTTTAATTATGTTCTGCTGTATTCACAGATGGATGCCTTATCCAGTTGTCACCAAAGGGCTATGTAGTCAGATGGAAGCAGATGCAAAGACTCACAGTTAGACAATATGCAGAGAGAGAGAGAGAGAAAGAGAGAGAGACAGAGAGAGAGACAGAGAGAGAGAGAGAGACTAAATTGGAAGATTCAATTGGGTCCATCTCCTCAGAGATGAAGCAGCTTTATGAAAAAGAGGTAGAAGCATTGGAAAGGTTGTAGGAGTCACAGGGATGGAAGTTGAACGTGGATGATCTACTAAATCAACCAAGCAGGGCCCATATTTGCTCACAGAGACTGAATTTGGCAGGAAGGATACCTCCATGGACTTGTACTAGGTACCCTGTGTATATGTTATTGCTGTTAGCTTGGTATTTTTGTGGGACTTCCATCAGTGGGAATGTGTGTGTCTTTTGCCTGCTCTTAGAACTCTTTTCCTCTTTTTGGATTGCCTTGCCAATCTTATTATGAGGGCTGTTGCCTTGTCTTACTCTATCTTGAATTGTTTCATTTTGTCATTATCCATTGGTGGCCTATTCTTTTCTGAAGAAGTAATACAAGGAGAGTGGATCTGGGGTAAAGAAGTGGTGATTGTGTGGGAGCTAGGAGGAGTGCAGGAAGGGGAAGTGTGATCCAGTTGTATTATATTTGAACATAATCCACTTTCAGTTATAATTTTTTTGGTAATAACTACACAATCAACTGTTTTCATCATTTTTGAATAGTATATAGTTACATAACAAACATTTGCACTTTATCAGAATGTTTTCATCATCTTATTGCAGTTATACATAAAGCAAAATATTTTTTTGTTTTGTGTTTGTTTTTTGAGACAGGGTTCCTTTGTGTAATAGCTCTTGCTGTTTTGGAACTCACGTTTGTAGACCAGGCTGGCCTGAAACCCATAGAGACCACGTGCCTCTGCCTCCCGAGTCCTAGGATTAAAGGTGTGCACCAACAATGCCCAGCTGCAAAATCTTACATAAAATTCAGTACAACTTCTCAGGATAAACCTGTAATCACTAATATATTCATCAGAATGTGTGCCAACCTTCAGGGTCAAAGAATTAAATGTTTAATTTATTTTCTAATGAATGAAAGTCTATATGCTTTTTTGGTATATTTGTATTTCAGTTCCATTCATCACCCTATAATGTGATTTTGTAATCAAGAGAAACTCAATGTATAAACTGAATACATTCTTATAATGAAGATGGGTAATTGGTTCTGGTGCGTAATGTATGCAACATGACAAAAACAATGATAATAAATTTGCAGACAATTATAGTACATAATATTTTGTAATGTGCTTACTGTTTGGAATATTTGAGGAATACTATGAGTGCATAGTCCATCTCAGTATCAGTCTGTAAGTAATGTGTAGCATACTAAGTTCTAAATTTTAAAAGTCAGAATGCTATGATTTCTATTACATTATATTAAAATTGAAATAAAGAGACTTATAACCCAATTGGGAAAATCATGATGATAGAATAAAAAAATTAAATGTGTTTCACAAATTAAAAATTTCATACCCAGGTATCAGGTAGGATCACATAGAAATCTTAGTAACTATTAATTCCTGCAAGGCCAACCCTCAGATTCATGCACATGAGCTTTGGAATTTTTCTAGTTTGGTGTTTTCAGTAAGTAGCCTATGTAAACCTTTTATTAGGAAAATTTTCCACCGTTGGTGTGGGAGGTCCTTCTGTATTTGTGTTGCTTTTATTGGTTGAATAAAGAAACTGTCATGGCCTTTTGATAGGGCAGAACTTAGATAGGCATGGATAAGCAACTGGATGCTGGGAAAAAGGGCAGTGTGTCAGATCCCATGAATCTCCTGCCTGAGAAGGACATAGGTTAGAATCTTGCTGGTAAGCCACAGTCACATGGTGATACACAGATTTAATAGAAATATGTTAATCAAGATGTGAGAGGTAGCCAATAAGAGGCTAGAGCTAATAGGCCGAGCAGTAATTTAATTAATACAGTTTCTTTGTGGTTATTTCAGGTGTAAGTTAGCCAGGTGGGATGGAACAAGGGGCCCCACTTTTTCAACTACACATTGTAAAAGTATAAATTAAGTTATGGCGGCTTAAAAATTTTTTTCTATGAGAATAAATAATGATTACATAAAGAGAAACAGGAAATCCTCCTGACATAAGAATGTTTTCTCTACTCATGGATAACAGTTAACCTGTCACTTTGATACTTCATTTAAGAAAGGCATTCAGAACTCATATATTAATGCCAAAATACATATTTTGATATACATTGGGTAGAAGCTTATATATAATAAGCTATTTTACCTTAACTTACATATTATTAATACATACCTTATCATTATTTACAGTATTTATATAATACATTTTGTTGAAATAAGAGCGGCGGGGCTGCATCCCAGGCACCCGGCCACCCACATGGCTAGCTTTACCCCGAAATAATTACATGGAAACTGTATTCTTTTAAACATTGCCTGGCCCATTAGTTCCAGTTTCTTATTGGCTAGCTCTTACATATCAATCTAATTTATTTCTGATAATCTGTGTAGCTCCACGAGCTGGCTTACCAGGAATGATCTTAACCTGCGACTGCCTGGAGTGGGAGAATCATGGCGACCCCTACTGACTCAGCTTCTTTCTCCCAGCATTCTGTTCTGTTTACTCTGCCTACCTAAGGGTTGGCCTATCAATGGGCCTAGGCAGTTTCTTTATTGATAAGAAATCACTCCCACATCATTTCACCTTTTTCTGTTCAAACAAAAAAGAAGGCTTTCATATTAACATAGTAAAATTACATATAGCAAAACAGTTATCAAGCAAGAATTACAGTTACATATTTATATCTACTTTATCTTTTATAATAACTAAGGAAAACTATAACTATCTATCCATTCTTCAACTCCATCAAAGACTCCAGAAGGATATAATATTACCTAAGCAAACAAGAAATCAAAAGCTCTAGAAATGACAGAGACATCTCGCTGCCTGGACAGTCACCCAAAGTTCTTTTGTACCATTGGGGCATCCATCTTCAGCCTACAGGGCCATAGTTTCCAGCAGACAGTTCCATGAAGCAGGAAATTCCAAATACAGTTCAGTCACTTTCTGCTGTGTCCTGCAGAATGTCTTGCAGACTCTTTCATGAGTCAGGAACCCTGAAAGACCATCTTACCTTTAGGCAAGTTTAGCAGTCCTCTCTCTGCGGGTTTATTGTGTCCAGTTTATGCATCAGCCCAGGCAAGAGCAGTTTCTTGCCCAAATGGCTAACCAACTCACTAAGGATCCTCTTCGATGCTCATCTTCCTCTCGAAGTAGATTGGTGCTGCCAGGAGCAGACGTGTCTCATTGTCATGAAAAACCCTAAGTTATTAAAACATTTAAATGTCATATTCTGTAGCCTTTGAAAGATATGAAGAATGCCTATCTAACTGAAATATATCTCTATATATCTAGAAAATCTAATATGGCTACAAGCTTGACTATTATTGATGATTATCCATTAACAACCTATATTTCCTAATTATACATTACATTTTAAAAATGAACTACACAATCACAATACATTAATCAAGATCAGAAATACATATACATATAACAAAATTGACTTTAAAATCCACACCAATGCAAATTATTCATATCTATATCATATCCCCCTTTAAATGTAAAAGAACATTTATAAACAGTATTTGGGAACATGGGGGTAGTTTTTTCTCTCCAAACTGCTTCCTGCTGAATGGGGGCATCGTTAATTAGGTCTTTTATGGTATAACCTGTGTGCCAGGGCCATCTCAGTTGGCAGTTGAGTGAAGTAATTTTTTGAGGGTGTTTACTGCAACCTTTCAGGAGGGCGTGGTCTATCATACCAAATTGGGATAGAAGAAATCCATAGGGTCTCATCCTCTGTGAAAACAAAAGAAGGACTTTTCCAAAGCGTCATAACCTTAGATCCAAATTCTGAAATCGTAATACCCTTATATCCATTCTGGTTTAGCTTGGCAGCCCATATAATGAAATATCTCTCTGTAGTTAGCTCCTATTTTTTTTTAAAGAAAACACAATAATACAAAGAATCCAGAATCTCTGTGAATTTTCCATTTTTACGTGGCTTATTTTTCTTTATTTTTTTTTAATCTCTTAACTATGTACTATGTCTCTTTAAAGACTTTGGCCTTTTTTTAAAACCATTTACTTTATACTCTATATTCTTATTCTCCTCTCTTTCAAGCCTACGTACATTCATCCAACATTGTGACTCATTTAGTGGTCTTTTATGTCTGAATCTGTTCCATTGTGAACCTGTAATTCTTTACTATCCAGGAGCACTTCTTAAAATGTTAATCACTTCTTAAAAACTTAAGTTGCACAATGTACAGGTAATACAGCACCGCCTGTGTCCTGCCCAGTAGAACCTTAACTGCGCTGTCATTACAGTAATTATGGTAGTTCCTGCCTGAGACCAGCACAGTTCAGCATGGTGGAGCTGAGCCACTCCTGCCTCAGAGCCATTTGGTGCTCCTGAGCCATGCAGAGTTCCAGGCACACAGCAGTCCACATTGCCATCAAGCAAGCCATAGCACTTTACTCCAAATGCTCCATACAAAAGCTCTGTCTCCCGCAGGAGCCAGACAGAGACCGCAATGGTGGCATAGCCCAGGAAGCTGTGCTTTAAAATGACACAGTGTTTTTTCTGCTGCTGTTGCCAAATCAGGAAATCTCTCTACAGCATGCCACCAACAAACCGCAAAAATCTGTGTTAAACTCTGTTTTTTTTTTTTTTTCTGTTTAAAATTAAGCTCTCTCAAGTTTTTAAGTGGATTTAGCCCATCATGTCTGGGCGCCACCTGTAGTAATAAGGAGCTCTGGTAAGAAAGAGCGGCAGTGATGTGGGAGTGTCATATATCAATCTGTTGATTTCATTGGTTAAGAAATAAATAAACTGCTTGGCCCTGATTGGTTAGAACATAGGTGGGTGGAGTAAACAGAACAAAATGCTGGGAGGAAGAGGAAGTGAGCTCAGACTTCACACAGCTCCTCTCAGAGCAAGACACACGCGATGAAGCTCCGACCCAGAATGGACGTAGGCTAGAATCTTCCCGGTAAGCGCACCTTGGGGTGCTTACACACATTATTAGAAATGGGCTAGTCCAGGTGCGAGAGTTAGCCTACAAGAAGCTAGATAGAAATGGGTCAAGCAGTGCTTAATTGAATACAGTTTGTGTGTTGTTATTTCGGGCATGAGCTAGCCAGGTGGCTGGGGTGCTGGGGACACAGCCCTGCTGCTCCTATTTCAACAACATTTGAAACATCACACTGTCCAAGTACAATTTAAAGAGTAATGCTGAATGTTTAACATGCCAAACAGTTTATTTAAAGGCATAAAATATTACCATAACACTTGACAATACTTACATATTCATTCAGAGTTAAATCCACTTCTCTTTTTCTCAGCAAAAATTGTCACTTTTAAGTTGGTGCCATAATTTTTTTGTGTGTGTTTTTCCATGTGTGTTACTGTGAATGAGTGTACAAATGTAGGCAAAGCTTTATTTATGTTACATTAATCTGTCCTTGGTAAAGCAGGAGTCCAAAGTCTCCCAGGGCATAGTTTACCAGACATAGTGTGTCACTGGTTAGAATTTTTGGGAAGTACTTGAGGTTTGCCAGAAAACAGCTGTTTTAATAAATTTAAATACCTACTCAATCACATTACATACAATTTTAGCATTTAGTAAAAAAAACTCAATCTAGCATAATCACCACCAAGTCATTACTAGATATGAAGGCAAATTATTTTGAAAATTACTAAGAAGGTTATGAAGTACAATGTCCTTTAGATTATCAGAATTTTAAAATGGCAATGAGATCAGGAGACCATTCCTCAAACTGCAATAGGTTACATTTAGAAAGTAACACAGAGTGATGACTTGACAAATCAGTTAAATTTTACCATATTCTGATTTTATTCATGTTCCTAAGTGATACGATATATGATGATAGCAAATCAACCCCTCACTGATCCATTTTACATGAACGATGATAATATGAACTTACTGACTTAATAAACTTGTGTTTAAACACCGATGATACTTGTTTCCACCTCCCTCTGAGGTAGGTGCTGCACCTTCAGTGTAATCATTGAGCAGTTATTGAACATGATACAGCTGTTGGGGCATGGTCTTAATTGGAATTTGTGTTTTTCCAGTTTAAGTCACTATAACATAAATGTTGGCACCTATGAGCCTTAATGTATTCAACACTTTTGGTATTTAATTGGGAAATATATAATCTAATCATTAAGGGGGTATAATATTCTGTGTGGAATTACTGCTTCTTGATAAATGAGTATTCACTTTCAGGAAACATCTACTTACCATTTGAAGTATGTGGACTAATGTATAAGTACACTAGTATTTTCTTATTTTTTCTTTCATAAGAGATAGGATTTATTACTTTCATAAAATTGAGTGTACTCAAAATATTCTACATCTTCATTCTCTTTTAATCCTTTTCTTTCTCTTTTTGTTTATTATTATTTCTGGTACTACTAGAGGAGGTAGATGCTACTTTTGACTTGAGAATTGATTGAATAGTCAATTCTAAGGTTTATTTATTTCCTAAAAGACTGTGTTACTTTCAAAATGAAGTCATTTGATTTCAGTTTAGGGTATGATCCCTTAATTGCACTGCTATTTTATAATTCTGATAATCAGAAGAGATGTTTTTCTTAATGACTTTCTTAGCAAATTTTCTTAGTAATTTGTCTAACTATTCTTCATATATCCATGAAAGACTTGGAGATTATGTTAGATAATACAAGAAATTTCTCAAGCACACTGAAGCTCTGTGGCACCTGATATAATTTTGAAATGCAATAAAGTACATGTAGCTGTTGATTTTGATTCATTATGTGATCGACCAAAGACAGTGACAGGCATAAATGTCATTTGAAAATGGTAACTGATGCAAAGAAAACCAGGAAGCTTTACAGTAAGGATTATTTGCAAAATTCTCTATGTAACAGATGGAGACTAGTACAAAAAACTCAAACCAATCAAAATGCAGAGTTGTGTAGCCCAGTCCCAAAGGATAAATGTACAAATCACTCCTGAAACTAAAGCTAGGGGCACATTTCAGGAAAGCGGTTGGAAAGACTGTAAGAAAAATTAGGGAATTTCTTATGAGATTGTATCCTAGAAAGGTCAGAAGCTAAACTCATACAGTTTCACAGGAATGCTGTAACATGACCTGAACAAGGATGGCAGCAATAGATATGTCAAGATGGACAAGGGAGACGCCCACATGGTTTCAAATCTACGGTGATTACAAACAATGAAGAAATGCTAAGAACTGGTGAAACAGTCTTCCCTGAGGAAGATTACACCAGATATTTATCTGAACCAAAGTATTATTCTTGAAAACATATGTATTGTCATTATATATTTAGGAATATATACAAACATACATACATATGTAACAACAAATAATGAAGGTGACATTAAAAAGAAATCAAGGACAGGTATAAGGAAGAAAGGGAAAGGAAAATGAATTTTTTAAAAAGTGAATTTTTAAAAAAGAAGTATAAATTGATTAAGTAGTAGTCATATGTGATTACAACTTTTATCTCTCCACATTTAAGGATGATCACTGCACACTACTGTAGTTCTGATTCTCATCATAGTGACTGATTATTTGAAATGCTGTGGTGCATTTTAAAGACCGTCAAAGGCTCCTTTTGCGGAGTCAGCTTCAAATGCGTTGGTTGTAAAGTATAGGCCACAGACTGAGGTCCATAAACACAGGAAAATGAATCAAGCTAGAGCACAAGGCAATCTTGCTATGTTTCTTAACTGATTTTTGCAGATTTATTCAAGCCATGTAATTAAATTTATGGAGTCCAGAAAATCACTAATGAGTGTCCCAGATGAATGAACTGGTCAATTGAACAGCTATCATTTGTGATGATGAAACATATTTTTAAATTTTCACCTTGTGTAGTGGTATATTATTTGTATTTTAATAAATAAACTTTTCCTGAAGACCAGAAGAAATGCTAAAGCCACTGGAGGTCAGGTAATGGTGGCACACAACTTTAATCCCAGGATCTGAGAGATAGAGGCAGGTGACTGTGAGTTCAAGGCCACTCTGGGCCACACAAGAATAATGTATAAACAAATCCAGGTGGTGGTGCCTCACCTTTAATCCCAGTGTGTTGTAAGGAGGCCATTTGTTAGTTCCCTGCTGCCCAGCATTTCAGACCCAAAGTAATAACACAAAAACTACATTATTTAAATCACTGCTTGGCCTATTAACTCTAGATTTTTATTGGCTAACTTTTACATATTAATTAAACCCATTTCTATTAATCTGTGTATCGTCACATGGCTGTGGCTTGCCGGCTAAAGTTCCAGCATCTGTCTCCTCTGGGGCTACAAGGCTTCTCTCTGATTCTGCCTCCTTTCTCCCAGCATTTAGTTTAGTTTTCCCACCTACCTAAATTCTGTGCTATCAACAGGTCAAGGCAGTTTCTTTATTCACCAATGGTATTCACAACATACAGAAGCGAATCCCACATCACATACTAGGGAGCCATGTCTTTATTCCCAACACTAGGGAAAATAAAAAGAGAGGAGAGACTTCATTTAGTTTGTGGTTGCCCAGCCTTGGTAGAGGTAAGACTTCTTTAGTGGCTTGGCTGCATTACTTTTCTGATTTTCGGGTTGACTTAGTTATTAAAATACAAAAATGTACCACCATAACTTCAAAAGAGAAAAATCTTGACAAATAATCTATAGATTTCTCAAAAGTGAATTTATCCCCAGTATGCAAGCAAATCCACTAGATTTGCTGCTGAAATTCAAGGCCTTTTATTAATTCATCAAACGAAGAGAAATACTGGGTTAATAATGCATTATAAAGATTTCTTGAAACTGACTCACTTCTATACAATTGGCAAGTTATATTTTAAAATGTATCTACTCAGCACCTACACGCTAGTGAATTTGTCAGTGGTTGAGAATGTGCTGAGTCTAAGGAGAGGGGTTACTGGTTCTTCTATAGGTCTGGCCCTTCGCTCTCAATTACAGTTTACCTAATACTGAATTTTGGCATGTTCTCTGTGGAAATACTTGAAGATCCTTCCCCCATTTGTGTGAAATTTATTCGTATGGGTAAAAATTGTCACAATCATTACATGAAGCTAATAATTGTTTTGCATAATTGTTTCAATAGCTGTTTCAAAGAATTGTAATGGCATATAAACTCACATTTCTGCTTCTTCATTTTATATTCTCAGGTCATCCTATTATATGATTTGGGAGAGATAGGTCCTTGTGTTGTTGACATATTTAGGATGTTACTGATTGTTTAAATTCAGGTGACATGATGCTTTCTTAACTGAGGACTGTTGGTTTCTTACCTCACTGGCAAGTTTACTACATCATTCTGATAGAAAGATAACTATCTTTTGATGATATAAGCCAACTTCTGAAAGTAAACTAATAGTGAATAATACTTCTACTTTAAGGTATTACTGATTATATTTTCTTAAACGTAATTAGACATATTATATTATTGTACAAAGCAAACTATCATATAAAGCAGTGCAAGAGTCGTGATTTCTAAAGTCACTTCATTTCCTTTCAAAGGGCATCTTCTAACATCATTAGACTAGCAAGAGGAAAAAGATAATTTACTATACTATTTAGCCAACATGTAGATCATTGTACTTTCCAAAGTTGGTGCCAGATTTATGAAGCCTAGAAAAAAGTCAATTAGTTTTACCATTTCTAAATAATATGGACATTGCTATGATTTTCATATCTCCATTAAAGTACTACAGAAAATACTACAAGTGCATCCAAGCTTCTTCTAGTCAGTCAATCTGTCATCTCAGTAAGCATGGCTATCTGTTTTGTTGTTTTCAGTGCCTGTGTGATATGCCCACACCATCTGCCAGCTTCCATTTACAGCTATTTAAGCCCCTTTGCTGGATATGCATTACGCAATTTGATCACTATAAGTCAGTGTGTTTGTGAAAACCCAAACTGCTTTTGCTGAACTAATATATGCATAATGGTTGTTGAATTAGGCTTGAGAACTTATGATGCTGCTATGATGACTTCCTTTGGACACAGCTTCTAAAATCTTTTCAACTGATGTATTGTACTGCAAGTATGCAATGGAAGACATTCTTTTTTTTTTTTAACTGTGTAGAATGTGAGGATTTGCCTGCTGTGAATTTTTTTGGAATTACTGTTTTTTTTTGTTTGTTTGTTTGTTTTTGGTTTTTTTTTTCGACAGGGATTCTCTGTGTTGCTTTGGAGCCTTTCTGGAACTCAGAGAGATCCCCCTGCCTCTGCCTCCCACGTGCTTGGACTAAAGACATGTGCTACCACCGCCAGACAGCATTTCTTTCTCATTCTGAACTCAGATCCCCTAAAACACTGTATTCTGTTTGTATGGTGAATATTACTAGTGTTTTGTCTTAACAATATGTATACAACTCTTAACCCCAATATCAGCATGAAACATCTCAGATCTCATCACACAGTCATATTATATTACTGCTGTTGATAACTGTGAGTCCATGAGATTCTCACATAAAATCATACGTTTTTTTTTCTTCTCAACTAATGTGAATATATATTTTTGTTTGGTTGACAAATAATGAATAGTAATAAGCATTTGCATTAATGTGTGAATTTTCTGTTTATTTTATTCTTCTACAAGAGATGGGAAAAGAAGTACTTACAAAACAAATGTACTTCTTGAGAAAAAGTGCTATGTTTGTAGATAGGCTTGTGGGTGTGCTGATGCTGAATGAGTGCACATATTAGAAAAAAGGAAGAGGCAAAATACCTGTCAAATAAATATCAAGCATCTGGACCTACACTTGTGGGTATAGACAGTAATAGGGAAGAGGAATCTCTGCCAGTGTTAAGTCCTCGATGATATTGATTTTATGTGATTAATTTTTAAGGTACATTTCTTCAGTCTTGACTCTACATTCTACTGTAATACATACTTTTCCAGTGATTGACCCTGTTCAAATCACTTCAACACCGTGATTGAAATCTTAGTAACTATATTTTTACTGATTTAAAGCTTAACAATACCCCAAGGCAATAGATAAGTGGTTGTTGTTTTTCTTTAGTAACACCATTTTTCTTCTATTTTATTATTATGTCTATTTCTTCTTTTGTTGAAAATAGATTTTTTTCTATATTACATATTCTGGTTATGGTTTCTCCTCCACCAACTCCTCTGAGTTCCTGCACATCATTTCTACCAATGGCTCCATGCCCTTTCTATTTCCCATTAGAAAACAAATATCTATCTAAGCAATAATAATAAAATTAAATTAAAAAGTGGAAAAGGACAAAACAATGAACAGAAGAAAGAGATAAACACACACACACACACACACACACAGAGAGAGAGAGAGAGAGAGAGAGAGAGAGAGAGAGAGAGAGAGGAACACATAATAACCTAAATAATTTTTCATGTTATAAATATAGAAATCAAGCATCATCTGAAGATTCTGTTGTTGTTGTTGTTGTTGTTGGTGGTGGTGGTGGTGGTGGTGTGTGTGTGTGTGTTTTCTTTTACTCTTTGGCTCTTTGGGGAACCCTCCACCCAACTCCCAAATAATGACATGGAGACTTTTTAAAATTATTGCTTGGCCTTAACTTGGCTTATTTCTAATTAGCTTTTCTTAACATAAATTATCTTACCTACCTTTTAATTTTGGTGTTTTACCTTTCTCTCTTTCTGTATATGCTTTCTTCGCTTTTTATTCCATGTCTGACTGTATGTCTGGGTAGCTGGTCTCTGATGTCCCCCTCTCCTTCTCTTTTTCATGCTCTTCCTTCTCTTTTGTCTCTCTATTCTCTCTGCCCACCAGACCCACCTATTTCTCTCTTCTGCCTTGCTATTGGCCATTCAGTTCTTTATTAGAAGAGTCATGTGTTTCACACAAAGAAGTAACACAGCTTCACCAAGTTAAACAAATTCAACATAAAATAATGCAACACATCTTTGCATTATTAAACTAATATCCCACAACATAAACAAATGTGACACATATTCAACTAAGATTCCACAAAAAGTTTATTTTTTAAAAACTAGGAAAGGTGTCTTCCTGAGTTATGAGAAGCAAATCCACACAAAAAGTGATGTTGTTTCTCTCAGTTGATTGTTGTGGATTTGTTGCTTCAGGGATGTAAGCTAGTGGTCAGAATAATACACAAAGATTCGCTTACCTGTAGACATGAAGTCACAATAAGACAATTGCATGTAACTTCCTTTTAAATTCAATTAGTTTTCCAGAACCAAAAACTCAAGCAAATATTGGCTAAGATTGGTGAGACTGCTTTATGAGACTGACTCTTTATTATTCTATGGCTCTGGGAACAAGAAATGAACTATATTGTACAAGATAAAAACCAGAATTAACAGAGAATTAGGGTTACATCAGAATGAATTTAAAACTAGCACTCAAAACAGAAAAAAGTATCACGTTTAATTTTTTTCAGATGTTTATTACAGAACAAAAATATACATTTGTATTAAGAATTCTTTCCTTCTCAAGGTAGAAGTTCTTTAATGGTTTGTTTAAAATTGTTTTGCTATAATAAGATTTATAAACAAAATGTATGGTTATATGACAACTGTATATGTCTGAGGCTGAGAGAGTCACAGGGGGTGACAACTAGTGTCCAGATGTCAAGGCAACAGAGGAGTGATTCTCTGATCGAGGTTAAACCTTTCCATTCAAGGCCTGCAGGACCATCGATTATGGAAACTGCTGCTCATATTTGCTAAGGCAGCTTAGTGTCTCCCCAATACCTTCATTGTTGTGTGTAATCCCATGTGCTGTGTATGTGTATTCTCATGATTGCGTCTTAGTCTTATGGGTACATAAATCTGTGGGTGGTCAGTAAGATTTCATTTAATTGTATAATTTTAATATATAGAAAATATACTAGAACATGCTTCATAACTATTGTCTCATGAACACTGTAGACCCTTCAGTCCCTTTGTCCCTTTTGTTCAGACTAACTGTACATAAAAAGCTCACTTTTACTTCTGAGTAAGTTCAAACTAGACTACAGTCTTTTTGTGAACAGGTCATGAGGTTAGAACTTTACAGTTATGCATAAGGTCAAAGTTACAGGTAACCAAGGTTGCTACACAAAGCAATCTCAAAAAGCATACCAATGTTTTGCTTTCCAAGTCTAGATGATAAAAGATCTAAGGACACTGTATTACTGGTCTCTGATTACAGTCTTACTCCTGAAAACTTGAAACCTTGTGTTTCCATGGTGAATGGCTGGTCTCCCTATTGCTTAACCTAGAAATGTGATTTGACCAGTTTTGAGAGGTAACTCTTAGAATTTTTTAATTGTTTCAAGTCTTGTGTGGGTGAGAGAGTTCTTAAACTAGAGGAGAAAAATCTAGGAGGAATTACAATTAGGACAGGAAAATTAGAATAGTGGAGAAATATAAAAAGAATGGTTTGGAACAGCATGGTGTGAGACAGTGCATTCACCTTAGATACCCTATGAGCCTTTCAGTTGCTGTAGCATCCCGTTTGAACTCTGAAGAGGAAGTGAGGAGTGGATACCAAAGGCCCTTGTTATATATGTAGTAGCATAATTTTTAAAGGTGTTTTTTAAGTAGTGCCTATGTTTCTGAAAATACTGGGCACAAATTTGTATTTCTATTATTGCTGATACTTTATAGCAATATGAAATACATGGTCCTCTGCTACTTAAATAATGGAAGTGCAGACGATGACAAACCACTGACAGCTCACTCTCTTTCACTGTCTTTCATCTTCGACCTGGAACACTCAGCGTTCTTAGTATGGGCTTTTCTGTTCAGCTAGCTATCACTTGAGATATTAGAAATGAGAGTTTGAATTGCTGTGTCTAAAACAAGTGTACCATTTGTCTAATAGTAACCGTTTCCTATGTCAAAATCTAGCAAACAATAAATTTAAATTATGTTTCTTGGTTAAAAATACATAATTTTGTAAAGTTGGCTTCATTTTTTAATCCCTGACTAAGAATTATGGGCAACTAATGCCTGCCAAAAGTGGAGATTTGACTTTCTTGAGGGATGAACCCATGGAATTGGTTATACGATACAAAGCAATTAGCCTCGAAATCTTATATACATATTCTTTCTCTCTTTTCTTTGGAATATTGACGAAATATTGAACTTAGCAATGTTAATGTAAAAGTCCTAAAATAAAGTGGCTGAAACTTAATTTCTTGAGTCCATTTTTTTTTTTGTGGCTTTGGAAAGTAAATTCTCACACCAGAATAATGTACCCAGGATATCACATGATATACCCAGATGAAATTGTTACATTTTTAATGATACACTCTTCAAATCCAGTGTTATTATGCCATAGAGAATCATACATTCAATAAATGCACCTGATTTGTAGGTGTGAGACAACCGCTCCTGCCCTTATAACAATAAAGTAGCTTAGCAAGTTGAAAATTCAACCTGTGGTAGGAAATACAAGAAAAAAATAGAAAAAAGTCAGAACAGATTCTGAAAAACAAAAAGACAAGACACATGAGTTCAGACAAATCCTATGTCCTTTAAATATTGGAAGTACAGTCAAGCAAGATACAAATTGAAGAACCTCTTATAGCCATGTTTATTTCTTGAACACAAATTAAAAAGCTACTTCAACATTCTGAAGTTATTCAGTGAATCAACCAATTTTCATATGTCAAGTCATATGAAATTGATAGAAACCACTCATCTCAATTTATAGAAACCAGTATTATTTGTCAAGATTAAACTTTTTACTAATACATTATTCAAACTGGACTCTCTGAACATGGCGGAAAATGAGGGCTGCTGAGAAGCCAAGGACAATGGCACCGGGTTTTGATCTTACTGCATTGTACTGGCTTGGTAGGAGTCTAGTCTGTTTGGATGCTCACCTTCCAAGACCTGGATGGAGGGGGGGAGGACCTTGGACTTCCCACAGGGCAGGAAATCCTGACTGCTCTTTGGACTGGAGAGGGAGAGGGAGGGGAGTTGGAGGGTGGGAAGTGGGGGAGGGGAAGGGAAAAGGGAGGCAGGGAGGAGGCTGAAATTTTTTTTTAGATGGTGTAAATGAATATTTTATTAAATATAGCTACTTTGTTTAGAATATTATCTGGCACTTGGTCATATGCAGTGAATAGTGTTTTGTTGTTGTTGTTGTTGTTGTTTTGTTTTTTTATTGAGAAAAGTAAAAAAAGAAAAAGTTTCCGCCTCCTCCCAGCCTCCCATTTCCCTCCCCCTCCTCCCACCTTTCTCCCCCTCCTCCCACTCTTCTCCCCCTCCCCCCACTCCTCTCCCCCTCCCTCTCCAGCTGGACTGTGACTGAAAGAGCATGGGATAAAACCGGACTCTCTGATCATGCCAAACAATGAAGGCTGATGAGAAGCCAAGGACAATGGCACGGGGTTTTGATCCTACTTCATTTTCTGGCTTTGTGGGAGCCTAGCCAGTTTGGATGTTCACCTTCCTAGACATGGACAGAGCGGGGAGGACCTTGGACTTTCCATAGGGCAGGGAACCCTGACTGAAGCTTAATTTTTTTTTTTTTTTTGGTTTTTCAAGACAGGGAAATTTTTAATAAAAAAAGTAATATATGTAACTTAGGAAAAAACACCTAGTACCCCATACATAGAAAAAAATATAAAAACAAAAAAGTGACTTTAGTATATCTTTCTTAATTTGTGCAAAACTAACAGCATTTAGTTTCCATTTCAATAGCAACAAAACATTATGTAATTTTAGAAGAAAACACAGAAGAACACAGAAAAATAAATTTTAACAACAGAGATTTTGAAAAAAACTGACTGTATGTAAGAACTTTAAGCAAACACAGGATAGGAATGTAATAGTTTAATGTACTCTCCCAAACAAGGATATAATTTTTTAGTGAATAACAGGAAGGACTAGAATTTTCAGTGACAAAACTTGAACTAACCAAAATTTAATGTTTATGACTTCAAATTAATATAAAGTACACAGTGTATAAGCAAATGTGGAAGAGAGAAATGTTTTGGCGAAGGTTCCCAGACAAATGAAAACAAAATAGAATCATAATACTAGCTCATGAATTTGTTAATTTATCCTAACGTGACTTTATTTATTCTCTATAAATATCTATATTAATATGATATATTATTCAAACCGAAGAGATTAATGCTCAAAAATGATAGATAAACTTGACCATATTTGACTTCATTCTTTGATTTTGTTTCCATTGTTATCACTCTCCCCTTTTTTTCTTTGTCATCCTGTAATAATTTGTACAGGCCATCCTACCTAAACTATGGACCCTTTATTTTTTTTCATGGTTACCACTATTCCTAATCTTTACTCGTTTTTGTAGTCCTGAAAGCTCTACATGCCAGTGGTAGGTTTGAGGCTTTGTCACCATTTCCTCACAATTAGGGTCATATTTACTGTCTCAGTATTTTTCTAAGGACAGATTATTGATGAGCTACTGGTGTCTATAATGATCATATGGCAACATTCATGCTTCTTTGTTCTCTAGTTTAAACTACAGGGTCTTTTGACCATGGAGTCATCATGAATCCTACTCATCAAAGTATGCTCAAAGTTAAATTAAATTCCAAGGAAAGAAAATTATTAAAAAAATACATGGGAACTAAGAACTTAATAAAATAGCATGTTGAATACTGAATCACACTCCAGTAGATTTCTAAGATGGCTATTTTCCTTGATTCTTTCTAATTTGTCTGAAATTTTAATAAGAGATATTTGTTTTTTTCTCATTTGCTAAAGAATTCTATATTTACTATAAATTTGTAGAGGTTTGGATAATAATTGTCCTGTAGCCTCATATTGTTCGGGGAGGTTTCTGTCTCTCCCAGGTGCCAATCTGTTGTGGGAGGTCGTTTGTTTGTTCCCTACTGCCCAGACCACAAAATAATCTCACAGAAACTATGTTACTTAAATCACTGCTCGGCCAATCACTTAAGTGTATTACTAGCTAGCTCATATCTTTGGTTAATCCATTTTTATTATTTTATGTTTTACTATGAGGTTCGTGGCCTACTGGCAAGGTATTGGCTAATGGTTCTTTCTCCTCTGGTGGGTCCATAGTGTCTCCCTGACTCTGCCTTCTTTCTACCAGCATTCAGTTTAGTTTTCCCAACCTAGCTTTATTCTACCCTATGACATACCAAAGCATTTTCTTGCCCAAATGGTTAGCAGACTGTGTAAGAAGCCTCTTTAGTGCCCATCATCCTCTTGAAGTAGATTGGTGCTGCCAGGAGCATATGAGTCTCATTGTCATGAAAAGACCTAATTTATTTTTCTTTTTTGCTTTTTCCAAGATAGGGTTTCTTTGTGTGACTTTGGTGCCTGTCTTGAAACTAGCTCTTGTAGAGCAGGCTGGCCTTGAACTCACAGAGATCTGCCTGCCTCTGCCTCCCGAGTCCTGGAATTTAAGGTGTGTGCAACCACTGCCCCATAAAGACCTAAGTTATTAAAACATTTTAAATACCATATTTTTGTAGTTTTTGAAAGATCTGAAGAATATCTATCCATCTGTAATACATCTTTATAAATCTCAAAAACCTAACATGACTACAAGCTTGACTATTATAGATGACTCTTTATTAACCTAGGTTTCTTAATTATGCATTATATTTTCAAATGAGCTATACAAACAGAATACTTTAACCAAGAGCATAAATATACATATTAAAAAATTGACCTTAAATTTGTATCAATAAACCAGGATCCATAGCAATACAAAGTATCCATCTCTATAGCATCATATACTGGCATATTTGACTCTAGTTGACAGAACTCTGTGGAATATTAGGAAGTGTGGCCTCATTGGAGAAGGTGTGTCACCAGGGCTGGGCTTTCACATTTCAAAAAACCATCTAACACCATGCTCAGTGTGCCATTCTCTGCCTGTTGCTTGTTGTCCAAAATCTGAATACTCACCTGTTTCTTCATCTATGCTTTTGCTACATACTCATGGACTCTAACTCTCTGAAACTGTAAGTCCAATCAAACATTGTCTTTTATAAATTTCCTTGTTTTGCACAGTGATAGAAAAGTAACTGAGACCCTTGTGAATACTTATTTCATGTTATCTCTGATTTTAGTCAAAGATAACTTTTAATTTCTTTATTACTAATTCACTACTTAATATTATAAGGGTTATCTGAATTAAAAATACAGACATTTACAGTATTATTATTTCAAATATTGTTTGAGATTCATATATGCATATAGTGAGTTGATCAAATTCACCCTCCTTCACACCAACCAATTCCTTGTACTACAAATGTTCTTTTCCTCCAAACTTCATGTGAACTTTCTTTAAAACCCACTGATTCCACTTAGTATTGCTTTTATGTACATGGATATGGGACATTCTACTGGAGCAAACAGGTTGCAATATTACCTCGGCCAGAGGTAGAATTTTATGTCTCTGCATCACGTTCTGTGCTGGGAATTTTGTGGTGTGGATCATGTGTAGGTCTTATGAATGTAGTCACAATTGATATGATTTCTGTGTACAAGGCAGTGTTTTTATAGGACGAGAACTCAAGAACAATGGCAATGGGTTTTTGATCCTACTGCACGTACTGGCATTGTGGGAGCATAAGCAGTTTGGATGCTCACCTTACTAGACCTGGATAGAGGTGGGTGGTCCTTGGACTTCCCACAGGGCAGGGAACCCTGATTGCTCTTTGGGCTGACAAGGGAGGGGGACTTGATCGGGGGAGGGGGAGGGAAATGAGAGACGGTGGTGGGGAAGAGACAGAAATCTTAAATAAATAAATAAATGAAACAAATGAATTGAGTTGTTTCTAATAAGGTCAGTATATTTTATTTCCAGCTCAGTGAATCAGTTAGGAATGTGGTTCAATTATTAGGTAACCATAGAAATGACTCAGGGAACTTGATTATATATGCATTTTAATTTTACTGCTATGGTTTTCTTACAAACAGAAAATAAAATAATAGCCATGGCTGTTTACTCTACTCTCCCAATAGCTGCATTCTCTGCTTTCTGTCTAACATACCAGCCTACATTTTTATCATCTTCTCTTCATCTTCTACATATTAATGTTTCAAATATGAAAAATTTGACTTTCTACATAAAATAAGCAAGCTGTTTTTCTTTATATAAAGGTTTGTTTAATTGGAACTAGAAAAGTCAGGGTACAGATAACTTATTCTAATACTCATTATTTGTCACCCATTACCTGAGATTGAAGATATTGAGAGCTAGGTAATTATACATTATACTACAGTGTCAAACATAAACCTTTTTAGCCTACTTTTACTCTCTTGTCTCTCCTAGTTTGTGCTTACCTCTCTCACACTCTATCAATTATCTATCTATCTATCTATCTATCTATCTATCTATCTATCTATCTATCTATCTATCTATCTATCATCTATCTATGTTGAAATAGGAGCAGCGTGGTTGTGTCCTCCCCGCACCCGGCCGCCGGCATGGCTTAGCTTACGCCCCGAAATAATTACACGAAAACTGTAATCTTTTAAACACTGCTTGGCCCATTATTTCTAGTCTCTTCTTGGCTAACTCTCGCATCTGGACTAGCCCATTTCTTATAAAGTGTGTTGCACCCCAAGGTGCGCTTACCGGGGAGATTCTAGCCTACGTCCATCTTGGGTTGGTCGGAGCTTCATCGCGAGCATGCCTCAGAGAGCTGGGCCGTCCTGTCTGCCCGCTAGACAGGAGCGTCTGGCTTCTCTGAGCAGAGCTGCGTTCTCTGAGCTCACTTCCTCTTCCTGTCCACATACTATTCTGTTTACTCCTCCCACCTATGTTCTAACCAATTGGGCCAAGCAGTTTATTTATTGCTTATCCAATGAAATCAATAGATTGATATATGACACTCCCACATCATATCTATCCATCTATCTATCATCTATCTATCATATATTTAAATTATACATACATATATACATGCATATATACTCTTATTAAGTCCTTTTTATGGTTTTCAATCAATTTTTTGAAAAAAATTAAACACTATAATTACATAATATTTTCCTTTTCCTTTCCTCCCTCTGCCCTAACTTTCACTCATCCTTCCACATGATGCCAGTGATCTTTCTAGAACAGTGGTTATCAATCTGTGGCTCATGATTTCTTGGTAAAACTTTGTCTCCAAAAATATTTGCATTATAATTCATAACAGTATAAAAATTATTGATATGATTAAGCAATGAAAATAATTGTATTGTTTTGGGTCACTGCAACATTAGTAACCATATTAAAGGGTCTCAACACCAGAAAAATTGAAAAACATTGTTCTAGAATTTAATATGTAGAAGGATCTAAAGAAGACACTCTTTTCTTGTGATATCTTTCCTGAATATACACAGGAAATAAATAATGATTTATATTTAAGCATTGGATAATGATTATCTTCAAAAGTCATTCAATCTTTCAATGGCTGAAAATAAAAAATCTTAACTGAAAACTTATATGGAGGATATGCTCTGTTTTAGTGATTTTTTTCTAATTCGTTTTTATTTTTGAGAATATAATTATAACATTTATCTCTTTCGTTCTCCTCTTAAAACCTTCCATATATTCTTCTTCTCTTTCAATTTTTTTGGTATCTCTTATCATTAATTGATATTTATCTTTATTTATTTATTTATTGCATTTATCTTTAGATATATACATGTACATTCCAAAATTAACATGCTTAGTCTGTATAATGTTATTTCTATGTTTGTTTCAGACCTAAGCATTTGATTTTAGATAGAAAATTGGTGTGTTTTCCCTGGGGAAGACATTTACCACTTTCAGAACTCCTTATTTGTCTGTAGTTTTTTTTATACTGTTGAGGCCCCATGAGTGTTGAGGACTAGCCAAAACAAAACAAAACAAAACAAAAAAAACCACCAACCCCCCCCCAAAAACAAACAAACAAACAAACAAACAAACAAACAAACAAACAAAAAAACACTTCTTTGCCAGGGTAGAGGCATGGAAAAAAAAACAATACAAACCACAACAGTATAGAGAGGGAGTATCAAAGATGATTCAGATCCTGAAATCACCATTGTTTATTTTCCACAGTTCTTATTCAAAACAAAAACAGGGGGATAAGGTTAAAAAAAAAGGCTTTGTTAACATGACAGCACTAAACTTCTCATTATCAGCATTTTATTGCCTAGGTAATAGGATGACTCAAGTCACGTACATGTAGTTACATAGGCAGAAAACACTTCCTCCCCAAGTGACCTCATAGTTACAGGGGAAGGAGCAGAGGTATTTGGCATATTCCCACCACCTGTGATGATGGCAAAGAGGTTACTTAACTTCAAAAGAGCCAGACGACCACATCCTGTGTTGGAAGTGCAAATTGGACCTGTTAGTTTCTCAAATACTCTGACCCCCAGACCATGATGAGAAATGGGCCTGCATTTCCCAAACATGAGCTTCCCCCATCCACTTTCATATGTCTAAAGGTATCATCCATATTCAGCTCACATTTTGGCAGTCATGTTGATGAGACTTTATGGGTATAATTTATGATATTATAAGAATACACAATCTTACAGCACACTCCCTGATCTTCTGGTTCTTACAATTTCCCCCATTTCGTTTTCTTGAATTTAACCTGAGCTGTAGAAGCAGGGATGTCTTTTAAATATATCCCTTTCTTCTGAGCTTCATAATTCTACATTTTGATTGGTTGTGGTTTTCTGAACTGTTCTCTATGTGTTAAGAGAAGTTTTCTTGGTAAGGGTCCCCATATAACTTTAGACACAAAGACAATCTTTGGATGTTCACTAGGGATTATACTGGTTTAGTGAAATAGAAGGTGTAAGTTATACTTCAATATTTGTAACTTCAACACTATGAAGATTAGATTTTCAGTACCAGACCTGATCAACTTGTTTTACAAATTCCTAATAAACACTGTGTTCTATAACCTTCCCAAGTAATACCACTTTATGGGAGAAAGTGTTCAAATAGATGAATTATAGGAACTGTTTCTTTATTCAATCCATTGTATGGTGTATCTGTACTTTTTAATGATAATTCATTCAGAAAATTACATGGGATAGAAAGTTAAGAGATTTTAATTTTCTATTTGTTGTTATTAGTCTTTGTCATTGCACTCTTTATAATTAATAATAATATACTATTATATATTCTAATGTTATTCCTTGTATATTCTAATATTATTCTAAAATAATATGTTATTTTAATAATGTTACTTTCAATAAAAGAAGATATTATAATTACATATTTTTACAATTTAATAGTTTACTAATCCTTCCTTTGATAACATGAGTTGAGGAGTATTCTACACTATGTCCATTCTATAGGCAAAAGTCAAGTAAATTTTTATGGCGTTTAAGTTTATATTCATTAGTGTTACAAAAAATTCTATAGTAAACATCTTTGTTCAATAAATTTTAATAATAGATCTATAGTTATTTCCTTTTAAATAAGTATATAAGATATTTCTGAGAAATATGTAGATAAATATGGATATATTGGTGAATGAAAGAACTTAGTATCAAAATTAAGTTCATAACTACTTAGTTATGAAAACTCAGTTTTTTGTAATTATGATTTTTGGCAAAAATCAGGAAATATAATTTTGTTAAAGTCAAATCATAGAATTAGCAATCAATCATTTTCATTTAAATTTATTTACTCTTAATTATTTTATAAACATTCTAATTTGTTTTTATGGTATTTAATATTTAAAACGTGTAATTATCTCCAGTTTTGTTTCAAAGTAGTATTGGCAAACAGAATTTTCTGGCATTGTTATTCATCTAGGAAGTCAGTATTTCAGAAATACACAAAGAGGCAGCAATTCCTGGGCATGAGATCATATTGTATATTACTATTTATTTTGTAAATTCACATTTGTGAAAAGAAAATATTTCAGTAAATATTCATTCTATTACGTGTTAAAAAATTCCTTCGATGAGGCCACTCAAAGAAATCGAATCAGACCATATTAAAACATATCAAAAGCCCATGTTTAATAAATGCCGCACTCTCGGGTGGCCAGGAGAGCATGGCAAGGGAGAGAGAGAATCAGAGTGGAAATCCACTTAAACCCAAAACCACATATTCTCTTTCTGGCTCAAGCCTAAATAGCCTGGATCAGCGCTTGGCAGTCTAGAAGTTGGAGTCCAAGCACCTGGCAAGCTGAGAATTGAAGTCCAGAGGTAGAGTATGGCCCAAGGCAACTCTCAAGGTAAGGAACTTGAGATTGAACATTCTGCTCCACTGGACCTCCAATTGGCACCCCTAAGATGGGTACCAGGGACTGGGGTGATGCTTCCAATCATTATGAATATGTTAGAAATGTTTTCTAAACTGTATAGAGTGGTATATTTTTACATGAGACTTGATTCTCCTATATGCCTATCATTTCAACAAAATAAAAAAAACAAAAGATTTCTGCAATATGTTTATAATTATATGCATATTATTCTTTATTTCCACGCATGCATTTTATTTTCAACTAATCCACCCTCATTCTCTCGTCCAGTTCTTCTCTGTTGTTCCTCCACCCTTCAGCATCCATACTCCATGATGTTTATATTTACATATGAATATGGGTGCGGGACTGTTTACTGTAGCATTGGCACACTACTGCAGAGCCCATCTTTAAGGAAAGATGAGGTTCTTCAGGCATCAGTGAGCTGCCTGTAACTTCACATGTTAGAACTGGCACCTTGTGAGCCTTTCATTATCCAGGCTGTTGTATGGAATAGTTTGATTTTGTTCAGACCTTTTGTAGGCATCTACAACTATTAAGAATCTATTAGTGCAAATTCTGTCTGTCCAGAAGACACAGTTTCACAGCTCTCCTCCATGTCCTCTGACTCTTAAATTCTGTCCTCTGAAATTGTTCTGCTTCATCTTCAGCAACATGCTTTGAACATTGAGGGGATGTGGTATGAAATAGATACCCAACTTGGGAGAGAAATCGATGGTAACTTATTCTCTGTAATTTGATTTTCTTGGTTCTTTTTGTTTATATCTGTCAGCATCAAATGAAGCTTCACTCTGAGTGCCATGAACTAGACTAATGTAAATGCATACAGGTAAACATTCAGAAATCAGCTCTCTAGCATATCGGTTTTGAAAAGTGATAGCTGCATGTTGTCCCATAGGGAGTCTCATGCATCTTTTGCACACCAGGCATTACTTGTCTCTTAGTGACTGGGCCTTAATTAGAATCAGAAAGACTACTGGTTAGCCCCACCAGTATATCTGCACCACTATTGCACCAATGGTCATATCTTATCTTACAGAGTTCTCATAAAACATTAAAATATTTTAGAATTAAGTAAATATGAATGTTAAAAATTTTAATATAGGATCTAGTAGTAATCAGCTGTGAAAATGGGTAAGATCAATGGTGCAGGAGAATTGTGTGTATTCTGTCAGTCATGTTATAAATAAACGCTGATTGGCCAGGTAGAAAATATAGGCAGGAAAACCAGAAAGGAAGTAGAAATGATGTAATGAGAACAGGAGATTTCTGGGAAGGAGGAAGTTGATTCCTCCCACTCCTGCCCAGGCCACAGAAGCAGCAGGATGTGAGCTATCCCACTGAAAAAAGGTACTGAGCCACATGGCTAACATAGATCAGAACAATGGGTTAATCAAGATGTGAGAGTTAGCCAGTGAAAAGCTAGAGCTAAAGGGCCAATCAGCTTATAATTTATGGAGACCTATGTGTGGTTTTCTTTAGGGTTAAACAGTTGTGGGGTACAGGGTGGGACAGAAAACCCAAACAAGCAGGCCTGGTCCCTCCATGTTACAGATCAACACACTGTTTCCATTCTGAAAAGAGTTAGGAGGTTTTGAGAATAAACTTCTCACATTTTTAAATGCTCATGATATGATAAATTATTTATATAGATTAAATACTAAAGCAAACATAAATGTTGGGTTATTAATAATGATATTAAAATTAGACTGACTAGATGCAGTCATTAATACAGGAGGACAGATGAAATGATTAATAGATAGTAAAATGAATAGAAGGAGAAAGGAACAGATAAAATAGTAAGGCGATAAATTAAACACAAATATACTCAATAGGCATACAGGACATATGAGAAATGTATTCATCATGAAAAGCCATAGAGAAACACTGCTTCTGGTGAACGGGGTTTCAATTCATTCAATGTGACTCATATGAAAATGTTTCCTGACAAAGAAGGTGTGCTGCATGAGACTGGAAACTCATTGACAATTGACAGACTACACCTAAACTCTTCTCAAATGAAAATGAATAGGTAATGGAAGTAATAATATACGTAAAATATATAAATCCCAATTACTGTTTTTGAAAGTAGACACTTGGAAAAACATGAGAATTGTTTTTCAATATCAGGCACCAATAACAATTCATGACTCAATACTAACAAAACAAAGACAAGCATTTAATACTGAAATATTACTTGTTAACTGTGCTCAGAAGTTATTAGTTGGGGGTATTTAGTAAGAATATTGGTCTGTACTCAAACGACGTAAATAGAGAGCATTTGTTAAGTGGCATATGGTATAAAATTCTCCAACTCTCTTTGGTCATCAGTGATTTGTCCAACAAACTAGTAACTAAGATCTATGTTCCCTGCCAAGTCAACTCTTCCCGAAAAGATGATGAGCACCTGTTCTCTCCAGACAGGGAACTGACATTAAATAAGTAAACAGCATTCCCAACTGTAGATTCATGAACTAGTGATCTAGTTGGTATTATTTTGAGATATAGGACATACTTCTGGTTAGCAATATAGCTGACAAAGATCACATCCTGGGGGATCATATGAGTAGATTCCAGGATGAGTTAAGATCCAGTATTTCCTTGTAATCATACAATATTTCTGGCTCTTACACACTTTCCATGCCCTCTTTTCTACAGTAATCTCTGAACCTCCAGGGAAATGAGAATTTTATGGTTATCCCATTTAAGGTTGAGCAAAATACAGTGTCTCATTTTCTGCATGTTAGACATTGGGAGTTTCTATTGAAATCACTCGTGTTACAAAGAGAATCTTCTCAGATTAGTATTGAGAGTTAAATTGGTCTATTGATATGTGGTGGTTTGGATGAGATCCCAATGG
This sequence comes from Microtus obscurus, assembly GCA_963919715.1. Classification (NCBI taxonomy): domain Eukaryota; kingdom Metazoa; phylum Chordata; class Mammalia; order Rodentia; family Cricetidae; genus Microtus; species Microtus obscurus. The sequence goes on from CAWTZC010000308.1 coordinate 886,582, forward strand.
CTCATATATATTTGAATGCCTGCTTCTTAGAAAGTGTCCCTATTAAAAGTTGTAGCTTTCTTGGAGTAGGTTTGGCCTTGTTGTAAGAAGTATGACACTGGGGTGGGCTCTGAGGTTTCAGAGGCCCAAGCAAGGCCCAGTGGCTCTCTCTCACTTCGTGTTGTCTTACAATACAGATGTAAAATTATCTTTCCTTCTCCAATATCATGTCTATCTATGTTCCACCATGCTTCCTGCCATGACGATAATGGAATAAACCTTTGAATATATAAGGAGATTCAATTAAATATTTTCCTTTATAAGAATTACCATACTCATGATGCCTCTTCACAGCATTAGAAACCCCAATTAAGAAAGAATATATCAAGAAATCATCAGGATTAATTTAATACTACGTTTGTTTAGCAGTGTAATAGTAGCATTTTTTCCCCTAAGACCTATGACCTGTGTAATCATAGTTTCTACCCCCAGTAATGGTGCAGAATACACAAATCCTATGCAAATCAAAGTCAGACCAAAAAATATCATGAAGGTAGGAACTATGCATACAGTCTAACCAATGGCTGTGGAGTTATTTACAATTGTTAGCTTCTGGGAGAGCGAAAATAATTTTATTTAAGAATGTGGTCTCTAGTAAGTTTGAAGAATGCACAGTGTAATACCACATACTGAAGAACACGTGAGAAGCACAATTTCATCTTGAGGGATTTAAAGTAAGCAAAAATGTTAATGACACTGAGTAGCTAAAGATGGGCTGTTTAGAAAGAATTGGGGAAGGAGAAAGAATATGATCAAATAACATTGTATAAGATTCTAAAAGTAAAATTTAAAAAAAATAGGAAAAATATTGGTTTGTTCTATGGAAGATGATTTTGCCTATAAATTGTTCTAATCTAATAGTGTTCATTTTTCTATAAATAGTTTTAATCTAAAAATGTAGCACACATGGTTGCAATTACTTACTATAGTAACCACTTCTTGAGGCATGTCTTCTATATTCTCACTTGAGAAGTTTTGAATACATTAAATCATTTGCACTATTTTATGGGTTATTTCTTTCTTTGATTTGAGGCATTAATGTGTCAGATCTCATCATGATCTCCAGAAGATATTCATAGATGTTCTGATTTCCAGGAACAGTGCCCTTGTCACTTGAAGTACTTGAGTACTGAAATCTATAAACACTAATTTATTTCAGACTAATATCAAAAGAATATATGTGTATGTGTGTTTTCCCAGCATATATGGGGGTACACAATCTGATTGTTTAGTATTCCTAGATACTAAAGGAAACATTTGTTGTGTGATAATGCTCTTGTATACTATAAAGATGTGTGACTCATATTGATTTAATGATATGATGATTGGCCAGTAACCAGGCAGAAAATATATGTGGGGCAAACAGGCTACAAGAATTCTGGAAGAGAAAGAGCAGAAGTTGCAAGTCAGGTTTAGAGAAAGCAAGATGAAAATACCTTACTGAGAAAATGTGCCAAGTCACATGGCTAAGCATAGATAAGTGTTATGGGTTAATTTAAGTTGTAAAAGCTACTTAATAATACAATTCTGAGGTCACTGTCCTTATACTGTATATCTGTTTACAGATGATTTATTATTATATGTGCAGATTTAGTCTTTAAGTTATTTAGATTAATAAGAATTAAAGGTTAATAGTCACCTATGGTTGTCATACTTAACAGCTGTGTTTGTTATGTTTTCTAGAATATGGAGAAATATTTAGAATGAATAAGTAATCGTCAAACATTTCATAGTTATGGAGAATATAGTATTCAAATATTTTAATTACTTAGAAGTACATTGATGTGAGACACAGTTGCTCCTGGCAGCACTGTTCTACTCTCAAGAGGATGTTGAACATCACAGACACTCCATAAGTAATTTGTCTTCTTGGCAAACTGGCCTGTTGGGTAAAGAATTGCCCCTGCCTTGGATGATCACAGTAAATAAAACTGTCCATTCTGGACAAGTAGGATACAAAGAAAAGTCACTGCTGAACCTTTTTCCAAGACAGGGTAGGAAAGTCTTTCAAATATTCCTGCTTCTGAAAATGATACATCAGATATTCTAGGCCTGTGGCCAATGGTAAATACCTCAATGTTGCAGAGAAACTTTGTGTGACTGTCCAGGCATCCAACTGTCTCTGTTATTTCTTGAATTTTTAGGAAGGTGCTTGCTTGCATTTCCTACTTATTCAGGTAATATTATTTTCCTTTTCCGGTCTTTGATGGGGTTGCAAGCTAGATAGTCACAGTTAATATCCTCTCATATCTTAACCAAGATTCAGATTTTTCAGGAACAGAACAGCTGTTGGAATAATCTCTGTAATTTGCCTTTTCCCTATGATCTGAATATTTAGTCTCTGTTTCATACTTGATGTTATTCTTGTTGGTTGTAATTCCATTTTTGCTTATGCTATTATGCATTCTTTCTTCTGGAAAATACTAGATATTCATTCTAATTATATTAGAACCTTCTTATTTAGACAAAAACGGGAAGGATAATGGATACTCACTCTGCAAATGAACTTGGCCTATCTGGCCTGATGGAGTCTAAGCTACTTATCTGCCACTTATAAGGAAGGATGGAGGAGGTCGAGCTCTCTTATGACTGAGTAAGGCAGCATGAAGCAGCTTGCAATAGCTCCATGGCTTGCCAAGAACTCTGCAACTGGATTTACCATATCCTGTATTCGTGAGTGTATCCACCCCCTTTCATATCTTAGTAAATCCTTGATATACTTTAAACAGATGCACAGGGATTCCTCCTACTAGATGTTAGATCCTTTGGAAGTGTTTATGGAAGATTCTGGGTTACCATGTGGGTGATGGAACTGAATATGGGTCTTCTTCAAGAATGTCCACAACTGAATATATTCTGCACCCCCTCACTCTTAATATTTACAGATAACCAATCTCAAATAAATGAATCTCATGATAATGAAATTTAGATTTAGCATTTGATAAGCCCTCAATAGGCTATTGGTCAAAGAGGAAAGCAGTTCAGGAAAATGAGTTTGTTCTTTCACTGAGAACTACTGAGCACCCATTCTTACTAAATAATGTCTGTCCAACTATGGGCTCTGCACTTGGTGGACCAGTCAGCACCAGTGAACCATATATCCCTAAATTTTTATCCATTGCCAGTAGAAATGATTTTACTGTCAGTGAGATTGTGAAGTAATTAAAACATAAACTCCATGCTGTTACAACCATCAGTTTTGAAATGACAAGTTGATTGTACTGAATCCCAATTAACAAAATCTAAAATCGCCTGGATACTCTATTAGCTAATAAAACTGACAGATTCAACTGACCAGTATTTGCAACTGGCATTTCAATTGTTTACTCATATGTCCCTCATTTCAATTAGCATTCCTCTGATTATAATCATGTTACCTAAAACAGAAAAAACAACCAGTGCTTAATATTTCTTATCGTCAGTATGGCATTTCTAGTCTTATTTATGTGGAATTTAAAGGTTTAAGTTTTGCTAACATTAATTGAAATAAACTTCCGAAAAGACAGTCCAGTCTAATTAAACCACTTTCTCTCTGGCAATAATGCAGTCTTTTCCAAAATCTCATAAGCTTATATTTCAAATTTAACATAAGATTAAATATTCATGTAAGTTTGTGAGTCATAGATTTAAACTCATTTTACTACATGATTTCCATAGTATATACATTGTAACAGAAATAATCAAACTTGGAAACCAAAATTCAAATATAAAATACCAATGAACCAATTGATTACTGAACTGAAAATTTTAAGAAGTATTCTTTTAGGTTTTTATCAGTCTTTTTTAATTGAGCGATACATTTTTCTCCACTCTCCTCCCTTAATTCCCACTCACCTTTTGCCCTCTCCCATGATCCCCACTCAGTCAATTTACTCAGGAGATCTTGTCTTTTTCTACTTCCCGTGTAGATTAGATCCATGCATGTCTCTCTTAGGGTCATTTTTGTGTTCTAGGTTCTCTGGAATTGTGAATTGCAGACTGGTTTTTTATTGCTTTATGTTAGAAAGCCACTTATGAGTAAGTACATATGATATTTGTCTTTCTGGGTCTGGGTTACCTCACTCAATATGATGTTTTCTAGACTCATACATTTGCCTATAAATTTCAAGATCTACTACTTCTGTGTAGTACTCCGTTGATTAAATGTACCACATCTTCTTTATCCATTTTTTGATTGAGGGGCATACAGGTTGTTTCTAGATTTTGGCTATAAAAAATAATGTTGTTATGAACAGAGTTGAGCGTATGTACTTGTGGTATGATTGAGCATCCTTTGGGTATATACCTAAAAGTAATATTACAGGGTCTTGAGGTAGGTTGTTTCCCAATTTTCTAAGAAATCACCATACTGATTTCTAAAGGGGCTGTACCAGTTTCCACTCCCATCAGCAATGGAGCAATGCCTTCTTTACCCACAATCTCTCTTGCATAAGTTGCAATCAGAGTTTTTATTTTTATCTTTGCCATTCTTACAAGTGTAAGATGGAATGTCAGAGTTGTTTTGATTTGCATTTCTCTGATGGCTCTTGATGTTGAGCATTTCATTAAGTGTTTTTCAGTCATTGTAGGTTCATCTGTTGGCATTTATCTGTTTAGGTCTGTGCCCCATTTTTTTATTTGATTATTTGTTCTTTTGATAACCAATTTATTGAGTTCTTTCTATATTTTGGTGTATACAGCTCTCTGTTTGATATGGTGTTGGTGAAGATATTTTCCCATTCTGTAGGCTGCCATTTTGTCTTGTTGACCAGGTTCTTTGCTTTACATAAGCATCTCAGTTTCAGGAGGTCCAATTTATTAATTGTTTCTCTCAGTGTCTGTGAATCTGAGGTTATAATTAGGAAGCAGTCTCCTGTGCAAATGTGTTCAATTGCACTTCCCACTTTCTTTATTATGAGGTTCAGTATAGTTGGCTTTGTGTTGAGGTCTTTGATCCATTTGTACTTCAGTTTTATATAGACACAGAGGGAAATCAGACAGGGACTCATACTTCAAAAACATATACTCCACAAAATTGGAAAAGCTAAAGGAAATGGACAATTTTCTGGATAAATATTGCTTACCAAAATTATCAAGACTAGATAAGCAAATTAATAGACCTATAACTGCTAAAGAAATAGAAACTGTCATCAAAAGTTTCCCAACCAAAAAGAGTCTAAGATCATATGGTTTTGATGCAGAATTCTACAATATTTCAAAGAAGAAATAATATTAATACTCCTCAACTTGTTTCACACAATAGAAACAGAGGGAACAATATCAAACTTTTTATAGGGCTACAATTACCCTTGTTACCCAAACCACACAAACACATTATTAAGAAAGAGAATCATAGACCAACCTCACTCATGAACATTAATGAAAAATACTCAATAAAATTCTGGCAAACCGAATCCAAGAACACATTAAAAAACATCCACGATGACCAAATACAAGAGATTCAGAGATGGTTCAGCATATGAAAATCTGTCAGTGAAATTACAAACACCCACCAAATGGTCATCTCATTAAATGTTGAAAAGTTCCTCGACAAAATACCACATCCCTTCATGATAAAGGTCTTTACAAAAACTGGCTTAAAAGGAACTTCCTGCCAGGCGATGGTGGCGTACGCCTTTAATCTCAGCACTCGGGAGGCAGAGGCAGGTGGATCTCTGTGAGTTCGAGACCAGCCTGGTCTACAAAGCTAGTTCCAGGACAGGCTCCAAAGCCAAAGAGAAATCCTGTCTCGAAAAACCAAAAAAAAAAAAAAAAAAAAAAGGAACATTCCTAAACATAATGAAGACAATATATAGCAAGCAACAGTCAACTTCAAACTAAATGGAGAGAAACGCAAAGCGACTCCACTGAAATCAGGGACAAGACAAAGTTGCCCACTCTCTCCATATCTATTCACAAGAGTTCTTGAAGTTCAAGCTAGTGCAATAAGAAACCAAAAGGAGATCAAAAAGACACAAATCATAAAAGTAGAAGTGAAATTCTCACTATTTGCTGATGATATCATAGTTTACATAAGTGACCCCAATTTTTCTACCGAGGAACCTCTACAGCCTATAAACACCTTCTCTAATGTAGCAGGATACAAGATTAACTTGAAAAAAAAAATCTGTAGCCTTCCTTTACACAGGTGATAAAGAGCTGAGAAAGAAATAAGAGAAACATCGCCCTTCACAGTAGCCATAAATAACATATCTTGGAGTAACTCTAACTAAACAAGTGACAATCTGTATGACAAGAACTTTAAGTCTTTGAAGTAAGAAATTGAAGAAGACACCAGAAAATGAAATGATCTCCCATGTTTTGGGGTAGGTAGAATTAACATAGTATAAAAGGCAATCTTACCAAGGCAATCTACAGATTCAATGGAATGCCTATCAAAATACCAACAAAATTGTTCACAGACTTTGAAAGAACAATACTCAAATTCATATGGAAAAGAAAAAAACCCAGGATAGCCAAAACAATCCTGTACAATAAAGGAACTTCTGGAGGTATCACAATCCCTGACTTCTGTGTTAGGAGAGAGTCGCTTGTTAGTCTCTGGCTGCTCAGCCCCAAAATAATCACACTCTTCCTAATATTTGTTCATTTGATAATTTTAGTTGTTTCAACTCTATGTTATTGTATGAAGTTAAAGTTCTGTAACACTGAAATACCTAAATTAAAAAAAAAGAGGCATTGCATGTACTGGAGGAATGATATATAAATTTTGGTATTTATATTTATATAACATTTTTTACACTAAGTCTTCTATGGTTGGCGAGAAGGCATGGTGCCTTTTCATCTCCTCATGAAAAATACTCAGTTACTGCAACAGCCCTTCTCTGACACTAACTTGGTGTTAGGAATGACAAGAACTTACAGATGTTTGCCTCTGAAATAAAAGCTTGAATTCTATACATCAGACATATAACTGTAGTTCTATACTATCAAATCAGAAGTTTCTTTTTTGATTTTTTGTTTATTTTTCTTTTTTTGGTCTGCCATTCTCTATGGCACAAAAGGAGAACAGTTCAAATATTAAATAATCCCATAAGACTTAATCAGATGAAATAAATATTCTTGTGAATTCACACTAATTTTTCAATAATACAATAGACAATTTTATATTTTCCAATTTTGTAATACAACTCTACTAATATTCTGTAGATCATAGATCACATCTTAAAAAATATATCACAGTCTAGTTCTAAAACATTGAATTTATGGCAAATAATATATAGACTACATAGTGAGTATATTCATTCATACTTTAATATCTAATCTATTGCAATGTAAAAAGATCTACTTTTCAGGATTAAATTGTATTTTAGGGCAACTGAGAGGTTTCATTGTGTGAAATTGCTGACTGTGAGAGTTTTAAAACCTGGAGCCCATAGTACAAGGAAAGTACTCACTCATAAACACTATTGTCTTTTCTCCCAACAAACACTGCATGCATAAATATGTCATACACATATGTATACACATATGTTTAATTGTTCTTGTTTATTTTATGAAATTTAATAAAAGTATAACTACTTCTTATATTTCTTGTTCTTTCTACAGCCTCTCTCATGCTCACCCTCCCATGTAGCCTCTTTATTTTAGTTATTATTATTATTATTATTATTATTATTTTAGAGAGGGAGTCAGGAAAAGAGAAGAGAGAGAGAAAATTATTTCCTACTAAGTCTATTTCTGTTATTTTTATTCATATATTAGAGAACCACTTAGGGGTTCATCCCTGGGAGAGGCTAATTTTTCCTCTTCTGTTTCTCAGCAGACATCTACTCTGCATAGCTCTGTCTAGATTCAAACCCCATGAGATTATTTCCCTCCTGTGGTAGCATGTCTATTGATCCTGTAATTGATTTTATTTTGCTTATACACCATTTTTTAGGAGAGACTGTCTCAAAGAAGACGTCCTGAGATTCCATCTTACCATTTTTCTACCCCTTTATATTGGGAAAGGCCATTTGCATCCAACTCATTCTAATATGCAAAATTGGAATGGTAATTCTTTCTACAATCACATAACTAGGATAACTGTTGTAGGTAGCTTTCTAGCCTTTGGAAAGCCACTTCTTATGATATCAGGGGGTATTTACATGAGTGATGGAGGAAGGTCATTGGCTAATAAAGAAACTGCCTTGGCCCATTTTATAGGTTAGAACATAGGTGGGTGGAGTAAACAGAACAGAATGCTGGGAGGAAGAGGAAGTGAGCTCAGACTCGATAGCTCTGCTCTCTGGAGCAGATGCAATGAAGCTCCAACCCATCTTCCTGGTAAGCGCACCTCGGTGCTACACACATTAATAGAAATGGGTCAGGCAGTGTTTAAATGAATACAGTTTGTGTGTTGTTATTTTGGGGTATAAGCTAGCCAGGCGGCTGAGAGCCGGGCTGTGGGAAGAGGCCCGCAGCTCCCTCAACACATGAGTACAAGAGAAAATAAAACATTGCTGTATTCACTTTCATTCTTTCTGTTCCAAGCCTTTCGTTTGCATCCATCATTCAGTCTTGTACATTCAACCTGTGTCCTTCTTGAAAAGCACTACACGAGACTTATTCTTCTTCGTAATACACCATGCCCATTTACAAGGACCCTTTTGACTTGAAGATGAAATGTTCATTTCATATTTTGTAGTCTGTTTATTTAATTTGTTGCTGCTGGAGCTGAAACCTAGTACCTTATTTGTGAGAGGCAATTACTCTTTGGCTGAGCAGCAAATATAAAACTTTAAATTTCAAAAGACACAAACAACATGCCAATTACACTAATTTTCTTTTTTTTTTCAAAAATTTCCACCTCCTCCCCTCCTCTCCTTTCCTTCCCCCTCCCTCCCTCTCCTTCCCCCATCCCTTTTCCCCTCCCTCTCCAGTACACAGAGCAATCAGCATTCCCTGCCCTGTGGAAGTCCAAGGTCCTCCCTCCTCCATCCAGGTCTAGGAAGGTGAGCATCCAAACAGACTAGGCTCCCACAAAGCCAGTAACATGCAGTAGGATCAAAACCCAGTGCCATTGTCCTTGGCTTCTCAGTCATCCCTCCTTGTCCGACCTTCATCTGGTGATGGATGAAGCTAGAGACAGAGACACACATTGGAGCACTGGTCTGAGCTCCCAAGGCCCAAATGAGGAGCAGAAGGAGGGAGAACATGAGCAAGGAAGTCAGGACCACCCACTGAGACAGTGGGGCTGATTCTTTGGGAGCTCACCAAAGCAAGCTGGACTGGGACTGATGGAGCATATCATCAAACCAATTGCACTAAATTTCAATCAAAGACCGAATTTTTTACTACCTTTGTCATTTTTATTGCAAAACCCTTTTTACTCCTGATAATTATCATGAAAATCCCCCAATGTAATAAGTTAAAATATAAATGTTTAGGCAAAATTTGTATTACAAAATTGTTGTTACCCACACAAAACTCATTTTCATGTTTGACATATTTGATATATATTTATCAAATGGATACTTACATGGAAGGCATTTTTATAAGGACTTAGATAAAAAGAGACAATTCAATCAAGGAGCCACGCTTTTGTGGAATACTCATTCTGAGTAAGAGGGGTGCAGCAGAGTGGGCTAAAGATATGTGAATGTTATATAAGAATTATTGAATGTTATTTAATCATTGCAAGAATTATTATTGCAATAATAATAATTATTATTATTAATGTAATGATGATGGATGTGGTTTGCTGTTATTTTGGGTTATTAAAAAAAACCTTTCTCTGGAGACAGTTCATGTTAACATTGTATCTTTAACAAAATAAGAGGATGTAGACAAGCTATTTTATAGCACAATATTTGACTGGAGGAAAGAGCTTTGTATTTTAAAGGAAAAATAGAGCAGTTTATGGCTGGATCCAACTGAGTGAGATACTAAGAACGGAAACACTGGAGTCCTGACTGCTCTCTGCTCGTCTCTCCCTTCTTTGAGAAATCTGCACTGATTAATTATGTAGCTCAGCACTGGGGAGAAACAAAGAATTAAGTATCTCTACAGAAGTTCTGTTCCCATGGTTTTTATCATCTCTTTGTTTACATTAAAGCACTACATTCTAATTGCTGCAATCAAAATATTCAAGAGTTTTTATGTTTGCCTCAATTAAATAAGATACCAGAGACAAAGGTGAGTGGGGAGCAAGAGCACCTGGAATTAAATCTGTCAGCAATGTGCAACCCTGATTTGTCTCAGCAGCGTGACATAAGCTTTACCGAGCAGATAAAACCCAGCCTGTCCACAAGAAAAGTCTACCTCCTTAATCAAGTAGAAAAAAACAAAACAAAGCGAAACAGCTTGAAGCTACTGCAGATAATATTGGTAACTAGGCCAATATCTTATTTTCTCTTCAAGATGATGATTCAAAACAAATTTATACACTTATCCTAGTTGCAAAAAGGTTTACTTGGCTTTTGTTTGCTTGTTTGATTAAGAAAGGGTCTTGTAGTTTAAGCAGAGGCAAGTGGATCTTAGTGAGTTTGAGGCAAGCCTGGTATACAAGAGCTAGTTCCAGACAGGCTCCAAAGCTATAGAGAAACCCTGTCTCAAAAAACAAAAACAATAACAAAAACAAATTCTTTTCTTTATCTCAATTTAAACATGCGGTCAATAATCCAGTTTTTAGAGCAGAAGAAAACAGAAAAAGAAAGGGAAGGATGAAAAAGTATTAGAGACTTTCATCAAAGTTTGAAAGTCTTTAGTGTGTAATCTCAATTTATGTGTAAAATATCGCAATCAACTCCCTACTGCACTCTGTGAACAGATGCAACTGTGTATTTTGCTGAAGGGAAGTTGAGCATAATTTTTATGATACTTATAATCAAATATATATATATTTTATATATATGTGTGTGTGTATAGATATAAGAGTATATATACATATAATGCAATCAAATAAAAATATGTACAATAAAAACATTAAATAATTAAAAAATATTTAGAATTGAGACAGAAACCAAGATATTTTATAAACTTATAATGAGACCATATAGAAAATTTAGTTTGTTAAATTGTAACTTGAGACAGAGTTTATCTCTTTATATTTCATTTCTAACATAGATAAATTTGTACATAATCATAGACTAAACTCTCTCATTTGAGAACACCTGCAAAGAGTCAAGCTGTATTTTTGTGCTTATTTATATGTGTTAAATATGGTTTTAGAAGTTTTGAAACTATAGTGAACATGTAAATGAACTGAGAAAATGAGTCAAAGGAAGTTATACTTTGCAGCAGAAAACAAAGAAAAATATATAGGGAATGCAGCTATGCCAAATCTTCTGTTGTTCAATTGAAGCTACAGTGCAATTTTATTGTTCTTATCAATACATGAAAGAGAAGAATACAGAAGAATGCAGTCATAATTATAAAATCCTGTGTAAAGTCTATAAATAGTTGATACATATGGAGTTACAGATTTATGTTTACCATAGTTGTTAAATTTGTAAACATATATTGCACATTATATATGTTGTAATATATATACATACACACACACACACATATATATATATATATATAAAACAACATGCATTTCTGTTCCATCTGATGAAAGAATTAAAAATTCTAAGAAACCTTAATAATGAAAACCATTGGTATTCCCAAAATATTGGTCTTGCATATCAATTTCTACTAAGAGGATCAATATCTCTATCTCTAAAGAAAGTACTAATTGAAAAACTGTACAACTCATATTATCTTCCTTTTCCAGAATGAAAGCAGGGGTAGAAACTCCACTGGCAGGTGAAATCCAACTTCAAAGACTCCTCCAGGCCTGCGGACATTCCCCTCTCCCTAAGGTCTAACAGCCACTTCCATTTGGAGACTACAGGAAAACTTTGCTGAAGGAAATCTCAGATCCTCTGTCCTGTACTGTTGGTAAGTCCCTCAGGAACCTTAATGGAACCAGATAAGTTAAGCAAACTGATTAGTCTCTGTTTCTTTTCATTTCTCAAATCTTTTGTTCTTTTTTACACATATTTAACAGTTTTATTTATTTTACATACCAGTCCAAGTTCCCCCTCCCTCAGCTCTTCCTACTCCTTCCACCTTCTCCCCACTCCACCCCCTTATCCACTCATCAGAGAGGGTAAGTAAAGGCCTCCATGGGGAATAAACAAAGTCTGTCACAATAAGCTGACCAACCACCCCTTCCCCTGTATCTAGGCTGAACAAGTTATTGTTCTACTAGGGCTAAATCCTGATTCTGCTGCCAGTGACCCCCACAAACTGCCCATGCCACACATTGTTATCAACATTCAGAGGGCTTCTTTCAATCCTGTGCAGGTTCCCCAGCTGTCAGTTCAGAGCCAGCGAGTTCCCACTAGCTTTGGCCAGATGTTTCTATTGAGTTCCCCATCCTGGTCTTGATCTCTTTACTCATATTATTGTCCCTTCCTGTATTTGGCTGGTCTTCTAAAACAGGCCCAGTGCTTAGCTGTAGATCTCTGCACCTGCTTCCAACAGTTACCAGCCCCACATCTGACAGATGGTTGATCTCTGTCATATACAAAGAACTCAAGAAACTAGACATCAGAAGACCAAATAATCTAATTTTAAAACGGTGCACAGATCTCAATTAACAGAATTCTCAAGAGAGGAAACTCAAATGGCCAAAAGACGTGTAAAGAATTGCTCAATGTTTTTAGCCAACAGGGAAATGCAAATCAAAACAATTCTTAAACCTGTCAGAATGGCTAAGATTCAAAACACTGATGACAGCTTATGCTGGACATGATGTGGAATAAGGGGAAGCTCTCCTCCATTACCGTGGGAAGTGCAAACTTGCACAGCCACTTTGGGATTAAATATGCCAGTCTCTCAGAAAATTGGGAATCAATCTAACTTAAACCCAGCAATACTACAATTGGACATATACCCAAAGGATGTTCAATCATACCAGAAGAACATTTGCTCTACTGTGTTCATAGTAACATTATTTGTAATAGGCAAAACCTGGAAACCACCTAGATGCCCCTCAACCAAAGAATGGATAAATAAAATGTGGTACATTTACATAATAGAGTAATACTCAGTGGGAAAAAGCAATTGTTTCTTGAAAATTGCAGGCAGATGGATGGGACTAGAAAAATCCATTCTGGGTGAAGTAACCCAGTACCAGAAAGACAAAGACAGTTATGTTCTCACTCATAAGTGGATATTAGACATTAAGCAAAGGATAACCAGTCTACTGTCCACAACCCCAGAGATGCTAGGTAACAAGGAGGACCCTAAGAGAGGCATACATGCATCTTACTAGGAAGGGGAAATAGACAAGATTTCCTGAGTAAATTGGGGGTTTGGGGGAGTGGGAAAAGGAGAGAGGGGAAAGAAGAGAAGGGGAGGAAGGGGAATATGAGGCAATGGGTTGGCGGAGTTGGGTGAGGGACAGAGTGAGAACAAGGAAAGAGATAACTTGGTAGAGGGAGCATGAAGGGGTAAGTGAGAAATTAGGCACTAGGGAAATTCCCAGGACTCCACAAGGATGAATCCAGCTAAGACTTTCGGCAATCGTGGAGAGGGTACCTGTTATCCCTATAATCAGATTGATGACTACTTTAAATTAGTCACTTTTCTATTGCTGTGATTAAACACTGTGACCAAGGCAACTCAGAAAAGAAAAAGGTTATTTGGGTATATGGTTCAAGGGTACTACAGTTCGTTATGGCATGGTGGCAGCATTGGGGCATGGAAGCAGGCAGCTGGAGCAGAAGCTGAAATTTCATATCTCGAGGCAGAGAGCACACTGGGAGCTGACTTCAGTGACATGCCTCCTTCAACAAGACTTTACTGTCTAATCCTTTCCAAACAGTTATGCCTCCTGGGGACTCAGTATGCAAACATATGAGTCTATGCAGGTCTTCCTCATTCAAACCACCTGACACCCCAACACAACACTGTAAGGAAACTAAAATTTACATAACTTGAAAGTGAAATCCAAAAGAGGAGGCTGAGGCTCCTGAACAAAACTAAATTGCTGACTTTCTAAATAAAAAATTTAAATAGGATCAGGAGTATCCTAGAAAATGAGGAAAGAAAAGCAGGTGTAGAATAAAAAAGAAATTTTTCTACCATAGCAGAGTTTAGGAATATTACAACTTAAATGACAGAAGTTGTCACTGGATATAAAATCTGAAATGATTCTAACATTGTAATGTTCTAAAATACACTCCACAGTAGACACACTAATAAACAGCACAAGGTTACAAATGAAAGAAAACGAGAAAATCTCAGGACAGTAATGAAAGTTATATAACACATAATTGGACACAATATAATGGAAAAATGATAGTTTAACAAATCTCATTCTATTATCTTAGAATTGTAATAGAAACAAAAGTAGACAGAAACAACAAATTTATCCAACTGCAAGAAAGTAGGAGACAATAAAAACAAATTCTTCCAAAACCAAGTGTGAAGCAAAGTTTTAATCATAATTTCTGCCATTAGAGTAACAGGGTACATGAAGAAAATAATACAAATAATTGCTATTGGAAACTTCTTACATCCTGGGTGAACCATAGGCAGGTTATATTCAAAGACTACATGAATTTTCTAGAGGAAATAGAAAAACTAATTAGAACATGCACACATAAGCATTAGCATCTCAATAATTATCTTAAATTTAAATGATCTAATTATGTCTATTAAAGTCCAGAAATTAATGGAACTCACTATAAAAATTTATCATACTACTATAAGTCTAGAAGAAGTGAATAATATGATAAATCTGAAAATTTAAACTAATATACATAGAAAATTCATTCTGCAATAAGTAGATACATTCACAAAGATATCTGCACAAAATATGTCTTTATTTAGATATTTTCACATACAAAGTTTTATAATTTTATGTTTAGATACATGTTATTTACCAGTTATTACTTTAACCAAGATAAACTATATTTGAAACCATGAAGTCTCACATCATCCTATATTTTATGTCACCTGAGAGTAGAAAAAATAGGGAAATTTATAAATATGTATAAAAAGCACATTCCAAATAATACATGCATCAATGTGAAAATCTTTAAAGATTTGCTTCATTTTTAAATGAGTGCATTGGAGGAAAGAGAGAGAGGGAGTAAGAGAAAGGGAAAGAGAGAGAGAGAGAAAGAGAGAGAGAGAATGCGAGCATAGGGGCTGCATCTCTCTTGAAGCTAGAATTACAAGAGGTTGTATGGTGTGGGAGGTCCTTCTATGTGTTGCTTTTATTGGTTAATAAATAAATAAAGAAACTGCCTTAGTTTGTTGATAGGGCAGAGCTTAGGTAGGTGAGAAAACTGAACTGAATGCTGGGAGAAGGATGGAGGAAAGGAGACTTTATGGATCCGCTGCTGATGATAGACTTGCTGAAATTTTGCTAATAGGCCACGACCTTGTGGTGATACACATAGTAACAGAGAAGAGTTAAGATATGAGTTAGCCAGAAATACACTTAAGCTATTGGCCAAACATTATTGCAAATAATATGGTTTTCTGAACGGTTAATTTATGACTGGGTGGTCAGGACAAACAAGTGTCTGCCTCCCCAACAGTTGTATGTTACCTAACTTGATATTGGCAGCTTAATTTAGATTCTCTGCAAAAGTAATAATCTAAACCAATGAGATATGCTTCAGGTTGGGAAAACTAAAAATAAAATTATAGAAAGTGGAATGAAAAGGAGGACATTAGAATAAGTAATAAACAGGATATAGCGAGAAAGTGCGGGTGGGTACAGTGTAGAAGGAAATGCTGACATTTCAGATGAGGAAATTTCTCAGTTAGTATTCTAATTTCTTTCTGTAAGGTTTTCTATATGGAAGCACAGAGTCAGCATATTAAAATAAGAAATAAGGATGGAATTGGAATGGAGAAAATATAATGTAAATCAGGAAGACTTCTTTGAAAAAATGTAAAGTGATACATATCAACAGAGCAAGTCTACAGAAGAGAACATGGATGTCATTAATTCTAGGAATAAACTGTGGACACTATTAGAGATCAGAGCATGAAGAAAAATATTATAAATAAGGGCTGGCGAGGCTTTTACAGCTGGTAAAAGTAAAAGTAAAAGCCTAACTGACAACCTCAGTTTTTTCTTCACAAAACACACACGGTGGAAAGAAAAAACTGCTTACATATTTTGTCTTCTGACCTCTACCATGTTCAGTATCATATGTGTGCACATGAAAAAAAAAGTGCACTTAAAGTTTAATTAACTAATTATCTGCAATAGGAAGGTAGTTGGGAGATACATATTTATAAATTAAACCATTGGAAAAGACAGTATTTTCTTAAAATAATCAAAATTGCAAATTAAAATATAATAAGATAAAGTAAAAACTAAGGAATCGAAATTGGAATAAACAGAAAACAAAAACAAAACAAAACAAAAAAAGAACAAAAGGAAAAGAGCCCATGAGAAGGCACAAGGATCAGAGGCCCAGTTATGTTCTCACTTAGGGATTTTATACAAATTAGAGGCCATATACCATATACACAGAGGACCTGGGGCAGACCTGTGTGGGCTCTGTTCATACTACCTCAGTCTCTGAGTTTCTGTGAGTTCTGCTCAGGTTGATTAAGAGGATCATGTGTTCTTGATTTCCCCATCCCCTCTAGTTTGTTTTTTTTTTTTTCACTCTGTTTGCTTCTTCTGCTCTGCAGGATTCTGTGAGACTTGAGATTAGGGAGATATCCTAAATATCACTGAGTGTTCCAAAGTTTCTCACTCTCTACACAATGTTTGGGTATAGGTCTCTGTATTTGATCTTTGTTCCTCTCTATTGCAGAAGGAAACTTCTCGGATGATGGCTGAGCATGACAGTTATTGATTACATTCTTATTCCTACCTTTAGGCATCTGGATTGTAAAGACTGTAGTTCTGAGTGCTGATACCTAGTCTTGAGTGGATGTTTTCACCCTTGGTTTCTGCTGCCCTCTTTGGTCTGAGAAGAGTGTGGTGTATATCTGTTGCATAGTGAGCAATTCTTTTGGGATCCTGATTAGGTGTGTCACTGAGAGTTCTGGTAAAATGTTTTTTCTATGAATTGGGAGCTGACACTTAGTAATGGGGATGAACTGAACAGGTAAAAAGAGGGAAAGATCTGTGTGATTCCCTGGGGAAGGGGACTGGGAGCTGAAATAGTTTATCTGCTAAATAGCTGTGGATAAGATGGAGGATTTGCTGGGAAGTTCTGAAGGAACAGTGGAGCTCTACAGTTGTGTAACAGCTACTCTGACTATAGTGCCTTTCAGGTCTCTGGGAAATCAGAAACAGCACTTATATAAAAGAGCCAAGTTTCTCAAAAATGTTCAAATTGAAATACATGTTTTTCTTTGTTATATACACAGAAAGCAATTGAATTCATAATTTAAATGCATTAGTCCCTCCAAACACAAGCTCAGGAGACATTAAAAATCCTAGTAATAATTAATACCTGATGAATACAGCATGTTCCAGGCGTACTTCCCAGATGCTGTTGGAGGACTGAACTCCTTCTGATGCCAAAGGAGAAAAAGTATTGTACACACCCAAAAGAAAACTAGAAAGTCAAATAAAATGAATCCAAACACACACACACAGTTTTTAACATATATTTGTAACCCAAAACCTAAAAATAAGTCTTACTTATCCTCAAATGAAGTGTATTATCAAAGTCTAAGAATTATTCAATATTTTAAAGTCTATCATTCAAATATATATATATATATATATATATATATATATATATATATATATATATATATATATACTAAAATGCTTAAAAAGGGCAAATCACATGATCTTGTCAATTGATACTGACAAGTTTTTGCAAAGTATAAACTGATTCATGATTAAAAACAATCTTAGAAAATAAGTGGGAAATCCTCAAGTTGACGGATAGTATCACCGGAAGACCTGGCACTCTGAGTAAACTGAAAGATGACGTGTTTTCTCCAAAGACTGTTAGAACTATAGGCTTGCCTCTTTTTTAGCATTCTTTTTTATCATAGACATGGGAGCCACAACTGGCATAATCAGAAAGTAAAATAAGCATCATTTTATCGATGGAGGAGGCAATGGTCACAGTATTATGAGTGTGCATATGGAGTATTTTTAAGTTATCTCCAAAGACAAACATGGAAATTTGAAACAATAATATCTGTGTATCAAGGCTGCCTTCTCACCATAAGCACGTTTATATAAAACCCCAGCTCTGAATAGGAATTGTGAGCAAAGAAAGCTGAACAGATCTTTAGCTCCCCACACCCCAGTGGCCCAAATTTAATTGGTCATTTAGCTGCTTTTCCAGTTAAATCACAAACAGCAGCAACCAGACATTGATAAATGTTATTTTCTGAGGTGTTATGATATCTCTTCTTTCTTTTTTAATATCCAGCTTTCCACATAAAGCAAGAAATGTGAGAACTGTAACTAAAGAAAGTAGAAGTTATCTGTCCAGTTTAATGTGTATTCTCATGACCACCCTAGAATGTATTCAGCATGCCATGACAGAATAGAAAGAATGGTAGCAATCATAGCAAGTAATGCATTATTGCTGCATAGTGAGTACAGTAAATGACTAAGCAGATGCAAAGAAATCTGTATCAATATATAATTGTTATAGGTCATTATAGTTTTTGAAAACTTTTTTTTAAAGATAATTTGGGGGGTTAGAGAGGAGAAGGACAGAAAGAGCGAATAAAGAGATTGTTGGAGTCATCATGGGACCAGCATGAAACCTGGCAGCAGGAAAATTCTCAGGAATCCACAAGAATGACTCCAGCTAAGATCCTAAGCAATTGTGGAGAGGGTGTTTGAACGGGTCTTACCCTGTATTCAGATTGATGACGTTAGTTGTCATCATAGGCCCTTCATCCAGCACCTGATGGAACTGGATGCAGAGATCCACAGGCTAAGCACTGGACCAAGCTTCTGGAGACCAGTCGAAGAGAGGGAGTAGCAATAATATGAGCAAAGTGGTCAAGACCATCATGGGGATACCCACAGAAACAGCTGCTCTGAGCTAGAAAGAACTCACTGACTCCAGACTGATAGTGGGGGAACATGCATAGGATCAAACTAGGTTCTCTGAATGTGGGTGACAGTTGTGTAGTTTGGGCATTCTTTATGCCACTGGTAGTGTGACCAGGATTTATCCTTAGTGCTTGAACAGACTTTTTGGAGCCCGTTATTTTTGCAGGGATACCTTGCTCGGTCTAAATATAGGGGGAAGGGACTCTGTCCTGCCTCAAAGTGAAGAACCAGACTTTCTTGATTACCAATAGGAAGCCTTACCCTCTTTAATGAGTAGGTGGGGAAGGGGGCAGAGAGCAGGAGGAGAGGAGGGAGTAGGAACTGGGATAGGTATGTAAAATGAGAAAAAGATGGTTTTAAAATAAATTAAAATAAAAATAAAGTATTTAGAAAATAAAAATAATAATAAATAAATAAATTTCAGGCTACATTGTTCAGTTGTTTCAAACATTAAATAGACTTCTCATGATCACATACTCTTCTAAATGACCAAAAATGAAGTAATACTTTTAAACATATACTGTGAGTTCAACCTACTTTGTGAAACATGGAGAAAAGAACTGTATATACATAGCACCAGAAATGAGTATTGAAAATGATATTTCTGAAAATTATGCATTCAAACACTACTGAAAATGAAATAAAGCTAAACTATGAAATATGTAAAAGAATAAATATAGTATAAATAGAATTTCACATGCATAATGGAACTTGTTTAAAAAATAAAAATAAATACTATGCATCACATTTAGTCTATTTGAAATATGTATGTCATATATTTTTATTTCTATATTTTTGAGATGATAAAATAATTACTTATTTTCCTCCTTCTTTTCCCTTTTCCAAAATAGTCCCTTTTAACAGTCCTCTTTCTATCTTTCAAATGGCCACCTTTTCTTCAATTGTTGATATATGTGTGTGTGTGTGTATATACTCATTCCTCAATATCTAAATATAACCCATTCAATTAATATATTGCCACTTTGTACGTATTTTCAGAGCTGATCATTTAGGTTTGATGAGCAATTGGTATACATGTTTTTATTTAAGATATAATTACATCAGTTTCCCCACTACCCTGTCCTCCCTCCAACCCTTTCCTCATTGCTCCCTCTGAAAGGAGCTGAAAAAGGGATGGAGAGCAGAATTTCTACATGATTTCTATATCAGTTACTGCAACCATGTTTCTGCCTGGCTTGAGTTCCTGTCCTGACTTGCATAGATGATGTACTACAAACTGTGATAGAAAATAATTTTTTTTCCTACAAAAGTTGTATTTGGTTATGGTGTTTTATCACAGCAATAGAAATCCTAAGCCATCCTCCTAACTTTTTAATGGACTCTCAAGCACAACCGGCTGAGAATCAGGACTTCAAACCATGCAATATTTAAGGAACATCCAAGATCCAAAACATAACAGAAAATCAACATAGAAAACTTAAATGTGCTTTTCTTATTACAACAATATGACAATTTCAAAAGAAGCCATTTACTGTACACTAGAATGTTGAGCATTTGTAGCTTCCTTGCGAAAGTAGTGAGAGTTCTTAATAGGATAATAGTTGGGTTTTTATACAGTCAAGAATTCTTCCCTCTTAGGATCTGCCTGAGAGAATTGAAAATATGCAAATACACAGAATTTCTTATAAAATATTCACAATGGTATTGCTTGTAGAACAAAAAGGTAAGACCAAAAACATCCATGAACAACAACAAAGTGATGAAATGGCCAGGGCCAGATTGGTGACACAGACCTGTAATCCCAGCATGTTCATGAGGATTTCAAACTTCAGGGTTAGCAAAAGCTATGTAACAACCACATGCCTTTAAAAGATGGCAAAAGTCTATATATTGTTTAAATTAATCAATATGAGGTAATGACAAAATAAAACTTCTTTTAATACAGTAAATTTTAAACTGTAAATTGTATCGTGTAGTTCTTTTTTTTCTAGATTACTGCAAATTATTATTCACTCCCCACTGAGGAATTTGCTAAATCCTCTTATGAAAAGTCCTCCTACTCAAACTATTTATTATTTACATTCTTTTATTTTTTCACAATTTACACTTGGAGTTTTATCTTCTGAGAAAAAAATTCAAGTATTGATTCTTTTATAAAAAGAATTACGTGGTGTGTGTGTGTGTGTGTGTGTGTGTGTGTGTGTGTGTGTGTACTTGCTCAAGTCCAAAGGCTGATGTTTGGTGTCACCACAGACCAGCGAAAGTTATGATAGTCCTTGGAGTTACACAGATGAGCAGCCCATGACATGAGTGCTAGTAACAGACTCTGGTCCTCTGGAGGAACTGCAATGGTTCTTCACTGAAAAGTCATATTTCAGCCCCTCAATATTGTTTCTAAATTAATTTAGAATATTTGTCCGTATTTTCCTATTATTTGTTTCATAGAAAGAACTTAAAATCACCAGCTTCTAACATTGTCTCAAAATCTGTTGGAATTAAGATTTACATTCATCCTTTCAAGCACACCACAGCATTTGTTTTTATGACCAATAGCACATAGATAATACAGATATTACACACCACAACAGGTTATAGACGTTTCTTTATCTATTCTGTGTTTCCTTCTACACGGATCAACTCAAGTGAAAAAAGTTAAACCTGTCATAAGATGATCCACAGAAATAAGTAAACAAACTCTGTTTTGTATCCATAGCCATGTAAGTAATGCTTGATATTTGTTATAGAAAATAGAGAGCTAACATCAATGCTAATTTATGTATGTTTTTGCACTTATACAGGTGAATAACCTTGAGATCTTAAGTTTCCCATCCACATTTTTATAGCTTCTTATTTTTCACACATTTCTGTGTAGAAAAATACCAATAATTTTCATGGTTTCCATTTTTATACTTTATAAGAAGGTAACCCAGCTAGGATTCTCTAGTACAGTACTATCCATTTATATAAGCATGGCAGTTCAATTCATATGTATACTGATAATTAAAGTAGTCCACTTCAAAGTAATATCTACTTAAAGTACATTTTTTTACTTTAACATATGAAGAGCAAATGGTATATTTGATTAAAAAAGGAGTGCTAATGTTTCAAGGTTGTAGAAAAAAAGCTCTTTAATAAAGGTTTACATAAATAACTGTGTGTTCAGCCCTGGGGAACAAGAAGAGAGTGAAAATATGCTGGTTAAAATAAGACTGCTTAAATTGTTCATTAACAGCGCATCTAAATTTTATTAGATACCAAATTATCTGAGATCACCTTAAAGCAAGATAGAAAAATTTAAGCATTTAATGCTGAAGATAAAAATAGGTTTGTCCTACAAAATTATGGAGAGGGTGATGAAGACATGCTGTCACTGGTTCTTCAAATAGTTGTTAAAATATTTAAATGACACAGGTCTATTAAGCCTGCTATCACAAGGGTCCAATATCTTGTGCTCACGCTTTATGAATTGAACAATAAAGATGAATTCAAGTTTTACACTTCTCCTGCTTTCCTTTTTAATTGTTTAACTTAAATTCATGAAGACAATATGTTTAACATAAAATTAAATTTTTGTCTTATATATAAGACAATATATGTACGTGTGTGCTCAGGCGCTCATTATTAAGATACAACAATACAGTCATCATCATCTTTGATCTTTGCATAATCTGTGCTAATCTTTGATAGAATTTTTTTTCTAAGTAAACATGTTGATTACTAAAAAGGTAAGACCACAATTTAGTTTTGTGGCTAACATCATGAGAAATGACTGATTCTCTTTGCTTTCAACCAAACTCTTTTTTCATTCTGTTTATTTATTTTATAGATATGTATTGTTTAGTTTTGAGAATTTTCTGCAAGTACACATTGTATAAAAATCATACCTACCCACCTTTCCCTCTGTCAACTCTACCCCCACAATTTATAATCTCAGTACTACAATGTTATTTATTTTTTATTGGTCCTAACTTAAAAGATTTGTAGGGATTTTTTTCTTTTTGTTTTTCTGGAGCAGAGTTCATCTGTGTATTCCTGGCTGTGTTGGAACTCACTCTGTAGACCAGGCTGACCTCACTCAGAGATCCACCTGCCTTCCTAATAACTGGAATACAGGCTGATGTTTGTGTTGTTAAAAGATCTCCATTTTTGCCCTCCAGATCTACATTCCTTCTGCTTCTATGAACTACTAGTTCTTACTACAACTTCAGTTTAGGCTCAATTTTCAACAGTGGTGCTGGTATAACTGGATATCTGCATGTAGAAAAATGCAAATAAATTCATAGTCACTCTGCACAAAATTCAAGTCAAAGTGGATCAAAGATCTCAACATATAACACCAGTTATACTGAACCTGTTAGAAGAGAATATAGGGGATAGTCTTGAGTGAACTGGCGTTGGAGACAGTTTCTTAAACCGAACACTGATAGTACATGCACTAACAAAGACAATGAATGAGAGAGACCTAATGAAACTGAAAAGCTTCTATAAGCAAAGTATACCACAAACAGGACAAAATGACAGCCTACAGAATGGGTAAAGGTTTTGATACATCTGATAGAGGGCTAATAACCAAAATATATACAAAAATGAAATTTATGCCCTGGCAATGCTGAAACATACACATACAGCCATTTATATATATGTTGGACTTGTGAATATTGGGTTTTATGATCAAAGTTGATGAGGACAACTGACCAGGTCTCTTCCTCAAGAGAGCACCAGATCTCATTACAGATGGTTGTGAGTCACCATATGTTTGCTGAGAATTGAACTCAGGACCTTTAGAAGAGCAGGCAGTGCTCTTAACTCCTGAGTCATCTCTCTATCCAAAAGCCTTAAAGAAATACTACTAAATAGGTGGTATCAGAAGTTATTGGTAACATTCAAGAAACAGAGAATGACTCTGAATCAAAGAAATCCACTCTTTCCTTATTTCTAATAACTGTGCCAATACCCCCAAGAAGTCAAGGGGAATAAACAAAAGGACAAGGAACAAGTGGTGCCAACTATTAAGAGTAACTCTCCGGATTATGTTACCTGCACAATACATGGGAAAACCTGGTGTGCCCCTATAGGGGATACAAAAGTCACAACTTAGACTGGATTGATCCAGCTTTTGCTGATGAGTTGATTGTGAGAGCCCAGGCTCTACGAGATGATCCAGATATAAATATTAACTGCAAGAGACAAAGCTGCCTCTCATCTTACAGGGACTGTAACCACATGTGCTGACACTAGACACACCCTTTAACCTACATGCAGTCCTTCCCAGTTAGAAAAGATCCTCGGAGCTTGCAAGACTGCTTAAGCTTACGACATTACAGATATAGGTCAAATGGGTAATGCTACCCAGGGTGGAGTCCAGATAAAGAAGGAAAAGACATGAGGGACAAACTGGCAATCACTGTAACCATTTTTAGAAACTCAAAAAATAGGGGCTGGAGAGATGGCTCAGAGGTTAAGAGCACTGCCTGCTCTTCCAAAAGTCCTGAGTTCAATTCCCAGCAACCACATGGTGGCTCACAACTATCTGAAATGGGGTGTGGTGCCCTCTTCTGCCTTGCAGGCATACACACAGACAGAATATTGTATACAAAATAAATAAATATTTAAAAAAAAACTCAAAAATTGAAATTGATTATAAACCTGTTCATGCAAAATTCTGAAAACTGTATAAAGACTGCTCAATTTATTTGAGGTCCACGTACTCGAACAATGGTGGACACAGTCTCTTTTTGGAACCGTATCTGCATCTCTGTCTCAGATCCATAAATCCAACTAGGGCATGTCCCCAGCAATGGGAACATGAGATGTCAAGTATGTGTGGGGAGTGGAACAGAGGGAGAGAGAACTTGTATAGAAAACTGAAATATATGGGCATTTAGAGGACAATATGAAAACAGCGCAGTGGAAAATTCCTGGAACGTATGAGGTTAACCCCAGAGGAGACTCCAGTACTGGAGGATATGGGACTTGACCCAGTCGTAACTGATTACCTTAAACAACCAGGCAACCATCTTCTATTAGTAGGACTGGGACACCATTGCAGTCATAATATCTACAACCCACAGTCGGCATTGTCTGGATGATGTGCTGGAGTAATAGTGGCTCACATGATGTGTAAGGAGCCAATGAAGACTGCTGTTCCCTGAGGTCCACACCACAAGAGGGAATCCCATGCCTAATACTGTCTTAGTCGCCAAGATCCTGAAGCTGGATGGCTCAGAGACCCAGGGTAGAACAAAACATGTCTGATTTTTGTTTTGTAAAAAATGATCATTAATATTTTGCTGTACTCATAGGATCAGTAAACATCACAATCATCATCAGAGCAGTGAACTCTGCAGAAGAGGGATAGGAAGAATTGTAGGAGCCAGCGAGGTGAAGGCAGATAAAACTAAATAAGCCTCTTAGAAGTTCAGAGACTGAAGCTTCAACCACAGAGCCTGCCAGGGTCTGCAGGAGGCCCTCTGTGCCCTCTTTATTCATGCCGTAGATCTTTAGCTTGTGGTTTCTGTTGGGATCCTAGCAATGAGAGTGGGCCTGTGTTTCAATTCATTTGCCTGCTTGTGAGAGCCTTTCCCTCCCACTGGGTTGCTTCCCCCAGCCTTGATATGAGGGTATATACCTAGTCTTACTGCATTTTGTTATGCCAAGTTCAGTTGATGTCACTTGGAGGCCTGTAGCCTTCTGAAAAGAAATGGAGGTACAGTGAATCTGGGGAAGATATGGTGGGGGTAATGTATATACTGGGATATAGTGGGAGGAGGGAAGATGGGGGGACTGTGGTTGGAATGTATTGTATGAAAGAAGAATAAATAAATAAAGTAATAAATAACTAAACTTCAATCTCTAAAGATGGACTGGGCTGAGGAGAGTTGCTAGGTCTCTTTCTCCCTCCTCCCAGTGTTGGCACTTTTAATAAATCTCCTTTGTTTAAAAAATTGTAACAGTAGGAAGCATTTATTCACTATATCATGCATGAATGTTCATATACATATACCAATCTATTTAAGTTGTCTGAAAATTATGCTCAATGTTATAAAGAATAATTTTTACATATAAGTACATATATTTGAATTTTATTTCTAGGAATTAACCAAGCACAGATATTTTAAAGAATTTTTTATAATAATTTGAAATTAAATGGATTATATAATTTCTCCTTTCTCTTTCCTTCCTCCAAATCCTCCAATGTACCTCCTGCCTTGGCATTTTTTTCTTTAATAGTTGTACCATAAAAGGTGTGTGTGTTTGTGTCCCTAAATTCATTTGTACATCCTGTTAAGTCCACATAAGGTTACATGTTCACGTATCTTTTCAGGGCTAACTGTTTGGTACTGGATAACCAATTGATATACTCTCCTCTGGGGAGGATTATTTCTCATAACTGTTTACCTGCCTGAAGTTCCTTGAATTGTGTTGTCCAAGGCTATAAATCGTACAATAGGATTTTCGTACCTGTTAACTACCATGACTTCTTACTTTTTTTTTTCCTGTTTCATTCTCCTTTCTTAAAATTTCTTCAATTCCACATGGAGCATGTCCCTGTTTCTTGGTCAGATAGTCACATCACTTAGCCACATATGCCTGCCAAAATGGCTTGAGTACCTATTATAACAAGAAAACACTAAAATATCAGCAACTCAGAAGAAGTGGAAACATTTTCTACTCATGAGGATTAAACAACCAGGGGTGAACAAATGTATGGTTGTACTTTACTCAAGAAAGGAAAACTTTGAAAATTCCATGAGCCTCTGTTAAGAAGAGACACATATTTTTCCTCTTGTGATTTTCCAGCCTCGGCATTGCCTGGGTGATATGTCCATTTAAAGAAGAAAAATGAATGACAGAGGATTAGAAGCTTGTGGTTTTATATCATGATAATTACAGCATTTCCAGGCAAAAGAGGGGCACTATTTGGGAAAGGAACTTCTTCATACTTATATGCTGAGACTGATTATTATACCTTTAAAACACACACAAAAAAAAGTTCATTGGATGAAAGAATAATCTTTGTACTCATGGAAAGGGATTGATAAAATACTTTGACTCTTAGGAGCATTTATTCTTATTTAAGTAGGGAAAACTATCCTGACATTATCACAGTATAAATCAACATTGATAGCACTACTAAGCCATCGGTTTAAGAGTGTAGAATCTTCTGTGAAGGTAACACTTCCCAGTGGACTGTTCTGAAGTGGTGTTTGAGAATTATGTGCTCTAAATCTAAGAAAGAATGAGCCATTTAAAGCAAATGTGTATATCTAGGTGTGTCTTTAATACTACTTTTTCACAAATTTGTTCACTGAAAATTTATATATATATATATATATATATATATATATATATATATATATATATATATATATATATATATATATATAATGTATTCTGACTATCCTAACCCTAAATTCCCTCTTGCCTGTCATCTTGCCTACCTTCCTCCTTCTTTACAAGTCCAGGTTTTCCCAGCCATGCTACCATATGACGCTGGTGGGTTCACAAGCGAGTATATGACTAAAGACAAAAATTGCTCTCCTTTAGAATCAACTGCCATCTAACAGTTCAGCAGAGAGGTCTATCCTCTTTGAATCCCTTTCAAAACCTTAACTGATTGTACACAGGCCAAGCATTATGCATGCCTAGAGACAGTAGCCATGGCTGTTGTGAGCTCATGGTGGCAATGACTTTGTCATGACCGGAAAAGAGTGTGTCATGACACATTTTGCTATCTTCAAACACCTACATTCCTACAGCCCCCTCTTTCATTACATATTTTATGTATTAGAAGAGGTGATATAAATACCCTCTATGTGATAAGCTCTTAACCAAAACTGATTTTCACTAGATTATACAGCTACAAGTCTCTACATTTACTATAATACAGTGCAAAGAAAAGCTTATCTTAATAAGGCTGAAATTTGCATTTCCTTTGGGAACAAACAATTATTTAATGCTACTTAATTACCATAACAATTTTACAAAGAAAAAGGAGTAAGGTCCTTTTACTCTCCAAGTTCTGAGACTATCTCAGTCTATAAAGGGGAGGCTGAAGTCCAATCAAAAAGTCGTTGATTTTCCACCATACCATTTATGACACTATTGTACCAGTAGACACTCCAGTCTGAGAAGTTAATATTCATAGTATTCCCAGTTGAATAAGATCATCAACACCCCACTGCCCCCCAAAATTTGCATGTCACTTTCTGGAGCAACGAGAGCCAGCAGG
This sequence comes from Microtus obscurus, assembly GCA_963919715.1. Taxonomy (NCBI): domain Eukaryota; kingdom Metazoa; phylum Chordata; class Mammalia; order Rodentia; family Cricetidae; genus Microtus; species Microtus obscurus. The sequence continues at coordinate 914,808 of CAWTZC010000308.1, forward strand.
GGAGTGCCACTTAGTCCCACTATAACTTGGTACCAGATTAGGTGATGGCTAATAATTAGGTGATAGGGTCCTATCACTTAATTCTGTCAAACAACCTACAGGAATAACAAGAACCTTTATTGTGGAAGCTTCTGGACCCTCCTTAATTAGCATCTCAAAAGATATATCCTGTATTTGCCATGGAATTTTGCATAATGCATTCTAATAGGTGTTATTGTCTGGTAGTAAAAGTAGCTTCCTATCAAATCTTCTTGAAAATGCATATAATTTACTTTTAGTTTAGATATAAGATAGTGTGTTTCCATAGGGCTTTGCACACTTCCTTCCCTTGACTGTTGGGCCATCTTTTTTTTTTCCCGAGATAGGCACCATCTTACTCACCACTGAAACCTCTCTAGTTCCTGTTTTCCGTCTCTCTGCTTTCATGTCTCGCTCTTCATTGACCTTTTTCTACTTACTGACATCAACAGGTGCTCCACGTTAATCATAAAATTCTGAAGATTAAACTCTAGGATCCACGTATGTGATAGTGTTTTACTTTCATTTTTTATTAGTATATTTTTAAACAAATGCCAGTTCAAATTCCCACTCCCTCCCCTTCTTTCATTTCCTCCATACACCCTACGACCCCACCCACGTCTAATCCTAAGAGAGGTAAGGCACTTTGATTTGTGGAAGGTCCAAGGCCCTTCGTACTTTATCTAGGTTGAGCAAGGTATACAACCAAAAAGAATAGGATTCCAAAAAGCCAGTAAATATAGCAGAGATAAAGCCCAGTGCCACTGCTAGTGGCTTCTCAGTATGTACCAGTGATAACAATTGTCAACCACATTCAGAGGAACTAGTTTAGTCCTATGCTTGTTCGTTCCCAGTCCAATTGAAGTTGGTGAGTTCCCATTAGCTCAGGTAAACTGTTTCAGAGGATGAACTCTTCATTGGCTTTACCTCTTTGCTCATATTCTCATTACTTCTACTCTTCAACTGGACCTTGGGAGCTCAGTCCAGTGCTCTGATGTGGGACTCTGCTTCTTTTTCTATCTGTTGTTTGATGAAGGTTCTATGGTGATATTTAAGATAATCATCAGTCTGACTACAGGGCAAGGCCTGTTCGGGCACCCTCTCTTCTATTGCTTAGGGTCTTAGTTGGGGTCATCCTTGTGGATTCCTGGGAATTTTTTAGAGCCAGGTTTCTTGCTAACCCCATAATGGCTCCCTCAATCAAAAAATCTATTTGCTTGCTTTCATATCTGTCCTTCCTTCATCTCGACTATTCCATTCTCTCAAGTTCTCCTCAACCCTCCCCCTCTCCCCTCCTCTTCCCCTCCTTTCCCCTTCCTTCTAACTGTGACTCCATGCTCCCAATTTTGTCAGGTGATCTTGTCTGTTTCCGATTTCCAGGTGGGTCTACATATGTTTTTCTTTGGGTTCACCTTATTACTTAGTTTCTCTAGGATCATGAACTATAGGCTCAATGTTTTTTGTTTATAACTAGCATTCACTTATGAGTGAGTACATACCATATTTATACTTTTGGGTATGGATTACCTCACTCAGGATAGTGTTTTCTAATTCCATCCACTTGCAGGCAAAATTCCAGATGTCATTATTTTTTACAACTGAAGTAATACTCTAATGTGTAAATGTGCCACAGTTTCTTTATCATTCTTCAGTTGAGGGGTATATAGGTTGTTTCCAGGTTCTGGCTATTACAAATAATGCTGCTATGAACATAGTTGAACAAATGCTTTTGTAGTATGATGTAATACCTGGGTTGTCTCATTGAAGTATCCATCCACTTTTTCTGTGAATTACATGCTGCTGATGTTAGCACTTTGTGGCCTTCCTGCAAACCATGTACAATTTTGCAGACATATGTTCATGAGGACATTTAAACTTAACAAATAAAATTATATTTAAGACTATACTTAAGTGTTTATCATATCATAACTAAAAACTTTGGAGAATTTAAAAAAAATTTTTTCACAATAAAATTCATGTAAAGTTTAAATTATCACTTAAAACAATGTGTTGGATTTAGTACTTGAGAACCCAAACCACCCTACAGTAATACTATTTTAAGAATAAGAAGTAAAGAAACCCAAAATAATAATTCCAAATTAAATGGTTTTCTTGATATTGAAGAGTAAAATGAAAGTTATGCACCCTTTATTATCAGTCTCTCCTTGTCTTGTGCAGACTCACAGGACAAAAGCTTGTTATTGCAACAAGAATTTGGATGCGAGAATATTATGGAATTTCTACCTAATACTTAGTTTGACAAGCTGAAAAAAGATGAAGATCATATTTAGTACATTTTTTTCTTTAAGAATTTGACATTTCTTAGAATGTTCTGTATGACTATTGTCTTGTCTCCTGGAACACAGGGAGGCTGAAGATATGTGGCTCTGAGTTTCAACTGTGTATTCTTAGCTCAGAAAGTGCAGTCTCATGACGTTGGGTGGAACAATAGCTACATAGTGAACAGGATCACAACAGTCATGTAACATGAGGGCTGGCTTGCTTGTTTGGGTTTCTGTCCTGCCCAGTACCCCACAACTGTTTATCCCCAAAGAAAATCACACATAGGTCTCCATAAATTATAAGATGATTGTCCCATTTGGCTCTAGCCTCTCACTGGCTAACTCTCACATCTTGATTAACCCATTTTTTTGATCTATATTAGCCATGTGGCTCAGTACCTTTTTTCATTGGGGCAGATCACATTCTGCTGCTTTGGTGGTCTGGGCAGGAGTGGCAGAAATCAACTTCCTCCTTCCCAGAATTCTCCTGTTCTCATTACATCATTTTTACTTCCTTTCTGGTTTTCCCACCTATATTTCCTGCCTGGACAATCAGCATTTATTTAAAGCATGATTGACAGAATACATTATCCCACACCACAGTTATCAGGTACAGCACTTTCTCCAGTATTCCTCTCCCTCTCTCCTTGGGTAGGCTCATGCCTCTAGCCTCAATCATTTTATGTATTTATATTTTCAGTAGCCTGTTAATCCATAAGGATAAAAACAAAACCAAAATCAAATTTAAAAAACCTCTTTCTAAGTCTAGTCTCCTGCCTGAACTTCCAAAAGCTCATGAAACTACAATTATGCCTCTTCCACTGAGTTTCTTAAAACATGGATATCTTATATTTTAGCATATAGTTTACTACATAAAGTTATGTGAAAATAAAACAAAATTTTGAATAATATAATAAGCTGAACCCTTGGTAATAATCATCTATGTGCAAACTGCACTCAATTATCCATCAAGATAACTTGACAATTTTTATTATGTTGTTTTCTGTTCTTCAAGAAACCGCCATTAACTTTTATATAATTACTATGGTATCATTTATTTTACAATATTATCACATTCTTGTACATTAATCCATACTGAATATTGATGGCTTTGCATTACATCAATGAAGATGAAACTCTGCTATTTCTTTCTCATAGTTGAATGTGAGCAGGTGACACTAGGTATTTCACATACACTTTAGTGGCTTAAGTCAAGTACAGGCACACATTTTACAAATGTAGAAGGCTTTTATGAGAAAAAGCTCTGTGGCAAGATATAAATGAAGAGCTGTTCACAGTTTTGTGACCAGCAGTTGTGGCTAAGATTATCAGTCCGAAATTATGTTTGCTAGAAAGCTACAGCTTACTCTGGTAGTCTCAGTAAATTTTAGGAGTCAATACTTACACAGTATCTATCACAGTAAACATATGTCTTCTTTTCTAATTTATATAATACATTGAAATATAATCATGAAATATATATCATACCTGATTTATCATTAATTAATATGTATATTTTACATGTAATTATGTCACTTTAAAAAATTATGGAATGCAGAAATGAGTAAATCTCATAATAGTGTATATTATCCTTGACCCAATCATCTGTAATAGTAACAACATAGTTTTTCTTTTTTAATAAATTACTTTTTAACAAATTTTTAAAAATAAATTAACATCTCTGTGAGTTCAAGGCCAGCATGGTCTACAGAGCTCGTTCTAGGACAGGCTCCAAAACCACAGAGAAACCCTGTCTCGAAAAAAAAAAATAACATGTTATTTTAAAATAAATTCTCAAATAATATTAATTCTGTAAGTATGTTTTATCTCATATCTCTGTCTCAATTTATTTTGTTGCACTTTCCTCTATCCCTTAATACTTTAATTGTGTCAGTTTTTTCAGTTTGACTAATGATCTAAACCTCTTGCTGTATTACTGAAATTTGGCAAGTAGGTCTTCCTTATTCTTATCATGATACTTATTTTTTCTGCCTCATTTGCACTCTTTAAAGCATCAAGTAGCTTATTTCAAAAAGAAAACAAAACCAACCAATATAAACCACAGTTAAGAATTTAATTGGTGTGGGATTCCCCTCTGTATGCTGTGAATACGATTGGCTAATTAATAAAACTGCCTTGGACTGTTGATAGGGCAGAACTTAGGTAGGCAGGGAAAACTAAACTGAATGCTGGGAGAAAGAAAGGTGGAGTCAGGGAGAAGCTATGGATCCACTGATAGAGACAGACATCCTGAAACTTTATAGCCAGTAAGCTACAGTCATGTGGCGATACACACATTAATATAAATGGGTTAAATTAATATGTAAGAGTTAGCCAATAAAACCTAGACTTAATGGGTCAAGCAGTGATTTAATAATACAGTTTCTGAACGATTATTTTGGAGCTAAGTGGTTGGGAATGAACAAGTAGCCCCTCTTTAAACATTTAATGTGGTTGTTCTAAGTTGTTTTAAAGTGTTGGCTTCATTGTATTAAAAATGGGTGGGGACAAATACCTTTAATCCCAGGTACTCTGGAGATAGAGATAGGCAGATCTCTGAGTAAAAGTCAGCCTAAAGAATGAGTTCCAGGACAGCCATTGCTACACAGAGAAAGTCTGTTTAGAAAAGCAAAGAAATAAACAAAGAACAAGAGCAACAACAAAAAATGTTGGCTGCTGTGTAACCAACACAGCAATCCATTCATTCGAATACTAGTTTATCATTCTCATTGTTAATAGTCTTACAAATGTTGTGCTAAATTTACTTTCAAGTTACATACTTTGGTGTTTTTGTAGGAATCGCTCTTATTAATTACATATATGATGAAGCTTTTTGCACATTTTCTCTGAATGCTGCCATTATGTGAGTATGTTCTTAACATTTAATTATATATTTTCTATATACATATTTCTCAAAGTAGAAGTGCTTTCTGAGAATACAGAAAAAAATTCCTTCTCACTTTCTATTCTATATGCTTTGATTTTTTTTTTCTCTCCTAACTCCACTGGCTGGAACCTCTAAAAAATGTTGAACAGACTTGGGACTTGCCCTCATCCCTCTTTTCTCTCTTGGTGTCAGAGTAAACATTTAACCTTCATATTAAGTATGGGACTAGTCTATAGAGTTCTGATGTCCAAAATATACAAAGAACTCAAGAAACTGGTCATCCTAAGAACAAATAATCCAATAAATAAATGGAGCACAGACCTCAACAGAAAACTATAAACAGGGGAATCTAAATGGCTGAAAGACACTTAAGAAATACTCAACATCCTTAGTCATCAGAGAAATGCAAATCAAAACAACTCTGAGATTTCATCTTACACGTGTAAGAATGGCCAAGATCAAAAACACTGATGACAACTTATGCTGGAGAGTATGTGCTGTAAAGGGAACACTCCTGCATTGCTGGTGGGAATGTAAGCGGGTAAGCCCTATTGGATGTCAGTGTGGCAATATCTCAGAAAATTAGGAAACAACCTTACTCAAGACCCAGTAATTCCACTTTTGGGTATATATCCAAAGGATGCTCAATCGTGCCACAAGGACATGTGCTCATCTATGTTCATAGCAGCATTGTTTGTTATAGCCAGAACCTGGAAACAACCTAAATGCCTCTCGACTGAAGAATGGATAAGGAAAATGTACATTTACACAATGGAATACTACACAGCAGAAAAAACTAATGACATCTTGAATTTTGCAAGCAAATGGATGGAGCTAGAAAACATCATTTTGAGTGAGGTAACCCAGAACCAGAAAGACAGTTATCACATGTAATCACTCATAAGTGGTTTTTAAAACATAAAACAAAACAACAAAAAAAAACTAGGTGACAAATACAATGAGGACCCTAAGAGAGACATACATAGATCTAATGAACATGGGAAGTAGAAAAAGACAAGATCTCCTGAGTAAATTGGGAGATGAGGGCCTTGGGAGAGGGTTGAAGGGGAGGGGAGAGAAAGGGAGGGGAGCAGAGAAAAAATGCAGAGATCATTAAAAAATAAAAAAAGTGTGGTGTTAGTGTCTTTTGATGCATTCCACCTATATCAGGTGGTGTTGAAAATGGGGGTGTGGGGTTGCGTCCCCAACACCCCGGCTGCCTGGCTAGCTGATGCCCGAAATAACAACACACAAACTGTATTCATTTAAACACTGCTTGGCCCATTAGCTTCAACCTCTTAACCCATTTCTAATAATCTATGTAAGCACCCCAAGGTGCGCTTACCAGGAAGATTCTAGCCTACGTCCATCTTAGGTCGGAGCTTCATCGCGAGTGTGCCTCACAGCGCAGAGCTATCCAGTCTGCCCACTAGAGAGGAGCCTGGCGTCTCTGAGCAGAGCTGCATGATTTCTGACCTCACTTCCTCTTCCTGCCTGAATACTATTCTGTTTACTCCTCCCACCTATGTTTTAACCTATCAGGACCAGCCAAGCAGTTTCTTTATTTTAACCAATGATATCAACAGATTGATATATGACACTCCCACATCAAGGTGGAGATAGTTAACTCATAACTTCTTTGGTATGTGCTATTTGTTGATAGAATCGGATATTTGATTAAGCAATTATATCTAAAGAAATGTGATAATGTTTATTTTTAATACAAAAGAATCTAAAATACTTGGTAGACAGTTATTAATTATGTGTGTCCATTCATTTTAGTGGTGGGCAGGAAGAATCTTCGGCATAGAATTTTTGACTAAATAAAATAGAGAAACAGCAGAAATCAGCATACTTACATTCAATTCCTTTTGTTGCTGGATAGACAAGTAATGACATCAGTTACCTCAAGTCCCTGACTTCTCCAACTCCTTTTGCTGATGGACTGAATATTTTGCCACATCAGCAGGAAAATAAACAGAAATAAGAAATACATTTATGAGTATTCTCTGCAGTTTTACTTTATGCCCCACATTTTTACAGAAATCACTGTTACTCCTATTGTTTTTGGAGTGAATATCCTCCTGCCTCAACCTCCACAGTGTTGGTATATAGGATTCAGCCATCATATAGATTATATTGCTGTTTTTAAAATAGCTTTGAAAGATTGGAGTTAATTTTTTTGAGTGTTTTATAGCATTACTATATTATTAGGTTCTGTTTCTTTGTTATACCTGTTTTGTGAAGTTTTATTATATATTAAAATTAACTTTATTTAATTTCCATTGAAATACCTTTTTATGGGGCTGGAGAGATGGCTCAGAGGTTTAGAGCATTGCCTGCTCTTCCAATGGTCCTGAGTTCAATTCCCAGCAACCACATGGTGGCTCACAACCATCTGTAATGTGGTCGGGTGCCCTCTTTTGGCCTGCAGCCATACACACAGACAGAATATTGTATATATAATAAACGAATAAATATTTTAAAAAAGAAATACCTTTTTATATACTCTAGGAATCTATTTCTTAAACTTTATAATTTACCATGCATTATTCATAAGGTTTTCTCAAACATATGAGAATATTTAGTTAACATAACCTCATGCATTCAAGATTTATTAATTTGAACATTTTGTTATTTCTTCATTAAACTAACCAAACCTGTAATTTTCTAAATACATTTAAATATGAATGCTTTGTATAATTTTATTTTCTTTATTTTATATTTTCTATTTCATTTATTTTTCTGTGCTGTATTATTAAATAATTAATTTAGGATTGTTTTTAATTGCTTTATGTATTTTCATCTCTTAAAATGAGAGTCTTTCTGGATTTTCTTTGACAGTTTGCAAATATTGTTGCTTTTGTTCACATACTTGTTTGCATTTGTAGCAAGATCTTCCAGGAAGTGTTTGTAACAAGTGGGTTTTATCTGTTTGTTTTTGTTTGCTTGTCTATGTTTTCTTATGTATGATCACATTTCCTTTTATTTTTAGAACATTTTAAATATTGAATTTTATGCTCTGATTCTAGAATTCAGTTTTCCTTTCATGGAAGTTGATGTGGTCTAACTGCTTTGTTTGAGAGGCATGTGTCATAGGTTTTTCAGGTTAGAGGCCATGACTACTGGAACACAACGTTTCTTTTAGTTCCTGAGAGATTGATACACTCACTCAGGCAGTGAAGCCATTAAGCCACTTTTTTTTTTTTTTTTTTTTTTTTTGGTTTTTCGAGACAGGGTTTCTCTGTGGTTTTGGAGCCTGTCCTGGAACTAGCTCTTGTAGACCAGGCTGGTCTCGAACTCACAGAGATTTGCCTGCCTCTGCCTCCCGAGTGCTGGGATTAAAGGCGTGCACCACCACTGCCCGGTCCATTAAGCCACTTTTGTGTTTCTCTGTATGTTCCCTTAGAAGTCAGGGAAGCATGGAGACTTGACGGGACAACTGGTCTTAGACTCTTGTGCACCTTGTGAAGTTTGCAAACATCGTTGAATGCTGGCAGGTCTTATTGCATTGATCCTGACAATCACTGCTCTATTCTACTTCTGATAAGCATATGAAAAGTCTTTTGCTCTCAATAAAATCGTTATGACCTTAGTCTTTCTGTGACCCCTCTAATTGGTCTAATTTAATTTCCTTTGATGCTATCAGGAAATCTAGGCCATATAAGTAAACATGGGTGCTTACAGAAGACTACTTTCTGACCTATGAGGATTTGGTGTTAATATTGGCCTCATTTGTGATTTATTTAACCAGGTACTGGCAGCATTCATGTTTAGGTGAGGATACCAACTTTCTTTTCACTTAGCACAATGGACAAGCTAATGGATGTGTTACAGTTTTTCAAATTTTCCCATGAGTATCTCATTTGTCCAATTTTGCCTTGCTTAATCTTAAAGTTTGTGGTTTTTCCCTTGCCTGTTTTTAGACCTACTTGTATTACTTTCTTAGACAGCTGCAATGTTAAAAAAATATGCCACTAATCATTTTTGACAAATTCCCTTGAGCAATGCTACGTGTACAGGAATGAGCTTGCCAAATAAAGACAAGACCAGGGCTGGGAGCTTCCCAGAGCTGTTGACACATATTAAGTGATAACAGTTTTCTGGGAATGAAGCTTGAGGTAGCTTTAAGTTCATTTTGTCTCCTCCTTTACACTGATGGTTCTGACAGCTTTTGTAGTTAGGTCACAATTTGTTTTTAAGTTTTCATAGTTCAAGATAGGATTAGACTAGATGCATTTCCAGATTCACAGTGTATTCTTTAATAAATAGTACATCATTAAAACTTTTAGTTAAATGTTTCCCAAATACTTTTATATTTAGAAAAGAAATAAAATACAGATTTTTCAGAGTTCTTTACTTAACTATGACAGGAGCTGACACCATGAATCTCATGTATGACAGTTTCTATTTTATACAAATTAGATGTCTCCTCATGTCATCAATATATGTTATATGTTTAATGAAATAATGCACTATTAGTGAAAATATAACATGAGAAAAGGCACATATTTTGTGCTTGAATAATTATTTCAGGTAATATGCATAAAATGAGAAGCACAAAAACGAGAGCAAAGGGAAGATATCAAGGAAGAGAGGATGTTATGACAGAATTTTAGATCAAATAAGTTCTAAATTGTTCCCAAATTTAAAACACTGTGGTTTGAACATAAAATGTAATACCAGAGGCTCAGGTTTCAAGCACTTGGTCTCTGGGTTGTGGCGCTAATTTGAAGGCTATAGAAATCTTGAGCAATGAAGCCTGGGGTGTAGAACTCTACCACTAGATTGAAAAGTTTGAATGTACAACTGGTTCCTGTCTGGAGCTTTTATGACTTAGATTTGAAATCCTGCCCCCTGTTATACAGTTTTCACAACCATTTTGGAAATTAGTCTGAACTTTTCTCTGTAAACTGGAAATACAACTACCATAATACACAGCTACATCACACTACACATTTATTTTAAATTAAATAAAATCATACAGTTTTCAGATAATTGGGTAGAACTGAAAAAAATTAAATTGAATGAGCTAAAATAACCATAAATTAAATCATATTATTTCTACAGTCAGATACAAAAACTCAATTAAAGTAGTATTTAAATTTTTCATACAGTATATTTTGACCTTATTTCCCCTCCTTCAACACTACTTGGGTGCTCCTCACCTCCATGCCCACACAATTTTATATATTCTCTCTCTCAACATCATTTTCTTTCGCTTTCTAGCCCCTCTTCTCTCCCTCACTCTTTTCCTCTTTCTTTCAAAAACAAACAAAACTTCTAAACAAGCCAACTAAGAAACAAAATCAATATTCCAAAAATATAGCAAAACAAAACAAAATGAAACAAAAAAGCCCTCAAAAAATTGAGTCCATGCTATCTCTTAGGCTCTTTTTCACCTGAAGTTTTATCTTTTTCAACTCCAAAGTGGGAGTTTTTTGTTTTATTTTATTTACTCTATTTTATAATCTTTTAAATGAATGAATGAATAAATGAAAACCTTTACTACTAGAGTAAAGAAAGACCAACAACTTAAGTGTTACTTTATACCTGTAGGAAGAGGGAAAATCAGTTTTTTCCCCTAGAATATCACTGTGTATATCTTCCAGTGTAAGACATGTAGTCAGAGGCTGCTTGTTTGTTTGCCAGCTGTCCAGACTGGAAATAATCACTTAGAAACTATAATAGTTACAAAATTGCTTGGCCAATAGCTTAGGCTTCTTATTAAGTAACTCTCACATCTTAAATTAACCTATGTCTACTAATCTGTGTATCTCCACTTGGCTGTGGCCTATCAATAAGATTCTGTGCAACATCTTTCTCCCTCAGTGGCTACATGGTATCTCCCTGACTCTGCCTTCTTTTCTCCTCTATCTTTGGAATTCCCCTTTGGGTCTATTCTGTGCTGCCATAGGCCAAGGCATCTTTGTTCATTAACCAACCATAACAAAACACATCCACAGCATACAGAGGGGAATCCTACATCACCACCCCTTTCCTTTCTGAACAAAAACCAAATCTAGCAGCCATATATTTATAGTACAAGAGACCATGCCCAAGTGGGCTGGTATCTTAAAGGCTGTTGGCTAAAGAGTTCCCACAACAAAGACAGGCTACATGTTCAGGAGTAGTTGACAAGCATATAATGGACTCCAAAAAGCTTTGTGTGTGTGTGTGTGTGCTTTTATTTTGTTAAATATTGGTAGTTTCTATTTTTTTTTGTTGCATGCTGTATTTTTTTTCCCTTGGCTTTGGAGAGTTTTGATGTAGTGATTTTTCATTTGTTTTTTGAAAAAGAACATAAAGTTGAATGGGTAATAATGAGTAAAGGATCAGGAAGGACTTGGAGAAAGGGAAGACTATGTTCAAAATATTAAAAATTCTTTTAAATAATAAGAATATAATGAAAAAAGGTCTTTTTTTTATTTCCAATTACTCATTGCCTGGGTCCTGCCCTGATTATATGTATCTGATGACAATCAGTTAAATTTTTCTGATAATTTGTTAGCTTATGGTCACATATAAAAGTCAGGTGTGGCCATTTCTAATTTTTAATAAAAAGAAAAATAGCATTTGGTATAAGTTTGTAACTTGCTCCTCTTTCACATGCCTGGAGGAGAAAGGTGGCTAAGAATTTAATGCCACCGATTATCACTGAATGTAGTCTCCGTTATATATGAAACATACATGTCTAGTCAAGCTAATCACCTTCTCTTCCAGTCCTCAAGCCTAAATAAAGATAAATTTTAAGTCCAGTGAGAGATAACTTTAAAAACATACATAAAATATTTTGCATATGCTTAAAATGAAATAAATGATGATTATCATCTATGCTTTGTATCAACATATTAGCACTTCCAGCAATGGAAATCCTGTGCCAGATGCTCCCACATGGCTTTCCTACTTGTAAATCATGTACTGTTACTTAATTAGAGCCTCTTTAGTCATGATTCTCAACCTGTGAGGAGAATATAAATGTATAACTGAATATTATGATATAAATACTGGGAAGTTTCAAATTTTTCACTTTATGTATACTTTATGTTCCCAGACAGAAACAATTAATAGTACAACAATGAACATAGCTAAACCTAATAACAGATAATTAAAATGTGGAATATTTATGAAATGGACACATATTTAACTGTTAAAATTATGACATCATGAAAATTGTAGGCAAGTGGAGGCCACTAGGAAAAGAATCACGCTGAGTGAGGTAACCCAGACCCAGTAAGACAAATATGGTACATTTTCCCTCATAAGTGTATTATTAGCTGTTAATAAGTGATAACCATGTTGCAATTACAGACCCAGTGAAGTCAAGTAAGGAAGAAGGACCTAGGAAGAATGAAGAACACTTGGATCTTTTTGAGAAGGGGAAATACAACAGATTTTGTGGGTTAAATTGGGGAAGTGTGGGGACAGGACCAGAAGAGAAGAATATCAGAGGGAGTGAGTGGAGAGAGAGAGAGAGAGAGAGAGAGAGAGAGAGAGAGAGAGAGAGAGAGAGAGAGAGAGAGAGAGAATTAGGGTTATTCAGGGGGATGTATGGAAGCCCAATGCAGTGTAAACTTTCTGGAATTAATGATGATGACCCCAGTGAGAACCCCTAGTAATAGAGGATATGGAATCTGGATTGGTCATATCTTACAGCCATGCAAGGCTTTCCATGATGGGCAGGAGGTTGTATCCAGCTTAGTTTTTGGCCAAGAGGGTCCTGTGCAGATCCCCAAACATCCCAGGTTGATAACAGTGCAGAGGGCTGCTTTCTGAATATTGACAGTAGGGTTCCCATGGCCAAAGATAATTTCCACACAGCTCATTGAACTTAGAAAGAGTGAACTGGTGCCTGCATGTAGCCTTCACCCATACAATCTAGTTTCTTTGGCACAGGAAGGTAATCAAAGAGAAACCTGGACAATAACTGTGCCACAAAATCTTTGACCTACAATCTGTTGCTAACAATATGTGCTGGGACCGTTTTGTTGCAAAACTTGTGGGAGTGGCCAAACCATGTTTGGGTTTAACTTTTGGCCCATGTCACGAGAGAGAATCCATGCATGATACTCTCTGGATGGCTAGGAACTGGATACTGAATAGCCCTGAGACCTAGGGCATAATGAATATGGCTGGTCTATAATAGAAATCAATAAAATATTTCTTATCAATCTTCTACTATATCCAGTGGTCATTTGAGAGGCTTCCCCTGGCAGCAAATGAAAACAGGTACAAATAAGCACATCCAGACATTATGTGGGCAGAGTCTAAGTGGAGATCTCCATCTATTCCCTTCCCTTAAAGGGGAAGAAACTCGGAAGAAGAGGAGTTGGAAAGATTGTAAGAGCTAGAGGGGGTGGAGGAACCAGGAGAACAAAGACTTCTGAATCAACTAAGCAAGTTGCATCTGAGCTCACTGAAGCAGCAAGCACAGAGCTGCACCAGGTCCTCTGCATATATATTTGAGCTATTTGCATTGTGTTCTTATGGGACCTCTGACTATGAAAACAAGTGGGTTTCTGACTTCAGCATCTGCTCCTGGGATTCATTGCCTCTTATTGGGTTGCTTTGTTGAACCTTCATATCAGGGCTTTTACCTTGGCTTATTGTATCTTGTTTTGGCGGAAAAGGAGACGCATGGATCCGTGGACAGAGGTAGAAATACTGAAACTTTGCTGGTAGGCCATGACCTTGTGGTGATACAAATGGATTAAATTAAGATGTAGGAGTTAGCCACAAAGAAGCTAGAGCTAATGGGCCAAACAGTGATTTAATTAATACAGTTTCTGTATGATTATTTTGGGTGTCTGGGCGCTGGGAAATGAACAAGTGGCTAAGTGGCCTGTTCTTCTCAGTGCAACACGTAGTGTTTGTTTGTTGCATCTTGGAGGCCTGCTTTAGGGAAAGTGGATGTGAGAGAGAGGGGCTATAGGGGATATTTGGGAAGAGTGGAGGCAGGGGGAAATGTGTTTGGGATGTATTGTATGAGAGAAGATCTATTTTCAGCAACAACAACAATTCCAAGTTGGTCGGACATAACATGTAGTATTTGTGCACTATTTGGCTTGAAGTGCATTTTTTTTTTGGAGTGTTGTAACTGTTAGCCAGTGTTTTTTGCCGCTGTTTGTTTATTTTGAAAGGAAGGTCTCACATCTTCTCCCCTATTTGTTGTATTAATCTGTATAAATGGTTTTGTTCTTCAAATTTCTTCTTTGTCCTAGAAATGACAAATATTTAATTCTGTGTTAAATAATGGTCATTTAAAGCTATAACTTGATTTTATAACAGTGTTCATATATTATTAGATAGGACTAAAATATTGCCTTTAGAGAAGGATGAAAAACTTTTCTGCAGAGTAGAATCTGTGCACATAGATCTTGGACCATCTGAGTTATACTACAGGAGATAGGTTGTTAACCAGACTTATGGTGTCAGTGGTACTGTCGCATAGTGCAGATTTTGTTCATTTATTTTAAATACAAACATTGTAGCAACGATACCTTTTAATTAATATTGGCATCACAATTTCAAAATAATACCAAAATATGTCCTCACACTAAAAAAAATTTATTTGAGAACCTTTATTACGTTTTTCCTTGATTCAAGTCTCTTAAGCATCAGCATTACTAGGAAGATCATAGAATCCTCTTGTGTAATCTTATGCTATAAGTTATTAAATTTTGTTTATAAATTTTTAGCCATCCTATGTCTAATCTGCTGTAGCCAATGCAACACAATGACAGGAATATTATAGCTACATAATAGATTAGCCTTCTTTAGGGTTAAGGTACTCTTCTCTCCCTGCTGATGGGGTACTTCACATGCAAATGTGATACTCATTGGTCTAAATAGGTATATAAGTACATTTTCTGTTTGTTGTTTGTTACATGTGGTTCTGATGCAAAATGTGGAAGTTACCATGCAAATGAAACTGAGATTGTGATAAAATAATAATCACTACCATTTTATATTAAATGCATTCCATAGGATGCCTCCTACATTAGAATATATCAACAACCTTAAATAGCAGTTCTGATATGATCATCTCTAAATGGATTTGATAGAGACCATTACTTCTGACAAAAATGTAACAACTTGGAACCTCAAGGCAAAAGTGCTACTACATCTAAAACGGAAACATGATGGTTTTGCTATCAGTGCTATAATTATGGCTATAGATGTAATTTTGCCTAAATTAACAATGTTCAGGTCCCTTTCTGATACAAACTGCTATCATGCCATATACGTTTTGTCCCACACAATTAAATTCTTATGAAAACCCCAAATGCTTATTCTAAATTAATTTAAAACACATTAGGAACTAGTTAAATTTTGTTATAAAACATTTTGGCATACGTTTTGAATGTCTGATCTATTTCATTAAAAAATAACAATGACTATAATGAAATTAAAAATTATTAAGATGAATATTCCGGCTCCAACTAAAGAACCACGCTAGTGAAGTTTTTAGTATTTTCCAAGATCCTTTGAAAATTCCTAGGTAATTCCAGTGATAGGAATACAAATAATGCTCGTATCTGGGCTAGACCTCACAAACATCAGACAATGACACCCACTTTCTAACTTAGTGATTTTTTTCAATTGACTCTGCGGCTATAAAAGACAGTTTTTGAAGTATTTAAAGGAATAAGTTTTGAACAAGGTTGGATACAGCCTTCTTTTGGTATTAAAAATCAATAGAGTAGCCGGGCGGTGGTGGCGCACACCTTTAATCCCAGCACTCGGGAGGCAGAGGCAGGGGGATCTCTGTGAGTTCGAGACCAGCCTGGTCTACAAGGGAGTTCCAGGACAGGCTCCAAAGCCACAGAGAAACCCTGTCTCGAAAAACCAAAAAAAAAAAAAAAAATCAATAGAGTAGAAAACTGTAGTCCAGAAACTAAAGCATATGCATAATTATGCCTATTAACTTTCTATCACTGTGGCAGAGTGTTCAAAGTTAAAATCTTTTGCATGGTGTTTAATTGAGGAAGAATACCTGTGGTAGTTTACATATTAACATTGTGAAAGGTAAATGATCATAATGTTTAATACATTTATATAGATCTTTGTGAACATAGAATCATGAAGTTCTCTGCAGATCTTAACTGATATGTATTCAAGTTAATAGTTAGTCCTATAAAAATGTTGTTACAGAATTGACTATAAGTCAAGGCCAATAAATGCAATGGATAGTGTTATCCCACTAGGCCATGCTCATGTTTGTTAAGTGAGCCTGGAGTTCTAACCCTATGTCTCTCAATTGTTCATTTCTTGTTATTTAAAGTTCATCTAAGATAGTTCTCTGAAGTCCATATTCATTATCATTTTCTGAATTAGAAAATATTATAAGGCAGCATTATATTCCACTGAGCTCTTTATCATGAATGTAAATTAATCTATCTGGTTTTAGTAACTAGAGAAATTTAAGGAATTGCAACCATGTGTTCTGATTTACAGCACAAATAAAAACAATACAAAATAAAAGCCCAAAGATTGGAAAAGTTCTATGTCTATGGTGCCTAAAGTGTCTTGGGGAGACAGAACAAATGTTTGTTCACTCCAGATTGGGATCTTAGACAACCAGTTAAATGATTCCACTTAAATATAGCTTAATGGATTACTGAGTTTACCATACTTATAAGAGCATGAATAAGGTGGTACTTACATGTGTAAGGCTAATTCACAAATATCTGCATCTCTGTAACTCTCATACCAGCAGGTTAATGACTCAGAGAAGCTGCATTCCTGATCAGTGTGCTATTTCAGGCTGATCAGTTAGTATAATATAGTCCTCCCAGCAAGTATTACTGATAGTAAACTCAGGGTGTTTTCATGTTTGTAAATATCTGAGTTTCCTCAGCCTTCTAACTGCCATGGGCTTCACCCCTGCCTCTAGGAAGGAATGCCCCTACTCAGGGAAATAACTGAGATTGAGGAAAGTGTTTAGTTTGCACTTCTATCACTCTGAGCAGCAGAGGAGGTAAGGACTTCATATGGAACTGGGGAAAAACTCACTGTGTGTAGTGGTTGCCAGGCAACAGTAGGTCCAGAGTCCAGATCCCAGCAATCAGGTTAAGGTTGTGTACCTCATACCTCGGTGCTGCATAAGTATGATGCTAGCACTGCAAAGGAAGAGAAATTAAGATTCCTGGGAGTCACTGATCATTTAGTACAGCCAAATGGATGAGCTTAAGACTTAGAGAGAAAAATTGTGTCTCAAAAAAGAAGACAAACAGCTAAAGATGAATACAGGATAATAACACTGGTGTCTACATACATACATACAAATGTTCAGAACCCCACAAATGTGCATATAAACAGGATTGCTTAGACATGTACACCACAAGCATTCACATATACATACTGACAAACAGACACACATACATAAACTCATGTGACAACATACATAAAGAAAATATGTTCAAATCAAACAAAATAAAAAAATAAAATACTCTATTAGTGACAAGGACCTCTTGCTCTGTCATAACAGGAAATATACTGTCTTAAAAATTGATGGTATAACTAGTTGAAAAATGATAGCAATAATGGTGTTATTGTATTTTTAACTTTTTTATTAATTTATTGTGGATTTCACATCATGATTCCCTATCCTATTCATCTTCTTGTCCCTTAATATCCTTTCCCTACTCTTACAACACCCCCCAAAATAATAAATTAAAAGAAAAGAAACAAAATGTTATCGTGTAAACCGTTGTGCGGCAAAGTGAGTCACACAGTTTACCCTTTAGTCCATACATCTTTACTTGCAAGTGTTCATTGCAATAAAATATTGGTCTTGCTCAAGGCCTTTGGCTTCTGCTATACTATCCATCCTGAGCCCTCACTGGAACTCCTCCTGGATATCCCATTGTTGCCCTGTGTTATGGAGATCCTGCATTTTTTTTTTTATCTGCAGGACTGGCTCCTTCGCATGCTCCAACAGATCATAGATGGGGTGGATGTTGGGGTGGGTCAAATCTTAGCCCTAGTTCTTGGACCTGGGTGGGAGCTGGGTTGGCCAACGTTCCAACTCCCCTCATCTTCACTTCCAGGGTTAGCTTTCCAGCATTGCCCAGGAAATGCACCAGGCAGCAAGGAGCAGTGCCACTTTTCTTGCAGTGATGCCCTCCAGGCCGGGTCATCCGCAGAAGCAGACCCAGCTCTCTTGCGTTGCTTAGGCATGGTGTGGAGCCCACTCTCCAAGTCCTGCAGCTGGTTCATGGCAGAATCAGCTCTCATGCTCTCCCGTCTCTAAGGCCAGCTCTTCTGCCTGCCGCAGGTGGCAAGGGGTGAGAGGGTAGGGTAACTTTCCCTCACCCACACCATCACATGGCAGACCGTGAGAAACTGAGTCAGCTATCCGGCTCTCAGGCTCTAAGGGCCATCTCACCTGCTGCCCAGGCAGCGTGCATGGCTCTCTCTACCGAGTGCTGCAGTCAACAGAAACAGCTCTCCCATTCCTATGATCACCTGCCACAGGCCTTTTTTTTGGGGGGGAGAGATGATGGGTTAGTGCTGGAATCTCTCTCTCATCTGTGCCAAACCATATGGTAGATAAGGGGCAGTTCCACCTCTTCTATGCTCACGGTCTCAGGACCAGCTCAATTAGGTCCCTTCAAAAGGGTTAGCTCTACTGTGCTGCCCAGAATAGGTTCAGAGCCAGCTCTCCCAAGTGATGCTGTCAGGGAGGGTCATCAGGGCCAGCTTTTCCAACTTCCAACAGGTGTAGAGCGGTAGGTCCAACTCTCTCAAGTGCTTCATCAGTAGGGGTAGGACCAACTCTGTGCAGCCCTATCCCCAGAGCCTTCAGACACAGGACCCAGGGACGCCAACATAGGTAATGAACTCAAAATTGGCCACTGGCAGCAACCCAAGCCTGGACATCACTATGACCTCTGGTGACAAGAAGACCACCCAGTTCAGCCTGCTCCTCTCTACTTTTGCCTCTTTCCAGATGACATGAACCATTCTATCCCTCTCTGTCTCTCCCGTACCCCGTCATATAATGGCACCCAATTGTGCAGCATCAAAATGAGCCTGAAAGGTTCATGTTTGCTCATACCTGCCCAGGGCAAGTTGTCACAGGCAGATGTGTGGGTATCCTTCTCCTGTCTGTTCCTAATGGCACCTGACAGAGCCAGAACTGCTCAGATGCATCCAGGGCAAACTTTTTCAGGTATTATTGTATTCTTGAAATCTTGAAACTTCAACAGAATTCAGGTTCATATCTATTTCCCTCAAGTCAGAAGGAAAGAGTTTGTGGACCCTCCTTATGAATTCACTGTATCTATAATTGCAAGCAGAGATAGCAAAGAACACACTGTGAGAGATGTTATAGATCAAATATGGAGCATAGTATACATTTTCTGCTCTTGTTTAGTGGAATGGAAATATATCACCTGATCCCTAGTGACAGCAGATTCACTGCGAATTGAAGTTACTTGCTAGATCCTGAAGTGTGATAAGACATAGAAACAACAGTGTTTACATGTGTTGTATGCTAAACATAGATTCTCTCATTACTATGTAGAACACTGAAAAGGAAGGGTACAATTTTACTACAAAAGAGTAACATTTGCTCATGTCATTAGGTGTATGCAAAGAATTTACAGTATAATTTCAAAAGACAAACAAAAACCATTTGAAAATCCCTTTGGGAGATAGACAGTCATGATTCTCTCTCTGTCTCTGTCTCTCTCTCTCTGTGTCTCTGTCTGTCTCTGTCTCTATCTCTCTCTGTGTGTGTGTGTGTGTGTGTGTGTGTGTGTGTGTGTGTGTGGTGTATGTATGTATATGCAGATATAATACATACATACACACATATATGCATATATATCCTGTGAGTTTCTGTGCACAAACATATCTGTGTGGGTGAAAAGAGAGAGAGAGAGAGAGAAGTATATTTAGTTAAACAAGAAGTACAACTACTTTCAAGAATGGAGACAGCACTCAAATCTGTAGTAAATGGAGTCCCGAGAAGGAAGTACTAGAACATATATTTAACATATACTGCTAAGTTTCTTCTCTTCCCTTTTATTATTAGAATGGCTTTATTTGGAGCTCTGTTTTAAGTATATTTCTCTTTTCCATAAGTATTGTGATCTAACGTCAAGCATTCTCCTTCATCTAGCTGGTGGGATAAACACCGAGAGACTCTGGTATAATGTAGAGATACATAAGTGGCAGTCACTGAGGTTCCCGGTTAAGACCACACACCTTGGTTATAATAACGCAGAATTATACATGTGGCAATAGATGTGTTTATTTGGCTGATGTGTTTAATGTGGCAATGTATTCCACGGTAACAAGGAGCCATATGAGCATTGACCATAATTTTTTGAGTTGTTGGACGAGATACACAGAGAATTTAATGAATGTCAGAGCCATTCAGTTTTATTTTCTCAAAGAAAAATAAAACAATTCTGGAATCAGGGAAAGAAGAGTGGCTTACATTTGGGTTACTGAAGAGATGAGTCACAATCCTATACTAGAGTTACGGTAGAATGATATAGACATGACCAAAACACTTTGCTAAAATTGAATAACTTGCCCACATATAGAAATTGAATTTGAAGAGGGAATAAAGAGGTGCATTGTATATTCAATTGCTATTTCTCTTATGCTGACTAATTATTGAGTATAGAGAACACATTGCACATGAGTGTTGACAATGGACAATTTTCTCTACATCATATTTCAGATGACTTTAACTGTGTTTGTCCATCTCTTTGTTTTGTTACATTACATCATATCATTCTTTCAAAAAGACTGAAAATTATTCTTATTGCTTTAAAAACTTGGTACCAACTTAAAATCAATGAAAATGTGCCCTTAATGTTTTAGGCTAACATTAAATTGTCTCTGAAAGTCTAAGTAGTATAAATTGCGTGTAACTGTAATTGAGACAATCATTCATTATACTGACAAGTCATATTTTGTGATAGAGTTTAAGGTACATTCCATAAGTGATATTGTTTTTTTAATATTTATTTATTTATTTATTTATTTATTTATTTATTTATTTATTATGTATACAATATTCTGTCTGTGTGTATGTCCACCAGACCTCATTACTGATGGTTGTGAGCCACCATGTGGTTGCTGGGAATTGAACTCAAGACCTTTGGAAGAGCAGGCAGTGCTCTTAACCACTGAGCCATCTCTCCAGCCCCATAAGTGATATTGTTAAATGATGTCAAGAACCTGAGAATTGACAGGTCATGGACCCAGGTGAAATTCTATTACTATTGTTCCCCTAAAGAACACATATATAAAATTACTCCTAATGACATGCTGTTATACCAACAGATAATTTAATAATTCAACCTTTTTTAAAGAATACTTTTTCAGTAGATGATAGTTAACAAGGAGACTCACAACTGTATACTTTCAGAGAGTGAGAGACTTTGGAACACTCGTTTGTAGAGTAAATATCTTCATCACACCCTTGACCTCACAGTCCAGAGGTCCATGTATAAGATGAATAGAGAATATTTGATGAGCCAGATACATAGATGACTCGAAGACACGGTGCTTTCCAGACACCATAGGAACGATGTACATATGAATACAGAGAGACTGTGACAGCATGTACAGACCTAACCAAGCTCAAGATAAACAAAATCTTTGTTTTTCAAATTAACTTTTATTTGAAATTACTCTTTCCCGCATGTATTTTAGAATTCTATACTATACAATAACCCACAAAACCAATAACCCAATACCAAAATTTCTTTTTTTTTCAATACAAGTCTTTTATTGTCCCAAAAGGCACCCCAAATCGTATTAAAATTCAGGATCTTGTTTCTGGAACTGGTAACTTAGGTTTGCTCATCAGCCTGCTGCACTGTTCCCTTTTCAGACACATAGATACCATCCAAAAACTTCCTGATATCCTTGTTCTTAACTTTTGTGGCCTGCTGTATCAGAGCCGTGGAGTTTGAAACAAGTTCAATATCATTTCCTTCAAGGATTAACAGCATGTTATATAGTTTTTCTAGGTAATAAATAAAGGTTTTCCTTCAATGATTAAGGGACTACTTAAGTTTCTGTAAATTTAAGATAAAAAGCACAATTTAAGTTTGTAAGGTTTAACATGTAACTTCAAATACAACATGTTTTATAGGAATCTACAAGCTTTTATTTCCTAAAAGGTGACTTAATTTTTTTTTTTTTTTTTTTTTTTTTTTTTTTAGGTTCAAAGTTACATTCTTCATATTTTCTCCTACAACTTCAAACTTTCTACACTCAGCTAATCAACTGTTCCATGCCACTCCGGACAACTTGACTACTTCAAGTGCTATTTATCTTCCCCCAAAGAAGGTTAAAAATCAGTTTGTCACGACTGCAGATTTCTACTAATAGGATGAGTACTACAATATCCATCACAAAAGTTTTCAAAAGATTGTTTCTTTCTTCCTGGTAATGAGTCGACCGTAAATGCAGAAAGAACCCCACAGTGTAACACTGGGCTCCTTTTTTACTTAGATGTTGAACAACTTAAATGACAATTACACCATTAAGAGAGTAACAAAGGATGTAAAACGGAAACACAATTGGCCACAGATTAAATAACCAGGGATTTGTTTTGAGGACAAGGAAACATTGGAAGCTTGGAAATCCAGAATCAAAAAGAAAAAGGAGGGAAAAAAAGTCCTTAGCCACAACCACTCCATTACCATTATCAATAGCGTCTTGGGCTATAGGAACAAGATCTTGACCGTGATCTATATTTACTGTAATAAGGAGATGGCGGCCTTCTTTTGTACCGGTAATCGTAATCTTCGTATCTGTCATAGCCTCAATCATATCCTCTAGCATAGTAAGAATCTCGTCGTCTACTACCACCGCCGCCTTCGCCTCCTCCTCCTTCTCCTCCACCACCACCACTATGAGTTGGTCTGCCCATGTAAATGCTTAGTGTAGGTGTGTGAGCTCTCTTGGTTATAGAATAATCCACACGAATTCTTCTACCATCCAGCTCCATTCCATTTGCTCTTTCCATAGCCTCCTTAGAGTCATCTATCCTCTCAAAATACACAAAAGCAAATCCACGTGATCGGCCAGTTCGCTGATCATAAACTAAATGGACACCACTCAACAGTCCATATCGAGAAAATACTTCACGGAGATCTCTTTCTGTTGTGTACAAACTGGGGCCAAACACTCCCAGGCAAGTGTTGGGATCTGGATTCGCCCTGCTGCCTGTATGTCTTCTGCAATTAGACATTGGAGAATGTTACGGCTTCTTCGTCGACGATACTCTGACGTATAGGATCTACTTCGACATCGTCTCCTAAGAGAGTGGGACCTGGACCGACTGTAGTGTCTATGAGAATGTCTCCTCGACCTTGGCCTGGATTTTGATCTTGATCCAGAATGGGATTTAGAATGTTTGGAAACCCGTGATGGACTACGAGATCCTGACCTGCTCTCTGATTTTACGCAAGCAGGAGTTCCCGTTGGAGATTTTGACTGAGAGCGAGACTCTCTGCCCTCGAAGTTGTTCTTTACAGCACTCATGTCGGCCAAGAGCTCCCGAGAACTAGACAAGAGACAAGTCTCGACTCGGGGTCCGATGGCCTAGTGACCAGCTGTCTGGATTGTGGGGAGGAGGAAGACGATGGCAACAACGGCAGGAACACTCCACTCCCACTAGCTCGCACGCTCGGGCAAAATGGCCAACAAATTCTTTTTTAAACTTATTTATTTATTAAAAATTTCCACCTCCTCCCTTCCTCCATTACCTCCGCTCTCTCCACTCACCCCCCCCCCCCCAGTCCTAAAAGAAGTCAGGGTGCCCTGCCCTGTGGGAAGCCCAAGGCCCTCCCCCCTCCATCCAGGACTAGGAAGGTGAGCATCCAAACAGACTAGTCTCCCACAAAGCCAGTCCATGCAGTAGAATCAAAACCCAGTGCCATTATCATTGGCTTCTTAGTCAACCCTCACTGTCAGCCACATTTAGAGTCCGGTTTGATCACATGCTCGTTCAGTCCCAGTCTAGCTGACTTTGGTGAGCTCCCACTGGCAGAATGGAAGTGAGAACAAAATCCAATGTTAATCAAGAAACTATTTGAAATTGGTAGCTGTTAGAAGGAAAATCAGTTATCTTCAATGGAGTGATATTGTGCATATTTTCCACACTCCACAGCAGGCTATCCATCTACTCAGGAGCAGTTGGCAAATACAAATTAGAGTCTTTGTTATGTCTGTTGTTGCTTCTTATTCTTATCTCTCTGTGTGTGTGTGTGTGTGTGTGTGTGTGTGTGTGTGTGTGTGTGTGTGTGTGTGTGTACCACCGTGCATGTGTGTGTACATGCTTTTCTTTAGAGAAATAGTGACAGAATGAGAGAGCATAAGGGTTGGTGGGAAGGGCAAGGTGGGTAAGAGTGCATGTGGGGAGAGTAGGTGAGGGGAAAGAAAATGATCAAAATTTCTGAAAAATCTCTAAAATATGAACAAATAAATTAAATCTAGTATGAGGATTGGTGAAAGAACTGAAATAGAAAATAGAAAAAACATACAGAAAACTATATTAATCTTTAGCATATATTCAGATGACTATTCACCCTGCTAACATGGAAAATGCTGTGATGAATATTAATTATTTGTAAGTTTATATTTAGAAAATGGAAACAGCAGAGGACAGCAGTGTTGATATGCATGCATGTATAAGCACATCCTTATTAAGAGAGCGAATCACATTTCTCCTTTATAAGACCTGACACAATACTCTGTAAGTTATGAGCTTCCTTTTATAATAGGACCAAAATGGAAAAGACAGACCGGCATATGCACACTTAGAGTGTACACATAAGCACGAGTAAACTTTACTTAAGGGCAATGTGAAAAAGCATGATGTGGTCAGCAGCTATCTGAATAACTTAATGATATAATGCAAATTATAAAATAAACACTTACATAATTTTTATTCTTAAAATAAAATCATACTTAGTTCTTTTGAGCAACTTTTTTCCCTCAATTTTTGGTCTTTCTTATTTACTATGAGCTGTACACTATGACAATATATAGTTAATTTACCTCTGTGGTGTTTTCAGTTATTAATAAATAAAAAATCTTTAATGTTCTGTTTGGAAAGATAAAACCAAACTATATTCATTATTAGCAAATTAGAGCAAGTCTCAAATTCAAGAAAAATAGCAATAAAGGAAAGAGAATTTAAGGAAATTTGGCATATTGAGCAGTAAGTGTAATATGGGGTGATGAATTGTCAGGTTAAAATAAAAACATTAGTAATTAAAGCAAACCAATAATCAGCACTTGGAGAACCGTAGGGGAAAGACTTTAGGCTACATAGAGATTTTAGTTTTTGGGGGTTCGTCATCGTACCTACAGATATACTGCAGACTATATCTTAGTGTAATGACTACTCCTTGCTTTTGGTAAACTGGTAACTACTGTCAAAGTCTTAGCTCTTTGGAAAATATTTACAATTTTGTGTATTTCATACACAATGTTCAACTCTGAATAAATTTGATAAGATATTATTCTTCAGCACTGGTAGCTTATTTGTGTAAGACTAATAAATCCTCTACAAAGTCAACACATGAATGGGAAAAATATTCTTTCTCATGGAGCTATCAAAAGCTCGGAGGAGAATCATAAGAAATATCTAGCATTTGGGAGATACTTCAGTGGGTCAAAACTTTGCTCTACAATCATGAGGTTATGAGTTAGGATCCCCTGTATCCACCTAAAATGATAACAATGGAAACAAGAATGATGATTACAATAATGACATCTAGGAGTTTCCCAGGGTTTAAATGGTCGGCCAGTCAATCTGATTCAGTGATCTCCAGATCGTGAGAGATCTTATATCAAAACAAATGAAAGGAGAAAGATAGAAATAGACAGAGGCACCTACCTTGAACTCTGGCCCCTTTATCCTCACTCTATACAGTCATGTACACTCACATACACACACATACACACACATACACACACCTGTCCTCAGTGTACTCACTGGACAGCACAGGATTACAGAAGAGATTATTGTGTAGTATGCAATAGATGGAGATATTACTATCATAGTCTAACATTAAAACAAAAGCAAAATGAATATATAAATCCTGGAGTGAGCTCATTCTCCTGAATCTGCTTCCAAGGTTAAGCTTGCCAGTCTATGTTGGTTTGTGTCTCATGATAAAGAATTAGGTAAGCTGATCACATCATAATTATTAGCAGTCTCATTAATCGTTCTTCATAGCAAGATGCTTCATTTGAAGTCATCTGCTTACTTCTCCCCTAGCAAAGCCAGCGCATTTTTGAGGCCTTTTGTTCTTAGGATTCAGAGCTGCCTAAGAACAGGCACATCCATTTTCCCAGAGATGCGAGCCTGTGACCTCTACTTCCTCCTTTGCTTCTACGATGCTATTAGCAGGTTCTGTGCAGCAGCCAAAGGCCTGTTAAAAGGCAGAAATGTGATTTTGATCTTTTTAGTTTCTCACTAAATTACAGAATCAGTTCTCTGCTTGGCAGCTGCTGACAATTCCATAACAGTTTATTTTCCAGTACCTCGCTGAAAAGCACCAATTTATGGTTTAAGGTACTCATTTATATCAAGACAGCAACCTCAGTGGTTAGATGGGGGCCATTCCTGCTCATGCTCAGTTTGCAGCTGACCTTCATGTCTGCGCTTTTTTTCTTCTGAACAAGAGAAAATTAAATATGCCTTAATTTATATTTTTAATAGAGTGAGACATAGTTTCAGAGGAAGTATCTTATCATCATGATAAGAGAATAACTCTTTAAAGTAACATATGCAAGCATTTAAAATCGAGGCTGTAACACCATTTAAAAATATTATAGACAATATACATTTTCTCAATATGATGCTTGCCTGAGTTTTAGTATTTCAGAAGTAGTAAGCACTGTTGTATTTTCCTTCACATTTATTTTTTTCATTTTGATAAAAAAATCTACTATTGTAAGCAAATGCATTTATATATACAGAGAAACATTCCCTTTTTTAGATTGATGTTTAAAACTATGTTATATATTTCCTAACATAAAATGTAACCATAGATTCTATTATTTTTTCTAAAGTATACATTATTACAAGCAAAAAAATCAGGAAAAATAGTTTATGTGTCAATGATATGTGCTGTTCACTAAATTTTGGATTGCTATTGAGTTAATGCACAAGAAAAAAAAACAAAATATTTTATTCATATTCACAAATGAATTATTGTAATTACATTGATGTTCAAACAAATTTGCTGAAATTATAGTCATGCAATTGTCTATGTCTTCTCATTTTAAATAATATTACTCGGCCGTGGAAGGTTCTCTAGTGAAGTGAATGTGATAGAAGTATTCATAATTTTTCAATTTTATTAGGTTTATAAATATTATTTTATGAGGCAGTGTTTTGCCAGAATGTTTTTATGGGTTCCATGTGCATGCAGCATGCCTCAGTGGTCAGAGAAGAGAACAATAGTTCCCCAGAAACCAGAGTTACAGTTGCTTATGAAATACCTGTTGGTGCTGGAGTCAAACTGTGGCCTTCTGAAAAAGCAACTGCTTTCCACCACTGAACCATCTACAGAACTCCAGTGTTGATGGTTCTGTATTTTATGTGTATAAGTGTTTTATCTACATATATGTCTGTACACAACATGAATGTCTGGTGCCCACAGAAGATGGCATCAGATGCTCTGACACATTTACCTGGAGTTACCCTATGATGAGAGAGCAGCATTTCTCTCAGACAGTATAAACTTATCAATTAAAAAGTCATTAACAGATATGGGTAATTCTTTTTTTCTTGTTATAGAATGGGACATCATAGTCCTTCCTAAACATAACAGGCTATTGTTTTTTGTTCTTGGTTTCCCTACAACTCAAAGGAATGACTGTTGCTGAAAACACAATATAACTGAATCAAAGAACATGAAAGATTAAGCTGACCCTCACCTGGAAAGTCCATCCCTACTGAATAGCAATCCTAATTCTGGAAGGTGATGTGTGTGCTACAATAATGACTGGCCTGGTAGGGTTTGCATAGGTATGACAACAGCACTAGTGTTGTGGGAGTAATGACGCCCAACTCTTTCCACAACATACACTAGACAGAACACAGTTGTCACATACACAAACTCACAGAGAATATGACTGTGGGCACTGAA
The DNA here is from genome assembly GCA_963919715.1 of Microtus obscurus. Classification (NCBI taxonomy): domain Eukaryota; kingdom Metazoa; phylum Chordata; class Mammalia; order Rodentia; family Cricetidae; genus Microtus; species Microtus obscurus. The sequence goes on from CAWTZC010000308.1 coordinate 943,142, forward strand.
CTTATCTGAGATCAAGTCACTAAAATTCCCAGCATGGGAGCAGAAGTAGTTTGTAAAATTATAGCCCTAGTTCTTGGCAATTGAAGGCATCCCAGAAAGGAGGAATCGTTTTTTTTTTTTTTTTTAAAGAATGCAGCAGCTGTGCTCCAGTAAAGTTCCCTACCTCTGTGCAGACACAGGCAGCACCTGGTGGACTCACTGAGATTTAAAAAGAAAAAGAGAGCATGTGGACATCAAGCAGGAAGAAGAAAGAAGGGAGTTAGTGTAGAAATTGAAAGTGAGGTCATGGATTCAATTAGCCTATATTATTTGTACGTATGTATACAATCTTCAAACAATAAAAACATGGCTAAAGGATCTACAACTTTTATTTACTTAATATTTTACAAATAATAAAGTATAAACAGGTCAGTGTCAAAGTATACAAGAATAATAAAATTTAGTTTTTAACCTGAAAGTTTTGAATACAGATTTATTTACAAATACAGAGTACTAGTGATTTTAAATGCAAGAATGCTAAGGTAGTGTGGTAAATAACCAACTTCCTCAGTAGGAAAATGGACACAGTGCATATTAAAGAATACCAACAAGGAAATAGTGATAACTAATATCTGAGAGGGTTAAATGACAAATGAAGGAAAAGTCCCTTAATGTATTAATCCAGATGTCACTGGGTTCCTACTACACCACTTTACTTTACCAAGTATCCCATTCTGCAGGAAATAATAACATATACAGAGAACAAGGTCACGAACTAAAGTCTGGTTTGGCTTCCTGGGACAATGTGGGATGAGAGAAAGAATCTATTCTGCAGTGATTTGTTTCTGCTAACAGATGCCTTTATTAAATTTCTGGTACAGAGTGGACCTAAATGCTGCCATAGAAAGGGTTTGAAGAGCAGCTCTTCTATGTGTGTCTTAGCCCACAGTACTGCTATTGTGTTAATGATAATGGATGACTCTAAGGATAAACACATCTTGAGAAAAAACACATTCTTTGTGAAGCCTCAAGAGAAAGCAGTCTTATCTGACCCCATTCTGAGAACACATAGCATCACGCCTTGCTACCTCCCATGCATTCAGTGAGGAATAAGACATTGACAGGGAAGGGCATCTTTGTAAAATCAGAAATCTAGCTCCTATAAGTATAACTAAAAATGCCTGAGACACAGATAATAGTCCATGACCTTGTCACTGAAGTATTTCTGCAGGAAAATAAAGCTATTAACTACAAGAAAATCTCTCTTATAAGGCTGACACGGAGAGTTAGTGCCAATTTTATTTGGAATTGTAAGCACAAACATGTATAAGCATGAATACTTAATTCTTAAAATGCAAAATTTGAATAAAGTAATTATAGCATAAAAACCTAAGGAACAATCCTGAATTAGTACATCACAGAAAGTGTACATGACACTAATGGTTAAATTACATGACTTTTTGTGTCAAATGCAATGTCATAAGTTACTGTGCTATCAGGACTTTTTAACTATCATTTTATTTTTCTACAGTATCCATTCTTTCATTTTTTTAGAAGATTGATACATATGACCTAACAGGACACAAGAGATGTCACTAAATTCCATAAAACAAATCTTTGAGCCTCCTAATGATATTTCAAATTTAATAAGACCTTAAAGAACCTAATGTCTTAAATCTAAAATTAAAAGAAAGAACAAAGGTATATTAAAATAATTTGAATTCTGTTATCTGAGCTTTAAATTAAATTAAAAAGAGCAGTTATTGTTTTGTGTCATGTTAGTAGAAAACTAATAAACTACTTAAACTTGACTGGCCTGTATACTATCTATTCACGTTTGATACTTGTTAGTCAATGTACACAAAAAGGCTCAGAAACCACATTTTTTCCATAGCCAAAGAGAAGAGAGCTTTCCCCAGATAGTACCAGGATTGTTGTATTCTAGATGCTGAAGGAGACATTAGGCTCTTTAAGGTCTTATTAAATTTGAAATATCATTAGAGGCTCAAAGATTTGTTTCATGAGTGCATACCAACTCAATTTTCTTTAACACACAAAGATCATCAAATACTACTTCCAATTATTTCTTAACTAACCTTCACTAAAGTACTTAACATCAGTGCTAATTTAACTTGATTTGCTGTTAAGTATGTCATCTCTTCTATATGCGACCTTGAGAATAACTAAGAAAATATTAAAGCTAACTTATGCTTCATTCCTAGCTCTTTTGCAATCACGTTCTCCATTAACTGCATGAAAATTCTTATTAATACATTATTTCTGGAAGTGCAATTTAATTCTAAAACCAGATAAATTTATTTGATAATTATCAATGATTTATTTGGCATCACTTTCTTTAAATCTTGTATTATTTTACAAAGCTCTTCCTTACATATTTTGTTATATGTGTTATATCCTCAGTTCTATCATCGCAGAGTCAGCTTCTATAATCATGTTTTTCTTTTTCTTTACTGTGCATTTGCTTCCTAAAATAGTTCTGAGACTATAGAGGAAGCTAAATATATGAGGGTTGAATTAAGGGATAAGCAAAGCCTGAGACACACACTGATGTTTTATTACATGAGACCACATCGTAATCATGCTGAGTTTCCAAGATAAATTTGATGATGCAAACAGACTATTATGGTTCCATTTATTCTTAGCTATGGAAAAGAAGATTGCTAAAATATCTAATAATAGTATTAACCACTGCCCTAACTGATTTGCTGTTAAGATGTTAGAATATATTTTAAAATAGACAAAAATAATTATAGGCATACTGTGTGTATGTTTGTGTGTGTGTGTATGTGTGTGTGTGTGTTGGGGGGTGTGCCAGGATGCTTTTATGCTCCCTGTAATGTATGAAAAAATAATGTAGGAACAAAATGTAAATTTCTTTTTTGATTTTTACAGAGAGAAAATTTTAACAGTAGCAATTCCTTTTGTAAATTAAAAGTACAAAGGCAAACATTGACTACTTTTAGTAACTGCAAGAAAGAAAAGTAATCTCTAGAAAAAAATAAAAGTCTGCCAGGCTGTAAATAAAGAGATTGATCTGATATAAAAATATTTTGTTTTTGGATCATGATATGAAATACACATACATTATTGATTATGAAAGTTCTTCTTCTATATTTTCAGAGAAATGCTTTATTGGCACTCTTTGAAAAGAAGGAAATAAAACTTTTCATGCCCTTGTAGGTACTTCCATGTATCATTCTACCACCTTGACTCTATTCATTCCCTTGTAGAAACTCCATGTATCACTCTGCTAGCTTGACTCCATTCATGCCCATGTAGATTCTGCTGCCATGACTCCATTCCTTCCTCTCTGCTGGTCTATGCATGACAGTGCTTACAGACTCTAAGGACAGAAATACCTTATGGAAAATTGAGTCACAAGGAACACAGATCACCAAAAGAAAGGGCTGTTGTTTTGAATTACAAACAAAACTGATAACTTTAATAAAGAATAAGAATTATAAAATAATTATAGCTTCTTTTATGATCAAACACAAAAATTAAATGCTATAAATTTAGTAACCAAAATATACACTAGTTTCTGTGCTTCTCTTGACTCTTAGGCCTGTAATGTTTTCTCTCTTGAGCATACATTCTGAACATTGGTGACTGAAGCCTTGATGGACCTTGACTGAAATCAGATAAATAAAACCATCTCTTTAGGGTTTTCTATTTAGAGGTCATGATTACCAATTTATGAATGAAGCCAATCTAAGAATAAAGCAAACTGGCAGAGGAAAAGAGACAACAGATACTGACAAACGGCAGTGTTGAGTGTAAGCATTAAAGAATTAGGTCGGTGAGATAAATAACCAGACCAGCTCAAGAATCACTGTTACATTTTAATAGTTGAAAAGGGGAAACTCACGCTACAAAAGTGGAAGGTCCGATATCCTATATGTCCGGCGGGCCCGCACCGAGAGAGAGAGCGTGCACCTGTATCACCAGGTTTTTCTACCTGGGCTCTAGGTGGCCACAGTCTAACTAAATGTTATCGGCTGAAACTATCAGTTGATAGTTTCCCCATCAGTTGAGTATGAAGGAGAACACAAATCCTAATATTTATGATGAATCTTAAGTTATCCATAATTCTTTATGAATAAAATATTGTTAGAATAACCATGTAATAAGCATGTTATGGAAAAAATAAAACATATTTTTCTTATATTGTCTGTATTAGTATCCTCATAGAAAAGTGATCAGTACATATTCATACTTCTGGTATAAATAGTTTGAATATAAAGTAAATTTAACATGGAAATAAGAGAATACAATCTTTCTCTAGTTATGGCTTATCAGTGATTTAGTAGAAGTTTGTTTCATAAATTAAACAACTATATTCTACCTCATTCTCCTTTCCCAGCCTTTATGGCAGAGAGTGTTTTTCCCATAGAACTCAGTGTTCTAAACAATTCCATATATACCACTGCTGAGTTTATAAGATATCCTCAGCCTCATCAACCACAGATGTAATGGTTTTCTGAGTTTTTAATATGCACATTGGGGTGTAACAACATTTCCTAAAAGCTACTGAGAAGAAAATGTGAAGACAAGGTGAGGTGGTCATGACGTAATGGGCATGAATACTAGGCATGGATACTTTGTACAGAAGTCCAGTTCTTTTATGAGATTGGTCATAGAAATCAACACTGTTTCCTTACTATACAAAAAAAATTAAATTTACATTTATTTTCAGCACAATGTATCAATTTGGCAATAGATAAGAAGACAGTGTAAACTTTCAGTAAATGTATGAACATTCTTCAATAAAGTACAAAGGTAATATCTCTTGGAATGTAAAGACATTTTGACTACTCATTTTATTAGGCTTTTGTCAATTCGTTAAAAAATGTAACCCTGTCTCAAAAAGAAAAAACAAAAAAAATGTACAAAATTGGTAAGCAATTAGTGAACAAAACCAAGCTTAGAAGAATCAGATTTTTTTTTAATTTTCAGTAATTATTTATTTTCACAATCAGTATGCAATGATATTGCAAATGAGTGTCATTCCATAAATCAACATTATTTGACACTTCTTTGACCAGGGAATTATTTTTAAATAGTGATAAAATTCCTTTTCACACTTTCAAAGCCTGCTATTTCAATTAGGTTGTATTGGTTCTATAAAATATGTTCACATTTATAATAAAACAGCAATGAATGCTAGTGAGACTGTTTTATATTAGACCACATAATTATTATATAAAATTTTTCTAAGCATGAACAATTTATATAAACTATTGTGTTATAAAATTTAGTTATTAGTATATCTTTATTAAAATTATCCTTAATAAATGTTTAGCCTTCAGGCTGATTACAAGAGCTTCAAAATCATATAGGGAAAGAACTAAAATGGGGCCAAAATGAAAGGAGAAAAATAAGAGAATGACTAGCTATTATGTTCACGTGTTCCTCCCATGAAAACGTCCATAAAGAAGGAAAGGAAAGCAAATGATTTAAACAGTTTTCAATCTCAGTGAGTTTGAATTAAAAGTGTATTTGTGAATACTCTCAATAATAAGACTGCGAAGATTTTAAAGCACTGTTTAAAAATGATATTATTTTATACACAAAGATGTTGATGTAAAAAGTACTTAACACCATTTTTATAGCAATCATGTCTTCCTCCCTATTTCATCAGAATTACCAGATCACAGGTTTGTTCAGTGAAGTTGTCTGTTTTTTCCATCCGGGTTATCACAAATCTTGTCCCAGAATTAGTAATTGTTTTCCTGATTGTGAGGCTAAATCTTGCCTTTGCCAAACAAAAAAAGTATCGGTGATCTCTCACTTTACCACTATGTTTATTCACAACAAGGTTTTGGTATTTCTATTTCCTGCAGAAGACAATTCTATTTGAGAGGATCTAAATGAGACTTTAACCTATATGGAATAAGCCTTGTAAAAATGAATTTCTTGATAGCAAAATGTTTCCAGAATTTATTTGTATCATTGTTCATTCTGAAGAATAAACATAACATTTTTCTTTTTTTCAATTACTGAATCAATACAATAAAGTTCAAAGTGAATAAATCTACTAGAAACTGATCTGACATCAGTATCATGGTTTCAAAGCTGTGATCAAGTTCAATTCATGTCTTAAATACCCTTGAACTACAGAGACTTTGTAACTACCTCTGATAGAATTATAGAGAGCTGTTGCTTTGAGGAAAAATGTGCCCTCATTAGGTCTCAAGAAACTAATCCAAATTTTTAAAAATTTGATGTAAAACTTCAAATAACTACGTTTTTAGTAACTTATTCAATAGCACTTCTGGCATATCAGGTTAGAGAGAAATCATAATTCCCAGTGGCACTTTAGAATGATTTAGACTCTGAGTCTTATAAAAGAGAAGAAAGATGTAACCTGGTATGTTGATGCATGTCAATCAGTCACTTTCTTACTCTTTCTTGTCACACAAGGAAATGGACTTAGAAATGATGAAGCTCTACGTATGTTTGCCACTCCATTAATTATCCTTTCTTTTCTTCATCAAACTAACCCTTTATTCTTACCCTAGTGATCATCTCTTCTAGTCAAGGAATTAAGAGTTGTATAATTCTTTTAAAATTGTTTTATTGAGCTATACACTTTTTCTGCTCCTTTCCCTTCCTCCTCTCTCTCCTTCTACCCTACTCCATTACACCAACGCTCCCAATTTACTCAGGTGCTCTAGTATACATACATACATATATATATATATGTGTGTGTGTATTTAGTCAACATCATTATATTATCATTATATTAAGATATATTATGCATTAATTTATTATTAATTAAAGTATGTTTATATATTTTATAATACATTTAGAATATATAATATTCACCAATAAACTGTATAGTTATATTTTAACATTATATTATTAATTATTACTGTATTATAGTAATAATATATACTTTTATATTAATGTGTAAATAAATAAACTAGGACATCTTGATTTTAAAAGGCATTTCAATTGGAAATAAATAAATAAAACATTTTAAAATTTATTTTATTTTTTGAAAATGAAAACAAACTATCCTTTTTCATTTAACATAACAATCCCAGTTCCCACTCCCTCCCATCCTCCCCTTCCCTCCACTTATCCCCTACTCCACTGCCCATCCACTACTCAGAGAGGGTAAGTAAAGTGCATTGCTTTGGGGAAGGTCAAAGCCCTCCCTACTACATCTAGGCTGAGCAAGGTATGCATACAAAGACAATGGGTTTCCAAAAACCCAGTACAAGCAGTAGGGATAAGTCCTGGCACCATTGCTAGTGGCCCCACAGTTTGTGATTTATATAATATGATTTGTGAATTGTATACTCTTTTATTTGAAAAATCCTATATTATTCACCAAAAGTATAAGTCACAATTGAGTTAATCAAAGTTGCCATGTAGTATACACATAAGTGCATAAAATTTCATTCAATGTCTAAATAATGCAGAGAACAATCCAAAAATGAAGAAAGCAATTCCATTTTATTCACACCAAAATAAAATACTTTGTATTACTTTACTAAAGGATGTGAAGAAATCATTACCTACATTGTGTAAGTTTTACTGAAGTAAAATGAAGAGCAAATGTTAGAGGCTGTCTCTCAGGTGTCCTAGCAGAAATCAGTTATTTGGGTGACAACAGTAATGTTAATAAATTAGCTAACATTGATGGATGACAATGGTTAAGATGACAATAGTTGGTATTGTAGCTACCAGGATGGTAGACTCAGGCCACAGAAAGCCTGGATAAGTACAGTGGAGGTGAGGGTTCTACAGTGTTCAAAGAATATATTATGACATTGAAAGTCACAGAGCCATAAAGAAAGATGAGGTCAAGTTTAAAAAAGCTTCGTCATGGAATTATTCATTTGAGATAGCACTGGATGATGATTATGCTAGCGTCTCGAATGGCAAAAGTGTTTCAAATCTGCCTTCTAATATATGCAACATACCATACACAATATGTACACAATAAACACAAATGGTATTATTTTGGATTGTAAATTTATTTTATTTTTATAAACAGCATTTAACATATATTTGTGCTACTGATTTTTTTCAAATATTAAATGGTATCTTCACCCCTCACCCCCAAAAAGAAAGTTGTATAATTCTAGGTGATTCCATAGCATGAAATAAACAAATGGAAATCAAGCTAAATAGTTCTAACTCTGTCTTTTGAGTCACATGTGGTTCATCTATCAAAAGCACATTCATTCTCAAATTTGAGGTCTAATTAAAATACAAGAATATTAAGATTTATGCCTTAGAACCCTAATTTTATCTAAATATTTATGAGATTTATTTTATATTATTTCAAATATTTAAATCCTTAATTTCAGGTTATATAATTTTCTCAAATAAAACAAAAATATGACATGTGGGCTAATAAACTTTAAAAATTATTACTAAACTAATCATTATTGTGAATATGTCAACACAGGTCCACCAAGGTATCTATGTGGAAGACAGAGGAGAAGCTTTTGGAGTCAGTTCTTTCCAGATTTATACAACAGGTTCTTTTTCCTCTGAATCATGAAACCAGCCCTAAATTATTGAAATTTAATAATGAACTAATTTTATTTTTCTTCTTATTGCACACACACACACACACACACACACACACACACTCCTTGTCATAGTTGCTGTTCTGTTGTTATGATGAGGCTTCATGACCAACAGAAATTGGAGAAGAAAGCAATTAGTTAGAGTTTTGCTTACAGTTTCTGAGGTATAGTCTGTGATCATTGTGGTATAAAACATGGCAGTAGACAGACATGCTGGAAGGATGTTGGAACATTAGTTGAAAGGTGGCCTCTGACTTGCAGGTAAAAGCCTAAGCAAGACTTAATTGTGATTGGTGTGGTTTTTTGAGACCTCACAGCCTATCCAAAACTGTACACCACCTCCAGCAAGGCACCTAATTCTTCTCAAATACTTCTACTAAATAGGACCAAAAATTCAAAAATATGAGTCCTTGGGGGTCACTCTGATTCAAATCTTCTTCCTTCTTATTTTTTCCCTCCTCTAAACAAGGTATACATGCTCTTAGGATACATACCCTATTTTAGGCAATATTTGGGTACTTCAGAAAGCTTGAGTTGAGTTGTAGAGAGGTTAGATATTAACCTTAGATGTTACTCATGAAGAGACAAGCACCCTTCTAAGAAAATTAACAATTAATTTTTGTTGCTTCTTCTCCAGTGACTTCCCAAGAACGGAGTATTTATTTAAGTAGATACATTGTGATCTCAAAAATTTAAAAATTGAAACAGAAAAAAATTCAACACTGATAAATATTCTGACACTCTGATCTTGTATTTCTCTGCCTTCAGAAATATAATAAATTAATATTTGTGTACTAAATAATTTAGTCTAAAGTGTTTTATTATGAAAGATGAAATTACTACATTGTCAACTAAAATACTATGGGAAATTCCAAACATTGTTTAAGCAAATATAATTACATAAATATATAATCTTAAAGTGAATATTTTATAAATTTATCATTTAAATAGATGAGAAAACCTTATCATTGATGAACAAAATTTGATTTGACCATCTAATGAATCTAAAGGATCAAAAGATTTGTCATTTATAATGAATATGAAAAACTTCTACACTAAGGCCTAAGGAATGGAAATTGGCTATCATTTTCTTCTGATTTATATTTAAAATTATTTTAAAGTTAAAATACTTTGAAGTTAATTCATTTTTTACTTTAATATAATTTAATAATGAATTTTTTATTTCTAATATGAAACTTTATTTTATGACAATGTGGATTGAATATCAAGTGTTTCTTAAGATATGGAGGCTGCATTTTTTGCTCTTTTTATTTTATCTTTCCTCAAACCTTTGACTATTGTATATTTTTGTTAAATATAATGTTATTACTATAAAATAATCATTTTAATTGCTAATGATGGTATCTAATATGGATTAGTAAATCTATAAGAGTAATACATTTTGAGGAACAAAAGATTATAAGAATACATGTTTAAAAGTAAGGCATAACTAAATATTTTTAAAAGGTAAAACTGGATCATCCTCTTAAATATTATTTAATGGATTTCTCAAAACTAATTATGAAATTGAATTTATAGCCTATTTTTATTTATGTATATACATTATTCAATTTATTACAAATGAATATTATAGTATATTGTTAATTTTCCAATTTATTTTAAATTGTGGAACATGGTAATGATTTTCTTATTCTGTGTTTTACAGCAGAGCACTAAAGTTTATAATGCTTTTTTACAAATACAATCTCATTTGATGACATGCTATTTGGTAAGCACAGTATTTGAGTTCTTTGATTTTTTTTAGACCTGATACACAAAAGTATCAAATAGGATGATAGTTTATACTATATAATAGCAAATATTGTATTTCCTCAGTTTTGAATAGTTTCATTATGCAAATAAATTTACAGTCTGCCAGAAAGAACATTTTGTATATAACATCAGCAGCATGTAAGCGATAAGTTCTGCAAGCTACCATAAACTCAATGTGTGTTTCTTTGAAATACGTTTGGAAACAATTCCCATTATAATGTGTTAAGATATGGGAAGCACAGGGAACATGCTCAGGTCACGACAGAGCTTGAGAAAGTTTGCTTATACCCTTTTTGCTCCAAAAATGGGTAGATAGTGATTTCTGTTCTTCTGCCATCTTAGGATATGTAGAAAGAACTGCTACGGGAGGGAGACATACCAAGACATCCCATCTAGCTGCAAAGACATTGATATGAAAATCCATAAGGTATAAAAATATGAATGAGAAGGAAAGTAGTTTCTATTTTCTATTCTGATTTCTACCTCTATTAGCAATCCCATCTACATATACAGAGCGATTTACTCAGATTTGTAAAATAATATGTAAATGAGGATTGGAGATATTGTTCCACTAAAAGAAGGCTACCTCAGCATGCAGTAAGCCTATGTTTGATCCCTAGTGTTTCTTAAAAAAGGTGTATTGGTGGATTTTGTAAGTAAAGCACTTGAGAAATTGAAGCTGGACAATTACAAGATCAACTAAATATTTGCCAGTATAGGGAATTTGAGTTTGTTCTTGGTTGCATATAAGCCTTTCTACAAAAACAAGGGGAGAGAGTAATGAAATCAGTAGCTGAAGAAGAAATTAGATGTTGCAAAGTGGTTTACTATGTTACCTTTAGTCTTAGGAAAGTTCTGGACTGAGTTATTCACAATAGTTCTGTAGAAGATTTGTAAAAGTACACTAACCATGTAGCTTGTATCAAATCACAGACAGTCCACTGTTGATTCCTTACTAGAATAAAAATCCAAAAACTACATGTTTAATAGTTGATAAATGTGACATTAATCTATATCATAAATTGATTCTTCTTGTTGTTCCACTGAAGAAACATGAGAGATCAGAGACCCCAGAGATTATCACTTCCATGGGAGAGTGGTGGTCTCCCTTATGATAATATCTTCTGAATTTTCTTACATGTTTAATGTGGTGGCATTAACATCCATGTCTGATAGTCACTAAAATAGTGCTATACCATTGTTCATCTTGCTTGCACTTACTCTAAAATCATCTAAAATTATATATGTTTCACGAATACAATATTATGTTTAATGTATTTGATATTTCTTCTCAGTATTGACCTTTCTTGATGAAGCAGTATGTAGTGTCATGATATAATTTCCTCTAAACATGGTAATTATCTAGAGTCAAACCTCTCCCTTTACATAGTCTATGCAAGTATGTCAAACCCTAAGAGTCTATTTTTGTCCAAAAAAATTAAAATATATATGCATATGAGTAGTATATATTATAGTTTATAAATTATAAAAGACTAAAAATTACAAAATTAATCATGTGTCAACCTCTACTTAGATAACAATGTACAAGCTATGCCTGAAAAGTAGAAATAAGACCAACTCAGGTCGTGAATGAACAGTTGAACAGTCAGCTTAATGACTTCACAGTGCTATCTAGAAGCAGTAGACAAAGTAGCATGGGAAATCCCCACAGTCTCCCTTATTGAAGAAACAGACTGGGCAATCAATATTTGATTTTTGCTTTTAATTTGACTTTTGAAACTATTTTTTGTCAATTTCACAAATAAAGCATTTGTACCACTTCCTCTTCTCCCCTCTCAATTAGTGTGCTCTTTCTCCCTCTCAAAATCATGACCTGTTCTACACACGTTAGTGTGGTTCCTATACACGTATTGCATAACCATCAGCAGCTCCTCTGAAGAAGATTGCCTCCTTCTTTCTTTTTATATTAAACTATTTACTTAAAAAAACAATGTTTTTGCACTTTACATACCAATCCCAATTCCCAATCCAGCGCCTTTCCCTTCCATCCTACTTCAGCTCCTCAGAGACGGTAAGCCTTCCCATGGTGAGTCAACAAAGTCTAGCACATCACTTTGAAGCAGGACCAAGACCTTCCCCACTCACTATACCTAGGCTGAGTATGATATCCCTCCAATTAAGGGCCAATGACTGACCTGTAGCACTGCATCTAGAGTTAGAGCTTGGTGAGACTTCTCTCATTCACTTTAGCATGTTAACTTGCATTCGCATGCGCTAATTGTTTGGGTGATTATTTGGTGATATCTTGGGTACATTTTCCCTCTGGTAGCTAGAAGATATTTTCTAACATCAAGAATCCTTATCCTCATAGAATCTTTCCACCCATTTTTCTGTGATTTTTCATGAGCCTTAAGGTTACTAAAAGTTTTTATATCCTCTGCATTTGACAAGTTTTGAATCTTTGTGATAGTCTTTCTTTTTCTACAGTTCTCCAGATGGATGTCCTCAAATACATAAATGCTGATTATCACAGACAAGATTCAGTCTTAATTTTCAAGACTAGCTAACAGATCTAAGAATAATCCCAATGTTTCCTAATAAGATTAGTTAGTAACCGTCATATTTCAAAGAAGATGAATGGTCTACACAGGGAGATCAGTAATGGGAATAAATCTTCCTTGATCTACCAGTGTTACAAGAATACTGAAAATATGCATTGAAAAGTTCTCAAAGAGGAAGAACAAACCAAGAATGGTTCCAAGCAATTTAACTGTATTGCAAGCCAGTCTCAAAGTTTTATGATAATAATAGTGAAAAATATAAAATAAAACAGTAATTTATCATTAATGATGCCTACCAATAGAGTTTCCAGAATGCTAAGTAGAAAAGATGGAAATTTTCTCTATAACAAGAATGAAGTAATCACTAAAAATAATCGACAGTTGGCATACATGGTTGAACTGAAACTGGCCATTAAATTCGTAATAGAAATTCAATTCTTATACTTGAAAAGTTAGGTGGCAATACACACTCTGGTGAAAAAACTCGAAAATTTTCACATATCTACATACTTTAGGAAAATTCTGCAGTTGCAGGATTCTTTGTGGTTTTTCAAATAATCTTTAGTGTTAATTTTCTCTCTCCATATTTCCTCCTTTATCATTCTCTTCCACGCTCCTCTCCAGTAAATCCTTTGATTCTAGTTTTGCCGTTATATCTTCATAATACTATGTTCTTTTAATACTTCATTGTGAGATCAGATCCAATCTGGTCTCTTCCTGTGTACTTAGCCTAAATCAAAAGCATAAAGCTATATCCACATAACAAGGAAAGCATATAATATTTGTATTTATTGAAGTCTTGGTTAATGCATTCACAATGAGATTTTAGCTCCATCCATTTATATGTGGATATCATAAATTCATCTTAACAGCTAAATAATAATCTTGGGTAAATGTACCATATTTTCCTTATCTATTCATCAGTTGGTGAGTACCTAGGCTGTTTCCAGTTTCTGGCTAATATGAATAGAAACTCATGGAGGTAGATGAGCAAGTGTCTTTGTAGTAGGATTTTAGATGTTTTGGGTATATGCCAAAGAGTGCTATAAATTGATCTTGAGGTTGGTCAGTTCCTGAACTTCTTAAAGAAGGGCTATGCTTATTTCTGTAGCAGCCGTATCAGTTTGCAAGCCTTTGGATAATGAATAAATGTTCCCCTTTTCCCATAATCTTATTAGCATAAGCTATCATTTGTTTTATTGATCTTGGCTATTCTGACTGGGGTAACATGAAATCATAGGTTGTTTGATATCTTAAGACTCAAGTTGTTTATTTCTTTCTACATTCCCAATACCAGCAATATCTTAAATGTATAATTAATAACAGTCTTTTGCCACTTGTATGCTTCCATATTGTACAAATGATGAGATCTTTTGTTATCTAAAAGCTTTGCAGATTCATGTGGCAGCATTTACTAATTGTTAATCTTAATGCCTGTGGTATGGTTGTCCTGTTCAGAAGGTCCTTTAACTGTACCAAGGGAGAAAGAGAGAGAGAGAGAGAGAGAGAGAGAGAGAGAGAGAGAGAGAGATTCCCACTGAGAGTCCCAAAAGAGAGAGAGAGAGAGAGACGCCCTTCCACTCTCCCACAGTAAGGAGCCCCCCCCCCCGAAAAAAAAACTCCAAAATTAGAGACATTAAACACATGGAGAAGACCTGTTGTAGGCCTCCAATTTCAACTCTCTCTGTGTATAATATCTGTACAATTTTCCACTCCCATCTGCTGCCAGAGGAAGACTCTCTGATGACAAATGGGCAAGTTACCGGTCTATGAGTATCTATAGTGTGCCTTTAGGAATCATTTAATTGATGTTTTTAGACCAGTAGAGAGACTAATTATTAATTGTGAATACTCACGTTTAGTGAGCTTTTCTTTTCTGTCCTTATTTAACTTAAGTTAATCCACTCTGTCAATCTATGTGCTGCCCTGGGGTTCATTTACCACATCCACATACTATTCTGATTTCCATGCTGTCTGCCTGGATCACAGCTGTCTGATTTTGTCTGACTGTGTCACAGCTGATTGACCCTGGCTGGCTGGCTGGCTCCCCTTTTCTCTGCCCACCACACCTGCATATCTCTCCTCTGCCTAGCTGTTGGCCATTCAGCTTGTTATTAGAATAATTAGGTGCCTTAGTCAGGCAAGATAAAACAACAACACATCTTTACATAGTTAAGCAAAAACAGCATAAACAATTGCAACATATCATTATGTAGTTATTAATTATACTGAAACACAAGTAAACACACCTTTTTACATAGTTAAACTAAAACAAGAGAGCTGTGTGGGTGCTGTCCTCAGGAATGGCATCCCTCTGTTCTCACATCAGTCTTGGTTGTTTGGATTCTCCATGGATCCCCTCCATCAACAACTCAACTGAATGTAACCCAGTCCTACCACTGGGTTAGTCCTACCACTGCAAGAGACAGCCATTTGAAACTCCATGTCTCCCATTACTAGGGCTCCTCACCAAGATCTCGTCAAAGAGAGATCCTCCTGCCTCTGTCTCCCAAGTGTTGGGATTACAGAAGTGTGCCATAACTGCTCAGCTAACATTTATCATGCAATACATTCTAATCATATTTTCTCTTCCTCAGCTCTTCCCAGATCTTTGAACCCCTCTACTGTCCAGGAGTTACCACTGCCCTACTTGTCTAACGTCTCGCAAATATACCAAATTCCTTGTCTCTCCTAGTACTGTCTCTCTCCACTCTTCCTCCTGCATCTAATACCTCCTGCTCCTGACCCTAGCAGCCCACATTCCATCTGGAGATTCTCTCAGATACCCCTTTCCAAGGAGATCCATGAATCTCACCTAGAGCTCTCCTTTTTACCTAACCTCTCTAGTTCTCTAGACTGTAACTCAGTTGCCATTTGCTTAACAACTTATATCCACTTATAAGCAGATACACACCATATTTGATTTTCTCAATATTTTATTTTGTTTTGTTATTTATCTTATTTGTCTTATAGTTATGTGTGTTTACTTGTATTTTTTTTAGGATATTTTTGTTTTGTTTGTGTTTTGAAAGTTGATGAAAGGCCATAAATCTTAGTTGGTAGAGAGGTACAAAGATCTGGGAAGAACTGAGAAAGAGAAAATATAATTAGAATACATTGTATGGAAAATGTTAGCTGAGCAGTCATGGCACACTTCTTACTCCCAGCACTCGGGAGACAGAGGCACGAGGATTTCTGTATTTGAGGCTATCCTGTCTACAGAGAAAGTTCCCGACAGCTAGTACTACATATAGAGAAACACTGTCCTGAAAACCAATAAATAATAAATGAATATTAAGAAAGGAAGACAAAATAAAGAAAAAAGGCTATCAGTTTTCTAGAAAAAAAATGAAAAAGTCCATATACAAAATACTCAAATAGAATTCAAAATCCCCAGAATGTAATCTAATTCTGTCAGTAATTATTCTGTTAGTAATAAATAATTAAAAATATAAGTGTAAAACTGAAAGTCAATTGGAGAAAATCTGAGAGAAAAATTTTCTGATGTTGATAACCATATTATGCATAAACCACCATACTGCAAGTTGATTAAAAGAAATATTGTTGCAAAAACCATGGAAGGACAGATGCATGGCACAAAGAATCTTTGCAGTTCTTAATGTTCATAATTCAGTTATGCAAGTGCAGCAAAAGACTTTCAAATTAGTAAGAAACAGCTGTTTTAGTTTTTTGAGGAGGAATTTCAACAAAGCAAATATTCAAATAGTTGAGAGATATCCATCATGATATATCATTAGTAAAATGCAATAGCAACATCCGATTGAAAATCTGCTCCCGAACATTAAATGGTAGGACGTTTATGAAATACTGAAGACCTGAAGCTCAAATTTGCAGTTTTTTTTTTTATTTTTTTATTTTTTTTTTATTTTTTTTATTTATTTTTTTTTTCAAATTTGCAGTTTTTAAAAAGCACAATATATCTCAAGAAAACTGATATTTTCTGTTATTTTTATTCACCTAATATCTTCTTTCTTATTTTTCAATATTTTATTTTCTAGTGGATGGATTATTTTTTATCAATGTCGATAACAACTGGTAAGACTAAAAATAGGTTTCTTACAGATTATTAATAATTTCATTCATGTAAAAAACTAAATGGGATCTCAGACAATGAGGACTACTGAGATCTCAAGAACAATGGCAATGGGTTTTTGATCCTACTGCACATATTGGCTTTGTGGGAGCCTAGGCAGTTTGGATGCTCACTTTCCTAGACCTGGATGGAGGTGGGTGGTCCTTGGACTTCCCACAGGGCAGGGAACCCTGATAGCTCTTTGGGATGAAGAGGGAGGGGGACTTGAATGCTTGATTGGGGGAGGGGGAGGGAAATGGGAGGCGGCAGTGGGGAAGAGACAGAAATCTTAAATAAATAAATAAATAAAAACAAAAAAAAATTTCCAATCCAAAAAAAAAAAAAAAAACTAAATGGGAAAAAAATGTCTCTTTAATGATACAATTAAGAGTATCCAATCAGCCGGGTGGTGGTGGCGCACGCCTTTAATCCCAGCACTCGGGAGGCAGAGGCAGGCTGATCTCTGTGAGTTTGAGACCAGCCTAGTCTATAAGAGCTAGTTCCAGGACAGGCTCCAAAGCCACAGAGAAACCCTG
The DNA here is from genome assembly GCA_963919715.1 of Microtus obscurus. Classification (NCBI taxonomy): domain Eukaryota; kingdom Metazoa; phylum Chordata; class Mammalia; order Rodentia; family Cricetidae; genus Microtus; species Microtus obscurus. Next base: position 960,615 of record CAWTZC010000308.1, read on the forward strand.
TCTCGAAAAAACCAAAAAAAAAAAACCAAAAAAAAAAAAGAGTATCCAATATATGCCTCTTATATAAAAGAAGGACAAACACAAAAACAAACAAGAAAAAGAAATAAATAAACCTCATAAATTACATGAATGAAAATGTTCTGTTATAAAAACAAACAAAAACAAAATAAGCAAGAATGACTACACATTACACAAAATACTAAAACAAAAATGAAAACAAACAAGCAAATACTTAATAATGATAGTGCAAGAACACCAATAACAAAGCAAATTTCCACAAATTGCTTGCAAAGTCCTTAGAACATCAGGGTTATGTGGTAACTTCATGTTTCTTCATCTCCTAATTTTGCTTATTTCCATATTATTATTGTTTTACACTATTGCTGTTGAGACAAGCAAAATTCTACATTCTCCATGGAGGAAATTTAGTTATTCAGCCATTATTTATTTATTTTTGTCATTCCTAACTAATAATATAATAGATTATGAATAATTAAGTAGGTGACCTTTAAATCAAAAGATGTAAGGGAGAGATAATAATCAAATAGTAACATATCATCATTATATGCTATGAGCATACCTATGCTAATGAGCCATATGATTACAGTAGATAATCAATGTACAAATATCAATGTCATAATCGACAATGTGTCTTTGTCAGTATATATCTTGTTTCCTTGTTTTTCCGAATTATTCTATTAATTACTAAAAGTTTTTTTATAACTTTGATATGAGTAATGATGCTAAAATAACCATGAGAATGAAGATGCATTTTTACTAGTTCTTTTACAATTTATATAATCATAAATGAACTTCTTGTTAATTTGTACACATTTATATAAATACTGTGCATATACATTACTATGTGTATGTGACAGAGAGAGGGAGTGAGAGACTAATGAATCATATGGCATGTCTATTTTAGAGGAAGCTTCACACTGCAGTATATAATGATCTTATCAATTTATCTCCTCACCTGTATTATACCAGAATTTTCCTTATTTCCATTTTACTCTTCTTCGATCCTATTCCTGAGAAATCAAGCAAAATTCTATAATCTCCAGGTGGGAAATTAACTACATTTGGTGTTTTGAATGAAAATGTTCTACATATACTGTAGGAAATTCTATAACCAGTGGCCTTTAAGTTACCTGTACACTTGAGTGTAACCTCTTATACTATAAATGCCCATATAAAGCGTGCGTTCCCTCTCTCTTCAGGCTGCTGGATTTGGTTCCTGTTCGTCTCGTGCAGAGGTGTGTGATCTGTGAGTCTACCCTTTATTATAGTCAATTCTGAGCTAGTGTGGGATTTCTTTTTAGCCTCTGTCTTCACACTTAGGGTTGTAGAGAATGGTACAATTAGAAAGTCTGTCCTTATTGTATTAAGTATGACTTTATTGAAGGATGTATCTCACCAGGAGTAGGCTGTGAGGTTTTAGAATCTTAACAGTGACTCACTGTTCTCTTCTATGGCCTTAGGATCCAGGTTTATAACTCTCAGCCTCTTTCCATCACCATGTCTGCCTGTATGCCATCAAGCTACCTGCTATGGTGATAATAGACTAACTCAACTGTTGTAAAATTTGCCAAGGTCATAGTATTTCTTCTTATTAATAGAAACGCTACCACAGAAGTTGGTACTAGGGACTGGGTTATTGTAACAGACTGGACCCACTTTTGTTTAAAGGAATATGGGATTTTTGGCTAGCAATGTGAATGGACAGTTTAAGAAGGACTTAATGGGCCAGTTTCTAGGAACATGGGAGACAGTGGTGGTGAGGGTGATTTTCACTGTGTGTGGGGGGGGCAACAGCTCAAGAAGTTTCAAAAGAGAATATTAATACGTGACCTAGTGATCATTATTTTAATACTTTGGTGAAGAATATTGCTGATTTCTGCCCTTATCTAAAAAAAAATCTACCTGAAGCTAAATTGAAGAGTTGTGATTTAACAGCCTTAGCAAAGGACATTAGCACACAACCACAACTTGGTATTAACTGTGTTGTGTGGCTATTAGCTGCCAATTTTATATAGATCCATAATGAGAAGGAGTAAGCTGTAGAAGGAAAATTGCAATATGTACTTTTGGAAGGGAAAAGTAACACCAGAAAATGTAAGGAGATTAAAGAAAAAACTGATGCTAAGTGAAATAAAGGGAGTGATGATGAACTCAGAGCAAGACCCCACCCAACTAATCTTCTAATTTGTGAAAGGGAATTTTTTTAAAAAATGAAAAGGAATGAAAGAAAAGCTTATGGCTATACATGATGATGCATATTCTTAATCCCAACACTCTGAAGACAGAGGCTGGTGGATCTCTGAATTTAAGTCCAGCCTGGTCTACAGAGGGAATTCTAGGACAGTCAAGTTTAGGCAGTGAATAAAATAATCTAAACCAGAAAGCTAATTAAAAGTTGGCATGTTCAGCCCTGTGGTTTTCTAGCTATAGATTCAAGGATACAAGAAAGGGATTGTGAAATCTCTCTCTGCAACTACAGAAAGTCACTGAGGCCATGCAGGTGTCGGGGATTGTTTCTGAATGGAGGCCTAGAAAAGCCCTTGAGTGAAAGTGTGAAGGTAAAGTATGAATTACTGCATATTAGTAGCCCCAAAACTCCAGCTCTCAAGGCTACACCCAGGGTAAAAGATTCACTACAGCATAGTGAAACAAAACTTAAGTTTTTTTTTTTTCTATCTGAGGTGTATGGAATAAATTCTAACACATGCTGTTCAGGCACTGTTATTTATTTTTCCATCCTCTATTTTCTTCTAAGTTTTAATTCTTTTAGTTTCTCCTTTGTTTCAATTTTCTGTTTAAAAACTTCTCTGCTTCTATGTTCACCTAGCTTAAATATAATTTTATAGGAGGCTTGAGGCTATAAGAAAAAATTTAGAAGAGTTACATCACATTCCTTGGGTAAAAGATGCAGAGCCAAACCATTGATAATGGCAACACATAGGTGGAAACATAGTGCTTACACCTGTCTGGGCAGTGGTATGAAAATGTCTCAATCCTAAAAAAAATACTCCCTTATCCTATTTGTAACCTCAGAACATAAAACGGGGGAAATCTTGTAACTTTGGCTGCAAGTTTAGAGCAGCCCTGGTTAATTGTGAAATTGTACATGCAGTAGCCTTGCATAAGACTAATTTTCTTTGGACTTGGCTAATTGATTAATTCTTAATTGGGGCCTAAACAATAAACAGTTAGCTGAAATTTGAGGTTTATATTGTAAACTGAGATTAGAAGTTTGTGTTGAGTGAAAATTGCTAAGAAATTTAGTAGGAAGTGGCTGCTGGCCTGTGTTATCATCTAAGATTAGTTTGAGAAATTTTCATAGTAATTTAGGATACTTTACGTTAATAACGTTGGTTAGACACCTGTGACTTTGTCCTTTTTCATATCTGTAAAGTTTTTTTTTTCTTTTGTCAAAGCCTCCGTTTATTAGGGACAGGGTAACAACTTATATACCCCCTGAATGAGGGCTTGGGGAGCAGGGCACAGGAGCATGGAATCTGGCCGCGTGGTCCCAGTCACGTAACCTACATCCGGTCAGGTAGGCCAAGAAGTCAGGAGTTGCCACACCTAGTTCCCTGGATAGCTGGAATTTGAGGCAGTTCCGCTATCAGATTAGGTTCGTTAGCAATTAGCGAATAGCTAATTGGGTGTGGGGCAGGTTTTGCCATATGATCCATTTATATAAATATTTAGTCTAGCTTGAACTTGGTCTGAGGTAAAAATGACTTGGTTGTACATAGCTTGTCTTTAACTGGGGAGAAATTGTTGTTTATTATGCTTGAGTAATAGAACAAAGCAGGGTTTTCAGTATGTAGAGTCATTATGGGATAATGGACCTAGTTATAAAGCATATTATAGTATATATATAAAATTATACTTATTAAAGAGAAGTCATCTTCCTGACCACTCATGGATATATGTGTCCATAGGATGGATGCAATCATGAGATTACATATACACATTTTATGAGATTAAACACTACAGTGTGGGTATTGAGGAGACACCAAAGCAGCTTTTGCCCATGTGAAGTTACAGATGAGAACAACAGTTTCCAGAGTTGGTGGTTCCACAGGCCTTACCAAGATTGGATTCTTTCCCATCAGAGGATCACTCGTCTGGTCGCTTGACTTCTGCATACTAGTTGTCATTTACTGCAACTCTCATGGCTCCTAACAGCCTTGTGGAGACTCCAAGATGTTATAGATGCTAGAACTGTGGGACATCCTTCAAAGAGCTTTGCTAACAGAGTGTGGAACCAGCTCAAGAGAAAGAAGTGTGTTGCACTCAACAAAGGAATTGGAGATACAAATACTGCTTTGACATCAGACATGAAGATGAAGAGTTTGGAGTGTACCCATTCTGTTTTCAGTCTTGCTTTAGTCCAGTATTTCCACACTACTCCCCATTTCCTCCCTTGTGGAATCTATACCTTGTGTCATGGTTTATTAGAAGTTTATGATCTGATTTTTAGTTTTGATTTTGCAGGGGACTAGAGTTAAGAGATTGACATTCTTAATCTCTCAGAACAGACTTTGAGTTGTGGACTTTTGAACAGTGCTGAGACATTTATAAACTACGAGAGTTTTGAAGTTGGAATGAATGCAGTGTTTTCTTATGATATGGCTATAATCATATCTAAACCGGGAAATAGAATATGGGTGGTTGAATAAAAATGACTCCCCCCATAGCCTCATAGGTAGGGTGTTTCTTGGAGGTGTGGTCTTGTTGGAGTAGGAACAGCTCTGTTAGAACATGTGTCTCACTTGGGGGTAGACTTGGTGATTTCAGAAGCTCAACTTAGGCTCAGCAGTTCATTCTTCTTCGTTGCTGCCTAAGAATCCTTATGTAGGACCAGCGCCAGCACCATATCTGCCTGCAACTCTAATAATCTTTCTACCATAGCAATAACAGAGTTACTGTGTTTTAGTTTATGAATGTGTATGTGCATGATACAGTTCTTATAATAGATTTGGGATAAAAACCCACAACAACATCTATGTCCATGTCCATATAGGTAACATACTTTCTGAGAATATAAAAGATGTGTAAATATAAGCAAATTTCATATATATATATATATATATGCATATATATATATATAAAATTTATCATTAATTTAATACATGTCATTGCTTCACATGGACACAAAAAAGTGGATACTATGTATAATCTGTAGTTCAAACTTTTCATAGAACAATATGCTCTAGCAATTTGTTCATACTAATTCATAAAGAATTTGTCCACTGCTACATTTTAGGTAGAACTTTATTGTTTACATGCCTGGCTCTAACAAATAACAAATAAACCTTTATTGGTTGATTCTAACCTCAAAATTGTTAAGCTAAAATATTGCAATTACGGCAATCCTTTGATATACATTGTTGTAAATTTGGTAACAAATTATTTCAGTATCTATAAGTGGTAGTTTGATGTAATCTACTACATAATTTACACATATAATGTTATTTAATACATTTGCAAAAAATACCTCAAATATTATTTGCTTTGGTTTTGTTTGCTTCACTGTTTGGATTGTTTTATTTTTTGCTTTTGTGCATGATTCTGGAGATGAGTCCAGAGCCTTTGCATACAAGACAAGGATTCTGTGTAATGAACGGTAGTATGCCTTAAAAATCTGATTTTGTTGTCATTGATATTTTGTTGTTTATTTTATTTTTATTTATTATTCTCTTCTTTCTTACCTGAAGAAGACCTTGAACTTCTAATCCTCCTGACTTAACAGCATAAGTATTGCTATTTCAAGGATATACTAAATACAGTTTTTATGCTCTTTTGATGTTTCAACCCAGAGCTTCCTAGATGCTAGCTAGGCAGGAATTCACCTATCTTAGCTATATGTCAAGCCCAAGAATCTATTTTCAGTGTCACTGCACCAATAGTGTATGTAGTCAAAGTGTCACATGCTTTATGATACAATTTTGACATTGAAATTTGAGGGAAATGCCTTAAAATACATATTACTAATATGTTTCCTTTTTTCTGTGTTTGTGCTAGTGGTCAGTGGAGTAACTAATTTTTTGTATCTTTCTTGTCTGTATCAAGTTATAATATAAAAGAAACTGAATGGAACTTTGTAGCATAACAAAATTATCAAAGAATTACAGAAATGCTATTGTCATTTAAAAGATTAAGCTACTACTTGCAAATAAGTTTCTAACAAAATTTTATCAATATGTTTAGCACTGGAACAGAAATGCTAATGAAGGTGGCGATATTTCAGAATGAGTTCATCATATATTGTTCCTTTCTAGACATGCTGTTGAACAGTTCCCTCCATTCTACTTGAGTGCTCTGAGAAACGAGAACACCTGAGGAACAGAGAGACCACAGCAGAGACAGCAAGTGTGTTAAACCCACAAAGTAGCCAATATTTTCAGAAAACTTTTTGAACATAATGACAGAAATACTGAAGTTTTGAAAGAGGTTGTTTATGGTTTCACGGGGGAAAAAAGCAAAATGAATTCTTCTGGTAGCCTTTACCATAAAATTCCTGTTAGTAAAGCCAATGAAGTATCATAACTTTGCCTTCAAGTAAGCAATAGTTCAAAATGAGATAGGATGTTTTCAAGCTATAGTCATATTCAAGTTTAGAGAAGATCACGAGAGAAACAAAGATGAGGCATGAGACAATCATGCTGAAGAGGAACACAAACCAATCTACAAGACAAATTATTTTCTCCAAACAAGTACGAATGTGTTTGGAACAACGAGGACCCTAGTCAAACATACATGGATCTAATCTACATGGGAAGTAGAAAAAGACAAAATCTCCTGAGTAAATTGGGAGTATGGGAACCATGAGAGGGGATTGAAGGGGAAGGGAGCGGAAGGGAGGAGTGCAGAGAAAAATGTATAGCTCAATAAAATCTAATTTAAAATTTTAAAAAAGGAATTGTGGAAGAACTGGAGACCCAGCTCAGCAGTGAAGGGCAGTAACTGCTCTTCCAAAGGTCCTAGATTCGCCGGGCGGTGGTGGCGCACGCCTTTAATCCCAGCACTTGGGAGGCAGAGACAGGCGGATCTCTGTGAGTTCGAGACCAGCCTGGTCTACAGAGCTAGTTCCAGGACAGGCTCCAAAGCCACAGAGAAACCCTGTCTCGAAAAACCAAAAAAAAAAAAAAAAAAAAAAAAAAACAAAGGTCCTAGATTCAAATACAGCAAGCACATGCAAACTAACACTGTCTATAACTGCAAAATCTCACACTCACAAAGACATACTTGAAGGCAAAACACAAATGCACATAAAATAAAAATAAATACATTTTTCTAAGAGAGATAGAGAAAGAGAGAGAGGGAGAGAACAAAAGAACTTTGGAAAGATGAACTGTGCCAGGAATGCTAAAAAAAAAAGAAAGAAAGAAAGAGAGAGAGAGAGAGAGAGAGAGAGAGAGAGAGAGAGAGAGAGAGAGAGAGAGAAAGAAAGAAAGAAAGAAAGAAAGAAAGAAAGAAAGAAAGAAAGAAAGAAAGAAAGAAAGAAAGAGGTGTTTGGACTCCCTCTGTGGAACAAAAGGAGAACATACAATGAAATGCAGCTTTGTGGTGTGCCTTTTTTTGGATGAAGTAAAGTTTCTTCATCATTGCTTTTGTTGCTTCTTTTTGAGACAGGGTTTCTCTGTGTAGTCTTGGATACCTGGAATGCACTCTGTATACTCCGTACCAGACTTGACCCAACTTAGTGATCCACCTGCATATGCCTCCTGAGTGCTGGGATTAAAGGCATTAGCCACCACAAAGAAGCTTCAAGTTTCATCACTTTGTGCATTTTTGATGGAACTAATTATTAATCAAAGTTTTCATAGTTCTGCTCTTTATTAAATCTTAAGGAAGCTCTAAAATTGCATATTTCTGTGAATATTGTTAAATGAACAAGTACATATAAATTATATAAATTAGGGAATGTATAAGTTAGGAAATAAAGGCATCCCATTGATAATCAGAGATATTTCATTCCTCAACACTAATTGGCTTTTTCAAAACAAAGTTTTAGAAAGTATCATTTTTCTTCTACTGATACGTACTATGTTTTTCATAGATATAAACTTTGTAGTGTTTTTTTTTTCTAAAATCTTTGGAAAGTAGTTTTAAAATAGAAAATGTTTCCTCATAGTATTAATGCTATTAAGATTTTCATATACTTAACTCATCTCCCAAAGCATTACTAAATATAAAATGAAGTAATAAAACCCAGGAAACAGATTCCTTTGCAATATTGCTAATTAAGCAAAACAAAACAATGAAAAATGAAAGCTCAAAATTACCTTAACGCTGCCATTTAATGATCCACAAACTTTAAGGGTAACAACATTTATGGAAATGTTCATATGTTCTCTAAAGAGGATTTTGGGTAATTTAGAGGTCATTAATGTATTTAGCAATGTTATTACTAGTGACCTTTATTTTTAATAAGTTTCCATTTGTTTCTGAGAATTTCACTATTTATTTGGATTACGTTTTTATTCTGTAGGCCAACTGCTAATAGTATTTCTAATTGTTAATTGACTTTTGTGTTTAAGGTACTCACAAGATAAGGAAATTATTTGAGAGCTTCCAGCATGACTGAGGTTATCCTTTGATCTATGTTATTTTACTCTGAATAGAAAGTGCATGCAGTGCCTCAAACAAAAAAGACTAAGATGAACAAACATTATTTTTTTTACATTATGTAAAAATATGTAGAGGCACTTTCTATGTTAAACAGTTCCTTGGCATATTTTTCTACATTTTTACTAATTATAATGACAAAGCAATTATGGAAAGAAGTTATATATCCATCATGTATGGAGTTTGCATTCTAAATTATCATGTAGAAACTACATTCTACATTATCATGTAGAAACAAGGACAGAGTTGAATTAATTGTGTCTTTTCTCCGAGGTTAGAAGGTATGCGACAGACACAACATACCAATAGCATGTGAACATCTAACTCATAGATTTCTGAATTTCTATTTGGTATAATTTCAATAATTATTAGAATTCTTGAATATAATTTAAAGAATTTATAGAAGTTTAATGCCACCATACCATTTCATAAAATATATTACTGGGAAAATTTGAGACTGTTTATTTTGTTAAATTATTATGTATTTATCTATATACTGCATCTTAGATTAAGACTGAATATAACAAAATAATAAAGGTTTCCTTTTTGTCTTCTTCTTTAGGTTTATGCATTGAGAAAACGTATTCACTTTGAAGGCAGGTGCCTCACTGACAGGGCTTATTATCTTCTCAGAGAAAGCATTGTGCTGGTGTTTCTGTGGTTTTTATTTGGTCTATCACTCAGAAGGCATTTGAGGTCAGCTTCTCTTAACCTCATTACTTTTAATTCTCTGAGCTATAAAACAGTGGATTTGGAATGAAAACCCATTGTACAATAGATTCTACCACTACTTAAGAAGAAAACTACAGCATCATAGAAGGGTGTCGAGTATTAGTTAAGTTTCTCTCCCTGTTTTATTTAAGTCTATAATTAGAGGAGATCAGGGCACTTCACAAAGTTCACCTAAACAGAAGGAGAGGTGGGATCCCACAGGATTAATGGTAGAGGAACCATTGCTGGGATAATGATTATCCCTCTACTTACATGATCGGCAGGTCTTCTTTGTAGACCTCAAATTTAACTATGAATAAAATATATATAGTATAGGGAAATTATCAACCTATGTTCATTGTGATCCTCTTCATGGTAAATTCAGGTGGAATGCTAAGGTAAGTTAGCAGATGTCCTAATACTAGATAGATAAATATTTGAAAATGACTTGTGCAACTAATGCCATTTTTCTTGGTATATCCCTATTTATGTTCACTGACATCATTAAATCTAAAAGATATAGATAGAACAGTGGATAAACTAATAATAAAGATTCTCTGAATTGACCACCCGTCTTGACCTACCTTTTGACCCACTGAAAGTTACTGTAAATGTTTTAAAAGATGCAAGAGTATTTCATCATAGAATCTGTGGTATCTCTTATGTGTAATATCATATGATACAAGAATTATGGATAATTTGACTTCTTGTTTGCCTTTTTGTATCTTTTTAATTTCATTTTCTTCTCTTAGCACTGCTCTGCTTAGAGTTTTAAATATTATATTGAAATAAACGTGTTGACTAGACATTTTTGATTCTGATTTAAATGGAATTGCCTCTAAATTTTCTCCTTTGTTGGCTGTAGGCTCATCATATTTAGCCTGTGGTAAATATGCATTTCTTCAGTCCTCTCCTCTCTAAGACTAATATCACAAGACATGCTAGTTTATGCTGAAGACTTTTACCTAATTTATTGAAATGAATATGATTTTGTCTTTATATACATTTATATGATTTATTACCTTTTTGTCTTATTTATGTGGAACCATCTCTGCACCTATGAAATAAAGCCACCTGGATCACAGTGAATGATCATTTTGGTATATGACTATCAACTGACACACTAAAGTCATCAATGGTAGACAATCTCCATTGAGGAATTGTCTTCATCATAGTGGTCCCTGAACAAGACTATGAGTCACAATTTTCTAGATTATAGATTGACATGAAAGAATCCAACCCAGTATGGTCAACAATATTCCTAGTAATATGACACTAATTTGTTTATGAAACCATCTGAGAAAGTAATAAAAGAAGGTAGTAATCTGCTTTCCAACATGGTCTCTGCCTTAATAATACAATGCCTGCACTTAGTTTGCAAAAATTTTATTGTGAATTATTGCCTATGTATTCATCAGAGACACCGACTTCTAATTTTCCATTTGTTCTATATTTTTATCTAATTTAATATTCTAGCTATAGTTGTTTTATAAAATGAATCTAAAAGTGCTCCTTCTCTTTCTCTTTTTTGCAATAATTTAGAAGTATTGGTTACAGTTTTTTAAAAACTAGTAAAACTCTGCTGTCAATCCGTCTAGACAAGGGATTATTTTATTCAGAAGACTTTTAATTACAGTTGCAACCTCCTTATTTGTATTGATTCCATTTACATTATTGATCTTTTCCTGAATTGACTTTTATGGATTTGTTTAGAAACAGAAATAAAATTATACTGTGATGTAAAAATAAAAATGTTTGAAACAAAAATATATTTTCTGTTATTTAGTTAAAATATAAATAGAAAATATTTTTAAATTTTATTTTGTCAACCAGATCACAGATAAAAAATAATAGTGAAATATACAATCAAAAGTTACAAATTTTAAACTATGATTTATTGTTGTAGGAGGCTGCTTGCTCATTTCCAGCTATCCAGACTTGAAATAACCACCCAGAAACTATATTATTTAAATCACTGCTTGGCCCGTCATTGAAGTGTATTGCTAGCTAGCGCTTACATATAAATTTAACCCATTTCCATTATTTTATATTTTACCACGATGTTTGTGGCCTACCGGCAAGTTTTCGCCTCACAGCTTGAATCTTTCGCATCTGGCAGCTAAATGATGTTTTACTGACTCTACCTACTCTCTCTTCCAGCCTGGCCATGGTCTGTAAGCCATTGGGCGAAAGCAGCCTCTTTATTCATTAACTCATAAAAGCAACTCATAGAAAGAAGTACTTCCCACACCAATTTATCAATATTAAAAATTATTAATATAAGTAGCTTAGATGCTATTTAATTACACGATAGTTATAAATAGCTTCAAACAACCATCGCTTTCACTTATTCATATTATTTTTTATGCTTAATTATTCATGGTTCGTGTGCATTGGTTTTTGTTTTACCTGCATCTATGACTGTGTAAGGGTGCTGGATCCCCTGGAACAGGAGTTAGAGAGAGTTCTGAGCTGCCATGTGGGTGCTGGCAATTGAAGAGCAATCAGTGCTAAGTTAAAAGTTAATTTATCGTTAGGTATTATGCCTCAAAAATCACTAGATTTAATTTATATGAAGTCCAGTTTTCCTGGGAGAAGAATTATCTCTCAAGGGACTGGAGTAGAAATTATGATTAGCAGCTTTCTAACTAAATGACTGGTGGATGAAACGGCTGGGGAGCGAAAGTGTGAAATCTCACTCACACTAGAGGTACCTTAAGGCAGTCTGGGTCAGTATAACACTATTATTATAATATCAATGGTGGTTCAGAATCTATCCACAACTCATTACAGTGTATCTTTCAGAAACTGTATACCATTTCCCTCATAGTGTATGATGTATATCATTGAGTATTTCCAGCTACCAGATCTCATTATTTGCACTACTGGTAAACAAATTTTGTTTGTATGTATATTTTTATATCATTCAATATATTGCTATCATATTTAACATTATTACTTTTGTCCAATTAAATGAAATACTGAATAGGTGAATACATGTTTATTATATATGTCAACCTAATTTATTTTGCTTATTTTTGTTTTATTGTTTGAAACAAGGACTTACTATGCTATCCAGACGGAAACCAAACTCATTGTCACAATTCTGTCTCATATTCCTGACTACTGGAGATAATTTTCACTAAATATTTTCTTTAGCTTATAGTTATTTTATTTTATTATTTTTTGATGTTTGTTTTTTGGTTTTTCGAGACAGGGTTTCTCTGTGGCTTTGGAGCCTGTCCTGGAACTAGCTCTTGTAGACCAGGCTGGTCTCGAACTCACAGAGATCCGCCTGCCTCTGCCTCCCTAGTGCTGGGATTAAAGGCGTGCGCCACCGTCGCCTGGCTTTATAGTTAAATTTTACTTGCTTTTTAAATCATTTTTATTCTAGTAGTCATTTTCACTCCCCCTGCAATATTTAGCCTACTATTTATTTATTGTACAGTGTAGTTTACATGATATTCCTTGTTTTTCATTTCTAGCTTATGATTTTTTGTGTATATTTTGTATGCTTAATATCTTCCCTGAGTTTCTGAACTCCTCATGTATGCTTGAATTGGCTGTGCGTACAATGTTATTTTTTTAACACTTGCGTCATTATAGGTCTCTATGGTTAATTACATTTTCACATTGTGTCTATATCTCTTTTTTATTTGCCTGACATTGTTTCTCCTACATTATTTTCCTAGGTGGAACTATGAATCTTTGTGAATTGTCATCTTCCCTCTGTTTCTAGGAAAGTCTGAGTCCTCTGTTCAGTTCCGTGTGAACGATGAAGTCTCGTGCATGCTGGAGAGAAGCAGCTCTTTGTGAGCCTTTGAAATGATGTTTGCACTCTGCCTGATATTTTTCTACACTTCTTCCCATTAAGCTTTAACAATCTAACCCAGTTAATAATATAATAACCACTTAATATCCAGTTACAAATACCAGGAGAGTCAACCTCAGATCCTGAAAGTATCGTCCCATGAAATTCTTTCTCCATCCATCTCCTTTCTTTGTCTCTGAATTTGTTAGTGGAACTTGATTTGAAGATAATCTTAGATATGCAAAAATGTACTGTGTGCAGCTAGAGAGATAGTTCAGGAGTCAGGACAGCAGAGGAAAGGTGATGTGATTGAGAAAATGGAAAAGGAAGCCCTTAACTAGGAATCAAAAGGGAGGTGAATGCAGAAAAAGGAGAGTGGACAGTAAGAGAGTCTGAAAAAACAAAAAGAATCTTTTAAATTGTGAATTTCTCTGTATAAGTGTGCATATATAGATTAAATGAAAGTTTCTCATCTGGGATAACAATGCCTCCACCACCAAACGCCTAACAAAAAATCCAACATCATGCATGAGAAGACTTTTTTTAATTGATATTGCTCTTTTATAAAATTTTAAAAATTGATTATTTTGAGCTCTACATATTTCTCTGCTCTCCTCCCTGCCCCTCCCCTTCCCTTCAATCTTCCCCCAAGGTCCCCATGCTCCCAATTTACTCAGGAGATTTTGTCTTTTTCTACTTCCCATGTAGATTAGATCTATATATGTCTCTCTTAGTGTCCTCATTGTTGTCCAAGTTCTCTGGGATGTGATTTGTGGGCTGTACTTTTTTCTTGTTTTATGTTTAAAAACCACTTATGAGTGAGTACATGTGATACTTGTATTTCTGGGTCTGTATTACCTCACTCAAAATGATGTTTTCTAGCTCCATCCATTTTCCTTCAAAATTCAAGATGTCGTTATTTTTTTCTGCTGTTTAGTAATCCATTGTATAAATGTACCACATTTTTCTTATCCATTCTTTGGTCAAGGGGCATTTAGGTTGTTTCCAGGTTCTGGCTATGACAAACAATGCTGCTATGAACATAGCTGATCACATGTCCTTATTGCACAATTAGGCATTGTTTGGATATATACCCAAAAGTGGTATTACTGGGTCTTCAGGAAGTTTGCTTCCTAATTTTCTGAGAAATCACCACACTGACATCCAAAGGGGTTGTACCAGCTTTCATTCCCACCAGCAATATAGAAGTGTTCCCTTCCCCCAACAACCTCTCCAGCATAAGTTGTCATCAGTGTGTTTGATCTTGGCCATTCTTACAGGTGTAAGATGGAATCTCAGAGTTACTTTGATTTGCATTGCTCTGATTACTAAGTATGTTGAACATTTCCTTAAGTATCTTTCAGCCATTTTTGATTCCTCTGTTGAGCGTTCTCTGTTTAGGTCTGTACTCCATTTTTTTTTAATTGGATTATGTGTTATTTATTGACAAATTTTGTGAGTTCTTTGTATACTTTGCAGATCAGACCTCTATCTGATGCTGGGGTGGTGAAGATCTTTTCCCATTCTGTAGGCTGTTGTTTTGTCTTGTTGACCGTGCCCTTTGCTTTATAGAAGCTCCCTTGATTGCCCCTGGAGTTAGAAAGAAGGTAAGTCTTTTTCCAGATTTGAATAAATGCATCTTCCCCGAGTGCTAATTTTCATGGTACCAGAAGGTGCTGTGCAAACTTCCAAATGGCAGAAGCAAAAAACAAAAAGTTTTATTCAGTTATGACATCAACTTACTACAACAACCATTCTGGCAAGATGACTCTAATAGTGTAGAGTCATCTCTATATGTGTGCCAAATATCTTGGTGGCAATCATCTGTTTTCACAACTCAAAAAGAGACAAAAATCAGGTATGGTTTTGGAAACCTCACTAACCACCAAGAGCTAGTGATGTTCTGGATCTTGAAGAGTAACCTTTAAGAACTTTTTTTATTAATCAGCATAACCTCCAGCTACATTCTAAATATTTGCCCCTAAACTCACATAAGTGTAGACCCGACTCCTCAGAAAGGCAATTTTTCTTTGTAAAACACAGGAACCATTATAGGAAACCATAACTAATCAAAATGAACAGTTATAGAGCATATTCCCAATGGATAGACTTACAAAACACTGCCTGCTCCTAAGTCTAAGGGAACATTGAGGAAGAGTGAAAAGGAAGAGTTTAAGTGCTAAATAATTAATGAATTTATTATGATTCTTTGTCTCTTAGTAATGTCAGAAACTATACAAGTAAGTTTTAACCAATAAGACTTCTGAAACATGAACTGAATAATAAGAACAATTGACCTGACAAAGTAGACAGGAGAAAGCCTTCAAGGTCTCAAAACCTCACAAAGCACTAAAGGTGTCCAAGGAATGCTGGGGTGAAAGAAGTATTTTTCCCAGGTGAATAGCATACAAACTTGTTATCCAATACAAAATGATCATGTAAAAATATTATATATGCATATAGCAGCAATTGATGAAAATAAAAGTGATAAATTAGGAAGAAAGTATGGAAACATATACAGGATGGTTTAGAAGGGGGAGAGGGAAGGGAGGAGTGATGTAATTATACTATAATCCCACAAATAAAATAACATAGAAAAATAAGGAAGAGTGTTTACAGCTACTCAGTTCCATTCTCAGCATCCACATAGCTACTCACCAGCATCTGTAACTTCTGTTCCTGGATATCTGGTGCTGACTACTGGCATTCATTAGCTCCAACATGTGTGTTGTACAATAGTATATATAAAAGGATTTCAAATGTATTTTGAGAAATTTCTTCTTTTCCACTCATTTCTTCATCATAAATATAGCATGTCTGTCTAACAATATTCACCTGGCTTCCTCTAAAAATTACCAAAGATAGAAACCTTTTGAAGAAGTATATATTTTAGGATGCATCTTCATTTATGCAAAATACAGTTATGTTTCCTATCCAGTTGGATTCTTCAGAACTGTGATGGCCTCATACTTCATGTCTCTAAAGTAATTACTTCTTAAAGTTTTCCACATTTTTGCTGTTGTTTCAGGTGAAGGATTAATCTCTTCTTACTCTAGTAGTATCACATGACTTTTATTATGAAAAAGTGCAGTCCCAAACATTTATTTTCATTTATAATCAATAATACCTGGCTAAGAGAGACAGATGCATAACCACACCAGAAATCCCTTTTGCTATAAAGATTAAGGTCACAAGTTACTGGAAAAATTATTAATTTTAAAATATGAAATGATTTTATCTTGACATTAATTGCTTCATTTTAGAAAACTTCCTGCCATTTACTTAAATACTCCCAGTATTGCTTTATATATTTTTCCAGTAAAGTCATCCAAGTCTTATACAAAAAAAATGCAATATGCCATACAGACTTTACTTTATTCTGTATGTTTCATGACTTTGAAAGTTCAGAGAAAGTGAGTTTACGAGATGAACAGGATCCCACTTAGAGGAGGTTCCTTAATGCTCAGCAGGTGCTGATTCTTTCTGCAGAGAAAATTTAATATCCATTTGTTTCCTGATGCATTGACAGTGAATTCTCCTGTGCTGAGACTCAACTATATAACTCCACAGTCACGTGATATTAGATGGATAGATTTACATAAACTTAATTTATAAAATAAAAACATAATACATATTCTGAATGGTAAGTACATTATCATTTTTAGAAGTAATTTCTAAAAATGCCTGGATGCTGCATTACCTTAGTAAGTAGGAATAAAATTATATTGGGATTAGAATTCAACACTTAAGAAACATTATCTGAACACTATGTATAAAATCTAGAGAAGTACCTGGGATAGCTCAATGAATACTAGTAAAAATAATCACTTATGAAATTGCTAGTTAATTTTCATGAAACAAGATTCATGAATTATGTTACTTTAAGGAATAATTTTACAGAAGCATATATTTCTAAATAAAGTGAAGAACGTTTTATAACCCAAAATTTATTGACCCAATCTTTCCCACAAAATACACTTAAAAAAAAAAAAAAACAATGTATTGCCACCCTGTGTATGAAGCATGTGACTTCCACAAGAAGCTAAGAATGGTATTTTGAAAGAAAGTTGTCATTCATCTCTATCTCCATCTTTGCAAGAGGCACAATCTCAGAGGTTGATATTGCTTGAAACACTCTTTTCTCACTTCCTCTAGAGGCTCTTCTTTGAAGGTTGGGTGCCCTCAGAATGCTGCCCTTCACTTTTCTTTTGATATCTGGTATATGTGAGATAACACACAGACTGCTTTGAAGCTGTGCTGTGTTCTGTGTCCATGCAGCTTGTAGCCTTGTAGAGGTCTGCTTGCTTTTGACTTTTTTTACACTTTTCCATACACTTATTTATCTGAGTAATTCCTTAGAGTCTCGGGCTGAAAAGACATGACTTAACTGCTACTTTTAGAGAGTCACAAGTAAGATGAGTTTAGAAACTTGAGCTTTCTTGGAGCCAAGCGCTAAAATCTTCCCTAATCTTGCAGTTTTGGCAGTCAATTGATAGACCCGAGAGGACACACTAAAGTAATGAAATTACCAGAAACACTGACTGGAATATCATCAAAAGGAACTGATATCAATTTCATAGATTGTAGCTGTATTGATTTTTGTTCCACACAACATACTTCAAGGGCAGACAAACTACTAATCCACGATGACACTTTAAAATTCAATTATACACTGTCTGAGTGAGATTCCTAGTAGATAGGTAGCAGGAAATTATGTATTTTACAGAATTCTGTATCAAAGGCAAGAAAAATAGTAAAATTCAACCATTAAATATTTAACTCAAAAATTATGGAATTAGTTCACCAAATAAGACTGCAGTGAGATGTTCCATAATTATATTTAAGAAATTATAGTGTGTGTATCCAAAGTGTCATGTTTTAATGAGCCACAAGGTATGACTTCTGAGCACCATGTTATACTCTTATGGAGGATACATATAACTGATAGCTATAATTTTTGTGTAGAAATGTGGAAATATCTTCTTCAAAGATCACTGTTGGTGAAAAAATGTAATGGTCAAATATAGTAGACTAATCAATGAACCACTTCTGTATAGTATAACATGTCAGTATATGCACAAACTGAAACAATAGGAAGACATTCAGAAGGGAAAGAAGAAGGGTGGTGGAGTAGAAAGAAAGGGAGAACGGAAAGAAGGGAGGAAAGACACCCCGAGTAAGGTATATAATGCCCGTGTAAAACATGGTAAGTTGGTAGGAAAACTGAAGAAAATTCTGAAAATAGTGAATTTCCAAACATAATCTTTGACACATCCAGGAATTAAAATGCACTGTTCTGTTAAAACTTAGCGTACACATGAACTCACTTCTCTGTATACCATATGTTTATAACTGGCCACACAAAGCATAATCCATTGGACTGATACATGCTTCTTCAATCTGTTTTATGTTTAAAATTAAGTATTTGTGTGTCTTAGCAGGGGAAGTATCTATTGGAAATACACTTTTAAACCATCTTTAAAATAATGTTCATATCAATCCTAGTTCCCTCTCCCTCCCCACCTCTTGCCCCCTTCCCAACCTTCCCTCACTCCATTCCCCATTAGTTCCTTCTAGAGGGTGAAGCCTCCCATGGGGAATTAGCACGGTCTGTCATATGAATTTAAGCAGGACCAAGCCCTCCTCCTGTGATATAGGCTGATCATGATATTTATCCATAGGAGAAATAACTGAACTGCTAAAGACAACCAAAATATTAGAAATATATTAAACACTAGAACACACAGCTTCATAAACAAGAAGGCATTGTGGGTTGGAGGTCTGGGTCAGTGGCAGAGCACTTATCCCGTTCTCCATCCTCTGTTCTGATGAAAAAGAACCTCAGGAATACAGCTTTGGAAATGAAAGAGGTCTTAAAGGAAATGTTTCTAAGTTAATATATGATTTCTGTGTGGTACCCACACACTGCACAGAATGAGGAGAACAAGTGTTTCCCACAGAAGCTGAATTGTTATAGATAATGAAATGATATCCAGAGTAATAAATACCTAGCTTGTACAAAATACAGAAAGTATGATACCTGCTATGTACTTAACGGATGCCTATGGGCGTCTGAATATTGTATTCCTCTGCTGTGCTCCATCATAGATGCCTCAAAATGATCTTCTAATAACATCTATTGACAAGGATTTTCCTTGTTTTCTCTTTCTGTGTAAACATAAACACTATTATCCCTGTGTACCATTTAGGACACTATACAGAAGACCAAGTACTGATTCCTAATCAGTACAAAGAAATAGCTTACTGCTGTGTCATACTGCAAAGGATAAAATTCTGAAGGTTTTGCTTTTTTAAAAGTCTACCATAAGGACTCCATAATAAAACAGTTTAGGCTTTTATTTTTGCTATAACACCTACTTCATTTGTTGTTGTTGTTTTTTCCCCCCAGAGGATATGCTTAAACCTGTTTGGATTCTTACTGGATATTTGTAGCATCCGTGTAGGCCAAAAGCTATAAAAACTCCATAAAAATTTAATGACAAACAGCAGATTGCTTCAAGGGACTATTTCTCTATAAAGCATTCGATTGGGTAAACTGTCCCATAATCACCTAGAGTTTCGAAATTTTAGAACTTTGTGGTTGATAACTCAAGGCTGCAGTAGCAGTGATTCCACACAGCCATAGTGGGCTAATTTACCTGATTAAATTTCCCACTAATAACCTCAATACTATCTGCCTAGGGAAATAGATGTAAATATAGCCGTTTATAGGTCAAATAAGGTGTGAGAACAGGGAAGGAATGCTAGAAGTCTTGAAATTGCAACGAGTTAGATTTGCCCAAGGCCAATTCAGCTTAAGAAGAACCCAGTTTCACTCTTTAGTATGAACCAGAGAGATTTTATGCCTTTATCTTATGAAATGTACAAATCCTTGATGGATCATGCCACTTCACAAACACGGAAGGATCTAAGCCCCCGCTAAAAAGAAAGCATGGATAAGACGAGGCAAGGAGAAATGTTTTAAAAATAGTGAGCCAGAAAAGTAGTAGTTGAGATTTGATTTGTAAAGATTAACTCTATTCAAAAAAACATCAAAAATATTTAATGTTATCTAAACATTAAATGAATTATTAGATAAATGAAGTTGTCTAAATTCATTATATCCATAGTAAGAAATGTGTGGTTCTTTCTTGCCAGATTATAATAGGTAGCTCCAGGGCAGGTGAGATATCCTTTACTGAAAGATAAGTAAGGTGGAACATGGTAGAAGAAAATATAAAACATCAACTCAAACACACAGACACACGATATAAACATGCTTGCATGCACATGCTTCAGTGAGGAAGAGCAGAGGGGCAGAGTAGAATTGACATAACTAGATATTCAGTACATATCATTTCTTGAACTATCTGTTCATTAGTTTTACGAATAATCATGGTTTTATCAATAAGTGATATCATTCCCACCATTTGCTAGTCATGAACTAGACCATTTCTATTTTCTATCTGAAGTTCTATATTTGGAAGTTCTAATTATGTATATATTATTACTTCTTGATTTATTTTATGATAATCTTGATTGTGCACTTTCTCATAAAATTATACAGTCCATTTTGTTTATTACTGAAGATTCTCCAGAATTGCTTTTACACTTATGCTACATACTGTTTCTAAGTTTTAAACAGTTTTTCAATGAGATTTAGAAAGGAATAACTGATATTAATTGTGTTGTTCTTATACATGTTAAACAATAGTTTTAACAAATAAAAGCAACCATGTAGTACCTGAAATGTTGAGGCATACTGAGTAAATATGAGTCATACTGTATTCTTCAGCCAAGTTGCAGGGCAATCCCTTCCTTGGTCTTACCTCAAATCTAGGAATCATTTTTACTTAAAAGCCTGATGCAGAATGTACATTTGGTATTACACATATTTTGGTTATCAATGTATTTTTTACCTTAATATTTTTCTAGTTTAAGTAAGCCTCATTATTATAAACAACATTCAGAAGTATGAATTTGCACGAGGTTGTTTACTAGGGATTTCTCAGACAGTTGATTGCTTCTGATATTCAGAAATTCCAAATAAAGCCCCATTTGTACTTTCTGATTTTGTGTAAATAGCAACAAATGAGGCTGTAATTTTTGTCGTGCTTATAAAGAGTATTCAGTATCTTCCAAAGTGGCTTTCTGCTGCTCATCCATTTATGAGTGTTCTAGATCTTTTAGTTTTGCAAGAATATGTACAGACATTCATCTATTTCTCTTTGCTCTTCCCTGTTGATGTGTTGTGCCTAGCTCTTTGAAGTTTCTACCTTGATTTCCTCGTCATGCTGAACTTTACCCTGAAATTGTAACCTTAGTGAAAACCCTTTGCCGTTTAGTGAACTATATCAAGGTAATTATCACAGCAGCAGAAAAAGAATAGAACAAAGAAGGATTCATCAATCTCTTCTCTAGTTTATATGCTAAACATCATATGGAAGTAATTTTTGCCTAAGCAAAGGAAAAATATTTTGTGGGCTACTTGTTTTTAAAAAAATTATCGATTTATATCAAGTTTTAAAAAGAAGTGCATGGCATTTGGAATTTCAATTTTTAATTGTATTTGTCAGCAAATTTTTACATGAGGTTGAGAATTTAAAAAGTATTTAGTATAAATTTTGAATTTTACCCAAGTCTAAAACTCTTTGGTTCTATTGTCAAACAAATCACACTAATTTAAATTTTCAGGCACGTACACTTTTGTCAAATTTACTCATTCTATTAAATTTTTATTCACCCCCTCTTCTGTACAAGGGCAGAACTGACATTATTCTGGTTCCAAATCATCCTGGAGTTGGCCCGAAACACATTTGTAATGTTACATGCCTTGATCTTGGCCATGATCTCTCCAATCCTCTGTATTTACATTACAGGCTTCTCTCACCATGGCTGGCCAAGATATTTGTTAACATACATGAAGAAGGAGTAAGAAGGGCTAATGCTTAAAATACAAACTGACCGTTTGTAGCGCAGGACGCCTGTCTGTGCTCTATGCGCCACCATACAGTTCGTGAACTAGGCAAGGTGCTAGAGATTGAAACACACAGAGACTCACAGACAGAGACACAGGTCATTCTTGATGCCAGAATGCCCCAAGAATGCCCCCTTTATTGTGTCCAGGGAAACTTATATAGGGATCCTTAACTGATAGCCACTTCCCAGCCAAACACATCAGAAACCTCCCCTGCCATCAGGAACTCCTGAGGGTCTCCTGCTCAGAGCAGTTGTAGACATCAGATCAGGGTAAAACAAGTTGTTTACAAGAAATTCAGGATCTGGAGGTTCACAGGTCCCAACAATCTTGAGTCCCACTAACTTACCTTGGAAATCTTTTGAAACTCAGTTGAATGCATAGATGCGTTTTTTTTTTTTTGTTTTTTTTTTTTTGTTTTTTTTTTTAGCATGTTCCTGGCCTAGAATGACTTGGTATTTTTCCCTTCATTCCTTCGTTCCTTCCTTTCTTCCTTTCTTCCTTCCTTCCTTCCTTCCTTCCTTTCTTTCTTTCTTTCTTTCTTTCTTTCTTTCTTTCTTTCTTTCTTTCTTTCTTTCTTTCTTTCTTTCTTTCTTTCAGATATCTGCCTCCTCCCCTCCACCGCCTCCCGTATCCCTCGCCCTCCCCCAATCAAGTCCTCCTTCCTCATCAGCCCGAAGAGCAGTCCGGTTCCCTGCCTTGTGGGAAGTCCAAGGACCTCCTACCTCCTTCCAGGTCTAGTAAGGTGAGCATCCAAACTGCCTAGGCTCCTACACAACCAGTACCTGCAGTAGGACCAAAACCCAGTGTCCTTGTTCTTGACTTCTCAGCAGTCCTCATTGTCCGCTATGTTCAGCGAGTCCGGTTTTATCCTATGCTTTTTTAGACCCAGTCCAGCTGGCCTTTTTGAGTTCCCAATAGAACATCCCCATTGTCTCAGTGTGTGGGTGCGCCCCTCGCGGTCCTGAGTTCCTTGCTCGTGCTCTCTCTCTCCTTCTGCTCCTGATTTGGACCTTGGGATTTCAGTCCGGTGCTCCAATTTGGGTCTCTGTCTCTGTCTGCTTTTATTGCCCGATGAAAGTTAATCTCCAGGAGGATGACTATGTGTCTTTCTTTGGGTTCACCTTCTTATTTAGCTTCTCTAGGCCTATAAATCTGTTGCCAAATCCGAAGGACCTTATGATGATGTCAGGAACATGGTGGATATTGAAACCAAATACTGTATGTTCTCAAATTTATATATTTATTACAACAATTATTTTAATCGTTATAGAATTAAAACACCACATACAAAACAATAAAAACAAAAGTTGAAACAGCTAAATAAAATGAAAGTTCTGCATAAAAGCCTGGTTATGTCTAAATAAGGTATTGAATTATGTATATAGAAATTGACAAGCTTAATATGCATTAGAATTTATATTACCGACTTACTACACAGACCGTGACGTTCGGTGGAAATAGAGTCACAGTTGGAAAATTCCATACCTATGATGATTTCCTAATTTGTATATGAGAATATATAGTCTTGCACTATTAGGAAAAATGTTAGGTCTAAGTTTTAACAGATGCGCTTTTCATAGTTAAATGTTGTCTCTTTAGGTCTTAGGGTTTTTTTTTTTCCATCTTTATGTGGTTTATTTCTTTTTTTTTATTTTTTATTAAAAATTTCCACCGCCTCCCCTCCTCCAATTTCCCTTTCCCTTCCTCTCCAGTCCAAAGAGCAGTCAGGCTTCCCTGCCCTGTGGAAAGTCCAAGGTCCTCCCCACTCCATCCAGGTCTAGGAAGGTGAGCATCCAAACAGACTAGGCTACCACAAAGCCAGCACATGCAGTAGAATCAAAACCCAGTGCCATTGTCCTTGGCTTCTCAGTTGGCGCTCATTGTCAGCCACATTCAGAGAGTCTGGTTTAATCACATGCTCCTTCAGTCCCAGTCCAGCCTTGATGAGCTCCCATTAGATCAGCCTCACTTTCTCAGTGGGTGGGCGCCCCACTCGTGGTCCTCACTTCATTGCTCATGTTCTCCCTCCTTCTGCTCCTCATTTGGACCTTGGGAGCTTAGTTAAGGGTTTCTATTGTTTTAGTTCTGGTTGGAATGCTAAATTCACTATAATATTTATTTACTTAGCAGATTCCTGGTAATGTTTTAACTAAATTTAAATTTAAGTTCATAATAGATGTGTTCTTATTTTTCTCCCCACCCTGCCATTTCCTTCTCTTACTGCTAATCTTCTGATAATGAAGGAACCGCGTTAAAGCCTTACAAGATTTTTACACAGGCATTATCAATCTTGCCATTGTTTCCAAACAATATGCAGCCTATTGCAGCTATTTCTACGTAACATACGGGGTAGATAAGGGCTGGAAGGTAATATCTCAGTTCTCATGCTTTACTCAGAAACGTTAATGACATTGACATTAAAATAACAAAGTGGAGATACTCATTCTCTATGCTAGTAAACAGCACACCTTTTTATTTTTATTTTTGTAATGTTTTGAAGATCCCCTTCCCTGCCTCTATTATCAAGATGTATTTCTCCTCAGAATTAAGTAGTTTCAGTACAAACCCATTAAGTTCTTGCCTAGTAGTCTATGGTCTTATCAGTCAGAACACTATCATAATATCTTTAGAATTGTAAAGTGATCATTTGGGATGAGTTTTGGTTCAGAGTGATTGCTCTTGATAACGTCCCAAATCTGTCCCTACAGTGAGTGAGATCAGGGATGGTGAACATGTATGTCAGAGTTACTTCGCGTTCAGTCACTTTGATACTAAGGCAATTTTAGTTGTGTTAAATATGTATTTATGTGTTTTTCTTCACATTCTTTGGTGGAGTGAGAAACGGAGGAAGTGGAGGACGTGACATAGTTGGAGAGTCTTGTCCTCAGACCTTTCTTTCTTTGCAATTGACTTAATATTTGTTTGGAAAACAAATTAGAACATGAAACAGAAGTATATGTGTTTATTCCTTATATTCTATATTCCTTAGAAGGAAGATTGGTAATCTTTTAAATGACATTAAAATAAAAATAGAAATAAAAATAAATGTTTAAAATGTCTCAAATTTTGCAGTAATATTCTCTTAAAATAAATCCTTTAGCATTTTTGTACTTCATCTGTGCTTAACACCTGTTTGTCTAAAAATACTCTTCATCTATTCACAGAATTGTAAGCTGGCAGCACTTTTTAAAGCACTTCACAAATATTACTTCATTGTCTGCTAATTTGTTTAGATAAAAGTATCCTTTCATCTTTTATGTTTGTGCCAATGTATACAATATGTGCTTTCTCTATCTAAACTTTTTATATTTATTAGTCCTCTCAAGCAATTTAAATCTGACATGCCTTGGAGATGGTTTCTTTATGTCAAAAATTTAATTCATTTACTTTATCAATATGTATCTAATTTACACAAATTTAGTGCAAATTGTATTTATGATCATGCTGTAGGCTGTTGAAGACTTGAAAGTAAATTAGATTTCATAGCAAAATATCATAATAGAGTCAGTGGATTTTTCCACATATTAACTCCATTCCTGGCTATATGACCTACTAGCTAGATTTTATAAGGAAAATGGTGTTTCTTTCTCATTAAGGTCCTTACTCACAGACTGTTTCTTGATCTTCCATATTACCTTATTTGTTATCATTTGTTAAAATATTTAATTTTGGTCAGTATAATTATTCATTGTAGAGTATTTAGTGTGGCAAGTCCTAAACTGTATGATTGTGAAATCAGAGCAGAAAAAAATGAACAAAGAACTTAAGTTCACATTAAACATGGAAAACGAAAAAGAAAATACTCTGCATCCAATAGATCCTGTGTTCAAATTGTCTGCAAGAGACTATGAATAGTTACATTAGATACATAAGTAGTAATATCAGAAGAATAGCTACCATTAGATTAAAAGATCAGAAAATGCTTCTGGTACGGTACCATTTGAAAGAAGAAGGAAGGCATGAGAGCTAATTAATGGATGGTTCAAGCAATGATGTTGTGCCAAAAGAGAGGCGTGTTTTCGGAACAGTGGGAATTGCAGCATGCTTTTGTTTTAAAATAGCCTGTTACTTAGCAAGAATCATTGACTAAATAAAGTATGTACCAATGTACCCCTACCTCAACATCAAAATGCTAAATTAACTCATAACTCAGAACATTCACAAACAATATCACACTGACAAATTGCAATATTTGGTTTGAACCACATTTCAAAAGGATCCAAAGATATTTTCAGTGAAAGATGGATACAAAAAAAGCCCAAAATAAACGGCAAAAAATCATTTCTAAAATGAGTATAACAACCATAAAATGTTGCTCAGAATCATGTTTATTAAATACGTTTTCTATGCAAATATTGTTATTTTCTCACTGGTTCTATGGGTACATCTAGCTGTAAAACTTACATGCCTTACCTATGGCATGTAGCTTTATGCCTCTATGAAATGCTTTGGATTTTTAGAATGAACCAACAATCTATTCTCCATTTCTTTTTGATGCTGATAGTACCATATGAGGCATTTTATCCCTTTTTTTCTGTTGTTAAAATGGAAAATTATAAATGTTACTCCATTGAAAAATGACAGAACCATTCAAACATGACTAACTGTAATCTTCAGTCATTATGAATATCTCATTAATATTCAGTTACACTAATTTATTTAACTAAGTTAATAAAAACGAAAGTATTCAATATGTTAGTGGAAACACACTGCATCCTATTGATATCTCAAAAATAGAATTTTTATAAGAACCAACAGTTTCAAATGAAATTTATATTGTCTCATTACACTGTCTTCACAGGATAGGTATGACAGGCATTAAAATATCAATTGTACAAACTATTCCTCATATATGAGATTAACTAATATCCCACAGCAATGAAATGGTAGTCTTCCATTAAATTAGTCTTGTTAGACAATATGCGACCAAACTTAATTTTCAATGTGTTTTGCACTGTAAAAGATAAAACTTAGAATAACATATGGGATAAACAGGATTTCGCCATAAAATATAATTCCAGCCACAACATTTTAATTTTTTTAATTATTTATTTATTATGTATACAATATTCTGTGTGTATGCCTGAAGGCCAGAAGAGGGCGCCAGACCTCATTACAGATGGTTGTGAGCCACCATGTGGTTGCTGGGAATTGAACTCAGAACCTTTGGAGGAGCAGGCAAAGCTCTTAACCACTGAGCCATATCTCCAGCCCCATTTTAATTTTTAAACTTATACATTGTGCAATTTTCTACTGTAAGTCTGGATCTTAGTTCGGGTGACTTAGAGTGCTAAAGGCACGTCTAACATAATGACTCAGTTTTTTCTAACTTCAAAGACTTTGGCATGATTTCATTACTCAGTCTAATATTTCAACCAGAGTAGGCATATGGGAACTTTCCTATGACTTTTCGGGGGAGTCATAGGCATATGTAATCTTGTAGTATAATTTAGTACATTATTAAACATAATTTCTTACTTTAGAAGTGAGTAAGCACAAATACAAGTTATTGAGTTTTTCATGAGCAAAAGCTGATGCAGATTTCTGACAAGGCATTATATCTGTGTTATTTTTCATATGAAGGTAGACAAAATCTCTTAAAATTAAAAAATAAATGCAAAAGCATGCTGACAGTGCATATAATTTGGAGGATTTTGAGGCCCTAGACATTACTGGAATTCTTGTACTGAAATTTGCTCTTGACATGTTTTAACCTTACTTGTACTTATGGAAATCATTAATTTTAATGCCTAAATCAAATATCTGATTGGATGCCTCTGTAACAAAAATGCAAGATGAAAATGTTACATTACTATATGATTGCTATTCCACAATAATAATGGTAGACACTGAATGGCTCTAGGGAAACACAATGGAAGGACACTTTCTTTAACTCTATCTCAGTGCTACTGAATAATCGCTCAGTTTAGGACAAAATGGCATATTAAGATCTGAGATACGTAAATGGAGAACTACACAGCAGAACAAAACACATCTTGAATTTTGTAGGCAAATGGATGGATCTAGGAAACATAATTTTGAGTGAGGTAACCCTGACCTAGAAAGACAATTATCACATGGACTCACTCATAAGTGGCTTTTTAACGTAAAGCAAAGAAAGCCAGCCCACCAATCACAATCCCTGAGAACCTAGACAACAATGAGGACACTAAGAGAGACATACATAGATCTAAACTACATGGGTAGTAAAAAAAGACAGGATCTCCTGAGTAAATTGGGAGCATGGGGACCCTGGGGAGGGGTTGAAGGGGAGGGGAGAAGCCAGGAGAGGAACAAAGAAAAATGTAGAGCTCAATTAAAATCAATAAAAAAAGAACAACAAAAAAGAAGATCTGAGATGATTGGATTTTTTTTTCATTTTCTTTATTTCCCTTTATGATAAAACATGTGAGTTAAACAATGTGAAAGTGTCATCTATTAACTCTTATATTTAATAAATATTAATCTATTTAAATTTATACTGTACAAAAAATTTTAATATTAGGAATATTGAACAACTTTCTATTTATATAAGACACAGATAAATTATATTAAGCAGAATATCATGGTCTAACATATATAAACATTGATATTAATAGCAATATAGTGGTTATTTTACATAGTAAAAGCTTTCCTGATGTTAGAGTATCAAGGGGCAAAGGACATTTTTCACTATGTCTCTTAGTTGGCAACAGTGTAAAGTTCTCATGGTTTGGGAAATCTGAGACACTAGCAGTATCTTGCATCTTAATTGACTCAAATCTTGTTTCTTTTTTGGGAATTATTAAAGTAACATTGTTGCTAGTGGTCAGTACTCTTGCACCTGACTTTAACTCTGCTGCTCCTTACAGCTTTGTTTGGTTGATGTAATCACCTTTAAACTGCTGGAGGTCTTCTACTAGTCATGCTTCAATGTGCATCACAAAACAACATTGTCCTGAAAAGCATTTGAACATCACATAGAAACAGAAATTATTCTTTCAAAAGCTTAGTCCGTGGGTATGAGCACTAACCAGTGATTAAGAGCTCCTAGGTCCTAGGTTTTTGCACAGGACCTAAGTTCTGTTCCCAGTGCTCCCATTAGTACCAGCATTAATATGTACACATACACTGAGACATACATATATACCTGTTAGAAAATTAGCTTTAAGAAATACCTGTGTGACAGTATTGCCTATAAAGCAAGGTGATGTTCCAAAAGCCTGTGCTAACTGTCAAGAAATGAAGAAGCATACAGGCAACATATTGTATCATGCGATGTTTACACAATTTGCTTTGAGCACTGTGTCAGTTAAACTTTTCTTACCAACTTTCATTTTTTCTCATCAGAATCCTTCCATGTTTAAATCTAACTTAGATATGTTGAAAAAGAGGAAAAGAATGTTTGGGTATAAATCCTTGATGTTACTTTTATATATTGCACATCTATGATCAGTAGCAGAGGGAGATGTTTAGCTATGGTGTATCTGAATCCACAAGCTTGCCCCCCCCCCCCCCAGAAGCATATGAGGAAATCCACTGGACTTTGGAAAATGACTTCAAAGAGACGAGATGCAGGCACTCCCCCAGACTTCCTTCTGGGTTTTCACAGCTGATATTCACTTCCAGGTATCAAAATACAGTAGTTTCCAAAGGAGGGTCCAGAAATGGTGCCATAACCATAAAGGCAAATGCTAACTTAGAAAACATGTACTGTGATTTTTCTCAATTCATCAATTCTATCATTTACTATTTTATCCTGATTTATTTCCACATCTAAATTGAGTAATATTGAAAAAACTCACATGCCATTGAAATGATTTACAACATTCACGGTATAAAAGGTGTTCTGATGAGTGACTGCCTTTTAGGAATACACACACACACACACACAGAGACACACACGGATTCATGTATAATGCACATACATGCCTATAAACACATGTGAATTCAAGTATCTACAGCACCATCAGTCACTACAAGCCAGAACAGTGATGATGATCCAATTAAATATATAGAAGCAAACTTCGTTAATCATAATCTCATACAAATTTTATTTCCTATTACATTAGCATTGTTAATATAACCTTGCCAATCCACTGTACTGTGTAATAATTGCATCCTTATTTTATTGCCTATGAAACAGAGGACCAAATAAATTATTTATATGTAATTGCATTATCTCCCTAAATAGGCTGCAAATTTCTTGAAGGTAATAAACAACATTTCTTACATTGTTTGTTAGGTTTTCCCCTTCATATTATTATTATTTAATATCCTTCTGGGGACATAAAGAGAATACTTTATTTTCCAGAGAATAAGGCAAGTAAAGATTAATTTGAGCCTCACTGATTTTGCATCTCTATGCTGCACATTGATGAGTATTGCATTTAATGTGTGAGTTTTTTGTTTGCTTGTCTGTTTGGTTGATTTTTGTTTTGTTTTGTTTTTGTTTGTCTTTCCTTCTTCTTCTTCTTCTTCTTCTTCTTCTTCTTCTTCTTCTTCTTCTTCTTCTTCTTCTTCTTCTTCTTCTTCTTCTTCTTCTTCTTCTTTTTGTCAATATGCCACAACCTAGAGTGACCTGGCAAGGGTAAAACTCAATGGAGAAATTTCACCATTAATTTTTTCAGTAGCCGTGAATATGAGAGATTTTCTTGATTGCTGTTTGCTAGGGGAGTATTTAGATCACTGTGGGCATGGTCATTCCTAAGATTGTTGACCTCAGTTATGGAAGAAAACAAGCTGAGCATGAACCAGTTAACCAGCCAGGAGGCAACATTTGCTGGTTTTTGCTGAAGTTCCTACATGGGTTACTGCCTTGACTTTCTTCAAAGACAAACTATAGCCCCTAAGATGAAATAAATCACTGCATTAAGTTGCTTTCAGTCAGTAAATTTTATCTGAGTATCTGTCAAGAAATTTCTGTCAAAATTATAAACTAGCCAGTTCAGTGTGTAGTGTGTCTCAGCTAATTGTCGATTCAATACTCCTTTGCACGTCTCAACAAATTGAAATCTGACTGAATTAAATAGTATGAATTCTATTGAAAGACTAACATATCTGTGTCTCATGGCAGGGGCATGTCTATAA
This sequence comes from Microtus obscurus, assembly GCA_963919715.1. Classification (NCBI taxonomy): domain Eukaryota; kingdom Metazoa; phylum Chordata; class Mammalia; order Rodentia; family Cricetidae; genus Microtus; species Microtus obscurus. The sequence goes on from CAWTZC010000308.1 coordinate 991,829, forward strand.
GACTATAATAGGCAATAAAAATGATTTTTGAACATTATAATTTAATGAGAGGATATTTATAATAGAGAAACCCTGTAATAAAAACAAAAGAGAGAAATATTTATATGGCATTTTGATCATTTCTTTCACCTCTTAGAGTATCAAGGTAAGAAAACAGGGAGATTGGATCATCAAATGTGCTTTATGACCCAGGGTCCTATGAAAAGTTTGGGCTTCACAGGGCACTCTAAAATTTAAGTACGGTTCCTTATTATTTGAAAGTTACATAATCAGTTTTTCCAAACTCTGTCAGCTTAGAGAAGGTAAGAAAAGAACATATCATACTTTCACAGACTTTCTCACTTTCCTTTCTGCAGACATGATTAGAAGGCCAAATATCAAAAAACTGTTAAAATTGAGATGTTTATTAACATAGTTGACAACAATAACATGATGGAAAGAATCATGAGCTTCTCATATCTAGACCCTATGCACTCAATGAATAACTCTGAAAGATCAAAACTTTACTGGATGTGAAAAAAAAGAAGAGGTCATGGATCTTAGAAGAGAATCTGATACTACCACTTTTCTAGACCAATATAACTTCTAACTATGTCCTAAATATCTTCTATATATCCCCAGACAACTGTTACCACATATGAAAACAAAACAAAGCAAAAATTTACATAAGATAGAGACCATTAGGGAAAACCACAATGAGACACACTAAAGGGATTAACTTCAGTTGATGCATTCATAGCCCATCTCCTGCACTTATAGCATAGAAGAACATCACAGAAGAGGGGCCAGAAAGACTGCAAAAGAATACCAGGATATTTGCTTTGAAACATGCAAAAATTTGTAGAATTAGATGAATAAAGATAAGAGCTACGGGAAAAAAAGCGATCACTGATGGAAGGGAATTAACCTTTCTGAGAATGAGCCCTCCAAGTGGTTATTAAATACTGAAACAATACACAAATAACAAAACTAACTCAACAGTATGTATTTGTTCATATATAGACATATGTATATGGCAGTAATATTCAAAGAACAGAGGCCATCAATTTGAGAATGAGAGGGTGGCATTGAAAGACTTTGAAGGAAGAGACTTCAAAAGGAAAAGGGAGACAATAGAAGGGAGAGAAAGTGATGCAATTATGTTTCAAATAGAAACCTTATTTTAAGATGTGCATTTTGACAGAGAACTTATTTAACTGAAGTAGTCGTGTTGAAAAAAAATTTATCTGAAAATAGATTTTAGCAAGTAGCTGAGATTCCAGTTTGGAGGTAATTGTCTTGTTCTCTCATGACTATGGATGAGGTGTAATAAACAGTGGGCACCCATTGCTGAAGCTTTCTTAAGTGCATATAGCATTATCCCTGAAAAGCAGCTTAAACTTTTCATCAGTACTTATCCACATACTAAGCACATGCATAAAACACATCAGCAAAACTAAACTGAGGCTCAAAGTAACAATCTGAACAGCTTTACAGCAATACTGTAAGAAAACTGTTATATCCAGCATTGCTAATGATAGAAGAGAGAGCACTTCAATTTTAGAATTTGAACCCAAACCACCATTTCTATGCTTTAAAGCTGTTTCTGTATAATTATTACTATAAGTTATTATTATTACTGACATTTTTAAGTTTACTAGAGACTCCTGTGATGCAATTATTCCACTTGAAATTTGACTGGCAGATCTATGAAAATAATTATCAAATATTTATTATTTAATTTTATAGCCACTTTAAGTTTTCCACTTATAATAATAGTAATTATTATTAACAATCCTTATGGCATAAGAGGAAAAATAGAATTGATTCTAAGCTTCATAAAGTTATGTAATTTCAATTTCAATGCTTAACAGACCAATCATTCATCCTCTACTATGTATAAAGCATTTTGGCAGCAATAGCAGGAGATATGTTTGATATGGGCATTTTCTCTGTTTTGAATAAAATATTCATGTAGCAATAACTATAATCATAGAATAAGAAGCATATATATTATAGTTATGATGTAAACTTTATGGATATATCAAAATATCACTACTTGACTGTTAAAAGAACATAACCCAGGGTCCAAAACCAAGTAAGTTTGTATTTTAATTCTTTGATGTAGGAAATTAGAAATACATGTGTCTTTTTCATATATAAGTTCATGTGTTACTTTTACATATAAATACATGTATATTCATATTTCCCTATCTATTTATATGTACAATATTAGTAGCAATACTAATGGCATAATTAATAGCATACTTAGCATAATAGCATACATGCATATACAGACACATAGGACACAAGGCAGTATTATTGGGGGTATCCAGGCAATTTGAGGAAGTAATTGAAGAGATAGTTCAACAGCAGGGAGATGGGAAGAACACATGTTAAACATTTCAGCTTTAACACATGTTAAACTCTTTATGACTACACATAGAAGTAGTTAAGTACTCAGTCTGGTAGGGAATTCAAGCCCTTGACAAAGCACATGACAGTAGCTTTCAGACCCAATTTAAACTCATAGGAATCTACCTGATAAAACTATCAACCCACTTCTTTCATCATTTTTTTTCTTATTTTCTGTGACAGAACTAGAGATCAATATCAGAGTTGTGTCGCTTCTCTAGTGTCTCTATAGATCAGAGGTTATTTCCCTGTTTACAAACACCAAGGTTTGCAGGATTTTTTATTTTTTGTTTTGTTTTGTTTTTCTAAGAAAATGGGGATAGGAAGTCAATTCAGCAGTATCAAAGGCCGACGATAATTTTTTATTATCGTCTTGCAATTTAGCCATGTCTTCTCTACACAAAAAAATTACTAAAGCCTTGCATTTTGTCCAGCATCCATGCACAAAAAATACAAGTAATTTCAGGCCTGTTCTCAACAAAAGAGAAGCTTCACCCAGCGACTGATAGGAGCAGATGCAGAGACCCTTAACCAAATATTAGGCACAGTTCAGGTAACCACATGGCAGAAGAATTAGGAAGACTGTAGGAATCAGGAGAACATGGCCCACACAATGAATTAATCATGGCTGATAGGGGCTAACAAAGACTGAAGTAACCATCACAGAGCCTGTATGGGCCTTAGGTAGGTCCTCTGTAAATATGCTATGGTTGTATGATGGTATTCTTCTTGGGCTCCTAAGTGAAGAAGAGGTGTCTGACATTTTCACCTGCTCTTAGGACCCCTTTCCTCTTACTGGGTTGCCTCATCCAGTCTTGATATGGGATTTTGTGTCTAATCTTATTGTAACTTGTTATGCTACTTTCCTTTAATATTGCTGGAAGGCAAAATTTGTTCTGAAGGGAAATAGAGAAAAAGTGGATCTGAGAGAAAGGGCAAATGGTGTGGGTAGGAATAGAGGAAGGGGAAACTGCAGTCAAGATACAATGTACGAGAGAAGAATAATAAAAGAAACATAACTGTGAAACTTCTACTACAGTACATATAAATGTCTTGATGTCCATAGCTTACTGCATATTAACAACTTACTGTTTCAAGGTGAAGGGCTATTTTATACTTTGGAAATACAACACAGTAAATATACAAAGGTAATTGAAGGGCTAAGTCATATGTGCATTAATATAAATATTTTTCTTAAAGAAATTCAACAGAATTTAAATAGCCTAATATCATAATTGAATTGTCAATAATCAAAACAGTAGTGCTCAAATTATCATCATTCAGTTTTGGTAGATGTCATATACACATGGATTATATAAATATTTTATTCATCCGGAAGAATATGTGATCAAGCCACCCCTGACTAGCTGTCATGCTTATCACTTTGTGGGAACGAATAGCTGAGCTCTATAAATTTGTTATGTGGGAACTGCTCTGATCCGCTAAGAATAGCTACAAACTGAAGTTTAGGAAAACTATAAATTCAAGAGCTACCTTTCTAACGATAAAATAATTCTGTCAGACTTTACTCAAGGTGACAGGCAGATAGACAGACACACCTGAAGGAGATGCTCATTGATTATAACAACAAGTTCGAAATGTTGGTGGAAATAGACATACACTATAAGTTTATAAACAAACTGTGTTCAATGTGTCTTTGCTATGCATTCCTACAAACATACACAGATGTTTGTTTAATGCTAATTCATGTATCTAAGCATACACTGGACCATGAATATCTATTAGAAATTACCGTTATTTTTACATTAATAATTGTTTTCAGATAAAACAATGTTATTTAAAAACAATAAATTCTACTCTTTACTTAAGACGCTTAAGTGGAATTGAAAATATTTAATTCCAAAATAAATTCCATGGACACTGGGAATATTTAAATATCCAGCACCCAGCATTGTAAAATTTGCAATTTCTGTTATAAAATCTAAGATTAAGAGATATAAGAAGTAAAAACTTTATAATCAAATAGAAGATAAAAAAGCTAATAACAATGCAAAATGAGATATGGCATAAATTCTAAAATTAACAAAAAAGTTCTTGAGTGATTGAGAGCCTTCTACTTTTCAAGGGGAGGTAGTATTGGTTTCCGGCACCCACATTTATTGGCTCATAATCCTGTGATATTGTTTTCCGGCTCCCATGTATTAGAACCAAACACACACACACAAACATACACAAACACACACACACACACAAACACACACACACACACACAAATAAAAATAAACTATCCTTTAAAAATAGCAGATGGTCCCTTTAAACATTTGTCAAGTTGTGATTTTTGTCCATGTATATACATTCAGCAGTAATGGAGCTCAGTATGCTAAACAATAGGTAAGTGAACATAAATGATATAAATTCATGACAGAGGCATAATAGGTGGTTCTTCTATGAAGTTGGAGGGGTAAATGAAGTGTAGATATGCTAATATTCATTGGATACCTGTATAAAATTCTCAAATATTTAATTAAAGTATATTTCTAAAAAATAGAAAGAGGTCACATTTCAATTACTGATCAATATAAAATCTGAGAAAGTGTTGAGTATTCTCTTTATCATGCGGTAATGCTATTCAAACAGAAATTATCTTATCTATAAAAATAACCTCAGTAATCTAAATACCATGTGAACTTGATTTCACTTTTACTAAATTTTAAAATTACATATATCTATACTAAAAATGATCTTAAAGTCTTTCTGTATATATGTCTAGTGGTACACGAGCATGAACTTGGTTAAATGTGTGCAGTACATGTAGTTGCAGAAGAATTTCAAACATCCTTGTTGGACATGTACCTTATTTATTGAGTCGGGTACTATCTTAGTGTTTTTATTGCTGTGAGAAAATACCACTGACAAAGAAAACTTACAAAAGGAAGTATTTAATTGGTATTTGATTACAATTTTAGAGGGTTAGTCCATGATCATCATGGTGTGAAGCATGACAGCAGGGAAGCAGGCATGGTGCTGGCAAAGGAGCTGAGAACTCACATCTGCTCTGCAAGTTGCAGACAGAGGGAGAGAGAGACTGGTCTGGCATGGCATTAGAAACACTAAAACATATCTAAAGAGGCTTATATCCCCCCACAGGACAATACCTCCTTGCCCTTTCCAAAGAGTTCCACTAATTGGACACCTTGGATTCAAATATATAATCCTATAGAGGGCATCTTCATTCAAGTCATCATATTCTATTCGCTGGAACCCATAGGGTGTGATCATATCACAATGCAAAATATATTCAACCCAACTAAAACGTCCCCATAGTCTTTCACAGCTAAACACTGGTTAAAATTTCCAAGTCCAAGGAGTCTTCCAACACACAGTGGTACATAATATAAAATCATTGCAACAAGGACGAAACGTAGCATTGTGAGGACAGGCCAGACCAAAGAAAAACAAGCAGAGCAAACTCTGAGTCCCACAATTCCATGTCTCAGTTAAAGGTTTTATTTGATGGCTCTTCTCTTCAAGCTTTGTTGACTGCAAAACACTTCTCTCTCCTGATCCAGTTTCTTACCCGATTACAAGTTCTCCAGACAGGCATCCCAGGACCCAGGTATCTCCAGCATATCCAAATATCCCTAGGCTTCACTTACACAGATTCATGCAATGGCCTCCCCCAGCCTTTATGCAGAAACTCTCCTGCCACAAACCTGGCTTCAGTGGCTTTCCTTTACCTAGGAGGGGGATTATATATCTGCTTTACTCAAGTATGCACAAAACCGGAACCATGTGATCAAAGGATGCCAAGTTCCATTGCATACTGGGACAGGAACCTGGTCCCTTCCAGGAGTCATATTTACATAAACTTTCCTTTGTTGTTGCTTTAGTTTGCTGATTGCTTTCAATTCGTTTTCAGAAATAGAAAGCTTGGTTGTGTGTGATCTTTCTCTGAGTATACTTTACTCCATTTTGAATCTGGCCTTTCTTTAAACTTTGCATCTCTTGTAGCTCAATTGGCTCCACTACAATCCCTGTTTCTCCTTTTTATCAATTTGTATGTGGTATATTTCTCTTTGTCCTGATTGTTCCTTATTACTGTAGATCTGCATAAGAGTGTTCACCATCCTGAAACCTTGTCTCACTATGACATTTATCCATATCTCTCTAATTTAACCTCAGATGGGAAAAAAGCAACTATATTCTTGACAAAATATCTTTAGACCATTCTCTACCATTTAGCACCAAAACCTCCTGGTGGGTTCCTAAACTTCAACACTACTGTCTTTCAAGTTCCTCTTAGGATGACCTATTAAAGCACTCAACTGCTTTCCAGTCCACTGACCTGAATTCTCTTATAGTTCTTCAACAACAAGCATGATCAGGCCGATCACAACAATATAGCAGTCCCTGGTACCAGCTGCTTAGTCAATGTTATATTGCTGGGAGGATACACCATAACAAAGGCAATGCATAAAGGGAAGCATTAATTGGGGCCTCACTTACAGTATTAAAAGATTAGTCCATGATCATCATGTCAGAGATGTCAGAGGCAGGCTGTCTTAGTACTGGAGCAATCACTGACATGTTACATCTGGTTTACAAACTGCAGGCAGAAAGTGAAATCGGGCCTGGCATACATTTCTGAAATCTCAATCTACCCTCAATGACATACCTCCTCTAACAAAGGCACACTTTATCCCACAAGACCACATTTCCTTATCTTTCTCAAACTGTAGCTAAAAGCATCCAAACTTATGAGCCATTTTCTTTCAAACCATCACATTAGTCCACTGGGGCTACTTTATTCAAAGTGCCAAAACATGTCTCATAGGATATGGAGTTACCTGACTCTGTAGAAATCCTCAGGGATCCTCTGGATTTTACCTCCACAACACTGGCAACACTGGATAGTTGCACCCCATGATCAGCTTTTGTAGATGTAGGGATCCAAGTTCAGGTTCTGATGCTTGAATGGTGAGGACTTTATTGACTGCACTGCCTCTCCCTGCCCTAAGACTGCTTGTTATTTTCCCTCTCACCCTCTCAGCTCTCCATTAATTTTGCAGTTTATCATGTACTAAAACTAAGCTTCAGTTAGTTAAACTAACACAGATATAGACTGGGATGCTGTCCTCTTAGTTCTAAATAATCTGAGAACAAAACACTGGTGAAATAACAGGTATTTCATTTAACCCAAATTGCCCATGAGTTCATAGACTATAACTTAGACTATGAAAGGGATGCCATATGATTAATCATTATTAAAATGAAAATGCAGCTTTATTTTTAAATATTCTATTAATTATGCAAAGTTCAACAGAAAGAGACATTGTAAAAACAAAAATAATAGTTTAATAATTGACTTTGATTCCCCTGGTAGTATAGAAAGTTCGTGGGAAATCTTGAATTGATATCTTTAAATTATACATGTACATAAATGAGCTTTTCTTTTAGGAGACATGTAATTTTAAATAAAATTGTATTTATGTGAGTGCTTGTGTATAATTAATTAAATTGGAATGCTGTTACCTGTAAGAGTAGGACCTGTCATCTCCAAGATTCAAATAAAACCCACATGCAAACTATTTAATTGAAAAAGAAAACAGCAGCAGCATGGTGCTTCCTGTGTTTCCTTCATGTGAGAGAATCTGTCAGAGAGGAAGGAAAGGTTTTAGCAACACAGCGTTTAGTGATTTTAAAGACAAATGCAAGCCCCATGTGTATTTATGTCACATGTGCTTACGGTACAGATAGATAAGAAAGGCTCTAGCTGTCAGTAATGGACAATAAAAATGAAAATGTAAAAGCACTCAGAGAGCTCTGTGTGTAGATTTGGTGACAGCAATCATACATAGTTGTGGTTTCCAAACTTCATTATAATCTGCTCTCAACCATTTTCGCCAATCAAGTAGTTCATGAAAAAAATACAAATGAATGTAGTGGATGCATTAGGAGCACAAGACTAACCCTGAAGCAACTTTGTGCTGGGATTGGTTATGAGAAAAATTGAAATTCAAGTCCATCTGGAGGTACAGGCAGCTTTCAAGGCCAGATTGAGCAATTTAATGAGACCCTGTCTCAAAATGAAAGCACAAAGAAAAATTTGATACAACTCAGTGATAGAGCTTTTGCCTACCCATGAATAAGGCTGTACACTCAGTTCCTACTGTTTAGACCTTTTCAGAGCATTCTCTATCTAAATTCAAGAAAAGAAAGTTTGCTTTAAATATTAATCAAATGTCTTTATAAAAAATGAACTATCTTTATTTATACTGTACAACTTTTTAAAATTTATTTTACTTTATGAATATTTGGTAAGCCTGTATATATGTGCACTCCATGCTTGACTGGTATAATGGAAGACCAGGCAGTGTGTTGAATTCTCAAAGTCAGGGAGGGGAGCAGAGAAAAATGTAGAGGCATAAAAAATCAATTAAAAAAAAAAAGAATTCGAGTTATAGATGGTTGTGAGTCACCATCTAGGTGCTGAATCAAATTCTTTGCCTGATCATGGATGTGGTAGGAGAATGACCCAAACTTCTGATACTGCAGGTTCCCTAGATTGTAACTTGTAACTCTGAACAAAAATACACCTTACTCCCTTAGCTTTCTTTTGACAGGATATTTTATCACAAGCACAAAAGATATTAGGACAGTCCTCAGTCCCATTGTCTCTTAAATGCATCCTTTTTTGCAAAGCATTTTGTAGATTAAATTATCTCCAAAGAGCAATGACGAAAGTCTTTGTAGATGTAATGTGCAGGAAGCCAGTACGTGTGGCCGCCATTACAAGATGGCGCAGGGCCCCTGCAGGCTTGGAATCACCATCCCGGGCATGCTCAGTGTCCTCAGTGTGCCGGACCTATCAGGGAGCTTGGAGTGGCTGCTGAGACACTTTGACCAATAGGAGGCCTGCACGTACCCCTAGTCCCCATAAAAGCAGCTGCAGATCAGGGTTCGGGGCCCCTCGCTTCCCGCTCTCCCTTCAACCAAGAGGCTCCAATAAAGCGTGATTTGGGAAGAATCCTCGACTGGTGGCTGTTCTTTCCTGCTGGTCAGGGAGTTCGCCGCAGTAATGAACTTAAGGCAAAATTATAGCATGGGCCTTAACTCAACCTATAAAACATTATTTGAATCCTTATAAAAAGGAGAATATGGACAGAGAAACAAAATAACAAAGTATCAGTGAATAGAAACACACTAATTCATGCCATGTACACCCAACAGTTTATGCCTGGTACTGAAAGCAAGAAATTAGTGAGGAAATATTGTCCTTATTTTTCTTGCAGGATACAGGCAGAGCTGGTTGTTGACATTTTTTATTAATGTATAATTTTAGATTTTTAATAAAATTATAATTACATCACTTTTCCTCTTTCCCTTTCCTCCCTCCAATTGCAATTATTTGCTCTACTCCTTAAATTCTTGGCCTCCTTTTCTTTGATAATTATTTTTTTGTTTTTGTTTTTTTTTTGTTTTGTTTTTTTTTTGTTTTGTTTTGTTTTGTTTTTTCGAGACAGGGTTTCTCTGTGGCTTTGGAGCCTGTCCTGGAACTAGCTCTGTAGGCCAGGCTGGTCTCGAACTCACAGAGATCCGCCTGCCTCTGCCTCCTGAGTGCTGGGATTAAAGGTGTGCGCCACCATCGCCCGGCTAATTATTGTTATTTTTATAAATACCCAAAACATACAAATATAGCACACTATGTCAATTTTTTTTGTGAGTATATGATTTGAGTGCTGACTAATCTGTGCTGAGAAACCAATTAGGAACTCATTTTGGGGAGAGACTAACTCTTTCTCTTTTAGCAGTCATTAGTTGCCCATAGTTCTTAGTCTAGGGCTGGGGTGCCTTGAGAAGCACACCCTCTTCTTTAGCATGCCTATTGATATGGATATCCTTCTTTTAGAGCTGTGAGGAAGTTTTTGTTTTCATATTTTGGAATTACACTACTAGAAAAACAACAGGAATTCTGATAACAGATACTAACTTGTTGTCCTAACCAATTTCTGAGAATACTTTAATGTTTTGGTCTTTGATCATGCATAAAATTTTGGATTTATTTTCTTGAAGATAGTATGCAAGTAGCATGGAGTTCACAGATAACTGCTGTGAGACCAGAAAAGCCAAAGGTAAGTAGGGGAGACTATGTCTATTAAACTAGTGAATAAATAGGTACATACAGCTTGAGTTGAGCAGAATACTAGAAATATAACTCTCAAAATAGCTGTGATTTCTCAGAAGAAAATGAAGAGAACATCATTTGTCTCTGGAAGAAAGAGAATCCTTGCTTGATAGACTGATTGATAAGATAGACAGATTAATTTCTTTTTGGTGAAAGTTAGGACTTAATGGAAACAATACAATTATTTAATTGAAGACTTTACCTAAGAAACTCTAGATAGTATTACCTTGCTTTCCTCTGTGACTTTATAATGGGATGTGACAGAAAGAAAAGGAAAAGATTGTCATGCAAATTAAAGCAATCAAATGGAAAAACATGATTTTGAATGTCCGAAGTTTATCCAAAAACCATATTCTGAAAACATGGCAAGGGATGGGTCTGAACAAACTCTTGCCAGGGACATTAAAGGTGATTTATATTTCATGTCAATCTACTATGAAACCAGAAGTAAACACTGATGACTAAGGAAAAATCAGGTGAGTATATTTCCTAGGTGCCTTGACACTAATTGAATTTCATTAGACATCTGTCAAGGCTTTTTTTGAGAATATTTAATAGGAAATGGTAATTTAAGCTTGGATTGAAAATTTGGGAGTAAATTCTGATGCCAGAATGGGGTAAACATTGAATAATTTGTGGGAGAGTAGACAGAATATCATGGCTTATCGTACTCTGCCTAAGATATACACAGAATATTTACAACAACATATAATAGAACAAAATCATCAAATATGAAAACTACTGTATAATAAATTATTAATTATATCATGGGAATTTTCATTAGTTCTTTGAGAATATTTTACATGGATATTGATTATATTCACCACCATCCCTCATCTCATCTCAGAACCTTTTTCTATTCACCTAATTCAGTTGTGTTCTCTTTATCTCTGTGTCTTTCTGCCTCTCTTGTGTCTCTCTCTCCTCGACTCAAGTCCAGCTTTGCTGTCCAAATATCCAGGGATATAAGACTTTCTATGGGAGTCTGATTTATATAGCAGGTCTACAAACCTTTAGGAAATATTACTCTTCTCTTTCCAGAATCTGTCCTTAACCAATAATTGCTCTTACCTCCCTGCCTTCTCCCTGCTCAGGTTTGGCTGGTTTGAGTTTACCCAGGTCTTATGCATGCTGTCCCAGCCTCTTATAATTCATACATGTAATTTTTACTGTGCTCAGTAAGCACTGTAGTCATTGTAATCATTCATCACCTCTGATACTTGCAGTCAGTCTCTCCACCTCTTTTTCCCCAATGATTCCTGACTCCGAGGAAAACAGTCTGTAATATGAATGACCCACAGATATCTTATTGTCTACACCTTGAAAAATCATTTGTATATGTGGGTATCTGTGTGATTGCATGCCACATGTCCATTGGTTTCTGTCAAGGCTAGAAGGAGACGTTGATTCCGAAGAGCTAAAATACAAGGAAATTGTGAGCCTTTTGATGCTTGTAATGGGAGCTGAACTATGGTTCTCTAAAAGTTCACTACAAGCCCTTAATGTATAAGCAATATCTCCAATCCCATCATAAAATGTTTTAATAGATATATGAAAGAAACACTTTGTCCTCTCCATAGTGTAAGTTGTTGCATTAATCATGTACCTCATAGGACATTTAACTCCTTACTCCATCACTAGGGAATTTGTGACTGTTGAAGGTGCTTCGAAAACACTCTGCAAAACAAAACCAATTGAATATGAGCAAACTGGTATTTGCTCTCTAGACTATACATGCCAGATGTTGTTCTAGAGTCTCACCTTATTTACTTTACAGTAATATTTTTGATCAGACCCAGCTTTGGAGATTGTTATTCTCTTTTAAAAACTTAATTATTGGTGTGGTAGTAACTAGGCCATGAGGGCAAAGTCTTCAAATATCAGGCCTAACTCTCCCAAACAAGTCCCAGAGTGCTGAGTTTTTCACCTACATTGAGAATACAAATTGATCAAATGCAATTCCATGGAGTAGGAAATGTGCTTTTAGTGACAACAATCCAATGATGTTTTTCTCTGGTCTGATTTTGTTTCCAAAATCATAAGAAAAGAGTTGCTAGTTTTTGCAGCAACTATGACAGACTGAAGGGCTAATACATAGATTCGGTGTCATACTTTCAATAAGTATCTATCTATAAACATCTCCTAAAAGATTAGAAAGAAACAGGGATTTCTTTCACATAAATCATTCAATATTTGATTATTGAAACCAAACTATTAGATTTTAGCTTAAGTTTTCATATTTCACAAGTCATGTCACAAATATGAAAACAGATTATAAAGCAATTTTTGTTGGTGTTTGTGCATCCTTTAGTATTATGATGGGACAGCTGATCGACTGTGTGCATGAAAATCTGTGTGCACAGAAGACCGGGATTAACGTGGAAACTAAAACTGCCCTCTTCACCTACAAAATTGAGGTGCTCAGGACCAAGGGGACAGAGGAATAATTGAATGCTTAGTGCCATACAGTCTTTTCACATGACTTTCTGAATTTCCTACAGAATGTTTCTCAATGTTAGCCAGAAGAAAATCAGACAAATTTATCATCACAGCGATTCTTCAGTTAGATAGTGACGTAAATAGAGGAGAGCATGCATACAGAGCTGGGACAGAGTTTTAATTTCCAGAAGTCAGAGGATATATCGTGTATCTCATGTGATGGCACAGTGAATCAGATGATGCTAGCTAAGAGAAGACAGGTAAGGCAGACTTTCATAGGGATGGAGTACTGGACGCACGATCGGATGAATGCTCTCTTTTTCATCTTCTAATAGTATAGGCTGTCCTGTATGCAAGCCACATTAACCTTTCTTTTATTTTGTATAATTTAAAGCATTTTGTTAGGACTTTGGTTTAAGAAATAGTACCAGTTTGAGAGAACGTTTTGTGTAGTATGAGCTTGAAGTCAGTAGAGTAAGGAATTCTTGATATTTCACAACTCTGACAAACCAGTGGTTATCAGCAAGTGTTGCTCTGTGCAATTTCAGTGTAATGAGCATGCTAACATTTCAGCATTCATTACACACTGAAAACTTCTCCATAATTAGGGATAATTGGCAATACAGAAAGTGGAAAGATGGAAACGGCTCTACATTTGTCTTTGGCAAGCTGCTCTGCCAGCGTGTGAGGGGACAGGAGGGGTGGTGAGGAATTCACTCATGTTCTGAACTGGTCAAGGATGTCTTTATTACCGTGAACTCCTCACACTCTGCACTTACAATCTGCCTGCAACGTTTTCTTGGACTGTCCACAAAACAGTATATTGGGATTAAAGACCAATCAAATTTCAACTATATTTAATGATACACTGTATCATTTTCTAAGAGTCAAGTCAATTAGCTTTAATTTGTAAAGTTATTTAAACAGCCAAGCCATTTATAACACGCTATCTAAGCTAGAGCTCAATTTCTTGTTATATTTTTGGTGATACTATAATTAAGTTTAACACAATATCATTTCAGAGATTCATTGTTATTATTGTTCAGAAGTAATCATCAGATTAGCATATTTGAGGAGTAACTTTATGTTGATAGTACATTAAAAAGGTATCTCTTTTGTCTCTAAAATGATTAATCTAAAATTATATGGGATTACAGTCAGCTGCATTTAAAACCATATCAGAATACCTCTCTATGTTATATGCATTTCTGAAAGTTTCATTGTTATTTTAATTTTCAAAAGATTAGTTTTCAAAATAAAATGACCCCTTCTGCAGCCTTTCCTCAATTTGTGAAGCTGTAAATACACAATTGAGAGCTGTACATTCAGGCAGGCTTGTAAATATGAGTGCTTATTGCACAGTATACTAATTATAAAATGAGGATCCATAAATTCAATATCAAAATCACATAAAGAAATGGATCTTCCTTATTTTATTTTTGGTGGAATTATAACAACTGTAAATAAGACATAAAAATGGACATAAATGCATTTGAAAGTAAAGCAACAATTCTGTGGTAACCTCAGCATTGAGAAAGTAGACAAAATGTTAGACTGGAATACAACAGTACTTTCAACAGGCATTGAGGGCAAAATTATATTACCTACCTATAAAGAATTAAAATTAAAATCACTATTGTATCTTCTACTGCAATCAATTCCAAACTAATTTTAAAAAATTAATATAAGGATAAATGACTTAAACAACTATAGGATGGCATGAAAACAACCATTTCTGCATAGCAAAGGAGAGCATCAAGAGTCCACAAAATGTGAGACATCTTTACATACCATACTTCAGATGAAGGATGATGTGGGAGTTCCTTCTGCCTATGTGTTGCTTTTATTGGTTAATCAATAAAGAAACTGCCTTGGCCTCTTGATAGGGTAGAACTTAGGTAGGTGTAAAAAACTGGACTGCATGGTGGGAGAAGGAAGGCAGAGAGGGAGAAGCCATGGATCCTCTGCCTGAGACAGACGCTGGAAAAATCACCCGGTAAGCCACTGCCATGTGGTGATACACAGATGAATAGAAATGGCTTAAATTAATATATGAGTTTTTATTAATATGGTTTTTCTGTGATTATTTTGGGGCTGAGCATCCAGGAACCAACAAGTGGGCCTTCCTCCTACAGAGGGACTGACATATAGAATTTACAGACAACTGCAGAAATTAAATACCAAGGAAATAGAGCTGCCAAACAGAGAATAAGTTAATGAATTGAATATAAAGTTTTAAAAATAGAACAGAAAGTGATAAAGAGAGAGAGAGAAAGAAAGAAAGAAAACAGGCAGGTACTCGTTATAAAAGTGTTCAATATCCCCATTCCTCAGGGAGATATATACTGAAACAGCTTTGAGGTATCATGTCCTAGTCAGAAGAGCTATCATCAAGAAAGGATGCAGAGAAAGAGATCGCCTTATTCCTTGTTTGCATAGCTACAAACTAATCCTGCCATTATGCTCATCACTTAGGAAGTTCAGAAAACAAGAGAAAGAAACAGACCTGCTAATGATGCCACTATTACACTCCTGAGTATGTATGTACTAAGAAAACCCCTTATCCTATCACAAAGATTTATGCCAATGATGTCTATTGCTGATTTATTCATACTAGCAAAGAAATGGAAACAACCTATTTGTTTTTGACAGAGGTTTCTGTTCCACCAGATTCCACAGCCATTTAAAACACACAGAAATCTACCCTAATTATAAACTGGCCAGCCTAGTAGCTCAGGCTTCTTATTAACTATTATATCTTATAGTAGCCCATAATTCTTGTCTGCGTTAGCCACATGGCTTGGTGCCTTCTTTGGCAAGGCAGTCACATCTTGTTTCCTGTGCTTGGATGACAACTGCAGACTGAATCTTTCCTCCTCCCAGAATTCTCTTGTTCTCATTGCCCCACCTATACTTCCTGGCTGGCTACCGGTCGATCAGCATTTTATTAAAAATAATACAAGTGACAGGATAAAAGACCATTGTCCTACAGCATTTGTCTATCAACAGACACACGGAAAGTAAAAATTTGGTAACATATAAAATGGAATATTATTTATATTTAAAGAAATACAAATTACAAAATTTACAGGAAAATAGATGACTTAGACTATGTAATGTTATTTAAAGTCATTAAATCTCAGGCATAAAAACAAAATAGTTAGTGTGTCTTCATATGGGGCTGCTAGCCTGTAATCTCTATATCAACATATGTAAATAACTTTAGGTGTGGATATACTACAACATGTAGGAAGGCAAACAAATACAGAAACAGCTGGTGTAAGGAAGTGCAGAGTGCAGGTAAATGACAGATGAGTCTTGAAAGACAATATGAAATTAATTACTTTTCTGATTTAAACACTATTTTTCCAGTTGCTTTATGATGGGTATGTGTATTGAAATGTAAATGACAGTGATACTGAAAAACCCTAAATGAAGCTTTCAGTCTCAGAATAGCTGTCCTAACTATAATGTTTAGGACTAGGCAAAGTTTGTTTACATGGCCACACTAATCTTAATCTACGATACTTTTATATATGAGGTCACTTCAATAAAATAATTAAAAATAATGGAACATATTAGCATATGAACATGCTAAATAGAAGTGGAGGAGTATGAGAGGAAAATACAGGACACCAAACAACTGAAATGACATTCACAGTGTGTACACTCTGTTAGCCAATTGAAACCTGGGCTGGAGCCTTGTCTCTGTGGCTAAGAGTATCTACTGCTCTTGCAGACAACTGGATTTTGATTCTAAGTACTGCATTGGTTACCTCACAACCACTTGTAACTCTAGCACCAGAGCATTTGATGCCACAGTGGGTATCAGCATGTAAATGCATATGTAGAGGTGCAAATACATACACACTCACAGAATCAAAATAAGAGATACTTTATTTTGCCTGTGACTTAAATGTTTTATATTCCTTCAGATTTTCTGCGATCATGAGCATTACTGCACACTCAAGACTGGTCAGATATTTTCTCAATCCTTTATCTCAAAGTTGTTTTTCTAATTTCAACTTTCAATTGAATGCCTTATTTTAAGATGCCTATTTTACTGCTCCTCAAGAGAATGGTTGAGACAGAGGAATATCAGAGGAGACAGTCCACTCCCATGGGACTTCTCATCATGGTCTACAAAACCTGATGAAGAGAAAAATAAGGCCAACTTCTTTTTTCTTCCTTGTTTTCACTCCAATAAACAAATTGATTTTAGTGTCACACAGGAACTGTGTTCTCTACTATATTTTAAATTTAATCAAGCTGTAATTAATTGGGAGCTCCAAGGACTATTGATCCAATACTTCCTCTGAGAAGACTTTTAGATGTACACAGATTTGAGTAAAACTTTTGTGTCTCTCTTAGAGGAAGTGTTTGCACTCATCATAAATGGTTTCCTCAGTTCTTTTGAGTGAAGTTCTTTAGAGTTGAGATAATTCACTATTTATAAACTAGAGAGACATTAGTTTTGCATCATAAGGTCCATATAACAATATTCCATGTTTTATGAAATTATGTAAGTTACTGAAACCTTCAGAGGTAAGGAGTCACACTTACTGGGAGTCCTAATTAGACTTAGAAAAGTACTGATTCTTCTGATTTAATGGTTTCTTTAAGTAACTCAAATCTTCATTCAACCATTTTCTCAAGGTAAGCATCCTAGCCAGACTTCTTTTATCTTGTTGTGTGTCTAGTCTCATGTTTCTGCTGTCTCTTGTAACTTTGTGTCATGATATAAATTCTTTTGCATATTTGGTCTTCAATTCCAAGTAATTATGGGTTGAATATTTATATCTAAAATAGATCTTCAGTGACAAAATTTTCAGGAACTTTTTAGACTAACGATAAGAATAAAAGGACTTGCAAGCTATGCAATCATAGATTCTCATTATGAAAGCATAAAAAGATACACACATAATAAATGGCCATCCTGGGCATGTCTTTTCCAAGTTTTCTAAAGGGGGGAATTTAAGAAAGACTTTAGAAACTTTGGCATACATTGTTTTGCTTGAGCTTTTGTTTTTATTTTATTTTTTAAAAACTTACTGGTCTTTTTCTTGTATATTATGTTTTTTTTTAAATTTTGTTGTTTTTATGGCTTTGTTTTTATGTGTGTTTCTTGTGCTTTTAATATTTTTAATTCTGTTTTTTTAATTTACTTCTTGATTTCTAAAGAAAGAGATAAAGAGAAGATGAAGGACTGCTTGTTGGGAAGATGAGAAGGATCTGGGATGATTTGGGAGAAGAGACACATGATCACAATATAATGTATAAGAATACATTTTCAATTAAAAGAAGATACACTGTCATATAAAGCTGATCTCTCATATACAAGCTTAGTAGTCACAACCAATGACATAACATGCTCTATTTCATAGTAAATAGAGTTTAGGAGAAGAAAGAGCATTGTATGTATTAATACCTTACCGCATTGAGATATTCTCCTCTGCCATTTCTCATATGTGCTAATAAGCTTACTATATGTAAAACCACATATCAATAGACTGCATACAATTCTGAGGAACAAAAATAAAGAATAAAAGAACTAAACAAAAAGGAAATTAGATGATAACCATAATACATATTTGAGACTCTCATAGAGGATATCTCACATAGTTGATTTGATTTTGAGTCACTTGAGAAAACTCGATTCAGAAATGCACACTAAAAGTTACTTTAACAGTGACACCAAAGTGTTCAGGATATCCCCAAACAACTATTAATAGAAAAGCATTTCTATTTCTTAGCTTTTAAAGAAACAATTAGCAAGGATGTTCAAGTGGCTCTCTGGTAGGATATAAAGTCAATTGCTTGTATGTCCAAGAGTTGTACTTGGGTCACATGGAAGTTCTATTTCTACTTTTTTTTTGAAACCTCTAGATTGATTTCACAGTGACCAGTTACACTACCACCTACAATGTTTAAGTCTATTTCTTTACTCACAAACACACCAGAATTTTTGTCATTCATTTTAGTAATAATGGTGAGATCTGTATGCATTGAGACTTACTGTTTAATTATGCTTAAATTGTCATTATCCTATCTATGATATTGTTTTGTTTCAAGGTTTGGTCACATGATATAGTTCACATTCTGTACTTTCATGTTATGTTCTTACTACCCCGCTATCATGGGGAGATCAAGGCTTATGCAGCCTGGCCTGACTTTAAACTCCCTATCTTGTTTTTACTTCATTGGTTGATGAGATTACAAGCATGAATGACAGCATTCAGATATCCATAATTTCTTCTAAAATCGGTAAAATCTGTGTCATTTCAATGTGAATTTCTTCTCCTTTATTTATTTGTTTTTTTTAATGAGTAATAGCTGAAGGAAAGCTGAGCTCAATTTAGCTTTCAATGATTCCTTACTGTGAATTGTTATGTAAATATTTAGTGCTGCTACAAGAACTATGTATTCAGATGGGATTCTTTGAATCAAACTCCTGAATCTACTACTGTTTGTTAAGTGGAATATTGGGGATAGTTACTGCTCAATATAACTTTTATCAGTATTTTCATTCTCTCACAAATCCTCTCTACTCAAAGAGAGCTTTATAAACTTAGGCAGGTTATCCCGTCATTTAAGAAAAGCATTACTTTTGTGTGTGATTTTCTTTTTGTTTTTAAATCACTTTCATAGAATCTGATCAATATACAAGACACTGTCTATTA
Organism: Microtus obscurus; assembly: GCA_963919715.1. Lineage (NCBI taxonomy): Eukaryota > Metazoa > Chordata > Mammalia > Rodentia > Cricetidae > Microtus > Microtus obscurus. The sequence continues at coordinate 1,011,488 of CAWTZC010000308.1, forward strand.
TATGTGTATCACTTAGTAATTTGTTTTTCCTATTTTTAATGTTTTATGCACACATGTTTAATTTTCATAAACATATAACCCTTTTCAAATTAGAATACGTTCTTTCATGAATTAATGTTTCATTTTATGGCTTTTGTTATCAATTTTTTTTTTTAAGTTTAATTTGAATGGTTGATACATGTTAAGTAAAATCCTCAAAAGAAACTCAGGTTTCTAAACCAATATTAAAGATAATTACATATGCTTCTTTAAAATTCTTTTACCTTACACAATGCAAATAATCTACATAACCTTAATAAACTAAATAACCCATGAATGTTTATTTCATTTGGCAAAATTATGCTTTTGAAAGAACATTTTATGCACAAAAGACCACCCTAAGTTATTGAATGTAGCAAAGACATTCATTCATTGTCACTCAATTTGACTTTCTTTGGAGACAATAGCTGTGACCATAGAATAATGATTCCCACATACAGTCGTAGAAGTTGCCTCAACAGAACTTTTACATTACATGCAGCAACTTAGCAGCTATCAGCACAACATATTTGGTTAGGGTGAATATTACATTCTTACTTTCTTGTAATCTGATATTTTTATTATTTCAGTATTTACACCATATAGAGTAACTGAAATGTTTCCACTATTTTAAGTATTTGCTGAATGTGAAGTTGTTGGCAAATATAAATATTACTGTTATTTCAGAGAGTCTTATTAAGAGATGCAAATACCTCAGAGAAAGTTTAAATTGAACCAAGAAGGTATATCTGCTCCATAACAACTCACTCTTGTTCACCTGCTGTTGTCCTTAATTGGAGCTTTAAGGGTACACTACTTCTGAGATTATATTTCTGTCAACTGCTGTCATTCTGTCCCAGTTCCACATTAGGTTTGAGTGATATAGCCTTTGACAGTTTTCTGTCAGTCTGGCATGCTGATAGCGATGGCTCCTCTTCAAACTGATTAAAGATTTATTATTTTCACTAAACCAAAGATTTCTTTTCTGTTTCAGTCAGCTCTATCCCTGGGGTATCCAAGGATAATATGATTGTAATTTTTCTCTGAGTTCATCCTTTCCATTCTCCTGCCTGAGGGAGGAACTATCACTGCTGTTCTTTATGAAGGAAAGTTTCATTTAACATATCCTGAAAGTCTCCAAAGGACTTTCAAAACTTTACAATGCATGGTATAGATGTGGTAGTACTCTAGACATGAAATGTAATTCTGTTTTACGATGGAAGTACATACATAGGTGGCGTGGATTTTCAAATACTTGATTCTTTAAGATCATTTAAAGACATCAAGGAAATAGTTGCGAAAATATGGCACCATGCTTTTTCAGACCCAGGCTAGCTGGCCTTGGTGAGTTCCCGATAGAATATCCCCATTGTCTCAGTGTGTGGGTGCACCCCTTGCGGTCCTGAGTACCTTTGTGCTCTCTCTCCCTCTGCTCCTGATTTGGACCTTGAGATTTCAGTCTGGTGCTCCAATGTGGGTCTCTGTCTCTGTCTCCTTTCATTGCGTAATGAAGGCCTGAGTCTGAAAAAGCATGGGATAAAACCGGACTCGCTGAACATTGTGGACAATGGGGACTAATGAGAACTCAAGAACAATGGCACTGGGTTTTGATCCTACTGCATGTACTGGCTTTGAGGGAGCCTAGGCAGTTTGGATGCTCACCTTACTAGACCTGGATGGAGGTGGGTGGTCCTTGGACTTCCCACAGGGCAGGGAACCCTGATTGCTCTTTGGGCTGACGAGGGAGGGGGACTTGATCGGGGGAGGAGAGGGAAATGGGAGGCGGTGGCGGGGAGGAGGCAGAAATCTTTAATAAATAAATAAATATAAAATTAAAAGAAAGAAAATATAGTACTAGTCACTAACTCATGGTTTTGTTTCCTTATCTTCCAGAATTTGCATATATGAATTTGGTACTATTAATTTTGTTGTTGTCATAATAGCTATCATTTATTGGCTTTATTAGTTATTTATCATCTATTTATGAAATGAAGACATGTGACGATATTGTCATTGATTTTTTCCCAGAACTCTGCAGGATTTATCCTTCCTTTATAAACAACTTTCGATGTGTTCTGGAGAATTAGGAAAAGGCATGGGGTCATATAATAATGATAAACTATCTCTTTTGAAGCTCATTATTTCTAAATTAATTTTATCCTTAATATTTAATGATTTTATATATTTCAAGTAGAAGAAAAATCTCATTTATCTAGAGATTCTCATAGTGTAGATATTTTTAATTGCTTTATAAATGACTGTGGTAGCTTAATGATCTTGAAAGCAAAACCGAATCATTTTAAAGCTTAGCTCTTCATGTCATTTCACTTCTCAAAGAATTTAGTACAGCTTTGGGAATAAGGCCATTTCTTTCACTTATTACCACTTGCTGTGTGTTTGTATTGATTCTACTTGCAAGGATAAACTTGCAGTTCCTAGTGGTATTTGTCTCTGTCTCTGACACATGGAAATGCCGTATTTATGGCCATGCGTGTTTAAATACACACAGAGTGGGACTGTATCTGGATGATTCCTAGAAGTTTATGTTTTATTAGATGGTTATTGATAAGGACAAACCTTTCTACAGTTGCTTACTGTTTGTTGTTTCAATTGGAGAAAATTACACTTTATTGGACTTTAGTTGTGGGAGTGACGGAAAAAGAGGAGGTCATAGTAACATACCCAAGTAAGTACTGCACAAAAATATATGCAGTGAGTACTTTCAAATCACATTAGGCTCTGCTGATTCAATAAGGTAATCACTTAGTCTATCCAACTAATACGTTACATGTTAAAGTATTGTAGCTCTCAAACTTATCAAATAATCATGCTAATTTTCTACAGAAATTACCACTGTAATGACAATCTATTTTTAACTCGAGAGAAATATTAAGGGTGTAACATGCTCACACATAATTGTAAAAGACACTGTTTGAATGAAATGCTATTTATATTTATATCTATCTAATGAGTAAAATTAGTCTTGATGGTTTGAATGAGAATGAATCCCGTAGGTCCATATATTTGCATTATTGGTCCCTAGTTGGTGAAAATATTTCAGAAGGATTAGTAGGTGTGGCATTATTGAAGGAAGTGTGTAAATGAGGGTGGACTATGATGTTTCAAAAGACTTATGTTTTTCCAATCTGTCTGTCCCTGTCTGTCTCTGTGTTTCTCATTCTTTGTTCTCCTTGCTATTTCTTTTTTTTTAAAACTTTTTAAAATTGATTTTTCTTGAGCTGTACATTTTTCTCTGCTCCCATCCCTTCCTCTCCCCTTTCCTCCTACCCTCTCCCATGGTCCCCATGCTCCCAATTTACCCAGGAGTTCTTGTCTTTTTCTACTTCCCATGTAGATTCTATCCATGTATGTCTATCTTATGGTCCTTATTTTTTTTTAGGTTCTCTGAGATTGTGATTTATAGGCTGTTTTTCTTTGATTTATGTCTAAAAGTCACTTTTGAGTGAGTACATATGATGTTTGTCTTTTGGGGTCACTCAGTGTAATGTTCTCTAGATCCATTCATTTGCTTACAAACCTCAAGATGTCATTATTATTATTTTTTTGCTGTGTAGTGTCCATTGTGTAAATGTACCAAGAAATTGGTCATCAAAAGAACAAATAATCCAGTAAAAACATGGAATACAAACCTAAACAGAGAACTCTCAACAGAGGTTTTTAAAATGGCTGAAAGACATCTTACACCTGTAAGAATGGCCAAGAACATTGAGCATATAATTTGTGATCCTAGAGAAGCTAAATAAGGAGGTGAACCCAAAGAAAAACATATAGTCATCTGCCTGGATATGGGAAGTAGACAAGATTACAGGGCAAAATCTGGGAACTTGGGGGTGAGGCGGTATGGGGCTAAAGGGAAATGGGGGTGAGAAACGTGAGAAGGGGAGAATGGGGGGAGCTTGGGGGAATGGGATGGTTGGGATAAAGGAAGGGTGGACTCGGGAGCAGAGAAATATATAACCTAATTAAGGGAGCCATCTTAGGGTTGGCAAGAGACTTGACTCTAGAGGGGCTTGCAGGTGTCCAGGGAGATGTCCCCAGCTAGTACCTTGAGCAACTGAGGAGAGGGAACCTGAAATGACCCTATCCTATAGCCATACTGATGAATATCTTGCATATCACCTTAGAACCTTTATCTGGCGATGGATCGAGATAGAGACAGAGACCCAAATTGGAGCACCGGACTGAGCTCTTAAGATCCAAATGAGGAGCAGAAGGAGGGAGAACATGAGCAAGGAAGTCAGGACCACGAGGGGTGCACCCACCCACTGTGACAGTGGAATTGATCTATTGGGAGCTCACCAAGGCCAGCGGGACTGGGACTGAATAAGCGTGGGATGAAACTGGACTTTCTGAACGTGGCGGACAATGAAGGCTGATGAGAAGCCAAGGACAATGGCACTAGGTTTCGATCCTAATACACGAACTGGCTTTGTGGGAGGCTAGCCTGTTTGGATGCTCGCCTTCCTGGTCCTGGATAGAAGTGGGAGGACCTTGAACCTCCTGCAGGGCAGGGAATCTGGACTGCTCTTTATTCTCGAGAGGGAGGGGGATGGAGTGGCGGGAGGGGAGGGGAGTGGGGGAGGGTGTGTGCGAGGAGGGGGAGGGAAATGGGAAACGGGGAGGAGGTGGATTTTTTTTTTTGCAACAACTAAAAAAAAATAAAATAAAATAAACAAACAAACAAAAAAGAATGGCCAAGAACAAAACACTGATGACGGCTTATGCTGGAGAGGATGTGGGGTAAAAAGAATACTCTTGCATTGCTGGTGGGAGTGTAAACTGGTACAGACCCTTTGAATGTCAGTATGACAATTTCTCAGAAAATTAGGAAACAACCTTCCTCAAGACCCAGAAATACCACTTTTGGGGATATACCCAAAGGATGCTCTTTTGTACCACAAGGACATGTGCTCACCTATGTTCATAGCAGCATTGTTTGTCATAACAAGAATCTGGAAGCAACCTAAATGCCCCCCAACCAAAGAATGGGTAAGGAAAATGTGGTACATTTACACAATGAAATTCTCCTTGCTCTTTCATTCCATCTGTTTCTGTGTCTGTCTGTCTGTCTCACTCTCATTTTCTCTCTTTCTCCTGACTGCCTATTATTTGCAGACCACTATTTAATTTCTTTGTTGCTCCACCATGCCTTTGTTCTGTCATCATGAGTTTCAATTCTCTGAAACTATAAGCCCAAATTACAGACTTTAGCTTATACATTGCCTTAATCATGGTGATTTACCAATAAAAAAGTGAATAAGACCACATTTTTTTATACAACAATTAAAAATTCAGCTACACAGTGTAGGTCCTATCTGTAATCCCTGTTCTTCAAAAGCAGAGCAGAAAAATCATTGCAGATTTGAGAAGGGCTGGTTCAAATCAGTATTATAGGCACAGTCATGATCACAGAGTAGGGCATTGTCTCAGTAAGAAAAAAAGAAAGAAAAGAAAGAAAGAAAAAAAAGAAGAGAGGGAGGGAGGAAGAGAGGGAAGGAGTGAGGGAGGAAGGAATGAAGATTCGTTAATGAATTCATTAATTAATAAAATTCATTAATAAAATAATCAGAATTTGATTTGAGGGAGAACTTATTATTTTGTAAATATCTATCGTTTAAAGCTTCTATAAGACAGTAGGTCTTTATATTAATTGTATATTAGAAACAGCAATTATACGAAATTTGCCATAATATTACAACTTAACAAATTAGAAAACTTATACATAAAGAACCTCATTTGGAGAGAGTCTAATGATATGTACAATCTTATAGTTCAAAAATTTAGAATAAAGTAAGGTTTGTTACCATATTTGTTAAATCCTAGAATATGCCCCATTTTTACTGAGATTGTACCTTCACCGTAGCACACAAACTCTGCTCTCATATTTGGAATCAAAAATGAAACTCATGAGAGCGTTTGGTACCTGAGTCTTATGTTTCATCTCAACATATGTGCTTACCATACATCTAGATAAAGTTTAATATATAAGATTAATATATAGTTAATATTATATTAATAATGATTCTTGTTTATGCAGAAACCAGGGACCTACTGTTTTCTTTATTAAGTATTAAAGTAATGATATTACACACTCTGTATTGATGTTATCTAAAAATAGAGAACATGTTTACATGTGTACTTCCACATATAATGCATATCTTGAAGTATATTGCTAGATAATATTCAAATATTCATTTATTGACATAAGTATCGTTACAAATTCTTCGTACATAAAAGTGAATCGAGCTAATAATACAATAAAGTTTAATCATTCCATTAGCATCATTTTCTGGGACATTTATAGCATTATTTTGTTTTATATTTACAGCTAAAATTTTATTAATCAAATTTTAGTGTGAACAAATATACTATTAAATGTACATAAATTATGTTAACTTTTATCTAAACTATCAAAATAAAGAGAAGTGTTTATTGAGCTCTAACTCTGATTAAATAATATTTAAATGTGAAGTAAGCACTTATATTGGCAAAGAGTAATGCACCCACATGTCAACCTGACAGATGAAGGAGCCTCTGGTGTGTATTCTGTCACCTGTACAAATCACATGCTCACTTCTGATTTCAACATGACTCAGGAAGTTTGTTATCTCAGTGATTTCAACATTGTTTCTTAGAATGTCAGTTGATGGTTTCATGGTCCTTTATGTACTACAGTTTATCTTGGTTTCTATCACCTTATTTTGTTCTTAATACAAATAAAGTTACAAAAAATTCCTCCTTGTAACTGGAAAATAAACTATGCTTTCAAAATGCTGATAGACATTTTGTGTGACATATTTTACATGATAGGGAAATATTTTATACTTTTGCTATCTTCAAATTTGTTCATGTTTTTGTCAATGAATAATGCATGTTTGTCGGGGTCAAGTAAGGACCCAATATAGGCATGTTTGAGGCTATGTTAGAAGAACTATTTTTCCCATATATGTCATAATGGATAATTATTAGCACTGCAAGTAAAACAAGGAAATATCATTTCATACTACATTTACTATAGATCTAATACTTACAAAACATAAACATTTTCCTTTATTTAAAATTCTGATTTTATTTATATTAACAAATGATTTCTACATGCACATATGAAGTACTTTGCAAGCATTCTGCATTTATTCCTGAATATAAGTATGCATAAGGTAATTGAGGCAACCAAACCAACTTAACTAATGAAATAGTGAGTCCTATGTGAGCCATTACTTGTTTCAGGAGGAGTAGAAGACTGAAAATAATCAAACTGAGGGCGGAAATCAACAAAATAGAAACACAGAAAACAGTCCAAAAAATCAATGAAACAAAAAGTTGGTTCTTGGAGAAAATCAACAAGATCAACAAACCCCTATCCAAACTAATTACTTAAACATTTTTATGATAATCCAGAGAGAAAGTGTTCTTTGCCATTTAAGGTTGGTTCCAGTCCTTGAAACTGTTGGTGTCCGCTTTACAACAGCGAGTGCACTAACCCCTTGTGGGGGGAGGGGTGGTGACAAGCTTAGTTATGTCCTCTGGGAAAGTCTTAGTGAAAATAAAGAAATGTTCTGTAAAAAAATAAAAAATGGAAATAGAACTAATGGAGAATTTTCCAACATAGAAACAAATTAATAAAATTCACTCTAAATTTTAATAGTAGACAGGTTATACAGCAATTATTTACACAAATATGTAATAAATTAACTATAAAAATTGTTTCAAAATAATGAAATAAAAGATATTTAATCTGGAAAATATTAATAGGAAAAACAAAGCATATTTATTTTTCATGTTTGAACAATGCTAGAATTTGAACCCTCAACCTTGTTAATGTTTGGCAAAGATTGTACCATTGAGGTACATCCTAGGAGGGAGTTTTGAGTGTTCAAAATATAAAGGATATTTCTTCTATCCATTTAATATTCAATGATATTATGGAGTGGGGCAAATTGTTACTATAACTACATTATTACTGTCAATTAGGTGTCCAATATAAATAAAATGATATCAAAAAATTCATATAATTTAGAGAATTAAAAATAGATTAAAAATTTTAATTTTTGAAAGAAAATTTTTTTTAATTCTACAATATTTTATAGCAAAAATAAATAAAATGGAGTGTGAAGTGGCTATTTCTAAAGAGAGATTGTGGCCAGCATGATGGGTTAGTTAGTGGGTAAAGGCACTTACTGCCAAAAGTGACCACCTGTGTTTGTTCCCCTGGGGCTCACACAGTAAAAAGCCTGCCCAAGAAAATTGTCCATCGATCTAGAAACGCTGGTCATATTGTATTAACAGTTATAAAATAAACAAATAGATATTTTAAGTAAAAAATAACTAATAATCAAAATCTTGCCATGCACTTTTAAGAAAAGAAACTTGCTCCATACATTGTCAGTTTGTGTAACATACAAAACAGAAAATGAATTTTAGCACTATCCATCTGTTATCTGATTACCAACATCCAATTGCCTTTATTCGCTCATCTACACAATAACAATAATGATACACCTTGAAGACACATTATTAGGATCAGTGATGATACACTGAAAGCACAGAGTCTTCTTAGGAGCTGCAATTAGTAGCTATAGTAAGAACATTGTGTTCATTCAAAAATAATCATGTTTCAGCATTGAAGCAATGATTCATCTAAACACTGCTCACTTTGTGCTTATGTGGCTTAATGAAGGCCTAATTTAATCTAGTTGGATATTAAAAACATCTAATATTGTTCCGAGGAAATGATTAGCTTGGATAGAAATGTGAGCCCTGAGGGTTTGGCAGTTCATCACATAGGAAATTATTTATTGCCTTGCTAAAGTAAAACAAAACAGAATCTTGCTATTGATGTTAGGAGATTCTATGATAACAAAGTTGCTGCTTTGCTGTTCATGCTGCTTTGTCTGAAGAGTCAATGGTAACAGGATGTTTTTGATCTGTTAGAGATGATGGATGTCACAGGTTAGAAAGGATTTTTAAGTGTAAATAGTGATAAATGTTGTGTTTTGGTCCTTGCTCCTGGTTCCCCCACTGGAATAAACATTTATATACAGTCTCTAAACACCTGTGGGGAAAAAGGAAGAATAGTAGGCAGTGGAGTATTCCTGGATCAATCAACCTCAATCTTTTATTTAATATTTTTTTGTTTACAAAAAAGGTTTTATAATCCTACAGTAAGAATAGAGTGAGAGTAGCAATTAAATCCTTTAAGTAGAATTTCATTTGGAACTCTGGGATGTGTTGTTAAATCAGAACATTCTGTTAATTTCTCAGAACACAAACACACACACATGTATCCACACACCCAGTCATGTTTGCATGAATATTATGTATATCTGTGTATATGATGTGTATGCAGGTGTGTCTACACATGTTTATGTATCTGTCATATATATGTGTATATGTATGTATATTATATATTCTATGTAGCATACACAAATGTATGTGTATGTGAATATGTACATCATGTATATCGTATGTATGTGTATATGTATTTATACACGTATGTTTATATAAGTGTGTTTACTACTTCAATATAGACCTGGATTATAGAGGCACTTACATTTAAACCATTGATGTCCATATCAAATAGAACATGACCTTTATTTCTTAAAAATGTATCATATGTCTTCATTTTACTGGTTGTACTTGGTAAATAAGGAAAAATATGAAACAAAATGTATTTGTATCAGGTAAAATTTATTGTTATTTTTATTGAGAAAATACTTCTCAGTACTAATTATTGCCAGGATGACTTCTATATATGAGGATGAGCCTAACTCATGGAACTGAGAGTACAGCACAGAACTCTACAAGAGCTCTGCACTTGACCTAACGATACTGAGCTAAAAACTCATTTGAAGATGTTTCTGCCTAAATGAAAATTCACTTTCTCCTCTATATACCCTTGTCTCATCCCATGCCACTTACTTCAAAATGGTAGCTGAGATGCATGGGTAGAAAACCAAGTTAACTGAACTTATCCAAATAGACACACACACACACACACAAATGTATAATCATATAAATGTGTGTTCGTGTTTAAAGTAAGATATAGAGAGAGGGAATATGGCGGGGAACCAAGATGCTGTATTATTAAGATATAAAATCCTCGGGGATGTCCCAGCTAGGTCCTTGGGCAGCAGAGGAGAGGGTGCCTGAACTGGCTTTGCCCCACTATCACACTGATGATTATATTGAATATCACCATAGAATCTTCTTCCTGCGACGGATGGAGATAGAGACAGAGACCCTCATCAGAGCAACGGACTGAGCTCCCAAGCTCCAGTTGAAGACTACAAGAAAGGAGAAGATGAGTAAGGAAGTCAGGACCGCTAGGGGGTGGTCCACCCACTGAGACAGTGTGACTGATCTAATGGGAGCTCACCAAGGCCAGCTGGACTGGGGCTGAATGAGCAAGTGATCAAACCGGACTCTCTGAATGTGGCTGACAATGGGGACTGACTGAGAAGCCAATGAGAATGGCAGTGGGATTTGATTCTACTGCATTACTGGCTTTTTGGGATCCTAGTCTGTTTAGATGCTCACCTTCCTAGGCCTGGATGGAGAGGGGAAGACCTTGAACTTCCCACAGGGCAGGGCACCCTGCCCTCTCTTAGGATTGGAGGGGGAGGAGGAGGTGGGAGTGGGAGGAAAATGGTAGGAAGTGGAAATTTTGAATGGTATTATTTATAAAGCAAAACATATAAAAAAGAAACAAAAACCTGATTCTGTTTTATAAAGAGAGGATTCATTCCAGAGAGTGTATATTCTAAACCTCTGTTGAAAATAACTTCTGTGCTAACCATGTAAACTGCCATATGATATTTAAAAGGAAGAATGAAGTAGAACAATTAAAAGATCCTTCTCAATTCTTCATTGTACTCACAGTCTAGATGGAAGGTGTTGGTTACTGGAACATGTCCAGAACTTCTGCTCTCTCCCTCCCCTCTCTCTCTCTATATATATATATGGATGTAATGTGTCAGTAAAGTACATCAGTTATTCACATCTATCACTCTCTGTATATTGATTTGAGATAGTCTTTAGTTGAATCAGAACTTCAGTTTTGGGACTGGGCTCTAGGTTGTGAAGGTCCAGTCACCCTTCTGTTCCCATGCCCTTCAGTGTTGATGTTACAGGCATGCATGGAACCATTCTCTAATCTGTGAATAGGAAAAGGAACTGCCTTACCTACCAATAAATCTTGCCAGTGACAGCACAGATTTCAATTTCAGACAATGAAAATACATAATTAGAGAGCCTGAAAATTAAGTAAGGTATTATTTGGAAGAAGAAGAAACAGATTCCAATAAGAACGGTGATGTAAAACCTGCCTCATCCTGGCCACAATGCTTGATCCAGTAAATAAAAGCATTGGATAAGGGAGTGTTTGCAACCTTCCCCATGTGTGTCTTGAGAATTACCAAGGAGAGCATAAGACAATACATTCCAGAAAATAATTTGATGATACAGCTCAGTTGCTAATTGTAAATATTCTTAAGTATTTAGGTCATCTTACAAAATAAGAAATGATTTAAAATTATTCTCCTTTGAAGTATGTTATAATTCACAAAGGAGTACAAACTACCAGAGAGACATTTGTGAGGAATGGTATATATAAAAATCTATGTGCTTGTTCGGAAAATAAGAAAATAGAAGATGTAATGAGGTCCCCAATTAAAGTTTTGCATTTGACCCATGTTTTCAGGAATTTGGAAATATGACATTTGTACCTGAGGTAAACTGACTTGAAACAAATTTTCCCAACAGTACTTTTGCCTGTTATTGCTCATGTTCTGATGGCGATAATAGCTCCTCTGTTTTTGGTAGAGATATGTAAAAGTGGAAGGAATCTGAAAGAGGAAAAGTAGACATTTACTGTTTCAGGGCTTCGAGCCATTTCTCAAGAGATCACTGTTGGTTGACTGGGCATTTTTCACATAGAGAAACAGCTCTTGAATCAACTTGATTGTGCCCACTTATTAGGAAGGAGAACACTGAACACTGTCCCCGGGTTCTTTAAGTCTATCTTTTATCATCAAAAGTGCACAAGACAATGTATCACTAAACTAAACTCCCTTAACTGTAGTCATGCAATAGTGACTGCTCTCTGGACTGGAGAGGGAGGAGGAGAGGAGTGGGGGGGAAGGGGGAGAGGGGCCGGAGGAGGGGGAGGGAAATGGGAGGCTGCGAGGAGGCAGAAATTTTTTTTTCAATAAAAACAAAACAAAAAGAGGGTGGGAATGCAAACTTGTACAACCACTTTGGAAATCAGTGTGGCAGTTTCTCAGGAAACTGGGAGTCAATCTACCACAGGACACAGTAATTCCACGCTTGGGGATATACCCAAGAGGTGCCCAATCATACTACAAAAGCATTTGTTCAACTATGTTCATAGCAACACTATTTGTAATAGCCAGAATCTGGAAACAACCTAGGTGGCCCTCAATAGAAGAATGGATAAAGAAGGTGTGGCACATACACACTTTAGAGTTCTACTCAGCGGTAAAAAAACAATGACATCTTGAATTTTACATGTAAATGGATGGAAATAGAAAACACTATCCTGAGGGAAGTAACCCAGACCCAAAAAGATGAATATGGTATGTACTCACTCAAGTGGATTCTAGCCATAAATAAAGGACATTGAGCCTATAATTTGTGATTCTAGAGAAGCTAAATAAGAAGGTGAACCCAAAGAATTACATATAGTTATCCTCCTGGATATTAGAAGTGGACAAGATTGCGGGACAGGGGTTGGGATCATGGGGGTGGGGGTGGGTTTGGGATAAGGGGAGATGGGGAGAGAGAAGGGAGAAGTGGAGGATGGGGAGAGCTTGAGAGAATGGGATGATTGGGATGGAGGAGGGGTGGATGAGGGAGCAGGGAAGTAGATATCTTAATTAAGAGAGCCATTTTTAAGACTGTCAAGAGACTTGACACGGGAGGGGTTCCCAGGTGTCCAAGGAGATGTCCCCAACTTGTTCCTTGGGCAGCAGAGGAGATGGTGCCTGAACTGGCCTTATCCTATAGCCACACTGATGAATATCTTGCATATCACCACAGAACCTTCATCTGGCGATAGATGGAGATAGAAACAGAGATCCACACTGAAGCACTGGACTGAGCCCCCAAGATCCATATGAAGAGCAGAAGGAGGGAGAACATGAGCAAGGAAGTTAGAACCACGAGGGGCGCGTCCACCCACTGAGACGGCGGGACTGATCTAATGGGAGATCACCAAGGCCAGTTGGACTGGAACTGATGGAGCATGTGATCAAACCGAACTCTCTGAATGTGGCTGACAGTATAGGCTGAGTGAGAAGCCAAGGACAATGGCTCTGGGTTTTGATTCTACTGCATGGATGGAATTTGTGGGAGCCTAGTCTGTTTGGATGCTCACCTTCCTGGACCTGGGGGGAGCAGGGAGGACCTTGGACTTCCCATAGGGTAGGGAACCCTGACTGCTCCTTGGACTGGAGAGGGAGGGGGAGAGGGACGGGGGTAGGAGAGAGAAGTGGGAGGAGGGGAGGAGGTAGAAATTTTCAATAAAAAATAAATATAAAAAAGAGTATTTTCAAATATGTATTACATCTTAAATAACATTGATGTTTCAGTTAAGTATGTAATGGGACATTTCTGCTCAGCCAACAGTTCAGGCTTATTGCTAACTAGCTCTTACACTTTAAATTAATCCATATTCCTTACTTGTACTCTGCCACATGGTGGTACCTTTATTATCATGGCACATCCATCTCCTGTTCCCTCTGTGTGTGGCTGGTAACTTCTGACTCTCCTTCTCCTTCCTAATATCCTCAGTTTGGTCACCTTACCTATACTTCCTGTCTGACTACTGGCCAAACAGCATTTTATTAAACCAATTTGAGTGACAAATCTTTAAAGTGAATAAGAGGATTATTCCACAGCTTAAGTACTTAAATATTCTCTTCTGTGAAGTCCTGACACTTTATTATAAAACAAAACAAATAAAATTAAACTACTGTAGAGTGTAGGTCTAATAAGACTCTTCTCATCACCTGTCAAACGCAGTCTGAAGTCATTGCTCATATCCAATCATGCTTAAGCCAGGAAGATACCTTGGTTTAGCATATAAATTTTTGTTAGACAAGTAAACACACCTTTGTTGAAAAGTATCCTTAATAAAATATATTTAATTCCTTCAAAGGATAACTGATATAAATTTTAATACTTATAACTTCTAATGATTTTTCTAGATTCTATTTGGTTATAACACCTTTCTCTACAGATTTACATTGAGAATGTTAATTGACAGAAGAAAATAATCTACGTTAAATTAAATAAATCATTGCAATAACATCTGTTGTACCTTGTTTTGATGTGAAACAAATCCTAGCTAGAATGATAACTTAAAAAAGAACAAGAGTGAACTCGAAATTAAGTTATTTTAATCATTTTCTTTTCTCTTTATGACTGAATTTCAAACTAGGGAAATATAGTAATAAATGAGTAGAAAGTTGCAGTTCAACAATAAAGAGGAATAAAATATGGCAGAAGTGGAATTTGCTATGTATATAAGACTGGCCTTTTACTTATAGAAATATCCCTTCCTCTTCCTATCAAGTGCTTACTGTAAATGTACGTGCCACAATTCATTTACTTATTTTAAGTGGGCTTTTTGCATATGTTTGTAAAGGGTTATCAAATTGTTTAATGTTTCTTGTTATGACAGTTATAGATTAATTAAGAATGTTACACTGAAATAATCTCAGGAAAGAACAAGTTTCTAGGTTATATAAAAAGAAAACTCTAAGCAAAAAAAATAGAAGCTTTCTAAAATATGGTTTAAAGAAAAATTCTTAGTGTCTCTAGTTTTCACTTATATTTATATTGAGTGTGATTTACAGAAGAAAGACACAAATAAATGAAATAAATCCCTCAAAATAAATCACTTTCAATCACTCAAATACATGATAAGAGAAAGTTATTGATCATAGGTTTCAATTGTATAATATTACCAGACATTTATTAGCAATTTTGAGCATTATTAAGGTATATAGATTTTGTCCTACAATGATCTTGAAAAAAAGGAGTATATTAATAAGGAAACTATCAGTGCTGTTGTTTTAGCCAGAGGATGCTCTGAGAGTGGCAGTTCAGGCAAGCTTAGCTCAAGCTCCACATCTCAAGGATAATGCAGAGATACGGACAAATTTGCTTTCATGTAAGTTGAGAGCTTTAATGAATAGAGATTAATCAGTTTCCGAAGCATCAGTCTTTAGGGATGTCCACTCCATCAAGGAAAGGGAAAGAAAGCTGGCAAAAATTTATGCTACCAAAAATAAAGTTCTAGGCATAGTGCACACTTGCTACTTAAGGAAATAGCAGTGGAATGGTTCAGGGCTTACTGGCTAATTCCCTTAATTAAAATGGTCAGGAATTTCATTTTCTTCTCCATGTAAATCAATGTTGAGAAAGCATTTGCCACCTCTGATATTTTCTGGGCTATAAATTTCAATGGATTAATGATTCAGCTTAGTCAGAAATTCTGAAGATTGACAGGCACTTGCAAGAGTGCTGTCCAGTTTCCAAGCTCACCAATTTGAGAAACCAGAAGAGCTTTTGGAAGCTTTGATAACACATAAAGAGAAATAAAAAGATCATTCTAGAAATGTTTTCTATATTTACCTTCTCCCTTTCTAATAAAATATGGTTTCAACACTACGGTGTTTAATTACACAATAGCCATTAGTTTAAGTCTCTGTGCCCTGTCTTTGCACTTTATCAAACCTTATGAAATCACATGACTCTGAACTGTGCCCAACCCCGAATTTCATTCTCAGAGGCAACCTTTTCAAACTGTGATATGTTACTGAGAATGTCAAGTCGCATAAAGCTAGGGTGGTGATATAATTCATCATTTCGGTAATTATGCTTCTGGGTGCGAAAATAAAGCAGTTGGTTAAACCTACAAGTTGAAAGAGCCAATCATGGTCAAACAGGTACATGGTCAACTTACCTAAAATTGACATATAAAAGATCTCTTAAATAACATATATTAATTATACACAGAAAAAGGTTCATTATAACATTTTGGCAAGTACATAAGAACCTCTCCCATTCACTCCATTTTAATTTTTCTCATCTGTCTTTCTCTTTAGATTCCTTCCACACTTACACCTTCAGTACCTCACCTTTTTAATTTTCTGTCTGTCTTCACACACACATACACCACAGAAGAAGGGATTCATGAAAGCATGATGTAGTTGTGTTTGGGCCACTGAATTATTTATTTACTGTGATTATTCCAGTCCCATCCACTTTCTTCACATTGGTATAACTCAGAAATTGTGTTCATGATTTAGCTGTCAGAGGGGCTGCTGCTCCGATTCGTTGACATCATTTTTGTGAGCTAAGGTTTAATCAATGTTCCTACAAATGGTGAGAGCAAAATACAGAGACACTGGTAAAGCCCACTGGAGTGAGAACAAGTGTCTCCTGATGGCCAGATTAAAATATTTTTGCAAATGTTTCATTGATTTTCTCGATTGATGGTGAGTCACCAATACCATAACCTGAAAGAAACTCAGGGCTTTAAAAGAGTGTGATAACTCCCAGAATTGGTTTTTCTTTTTATTTTAGCATGCAAGTTTGGCAGGGTACTTAGTTATCTCACTGGCTATATAAGTGAATGTGACTGATGACTCTCTTGCCACTAATAACATGAGAACTGTCTACTAGGAGAAGGTCTTTCAGTCTTCCATGGAAGCGTTTCTTAAAGAGGATACTCTCAAAATTCTCAACAGATTTTCAAGTAGTGATACTGAATTTCATGTCCTTATGCATTAAGGTCTTTCTGTTTCAGAACTGTGGAAAGTGGGGGTCTGGAATAAAAATATATTTCTTAACTGAGAAAAATATTCTGCATACTAATATGAAATGTACTTTAAATAAATATAGTTTGAACCCAGAAGTTCCAATATGTTTGGTTACCTATCATACCATGAATCCCATTCTTGAGAAGAAAAAGGTATCTTTATTTTTTATTTGGATAAAGTAGTGTTTATGATAGACATTTTAATTAATTCCAACAAAATTTAATTAAAAACAGAAATTAGGTCATTTTATTTAACAAATATATTCCATTTGTATCTTGTTTCATCACTATTGCTTCAAGTAAAATATGATAAATAGTGTGGCTTCAAATGAGAATTTCAACATAATAATTTTGAAAAACAGTATAATTTTATCATATATTGAGATTGGGGCCTTGATATTTTTATGCGATACCAAAATCATGTATACAAAGTTTCTATTCATGTTTGATTATATCAGATTATAATCTAGCTTTCAAATAAGTATCTCTGGGTCTGTTATTTTACAAATAAATGATGTAAGAGTAAGTAGATTAGGAAGAAAATATGACTATTTCACTTAGGATTATTCTAAGTAGATTAGGTAAACATTCTTTACTCAATGGGGCAATCCATTCTTCTTAACACAGATGCTAGGTGTACTTACTATCATCAGGCACAAGAGAGAAAGGTGGGGAATGGGTTACTACAAGGTAGCATAAAACAAATATTGCCACAACTGGTTCATTAAATTTACAAAATTTTGTTATAATGACAATATACATACTCTCTCTTTTTTAAGTATTTTTAAAATTGTATGCATATGGTTGTTTTATCTGTATGTAAGTCTGTGTATCATGTGCATGCCTGGTGTCTGGTGAGTCCACAAAACTCTGTAAGAACTTCTGGAACTAGAGATATAGAGACTTGTGAGGCAATTATGGACAGTAGGAATTGAGCACGGATCCTTTAGAAGAGCAGTCAATGGCCTTAATAAAGGAAATATCTCTCCAGACCCCATATGTTCTTGAAATAACAAAAGAACTTTACCTCTATACTCTTTTTTCTACAACCTTCACAAAAGCTATCAATGCATATTTTTGCATTTATATCTATACAACTATATGTGTAGTTATAGATATAATTTAATCATAAAAAGGTCAGAAAAGTAATTAGAGAACACTGTAAAAGTGACAGCAATATTGATGAAAATAGCAAACTAAACTATAAAATTAAATATCAGTGTTACAAGAAGAGAATTATAAAGAGATATGTAAGTCTAAGAGTGAGGAAATGTCAATTACCTATAGAATAATATTAAGTTATAAAATACTAATAAAAGATACAAAAAGTAGGAGAAACTACTATTATACAGTGCGAAAGAAACTGTTATTGAAAAACTGCAATAATAATAAATAAATGAATATTAAAGGCATTATTTGGTTTTGATATGGGATTCTCCTCTGTATGCTTTGAATATCATTGGTTAATAAAGGAACTGTCTTGGGCCCATAGCAGAGCTATAGGGCAACAGAGCTGGATGGGGAAAGCTAAACTGAATGCTTGGAAAAAGAAGGCAGAGTGAGGGAGAAGCCATGGAGCCGCTGCCAGAGACAGACATGTTGAAACTTTGATGATAGGCCACGACTTCGTGGTGTTGAACAAATTAATTGAGATGGAATAAATTAAGATGTAAGAGTTAGCAAATAAGAAGCTAGAACTAATGAGCAAAGCAGCGATTTAAATAATATAGTTTCTGTGTGATTATTTCTGGGCACTAAGCAGCCGGGAACAAACAAGTAGGTTTCCTACAACAGGTCCTTTAAATTATTTTAAATAGTTTAGAAAATATATTAATGTGGAGCTTTGGATTCCAAGTTTTCAGGAAACCTATATTAGACTTGAATATATTATCTTTCATCAGATTTTGGTATGAGATCATAGGACTGTGACAAGAGTTGATAAGAACCTGATCTGCTGAAATCATGAAATAATGAACATGATGAATGAGGGATATGGTATAAAGATTATAGAAAAGTATTTTATCTTGTCACTATGCATGACTGAGCACAAAATCCAATATAAAACTATAAATGTGTCATGTGAAGGTGTCTCATTTCATAAAGTACTTTAATGCAATGTTGAGGACCTGAACTGTATTCTCAGAACTCACTTAGAAGCTCAGATTTGATGACATAATAATGAAGTCCCAGAAAGAGGAAGACCCATGAGATTCTTTTTTATTAGACAATCAAGCAAATAGATTGATTTTCAGACTGAGCCATTTAAACATACACTTATGACATAAAAACTCCTAAATTTTAAAATAAAAAATAACTCATAAGTGTTCTAAAGTAGATGTACATTTTTAAAATCATTTACTATTAGCCAATAAAGCATATGGATTGAGACTCAGATTGAGTAAGACACTTTATATAAGATTATAAGGTGAGACCAAGCATAATAATCCATACATTTTTTTTCATATACTAAAGTTGTGGAGGCAGGTAGATCACTGAATGTGGTGGCAGGTCAGTTAGCCGGGTCTGTAGTGAGCTCCAGTCTATCCAGGGAAACACTATGAGATCCTACCTAATTTATCAATAGAGAATAAAACAGTAAAGTGAAGAGGATTTAGAAAGACACTCAGTGTTAACTTCTAGTCTCTACATGCATATATATGTACACATGTAATCTCACACATGCACAGGTATACACAAAAAATAAAAAAATCAAGTTACTCAAGATAGTGTGGGATTTTAATGTAAAAGTCTCTAAGTAACAGAAAAATGAGAGAATCACTTGAACATGAAGTACTGTTTTCACATAGGAAAAAACAAGATTTGTCATAAAGGCAAGAATAGAAAATGATTTAAGAAATAGATTTTTACTATTAAAAAACTTATGAGTTATGTTTATTTAAGAATTCAAGAGCCTATGTCATAAATGCATTTGTTAAATGATCCATGGCCTTATGTAAAAGCTTTAACACTAAAGTATTTATTTTTGATAATCTTCTTTAGACACTCATTTATTTTTATTTATTTATTTGGTTTTTCGAGCCAGGGTTTCTCTGTGGCTTTGGAGCCTGTCCTGGAACTAGCTCTGTAGACCAGGCTGGTCTCAAACTCACAGAGATCCGCCTGCCTCTGCCTCCCGAGTGCTGGGATTAAAGGCGTGTGCCACCATCGCCGGCCTTTAGGCACTGATTTAAACCACCAATTAATTATTGTCTGTCTTGCAGAGAACTCTGATCTTTTTGATTTTTCAACAATACCAAGATGTAAACATAGTCTGCTTGTTCTTTTCCCAGCTGCCATGACCTGAATAATCACACAGAAACTTTATTAATTACAACACCCCTTCTCCAATGCTTAGGCATATTCCTAGCTAGCTCTCACACCTTAAATTAAGCCATTTCTGATAATCTGTGTATTTGCCACAAAGCTGTGGCTTTCCAGTAAGGTTCAGGTATCTTTCTCCTTCAGCAGCTACATGGCATATGCCTGACACTGCCTTCTTTATTCTTGCATTAAGTTTAGTTTTCCTGAATACTTGTATTCTGCCCTTCCATAAATCAAAACAGCTTCTTTATTATAAAATGGTGATAAAACATATTCACAGCATGCAGAGGGTAATCCAACATCATCTCCAATTTCTCTCTAAGTGAAAAGGAGGGTTTTAATTTTAACATAGTAAAATGACATATGTCAAACAGTTATCAAACAAGAATAAAAATACATGTAACAAAATTGAGCAAATTGACCTTAAATTTGTATCAATAAACCCCATACCAATGTAATGTATTAATTTCTATATCAAATCTCTTCCACCCCTTTTTTATAAAGAGATTTATTGTGACCATTAACCACTTATAATAAATGCTCTGTAAATGAAAGCAAACATTTGTAATCCGTCATTTTAAAAATTTGGTTGTAGTTTCTACGTACTGTTTCCTGCAGTTTGGCGAGCAATGTATTTTTAGGATTCATGGAAACTTGGTCTGGAAAAAATCCATAAATTCTCATCTTCTGGGGAAACAAAAGCAGAACCTCTTTTCCAAAGTAACATATCCTTTTATTCAAATTTTGAAGACAAGATACCTTTAAAATGCATGTGTTGGTTTAGCTTACCAGCCCCTACAATCAAATGTCTCTCTGCAGCTAGATTATTAACAGTCAAAAATTTTAAGGAAAACACAAAATTACACATGACCCAGACTCTCTGTGTATTTTCCATCTTTAAGTGACCTTATTTCTCTATTATTTTTGAATACTTATTATCTTTATTCCTTTAATCAAAGACTGTCTATACTCTTTATATTGCTTTTCCTGTTGCTTCAAAGACTTTTTTATTTTTTAAAACTACCTACTTCGTTTTATAACTGTCTATATTCTTTTTAGTCTCTCTCCTAAGCCTGTGCACAGTTTTTCAACATACTGTGTCTTGTTTAGAGGTCTTTTATGTCTCAATATGTCTTCTTGTGTATTTGAAATCATTTTTCTAATAAGAAACTTTTTTGATGTTTGTTTTTAGGTTTTTTGAGACAAGGTTCCTCTGTAGCTTTGGAGCTTGTCCTGGAACTAGCTCTTGTAGTCCAGGCTGGCCTCAAATTTACAGAGATCTACTTGCCTCTGCCTCCCAAGTGCTGGGATTAAAGGCACACTCTTTCACTGCCCTGCCTCTCATAAGGCACATTTTTAAATGGTAAGCCCTGCAGATCCCAGCAGCCCTGAATGCTGTTTCCACCTCTCTCGGCTTTTCAATATGGTGAAGGTATGTTCACTGCCAGCTCTTGAAGTCACGGTCACAGCCCCAGCTGCAGGGACATAGTGGGTCTATGTCCATTAAGTAAGTAGCAATAACTTCCGAAAAGAGCCAGAGTCTTTTGTGCTGCCTGTATGAACAAGGAAGACATTTCTTAAAGGAGCTGTGCCTCAGCTTGTGGCCTGCAAACAGATCCTATCTGAAAAAAAAAATGTGGCTACCAATAAGCTGTGTTTGGCTCCAGTTTTTCTGAGTCTAGAGGCCCCTTTTATTTTCCCTAAGCTTGTTTAGGTTTTATGTGGATCCACGCCCCAGACAGTGGGCATTATTTTGTAAACAGAGACTGCTCATTTGTTTTCTGGATGCCCAGATCCAAATAATCATACAGAAACTACATTAATTACAGCAACTCTTGGTCAATGGCTTAGGCATATTCCTAAGTTGTTCTTATATCTTAACCTGATCCATTTCTATTAATCTGTATATTGCCATGAGGCGGTGAATTACTGATAAGGTTCTGGCATCTTTCTCCTTCAGCAGCTACATGGTGTCTGCCCAACTCAGTCTCTTTCACCTTGCATTCAGTTTAGTTTTCCCACCTACCTATATTCTGCCCTGCCATAAATCAAAACAGATTATTTGTTAGCCAATGGTAAGAAAACATATACACAGCAAACAGAGGGGAATCCTACATCACCAAGATACTATTATCATCATTAACTGCACATAGTAAAGACTGCATCTCAACGTTCTGAGATGAGGCAACAGTTGACAAGATGGAAAGTGCAAAAATTACTTTATGGATTCTCTCTTGTTCTTTTTCTATCTTTTGTGAATAATTACTAGAGAAATTCCTCACACATATGGAGAGACAGAGAGGGACAGAGACAGAGATACACACACACAAAAAGAGAGAAGACAGACAGACAGACACAGGCACATGCTCCCATACATCTTGTCATCAGCTACCATCATGAACATCACCAACATCATCTTTATTCATTCATTTGTGAACTCATTCTTCAGTACCAATAGTGGTATCAGGACTCCAGTGAACAATGAAACAAAGGTTTCTATAATAGACTGGAGTCTCACAATCTTTGAGCACATACCCAGAAAGATAACTTGGTCCTAAGGTTATTCTGCTTTTAATTTCTTCAGGAAGTACCATAATTTTTTGGGTGATGGTTCTACTGATTTATGTTTCCACGAATGATTGATTCACTGTTATCCATGTAATTGTTTACATCATTTACTGTGTATCTCTCAGATGGTGGTTGCTAATGGTCGTAAGTGATAGTGCATGCATATATTACTTATTTTAACTCCAGATGACTTATGAATACCAATGTTAATTACATTTCCAAATATCTAGTGATGTGTTCATGTCTTTTGGAAAAATCATCTTTTCATAACCTTGGGGATTTGTGTGTGTGTGTGTTAGTTGGGAAATTATGATGTCCTGTACATACCCTTTAATTCTTTTGACTTTCAGTAGATGCCTTAGAAACAGGTTCAAGTACATTTAAGGGGAATAAACTTTAGTGCCTACAGAATAGTAATAGAAAGAAACTCAGAAAAGTTTTTCTAGCAGAAGATATTATTTTTAAAAGAATTTAGAAACTGCAAGTCAAACTGATTTTTATAGTTGGCTAAAGCATATAAGATTAAGCCTAGAGTATGTTGGACAGTGTATATCATGAGTTTTTTTCAATACAATCCTAACAATAGACACCAGAAAGAAAGGCATTTCATATCTTGAATGCTCTCAGGCTCTATTGAAAATGAACACTTCTATTCACAACACGACTGGCCCTCTTTGAATGTCACAAAAATTTGATTTTCCTGGAGCAGGAAATGCATTACTATGATAGTGTAGTACAGAATTTTGTGTATATTAACTTAAAATGAGGAATAGCAAACATCTTTGAAATGAGTTTCAGGAGATGGTCCATGTATGGCAAAGGCATTGTTATTCAAAAATGAACACACAGCAAGTCAAGTAAGTTTCTTTGCAATAAGTCATAAGCAGCCAGCAAGAATATTAAGAACAGATATATGTCTGTGTACATATTTACAACGGTGCACATATAAAATTGTAATTTGTTTTTCAGGAACTAAAATATATGACTCAGTTACCTGTTCTTTACAACATATTCATCACAAATTGATATTCAACAGTGTTGTAATTAATTACTTTTTCATATTGAATAACTGTAAATATTGTGATACATAAAATAAATAGTGGAGGAATGTATCTGAATAATATTCAATTTTGCTGAGATTGAAGGAAAAAATAAATGGAAATGAATTTATATTTATTATAAAGAGGTTTATGATTTTCTAATCATAATGGAAATTTGATCAGCTTTACTAATGATTTATTTCTTCATACATTAGAACAATGCTTACAATTTTACAAAATAAATATGGTACTCTTCAAATATATTGAAATTTGAACAAAAACAAAATATTCTCCCTCAGAATAATGTAAATAAAGAAACAGAGAATATAGGTGTGAGAGGGAGGGTTTTAACTGATGTTGGTCCAGTTATTTATATGTATTTTAAATTCTATCTCATATGTTATGCTTATGTTTTATGTATGTACATGTAATACACATTTATAAATAAAACTTTAATGCAAGTATTTAATCTATTTTTTAAAATGTTGAAAATATGCATAATGCATTTTAATAGTTCTATTGACTTTTCCAAGAACATGAGTGTATCATAAGTTAATGAGAATTTAACTCTTGATATCCAAAATTAAGCACATAGAGGAGACAATTTTTTTTCCTCTTAATTCTCACACTCCAAAAGCAGTATTATTTGATGTGGGATGTTCCATGAAATATTTGTTTTAAATTTAGGTTTTAGTAGCCAATAGTAAATATATATACATATATATGTGTGTGTGTGTGTAGGGCAGAATGAGATGTGTTTCTTGGAGTAAAGATGAAGTTAATTAACAAATCTATCACCAAACACATCAACCTATTTTTATTTAAGTTATCAAAAGGTAGATAGATGATTGATAGAGAGATAGATAGATAGATGATTGATAGATAGGTAGATAGATAGATAGATAGATAGATAGATAGATGATTGATGGACAAATATAGAAGATAGATAGATGATAGATAGATAGATGATTGATAGAGAAATATAAATCATAGATAGATGATAGATAGATAGATAGGTGATAGATAGATATAGATAGATAGATGATTGATAGACAAATATAGATGATAGATAGATAGATAGATAGATAGATTGATAGATAGATAGATAGATAGATAGATAGAGGTGTAGCTCTATAATGGAGTGTTTGGCTAACAAGACTAAAGCATCTGGTTTAATCCCTTATCACACAAAAATATTACATAAAGACAGCGTACAATGCATTCATCCATCATAGACTCCACTCTGAGAAGGATCAGAAGAGCTAAATTAGAAAACGGAAATGTTGAGTGAAACAACACTATCTCCATTAGACAGGAGAATCAGCTCTAATGAGCTATTGTTCGCACTGTACTGTTGTTACATACAAGTGATTAGGTGATCTTACCATATTATTCTTAACTTTTATGAAGACAGCAGTTACTTTATGTTAGAAAAAAAATGGCATCATGGTGAAAACTGACAGTAAAATTACCTCTGCTACTTCTCTGGAATCTACCCCCTACATTAATATAAACAGTTATTATCAGTATCAAGTAAAGATAAAGAATCTCTATACTTTAAGGAGGGATGATAATTTTATTTATTCTTTTCTAATACAATATAACCTCATCTACCCCTGATATATTAGGTTTGGTCTTTTCTTGGTGTCCTAGATTTCCTGGATGTTTTATGTTAAGAATTTGTTGGATTTAATGTTTTCTTTGACCAATGTGTCTATTTCCTCTATAGTATCTTCAGCACCTGAGATTCTTTCTTCTGTCTCTTGTGTTCTGTTGTACTTGTCTCTGTAGTTCCTGTTCATTTAATCATATTTTCCATATCCAGCATTCCCTCAGTTTGTGTTTTCTTTATAACTCTATTTCAGTCTTCAAGTCTTCCTTCAACTGATTGCTTTTTTTTCTTAGTTTTCATTGAGGGATTTACTAATTTCTTCCAATTTTTTTGTTTGTCTTCTCCTCCATTTCTTTTAGCGAGTTTTTATTTCCTCTTTAAGTGTCTCCATCATTTTCATAAGGTTACATTTAAAGTAGTTTTATTTTACTTCTCCCGGTAAAGGATGATCAAGTCTTCCTGTTGTGTGACCGCTGGGTTCTGGGGTTACCATATTGCTGTTTAAGTTGTTGGAGAAATTCTTGCATTGGTGCCTACCTGTCTCTTCTTTCAAATGAGACCAACAGTGTCTTTGCATCTTGGTCCAATCCTTGCCATGGCTGTCTGATTGTTTTTCTTATTATGCTTTGTCAATGTCTGTCTCAGAACCTCTGAGGTCTCTAAAAACCTGACCTGTTGGTCTCCTCTCCTGGTTTGCTCTCTTGGTGCTCTCTCTTAATCCCCTCAGTGTTTTAGCAAGTTCTTGGTCCCCTCAGTATTATAGCAACCTATCAGCTCTTAGGCGGGGCTTGACTAGTAGTTTGGGTGGCAGCTGAATTAATTTGGGTTTTTTTTTGGCGGGGGGGGAGCCTACATGGAGGAAACTCCCTGCTCGCTTGCTAAAAAAAGCCAAAGGAGTTGGGGGACGGGCTCGGGGGTTTTGTCCCACTGTGGAGGTCCTAGAGAGTGGAGCATCCCGCTGTGTACTGCTCACTCACCTCTTAAGTATTCTAATTATTGTAGCAAGCTCTGTTTCCCATGTCACTGATTTTTACAGCTGAGTGATTCGTCATTGTGTAAATGTACCACATTTTCCTTATGCATTCTTCAGCTGAGGGCCAAATAGTTTCCAGATTTTGGCTAATAAAATAAGGCTGCTATAACATTGTTGAGAAAGTGTCCTTGTGGTATGATTGATTAACATTTGGGGATACACCCAAGAGTGATATCTCTGGATCTCAAGGTAGATGTTGAGCAGTTCCTTAAATGTTTGCCTTTCTCAAGTTGCTGTTTCCAGGTATCAGGTGTTTTGTCTCAGCAATGAGAATAGCAATTAACTATAAAACTAATATAATTAATAATGCTTTAACTCTGCTGAATTAAGGCATTATTTTCTGAGTATATACATAAATTATTGATATTATATAATTTACAATAAGTATATATTTAGTGTTCAGCAAGGATTATTTTAATAAACATAATCCATTTTGAAATTTGACAAAGCATTAAACTCATACAGTTATATATTAAAGAAATATATTAGTTATATATTAAAGAAAATAGTTCTGTGGGGAGAGAGATTTCAGTACTGAAAGTGCTGGAATTTTTCTCGGTTCTTTTTTCCGAAAAGGACATAAAATTAATGAGTTGCTTGAACAAATGAACACAAACCTAGACATAGGTTAGTGACATTAAAACAATCAACAATCATTCTGTAAATAGTGCAATGAGAACAACACCTTACACTTCTACTGTGCAAAGAGTATAGTAGAACATTTCAAACCCAGAAACAGTAGCTACCACCCTTAGAAAAGCTTGTCAATACTTGGTGTAAAATTATCTACATACTAACTAAACTGGGGATGTGGGATAGACCATCCTAATGGTATTTATTTAGCTAACCAAATGATAGGCATGTTGTGGAATAAAAACATTTAGAAATGATCACTTGTTATGATTTATTATGTCAGTAATTCAGTTTGTTTACTAAAATTAATTCATGATTTCCCATACAAAAGAAAAATAAAACCATTTTAGTTTTATGATATAAGAGGCAAAGGTTTAAATATGAGACAAAGTTAAGAAATGAATATATAGGAAATGATGCAGTTGATAGATCTGAACATTTAGAGGTAATAGAGAGGAATGGTAATAAATTAGTTCTGTTTCAATTGTAAATTTTATGTCCTGGGTGGTACATTTAGATTAAGTTTGGTTTAGCAATGTGCACTAAATGGAAGGCACCAAATTAGCCTAATATATGAGAACTAAATACGGTATTTAACATGGCTTTATGTAACATTTATAACAGAAGATCTGTAAACATCCATATTAAATCTGTGTTCTGTGGACATACTGCCATATAACTTCTAATTTGGGGGAGTAAATAAAAAATAACCATATAAGTAAGTATACTTGGACTTTTGTGGATTTTCTTTCTCCCTTATGATACTGAATGTTTCTTTTGTTGATAAAAGTGCACAGTTATTATTGTGATTATTGTGGGGGGAATGTTCAAAGTAACAAAGTTGTCAGAACATAGACGAATCTGAGAATACATTGTCCCAAGAAAATATGTCACCTTTTAGTATTATCTTTATCTTCAATAAAAGCAATATTAAAGATATACATCAAAATGTACTTTCTTTATACTGACTTAAGGGCTATACAGGTGCACTACAATTTATACGTGCTATCCACCCAGTGCTTAAAATCTTCCTACAGATATTCATACTTGTGTGGTCGCATTTCATCCAATCATAGGAACGTTATACTTTAATGTATATTGCCAAGTTAAATTGATGCTTTATTCTATTAAAATGTATTTAAAATTAATTAGAATACAGCCATTATTTTTAAAGTGAGTATTCAAAAGACAAAAATGATTATCTTATTACAAATCAGAAATTAAAAAGAGTGAATCTTATTCCTTTCTAAATGTATTTTCCAAGCACTTTGTCTCATATTTAACAAATTTGCATTCTATCTCTTAATCCAAGGTAAATTTTAAAGCCTCAGTGCCTAACTCTTTGATTGATATTTTACATTAAATTATTGTTAGTATCAGTGGCTGTTGACTGAATCTTTTGATGGTTCTCAAGAAATTCACTGGTATTTGTAACTATAATATAGAGTTCCAAAGCACCAATTTTCCAAACAATTATATACTTGTGAAAAAATAAAAATCAAACACAATAGCTACAGAGATTTTTTTCTAAATTTTCTCTCATGTTTTCTGCATCTGTTACACTTTACAGTAGAATATAAAAGTTAAAGCTAAGTACTTCCCATATGCCCTATTTTATTATAAAATGATAATATATCTTCATATTCTAGAATAACTTTTGTAAAATTATTTTAAGAGTATTGAGAATCATTTCACATTTGCAATTAAAATAAATAAAAGAATAAACATAAGATGTAAAGAAACACAATGATATAAAAATAGCAAGCACAAAGGTAGAGCTAGTAGCATTAATGACCTGTTCCTTTAGGTTGTATAAGCAGTTATAAAAGCGGAGAATCTCTGTGAAGTATACTGGGAATTTTCAATTTTATTTCAGATAAGACAGGCTTCTACTTCAAATTCTTGAGTGATATAAAAACTATTCTTAAGGGAGAAGTGATTATTATTTCACAAATATTAATAGCGGAAGTTATCAAAGAGGAATTGTGATGGATATTCTTAGTCAATCCACTAATAACTGGACATAAACTACACAGGCTCTTGGGTTAAGTTTAAATTGGGGTTCAATGAAGTCTCTGCCAAGGCAGCACAATAAAGTACCATGATGGAGAAAAGCAAAGGAATAAGGCTGTGTCTCCAGGTGAAATGTCACTTGTACAGTGTGATAAACAATATAAAACTGAAGACAAGAATCCCAAGGAAAAACCAGAAATGGTGGTGCATGTCTTCAACCCCAGCTTTTGAGAGGGAGACATAGCCGGTCAGATCTCTGAGCTCATAGACCAGACATGGCTATACAGAGAAACCCTGTCTCAAAAAACTGAACCAAAACAATAAACAAAAATAAACAGGAAGGAGTTAGACTAAATTTTCTGAGGTTTAATTATACTAAATTTAAAAAAAAATAATTTTAATGAAAGGTGAAGAGAATGTGTGTAATAGTGTATTATCATGTATGGACTATGATCTAGATTAATAACTATTTGTTTTGAGTTCTATGGTTTCAACTATATTACACATTCAATGAAAACACACGCAAAAGTTATAGAACACGACATCTCTATTTTACTGTTAATATTTAATATTATTCATCTGTATATATGTCATTATAATTATTACCAATTTCTGTTATGTATCGATCTCTATCAATTTCATTTATTTAATTATCATTGCACACTTACTAAATTA
Source organism: Microtus obscurus (assembly GCA_963919715.1). Lineage (NCBI taxonomy): Eukaryota > Metazoa > Chordata > Mammalia > Rodentia > Cricetidae > Microtus > Microtus obscurus. The sequence goes on from CAWTZC010000308.1 coordinate 1,041,268, forward strand.
GATATGGTTATATGATTGGATGTAAAAACATCTACTCAAGAGTGTGCATTTATTTGAAAACTGGTTCCTATACTCTATTCGTGTATCAAAGTATAATATACTCACTGTGTGAATAAACCACGTCCATTTATTTCTCATTATTCTGAGAAGTCAGACAGGAAGGTACCAGGAGAATTTGTGCCCAGTGGAAACATAGTGTCACAAGGTAGTAAGTGGTTTTCTTCCTATCTTTGCACATGAGGGCACTATGAGTTTTTGTCAGGAAGGATATTGGCCATACTCAGTGCTATGATATCATTACCTGAGGTCAATAGCCAACCTCATTCACGATTAGGTCTATGTATGTGAATTCCAGGAAGAGAGGAAAAGCTTTGAGTTTAAAATAACAAGAAAGAAACTGTAGTGGTTAACACCACTTACTAATCTTACAGAAGACCAGAGTTCAGTTCCAAGCACATTGCATGTGGCTCACAAACACCTGTGACTCCTTGTCTAAGGGAATTGATACCATGTTCTAGATTCCATAGACTCTTGCACACATGTGTACACCACACACACACACACACACAAACATATACACTTAAAATTTTGTAAAATAACACAAAAAGTGTCAAAAATTCCTGTGGATTATGAATTGGTTCAGTGTGTGAACTGATGCATAACTTGAATTCACATCTCCTGAAATATTTAACACATTTGAGGAATTTAAAACATAAGGGCTCCTTTTTATCTAGGAATTGAGGCCTATTTGAAGCATGTTAATGTTTTATTGTAGAAGCACAAAGGAGGTTGATATAGTCTGAGTCCTGGAAGACCATGTCAGAAGAGCCAAAGTAAAACTTAGAGTGTGTCAGTAATCATATGTCTACATTAGATTAAAATTATTTTCTATAAAGTAGCTAAAATTTCCATCCATAAGCAATGGTTATTTTGCCACCGATTCAATTATTCTTGAAATTTTGAAATTGTCTTATCAATATAGCATTTTGCTATTAAAATATTGCTAAGATTGCACTAAGTCATCTGCTTTACTTCCTGGGATGAACTGTTGGATTGATACTGTGGTTTCTGCTATTTGCACTCTTTCTAAAGACAAGACCATCTTTGTATTTAGAAATATGCCTTTTATTTCGTTGTATCACACTCAGGAAACATTTGAAGAAATGTAACTTGTAGGCATGCATGTAAATCTTGAAAGTTTAGGAAACTTTCTCTCATGGAATTTTTTTCAACTTCTGGTTATATAATCAATCATGTATATCCAAATAATGACATACCCTCATTCATTTTGAGAAGTTGATCTTATTTCTTTGGACATAATTTATGCTATTATTTAAAATCAGAACTCATAAATCAGATTTATTTTCTTCTGATTATATTAAGAAATACTTCTTTACTTTGGCAAAGCTGAAAGAAGCCCTATAGAATGCTCCTAATACTTTTATGAAATCTGTCATTTCATGAAGTCTGTGTTTGTGTAATCATCAGATCTCCAGAGCTCATGTAGCATTTTCTTGCTCTCCATTCTGAGGGCTTTAGTGACGGGTAGGAATGACTTCAATTACCATTATCAACCTTCAAAACCATTTTCTGTTTTCTGCTGATGACCTCTTAAACGTCACATTCACCAAGAAATAATACTTAAGAATAAAAAGCAAATAGTCTTTTGGGTAGTGCTATTTTAGTTTGATGTCGACATTTCAAGCTAAATCTCTTTTACTGAAAATTGATGTTTTTTTCTTCGGGGAAAAAAAAGTGTTTTTTTATAAATTTCCAGATGCAATGTCCCAGACCCAAATAAGCCTCTTTACCATCAGTGGAATTTGTTGCTTGGAAGTTAGTCAATTTCCCTGTTGTGAGTCCCAGCATCAAGATTATGGTTTCGGGCGTGTTACATGATTAGTTAACCTTCCCTGTTTTCCTGTTCAGGTTCCACATGCATTCCCCTGCAACAGGCACTGCTTCGCATTAGCAGAGTTAAAAAGCTTTCTCAATGCAGTTTCTCATTTCTTTCACTTTGTACATCATTTAGCTGAGGCACTCATGTGAATTCTGTTGGTGTAGAAATTCAAATATTGCCTACTTTCCCCTATTCCTTTTGTACATTGAAGCATTGCTTTATCATTGCATTTTTAATTCTATACAGTTCTCTACATCTCTAGAGAAAAACCTCCTCCTGACACTCTATCTTCATTCCTTCAAAACATGAAGATATCCTAAGGGTTACAAATACGGCATGGTCTGCCAATCTTCCTTAACAACTAATAGAAGAGAAAAGATCAGTTGGTAGCCACTGCTCTTTGATATCTGTACCTTAGAGAAATTTCATGAAATATAGATAATACATTACCTTGAATAAATTAAAATAAAAAATATTAAGAGTCCTTATACTATCTTCCTCTTTGGTTATTCTTCACAAACTGATGGTAAAGTTTCTACTGTTAAAGACAGCAGGCATTTATGCCATTGAACATGGGGAATTTGACCTGGTGTTCGACTAGAAATTTCACCTCTACTAATAATTGTTAATTGTACTGAATGGTACTATTCATCAAGCAGCATGAAAAATAATATTTCTTAATATCACCCATTACAAATCTTTCAACCTACAATAATAACCTTCCTACAAAATACAAGTCTACAATCATGGCAGAAACTTTACGGGAGAAACAAACCACTTTTTGTTGTATGTAAGGCCTTCTTCATGAGAGTGAATCCATAACTGACAGTATTAATGTGGCCAAGAGTATGAGAATAGGTAGACCATGGTACCTAGAATAAAACCCACTATTATTATTCTAAAGGAACATAGCAATAAAATTACTCTCAATGATATCATGTTATATCTATAGATTACGGTCTCACTCAACAAACATCAGAGAAGCTTCTTGTAGCAGAGACTATAACACAGACACTGAGAACTGGACAATGAACAGAAAATGAGACACTTTGGTGTTCTAATCCCTTCAGTTGGAGGTTTCATCAAACACCTCCCCTTAAGACTCAGCTATCTATGTAAAAGAAGAGGCACAAAATTTCCAATATGTGTAAGTGGTAGATGACCCTTAGGAAATAGTATCTTTCAGACACAAAGACTGATGTGATATGAATTCATAGATACTGTGACAGACGGAAAGAAGTCTGTGTAAATTTAAGTCTGACAAAATTCCAAGAGGGAGGTAGACATAAATTCTACTTCTAAACAGGAATCTCTATTCAATTGATAGCTACTAGGTAAAAAAACTCAATTGTTCTCCAGTGGAGTGTTACTATATATCAAGTACACCCAGAATAATCCCAAAGCCCAGGAGTAGTTGACCAACACAAAGTTTGTTCCTTGGTTTGTGTGTGTGTGTGTGTGTGTGTGTGTGTGTGTGTGTGTGTGTGTGTGTGCATATGAGTCTGTGAAGGCATGGAAGAGAGAGAGAGAGAGACATAAAAAGAGATTGGGGAAGGAAAAGAAAGTATGTGTTCCCTTTTTTCTTTTGATTTTTTTTTGTATTACTCTTTTGCTAATGTCATCTGTTTATTTTGACTTCCTAGTTTTGATTTTATTTGTTTGCTTTTATTTTGAATGAAGGGACAAAGAGAGGGGAAGGAAGGGAAAGAAGATAGAGGAAAGGAAACAAGAGACAGAGAGAGAAAGAGAGAGAGAGAGAGAGCGAAGAAAGAGAGATAATTGGGTAATTCAGTAGATAAGGAAGTAGGGAACCAGATGTACATGTAAACAAAATACTGTTTTGGAATTTGTTTTTGTCTTTTGAAGGTATTTTTGCTTTGATTAATTTGAAAGACATAAATAACTTGAATTTGAGTTGGTAGGGAAGTGGGGAGCAGTTGAGAATAGGCAAAGAATATAATCAAAATACATTATATGAAAATAGAGCATAAAGACCTTGAATAAAAGAAAAATATTAATCTTTGAACTATTCCCTTTCGTATTGCTTCTTAAGGTGATTTTATACAGATTTTAATATGTTATATCCTATTCTGGTGTGTTTGTTTTGTCTTGTTTCATTATTTTTCTTTAGGTGCCTTTTGTTTTTCTGAGAGACAGAAATGGAATCTTGCTTTCGGCTCATTGTTTATTTTTGACTATCTGTGTTAAATAATATCTATTCCAAAATACTTGTCTGATATAGGTTGCGTGAGAAACTACCCTATGTATATAGCCGTAGGTATCACCTAGGTCTCATGACTTGTACGTCTCAGGCTCTCGTTCATTTTTGCAGTGTCAGATGTGGGGTTCATCTCAGAGAAGTCCTTAAATCCAATACACAAGTGTTGGTTACTTCTGTACCCAACCTATTTTTGCCATTATGGCAGAAATAAGTCTTACAAGTGGGTAACTGCTACAGGTTGTGGAGTTTGTGGTTCAGTGTTGCTAAGATTAAATTTTTGTTCTGGTTAAAATGTCCTGCAGAGATGGGGAGAGAGCACGTGACACAAACAAACCCACGTGTATAAGTTTATTAAACCCACGTGTGCAGACGAGCTTGGGGAGCAGTGAACGGAAGGGGTAGAAGAGGCCGTGGGAATGGCGCCTTTAGCTTTTAAAGGTTTCCCAGCACATGCACGTGAGGGGAAAGACGTATCTACGTCAGAAGCTGATGATGATGGGCACTATGCCCTGTGCCTGCGCACGGGGGTGGGGGTGGGGGGCTCCTATATCAGACACTGTTGAGCGCAGATGGCGGGCAACTCACGCATGTGCACGTGGCATACCTGAGCTGGCCTCAGAACCAGGAAGTGCAGCCTTTCGGGTGGCTAAGGAATTACACCGGTAGTGTGCCTTGCAGCACAGTGAATAACATTTAATATGGGAGAAACTTCCAGTTGTCCAGTTGGGTAAAGGTTTAATTTTTCCATGTTTGATGCCACAAGTGGTGTTTTTGTAACAGGCCTTTGTGTAAGGTTGTGGAGTATCTAGTATCCTTGACAAAAATATCTTGTATGTTTTGTTGCAGTCTATGGAACCTTTTGTATAATGTATCAAGAAGAAGATGCACAGTTACTTCGCTGGAGGTTTTTCTTTCTGGGAGAACATGATAAAATGTAATCTGAGATAGTATCTGTGACTTTTCTTTCTGGTCCATTTTATTTGGTATTCCGTACGCTTCATGTACCTTTATAGGCATGTCCTTCTTGAGTTAGGATGATTTTCTTCAGTGTTTTTGTTGGATAACTTTTGGATCTTTGAGTTGGGATTCTTCTATTTTATCTTTTTCTATTATTTGTAGGTTTGGTCATTTTATGGATGTCTCACATTTCCTGGAAGGTTTGTGTCAGAAGCTTTTAGATTTAACATTTTCTTTGACCAATATATACATTTCTTCTTCCCCGTCTTCAATGTTTGAGAGTCTCTCTTCCATTTCTTTCTGTAGGAAGCTGCGTGGAACCGTGCCTCTCGCATATGTGCTTAGGGCCAATCCCGTGGCCAGGAGCATTGGCAGGCGCGCATCAGCCAGTGTAGGCACGATTCGTTTCCATAATAAAGGTTGCAGTTCTTCCACCAAAAAACAGAGTGAGTTGTTGTGATCTAGCTGTCCACACTCCCCCTGACCTGCAGGGGAACTTCCTTGTGGTCTGTAATTGACAGGGGTGTTTGTTTTCTTTCCGACCAGTAGGTCTCCAGAGAAGCAGTTGAAGTATCAAAGGTTGCTAGGCAGACTCCCTATATAAGCAGCTGCAGCTCAGAGCTTGGGGCCCCTGGCTTCCTGCTCTCCCTTCAACCAAGAGGCTCCAATAAAGCCTGATTTGGGGAAGAATCCTCATCTGGTGGCTGTTCTTTCCTGCTGGTCAGGGAGTTCTCCGCATCTTTCTTTTGGCAAAGCTTGACTATGGAGTTCCTCTTCAAATTCCTAAGTTTTTCACCACAAAAGTTCTCTCAGTTTGTGTTTTCTTTATTGATTCTATTTCCATTTTCGTGAGTTGTACATTTTCATTCCCATTTCCTCAGATTGTTTGGGTTTTTCTGCTTTTCTTTAAGGGAATTATCCCTTTCATCTTTAATTACCTCTGTCAGGGACATATGGGAGGTGTTGAAGGTAATTTTCTTGTGCTTCAGCTATGGTGGCATATTCTAGGCCTGCTGTGGTAGGATAGTCAGGTTTGCATGGAAACATATTGTACTGTCTGTTATATATATATTTTTTTTTCATGCTGGCACCTAGGCATCAGGGTGTGGGATAATTCTGAATTTGTGGCTCTGTGTGTGTGTGTGTGTGTGTGTGTGTGTTGTGCTTTGATCCTTGGGTTCTGTTTCCTCTCTGGATTTTTGGAGCGAGTGATGATTGTGTGTTGCCTGTTTTACTTGACCACTCAGCTGATGTGTTCACAGAGAATGTCTGCTGGCATTGCAAACCAAGATACAAATGGAAGGACATTACGAGGAGATGGTCTGTGGTTTCCACAAGGGGTATGGCCAATGGCGAAGGGAGACTGCCGTTGGCTGTCTGTTGCAGTGCTAGGGACCTAGGGATGAGGCTGAAGGGTTGAGTCTATTGAAGCAGAGAAAGAGGAGAAGGAGTGCAGGTCATTGACCTGGAATTCTGGCAGACCTGGACTGAGGGTGAGCAGGGATGCCAGCTTGAGTTGGTAGTTATGATCCTGGGTATGTTTAAAGCACTTTTCTTTGAACTAGTTTTTGCTACCAAATTGATTACTACTTTAACTAACACATTAAATAATATTTATGGCTGTATCCATTTATAATTTATAATTATATAAAAGTTAGGGATTTACTTCATTAAAATGTTTGTAAGTTGTGTGAATGAAAAGAGAGGGGACCTTTTTGAAATAATACATACAACAGGGAAAAATATAAAAAACATGTTATAATAACACATTTCTCTAATTGGCTATCCTATGAATATTTGCATTTGTTTATATTCTTTAAGTGAAAGATATTTAGATAAAATTTCAGAGATCTAAATATTTTTAAGAGTTTTATAATATATCATTGATTTATAGAACTAAAAATGAAATGATTGGTGTTGTGCTCATAAACGGAATTTCATATTCACTTTGTAAAAATGTGCTAAACTAAGATTTTGGATGTATGCAATGCCTCACCTAGAATATTTTTCAGTAGAATGTAATGCTATGAAATTGTCTGAGCACATTGGATTAAGATATTAAAGTTAGGATTGGATGGCTACAGTTGAAATGTTCTAAAGTTCAGTGATTTACAACAAAGTCAGAAATATTATTTCTCTTGATCTTTGTTGCATTAAGTATGCATTATAAATCCAACAGAATATTTTAAAGTGTATAATCTTTCTTACATTAGGGATGAACCTACTCGAAAGCATTCTATAATGAATCTAAACCAAATGGAATGAAACAGATTATACATGAATTAATTCAAACATAAAATGATGAGTATGAAGGGTCAAAGATCATTAGAAATTGTTTTTAAATGGTCTCTGAAAATTGCCACTGCAGAATAAAAGTATAAAAGACCTTCATTTTGATTTCCAGCATGAAGGTGGTACAAATACCAGACTCTTACTTGGAGATTATCAGCAGTGGAAAGTGATTCTCTTATTTCATACAAAGTCTTTTTTCCTCTATGCCAATAAGGCCCTTTGCTACACAATTATGGTATTTTAAATGTATATATGTTTCCAGTAGCAATTAAATTGTTTATAAGTAGTTCACACTTAGCTTGTGACCATTTCAACATTTTCAGCCCTGTACTCACAAGACTGAGAATTAATGCATCTCAGCTATAAAAATTTTTCCTCAAGATGAGAGCACAAAGAGCAGCATAATGTTGTACTTTAGCATTGCAAAGCTAAAGTTACATTTCTGGCTTTCAGTATCGGCTCTATTATCTAATAGATGAGTATATTTTGAATGTGACTTAAAAATCTATGAGCAATAATATCTCCCACATAAAGTGATGTTAATATGGCTGATGTTAATATTACCTAATGTAGTATTTTACAATAAGTAGTTCCCATGAATATACATACATACTATGCTTTCTATTTTACTTATGAGGCAGGCATGATACACAAAGAATTGTTAAATACCTCATTTTTTTTTAGCTCTAGTATAATATGGAATACATTGGACTCAATTTTTATTCTATAATCTTAGCTATTTAATTCATGACAAATTAATAACTGAGTTTTGGAGCTTTCAACTGAACAAAACGTATATGGCCAACATAACTAATAATTTCTCAGAACCTGATGTCAATATTAATGAATCATTAGGAAAATATAAAATACATTTTTGATCATAAACAAAATAGCACTGTATCAGTTCTCTACACAGAAGTAAAATCAAACAGAAAAAATAACTCATTTTCTTTATTTTCAATGTTTTCAGTGTCATCGAAAGGGTTAATTTGAAAGTTCTATCTGTTGCAAACAAATCTGCGTACATCTACACTTCTCTCACATATTATATGCAACACTAAGAGAAGGTTATCAAAGAAACAGATTTCACAGTAGAATGCAGCAAGTTTAATATTTTGAACTTTGCAATAAAAAACCACATACAGTCTATAAAAAACATATTTAATATTACAGAGGAGTTTTCTCCTAAGTGTAAGTCAGTTTTTGATAATGAAGAAGTCACACCTTTTATGTTGTGCATAAAGAGATGGATTTCACCCGGCGTCATGAGGTTTACAAATGCAATGTAGGTAAGGGCAAATAAAAATGCTTTATCGTCTTTTGTTTGGTTGCAGCTGTAATAGTTTCCTTTGTCAAATATAGAAACAGGGCTGTGAAAAATTTAACACAGTGCTTTCAGCAAGCCATTGAAAATTTCGTAAAATATTAGAACAAAATTCACTGTGCTATGATTTTTATGCAGCCTAAGATAGAAAAACATAAATAATTGAATGACATTCTTACTGTTGTCAAATCGAGAGCCATTTAATATTTCTCTTTAGTTTTCTTAAAGCTCTGGGTTTTGCGGGGTAAACAGAGTTTATGTACAAAACTAAAGCACAGCTTAATCTTGCAATCATTCCCTTTCATGCCGCAGGCTTCCATTTAGACTTATTCATTACAGCCCTAAAGCTTCTGCCTTCTAAATGTGTAGGTTAGAGAAAGTACCTGGGAGCTCACCTGCCCAAGATTAATAATATCACTACAGGAAGATTAGAGCTATTACTCTTCCTGCCCTGACCCAAATGGTACAAATGGGATTTTAAGGATGATGTCTGTTCCGAGATCCAATGGACTGATGAGGTGCAGGGATGGTTACCCCGAGGAATCAGGAAAGATAGACTGCAGGGTTGAACAGATGATACACCATTAGCTTTAGCTATTATCCAAAGAAAAGATTATGGCTATAAATAAATTCATCCAGACCTCTAATACAATGGACAGGCAGACCAAAGGATGAACAGATAGGGAACATAACCATTATTTAAAAGGAAAGTCTGAGCATGAAATTCGTTTTTAGTAGCAGAATCACAGGGGATACCAAATTGAATGAAAATATCAACTAGTATTAGAAAATATAATTTGCAAGAAATTATATTCTCTTGTCCTTTTTTTAAAACTCCCCTTGTTTACATAAAGACTCTAATTAACATGCCTTTGTGACTAACTTAAAGGAACATCCCAGAAACTGAAAATACATGAGTCTATTCACTTTGAAGAATGACAAAAATTAATTTTATTAACAAAGTACACACAGATTATATTTATTTTATTTTTGAATAATGGTTTTCATGTATTTTATGTGAATAAAATAATATTGTATTTGTTCAAAGAATTGTAGAATAGTATCATCCTTTGTCTAAAATACCCAAGAGAACACAATGAAAACTTTTTCATGATAGACAAGCAAGTCAATAAATGTATTTGACTATGCTCAGCTACAATTCTTCTTGTCCTTATTTTACTTGTACTAATTTTACTTCATCCTTCCTATTGTACACATTAGGGGAAAATTTGGTCTCCTCTAAAAATATTCCCTACACATTAGGGAAAGATTTGGTCTCCTCTAATAAAATATCACAACAAAGAAGCCCTGACAACCCACATTCAGTTAACTAACATTATGTGACTGAGCAGGTTATATTTCAGAATATATATGTATATGCACATACATATATGTGTACAATAACACTTATTTTTAATAAATAAATCTAAAGGAAAACAGGGAAGGACACAAGTATAGGGGTTGAAAGGCTTAAAGGTAATGGAGAATTGCTGCAATTACATTATAATATAAAAAAATCAAAAAGAAAGAAAGAAAAGCAGAAAGGAGGAATTTGTTCCATTTAGTTGAATTTTTCTTTATCTTCTTTCATTCTTTAGGAGCATCACTCCACAGAATTGTATTATTTGTATTCAGGTCAGGTTTTCCCACCTCAGTTATTCTGTTCTAGACATGCATTTGCAGGTACAGTAGAGATGTGCACCATGTGAATACTTTACTCAGCAATTCTAAATCCACTGAGTTTAACAACAAAAGTGAACTACCACAAATGTTGATGATACATTAATATTCATACACATGGACAGTTTCTAATCTACTAATATAAAGTAATCTTTTTATCCCTTCAACAAAACTGTGTTTATATCATCAATTTTACAATAAAAAAACCTAGGTTGCAAAAATATATTATGATGATTCTATTTATGCAAACAGATGTTTCCTGTCCTAACCACCCAGTCCAAAATAATTGGCTCGGAGGCTGAATATAAATTATAAATGCGTGGCTGATAAATCAGACTTCTAACTAGCTAACTCTTACACTTAAATTAACCCGTATTTCTATTTATGCTTTGCTGCATGGCTTGGTACCTTTTCTCAGTACAATGTTCCCATCTTGCTCTCTCTGTATTTACTGGCAATTCCTGACTCTGCCCTTCTCCTTCCCGTCATTCTAAGTTTGATTTCCTTGCCTATGCTTACTGCCTAGCAACTGGCCAATCAAAATTTTATTAAACAAATTTGAATGACAATCATTACAGTGTGCATTAGGATTATTCCACAGTTTATTTACTTAAAAGTTTAGCTTGAACTCATCAACAACATGTTTAAATTCTTCGGATCATTTTTGAACCTTTATTTCAGGACAACTATTATCATCAATAAAAAGACAAATTCATCCTTACTATACCTTGCCCTTTATAAAACCATTACAGCTCATGTTCCCAACTAGGAGTTGACAAAATTCTTAAGAATAATCTATGAAAAAGAACTGGTGATATTTTATGGTCTTTAGCTATATCAATTATATATTGCATTATCTTATATGTGGTACTCTAAAACAGGAGTTAATTATGCTATAACTCCACCACTTAGAACAGAATGGAAATTTATTATGTCATTGATACATATTTATTAGAATAATTAATGAATGGAATAAATGAATATGAAATCAGTAGAATGAAAAATGTTAAAAATACCTCACCATGGATATAATAAGGAATTATAGTTCAATGAATATTTCTGCTTTTAGGATCAATCAAATGGTTGAATGATGTTACTATTAAAAAACAGAACAAAGAGAGAAAAGGTCAATGTTAGAAAAGGAGAGTTTTAATGAGAATCCTTTACAATATACTGGCTTTAAGACACCTAAGAGATGTTTTATTGAGTGATTTCCGCAGACTTTCAGAAAGTAATAGTTGAAACTATGTTATAAGTATCTGGAAAGAAGGATGAAACTTATAGGCTTTTAAAATGCAATATTTGAAACTTACGATGTGGTGTATTTTAGGAGAAAAGGTTTGTTTGTTAGCTACATGTAGAAACTGAAAAGGTTATGTGAACACAAGCAAGGTGGATGAAGAGTGAAATAGATGAAAACTATAGATAGAATTCTGCAGATTCTCACAACTGTAGAAGTTGCAAAGTTGTAGGAAGGAGTCAGATGCCAGGATATTATGATTCTGAATATGCAAGCTCAATTGTGTTTCTTTTGTTGAACTTACTTTTTCAACACCATTGTTTATTCTATTATAAACATTATAATGCTCATAAATACAACAGACACCCATTCTTTTTAACTACATGACTTAATAGAGGAATTCCATGTGAGATCATCAATATTTCATTGACTAATTAATTACTCTCGATATTTTTATTATTTCCCGGGATTCAGGTTTGACCTTAAACTTGAAAACGAAATATCTCAGCTTATATTGCCTCTCTACATTGTTTAGCACCAAAAGGACTAGAGGGAGGAGCTATGTAGATTCTAATGGATCAGAGATACTGTCTGGGATAGGTGACACAGGGCACAAGAAAAAGAAAAATTTAAACCATGACCCAACCTGGTAAAAGTGACATAAGGAGAATAGAAGAATATTATGAAGTAACATCAACTCATTAACATAGTGGTGCATGAGTGTGGAACAGGCATTATGGTAGATACTGTATCAGTCAGGGTTGGCTAGAGGCATAGAACTGATCCATTTATATGCACTAAAATGGAATGTATTTGAGTCATTTAAAAACTTTGGTCATGTTAGTAAAAAAAAAATGACTCTTTCCCAATAAAAAAAGACAAGAATCTCATAGTTGTTCAACACTGTGCACTGTGTATATCAAATGTTCTTCAGTATAATTTGGAATCCTGAGTATGTACCTTTTAATACTAGCAAAGAGATTTTTTGGCAGCACAGTACATGGACAAGCGAGGGCGAATGAGCACAACCAGACAAAAATCAAGAGCTTACTTCCTCCGTGCCAATTTATATAAACTGGCACCCAAAACTATGGCCCAGATTGAGTGTAGGTCTTTCCAGTGCAAATGATCCAATGGAGAAGAGTTCTTCACAGTTGTGCCCATGTGCTTGGGTTTCATTGCATTAAAGAGTCAATGAAGTTGGCAACCATCATTAGCCATTACAGATACCAGGGAAAAACCATCAAAAATCCGTGTAGTGATATGCATTTAAGACAAAGAAGTTTATTCTGCAAGGTCACTCTCAGCAGGAAAGCAGGGTCAAATTACTCTATGATACAGATTAGTCACGTGGTGTTTATTATTGAAAAATATTACATAAACTGTGAAAGTTTGTAATGTAATTCTTTCCCTTTTTAAAAATTGTTCTCTTGTGAGGAAAAGTGATATAACAGGTCAAATGTAAGTAGGCAGTTCACTTAGAAATATATTGACTTAGTCTATTACAGCAGCTGTGGCTACATGGCATTAAGTTGGTAGCTGTGGAAGCTATATTGTGTTATGCTTGCAGTTTAACAAGTTAGACTTCAGTTTCATATATATGTATACACTGGCAAAAGCCGCCATGAGCCTTCCTGGATCAGACTCATCTGAAGTTTATTACTTTCAGCAAATGCAGAAGCCACAGCAATATCATAGAGCTGATTCCTTGAGCGCAGTTCTTATGAGGTAGTATGGTGAAAACTAGAGATCACCCAGCCAGTGCAGTGAGTTTCACCCTAGGTGATAATCCAAGAAGTTAGGAGGCTCGGCGGTTTATGAATAGGAGCGAGCATTTCCGCCCATTCTCAACTCCACAAAAAGACATTAATTACTAAGTTCAACTCCAAAGAGCATGGAGAAGATGACACCTATTTATTTTCCCCAAATGCAAATTAGTGCTTCCCAGAGGAAGGAAGGAATTTTTTCATGGTTCAAAGTAGTCTTAAGAGTCTGTGTTTGGGAAATATGCTAGCTCTACCTTCAAAATTATTTTATTGCAGAGACATGAAGAATTACAAAGAATTCTCTCCCTACAGCTTGTCACTAAAGATTATCTTCTACCAGAATGATACACTTCTACCCTCAGTAAATCAACTTCAGTGACTCAAAATAATTTAGTCCACAAAGCAACTTTCAAATACAAGCCAAAGTGTTTCATGTTGTATGAAAATTTATCACAAATCACCATCATGGCTCAGATTACATTGTGTGCCTTCAAAAGGAAAAACTTTTTAGTTATTTTTTATAACACAGTTATCAAATTTTATCAAAATTATGGTCATGATACTTTTCTTGAAATTTTCTGTTATGGGTTTGAAAGGACTCAATGCTGTTTCCTGACCAATCTCCATCAAGTAAATAAAGATTATGTAGTCACTGCTAAGATAGCTCTGCCTTTGATGTTATAAATTCCCAGAGGAGCCTTGACTTCATTTCTTATATATTGTCTACTTCAACATGTTCAAATGATTTTTGCATTATACAGTGTGGTACTCTCAGTATAGCATTCTCCTATACTGGAGTCTTTTTACCAGTAAAAGTATTCTGTTGAGAATTCCTTAATGGTACTGTCAGATTAAATGTGTGACAATATTTAATTTGCTGCTAAAATTGATAATTATTTGAAATAATGCAAGAATGCCTGTTTTCATTGTAATATCATTATGTAAACTGACTGTACCTATACATTTTGGTTTAAGTTTCAAAGGTGTAGGAAGAACTTTTCAAGTCTGGCCATCCTTTTGAAACAGGTTATTCAATTATTTAAGCTATTTTTAAGTGTAATTATTCCTCCAGTTATTACTCTCTAACTTACCATTTTACCATCATCTATAAACACTACCGTAGGGAATTCATATAACTACTTTATGCAGGACTGAAAGTTCAAATTGCTTTATTTTAAGTCAAATGATTAGTTATGTTTTGGGGTGTTATAGTGTTCCTAAAACATGTGTTTCCACCAAGGGTTCATCTTAAGACCATTTTTTTTGTAAATAGTTGTTATTAGGGATAGATTTTTGTGTCTTTTCTTAATATCAATATACCAAGTTGATAATATTCAAAGAGGAAGTCTGCCTATGATTAGTTTCACATGTTGTCATCGGAAGGAGTTAACCTAATACAATTAGGAAACTTTTTATGGAATAAAGAGATTTACAAATGTGTCTCTTTCCTTTATGGGAGATATGTAGGAGGCACTAATCTGCAAACTGTGATATAGGGCATTTCTATATATGAATTTTTGGTTTTGGATGTTTCATCTTTTAGAATGTAAAATAAATGTGGGTTATTGCAGGCAAAATTCTCTCACTTTGTTATAGAAGCCTGAAAATATTAAGACAGAATTCTTGAAATCAAATTAGCAGTTCAGAGGATGTCATGATGGATATAAAGAACTCCAAAGCCAATAGACAAATAAACAATATACAGTAAATAAATGTAGAAACAAACCTAGAAATTAGGATGTTCCAAGGACCACATCAAGGTTTGAAGGCAGGCAATCGTAATCCAAATAAATTTTGAGAAGACAATGCAGTGTACAAATGTCCACAAGGACATTTATTCCCATATAGTATAGAGAAGCTACCTAACAAAGTATCATTGCATCTGTGATTGTCTTGAGCATCATGTGAAATCCTAAGGGACAGAGGGCCAAATTCTCCCCTCTTGACCAATGATCTACAGAAACTCATATAAAATACTATTATTCTTAATATCTCAAAAATCATTTCAAAACATTAACAGAGATGCTGAAAACCACACCCTATTTTCATCTACCCAAAGTTCTTCAGTCTCACTAACTTCTCATTAGTTGAGAAATCCTGTAACTCATCACCTATGAGCTCCAAATCGATGAGGGGAGCTGCCTTCAACCACTCATGACTCCCCACTGTGTGTAGAACTATTCAACTAGTTGAATAGGCTGTCTGCTATCAATATTCATATATACAATGACAGAGAAGGTGTAAAGTCAAATGTATGGCCTCCTTGCTCAAAGAAGGGACAGGAAAAGTCACAAACAAATCATTGGTCCAAGGAAATTTTGAAATGTTGCCAGAAAATCTCTGAACTCTCCAGCATCCCACCCATCAGGAAGGACTCTGTCTCTGTCCTTGAACTCTCTCCTCTGTTCTTGTCTTGCTTCTACTTTCATAACTTTGATACTAGTTATATAGTAAGCATAGTTTGATTAGTTTGCTTTCTATCTGTAGAAACTTAATGATCCACAAGTACTTTCTTTACCTTCATACCTTCCTTCTTATTTTAACCACTTTTATCTATCATGCTGATATGAAGTTCTCGGGAAATGAGTGAGGTTTGCATGTATTCAACAGGAAAACTTCATTTTTAAAAAATGCTTAATCATAGTTGTTCTGGATGTAACTTCCCCCAAGAATTCTTATGTTGGGTGGAAGTTTTGTTTTATTGAGATGAGTAAATGGCACAGCCTTTTTATTCTAAGTACCTCTGACTTGATTGCAAGAAGTGGATAGCAGATGCATTTATGATTTAAAACAGACTTATTATGTGTGATTTGTACTCTGAAAAATTCATGTTTATGACATGCTGGCAAAGAATTTCTAAGCTAAATGCTCAGTTGTTCTATGTCAATCTCTAATTATTAGTCCTATTTTAACCATTAGCTATACTGATTGAATCTTTGAAAGAGGGAGACAAAGAAATATAGGAGCCAGAGTGCTCAGAGACACCAAAAAAGAAAAAAAAAAACCTTACAGAATCAACTAGTCTGCCTGGGCAATTAGGAACTCATAGTGACTGAACAAACAACTAGGGAGCCTGAATAGGACTGACATAGTCTCTCTGCATGTATGTTACAACTGTGTAGCTTGGCCCTCCTCTGGGACTCATAACAGTATGAACAGGGGCTATCTCTGACTCTTTTATGGACTTTTAGTACCCTAGTCCTTATACTGTGTCACCTTGCCCAGTCTTAATATATGGGGTGATGCTTAGACTTACTGCAACTTGATATGCCATGTTTTATTGATACTCATGGGAAACCTGTCCTTTCCTACACAGAAACAGAGGAGGAGTGGATTGGGGTGATCCAGACAGGGGTGTGCATTGGGGGGGGGACTGGGAGGAAAGGAGGGATGGGTATCTGCAGTCAGGATATGAAACAAATAAATTTATTAAAAAAGAGATTCTTCTCCCATACAATAAATTTTGACAACAACTTTCCTAATCTCCCTTCTCCCCTGAACCCATTCCCTTTCTGTTACCCATAAGAAAATAGCAGAGATCCAAGAGAAAACAAGCAAACAGAACACAACGTACAGTAATATGGGGAAAAGCCTTACACCAAGAAGGCAATCCAACAGGGAGAAAAGAGTCTAAGATATAAGTTCCCCTAAAATTAGGAGTCCCACAAAAACACAAAACTAACAGCCACAAAGTATATGCAGAGGATCTAGTGCATAACCATGTAGGCCCCCTGTTTGCTACTTCAGTCTCTGTGAGCTTGTATGAGCCCTGTTTGCTTGATTCAGTGGACCTTGTTCTTCTGGTATCCTCTATCCACTCTGTCCTTTACTAGGCTTGTTACCCTTTGACAATGGAATCATTTCCTGAGCTCCAAGGATAGAGAACTAATGCAGACCTCAAATTTAGGCTCCCAGCATATCAGACTATGACTCTCTGTATCCACTCCCTTCTGTTGCTGGAGGAACCTTCTCTGATGATGACTGGATGTGGTACTGATCTATGAGTATAGCAGAATATTATGGAGACCCATTCCATTGACTTTATTTATTTATTGTTTTATTAAGGCCAGTTGTGTTTGGTTGTTCCCTATATTCCCTATGTCTCTGAGCTATCTTGTTTCTGGTTCTGAGCCATCCTAGCAGGATGAGGGATGTGCTCCTGATGTGGGAGTGATTTCTTATTAATAAAGAAACTGCCTAGGCCCATTCGATAGGCCCACCCTTAGGTGGGTGGAGTAAACAGAACAGGATTCTGGGAGAAGAAAGCTGAGTCAGGAGTCTCCATGATGTTCCCACGCCAGGCAGATGCAGGTTAAGATCTTCCCTGGTAAGCCAGCTCGTGGGCTACCCAGAATATTAGAAATGGGTTAGATTAACATGTAAGAGCTAGCCAATAAGAGGCTGGAACTAATGGGCCAGGTGGTGTTTAAATGAATACAGTTTCCGTGTAATTATTTCGGGGCGTAAGCTAACCATGTGGGCTGCCGGGTGCGGGGATACAGCCCTGCCGCTCCATATTACTACATGCTCCTACTCTTGAAGTGGGCCTCAAGTTAAACCATACATTGGTTGACGACTCCCCCAAGTTCTATTGCCTCAGCACATCTTTCTAGCAGAATAGATTGTAGGCCAAAGGTTTTGTGCCTGGGCTTGTGCCCACATATTTATTTCTGTACCCACATACTACCTTCCTGCACCAAAGCAACCAGAATGTGAGGAAAAGGTTTCATGCAGGAGTCAACCGATTTCTATGTGTTCAATGAGCTATGTGGATGTTGCCCAGGGCAATTGGTCCCTGTTGTCAATTTGAGGTGAGCAATCTTCTGTCCTAACATCAGTGTCTTGTTTGGGAATTTCCAAAAGGCCACATCAACCAATAATTCAACAGAATACAACCCAGTCCCACCAGTGGGAGCCTTGACGGGTTATAAGAGATGACTAGTTCAGACTCCATAACCCCATTGCTTGGAGTCCTCACTAGGACAACCTTCAGAGATTCCGGAATATTTCCACAGCACTAGTATTCCATATGGCTACCGAATACATCCCAACTCCAGCCACCATCTTTTATCTTACTCTCTCTCTCCATCTCACCTCCTTCCCACCAATTCCTCCTGCATGCATCCTCACCCACCCCCAGTCCACCTGCAAATTCTATTATATTTCCTCTTTGCTGATAAAAGGATGCTTCCCAGCTAGAGCCTTTCTCTTTGCATAAATTCCTTGATTCTAGGTAATTAAGTTTATATCTTCATTATCATTTACTTAATGGCTATTATCCACTTTTAAGTGAATATGAACCACATATTCTTCTTTGATCTTGGTTACCTCACTCAGGATATTTTTTTTCTAGTTCCAGTCATTGGCTCGCAAATTTCACAATGTTTTTTTTAACATTTGTGTAATATTGCATTGCATAAATGTACCACATTTTGCTTATCCATTCCCCTTCCTTATGAGGGACATTTAGGTTTTTCCAAATTCTGGGTATTATGAATAGTCACAATAATCAAAGTGAAGAAAGTATCCTTGTGACAGGATGGCATGTCCTTTAAAGATATACCCAAGAAAGGTAGAGCTGGGTAGGTAGATTGATTACAGGTTTTCTAAGGAACCACCATATTGAGTTTCACAGTAGCTGTAGACGTTTGCACTCCTAACAGCAAAGAAAAGACTATTCCCTTTGCTTCTTTTTGCCCACAGGAGCTGTCATTTGTGTGCTTGATCATAGTCTTTCTGACAAGTATAAGATAGAATCCCAAAGTAGTTTTGATTTGAATTTCTTATGACTAAAGATGTTGAGAATTTCTTTGAGTGTTTCTCAGACATATAAGGTTCCTCCACTGAGATTTCTGTTTAAATATGTACCCTATTTTAAAAATTTAATTATTTGGTTTTAATATCTAGTTTCTTGAGTTCTTTATATATTTTGGTTATCAGACCTCTCTCAGATCTGGAATTAGTAAAAATGTTTTCAATTCTGTAGGTTGCTGCTTTGTCTAACTAATGCTGTCCTTTGCCTTTTATGAGTTTTCAGATTCCTGAAATGACATTTATTAAATTTTGACCTTAGTGTCTATACTATTGATGTTCTGTCAAGAAAATAGTCTTTATTAGCCAAAGCATTCAGGACTATTTCCCAAATCCTCTACTGTCTGTTTCAGGAGTCTGTTTTATTTATTGAGATCTTTTATCCATTTTGATTTGATTTTTGTAGATGGTGATAAATATGCATGTATTTGGATTCTTCTGCATGCAGACATCTAGTTTGAACAGAACTATTTTTTGAACATGCTTATTCTTTTCCAATGTGTATTCATGGCTTCTTTATGTGTCTATGGGTACGTGGAATTATGTCTAGGCCCTAAATTTGAATCTATTGATCAGTATGTCTTTTTATGCCAATATCATGACGATTCTTATTACTATAGCTCAGTTTTGAATCAGAAATGATGAAAACACTAGCAGTTCAATATTGTTTTAGTTATGCTGGTTTTTTTTTGTTTCTTCTTATGAAATTAAAAATAGCCCTTTCAAGGTTTGTGAAGAATTGTATTGGAACTTTTAAAGGGGATTGATTTGAATCTGTAGAATGCTTTTGGTAGGATGGCCATTTTCACTGTTAATACTACTGATTAAAGCACATGAGAGGTCTTTCCATTTTCAAATAACTTCTTCAATTTCTTTCTTCAGAGACCTGAAGTGTTTGCAATACAAGTCTTTCACTTACTTGGTTCGAGTTACCACAATATATTTTATAGTATTTGAGACTATTGTGAAAGGTGTTATTTTTCTGACTTATTTCTAAGGCAACTTGTCATTTGTATATACTAAGGCTATATTTTTGTTTTTTCAGTTTATCTTCTATTTAGCCACTTGCCTGAATGTGTTTATAAGTTTGTAGGAGTACCAGGTGTACTTTTTAGATGTAATTGTATATATTATAATATCTACTGCGAATATAGATATTTTGAATTCTTCCTTTCCAGTTTATATCCTCTTTATCTCCCTTAGTTGTCTTAGTGCTCTAGCTAAGGATTCAAATACCAAGCTGAACAGATATAAAAAAAAGTAGACAGCGATGACTTGTTCATGATTTTAAAGGAATTGCTTTGCATATCTCTCCATTTAAATTGATGTTGGTTGTAGGCTTTTTATAATTTGCCTTTATCATGTTTAGGTATGTCCCTTTTATCCTTAATATCCCCAGGACATAAATCATGAAGCAGTGGTGTTGAATTTTGCCAAAAATGTCTTCTGTATCTAATGAGTTGATCATGTGGTCTTGCCCTTCAGTTTGTTTATACAGAGGATAACATTTGTGCATCTCTGGAATGAAACCTACTTGGTCATGGTGGATGACCATTTGTACATATTCTTGAATTCTGTTTGCAAGCATTTTACTGAGTATCTTCACATCTATATTCATAGGGAAATTAGTTTGCTATTATCTTTTTGTTGAATTTTATGTGGTTTTACGTAAAAGGGGAATTGTGGCTTCTTCAAATAAATTTGAAAATGTTCATTCTATTTCTGTTTTGTGGAATAATTTGAAGAATATTGGCATTAACTATTACTTGAAAATCTGGTAGCATTTTTGTTAAAACTGTCTGACCCTAGGCTTTGTTTTGGTTGGGAGATGGTGTGGGAGGTACTTCTGTCTATGTGTTGCTTTTATTGGTTAATGAATAAAGAAACTGTCTTGGCCAGTGATAGAGAAAAAGAACAGAACTAAGCAGGGAAAACTAAAGTGAATGCTGGGAGAAAGAAGGCCGGGTCAGAGAGAAGCCATGTAGCCCCGCTGGAGCCAGATTTGTAATAGAAGGAGGCTGCTAGTTAGTTAGTTCCCGGACACTCAGCCTTGAAATAATCACACAGAAACTGTATTATTTAAATCACTCATTAGCTCTAGCTTCTTACTGGCTAACTCTTACATATCAATTTAACCTTTACATATTAATTTAATTAATTAACTTAACTCTTACATATTAACTTAAATAATCTATTTAATTTAATAGATTAATTTCTGTTAATCTGTGTATTGCCACGTGGCTGTGGCTTACTAGCTAAAGTTCTGGCAACTTTCTCCAGCTGGTCTACATGGCTACTCTCCAACTCTGTCATTCTTTTTTTTTTTCCCAGTTTTTAAAAGGAGCTCTGGTAAAGTTTTATTAAAGGAAAACTTTTTACTTTTCACCAATCTGTTCTGGCATGCTTCTAATAATGTCAGAATCACCTGGGTCAATGATGGCCAATATGCATACTCTGTAGTATTTTCCACATGCTGTGCCAACTCAATGTTATTGCCACTGTAGTGATGGACACCAGTTTTAGCCAACATGGCATAGTATTCTATTTCAGATTTCCTCAAGGCGGGGTAGTTGTTGGTGAGGATCACCAATTTCGCTTTGCCCTGTCTGATCATCTTCAGAGTCTGTTTGTATCCCAGCACGTACTTCCCACTTTTCATAAGAAGCTGGAGCCGAGAGTTGATTGACTCCAGAGACTTTTTCATCTTCTTTGTGGACACCATCTTCCTGCATTAGGTGCAGGACAGCCCCCAACCAAGACCAGCCACGAAGATGGCCAGGGAGCAAGAAAGGCCAACTCTGTCATTCTTTCTCCCAGCACTCAGTTTAGTTTTCCCCACCTAGCTCTGTCCTACCCTATCAGGCCAAGCCAGTTTCTTTATTCATTAACCAATAAAAGCAACACATAGACAGAAGGACCTCTCACACCAGGGAGGCTTTTAATAATCAGTTCTATTCCACTAGAGATTATAGGTCTATTAAACTTGTTGATCTGATTTTGATTTAACTCTGATAAGCAGCATCTATTAACTTTTTCTTTGAAATTTTTCAATTTGGCAAAGTAAAAGTTTGTAATATATGTCCTTATGATTCTCTGGATTTCCTTGTTGTTTCTGTTTATGTTCCCATTTTTCTTTCTGATTTTGTTATTTTGGATGTTTTTTTCTCTGTCTTTAATTTTGATACTGGTTTGTCTATCTTGTTGATTTGCTCAAAGAACCAACTCTCTGTTTTATTGATTCTTGGTGTCATTCTCTTTGTTTCTAGTATTTTTATTTCAGTTTGATCTTTTCTTGCCTTCTACTTACTCCCCTGGTGTGCTTAACTCTTTTTGTTCTAAGGCTTTCATGTGTAAGTTGCTAGGATAAGATCTCCTCAAAATTTTCCATGTAGTCACTTAGTGTTATAAACCTGCCTTTGAGGACTAGATCCTAGTTAACAACAGAAACTCCATTTTGTTGCATTCTGACATTCTGTCCCGAGCTGCTAACCACCATTTCTTCATCTAGGCTACAGTCCCCCCAAACCCCCTCACAAAGTTATAAACTGCAAGTGTTCCACTGTCTTCTGATTGGTTGGTGCAGAACTGGATCAAATCTGTAAACCACAGACCTCCCTGGTAGGCTGAAAGAATGTCACCATGGAAAGTCAACAACCATTTCTACAGTATTATATTGTTATTGAAAGGTAATCAAAAGCTGTCTCTTTGTGGTTTTCCCCTTTAAAACTGTTTGCTTACCCCCATTTGGGAATGTGGTTTAGAGCCCCAAACCCTGCCACCACCCTGATAACAGTTTTTCTAAATAAATTTTTGGCTTGCTCAAAAATTGTGGTAGATTTATGATTATTATTCTCAGATTCTGAGACCCTAATACGAGCAATGCTTTCTTGCATCCCATATGTTTGGATATTTTTGATATTTATTTTCATTTAATTCTAGAAAGTCTTTAATTTCTTTATTTCAATCTTGACCTATTTCTAATGCAGTAGGGTTCTTCAGTTTTCATGAGTTTGGAACTTTTGCTTCTGTTGTTGTTTATATTAAATTTAAATCTATTGTGGTCTCATAGGATACAGGGAGTTATTTCAATTTACTTCTATTTGTTGAACGATAAGCTGGTTTCATACATGTGGACAAATTTAAAGAAAGTTCCATGGGGTGCAGAGATAAAGGCATATTCTTCTTTGTTTGACTGAAATGTTATGGAAACATCTGTTAGATTTAGTTTATTTATAGCATCTGTTAGCTCAAGTATTGTTCTGCTTAGTTCTTGTCTGGTTGAACTGTCTGTAGGATAGAGTGTGGTACTGAGCTTTCCAACAATCAGTGTGTGAGGGTCAATATGTGATTTGAGCTACAGTAGTGTTGCTTTTCCAAAAGTGGGTGCCCTTATGTTTGAAGCATAGATGTGAAGAATTGAAATGTCATCTTGGTATGCTTTTATTTGGTGAGTATGTAGTGTCCTTCTCTATATCTTCTGAATAATTTTTAGTTTAAAAATCTATTTTTGTTAGATATTAAAAATGGCTACACCAACTTTCTTCTTTAGTCTATTTGCTTGAAATATCTTTTTCTAACATTTCATTCTGAAGTAATGTATATCCTTGAAGCTGAAGTGTTTCTTGAATGCAATAGAAGGAGGGATCCTATTTTCACATTTATTCTATTACTCTGTGTGTTTCTATTGGGGTATTTAGATCATAGGTATTAAGAAATATCATTGACCAATAGCGATTGATTCCTGTTATTTTGTTGTTGTTGCTGATGGTGGTGCTGGTGTGTGTGTGTGTGTGTGTGTGTATGCTTCCTTATTATTTTGCTGCTCTGAGATTATTTATTTCCTTGTTTCTAAGGGTGTGGTTAATGTCTCTGTGTTGGAGCTTTCTTTCTATAATATCTTCAGTAGAGCTGAACATGTAAACAGATAGTTTAAATCTGATTTTACAATGTAACACCTAAATTTCCCATTCTATAGTGATTGAAATTTTTGCTTAGTATAGCCTGGGTTGTCCTTTATTAATCTTTCAGTATCTGGAGCATATCTCTCCATTCCCTTCTCATACTATTATAGGTATCTTCTACTTTAAGGTAGAATTTTTTCAATGGTTTTGTTGAATATATTTTCTGTACATTTGAGCTGAAATTCTTCTTTTTCTATTCCTTTTGTCCTTAGCTTTGTTCTTTCCATAGTGGTACGTATTTCCTTGATTTTTTGCAATAGGAAATATGTTGGTTTGATATTTTCTCTGAAATATTTTTATAATTCACTTTCTCTGTAATGTATTCAATGTCTGAGATTCTCTATTCCAAATCTTACATTCTTTTGGTATTCTTGCCTGTGTGGTTTCTGTTGGAAACCTACAATTTTATTTCTAGAATTCCTTCAGTTTCTGTTTTCTTTATTCCCTCTATTTCCATTTTCAGGTATTGAACAGTTTTATTATTTTCCTTCAACTGTTTGTGATTTCTTGCCTTTTTGAAAACACTTGATAGGAAGACATATTTTTGTTTGTTTTTCTTTATTTTTATATCCCAACCAAAGTTTCACCTTCCTGCCTTCCTACTCCCCTTATCTACTCCTCCTCTGCTTCTCCTCTGATAAGGGCAGGCCTCCCATGGATATCAGCCAGTAATGGTATTTCAAGTTGTAGTGGAAATAGGTACCTCTTCTTCTATTAAAACTAGATGAGGCAATCTAGTAGCAATGATGGGTCCTTGAAGTAGGCAACACCCAGAGGTAATCCCTGCTCTCACTGTTGGGAGATTTACGAGAACACCAATTGTCAAATACAAGCAGAGGACCTAGGTTAGTCCCAAACAGGCTTCATCTAGGCATCTGAGTTTTCAGTGACTATATGTCTAGGTGCTGATTTCTGAGTTTGTCTTTGTTTCACAGTCACTTTGAGCATCTATGAACTCAGGTAGCTTGGTTCTATGGGTTTTCTTGTGCTGTTCTTGATCCCACTGGCTTCTACAACTCTTTCTCTTGTTCTTCTGCAGGATTCCCTAATCTCTGCCCATTGTTTGGTTGTGGGTATCTGCATCTGTTTTCATCAGTTGCTGAATAAAGCCTCTCTGATTTCTTGCCTTTACTTGGGGGATTTATTTATTTCCTTCAACTGTTTGTGTTTTGCTCACTTTGTTTAGTGGATTTATTCATTTTTCTTAAGAGCGTCTATCATCTTCATATGCTTATTTTTAAAGTCTTTTCCTTGTGCTTCGGCTATCTTGGAATACTATGGGCCTGTCGTGGTAAGATAGTTCTGTTCTAGTACAGATATGTTCTTTGCCTGTTGTTGATTATAGGTTTTTTTTTTTTTTATGCATGCATCTAATCATCTGGGTTTTCGGGGATTATATGTGGACGCTGATTTCTGGTTTTGTCTTTTGGGGTGGGTGTTCTGTTCCTGAATTTCTGTTTTCTCTCTTGATTTTCAGAGAGTATGATGGCTGTGTGTTTCCTATTTTGCTGGCCTGCTTAGCTGGTGTGTTCACAAGCAATGCCTACTAGTGTTAGAGGCTTGGGTACATTGATAAATAGGGGAGATGGAGATCAGGAGGGTATTATCTGTGGGATCCAGAGGAGGCATGGACAAGGTGAAATGGGTATGCATCTGTTCCTCTGTTTCAGCACTAGGGAAGAGGTTGAGGGATGGGGAATCTTCTGTTTGGAACAGGAAGGTAAAAGGTCTGTGGGCAGGATATCTGGTCTTCGAGCCTGTGTGGCCTGTGGTTGAGCAAGGGATATATTCTTGAGGAAAAACTGCACCATGGTAACCAGTGGGAGAATGGAGGCCAGTAGAGATGATACATGGGACCCACAGTAGTTGTGCACAAAAGAAAAGGAGGATGCAGCTGGTCTTCTATTGCAACAATATTGACAAGCCTCAGTCAGAGATTGTGTCTGGGGAGAAGAGAGAGCATAGGGAAGGTCCACACACAACCTGTAGCAAGCTGGGTCTTCTGACAGTTGTGTGTCTGGCATATATGAAAATTACATTGAGTTCTGGAAACTGATGATCTTTGAAGCAGTATTTCTCAAAGTGGTGTCCGTTAAATGTAAAGATTGTGTTATTTGTTTGAATTGGGGCGTTTAAGAAAATAACCTCAATTACAGGATCTGAGATCCCTCATATTTAAAAAGTGTTATTTGGAGCATAAAAATCTCTTAGTGGTTAGGAAAGAGCACTTACTGTTTACACGAGACTTGAATTCAGTTCCAGGAGCTCCCACCAGGTAGCTCACAATTGCTCCAGGTCGTCTTATGCCCCTGGCTTCCCAAGGGAAACCCTCATGTGTAATTACCCATATATAGATATGTCCATATGCCACTGAAAGTAAAATAAACCATAAAATAGAATAGAGTGATATCATATTTAGATAAGCTTTTCCTTCTTATTCACATCTTGGAGAACGATTTTAACAATTGCTTGGAAATAAGCATGTTTTTTAAAAAGTTATCTTAATTAAGGGAGCCATTTTAGGGTTGGCAAGAGATTGGACTCTAGAGGTGTCCCCAGGTGTCCATGGAGATATCCCCAGCTAGATCATTGGACAGCTGAGGATAGGGAGCCTGAAATGGCCCTGTCTTTTAGCCGTACTGATGAATATCTTGCATATCACCATAGAACCTTCATCTGGCGATGGATGAAGCTAGAGACAAAGACTCACATTGGAGCACTGGACTGAGCTCCCAAGGTCCAAATGAGGAGTAGAAGGAGGGAGAACATGAGCAAGGAAGTCAGGACCACAAGGGGTGTGCCCACCCACTGAGATGGTGCGAATGATCTAATGGGAGCTTACCAAAGCAAGCTGGGCTGGGACTGATGGAGCATATAATCAAACTGGACTCTCTGAACGTGGCTGACATGGAGGGTTGACTGGCATGTGTGGGAACCTAGTCTGTTTAGATGCTCACCTTCCTAGACCTGGATGGAAGGGGGAAGATCTTGGACTTCCACAGGGCAAGGAACCCTGACTGCTCTTTGGACTGGAGAGGGAGGGGGAAGGGGATGGGAGAGGGGGAGGAGAGGAGGCGGAGGGAAATGAGAGGAGGGGAGAAGGTAGAAATGTTATTTTTAAGTAAAAATAAAAAAAATGAATAACTTGTCACAGAACTTATGATGACAGAAAAAGACAATACATTAATGGCATCTAATAAAAGTGGAAAGTGCAAACTTTATAATCCTATTAATTTTTCTACTTAATGATTTATACACACATATTTAAAAACCCATGAAGCACGAGAATATTGAATATATAAATTTATATGTAAACAAAATATTATATTAGTCACATGCTTGCATCCATATAGCATATTGATGTGTTCGTGTGTATCATTTGGTGAAATTACAAAATGTGTATGTACAAGATGATTCAAATGTGTTGCTATGCTAGCAAAAGGTGTTTGCTCCATAGTTTATTTTTCTTTGCTGATAGGACTAACCTAGGACCTCAACCTTACTAATCACGGTGTCTACATTTGAGTCATAGGACCATCTTCAATGAATAATATACATTTTATTATATATTTTATTAATTTCTCAAATGGTTTCTGAATGATAATATAACTTATCCTATGTATTACCAAGAGTGTATTGAATACTTTGCCCAGAAATTCCATGTGAGTTCTATCTGCTTTCCACTTTTAAGGATACAGGCCATTTATGTATTAAAGAGTTGATGAAAGTATAATATCTGCTTTTGTTTTTAGTTAAACATAGTCAACAAGTACTGGTAAAGTTTTTGCCAAAAGTAAGATTGTTTATATAAGGTAAATGAGGAATGAATATGTAATATCTCATTTATAGTCAAAAATTTATTAGGATATACAGAAAATAAATAACTAAATTCAAAATTAATTGTTTAACAGAAATACAGTCAACGTCAAGGGAGTGCAATATTTTCATATACAAAGAAGGCTAAATTAAGAAAACAAAGGTCAAAATCTTAAAAAGTAGCTATACAAAAATTGTGTATAGTTTAGTCTGAATTAATTATAAGACAAAGAATACACTAAGATGAGACAGGAGGTTTTGAGAATGATCTCAAACAGACAGGAGCAAGGCACACGCATATGATCTCCATAAAGATGACAAAATGGAGAACAGTACCATGTGAGTTCCAAGAGGCAGCCATTGTCTAAAAACTCCAGAGTATTCATGAAGATAATTAAAATTATTCAAGAGGTATAGACAAAATATAAAGTAAAGCAGAAGCAAGATATATTTGTAACATTCAAAATATTGAGACCTGTCAGATATAGAGGTTTAGAAAGTAACTTTTATATCACTGTTTGTTTACTTTGAAAAATTAAGAAGCAGATCATAAAGAGAATAAAAATAACTTTAAATCTTAGAAGAAAGAAATTAAAGAAGACACCAAAAAATGGAAAGATCTTCCGTGGTATTGAGTAGGTTGAATTAATGTAGTAAAAATGACAGTGTTACCAAAATCTCCTGATTCAATGGAATACCGAATAAAATCCCATCAAAATTCTTCACAGACATCAAAAGAACAATACTCAGCTTCATATGGAAAACAAGAAACCCAGGATAGCCAAAACAATTTTGTTCAATAAAGGAACTTCTGGAGGCATCACTATCTCTAACTTCAAACTCTACTCTACTGTAGAGCTACAGTAATGAAAACAGTCTGGTATTAGCATAAAAAAACAGCAGGACCAATGAGAATCTAATCAAAGACCTAGATATCAATCCACTCACCTACAAATACCTGATTTTTGACAAAGAAGTTAAATATACGAGATGGGAAAAAAAGCATCTTTAAGAATGATGTCGGCATAATTGGATATCAATATGTAGGTTCCATACGCATTGCCAATAAAAATCTTATCCAAATGGATCAAAGACTTCAACATAAAACTAATTACACTGAACCTCATAGAAGAGAAAAGGAGAAGTACATTTGAACGCATTAGCACAGTAGACCACTTCTTAAATAAAATCCCAGTAGCAACAATTAATAAATTAAACTTTCTGAAATTGAGAAACTTTCGTAAAGCACAGGACATAGTCAACAAGGCAAAATTGCAGCCTATAGAATAGGAAAAGATCTTCATAAACTCCACATTGGACAGAGGACTGATAGCCAAAATATACAAAAACCCAAGAAACTTGACAACAAAAGAACAAATAATCCAATAAAATAATGGGGGTACAGGCCAAAAGTGCAAATTCTCAACCAATGAATCTCAAAAAGCTTAAAGACCTTAAAGGAAATGTTCAACATCTTTAGCCATTAGAGAAATGCAAATCAAAACAACTCAAAGATTCCATCTTACATTTGTCAGGATGGCCAATGTCAAAAAGACTGATGGCAGCTTATGCTCGAGAGAATGTGGGGTAAGAGGAACATTTGTCCAGTGCTGATGTATGTGCAAACTTGTATAGCTGCTTTGGAAATAAGTATAGCGATTTCTCAGAAAATTAAGAAACAATCTAGCAATACCACTTTTGGCATATACCCAAAGTACGCTCAATCATAACACAAGGACATGTACTCAACTATGTTCATAGCAGCATAGTCAGAACCTGGAAACAACCTAGATGTCCCTCAACTGAAGAATGGATAAAGAAAACATGGTATATTTACACAATGGAGTACTACTAAGCAGTAAAAAAAATGACATCTTGAAATTTGTAACCAAATGGATGGATCTAGAAAACATTATATTGAGTGAGGTAACTGAGACCCAGAAAGAAAAAATATAATATGTACTCACTCATAAGTGGCATTTAGATGTAAAGCAAATACAAAAAAAACAAAAGCCTACATTCAACAACCCCAGAGAACCTAGATAACAAAGAGGACTGTAGGAGAGACATACATGTATCTACATAGGAAGAAGAAAAAGGGAAGATCTCCTGAGTAAATTGGGATTGTGAGGGTCATGGGATAGGGCAGAAGGGGAGAGGGGAGGAAGAGAGAGGGGTAATCAGACAAAGATGTATATCCCAATAAAAACATTAAAAAAGTGGGAACTAAAAAAAAAGAAAAAGAATTACATAGGAACTTTTTTTCTCCATCATTTATTACAACTACAATGAAATTTACAACTATTTTGAAATCATAAAATTGATAAAGGAAATGTGAACATATATTTATTAAGTATTGTCATTTTTATCAATGTTGCAGATGAGTTTTTTTTTTAATTTATCTGTGTCACCTTTTAATAAACTCATTGGTAATCGAAAAAAGAGAAAGAATGTAGGAATAGGAACTCATGTGTACTACCTCCTCTCAGAGCTATAATTCCTTCTGGATTAAAGCAATACAGGTCCTGTGATTGCTGCCACAGTACTTTGAGTTCTTGTGTACATTTGTCCTGTTTTTATTTTTTTATTTTGGAAGGGCAGTATTTCCTTGTGGACAATATTTCTTCTTCTTCTTCTTCTTCTTCTTCTTCTTCTTCTTCTTCTTCTTCTTCTTCTTCTTCTTCTTCTTCTTCTTCTTCTTCTTCTTCTTCTTCTTCTTCTTCTTCTTCTTCTTCTTCCTCTTCTTCTTCTTCCTCTTCTTCTTCTTCCTCCTCCTCCTCCTGCTCCTCTTCCTGCTCCTCCTCCTCCTGCTTCTGCTCCTCCTCCTCCTTTTTCTGCCTGTGAGCCCTTAGGAAAGAAGTATTATAAAAACCTCTCATGTAGGATGGGTGGTTCACAAACTCTCAGTCTTTGCACGTTGTTCAAATGTTGGTACTTGTATTAATTCCCATCTCCTACAAAAGGAAGTTTCTCAAGTGATAGCTTAGTGAGGCACTGACCTATGGATATAGAAGAATATCATTAGGAGTCATTTTATTGTAATGTTCCTTTAACAAAAGAAGAATTTTGAGCTTTGGCCCTAGGCCAATCCAATCTCAAGTTTTTAGCCATCTATAGTGGTGGTGTCAGGCAGAATTTCCACCTCATTGAATGAGCCTTAAGTCAAATCAGAGGTTAGCTACTTACACCGATGAAGGTTGTGCTACTGTACACCAGCATTTCTTGTACACAGGACATTTGTAAATGGCTGGATGAATATCATTTTCTTTTGGTTGTATACAGAGTACCTTCTAAAAGGATGACTCAGTGAGTAAATGTGAAGTCTCTAGTTGTGGACCAGCTCAACATCTCCATGATGAAAGAGATATGTAAATATCGCCTTTAATAAATGGCCGTACTATAAGTTTATGAAGAGCAACCAAAACTTTGATAATAGCCTAAGTAAGATGTTGTGGCTTTCCATGAGACAACTTTCTCAAAAATAAATGAATAAATAAATAAATATAAATAAAACAACTTGTTATAACCTATTCCTCTCACTAGAGGTTTCAATTGGTTTCATAGAATTTATGTTTAGTTTTGAATGTTTTTATAATCTAGATATAAACCCTCGGTAGATTGTTCACATATGTAACATTTGCAAATTTTTGTTTGTTTTTTTTTTCTAATTTTTCACGAGATAATGTTCAGAAAAACCTTTTCTGTATCTGTAACTTCAAGTATACTCCTTTCTTTCTCCAATATCAGGATTATTTTTGCTAGCCTGGATATTTTGATTTTCCATATTTAACTTCAGTCTATTTATTTAATTTCTGTGAAGAATTATAGTGGGATTTTGATAAAGTTTGCATTGAATCTGTAAACTACATTTGGTAGAATGACCATTTTTACAGTATTGTTCCAAACACTATTTGTGCATGAGAGCTCCTCTAGTATGTTCTTCAGTTGCCTCATGCAATGTCTTAAAGCTTTTGTTGTGTAAGCGTTATTATTGCTTTGGTTAGATTTATTATGAGATATTTCTAGGATGATGTGAATGTAATTGTTTTTCTTATTTTTCTTGCTATATTTTTCCCATTGTGTTTAGAATAGCTATATATTTTTGTTCTACCTTTTCATAATGCTCTTTTGCTAAATGTGTTTATCAAATGCATGAATTTTGTGATGATGGTCTTCAGGACAATTTACACAATCAAGAAATAAGACTATAATGGGTTCACTCACTGAAATAGTTGTCTGCGACATTAATCCAACAACTTTGGAGGTTAAATCAGATGGATCATAAGTTCCAGGCCGCCCTCAGACATAGAGCAAAACTGAAACAAACCTCAGTTTCATAACAAACTGGCTCAAAAAAATTGAAAAATAAAAATTAACAAAATGTAAGACAAATAAACAAAGAACAAGAAATGATAATTTCTTGCTTACGGAACTTCTATTTTGAAATTTCAAAAATATTTACCCTTGATAAGATGGTTCAATGGAGAAGGCATTAATCACAAATCATGATGACTTGAGCTCAGAGCAAGTACCCACACAGTGAAGGAGAGAATCAACTTATGCAAACTGTCCTTTGATCTCCATATATACATATATGTGTGTTTATGTGTGTATATATGTGTGTGTGTATATGGTATGTATGTATACAAACTATCATACTCTATCTATATCATCTATATATAGATATAGATATATCATTTATATATCTATAATTTTCTACAAACACACATATACAGTAAAACAAATATACATAAAGTTTAAAAGACTCCAGCCAGCAGGAAATAAATTTCAGGATATGATGCCCACATTCCCAAAAGTGGGATGAATGATTTTGTTTATTCAGTGATTTGTGGATATTTCTCATTGTTTGTTTATTTGTTTATTTGTTTTTTTTGTTTCAAGTTGTTATTAGTTATGGGTCAGGAAGAAAGATAAACAAAAGAGATTAGATTAAGAGTTCTTGTGAAAATAAAAAACAGGGGATATAGCTATGATAGTATATAAGGATATATTATTGAATATACTCTGAATATAAATAAGGGGGATATAGAAATAGGATTAATAGGTAGATTATTGTATCTACTTTGAAAACAAAAAGAGCAACTACTAGGCTTGAAATATTTTGCATTAACTTGTATTTTTGTATATTGATACAAAGTTGAGATTATTTTTGTTAGAACTAACTGTACATACATTTCTAATCATATGCAAGGCATGGTACATATGTAAGACATTTAATAATGTAATGCAAATATCTAGCCTTTGCAAGTTATTATTACCAACTACTTAGTTATGATAATAAGGACATGTAGGTTAGCAATTAGTCACCTATTACAATCGAACTTGTAATACTGTATGGTATCTTTTCAAGGTCAAACAGATGGATTTTAGATAGATATGTTGTAAACAAGTAATTCAGAGATCTACAAAATATGACATTTAATATGTTTTATTAACGTAGGTTATTTTCTTTTTGACAGTGAGACACATCTGCTCCTGGAAGTTCTAATCTTTTTCATAGAAGATGATGGGAATCAAAAATATTCCACTTTCTTTGTGACAAAGGTTAACCACTGGATTAGAAAGTGTCTTGCCTCAACAGCTGAAAGTATGCTGTACAAATTGAACACACAGGACACAAAAGAAAGTACGGCTGAACTCTGCCAAGACAAGGTAGGACAGCTCTTAGAATATTCTGCTTCACAGAAAAAGTCTATTAGATATGCTAGGCCTATAGGGCTAGATGTGTGCACCAACACTGAAGAAGAATCTTTGGTGACTGTCCAGGCAGCCAGATGTTTCTGTCATTTCTCAAGTTTTTTGAAAATTGCCTGTTTGCACTTCCTGCTTATTCATGTAATATTATTTCCTTCTGGATCTCTGATGGAGTTGAAAACTTTATAGTTATAGTTTTCTTTGTTACCAGATTCAGAAAAAAATTCGTTTAAAAAATGTAAAGTGCATATAATGTTGAGAGAAATGAAAGGAGAGTTGTGGTGATGTAAGTTAATTAGAAAGTGAATTAGTACAACTTTCAGACTCACCACGGTAGGACAGATATGGAGTGCTTTCTCTGAATTTGTCAATTGTTAAGTGACTAGACATTGTTGATGTCCTTATTGGCCTAAAGGCTGTGTTTGTGAACAGATGTCATTTAAATTTGACTTTGTTATAAAATATCTTACTCTCTCCATTTATGGTGATTGAAAGTTTTGCTGGTGTAGTCTGGGGTGGCATCTGTG
This sequence comes from Microtus obscurus, assembly GCA_963919715.1. NCBI lineage: Eukaryota > Metazoa > Chordata > Mammalia > Rodentia > Cricetidae > Microtus > Microtus obscurus. The sequence goes on from CAWTZC010000308.1 coordinate 1,075,478, forward strand.
GGTTTTTTTTTAGAGTTTGCAGCACATCTGTGAGGACCTTCTGGATGTTAGAGTCTCTGTTGAAAAGTCAGGTGTAAATCTGATAGGTCTGCCTTCGTATGTTACCTGAGGTTTTTCCTATGTGGCCATTTTTTTTTCTGGTTATAAAAGGTTATTTACTTAAAAATAATTATTGCTTTATAAATAATACCATTCAAAATTTCCACTTTCTCCCCTCTCCCATTTCCCTCCCGTTCCCCCACTCCTCCTCCTCCCTCTCCCTCCAGTCCTAAGAGAAGACAGGGTACCCCACCCTATGGGAAGTCCAAAGCCCTCCCCACTCCTTCCAAGGACTGACAAGGAGCAAGGAAGTGGTGGGCAGGGAGAAGAATTCCAGGGAACAGTAACCATGGAGGGGAATAGTTCTGCTGGTATGAGGGTAACTCCTCAATTCTGGCTGGTGTCCAAATTTGTCTTTTTTAATATGAATTTTTCTCTTTTTTTCATTTTATTTGTTCCTTGATTATTTTGCTCAATACTTTTTATCATATCTACCCCTTCCCAGATATTCCCAGTTACCCTTATCAATCCTTCCAACTTTTTCTTATTTCTTCTTAAGAAATATCAAGTCCAATTTGTACTGTTCATATATTTCCAAATGCTTGGCCTTTATGACAAGTAGTTTAACCAATTAGGATTGAAGTCTTAAATAAAATGACTCTTGCTATTCCAGAAGTTGTCAATTGCAAATATTCCTTTAGCTAGGATTGATATGCCATACCCACCTCCTATCCATGCTGTAAATTAGTATAGCTTGAACTTGCACTGTTTTTCTCTGTTTTTTAGCTACTATGTGCTCATATGTAAACTGACATTTTGTGATGAGACAACAATGTCTCCTTGTAGTTGTCCACAATCCGTGCCTCCTACAGTTTTCTGTCCACCCTCTTCCACAATAGAAGCTTTGGCATAAGGTGTGGGATACATATATCTAATTTAGGTCTGAATATTTCATAGCCTATAAATCTTTGAACTTTGACATGTCATTGATTTCCATCTACTGCAAAAGGAGGTTTTTCTGATAAGAGATGTAGGATAAAGTAATCTATGAGTATAACTATAAATTATTAGAAATTTGCTTAATAATAAATGTTCATTTAGCAAACAATAGCAATATATACTTCCTTAGGACCCATTATCTACCTAGTCATAGATTCTTGGCAGCCAGCTTTCAATTTTCAAACATAACGTGTTTGTTTACTCTCCTGGTATTCACACTACTCTTGTACCAATGGTCATGTCTTTCCAACCAACTGTTACAGCACACAGGATTTACAACTGGGTAAAACTAATTATTACTTTTCTTTTCTCGTATTGTGCATAGCATCTTTCAGTACTGTGGAAGATATCTAATAGAGACAAAGTCTCCATCTGAATACCAGAATAATTTTCTACGTCCTCTCACTCAAATATATACTATATTGAACAATAGGGACTCCCTGTCAACTGCTAGGGGGTGGGGAGTAACCAATACAGATAATAAGCCTGCAATGATTGTGCATCTATAGAATCTCACTTGTCACCAACTTCTAAAGAGATATTCCCTTTCTGGCATGGGGCTTTTGGTTTCTTACCCCTTAGTAACTATCAGGGGCATTGTTGCTGCCCTGTTATTTAGAATGTTTTTCTGTATGTATGTGTAAATATTTGGGGAAGTTTCTGTGGTATAGATTTCTATATTGGTATTTGTCTTCTTCGGTGTTTGTTATACCTTCCCAAGTTTCCTCCTTGCCGTACACTCAAATTCCCTGCCCCATTTATCCCTGAATACTCCTTTACTTCCCTTTAACATTTCATCCCACCTTATTCTTTCTCTTCTATCTTAAACCTAGTTTTCTATGGCTTCTTACTAATTCCCTGACCTCTATGGGTATTCTAAATGGATCACACATATCAGGAGATTTGAAGCTAACATGCTCAAATAAGGGAAAACATGTAGCATTTGTGTTTCTATATCTGTGTTACCTCACTCAGAATGCTTGTTTCCAGATCCATCCATTTAATTGTGAAGGCAGAAACGATGGGACGCTTAACAGAAAAGGAATCTCACACTAGCTCAGAGCTAAGAAAACAGATAGGTGTTTATTGAGGTGTAGACTTACAAGGTGGGGATGTTCTGCTTGAACGATGGACGAAGATCTGATCCAAAGCAAACCAAACAACCAAAATGGGGCCCAGAGGCAAGCAGAGAGGGGAAGGAAGGGGCCAGACATGCTTCCTTATCAGGGTAAATAGTCCCTGAGGCCACGCCCCAATAGGCGGGTAGGTATTAGCTTCCCACAGCATACCTGTAAAATCCAAAGGCTTTTTTTTTTCCTAAAAAACTAAATACAATTCCATTGTGTAAATATAAAACCTCTTCCATTATCAGTCTAGCTGTTTATAAATAGCTAAGTGGTTTCTATTTTCTAGGTATTGTGAAACCAGCAATGCATGATCATGCATGGACATGCATCTATATAGCAGAATATGGAGTCCTTTGAGTATACGGTTTTAGCTCTATTTCTTGGTCCTGATGAAACTCCAAACTAATTTCCATAGTGGTTATATCATTTTGTGTCCCATCCAGCAGTGAATAAGGGTTTTCTTTTCCCTATATCCATGCCAGTTTTTGACATCATTTTTTTTTTGTGCATCATACCTACTATAATCAAGTTAAGATAAAATAGCAAAGGAGTCTTAATTTTCAGTTCTATGATAGGAAAGGTGGATAATTATAAATGTTTCTCAAAAATTGTATTTTATCTTTTAATAACTCTCTATCTGGCTCTAAGACAAATTTTTAGTTGTTTTCATTGTTCATTATTAGTCTTTTATTTCTTTTTTATTGGGATACACATTTTTGATCCATTATAATTCTAAGAATATATAAATTTTATAATTGTGATTAGTAGATTTTAATTAATATTTTCCTACCACCTGCCTCCTGGCTAGCTTTACATAAAATAATTACATGGAAACTGTATTTATTTAAACACTTCCTGGCCCATTACATCTAGCCTCTTCTTGGCTAACTCTAACATCTTGATTAACCCACTTCTAATAACCTGGATATCACCACATGACTGTGGCTTACCAGGATGAGTCTAACCTATGTCTGTCTCGGAGAGGAGAGCCATGTTGTCTGCCTCACTGCCTTCTTCCCCCTAGCATTCTGTTCTGTCTACTCTGCCCACCTAATTTACTGCCATATTATAAGGCCAAGGCAGTCTCTTTATTTAACCAATGAAAGCAACAGGAATATGTAAGGACCTCCTACAATAACCCAAATAAAGTCTTTGTTCCACACATTGATTTTTGCCATGATGTCTTTCAGCAATAAAAAAATATAGTAGGTCAGTATCCCAAGACTGTCCTCAATCTTGGGATCTAACTGCCTCCACCTCCTGAGTGCTAGGATAAAGGTATGTACTACAACACTAACTAAATGAATAGAACTTAAAAAATGAGACAAATTTGTTGGAGAAAGTAAATTAGTGTGTATGAAAATAAAATTCTAGTGTCAGGATATTATTAAGGAAGCTGATCAGAGAAAGTATCTTCAAGAAAAGAGACTTGAGAGATTTTGTGGAAAAAAGGGTAGAAAACAAAGAGATATGACACTTGTAGAACACAGGTCTGGCAGAGTAATTTGACTTTATTTTTAGTATGTTGAGAATTAAGTTTTCTACTTGCCCAAAAGACTAGGTTTCAATAGCTTCTGAAAGAAGGAGAGTCAGTCTCCTTCAGGGACAAGCTCCCACATAAGTTACTCAGTCCCCAGTGGTCTGTGCCAAACACATGAAAACATTAACAAAGCTAAATTCACTCATCAGGTTAGAAGTAAATGTGTATATGTAAGCAGGAGGTCATATGGGATAAAATGAGACACAAAGGGGAAGGGAGGTAGCAGGCAAGATTTAGAAGCAATCTTTCTGTGTGAAGTTCTCAAAAAGCACATGATATCCAAAAGATCTTAAAAGAATTAGTTGGTCAGGAATACTGAGAAAATAAAATATAAACACTGTATCCAGCTTTGAGGACTAGTTTTCCAAGTGACTAACAGTGTTTTCCCAAAGTTCAAGAAAACACAGGAATGGAATAAATTTTGGAAATTGCTACTGTTGTGATAAAGAGAATTTTTTTTTCTTTTTGGATTAAAGTGATCCACCACAAAAGCAGTGCAATGAATCGGGAAAGTCAGTAAGGAAAACAGTGGTGGTTTGATTATGTTTTGTACTGTTTTACTTTTAGGCTATCGATGACCAGTGTAGTTATAACAAGCCATGAATACTTGATGATGTAACATTCAAGGTCACAAAATAAAGGATTTACATAGACCTAAGCAGTATCATTAAGGTAGAGAGGGGGCTCTTCGGGTAAGGTCAGCACAGATTCAAGGCAAAAATGCTGTTTTTTTTTTTTTTTTTTTTTTTTAAAGAAAGTGTGACTTTTCATTTCAGAGTATTAGTTCTTCAGAGACACAAATTACTGGAGGTCTGTTCATGATCCATTTATAGTTGATCACAAGTCAACAGTGCACAGATATTGCCTGATGACCCTTTCACTCAGGACAGACTAGACAGAGACCAAACACAAATCTGATCTTTAGAAACCAAGTCTATTTTTACAACTGAAAGGAGACCCTTGAAGGGAACATGTGTGTGGTGATACAACTTACCTGGGCTGTTTCTGCACAAAAGACACACATCAAGCAAAGCTTTCTGCCTTCACAGTAGCCCACCAGATGGTCACCAAAGCATTATAGAGCAGACACAAGTCACATGACTTCAATATGACCAATGAGAGCTTCCCAATTGGCTACCAAATCTGATTGGCTCAGTCCCGTATGTGTCACCAATCAGGCCACAGGTCAGGATGCAAAATGTAAATTGGCTTGCTAAGAGACAGTTGGTGCCAGTCCTGGGAGGTTGAAGGCAAAGTTTTCACTTCAAGGACACCAGTGTCAGACAAAGTGCTCACAGACAGTACCTGAGCTGGAATTTGGAGGAGTTTCTGATCTACTCAAACAATACCAGGTACACACTGAGTGGCTGTTGTCTTCCAAGACTGTTTTGCTTTCATGGGACCCAAAATATTCTCCTTGTTTGTAAAAACCAATTTTGAGTAGGGATTAGGATACAGGGTTCATGTTCCTACTGTCTGAGCAATCAGGAGACCAAGCCTGGATTATGAGCTACCTAGGATTTGTATATCAGTCTCTCCTCTAGAGTCTGTGCTGGCATAGACACTGTGGACAGTTCCAGGGAAACTGCTGTCCTACTCTGCTGTATCCTCAGTGTCCTGTCTTGTATTCCCTTGGAATTGACATTTTGAGACTGTCACATCACACATGACAAAGTCATCTTTTTTTGCAACTGTTTTCTGGAAAATGAGTATAGTTCATTATTGGAGCTATGGGCTTTATAACTTGTATCATCTTCATATGTTATATTTGTCAAATTTATATTAGAATTATCTTTCTGTTCCTTAGTAATGAATTCAGCTTAATCATAGGCATGACCTTCTTTATGTGTTGTTGAACTTGATGGAAAATTTGGATTACTTTAAAAAAAATTGTCAAATCTTGGTACATAAAGTATTGGTTTATAATATCTGCTTATATTACATTTAGGGTTATTGTGTCCTATTTATCTATTTTGCTGTGGGATTTATCTGTCCACAAAACCCATATAGAAGTCAGAGGAAGCTTGGTGGAAGTCAGTGCTTTTTTTTATCACGTAGTGTCAAGAGGTAAAACTCATGTCACCGTGTCTGATAGTATGTGCCTGTATGCTATTTAGAACATGTTGGAAAATGTTTTTTTTTCTTCTCCCTTATTGAATATTGTATATTAGTCTTAATTTTTTAAACATCATGTAGAATCCATACATGAATTTATTCATACTAGTGTTTCATTTTTTGACATTTCATAATTAAAAGTCTTTTATACAATGTACTTTAGTCATTTTCCTCATTACTCAATTTCTCCAAGAACCTTCTAATCTCACTTCCTGTATATCATTATGGCCTTCCTCTCTTTCTCTAAAAAGGAAAAATGAAAATATGCAATTAAGACCTGTAAAATACCCACAAAAATTAGCCCAAAATTCAGCCACATTTTTTAATTGAGTTAATTCTGTGATTGCCAATGATTTCAGGGCATGGATCCCACCAACAGGAGTCATTAAGATGACCAGTGAGAATCTATTTGAGACACTGATTCTTCCTATGCCATCAGGAAACAATCATAGATGTGGCCTTGGTTCGGGATTTAACCCAGTTTCCACTTCCTCTTTCAAATGACAGAACCAAATCCCACTTGACCCTTTTTATGCTTCTGTGTACTTCTACAGTCTCTGCAAGCTCATGTGTTCATGGGCTCTTTTGTACCTGGAATACACTACTTCTTATAGAACCCCTCAGACACACATGCTAGACTCTGATGTCAGGTTCTGCTACTATTTCCATTTCCCTAAAACAAAACTTTACACATAAGACTAGGTTTACACACTGTCCTGCAGAATCTCCCACCCTTACAGACACAGCCACCTAATGTATGGTTGGGTGTCAGGTACTTCTCAGAATCTCCTCTTCTATAGACACTAACACAAATACACACATGGGTGGTGATAGATCACATGATGTGTTTTATCCCTAATAATTAAAACACATAAACACACACACACTAGAGTGCATGGATACATGCCTCACTCACACATGCATGAATGCCATAGTATGTATCAGATTCTGTATGTTATCGCCTCACAGACAAAGCTTACATAAACATAAATTGTAATTACGTAAATTATGTAAGTCTTTCTATGTATCTCCTCCCCTATACTGAAAGTCACCTATGGCTAAGTAACAATTCCTCAAGAGTATCATTGAATAAAAAACCAAACCCATGGTATTAAGTCCTGAAAATATACACAGGGATAGGTGCCATGGCCTCTCTGTTTCTCCCTGTCCTACAAAGTCGCACATGTAAGAACTCAATATATCTCTTTTCCTATGCACATTTGGGTGCATAATTTGTCTATTCAGATTTGGCTACTCAGCAGTCCCTGACACCTATCTGTGTACGTGTGTGTATATTTATCTACAGGGCAAGATATGGCTAATTGACTGTCATTCTAATCCATGTATATGTCCATGTGACTTTGCCTATGTAGGGGAAAAAGGTAGGAACTGACAACATGTGCCCATACATCACTGTATATCACATACAATGAAATGTATTAAGACTCTCTTATGCTCAACGTTCAGTGTTAGATAAAAGAACATTCTACACATACATAAATTCTACACATACATAAATACACACGTTGGGACACTCATATATTCACACACAATTACACAATCACACAGGCATGCAGTCATAAACACATAAGAGTAGGTGCCAGGTCCTGCTAAGTATCTATTCCTTTATATCAAGCTCCACACATATGGCTAGCATTCTTGTCTGGCTCGGTTCTAAGATTTCTATAGTGACAGCTGCACATTCACACTCACTCACACACACATATACACTCACATACACTACTAGGCAACATGTTCAAAGGACCCACAGTACTTCAAAAAAATGTCAAAAATCCAAGAAATAAATTCCTATTGTCAAAGGCATCATACATGTCTATGTTTCAGTTTATCCTTAGTAACACCTCAGCTAAAGCAAAGGTACACAAACAAATGCATAGCTAGGGGTTACATTATACTGGGTAGACCCTTTGCTACAGAAAATGGCATACTTATACCCAGAGATGGTGTTAGGTCATCTTAGGTGTCCACAGTTTGTCAACAAACACCGATGAAGACATATACACACACATAAACACACTAGTATATGCTATATCAGTTCCTGACTTTTCCTATCCAGAGCATACACAACATGCACACACATATTGCCAAGGGGAAATCGTTTGTTCCCAGATGCTTAGCTGCAAAATAACCACATAGTAACTGTATTGATTAAAACACTACTTGGCCCATTAGCTATAGCTTCTTATTGGCTAACACTTTTATCTTAATTTAACCCATCTCCATTAATCTGTGCAACATCATGAGGTCATGGACTACCAGCAAAATATCAGCACTCTATCTCCAGTGGTGGCTCCATGATTTCTCCTGACTCTGCCTTTTTACTCCCAGACTTGAGTCCAGTTTTCTCCACCTACCAAAGTTCTGCTCTATCAACAGGCCAAGGCAAGTTCTTTATTCATTAATGGTAATCACAACACACACAAACACATACACACACACACACACACGCTAGTATATGCTATATCAGTTCCTGACATTTTCATACTCAGAGGAACAACCTCACACAAAACCTGGAAAGAAATCAGATTCAGATAGTTATAGCCTACCCTACACAAACATACCCACGAGAGAGAGAAAAAGAGAGAGAGAGAGAGAGAGAAAGAGAGAGAGAGAGAGAGAGAGAGAAGGTAGGGTAGAATCAAAAGTACATGAGACCAGAAGATAGGAAGATAGGTATCAGGTTCAATATGTGTTCCTCCCCCATAGTCACACTATATCCTGGTGCCAGGTTCTGATACATTTCCCATTCCTTACAACCAAAGCCTTACAAAGTCTAGGTGTCATTTTTATACAATGTCTCCCCACCCTTACAATCACAACCCACTATGCGTGGTTTGGTGTGATATACTGCACAAAATCCTCTTCTATCGCCACACCTGAGTAGTGATAGGTCATTTGAGGAATACCCTGCCTAACAAGTAAATTAACCATAAATACACACACACACACACACACACACACAGCACAATTACAACCAAAACATCACTAATATTGGTACTGCATATCTGTGTGTCTGGCTCTTCATGTCAAGTCCTCTCTGTAGGTAAAAATTCACAGAATGTGACTACTATTAGAGTGGCCTGCTAGGTACAATCTCACCCACAACTCACATCTCTACCACACAACTGGATGTGAAAGATTATTAGGTGTCCCTTCTCCTGTAGCCAATGCCTCGTACACAAACATGGCTGTGTCAGGATCACCACATATTTCCTCTCAAGTATCGAAAGCTCCCAAACCCCATGCAGTTTTGTTTCCCCTACTGCTAAATATCCCTCCACTACAGCAAAAGTCCCACTTACACATACAGAACAATTATCCAGCCTTGCTAGGTAGCTCTTCACCTCCATGTTTTTACTGGCATCTGAAGAATGGAAGCTAAGAACAGTATATGTAAAGAACTTTCAGCATTTCTCTTTCTTGATCTGGACTCACTCACCCAACATAAACTTCTCCTAATCCATGATTTTTCCTAGGAAGGTGGCTCACTAACAAAGAGGGTTAATGTGCTGAGCATCTGAAAGTAGGCTTGTGACTTTGCAGTGGAGGACCAGTTAAAGGACAAATTTTCATTTCTAATATGGGAGATCCCAGTCCACTGTGAGAGACTCCACTCCTTCAAGATAGTGCTTAGTTGTATAAGAAAGTTGAGCCATCCCTAAAGAGCAAGGCAGTAGCCAAATTGGCTCTTTTCTGCCTCGACTCTGTTTGAGTTATGACAAAACTTCCCTGAGTGAGAGATTTTGATCAGAACATGTAAGCCAAATAAACTCTTTCTTCCCCACATTGTTATTGTCATGATGTCAATCAGCAAGAGAACACATAGTAGGTCAGTATCCCAAGAGCATCCTCAATCTTAGGATCTTATTGCTGCCACCTCATGAGTGTTGGGATGAAAGCATGTACTACAGCACTAACTAGAAGAATAGAATTTTGAAGATGAGATAGATACCATGGAGGCAATAAATCAGACTCTAGGCAAATAGAATTCTGGTATCAGGATATTATTAAGGAAACTGATCATTGAAAGTATCTACAAGAAGATGAACTTGAGAGACTTTAGAGAAAAGAACTAGTTGCAGGCTGCACAGGAATACTGAGGAAATGTACAAAATGTTTCCAGGTTGAGGACTAGTTCACACAGTGTATGAAGCTGCGAGTTTTAGGGGGCATAGTCGAACTACTCAAGAAAATCCAGGTACAGCCTGATTGAATGCTCTCTTCCAGGTGCATTTTGCTTTTATGGGACCCAAAATGTTATCTCTGTTTGTCAAAACCTCTTTCTAGTGGTGAATAGGCCACTCGACTTTTTTTCTACTACCAGGCTAATCAGGAGCCCATGTCTGGTTTCTGAGCCACCTAGTACTCTGTTCATCACTCTTTTGTCTAGAGTCTGTGTTTGCTGTGAAATACAGGCCTCTTCCCAGAACACTGTGGACCATTCTAGGTTGACTGAAGTCCTCTTCCATGTCCTCAGTGGCCTGTCTTATGTTCCCTAAAAATTTCATTATGGAAGCTATGGGCTTTTTAACTTCTGTCTTCTTCATGTGATTTATTTGTCAAATTTTTGTTAGATATGACTTTCTGTTCTTAAGTAAGGAACTCAGTTTGAACATGAACATGGCCTTCTTCATGCGTTATTGAACTTGCTGGAAAATTTGGATTTCTTTCAATATGGATTGTCATATCTAGGTACCTAAACTGTTGATTTATAGTTTCTGTTTATTATACATTTATGGATATTTTGTTTTATTTATTTTCTTGTGTGTATATTAATCTTTCTGTGTCACAGCACACACACACACATATACGTAAGAGGAAAACTTGTGAGTCAAAGTCAGTGCTGTTTTTTTGAATATGTGAGATTGTGAGATCAAGGGAGGAAAGCTCAAGTCATCATGTCTGTTGTAGGCTCCTGCATGCTGTGTAGAACATGTTGGAAAGGGTCTCTTTCCTTTCTCCTTATTGAATAATTGGATGAATATTAGTGCTTACTCTTTTTAAAAGTCAGGTAGACTCCATACATGAATACATTCATGCTAGTTGTTCATTTTATTGACAGTTCATCATCGAAAATCTTCTATACAATGTACATTTATCATATTTCCCATTACACAATTCCCCCTGAACCTTCCCTTCTTCCCCTCCCATCTAGAGTTATACTAGAGTCATACACTCTTTCTATTAAAAAAATCAAAAGATAAAATAAGCAATTGAGACCTATAAAAAGTTCCCCCCACAAAGTCAAAGAACCCACAGTCTGCCACATTTTTATTGAGTTTATTTTATGTTTGTCAATGTTTCCAGTACATAGTGCTACCAAGAGAAGTGGTTAAGATACATAGTGAGAATCCATTGAAAGAAACTATTTCTTCTTTTGACAGCAGGAAATGATTACACATGTGTCCTTGCTTGGGAATGGAACCCTATTTTCACTTACCTTTTTCAATGAGCGAACACCCATCTGACTTGAACGTGTATATGCTTGTATGCATTGCTGCAGTCTCTGTGGGTTCATGTTCATCAGTGTCCTTGTTTTCTTGGAATCATCTATACCTCTGGCCCTAGGTATCTTTCTGCATCCTCTTCTGACTAGCTCCCTGAAACTTGAGGGAAAGTTTTCACGAAGCCTTCATAAACGGACTGGGTATCACAAAACCTCACACACCCTCTATGTTGTTTGTGAATGTCTGTGTTAATTCCGTCTCCCACAAAAACAGGGTTCACTGTGTGGGTTGTTTGAGACATTGATCTCTTTGTGTAGTAGTCTTTCATCAAAATTAATTTTGTTCACTGTATCCCTGTAGCAGAATAATAGTCACAGGTATTCTCATAGCCCATGACCTATCCACAGAGTTTCTTCTTCATGTGAGCAGTATCAGTAATGGTGTCTATCTCCTGGAGTGGCCTTAAATCCAATCAAAAGTTGCGGATTACTGCCACAGTGCTTGTAGCACTATTTCATCAGTCCAGTTTGCAAGTGGGACCCTGTTGTCCTTAAATTACAGCTGGGTTGTTGATGACTATCTTTCTCCTTCGGCAAAATACTGAGTACACTTCTGTATCATGAATATCAGTCAGTAGGGGTGAAGCTTCATGAATATATGACAGCAATAGTACATGGCAATAAAGTTGCATATTAGCAATAGACTTGGCAGTAGAGGTGAGAACTGGGGCTTTCATAGGGGCCCATTTTCTGCTATGAAAATGATAGAACACAATTTTGTCACTGGATCCCAAATTTTTTCTTGCAATTTTTAAATTGCAATTTAATTGAATATTGAACTATGATTCTCATTATTGATCTGGTTAGGTTTGGTATATTACCCATAATTTGAAATTTGCCGTTTCCTAATAGTCGGATAGGGTAATCATTGATTCTTTTGTTTACTTAAGGTAACATTTTCCTCCTTCTTGATATCTGAGTTCAGAGTTTTAAGTTGATAGCATGTACACAGTCTTATAGAATCATATTATACAGGGTTTTATTGATACGCCTGGGAGGCCTGGCTTTCCTGAGGAGAGATGGTGGTAAAGTAAATCTGGGAAAGAGAGGTGAGAGCATAGGGGTAGAGAGGGAAACTAGGGTCAGAGGGAATATATGAGATAAGAAAAAATATTTTACATGACTATAAAAAAAGAAAGATAAAAGTACTAGTAAACTTGAGGCCTTTGAATTATCAATGTGTTGACATTATTGACTCCTTAACAGCCTTTTTGTTTTCTCTCTATATAGAAAACAGAGAAACCTTGGGACATTGGCTCACACATTTCATGTTAACAGGAAAAATCACACCTGTTACACCTGCCCTTAAAGAACATGGGTACTTGATGGGGAGGGGCAGTATAAAATAATGTAAATTGAATAATCATGTATAAAATTGTTAAAGAATATTAAAGGACGAAAAATTAAAAATTTGAAACAAGTTGAAAAAGGACACATGGTTTAAATTATATCATTGATACCATAGATATCTGAAAAATATTTTATCAGTTAAGTTTGCATGAAAGCAAGTGGCTAACACAGAATGATATTCGACATTAAAGACCACTTTTCAGTATCAAAAAGGATGATATCATCATATTCACCAAAGAATCTCAGAGAAAATATAAAATCTTGTAATTGAAAACTAGACAAATTTGATGGCACAGACTGTTAAAGAATTATTGGTCATGGAAATATTTTTATAAGAAATTTCAATTCTTTCCCTCAGCATAAAGTAGCATTTGTAAATTACAATACATAATTCATACTGTTCGCTCTGGTTTAGTTATATCTCCAGGGATGTTGATCTGCAAGTTACTATTTGTAGTCTATAATTCCTAAGTGACTCTGATCCTATAATTTCCATTGTTCTAGCTAATGGAAAGAAGCAAAATTCTTCCCAAGAATTGTAATGGTTTTGTTTTCACAAAATTATTAATAAATTTTGCCTTCAGAAAAGTTTACAAAATATCTACTTGGCAAAATAAAATCTCTGATTAGTGAATAATAAATATTTTTCCAAATGATTTTTTAGTCATAGTCATTTTATTTTATTGATTTTTATGGATCTCTACATTTTTCTCTGCTCCACTCTCCCCTTCAACCTTCCCCTCAGGTCCAAAGCAAAGAAAACTAGCCTACAAACCATAATCCCAAAGAACTTTGACAACAATGAGGACACTAAGAGACACTGACATAGATCTTATCTACATGGAAAGTAGAAAGTAGAAAAAGACAAGATCTCATGAGTAAATTGAGAACAGTTGTAGCCATTTTTTTTGCTGTAATAGAAACGAATGCGGCTAAAGACTTCAACAGTATTTTCTCCTACTTGATCAGTTTTGGTATGGTTGCATTAAAAAAATAAAAAAACCGAGAAAAAAAAAACGAGGAAAGTCAGTAAGGAAAAGAGTGGTTTGATATAGTTGTGTTCAGTGCTGCTTTAATTTTAGGCTATTAATGACCAGTGTCGGTATAACAAGGCATGAATAGTTGACAATGTAATGTTAGAGTTTATAGAGTAAAGGCATTTACATAGACCAAAACACTGGTCATAAGGAAAGATCTGCATGCACTCAATAGATGGATGCTGGATTTTGAAAAGAGCCTGACTTTTCATTATAGATTATTATTTCTTTGAAGACAAAAATTTCTGGGGTCCTGTTGATCTTGCATTTATGGGTGTTCACAAGACAACAGTGCACAAATATAGCCCGATGATCCTTTCACTAAGGAAAGCGAAGAAAAAGACAGCACAAATCCCACCTTCAGAAACCAAGTCCATTTTCACAACTGAAAGGGGATCCTGCAAAGGAAGAAGTGTGCATGTGATGCTGACCAGCATCGCAACACAAAAGACACAAAAAAAAGCCTTCAGCTCTAATTCTGTTCGCACAGGACTCCACGTGCATCAAAGCATTCTCGTGCAGACACGCATCACATGATTTCAAACTGGCCAATGAGGGTGTCCTGATTGTTTACCCAATTCGATTGGCTCATTTCTGTACATGTAACCAGTCAGGTTACAGATCAGGATGCATAGCACGAGCTGAGTGGCTACGTTAAGAGACAGTTGGTGCTAGTCCCAGAAGACTGAAGGCGGAGCTTTCACTTGGAGGACACCAGTGGCAGAGGCAGTACCTACAGAGAGTGCATGAAGCCACTTTGGAGGAAGACTTTGTGATCTACTCCAACAACATCCGGTACAGCCTGATTGACTGTAGTCTTCCAAGAAGACTTTTGCTTTCATGGGACCCACACTGTTCTCTTTGTTTGTCAAAATAACTTTGGGGTGTGGATTTGGCCACTGGCCCTTGTTCCTACTGGTTGATTAATGAGGATCCCAAGCCTGGATTCTGAGCTACCTAGGACTCTGTTCATCACTGCTGTGTCTAAAGAGTCTGTGCCAGCTGAGACACCCAGGTCCCAAGACCGTGAACTGCCCCCGACTAACCAATGTCCTCTTAGTGGTACTCAGTGGCATGTTTTAGGTTCCCTCAAAACTTACATTTTGAGACTATCACGTCACAAATAACAAAGTCATCTGCATTTGCAGCAGTTTTCTGAAAAATGATTCAATTGAATTATTGGAGCTATAGGCCTTGTAAACTGTATCCTCTTCATATGTTGACTTGTCATCTTTTATGTTATAATTGTCTTTCTGTTCTTCAGTAATGAAATGAGCTTGAGCATGAACATAGCTGGTTTCATGTGCTGTTGAACTTGCAGGAAAATTTCAAGTACTTTTAATATGAATTCTCATGTCTAAGTACACAGACTGTTGGATTATAATTTTTTATTTTACGTTAAGCAATATTTTCTTCTATTTATTTATTTAGATACATGTGGATTTATCTGTGTGTGCCACAACACACTCTTATGGAAGTCAGTGTATTATAACAACATGTTGTTTCAAGGGAGAAAAGCTCAAATCACCTCGTCTTGTAATGGGCTCATGTAGGCTATGTAGAGCATATTGGAAAGTGTCTTTTCCTTCTTCATCATTGAATATTTATATAATTCTGTTTGAAAGTCATGTAGAATCCATACATGAGAACATTCATACCAGTCTTTTATTTTCTTGACATTTTATCATTGAATGTCTTATATGCCATGTATTTTGATCATTTTCCCATTCCCAATTTCCTCCAACACCATCCTATCTTCCCATAACACCTATGGTTATGGTCTTATACATCTTCTATTATATAAAAATCACAAAAACAAAAGAAAAAATAAAATAAAAAATTAAGACCTATAAAATTTACCCCCCAAAGAACAATGAGTCCAAAAGTCTACCACATTTCTATTGAGTTGATTTTGTGTTTGCCATCAATACCAGGGTATGGGTCCTACCAAGAGGAGTGGTTAAGTTATCCAGTGAGAATACATTGGAGGAAACTGGTTCTTCTTGCCATCAGGAAACAAATGCTGATGTTTTCCTGGTCGGGAATGGAACTCTGTTTCCCCTCTTCAGTGTCAGAGCCCCCATATGACTTGAACCTGTATATGCTTGTGCGTATTGCAGCAGTCTCTGTGGGTTCATGTATTCATCAGTTTCATTTTTTTTTTTGGAATCATCTATTACCTGAGGCCCTTATTATCTTTCTTCCACTCTTCTGACTAGCTCTCTGAAACTTGAGGGAAGGTTTTCATGAAGGCTTCCAATTAGGACAGCGTATTATGAAACCTCTCACTCCCTCTCCATTGCTGTGAGCCTCGGGTTTTTGTGTCATCTCCCATAAGAAAGGGCTTCACTGCTGTGGGGTGTTTGAGACATTGATCTATTTGTGTAACAATCTGTCATCAAAAGTAATTTTGTTCACTGTGTTCCTGTAGCTGAATAATAGTAGCAGGTTTTCCTGTAGCCCATGAACTATCCACTCAGTATCCACTCTTGTCCACGTGAGCAATGCCAGTAATGGTGCCCATCTCCTGGAGGGGTATCAAATCCAATCAAAAAGTGACTGGTTACTGCTATTGTACTCATGCCAATAGTGCATCAGTCCATTGTGCTAGTGGGTCACTGTTGTCCTAGGGTTTGGAGCTGCGTGATGCTGATGATTATCCTTCTCCTTCAGTAGAATACAGAGTACTTTTCTGTATCATGAGTTTCAGTCAGAACTGGGGAGGCTTCTAACTGTTGAAGCACCTGCTCTACTACACCATGTCAGCTGACATCCATGAGTGTTGTATTCAGCAATAGAACACAACAGTAACGTTGCATCATAGCAAGAGTTTTGGCAGTAGGTGTGAGTGTCGGGGTTTTCATGAGGCCGACTTTCTGCTATGAAGAACAACCCAGTCATGTCACTGAACTCAAACATTTTCCTTGTGATCTTTTTTCAAAGAATATTGAACTATATACTCATTATTAATCTTCATAGGTTTTTATATGCCATCTTTTGAGTTTTAAGAGGTTCCATATACTTAGAAATTTGTCATTTGCTCCAGTTTCACAATTCATGGGACCATAGGTTTCCAAAATGCTTCCAAATGAAGGATCAGAGCACCAGGGAGTCAGGGACACTGTGGGTATCCAGCCTACAAAATCAATTGTTTGGTACTCATAATGGCTCAAGTCAGGGAGCCTGTGAGACAGGGATCTTTTCTAGATCCTGTGCATGTATGTTGTTTTCCATATGCTTGATGTCACTGTGGGATTCCTAACAGTGAGTGACTGTGGCTGCAAATCCTTAGGCCTAATTATGTTGCCTTTTCCTTCATCTAGGTATCTGAGTTCAGTCTTGATATGATAGTATGTACACAGTTTAATAGAAGAATATTATGGGATGTTTGGTTGATGTCTCTGGGAGGCCTGCTCTGTTCTGTAGGGAGATCAGGGACAGAAACCCTGAGGGAAGAGGCAGGAGAGCCTGGAGCAGGGGAGAGAGTGAAACCTGGGTCAGAGTATAATATATGGGAGAAGAATAAAAACTTCACATTACTGTTAAATAATGGAACGATAATATTATTAGGAAACTTGAGAAATTTGAATGAGAAATGTGTTGACATTATTGACTCCTAAATAGCCTTTTTGTGATATCTCTATATAGAGAATAGAGAAATCTTGGGACATTGGCTCCATTATTATGTTTTCAGAAAACATCACACTTTTTACACCTGCCCTCAAAGTAACATTGTCAGATCTTTAAAAAGGAGAAAAATATAATAAAGTAAATTCAATAATCATGTAGGATATCAAAATTATAGAAAGATTAAAAAATTAAAATCTCAAAAGCAGTTGTAAATGTACAAATAATTTAAAACAAATGAGTGATGCCAAAGATTTCTGAAAAATGTTCTATCAATTATGTTTGCATGAAAGCAAGTGACTAATACAGAATGATATTCCACATTATTTAAAGACCACTTTCCATTATTGTATTGACATGTGTGATATCATTATATTCACCAAACTATCTCAGAGCAAATATACAATTGGCGAACAGTAAAATAGGTAAATTTGATGTCATAGGCTGATAAGGATTTTGTAAGACTCTAGTAATGTAGAATGTTTTTCTTAGAGATGGCATTTCCTTTCTCTCAGCATAGGAGAAGACCTGCAAAATGTGCCTTACAATTCTTTCTCCTCCCTCATTTTTGTTATTTCTGCAGGAATGTTGATTATCTGCTCTCACTTGAACACTTGACTTTCACTAAGAATGTTTGCCAAGTGTATATGATTCCATGATTTCATTGTTTAGATTAAAGAGAACTTAGCAGTGAAAAAAAGACTCAAAATTTTTACTAAAGACTGATTCAGAAATGGTTTGGTTTGCATAGAATTTTTAATTTATTTTCTCTTCAGATATGTTTACAGAATGAATAGGATATCATTTCCATACCAAAATAAAACCCCATGTTAGTTGTCAAAGAAAAAGAATTTCTTCCAAATGGTGTTTTAGAAGTAGCCATATTTACTATAACAAGACCAAAGCTTGACTATCAATTTAAAGTGAACTTTCTCCTCTTTGATCACTTTTGGTAAGGTTGTTTCTGTTTTGCTTGTTCTTTTCAATAATTAAGCATTTATGCCATTGCAATGTTCACTCTGGTCTATTTCCTTAGGTTTAGTTCTCATCTTCAGTACGTTTCTCAGGATTTCCTTAGAGTTTGGCTTATTCTTATTTTCTGTGACCCAGAAGTTCACTGTAAGGTTGTTTGCATCTGTCACGCTTGTCCATGAAGAAACAGAAAGCTAAAAATTTTACCCCTTGACTTACTTCTCATTGTTTTTAATCTGATTTTCTCAGTTGGCGTTGGCATGGAAATTATCAAGAACCTTTCTAGCAAGAGCAGAGAGGAGGAGACCATGCAGCCGGACCTGAATGCCAGCACCTATGAAGAGGAGACCATTACAGATCACTATGTCCTTCTCAATACCCTCGGCAAAGGGGCCTTTGGTGAGGTGAAGCTGGCTTGCCACCTCCTCACAAATATGAAAGTCGCAGTTAAAATCCTTGCGAATGGTGAGGAGAGTGATGATAATAATAGGAAAGAACTCAACTTCATGAAAGAGTTGGACCACCCGTACATAATAAAGCTCTTTCACATCATCAACAGCAAGGACCACACCTATATGGTGTTGGAGTTTGCTGCTCATGGTGATTTAGTCACGCTCATCGAGGAGGGTGGTCCTCTTCAGCAGACACAGGCCCAACACATCTTTGGCCAGATGGTGTGTGCAGTGCACTACTGCCATGATAATGACATTGCCCACAGGGATATCAAACTAGACAACATCCTGCTTGATGGCAAAGGAAACATCAAACTGTGTGACTTTGGCATGGCCGTCAGAGTCAGCTCTGGGCAGATGTGCAAGGGATTCTGTGGCACTGTTGAATACTGTGCTCCAGAGCTATTTAAAGACACAGAGTATGATGCAAGGGCAGTTGACATCTGGAGCATGGCAGTGGTTTTATATGCAATGGTGACAGCGAGGTTCCCATTCAAAGCAAGAACCTATCCAGCCATGAAGGCGGTGATGCGGAATCCCATATACGATATTCCTTACACACTCTCTAAAAACTGTTTGCTTTTGCACCTCATTGTGCACTTGTTCACCATGAACCCTGAGCAGAGGCCCACAATATGTGACATTAGGCAGCACCAGTGGATCAGAGACAGGGAAGAATTGTGGAAAGTCCCATCATCCTCAGAGCCATTCTGTAGCAAACCAAATCCCAGCATTGTGCTGGCTATGTGGGGTATGGGCTACCATCCCAAGGCTATTATTGATTGTCTACGTGAGAAAAAATTTAATAACATCATGGCCACATACCTCATTTTAAACCATGGATCACCTCAGGACCACACTAAATCTATCACTAATTCCTTGCAGGCCTGTGTGGCTGTGTCATCAGCAGATCCTCTCATGTCCCTTCCTCCTAAGAGGAGAGTGAGTGAGCCTGCCCTTCCCACCCTCGCCCTGCTGCCTCAACATCAGGAGCATGATGAGAAGTGTTCAAGCAAGCAGGGGAGCAGAAGCCTGAGCATGCCTGCCACCTTGTGCTGCGTGCTGGAGAAAGAAAATCCTCCCCACCCAAAACCCACAAGTCCTTCTGAGATTACTCCTCTCCTGAGCAGAAGTTTGGCAGTAGGTAGCGTGGTTTGCAATGAGTTGTCCTCAAAATGCCCAATCTCTGAGTGCATTTCTTCTGCACAGTGTTTGTCCTGTGAGAAACCCCAGGAAGTGAGCACCCCAAAGAATAGCTCAGATGCTCAGAGTACACCCTCTGTAAGAAAGGAACGGGAGACACCTCAGGGTATGAGCACTATTGAAACCCTTGGAACTCAGAGATCTTCTCTTCAGACATCATCCAAGAACAACTTAAAGGGTGTCCTTCCTGGAGATGTCAGTGCAGCCTCTGCCAGCAGTCTGTCCAAAGGCTGGAAGAGGGTTAAGAAAAGAATTGGGAACTGGATGAGATTTCTGTGCTGCTGTCTGCCACTCTCAGGAAAAAGCCATGTTTCTCCGAAGGAAGAGGCACCACTGGAAGGAGAGAGCAGTGCAGGTGCACACACACAGCTAAATGGGGTGCCCAAGATGCACGTCATTGTTTATTAATCTACATGGTTTCTAATGTCCTTTGAGACCATCGTATGATAGTTAGGGTAGGTAAATTAGGACATCTTATTTCAAAAGGAATGCTCCAAAACCCCACCACAACCCTTACCCTGAAATGTTTAAGCTAAAGTAGACAATAGTGTATGAGAAGTAGAGGCTTTAGTGGCAGTCAGAAGTAGTGTTATCTAAAGGAAGAAAGAATTGTAGAGCATCAGAGGCTTTGAGGGAAGAAAACTAAAAAGACCACGAAGAGTATAAGAAGAAGAGACAACGGAAAACAGATGATCCAGTAGGATATAAGAATCAAGAGCCTGAAGAATATATTTCACAGTTCTTTAGACTGTGCCTTCCATAGGTCATTATCATCTTATGTACTGAGTTATTGTAGAAGATGAGGTTCCAGTTCTATTGACTGAGATAGCCAAATTGTGAGCAAATTGAGAGCCATGCAGGAAGTCCAGATGACAGAGTGTCATGTACTCCAACAGAGAAGTCCAGCACCTACCACAGGCTTTTCCGCAGACAACCATTATTAACAGGAGGTATGTCCAATGGCTGGCCTTCAATAGCATCATTCTCCGAGAGCAGCCCTGTGCCAAAATTCTCCCCAAAGATACTCTTGAGTTAGAAGTCCCAATGTGCTGGTCTTCCATGACTTACAATATCAATACTAATTCATCTGTCTTTCCCTTCAAGGTCAAGGCCAAGAGAGATTTTTTTTTTTCCACACTGGACAGAAGTGAGTCTCCTCCTTCCTCCCTTCCCCTCCCTATGTTGTGTTTGCAGGCTGCCTGTATCCATTTCCCTCTTTTCACGGGAGACACACCCACTGCATGCTGGTTCAGTCTAGCTGTTAGTGAAGGGGCCATGACTTATGGGGTGCTTGTCAGAACCATCTTTGTCTCCTAACAGGAAAGTGACAGCAAGCAGGCTGGAAATGGTTACCACTATAGAAGGAATTCTGGAATGTTGCTCCAGTTTGCAAGGTGAGTATTGCTTGATTGTCCTGATCCTGGGGAGCAGTGAACACACAACTCAGTCTGCAGTCTTGGAACTCCTTTTTGGTTAGATCCCACATCACGAGGCAGAGGGTCAGACCTAGACAGAATCTCGTGACTGTAGATGAGAAGCATTCTGCTAGGATCCTCTTGTGAAAGTTGCATTGGTGTTGTCATGGACACCCTCTTTGCAGAACCAATGATGTAATAAGAGTGGCCACTCAGAAGGGACTGAATACCAGGGCTTATCTGTGGGTCTCATGGCTGAAGGCAGCACCGAGAACACTGATTTTCATCCTGTTGTATTAGAGAGATATCTGTGATGTGTTTTATCCTTGACACTGATCCACAGAAAGATAAGCAGGAGGCTGCCAGAGTCAACCGTTTTCAACTCCAGGGACGTGGTCATTAAGCTCAAGATGCAGAGGAGAAAAGGTAAGGGGACACACAGCAGAGTCGTGGATTCAGAGTGATCTTGATATAAACTGTGGCAAGTAGCTCATCTTTACCCTCTGCCCCTAGCTGTTATGGAGGAACAATCTGTGTATAACGGGTGAACATCATCTTACCCCTGTATGGAAGAACAATCACTGCATCTGGCAAGATGCTTAGTCTGTACCGGGTTGAAGAACCATGAGAACAAGAGTACACACCATCTTGCAAGGAAAACCAGACTGGAGTGAAAGGCCTTCTTGTTTATGTGGCCATACCTGCTCTGTATCAGTGGGTGATTACTAAGGCAAGTATTATTTGTGATATACTTTACTGAATGCAGTGTATGGGAAAGGAGACTTGGGTACTGTAGGCAGGTCAGTGAAACCCAGGAGATACAACCAATGAGAATCATGGGGTCCAGACTGACATGACAGACTCTCTACAAAGGCTAATCTCAGAATGATCAGTTGTGATGTTTATTTTGACATTTGCCTTTGGACTAATGAGGACTCTCCCTGATACTAAAGCAAGTATCTATCTTTAGCTTTTTATCTGAGACAACAAAAGTCAGGTGAGTTCTAGACTCCCACTTCCATCACTTCCCATTTTTACCACCTCCCTGTTGGATGAAGCAGGGGCAGGGTCGATTATTACCAGCTACTTGAAGGAGGAACTCCACACACTTCATCCCAAAGCTGCCCACAGGTGTCCTCCTCACAGAGCACAAGACTGAGTCCTTAGATGCTCTTCTGGACATAACATATTTGGTTGGCAAATGATTAGGTATACCCACCGGCCACTTGACACAGCCGTGATGAGCAGTTTGGTACAGGTGGGTCACTTGGAGTTCCCCAAGTCAACTCCAGATGTCTTATTGGTCACCTTTCTCTCCTATTATCTGCAGGTTCCTTGGGACATCATCTTTAGTGGAAGCTCATTTTCACCAAGTATGTATCCTGTCTAATGTAGACAAGAGGAGTGAGATGAGGCGCAGGAAGCAGAGCGCCTATGTTTAGACAAGCTGGTGGGAAAATGCTTTTCCTCCTTTGTTCCCAGAGCCTGATTCCTGAAGAGTGGCAGGGCTGTAATGCAGGAATTATTCCCTGCCTTCTGCTGTCCCTGACGCACCTTAATGACATTGTCCTGGGGAAGGTCACCTTGGATGACACTGAGCATTATATCTGCCTCTTTAGTCCCTGAACTTCATAAAGTAAACCTGCCATTATCTGCGAAGACCACAGATCTTGTGCCCGTGAATGTGGAACTCTCAGCCAGTTTTCTCATTGATCTGCAATATTCCGTCTCTTGTAGGTGCCTGGCCACATCCTGAATCGTGTCCCCAAAGGATTCCTAACCTGAGGACTTGCACACTCAACACTGGTCATCTCTGAGTTCAGAAAAACTCAGAAGTTCTACACAGCTTCAGGAGGACATTCTGTGCAGGGCAGTGAGATGGCTCATGTTCCAGCATCCAGCTTCAGAACCTGCTCCAATTCTCATCAAGAACTGAGGATAACAGAAGGATCCTCTAGGAAAGCCGTACAATGTATGTTACCTTTAAATCTCCAGCATAGATTCCTGCTGTGTGTTTTTGGATAGTGTAAAAATGTCACCTATGCCTCTCTTTTCTCAGAGATGACCCTGGAAAACTACCTGAGCAGATAAAGAACGTGCCACTACAGAGCTTTGGGACACGCGAGTTCAAGTGTGCACAGCCTCTAAACTGGAGTTCCTGAAAAGGCCAGTGTCCTTGGACCTTCTCTGTCAGGCCGCCAGTCACATGATGATGGTGCACTTGATGTCAGTCACTTATACTGAGAAAATACACAAACAACAAATACCAAATTACCAAAGTAGATTTCCTGCTGAATTTACACCAGTTGGCAAAAAGAACATTTATTTTTTTATCCAAAGAAATATAAACACTCAGAGACCCCTGTTTCTCCACTCTTGTCACTGTTGTTAAGCTGACAGATCTTTTCTCAGATTGACTCGAAATTGAAAATCTCGTCCCCAAGCACCAAAACATCCAAACTGGGTCTAATCCTAAAAGTGCTGGCAGAGGACAGGAGCGACTCATCCAGACCCTGCACTTCTGGTTCCAGCCCGTCACCACAAAGTCTCAGAGATCCACAGAGTTGGACAAAGAAGAAACAGAGATGGAAAAATGGATTCAAACACAAATCCCAGCAAGAGACTCACCTACATCGCATCAGCTGATTTTATCAGGCCACCATTTGAAATCAAGGCAGAGAAAATGATCTGTCCACAAAAGTCTGCAAGTATGCAAAGGCGAACAATAAGGAACCCATTAGAAAACTGAACACAAATTCAATTACTACAGCTGACCCCCATGCAAACACTACAAAATTCACATAAGAGATGCGGAAGAGATCTACATAGGTTCCATCCTCTTAAGGAAGAAGACAGAGACAGCACAGAAGATGAACTCTGGCCACACGAGCTTTAATGACATTGGCCAAGAAATTACAAAAGCTGAAGCATGGCTGAGGGAGACTGTATCGTAGGACATCTAGAGAAAGCCGGACACTGTTGTCACAGCCCAGCAGACAACAAATAACTGTTCTAAGACAAGATGATGGTTCAGTGCTATGCAGCAGGAAGGAGTGTCCAGGCTGACAACCAGCTGTGTTCTCCTCACCACTCTTACACCCATGGGACCCTCAGCGTTACTGCATGAAGATATGGTAAAGAAGCAGAATGAAGACTCTCCAATGCTGAGGGCTCATTTCCCCCTCTGACAGTCAACTATCCTCTTGACTCTAAACACCCCGGCCCAGGAGAAGAGGGATGCTGAGCATAGCACAGATGTAAGACTTGTTTGAGCTCATGAGTCTCCATGCTGCTGCTGGAGGCCAGAGAGCCTAGCGCTGCACACTCCCCAGCACTGCTGCACTGTCAGTGCTAGATGTCAACCCATGCAGACCACACCACCCTTGCTGCCTCACAATAATACATGGAGCCAGGCTGTGCTGACACCCCACATATATCCCTAAACAGCTAGGTGTCAGACCCTGATGGACATTTGCAGCCACAATCCACATATCCATTTAAATAGCAGCCCTTACCTGACATTTTTCTTACCCGTACACTCACATATTGTCACCCATATACATTACTATGGCAGTTCAGGATGTTCCTTTCCCAACAACTCCCACTCCAGTAGTAGTAAAGATCCTACACAAATGTCCCCTCCCATCTGCTGTGCTAAACAGCATTGCTAGTAATGGACACCGCTTGACATTGCCTGCCTGCCACCATCTCTGTGCATTGGACGGTATTAGAACCAGCTTAATACCAGCTCTCAAACTGCCCTATGTGATTTCATTCATATCTGGCCTTGCAGGACCCCAACCATGAAGCCCTAAACATACTGTATATCAAATTCAACTAGAACATGCTCCCACCACACCTTCCAATCAGTTTTTAGTGCTACTAGACAAAAAGTGTACCCCCTTGTCACTTGGACAGAGAGTTTCCTGCATAGTTTTCACGTAGCATGAAGGTGATGATAACTTCCAGTTCATTGTGGACTACAGGGGAGTTTAGTTTGCAGCAGTGAAGTGGGGGGGTGGATGGTTAGGAGTTCTTCAGGGACGGAAATCAAGCAGCACATTTTGAACATGGACTACAGAGAAGGCACATAAACAGGCTTGATATATAGCAGTGTGTGAAGGAGATGTAGACCAACAGGGCCTGATACCTAGAAATTCAAGTGTATTCCATTCTCCCTTGCAAAATCCACACACAATTCTAGGTTTGTGTCAGCGGTAAGCTTCTGCTAACTGCAATGCTATATATACTAATTTGTGAATCCCTGCTGCACACCACCATGCTTCCCAACACACACTGCTCAGTATGAGCCCAAGGGGATCATTGCCCACACCTGACAACAGTCAGCATACAGCAAGATCAGGCCAAGCTGTGTCTCTTGTTTTCAGGAACTTTTGTTCCTACATCCTCTTCTGTCTTTCTCTCTGTCTCTGTGTCTCTGTCTCTCTCTGTCTCTGTGTCTTGTCTGTCTCTGTGTCTCTCTCTTTTTCTCTCCCGCATTTGTTTGTGTGTCTAATTTGGATATTCAGGAGTAGGGACCCAGCCGGCCCTTAATCTATTTGTCTGTGTGTGGATTTGGCTATAGGGGAGGCTATAACTAGCTGAATCTGGTATCTATCCATGTATACAAAAGGCTTTGCCTATGGAGGGGAAAGTGACAGGAGCTGAGAGCATGTCTGTCCACATCACTGCACTTACACGGACATTTTAATGTGTGTTAAGATTCCCCTGTGCCAACATTCTTACTAGGTAAAAGAACATACTACACACACAAACACAAAAAACATGCAAAATACGATATGCTGTGATCAGTTCCTGCCTTTCTTTGCCTCTAAAGTCAAAGCTTCACACACACATACATGGACACAGATCAGATTAAGTTAGTTATATTCTCGGCTATATCCAAATCCAACACCCACACAAAGAGATTCAGGACCTGTTGTGTTCCCAATTCTGAAAAGCCAAGTTACACACACAAAAGCATGTCGGTGAGAGAGAAAAAGAGGGGTGGGAGAGAAGAGGGGAGAGGAGGACAGCGGATGGGAGGGGAGGAGAGGAGAGGGGAAGAGAGGGTTGGAGAGGAGAGTGGAGGGGAGGAGAGAGAGTGTGGAGGGGAAGGAGAAGAGAGGGCAGGGAAGGGGAAGGGAAGAGAGGGGATAAAAATGGAAGAAAAGTGGAGAAGAGGGAGGAAAGTAAAAAGGAGAGGGGAGGAGAGAAGAGGGGAGGAGAGGGAAGGACAGGAGTGGAGAGGAAAGGGGAGGAGAAGGGAAGAGAGGGGAGTAGAGGAGAAGAGAGATGAAGGGAGGAGAAAGGGGGAAATGTGAGTAGAGGAGAGGGGAGGAGAGAAAGGTGAGGGAAGGAGAGGGAGAAGATTGGAGGAAAGGGGAGGGTAGGAGAGGTGAGGAAAGGAGAGGGAAGGAGAGGAGAAGAGAGGGTTGATGGAGAAGAAGAGAAGAGATGGGAGTGAAAGAGATGGGAGGAGAAGAGAGGAGAGATGAGGGGAATAGAGGGGAAGGGAGGGGAGGGGAGGAAAGGAGAGAGGAGGAAAAGAGAGGGAAGGAGAGGGGAGGTGAGGAGCAGGTAGTAGTGAAGAGGATAGATGGAGAAGAGAGGGCAGGGAATGAGAGGGGAAGAGATGGAGGAGAGAGGAAGGGAGGAGAGGAAAGGGGAGGGCAGAAGAGTAGAGAAGGGGGAGGAGAGGAGGGAAACCAAAACCTTCGAACAAGAGAAATGATCTTGGTGTCAGGTACAGTAGGTATGCCCTCACCCATAGTCAAGCCCCACAGACACATGGCAAATCCTGATTACAGGTTCTACTACATTTACCATTTCCTTACAACTAATGTCTTCTACAAGGGCTAAGTGTTATCCCATGAAAGATCTGCCAACTCGTATGTCCACCACCACCCAATACATGATTTGGAATAAGATACTTCTCATAATCCCCTATTCTATAGCCACTGACACAGTAGACACATGGGTGGTGATAGGCAATGTGAGGAATTTACTACATAAAAACTAAAGCACACATCAACACAATACATGCACCACAGACACACATACACATACACACAGAGACAGACACTTGTTATGCATGCAAGCACACACACACATGCATGTAAACACCAGTACATATCAGATTCTTCATGTTAACCCCTCACAGAAAAATCTTGCATACACATCAATCTTACATAATTTAGTATGCTCTCTCTCTCTTTCTCTTCTCTCTCTCCCTCCCTCCCCCTCACTCACTCTCTCTCTATTCCACATATACACACAAACAAACACATACACACACACACACACAAAGTTGCATTCATGCATGCAAACACACATACATGAATACACCAATTCATATCAAGTACTTCATGTTATCCCCTCACAGAGAAATCTTGCATACACATAAATCTTACATAAATTGGTAAGTGGCTATTCCTTCTAAGTATCTCCTGCCCTACACTGAATGTCAGCTATGGCTGAATATAAGTTCCTGATAAGTACTCTCAAAACTAAAACCAAACTGAGGGTTAAAGCTGTGAGAATAAAGATAAACACTGGGCTAGATGTCATGGCCTTTATTTCTTCCTGCCATACACTTAAAGCCCCACATAGAGGAACTAAATCTCTTTCTCAATCTCTCTGTCTCTGTCTGTCTCTGTCTCGTCTCTCTCTGTCTCTGTCTCTCTCCTCTCTCTCTCTCCTGAATGTGTTTATGTGGGTAATTTGAATATTCAGGATTGGGGACCCAGCCAGCCCTTAATCTATTTGTCTGTGTTTGTATTAGGCTATAGTGGAGGCTATAACTAGCTGAATCTGTTATCTATCCATGTATATTTATATATAAGGCTTTGCCTATGGAGGGGAAAATAGCAGGAACTGACAGCATGTCCTTCCACATCACTGGACTTACATGGACATTTTAATGTGTTAAGATTCTCATGTGCCAACAAAGCTTACTAGGTAAAAGAACATACTACACTCAGAAACACATACAAAAGATGATGTTATCTGACAGTTCCTGCCTTTTTTGCCTCTAAAGGCAAAGCTTCACACACACATACATGGACAAAGATCAGATTAAGTTAGTTATATCCTCTGCTACATCCAAACCCAACACACATGCAAAGAGATTCAGGACCTGTTGTATTCCCAATTCTGAAGAGCCAAGTTACACACACAAACACATGTTAGAGAGAGAGAGAGAGAGAGAGAGAGAGAGGTGGGAGAGGAGAGGAGTGGAGAGGGGAGGAGAGGGGTGGGAGGAGAGGAGAAGAGAAGGGAGAGGAGAAGGGAAGAGAGGAGAGCAGAGGACAGGAGAGAAGAGAAGAGGAAAGGAGAGGGGACTGGAGGAGAGGAGAAAAGAGAAGAGAGGAAGAGATGGTATGAGAAGATAGGGGAGCTGAGGAGAAGGGAGGAAAGGATGGGGGAGGAGAGGAAAGTGGAATGGAGGGGAGAAAAGTGGAGAAGAAAGAAGAGGGGAGGGGAGGAGAGGGTAGATGTAGAAAAGGAGAGGAGAGGGGCTGAGAGAGGGAAAAGGAGAGGGGAGAAGAAGGGGGAGATATGAGTGGAGGAGAGGGGAGGAGTTGAAAGGAGAGGGGTGGGGACAAGAGAAGAGGGGAGGAGAGTTCAGGGAAGGGGAAGAGAAAGGAGAGGGGAATAGAAGGGAAGAGAGGAGTGGAGGAGAGGAGAGGGGAGTAGAAAGGAGGGGAAAGAAGGGGGAGGGGGGAGGATAAAAGAGGAGAGAAGGAAACAAAAGAACCTTGAAACAATAGAAAAAAATCTTAGTGTCAGACCCTGTAGGTAAGCCCTCACCCATAGTCAAGGCCCCCCAGACATACACTAAATCCTAATGTCAGGTTCTGCAACATTTACCATTTCCTTAAAACTAAAGTCTTCCATGCAGGCTAAGTGTCATGCCGTACAAGATCTGCCAACTTGTATGTCCACCACCACCCAATACATGGTTTGGAACAAGATAATTCTCAGAATCCCCTCTTCTATAGCCACTGACACAGTAGACAAATGGGTGGTGATAGGTAATTGAGGTTTTTTTTTTTCCTATGTAACAACTAAAGTACACATCACCACAATAGATGCACCACAGATGTGCGCACACAACACACACACACACACACACACACACACACACACAGAAACAGAGGCACTTGCATGCATTTACCAGTATATCAGATTCTTCATGTTAACCCCTTACACAGAAATCTTGTATACACATTAATCTTACATAGTTTAGTATTCTCTCTTTCTCTCTCTCTCTCTCTCTCTGTCTCTGTCTCTCTCTCACACACACACACACATAAACACAGACACTTCCATGCATATAAATACACATACATGAATACACCAGTCCGTATCAAGCACTTCATGATATCCCCTCACAGAAGAAATCTTACACACACATAAGTCTTACAGAAATGGGTAAGTGGCTATTCTAAGTATCTCCTACCCTACACTGAAAGTCAGCTATGGCTGAATATTAGTTCCTGAAAAGTGCACTCGAAAATACAACCAAGCAGAGGGTATAAAGCTGTAAGAATAAACACAGGGCTATATGCCATGGCCTCTTTGCTTCTTCCTGCCATACATCCAAAGCCCCACTATTGGAAATCAATCTCTCTGTCTCTGTCTCTGTCTCTCTCTCTCTCTCTCTCTCTCGACACAACACACACACATACACACACACAGAAACACATACAGGCATAGACATCCACAGAGATCTCATTATCTCCTCCTATGAGGTACTACTTCTCATAAAGACAAATCACACACATAACTTGGAATCAAGACCAGCTAGGTTTTCCCTGCCTGCCTTACATAGAAGCGTCTTACACACTTCAGTTGTCTAATCCTGTTAGGTACACTTTTCTTATAGTGAAAATTCAACATACACATACAAGTCTCTGTATCTAGTCCTAGGACATAACCGTTCCCTACAACCAAAGTCATACCTGATCACAACTAGGTGTTCCACCCTGCTCCATATCTCCATATTCATACAAGGCACATGTCTGGTATCTATTGTCTTACAGGTAAATCTCCACCTACACACACACATGGTTGGATAGCAGGTCCTGCATGGTTCACCCTCTCCTACATCCAGGTGACAGGTGCCCCCATGCATCACTTTACTTATAAAAAAAGCTTATCATATGGAGATGCGTTCAGGTCCAGCTAGTGTCAGGCTAGCTACAGTACAATGCACATACATGAGCACACACACACACAGAGCATGCACATATAAGGTGTCTGATTTTGCAAATAGTCCTCCCATATAGCAGTACACTAGATATACATACATATAAACAAAGACATACACACATATAGACACAAGCATACATACATCCACACAGATGGATATGTGTCAGGGTATAATAGGTATCCCATTCCTTACAGCTAACGACCCACACTCAGGCTTATGTTTTCAGTCCTGCTAGCTTCCCCTATATCAATATCCCAAACCAAAGACAAAATTCTTAATACTTCACTTTCTCTCTCTCTCACACACATGCACACATACATGCACACACACACACACACACACACACACACACACACACACGTACGACAAGTCTAGGATTCATAGGCAAAAAATCACAAATATCTGCATGTCTATGTGTCTGGCTCTTTGTATCGATCGATTCATCCCTGCATGTAAAGCTGCCTAAAATGTGGCTACTTGTAATCTCTACTGGATTCAAACTCACCCATAACTCCTACCTCAGCCCACAGCTTGATGAGAATTTTCAAATGTATCTTCCAAACTAACCAAAGTCCCACCAAGGTGTTGAGATGCTGGTCTCCCTGTGCTCCCACTCCTGTGCCACAGCCTGTTAAAAAAAAAAAACATGGGTGTAATGGACTGAGCTCCCAAGGTTACAATGAGGAGCAGACGGAGAGAGAACATGAGCAAGGAAGTCAAAACCGCAAGGGATGTGCCCACCCACTGAGATGGTGGGACAGATCTATTGGGAGCTCACCAAGGCCTGCTGGACTAGGACTGAAAAAGCATGGGATAAAACCGGACTCTCTGAATATGGTGGACAATGAGGGCTGCTG
Organism: Microtus obscurus; assembly: GCA_963919715.1. Classification (NCBI taxonomy): domain Eukaryota; kingdom Metazoa; phylum Chordata; class Mammalia; order Rodentia; family Cricetidae; genus Microtus; species Microtus obscurus. Next base: position 1,106,955 of record CAWTZC010000308.1, read on the forward strand.
AGAAGCCAAGGACAATGGCACTGGGTTTTGCTCCTACTGCATGTACTGGCTTTGTGGGAGCCTAGCCTGTTTGGATGTTCACCTTCCTAGACCTGGATAGAGGGGGGAGGAACTTGGACTGCCCACAGGGCAGGGAACCCTGACTGCTCTTTGGACTGGAGAGGGAGGGGGAAGGAAGGGGGTGTGGGGGTGTGGGGGGGAGGGGGAGGGGAATGGGGTGTGGGGACTGGGGGAGGGGGAGGGAAAAGGGAGGCGGGAGGAGGCAGAAATTTTTAATTAAAAATATAAAATAAGTGCTTCTAAAAAAAAACATGGCTGTGTTAACAACTACCACATATATCCACCCACACATCCAAAGCCCTACAAATACATACATAGTTTGGTTTCAGCTCCTACTAAATATCCCTACCACTATAGCAAAATCTTACTTACACACATAGATCAAATTATACAGCCACCCCAGCTAGCTTCTCCCGTCTCTTCCTCAATGTTTAATACTCACAACTGAAGAATAGAAGCTAAGAACAGTCAATGCAAAGAACTTTCAGCATTTGTCTCTCTGGATCTGGACTCACTCATTATAATCTATTCCCAGTCTATGCAATTTCCTAGGAAGATGGCTCACTAACGAAAACGTCACTGTGTTGAGAATCTGAAAGTAGGCTTGCAAATTTGAAGTTGGTGACCAGTCACAGGACTCTTTTTCTTGTTGAATCATGTGGGAAACTCCAACACCCTGGGTGACTGAACCCCTTCATATTGGTCTGAAGTAGTATAAGTCAACTGAGCAATCCATGAAGAGCAAGACAATAGCCAGATTTGTCTGTTTTCTGCCTCAGCTCCTGCTTGAGTTCATGCCCAAACTTCCCAAAGTGACAGACGTTGATCAGAACATATAAATTCTTTCTTCCCCATATTGTTTTTGTCATGATGTCTATCAGCAATAGAAAACACAGTAGGTTTTCCCAAGAGCATCCTCAATCTTAGGATCTTATTGCTGCCACCTCCTGAGTGCTAGGATAAAGGTATATACCACAACTCTACGTGAATAGCATGTTCATGCTCAAGATCAGTTATTTACTGAGGAAGTGAAGTGTATTTCCAATATAAGAGTTGACAAATAAAACATATGAAAAGAATACAGGTTAAACAAGCCATAGCTCTATAATGAAATTTAATTATTTTCTAGAAAACAGCTACCAGTGATCTTATTATGTGTGACTTGCCAGTCTCAAAATGTAAATTTTGAGGGAACATTAAGACAGGACACTGAGGACATGAAATTGGAGGATAACAGTCTTCCTGGGATGTCCCACAGTATTCTGGCCAAGGGCTTAGTTATCATAACCAGCACAGAATCTTCAGACAAGAGTGGTGAACAGAGTCCCAGGTGGATATGTATATAAGCTTGGACTCCTGATTCCTCAGGTAGTAGGAAGATGTGCAGGTTGCCTTGTCCACTCCAAAGTGGTTTTGAAAACAAAGAGAGAATTTGGGGTTCATTGAAGGCAAAATAGTCTAGGAAGAGAGCAACCAATCAGGCTATACCTGGTGTTGCTTGAATAGATCAGAAACACGTCCCCCAAATTTACAGCTTCATGCATTGTCTTTGTGCACTGTCTGTGCCACTAGTGTCCTTGTAGTGAACGCACTGTCTCCAACATCACAGGACAAACACTATCTCTTAATAAACTGCCTTCAATGTGTATCCTGATCTATGGCCTGATTCTTGACATAAACGGAATTGAGTCAATCAGGTTGGATATCCAATTGGGAAGCCCTCATTGGTAAGGTTGAAGTCATGTGATTTGTGTCTATTCCCTAATTCTTTGGCTCTTACCTAGACTGCAAATGGGATCCTGTGAGAAGAGGGTTAATGCAGAAGTCTTTGCTTGTTTGTGACTTTTCTGCAGAGACATGTCACATAGGCCATATCAAACCATACTTCTTCCCTTCCAGTGTCTCCTTTCAGCTGTGATAAAAGACTTGATTTCTAAAGGTTGGATTTGTGTTTGATCTGTTTCTAGTCTGTCCTGAGTGAATGGGCTTTAGGCAATATCTCTGCACTGTTGACTTGGGAATCACCCATAAATGGGCCATCAACAGTCCCTCAGAATTACCATCGTTCAAGAAATAATATTCTGAAATCAAAAATAAAGGCTATCTTAAAAATCCAGCATCATTGCTCCGAATATCTGCTGACCTTAGAGAGATGGCCCCTCTCTTCCTGAATGTCAGTATTGGGTCTACCTAAAAACTTTTACTTTATAAACTTGAAAGGTACATCATCAACTAGTCATGGCTTATTATAACTACACTGGTCATCAATAGCCTAAAATTAAAACAAAACAAAATTAAACCCATCAAACCACTATTTTCCTCACTGACATTCCTCATTCCTTGCACTACTTTTGTGATGGGTCATTTTAATCTAAAAATATATTTCTCTCAGTTGTAGTGAGTTCCAAAATTTATCCCATTAGTGTATTTTCTTGAACTTTGAAAAACATTGTCAATCACTTGGAGAAGAGTCCTCAAATTTCTGGATGCAATTTTTCTATTTCCTCAGTATTCCTACCAACCTGCAACCAGTTCTTTTATGACCTGTTAGACTTCATGTGTTTTTGAGAAGGACACACATAGAGACTTCATCTAAATCTCTCCTGCCATTTACTTCCTTTTCTTTGTACCTCAAGTTATCCCATATATCCCTGCCTAAAATATTCTTACATGAGTTCCATGCAGGCATATGTATGGTTTTCTGCAATATATAAACACATTCATTTCTAAACTATTGAGTCCATATAGCTTTGTTTTATGCACCTATATGTCTAGGGACTGAATGAACATGTCACAGCTTATCTCTGGAGGAAACTTGTTTACTCTCTCTCAGTAAGGATTGACACCTAGCCTTGACGGCAAAGAAAAAAAATTGTCTTCTTCATATATGAAAAATAAAGTCAAATTCATCCCCTAGGCCTCTGTTTTTCAAGTGCCATATTTCTGGTTTTCGATACCACTTCTCCAAAATCTCTCACTTTCTTCTTCTTGAAAATACATTCTCTGATCTGCTTCCTTAATTAATATTCTGATTACTGAATTCTGTTTGTTTAGAGACTGATTTGCTTTCTCCAAGACATCTCATCTTTTTTTTTGTTTGTTTGTTGGTTTTTTGTTTTGTTTTGTTTTGTTTTTCGAGACAGGGTTTCTCTGTGGCTTTGGAGCCTGTCCTGGAACTAGCTCTGTAGTCCAGGCTGGTCTCAAACTCACAGAGATCCGCCTGCCTCTGCCTCCCGAGTTCTGGGATTAAAGGCATGCGCCACCATTGTCTGGCCAACATCTCATCTTTGAAATGCTATTCACGTAGAGTTGTGGTATATACCTTTATCCTAGCACTCAGGAGGTGGCAGCAATAAGATCCTAAGATTGAGGATGCTCTTGGGAAAACCTACTATGTTTTCTATTGCTGATAGACATCATGACAAAAACAATATGGGGAAGAAAGAATTTATATGTTCTGATCAACGTCTGTCACTTTGGGAAGTTTGGGCATGAACTCAAGCAGGAGCTGAGGCAGAAAACAGACAAATCTCGCTATTGTCTTGCTCTTCATGGATTGCTCAGTTGACTTATACTACTTCAGACCAATATGAAGGGGTTCAGTCACCCAGGGTGTTGGAGTTTCCCACATGATTCAACAAGAAAAAGAGTCCTGTGACTGGTCACCAACTTCAAATTTGCAAGCCTACTTTCAGATTCTCAACACAGTGACGTTTATGTTAGTGAGCCATCTTCCTAGGAAATTGTATAGACTGGGAATAGATTATAATGAGTGAGTCCAGATCCAGAGAGACAAATGCTGAAAGTTCTTTGCATTGACTGTTCTTAGCTTCTATTCTTCAGTTGTGAGTATTAAACATTGAGGAAGAGACGGGAGAAGCTAGCTGGGGTGGCTGTATAATTTGATCTATGTGTGTAAGTAAGATTTTGCTATAGTGGTAGGGATATTTAGTAGGAGCTGAAACCAAACTATGTATGTATTTGTAGGGTTTTGGATGTGTGGGTGGATATATGTGGTAGTTGTTAACACAGCCATGTTTTTTTTTTTTAGAAGCACTTATTTTATATTTTTAATTAAAAATTTCTGCCTCCTCCCGCCTCCCTTTCCCTCCCCCTCCCCCAGTCCCCACACCCCATTCCCCTCCCCCTCCCCCCACTCCCCACATCCCCCTTCCTTCCCCCTCCCTCTCCAGTCCAAAGAGCAGTCAGGGTTCCCTGCCCTGTGGGCAGTCCAAGTTCCTCCCCCCTCTATCCAGGTCTAGGAAGGTGAGCATCCAAACAGGCTAGGCTCCCACAAAGCCAGTACATGCAGTAGGAGCAAAACCCAGTGCCATTGTCCTTGGCTTCTCAGCAGCCCTCATTGTCCACCATATTCAGAGAGTCCGGTTTTATCCCATGCTTTTTCAGTCCTAGTCCAGCAGGCCTTGGTGAGCTCCCAATAGATCTGTCCCACCATCTCAGTGGGTGGGCACATCCCTTGCGGTTTTGACTTCCTTGCTCATGTTCTCTCTCCGTCTGCTCCTCATTGTAACCTTGGGAGCTCAGTCCATTACAGCCATGTTTTTTTTAACAGGCTGTGGCACAGGAGTGGGAACACAGGGAGACCAGCATCTCAACACCTTGGTGGGACTTTGGTTAGTTTGGAAGATACATTTGAAAATTCTCATCAAGCTGTGGGCTGAGGTAGGAGTTATGGGTGAGTTTGAATCCAGTAGAGATTACAAGTAGCCACATTTTAGGCAGCTTGACATGCAGGGATGAATCGATCGATACAAAGTGCCAGACACATAGACATGCAGATATTTGTGATTTTTTTGCCTATGAATCCTAGACTTGTGGTACGTGTGTGTGTGTGTGTGTGTGTGTGTGTGTGTGTGTGTGTGTGCATGTATGTGTGCATGTGTGTGAGAGAGAGAGAAAGTGAAGTATTAAGAATTTTGTCTTTGGTTTGGGATATTGATATAGGGGAAGCTAGCAGGACTGGAAACATAAGCCTGAGTGTGGGTCGTTAGCTGTAAGGAATGGGATACCTATTATACCCTGACACATATCCATCTGTGTGGATGTATGTATGCTTGTGTCTATATGTGTGTATGTCTTTGTTTATATGTATGTATATCTAGTGTACTGCTATATGGGAGGACTATTTGCAAAATCAGACACCTTATATGTGCATGCTCTGTGTGTGTGTGTGCTCATGTATGTGCATTGTACTGTAGCTAGCCTGACACTAGCTGGACCTGAACGCATCTCCATATGATAAGCTTTTTTTATACGTAAAGTGATGCATGGGGGCACCTGTCACCTGGATGTAGGAGAGGGTGAACCATGCAGGACCTGCTATCCAACCATGTGTGTGTGTAGGTGGAGATTTACCTGTAAGACAATAGATACCAGACAGGTGCCTTGTATGAATATGGAGATATGGAGCAGGGTGGAACACCTAGTTGTGATCAGGTATGACTTTGGTTGTAGGGAACGGTTATGTCCTAGGACTAGATACAGAGACTTGTATGTGTATGTTGAATTTTCACTATAAGAAAAGTGTACCTAACAGGATTAGACAACTGAAGTGTGTAAGACACTTCTATGTAAGGCAGGCAGGGAAAACCTAGCTGGTCTTGATTCCAGGTTATGTGTGTGATTTGTGTTTATGAGAAGTGGTACCTCATAGGAAGAGATAATGAGATCTCTGTGGATGTCTATGCCTGTATGTGTTTCTGTGTGTGTGTATGTGTGTGTGTTGTGTCGAGAGAGAGAGAGGAGAGAGAGACAGAGAGACAGAGAGATTGATTTCCAATAGTGGGGCTTTGGATGTATGGCAGGAAGAAGCAAAGAGGCCATGGCATATAGTCCTGTGTTTATTCTTACAGCTTTATACCCTCTGCTTGGTTGTATTTTCGAGTGCACTTTTCAGGAACTAATATTCAGCCATAGCTGACTTTCAGTGTAGGGTAGGAGATACTTAGAATAGCCACTTACCCATTTCTGTAAGACTTATGTGTGTGTAAGATTTCTCTGTGAGGGGATATCATGAAGTGCTTGATACGGACTGGTGTATTCATGTATGTGTATTTATATGCATGGAAGTGTCTGTGTTTATGTGTGTGTGAGAGAGAGAGAGAGAGACAGAGAGAGAGAGAGAGAGAGAGAGAGAGAGAGAGAGAGAGAGAGAATACTAAACTATGTAAGATTAATGTGTATACAAGATTTCTGTGTAAGGGGTTAACATGAAGAATCTGATATACTGGTAAATGCATGCAAGTGCCTCTGTTTCTGTGTGTGTGTGTGTGTGTGTGTGTGTGTGCACATCTGTGGTGCATCTATTGTGGTGATGTGTACTTTAGTTGTTACATAGGAAAAAAAAACCTCAATTACCTATCACCACCCATTTGTCTACTGTGTCAGTGGCTATAGAAGAGGGGATTCTGAGAATTATCTTGTTCCAAACCATGTATTGGGTGGTGGTGGACACACAAGTTGGCAGATCTTGTACGGCATGACACTTAGCCTGCATGGAAGACTTTAGTTTTAAGGAAATGGTAAATGTTGCAGAACCTGACATTAGGATTTAGTGTATGTCTGGGGGGCCTTGACTATGGGTGAGGGCTTACCTACAGGGTCTGACACTAAGATTTTTTTCTATTGTTTCAAGGTTCTTTTGTTTCCTTCTCTCCTCTTTTCTCCTCCCCCCCCTCCTCTTTCCCCTCCTTTCTACTCCCCTCTCCTCTCCTCCACTCCTCTCTTCCCTTCTATTCCCCTCTCCTTTCTCTTCCCCTTCCCTGAACTCTCCTCCCCTCTTCTCTTGTCCCCACCCCTCTCCTTTCAACTCCTCCCTCTCCTCCACTCCTTATCTCCCCCTTCTTCTCCCCTCTCCTTTTCCCTCTCTCAGCCCCCTCTCCTCTCCTTTTCTACATCTACGCTCTCCTCCCCTCCCCTCTTCTTTCTTCTCCTCTATTCTCCCCTCCATTCCACATTTCTCTCCTCCCCCATCCTTTCCTCCCTTCTCCTCAGCTCCCCTATCTTCTCATACCATCTCTTCCTCTCTTCTCTTTTCTCCTCTCCTCCAGTCCCCTCTCCTTTCCTCTTCTCTTCTCTCCTGTCCTCTGCTCTCCTCTCTCCCCCCTCCTCTCCCTTCTCTTCTCCTGTCCTCCCCTCTCCACTCCTCTCCCACCTCTCTCTCTCTCTCTCTCTCTCTCTCTCTCTCTCTCTCTCTCTCTCTCTCTCTCTCTCTCTCTCTCTCTAACATGTGTTTGTGTGTGTAACTTGGCTCTTCAGAATTGGGAAAACAACAGGTCCTGAATCTCTTTGCATGTGTGTTGGATTTGGATGTAGCAGAGGATATAACTAACTTAGTCTGATGTGTGTGAAGCTTTGCCTTTAGAGGCAAAAAAGGCAGGAACTGTCAGATAACATCATCTTTCGTATGTGTTTCTGAGTGTAGTATGTTCTTTTACCTAGTAAGCTATGTTGGCACATGAGAATCTTAACACATTAAAATGTCCATGTAAGTCCAGTGATGTGGACGGACATGCTGTCAGTTCCTGCTATTTTCCCCTCCATAGGCAAAGCCTTATATATAAATATACATGGATAGATAACAGATTCAGCTAGTTATAGCCTCCACTATAGCCTAATACAAACACAGACAAATAGATTAAGGGCTGGCTGGGTCCCCAATCCTGAATATTCAAATTACCCACACAAACACATTCAGGAGAGAGAGAGAGAGGAGAGAGACAGAGACAGAGAGAGACGAGACAGAGACAGACAGAGAGATTGAGAAAGAGATTTAGTTCCTCTATGTGGGGCTTTAAGTGTATGGCAGGAAGAAATAAAGGCCATGACATCTAGCCCAGTGTTTATCTTTATTCTCACAGCTTTAACCCTCAGTTTGGTTTTAGTTTTGAGAGTACTTATCAGGAACTTATATTCAGCCATAGCTGACATTCAGTGTAGGGCAGGAGATACTTAGAAGGAATAGCGACTTACCAATTTATGTAAGATTTATGTGTATGCAAGATTTCTCTGTAAGGGGATAACATGAAGTACTTGATATGAATTGGTGTATTCATGTATGTGTGTTTGCATGCATGAATGCAACTTTGTTTGTGTGTGTGTGTGTATCTGTTTGTTTGTGTGTATATGTGGAATAGAGAGAGAGTGAGAGGGGGGAGGGAGGAAGAGAGAGGAGAGAAAGAGAGAGAGAGAGCATACTAAATTATGTAAGATTGATGTGTATGCAAGATTTTTCTGTGAGGGGTTAACATGAAGAATCTGATATGTACTGGTGTTTACATGCATGTGTGTGTGTGCTTGCATGCATAACAAGTGTCTGTCTCTGTGTGTATGTGTATGTGTGTCTGTGGTGCATGTATTGTGTTGATGTGTGCTTTAGTTTTTATGTAGTAAATACCTCACATTGCCTATCACCACCCATGTGTCTACTGTGTCAGTGGCTATAGAATAGGGGATTATGAGAAGTATCTTATTCCAAATCATGTATTGGGTGGTGGTGGACATACGAGTTGGCAGATCTTTCATGGGATGACACTTAGCCCTTGTAGAAGACATTAGTTGTAAGGAAATGGTAAATGTAGTAGAACCTGTAATCAGGATTTGCCATGTGTCTGTGGGGCTTGACTATGGGTGAGGGCATACCTACTGTACCTGACACCAAGATCTCTTTCTCTTGTTCGAAGGTTTTGGTTTCCCTCCTCTCCTCCCCCTTCTCTACTCTTGTGCCCTCTCCTTTCCTGTCCTCCCTTCCTCTCTCCTCCATCTCTTCCCCTCTCATTCCCTGCCCTCTCTTCTCCATCTATCCTCTTCACTACTACCTGCTCCTCACCTCCCCTGTCCTTCGAGCTCTTTTCCTCCTCTCTCCTTTCCTCCCCTCCCCTCCCTTCCCCTCTATTCCCCTCATCTCTCCTCTCTTCTCCTTCCATCTCTTTCAATCCCATCTCTTCTCTTCTTCTCCATCAACCCTCTCTTCTCCTCTCCTACCCTCCCCTTTCCTCCAATCTTCTCCCTCTCCTTCCCTCACCTTTCTCTCCTCCCCTCTCCTCTACTCACATTTCCCCCTTTCTCCTCCCTTCATCTCTCTTCTCCTCTACTCCCCTGTCTTCCCTTCTCCTCCCCTTTCCTCTCCACTCCTGTCCTTCCCTCTCCTCCCCTCTTCTCTCCTCCCCTCTCCTTTTTACTTTCCTCCCTCTTCTCTACTTTTCTTCCATTTTTATCCCCTCTCTTCCCTTCCCCTTCCCTGCCCTCTCTTCTCCTTTCCTCGCTTCCCCTCCACACTCCTCTCCTCCCCTCCACTCTCTCCTCTCCAACCCTCTCTTCCCCTCTCCTCTCCTCCCCTCCCATCCTCTGTCCTCCTCTCCCCTCTTCTCTCCCACCCCTCTTTTTCTCTCTCACCGACATGTTTTTGTGTGTGTAACTTGGCTTTTCAGAATTGGGAACACAACAGGTCCTGAATCTCTTTGTGTGGGTGTTGGATTTGGATATAGCCGAGGATATAACTAACTTAATCTGATCTGTGTCCATGTATGTGTGTGTGAAGCTTTGACTTTAGAGGCAAAAAAAGGCAGGAACTGATCACAGCATATCGTATTTTGCATGTTTTTTGTGTTTGTGTGTGTAGTATGTTCTTTTACCTAGTAAGAATGTTGGCACAGGGGAATCTTAACACACATTAAAATGTCCGTGTAAGTGCAGTGATGTGGACAGACATGCTCTCAGCTCCTGTCACTTTCCCCTCCATAGGCAAAGCCTTTTATATACATGGATAGATACCAGATTCAGCTAGTTATAGCCTCCCCTATAGCCAAATCCACACACAGACAAATAGATTAAGGGCCGGCTGGGTCCCTACTCCTGAATATCCAAATTAGACACACAAACACATGCGGGAGAGAGAAAGAGAGAGACACAGAGACAGACAGAGACACAGAGACAGAGAGAGACAGAGACACAGAGACAGAGAGAAAGACAGAAGAGGATGTAGGAACAAAAGTTCCTGAAAACAAGAGACACAGCTTGGCCTGATCTTGCTGTATGCTGACTGGTGTCAGGTGTGGGCAATGATCCCCTTGGGCTCATACTGAGCAGTGTGTGTTGGGAAGCATGGTGGTGTGCAGCAGGGATTCACAAATTAGTATATGTAGTATTGCAGTTAGCAGAAGCTTACCGCTGACACAAACCTAGAATTGTGTGTGGATTTTGCAAGGGAGAATGGAATACACTTGAATTTCTAGGTATCAGGCCCTGCTGGTCTACATCTCCTTCACACACTGCTATATATCAAGCCTGTTTATGTGCCTTCTCTGTAGTCCATGTTCAAAATGTGCTGCTTGATTTCAGTCCCGGAAGAACTCCTAACCACCCCCCCCACTTCACTGCTGCAAACTAAACTACCCTGTAGTCCACAATGAATTTGAAGTTATCATCACCTTCATGTTACGTGAAAACTATGCAGGAAACTCTCTGTCCAAGTGACAAGGGGGTGCACTTTTTGACTAGTAGCACTAAAAACTGATTTGAAGGTGTGGTGGGAGCATGTTCTAGTTGAATTTGATATACAGTATGTTTAGGGCTTCATGGTTGGGGTCCTGCAAGGCCAGATATGAATGAAATCACATAGGGTAGTTTGAGAGCTGGTATTAAGCTGGTTCTAATACCGTCCAATGCACAGAGATGGTGTCAGGCAGGCAATGTCAAGCAGTGCCAATTACTAGCAATGCTGTTTAGCACAGCAGATGGGAGGGGACATTTGTGTAGGATCTTTACTTCTACTGGAGTGGGAGTTGTTGGGGGAAGGAACATCCTGAACTGCCATAGTAATGTATATGGGTGACAATATGTGAGTGTACGGGTAAGAAAAATGTCAGGTAAGGGCTGATATCTAAATGGATATGTGGATTGTGGCTGCGGATGTCCATCAGGGTCTGAGAGCTAGCTCTTTTGGGATATATGTAGGGTGTCAGCACAGCCTGGCTCCATGTATTCATTGTGAGGCAGCAAGGGTGGTGTGTTCTGCATGGGTTGACATTTAGCATTGAGAGTGGAGCAGTGCTGGGGAGTGTGCAGCGCTAGGCTCTCTGGCCTCCAGCAGCAGCATGGAGACTCATGAGCTCAAGCAAGTCTTACATCTGTGCTATGCTCAGCATCCCTCTTCTCCTGGACTGAGGTGTTTAGAGTCAAGAGTATAGTTGACTGTCAGAGGGGGAAATGAGCCCCCAGCTTTGGAAAGTCTTCATTCTGCTTCCTTATCATATATTCATGCAGTAACATTGAGCGTCCCATGGGTTTAAGAGTGGTGAGGAGAACACAGCTGGTTGTCAGCCTGGACACTCCTTCCTGATGCATAGCACTGAACCATCATCTTGTCTTAGAACAGTTATTTGTTGTCTGCTGGGCTGTGACAACAGTGTCCGGCTTTCTCTAGATGTCCTACGATACAGTCTCCCTCAGCCATGCTTCAGCTTTTGTATTTTCTTGGCCAATGTCATTAAAGCTCGTGTGGCCAGAGTTCATCTTCTGTGCTGTCTCTGTCTTCTTCCTTAAGAGGATGGAACCTATGTAGATCTCTTCCGCATCTCTTATGTGAATTTTGTAGTGTTTGCATGGGGGGTCAGCTGTAGTAATTGAATTTGTGTTCAGTTTTCTAATGGGTGCCTTATTGTTCGCCTTTGCATACTTGCAGACTTTTGTGGACAGATCATTTTCTCTGCCTTGATTTCAAATGGTGGCCTGAAAAATCAGCTGATGCGATGTAGGTGAGTCTCTTGCTGGGATTTGTGTTTGAATCCATGTTTCCATCTCTGTTTCTTCTTTGTCCAACTCTGTGGATCTCTGAGACTTTGTGTGACGGGCTGGAACCAGAAGTGCAGGGTCTGGAGGAGTCGCTCCTGTCCTCTGCCAGCACTTTTAGGATTAGACCCAGTTTGGATGTTTCGGTGCTTGGGGACCAGATTTTCAATTTCGAGTCAATCTGAGAAAAGATCTGTCAGCTTAACAACAGTGACAAGAGTGGAGAAACAGGGGTCTCTGAGTGTTTATATTTCTTTGGATAAAAAATAAATGTTCTTTTTGCCAACTGGTGTAAATTCAGCAGGAAATCTACTTTGGTAATTTGGTATTTGTTGTTTGTGTATTTTCTCAGTATAAGTGACTGACGTCAAGTGCACCATCATCATGTGACTGGCGGCCTGACAGAGAAGGTCCAAGGACACTGGCCTTTTCAGGAACTCCAGTTTAGAGGCTGTGCACACTTGAACTCGCGTGTCCCAAGGCTCTGTAGTGGCACGTTCTTTCTCTGCTCAGGTAGTTTTCCAGGGTCATCTCTGAGAAAAGAGAGGCATAGGTGACATTTTTACACTATCCAAAAACACACAGCAGGAATCTATGCTGGAGATTTAAAGGTAACATACATTGGACGGCTTTCCTAGAGGATCCTTCTGTTATCCTCAGATCTTGATGAGAATTGGAGCAGGTTCTGAAGCTGGATGCTGGAACATGAGCCATCTCACTGCCTTGCACAGAATGTCCTCCTGAAGCTGTGTAGAACTTCTGAGTTTTCCTGAACTCAGAGATGACCAGTGTTGAGTGTGCAAGTCCTCAGGTTAGGAATCCTCTGGGACAGGATTCAGGATGTGGCCAGGCACCTACAAGAGACGGAATATTGCAGATAATGAGAAAACTGGCTGAGAGTTCCACATTCACGGGCACAAGATCTGTGGTCCTGGCAGATAATGGCAGGTTTACTTTATGAAGTTCAGGGACTAAGGAGGCAGATATAATGCTCACTGTCATCCAAGGTGACCTTCCCCAGGCCAATATCATTAAGGTGCGTCAGGGACAGCAGAAGGCAGGGAATAATTCTGCATTACAGCCCTGCCACTTTTCAGGAATCAGGCTCTGGGAACAAAGGAGGAAAAGCATTTTCCCACCAGCTTGTCTAAACATAGACGCTCTGCTTCCTGCACCTCATCTCACGTCCTCTTGTCTACATTAGACAGGATACATACTTGGTGAAAATGAGCTTCCACTAAAGATGATGTCCCAAGGAACCTGCAGATAATAGGAGAGAAAGGTGACCATCAAGACATCTGGAGTTGACTTGGGGAACTCCAAGTGACCCACCTGTACCAAACTGCTCATCACGGCTGTGTCAAGTGGCCGGTGGGTATACTTAATCATTGTGCCAACCAGATATGTTATGTCCAGAAGAGCATCTAAGGACTCAGTCTTGTGCTCTGTGAGGAGGACACCTGTGGACAGCTTTGGGATGAAGTGTGTGGAGTTCCTCCTTCAAGTAGCTGGTAATAATCGACCCTGCCCCTGCTTCATACAACAGGGAGGTGGTAAAAAAGGGAAGTGATGGAAGTGGGAGTCTAGAACTCACCTGACTTTTGTTGTCTCAGATAAAAAGCTAAAGATAGATACTTGCTTTAGTATCAGGGAGAGTCCTCATTAGTCCAAAGGCAAATGTCAAAATAAACATCACAACTGATCATTCTGAGATTTGCCTTTGTAGAGAGTCTGTCATGTCAGTCTGGACCCCATGATTCTCATTGGTTGTATCTCCTGGGTTTCACTGACCTGCCTACAGTACCCAAGTCTCCTTTCCCATACACTGCATTCAGTAAAGTATATCACAAATGATACTTGCCTTAGTAATCACCCACTGATACAGAGCAGGTATGGCCACATAAACAAGAAGGCCTTTCACTCCAGTCTGGTTTTCCTTGCAAGACGGTGTGTACTCTTGTTCTCATGGTTCTTCAACCCGGTACAGACTAAGCATCTTGCCAGATGCAGTGATTGTTCTTCCATACAGGGGTAAGATGATGTTCACCCGTTATACACAGACTGTTCCTCCATAACAGCTAGGGGCAGAGGGGAAAGATGAGCTACTTGCCACAGTTTATATCAAGATCACTCTGAATCCATGACTCTGCTGTGTGTCCACTTACCTTTTCTCCTCTGCATCTTGAGCTTAATGACCACGTCCCTGGAGTTGAAAACGGTTGACTCTGGCAGCCTCATGCTTATCTTTCTGTGGATCAGTATCAAGGATAAAACACATCACAGATACCTCTCTAATACAACAGGATGAAAATCAGTGTTCTCGGTGCTGCCTTCAGCCATGAGACCGACAGATAAGCCCTGGCATTCAGTCCCTTCTGAGTGGCCACTCTTATTACATCATTGGTTCTGCAAAGAGGGTGTCCATGACAACACCAATGCAACTTTCACAAGAGGATCCTAGCAGAATGCTTCTCATCTACAGTCACGAGATTCTGTCTAGGTCTGACCCTCTGCCTTGTGATGTGGGATCTAACCAAAAAGGAGTTCCAAGACTGCAGACTGAGTTGTGTGTTCACTGCTCCCCAGGATCAGGACAATCAAGCAATACTCACCTTGCAAACTGGAGCAACATTCCAGAATTCCTTCTATAGTGGTAACCATTTCCAGCCTGCTTGCTGTCACTTTCCTGTTAGGAGACAAAGATGGTTCTGACAAGCACCCCATAAGTCATGGCCCCTTCACCAACAGCTAGACTGAACCAGCATGCAGTGGGTGTGTCTCCCGTGAAAAGAGGGAAATGGATACAGGCAGCCTGCAAACACAACATAGGGAGGGGAAGGGAGGAAGGAGGAGACTCACTTCTGTCCAGTGTGGAAAAAAAAAAATCTCTCTTGGCCTTGACCTTGAAGGGAAAGACAGAGGAATTAGTATTGATATTGTAAGTCATGGAAGACCAGCACATTGGGACTTCTAACTCAAGAGTATCTTTGGGGAGAATTTTGGCACAGGGCTGCTCTCGGGGAATGATGCTATTGAAGGCCAGCCATTGGACATACCTCCTGTTAATAATGGTTGTCTCGGAAAAGCCTGTGGTAGGTGCTGGACTTCTCTGTTGGAGTACATGACACTCTGTCATCTGGACTTCCTGCATGGCTCCCAATTTGCTCACAATTTGGCTATCTCAGTCAATAGAACTGGAACCTCATCTTCTACAATAACTCAGTACATAAGATGATAATGACCTATGGAAGGCACAGTCTTAAGAACTGTGAAATATATTCTTCAGGCTCTTGATTCTTATATCCTACTGGATCATCTGTTTTCTGTTGGCTCTTCTTCTTATACTCTTCGTGGTCTTTTTAGTTTTCTTCCCTCAAAGCCTCTGATGCTCTACAATTCTTTCTTCCGTTAGATAACACTACTTCTGACTGCCGCTAAAGCCTCTACTTCTCATACACTATTGTCTACTTTAGCTTAAACATTTCAGGGTAAGGGTTGTGGTGGGGTTTTGGAGCATTCCTTTTGAAATAAGATGTCCTAATTTACCTACCCTAACTATCATACGATGGTCCCAAAGGACATTAGAAACCATGTAGATTAATAAACAATGACGTGCATCTTGGGCACCCCATTTAGCTGTGTGTGTGCACCTGCACTGCTCTCTCCTTCCAGTGGTGCCTCTTCCTTCGGAGAAACATGGCTTTTTCCTGAGAGTGGAAGACAGCAGCACAGAAATCTCATCCAGTTCCCAAATCTTTTCTTAACCCTCTTCCAGCCTTTGGACAGACTGCTGGCAGAGGCGGCACTGACATCTCCAGGAAGGACACCCTTTAAGTTGTTCTTGGATGATGTCTGAAGAGAAGATCTCTGAGTTCCAAGGGTTTCAATAGTGCTTATACCCTGAGGTGTCTCCCGTTCCTTTCTTACAGAGGGTGTACTCTGAGCATCTGAGCTATTCTTTGGGGTGCTCACTTCCTGGGGTTTCTCACAGGACAAACACTGTGCAGAAGAAATGCACTCAGAGATTGGCCATTTTGAGGACAACTCATTGCAAACCACGCTACCTACTGCCAAACGTCTGCTCAGGAGAGGAGTAATCTCAGAAGGACTTGTGGGTTTTGGGTGGGGAGGATTTTCTTTCTCCAGCACGCAGCACAAGGTGGCAGGCATGCTCAGGCTTCTGTTCCCCTGCTTGCTTGAACACTTCTCATCATGCTCCTGATGTTGAGGCAGCAGGGCGAGGGTGGGAAGGGCAGGCTCACTCACTCTCCTCTTAGGAGGAAGGGACATGAGAGGATCTGCTGATGACACAGCCACACAGGCCTGCAAGGAATTAGTGATAGATTTAGTGTGGTCCTGAGGTGATCCATGGTTTAAAATGAGGTATGTGGCCATGATGTTATTAAATTTTTTCTCACGTAGACAATCAATAATAGCCTTGGGATGGTAGCCCATACCCCACATAGCCAGCACAATGCTGGGATTTGGTTTGCTACAGAATGGCTCTGAGGATGATGGGACTTTCCACAATTCTTCCCTGTCTCTGATCCACTGGTGCTGCCTAATGTCACATATTGTGGGCCTCTGCTCAGGGTTCATGGTGAACAAGTGCACAATGAGGTGCAAAAGCAAACGGTTTTTAGAGAGTGTGTAAGGAATATCGTATATGGGATTCAGCATCACCGCCTTCATGGCTGGATAGGTTCTTGCTTTGAATGGGAACCTCGCTGTCACCATTGCATATAAAACCACTGCCATGCTCCAGATGTCAACTGCCCTTGCATCATACTCTGTGTCTTTAAATAGCTCTGGAGCACAGTATTCAACAGTGCCACAGAATCCCTTGCACATCTGCCCAGAGCTGACTCTGACGGCCATGCCAAAGTCACACAGTTTGATGTTTCCTTTGCCATCAAGCAGGATGTTGTCTAGTTTGATATCCCTGTGGGCAATGTCATTATCATGGCAGTAGTGCACTGCACACACCATCTGGCAGAAGATGTGTTGGGCCTGTGTCTGCTGAAGAGGACCACCCTCCTCGATGAGCGTGACTAAATCACCATGAGCAGCAAACTCCAACACCATATAGGTGTGGTCCTTGCTGTCGATGACGTGGAAGAGCTTTATTATGTACGGGTGGTCCAACTCTTTCATGAAGTTGAGTTCTTTCCTATTATTATCATCACTCTCCTCACCATTCGCAAGGATTTTAACTGCGACTTTCATATTTGTGAGGAGGTGGCAAGCCAGCTTCACCTCACCAAAGGCCCCTTTGCCGAGGGTATTGAGAAGGACATAGTGATCTGTAATGGTCTCCTCTTCATAGGTGCTGGCATTCAGGTCCGGCTGCATGGTCTCCTCCTCTCTGCTCTTGCTAGAAAGGTTCTTGATAATTTCCATGCCAACGCCAACTGAGAAAATCAGATTAAAAACAATGAGAAGTAAGTCAAGGGGTAAAATTTTTAGCTTTCTGTTTCTTCATGGACAAGCGTGACAGATGCAAACAACCTAACAGTGAACTTCTGGGTCACAGAAAATAAGAATAAGCCAAACTCTAAGGAAATCCTGAGAAACGTACTGAAGATGAGAACTAAACCTAAGGAAATAGACCAGAGTGAACATTGCAATGGCATAAATGCTTAATTATTGAAAAGAACAAGCAAAACAGAAACAACCTTACCAAAAGTGATCAAAGAGGAGAAAGTTCACTTTAAATTGATAGTCAAGCTTTGGTCTTGTTATAGTAAATATGGCTACTTCTAAAACACCATTTGGAAGAAATTTTTTTTCTTTGACAACTAACATGGGGTTTTATTTTGGTATGGAAATGATATCCTATTCATTCTGTAAACATAT
This sequence comes from Microtus obscurus, assembly GCA_963919715.1. Lineage (NCBI taxonomy): Eukaryota > Metazoa > Chordata > Mammalia > Rodentia > Cricetidae > Microtus > Microtus obscurus. The sequence goes on from CAWTZC010000308.1 coordinate 1,124,679, forward strand.
CTGAAGAGAAAATAAATTAAAAATTCTATGCAAACCAAACCATTTCTGAATCAGTCTTTAGGAAAAATTTTGAGTCTTTTTTTCACTGCTAAGTTCTCTTTAACATAAACAATGAAATCATGGAATCATATACACTTGGCAAACATTCTTAGTGAAAGTAAAGTGTTCAAGTGAGAGCAGATAATCAACATTCCTGCAGAAATAACAAAAATGAGGGAGGAGAAAGAATTGTAAGGCACATTTTGCAGGTCTTCTCCTATGCTGAGAGAAAGGAAATGCCATCTCTAAGAAAAACATTCTACATTACCAGAGTCTTACATAATCCTTATCAGCCTATGACATCAAATTTACCTATTTTACTGTTCGCCAATTGTATATTTTGCTCTGAGATAGTTTGGTGAATATAATGATATCACACTTGTCAATACAATAATGGAAAGTGGTCTTTAAATAATGTGGAATATCATTCTGTATTAGTCACTTGCTTTCATGCAAACATAATTGATAGAACATTTTTCAGAAATCTATGGCATCACTCATTTGTTTTAAATTATTTGTACATTTACAACTGCTTTTGAGATTTTAATTTTTTAATCTTTCTATAATTTTGATAACCTACATGATTATTGAGTTTACTTTATTATATTTTTCTCCTTTTTAAAGATCTGACAATGTTACTTTGAGGGCAGGTGTAAAAAGTGTGATGTTTTCTGAAAACATAATAATGGAGCCAATGTCCCGAGATTTCTCTATTCTCTATGTAGAGATATCACAAAAAGGCTATTTAGGAGTCAATAATGTCAACACATTTCTCATTCAAATTTCTCAAGTTTCCTAATAATATTATCGCTCCATTATTTAACAGTAATGTGAAGTTTTTATTCTTCTCCCATATATTATACTCTGACCCAGGTTTCACTCTCTCCCCTGCTCCAGGCTCTCCTGCCTCTTCCCTCCGGTTTTCTGTCTCTTGATCTCCCTACAGAACAGAGCAGGCCTCCCAGAGACATCAGCCAAACACGCCATAATATTCTTCTATTAAACTGTGTAAATACTATCATATCAAGACTGAACTCAGAAACCTAGATGAAGGAAAAGGCACCATAATTAGGCCTAAGGATTTGCAGCCACAGTCACCCACTGTTAGGAATCCCACAGTGACATCAAGCATATGGAAAACAACATACATGCACAGGATCTAGAAAAGATCCCTGTCTCAGAGGCTCCCTGACTTGAGCCATTATGAGTACCAGACAATTGATTTTGTAGGCTGGATACCCACAGTGTCCCTGACTCCCTGGTGCTCTGATCCTTCATTTGGAAGCATTTTGGAAACCTATGGTCCCATGAATTGTGAAACTGGAGCAAATGACAAATTTCTAAGTATATGGAACCTCTTAAAACTCAAAAGATGGCATATAAAAACCTATGAAGATTAATAATGAGAATATAGTTCAATATTCTTTGAAAAAAGATCACAAGGAAAATGTTTGAGTTCAGTGACATGACTGGGTTGTTCTTCATAGCAGAAAGTTGGCCTCATGAAAACCCCGATGCTCACACCTACTGCCAAAACTCTTGCTATGATGCAACGTTACTGTTGTGTCCTATTGCTGAATACAACACTCATGGATGTCAGCTGACATGGTGTAGTAGAGCAGGTGCTTCAACAGTTAGAAGCCTCCCCAATTCTGACTGAAACTCATGATACAGAAAAGTACTCTGTATTCTACTGAAGGAGCAGGATAATCATCAGCATCACGCAGCTCCAAACCCTAGGACAACAGTGACCCACTAGCACAATGGAGTGATGCACTATTGGCATGAGTACAATAGCAGTAACCAGTCACTTTTTGATTGGATTTGATACCCCTCCAGGAGATGGGCACCATTACTGGCATTGCTCACGTGGACAAGAGTGGATACTGAGTGGATAGTTCATGGGCTACAGGAAAACCTGCTACTATTATTCAGCTACAGGAACACAGTGAACAAAATTACTTTTGATGACAGATTGTTACACAAAGTGATCAATGTCTCAAACACCCCACAGCAGTGAAGCCCTTTCTTATGGGAGATGACACTATAACCCTGAGGCTCACAGCAATGGAGAGGGAGTGAGAGGTTTCATAATACGCTGTCCTAATTGGAAGTCTTCATGAAAACCTTCCCTCAAGTTTCAGAGAGCTAGTCAGAAGAGTGGAAGAAAGATACTAAGGGCCTCAGGTAATAGATGATTCCAAAAAAAAAAAAAATGAAACTGATGAATACATGAACCCACAGAGACTGCTGCAATACGCACAAGCATATACAGGTTCAAGTCAGATGGGGGCTCTGACACTGAAGAGGGGAAACAGAGTTCCATTCCCGACCAGGAAAACATCAGCATTTGTTTCCTGATGGCAAGAAGAACCAGTTTCCTCCAATGGATTCTCACTGGATAACTTAACCACTCCTCTTGGTAGGACCCATACCCTGGTATTGATGGCAAACACAAAATCAACTCAATAGAAATGTGGTAGACTTTTGGACTCATTGTTCTTTTGGGGGTAAATTTTATAGGTCTTAATTTTTTTATTTTATTTTTTCTTTTGTTTTTGTGATTTTTATATAATAGAAAATGTATAAGACCATAACCATAGGTGTTATGGGAAGATAGGATGGTGTTGGAGGAAATTGGGAATGGGAAAATGATCAAAATACATGGCATATAAGACATTCAATGATAAAATGTCAAGAAAATAAAAGACTGGTATGAATGCTCTCATGTATGGATTCTACATGACTTTCAAAAAGAATTATATAACTATTCAATGATGAAGAAGGAAAAGACACTTTCCAATATGCTCTACATAGCCTACAGGAGCCCATTACAAGACGAGGTGATTTGAGCTTTTCTCCCTTGAAACAACATGTTGTTATAATACACTGACTTCCATAAGAGTGTGTTGTGGCACACACAGATAAATCCACATGTATCTAAATAAATAAATAGAAGAAAATATTGCTTAACGTAAAATAAAAAATTATAATCCAACAGTCTGTGTACTTAGACATGAGAATTCATATTAAAAGTACTTGAAATTTTCCCGCAAGTTCAACAGCACATGAAACCAGCTATGTTCATGCTCAAGCTCAGTTCATTACTGAAGAACAGAAAGACAATTATAACATAAAAGGTGACAAGTCAACATATGAAGAGGATACAGTTTACAAGGCCTATAGCTCCAATAATTCAATTGAATCATTTTTCAGAAAACTGCTGCAAATGCAGATGACTTTGTTATTTGTGACGTGATAGTCTCAAAATGTAAGTTTTGAGGGAACCTAAAACATGCCACTGAGTACCCCTAAGAGGACATTGGTTAGTCGGGGGCAGTTCACGGTCTTGGGACCTGGGTGACTCAGCTGGCACAGACTCTTTAGACACAGCAGTGATGAACAGAGTCCTAGGTAGCTCAGAATCCAGGCTTGGGATCCTCATTAATCAACCAGTAGGAACAAGGGCCAGTGGCCAAATCCACACCCCAAAGTTATTTTGACAAACAAAGAGAACAGTGTGGGTCCCATGAAAGCAAAAGTCTTCTTGGAAGACTACAGTCAATCAGGCTGTACCGGATGTTGTTGGAGTAGATCAGAAAGTCTTCCTCCAAAGTGGCTTCATGCACTCTCTGTAGGTACTGCCTCTGCCACTGGTGTCCTCCAAGTGAAAGCTCCGCCTTCAGCCTTCTGGGACTAGCACCAACTGTCTCTTAACGTAGCCACTCAGCTCGTGCTATGCATCCTGATCTGTAACCTGACTGGTTACATGTACAGAACTGAGCCAATCGAATTGGGTAAACAATCAGGACACCCTCATTGGCCAGTTTGAAATCATGTGATGCGTGTCTGCACGAGAATGCTTTGATGCACGTGGAGTCCTGTGAGAACAGAATTAGAGCTGAAGGCTTTGTTTTTTGTGTCTTTTGTGTTGCGACGCTGGTCAGCATCACATGCACACTTCTTCCTTTCCAGGATCCCCTTTCAGTTGTGAAAATGGACTTGGTTTCTGAAGGTGGGATTTGTGCTGTCTTTTTCTTGGCTTTCCTTAGTGGAAGGATCATCGGGCTATATTTGTGCACTGTTGTCTTGTGAACACCCATAAATGCAAGATCAACAGGACCCCAGAAATTTTTGTCTTCAAAGAAATAATAATCTATAACGCAAAGTCAGGCTCTTTTCAAAATCCAGCATCCATCTATTGAGTGCATGCAGATCTTTCCTTAAGACCAGTGTTTCGGTCTATGTAAATGCCTTTACTCTATAAACTCTAACGTTACATTGTCAACTACTCATGCCTTGTTATACCGACACTGGTCATTAATAGCCTAAAATTAAAGCAGCACTGAACACAACTATATCAAACCACTCTTTTCCTTACTGACTTTCCTCGTTTTTTTTTTCTCGGTTTTTTATTTTTTTAATGCAACCATACCAAAACTGATCAAGTAGGAGAAAATACTGTTGAAGTCTTTAGCCGCATTCGTTTCTATTACAGCAAAAAATGGCTACAACTGCTCCCAATTTACTCATGAGATCTTGTCTTTTTCTACTTTCTACTTTCCATGTAGATAAGATCTATGTCAGTGTCTCTTAGTGTCCTCATTGTTGTCAAAGTTCTTTGGGATTATGGTTTGTAGGCTAGTTTTCTTTGCTTTGGACCTGAGGGGAAGGTTGAAGGGGAGAGTGGAGCAGAGAAAAATGTAGAGATCTATAAAAATCAATAAAATAAAATGACTATGACTAAAAAATCATTTGGAAAAATTTTATTATTCACTAATCAGAGATTTTATTTTGCTATGTAGATGATAACATATCTATTTTGTAAACTTTTCTGAAGGCAAAATTTATTAATAATTTTATGAAAACAAAACCATTACAATTCTTGGGAAGAATTTTGCTTCTTTCCATTAGCTAGAACAATGGAAATTATAGAATCAGAGTCACTTAGGAAATTATAGACTACAAATAGTGACTTGCAGATCAACATCCCTGAAGATATAACTAAATCAGAGCGAACAGTGTGCATTATGATATGTAATTTACAAATGCTACTTTATGGTGAGGGAAAGAATAGAAATTTCTTATTAAAATATTTCCATTACCAATAATTCTTTAACAGTCTGTGCCATCAAATTTGTCTAGTTTTCAGTTACAAGATTTTAAATTTTCTCTGAGATTCTTTGGTGAATATGATGATATCATCCTTTTCGATACTGAAAAGTGGTCTTTAATGTCGAATATCATTCTGTGTTAGCCACTTGCTTTCATGCAAACTTAACTGATAAAATATTTTTCAGATATCTATGGTATCAATGATATAATTTAAACCATGTGTCCTTTTTCAACTTGTTTCAAATTTTTAATTTTTCATCTTTTAATATTCTTTAACAATTTTATACATGATTGTTCAATTTACATTATTTTATACTGCCCCTCCCCATCAAGTACCCATGTTCTTTAAGGGCAGTTGCAACAGGTGTGATGTTTCCTGTTAACATGAAATGTGTGAAGCCAATGTCCCAAGGTTTCTCTGTTTTCTATATAGAGATAAAACAAAAAGGCTGTTAAGGAGTCAATAATGTCAACACATTGATAATTCAAATGCCTCAAGTTTACTAGTACTTTTATCTTTCTTTTTTAATAGTCATGTAAAATATTTATTCTTATCTCATGTATTCCCTCTGACCCTAGTTTTCCCTCTCTACCCCTATGCTCTTACCTCTCTTTCCCAGATTTACTTTACCACCATCTCTCCTCAGGAAAGGCAGGCCTCCCAGGCATATCAATCAAACCCAGTATAATATGATTCTATAAGACTGTGTACATGCTATCAACTTAAAACTGAACTCAGATATCAAGAAGGAAGAAAATGTTACCTTAAGTAAACAAAAGAATCAATGATTACCCTATCCGACTATTAGGAAATGGCAAATTTCAAATTATGAGTAATATACCAAACCTAACCAGATCAATAATGAGAATCATAGTTCAATATTCAATTAAATTGCAATTTAAAAATTGCAAGAAAAAAAATTGGGTCCAGTGACAAAATTGTGTTCTATCATTTTCATAGCAGAAAATGGGCCCCTATGAAAGCCCCAGTTCTCACCAAGTCTATTGCTAATATGCAACTTTACTGCCATGTACTATTGCTGTCATACATTCATGAAGCTTCACCCCTACTGACTGATATTCATGATACCGAAGTGTACTCAGTATTTTCCCGAAGGAGAAAGATAGTCATCAACAACCCAGCTGTAATTTAAGGACAACAGGGTCCCACTTGCAAAATGGACTGATGAAATAGTGCGACAAGCACTGTGGCAGTAATCCGCAACTTTTGATTGGATTTAAGGCCACTCCAGGAGATAGACACCATTACTGATAATGCTCACATGAAGAAGAAACTCTGTGGATAGGTCATGGGCTATGAGAAAACCTGTGACTATTTTTCCGCTACAGGGATACAGTGAACAAAATTACTTTTGATGACAGACTACTACACAAAGAGATCAATGTCTCAAACAACCCACACAGTGAACCCTGTTTTTGTGGGAGACGGAATTAACACAGACATTCACAAACAACATAGAGGGAGTGTGAGGTTTCGTGATACCCAGTCCGTTTATGAAGGCTTCGTGAAAACTTTCCCTCAAGATTCAGGGAGCTAGTCAGAAGAGGATGCAGAAAGATACCTAGGGCCAGAGGTATAGATGATTCCAAGAAAACAAGGACACTGATGAACATGAACCCACAGAGACTGCAGCAATGCATACAAGCATATACAGGTTCAAGTCAGATGGGTGTTCGCTCATTGAAAAAGGTAAGTGAAAATAGGGTTCCATTCCCAAGCAAGGACACATCTGTAATCATTTCCTGCTGTCAAAAGAAGAAATAGTTTCTTTCAATGGATTCTCACTATGTATCTTAACCACTTCTCTTGGTAGCACTATGTACTGGAAACATTGACAAACATAAAATAAACTCAATAAAAATGTGGCAGACTGTGGGTTCTTTGACTTTGTGGGGGGAACTTTTTATAGGTCTCAATTGCTTATTTTATCTTTTGATTTTTTTTTAATAGAAAGAGTATATGACTCTAGTATAACTCTAGATGGGAGGGGAAGAAGGGAAGGTTCAGGGGGAATTGTGTAATGGGAAATATGATAAAAAGTACATTGTATAGAAGATTTTCGAAGATGAACTGTCAATAAAATGAACAACTAGCATGAATGTATTCATGTATGGAGTCTACCTGACTTTTAAAAAGAGTAAGCACTAATATTCATCCAATTATTCAATAAGGAGAAAGGAAAGAGACCCTTTCCAACATGTTCTACACAGCATGCAGGAGTCTACAACAGACATGATGACTTGAGCTTTCCTCCCTTGATCTGACAATCTCACATATTCAAAAAAACAGCATTGACTTTGACTCACAAGTTTTCCTCTTACATATGTGTGTGTGTGTGTTTGTGCTGTGACACAGAAAGATTAATATACACACAAGAAAATAAATAAAACAAAATATCTTTAAAGGTATAATAAACAGAAACTATAAATCAACAGTTTAGGTACCTAGATATGACAATCCATATTGAAAGAAATCCAAATTTTCTAGCAAGTTCAATAACGCATGAAGAAGGCCATGTTCATGTTCAAACTGAGTTCATTACTGAAGAACAGAAAGTCATATCTAACAAAAAAGTTGACAAATAAATCATACGAAGAAGACAGAAGTTTAAAAGCCCATAGCTTCCATAATGAAATTTTGAGGGAACATAAGATAGGCCACTGAGGACATGGAAGAGGACTTTAGTCAACCTAGAATGGTCCACAGTGTTCTGGGACGAGTCCTGTATTTCACAGCAAACACAGACTCTAGACAAAAGAGTGATGAACAGAGTACTAGGTGGCTCAGAAACCAGACATGGGCTCCTGATTAGTCTGGTAGTAGAAAAAAAAGTCGAGTGGCCTATTCACAACTAGAAAGAGGTTTTGACAAATAGAGATAAAAATTTGGGTCCCATAAAAGCAAAATGCACTTGGAAGAGAGCAGTCAATCAGGCTGTACCTAGATTTTCTTGAGTAGTTCGACTATGCCCCCTAAAATTCGCAGCTTCATACACTGTGTGAACTAGTCCTCAACCTGGATACCTTTTGTACATTTCCTCAGTATTCCTGTGCAGCCTGCAACTAGTTCTTTTCTCCAAAGTCTCTCAAGTTCATCTTCTTGTATATACTTTCAATGATCAGTTTCCTTAATTATATCCTGATACCAGAATTCTATTTGCCTAGAGACTGATTTATTGTCTCCATGGTATCTATCTCATCTTCAAAATTCTATTCTTCTAGTTAGTGCTGTAGTACATACTTTCATCCCAACACTCAGGAGGTGGCAGCAATAAGATCCTAAGATTGAGGATGCTCTTGGGATACTGACCTACTATGTGTTCTCTTAATGATTGACATCATGAAGTGTTTATTTGGCTTACATGTTCTGATCAAAATCTCTCACTCAGGGAAGTTTTGTCATAACTCAAACAGGAGTCGAGGCAGAAAAGAGCCAATTTGACTACTGCCTTGCTCTTTAGGGATGGCTCAACTTTCTTAAGCAACTAAGCACTATCTTGAAGGAGTGGAGTCTCTCACAGTGGACTGGGATCTCCCATATTAGAAATGAAAATTTGTCCTTTAACTGGTCATCCACTGCATAGTCACAAGCCTACTTTCAGATGCTCAGCACATTAACCCTCTTTGTTAGTGAGCCACCTTCCTAGGAAAAATCATGGATTAGGAGGAGTTTATGTTGGGTGAGTGAGTCCAGATCAAGAAAGAGAAATGCTGAAAGTTCTTTACATATACTGTTCTTAGCTTCCATTCTTCAGATGCCAGTAAAAACATGGAGGTGAAGAGCTACCTAGCAAGGCTGGATAATTTGATCTGTATGTGTAAGTGGGACTTTTGCTGTAGTGGAGGGATATTTAGCAGTAGGGGAAAGAAAACTGCATGGGGTTTGGGAGCTTTCGATACTTGAGAGGAAATATGTGGTGATCCTGACACAGCCATGTTTGTGTACGAGGCATTGGCTACAGGAGAAGGGACACCTAATAATCTTTCACATCCAGTTGTGTGGTAGAGATGTGAGTTGTGGGTGAGATTGTACCTAGCAGGCCACTCTAATAGTAGTCACATTTTGTGAATTTTTACCTACAGAGAGGACTTGACATGAAGAGCCAGACACACAGATATGCAGTACCAATATTAGTGATGTTTTGGTTGTAATTGTGCTGTGTGTGTGTGTGTGTGTGTGTGTGTGTGTGTGTATTTATGGGTGATTTACTTGTTAGGCAGGGTATTCCTCAAATGACCTATCACTACTCAGGTGTGGCGATAGAAGAGGATTCTGTGCAGTATACCACACCAAACCATGCATAGTGGGTTGTGGTTGTAAGGGTGGGAGACATTGTATAAAAATGACACCTAGACTTTGTAAGGCTTTGGTTGTAAGGAATGGGAAATGTATCAGAACCTGGCACCAGGATATAGTGTGACTATGGGGGAGGAATACATATTGAACCTGATACCTATCTTCCTCTCTACTGGTCTCATGTTCTTTTGTTTTTACCCTACTTTCTCTCTCTCTCTCTCTCTCTCTCTCTCTCTCTCTCTCTCTCTCTCTCTCTTCTCTCTCTCTTCTCTCGTGGGTATGTTTGTGTAGGGTAGGCTATAACTATCTGAATCTGATTTCTTTCCAGGTTTTGTGTGAGATTTTCCTTCTGAGTAGGAAAATGTCAGGAACTGATATAGGATATACTAGTGTGTGTGTGTGTGTGTGTGTGTGTGTTGTGATTACCATTAATGAATAAAGAACTTTTCTTGGCCTGTTGATAGGGCAGAACTTTGGTAATTGGAGAAAACTGGACTGAATTCTGGGAGTAAGAAGGCAGAGTCAGGAGAAGTCATGGAGCCACCACTGGAGATAGAGTGCTGATATTTTGCTGGAAGGCCATGACCTAATGATGATGCACAGATTAATGGAGATGGGTTAAATTAAGATAAAAGTGTTAGCCAATAAGAAGATAGCTAATGGGCCAAGTAGTGTTTTAATCAATACAGTTACTATGTGGTTATTTTTCAGCTAAGCATCTGGGAACAAACGAATTCCCCTTGGCAATATGTGTATGCATGTTGTGTATGCTCTGGTTAGGAAAAGTCAGGAACTGATATAGCATATACTAGTGTGTGTGTGTATGTCTTCATCGGTGTTTGTTGACAAACTGTGGACACCTAAGATAACCTAACACCATCCCTGGGTATCAGTATGGCATTTTCTGTAGCAAAGTGTCTACCCAGTATAATGTAACCCCTAGCTCTGCATTTGTTTGTGTACCTTTGCTTTAGCAGAGGTGTTACTAAGGATAAACTGACACATAGACATGTATGACGCCTTTGACAATAGGAATTTATTTCTTGGATTTCTGACAGTTTTTTGAAGTATTATGGGTCCTTTGGACATGTTGCCTAATAGTGTATGTGTGTGTGTATGTGTGTGTGTGAGTGAGTGTGAATGTGCAGCTGTTACTATAGAAATCTTAGTATTGAGCCAGACAAGAATGCTAGCCATATGTGTGGAGCTTTTGATATAAAGGAATAGATACTTAGCAGGACCTGGCACCTACTCTTATGTGTTTATGACTGCATGCCTGTGTGATTGTGTAATTGTGTGTGAATATATGAGTGTCCCAACGTGTGTATTTATGTATGTGTAGAATTTATGTATGTGTAGAATGTTCTTTTATCTAACAGTGAATGTTGAGCATAAGAGAGTCTTAATACATTCCATTGTATGTGAACTATAGTGATGTATGGGCACGTGTTGTCAGTTCCTAACTTTTTCCCCTACATAGGCAAAGTCACATGGACATATACATGGATTAGAATGACAGTAAATTATCCATATCTTGCCCTGTAGATAAATATACACACACGTACAGAGATAGGTGTCAGGGACTGCTGAGTTGCCACATCTGAATAGACAAATTATGCACACAAATGTGCATAGGAAAAGAGATATATTGAGTTCTTACATGTGGGACTTTGTAGGACAGGGAGAAACAGAGAGGCCATGGCACCTATCCCTGTGTATATTTTCAGGGCTGAATACCATGGGTTTGGTTTTCTATTCAATGACACTCTTGAGGAATTGTTACTTAGCCATAGGTGACTTTCAGTATAGGGGAGGAGATACATAGAAAGACTTACATAATTTACGTAATTACAATTTATGTTTATGTAAGCTTTGTCTGTGAGGCGATAACATACAGAATCTGATACATACTATGGCATTCATGCATGTGTGAGTGAGGCATGATTCCATGCACTCTAGTGTGTGTGTGTGTTTATGTGTTTTAATTATTAGGTATAAAACACATCATGTGATCTATCACCACCCATGTGTGCATTTGTGTTAATGGCTATAGAAGAGGAGATTCTGAGAAGTACCTGACACCCAACCATACATTAGGTGGCTGTGTCTGTAAGGGTGGGAGATTCTGCAGGACAGTGTGTAAACCTAGTCTTGTGTGTAAAGTTTTGTTTTAGGGAAATGGAAACTTAGCAGAACTTGACATCAGAGTCTAGCATGTGTGTCTGAGGGGTTCTATAAGAAGTAGTGTATTCCAGGTACAAAAGAGCCCATGAACACATGAGCTTGCAGAGACTGTAGAAGTACACAGAAGCATACAAAGGGTCAAGTGGGATTTGGTTCTGTCATTTGAAAGAGGAAGTGGAAACTGGGTTAAATCCCGAACCAAGGCCACATCTATGATTGTTTCCTGATGGCATAGGAAGAATCAGTGTCTCTAATAGATTCTCACTTGTCATCTTAATGACTCCTGTTGGTGGGATCCATGCCCTGAAATCATTGGCAATCACAGAATTAACTCAATTAAAAAATGTGGCTGAATTTTGGGCTAATTTTTGTGGGTATTTTATAGGTCTTAATTGCATATTTTGATTTTTCCTTTTTAGAGAAAGAGAGGGAGGCCATAATGATATACAGGAAGTGAGATTAGAAGGTTCTTGGAGAAACTGAGTAATGAGAAAAATGACTAAAGTACATTGCATAAAAGACTTTTAATTATGAAATGTCAAAAAATGAAACACTAGTATGAATAAATTCATGTATGGATTCTACATGATGTTTAAAAAATTAAGACTAATATACAATATTCAATAAGGGAGAAGAAAAAAACATTTTCCAACATGTTCTAAATAGCATACAGGCACATACTATCAGACACGGTGACATGAGTTTTCCCTCTTGACACTACGTGATAAAAAAACAGCACTGACTTCCACCCACAAGCTTCCTCTGACGTCTATATGGGTTTTGTGGACAGATAAATCCCACAGCAAAATAGATAAATAGGACACAATAACCCTAAATGTAATATAAGAAGATATTATAAACCAATACTTTATGTACCAAGATTTGACAATTTTTTTAAAGTAATCCAAATTTTCCATCAAGTTCAACAACACATAAAGAAGGTCATGTCCATGATTAAGCTGAGTACATTACTGAAGAACAGAAAGATAATTCTAATATAAATTTGACAAATATAACATATGAAGATGATACAAGGTATAAAGCCCATATCAATAATGAACTATACTCATTTTCCAGAAAACAGTTGCAAAAAAAGATGACTTTGTCATGTGTGATGTGACTGTCTCAAAATGTCAATTGCAAGGGAATACAAGACAGGACACTGAGGATACAGCAGAGTAGGACAGCAGTTTCCCTGGAACTGTCCAGTGTCTATGCCAGCACAGACTCTAGAGGAGAGATTGATATACAAATCCTAGGTAGCTCATAATCCAGGCTTGGTCCTCTGCTCAGCCAGTAGGAACATGAACCCTGTATCCTAATCCCTACTCAAAAGTGGTTTTTACAAACAAGGAGAATATTTTGGGTCCCATGAAAGCAAAACAGTCTTGGAAGACAGCAGCCACTCAGTGTGTACCTGGTATTGTTTGAGTAGATCAGAAACTCCTCCAAATTCCAGCTCAGGTACTGTCTGTGAGCACTTTGTCTGTCACTGGTGTCCTTGAAGTGAAAACTCTGCCTTCAACCTCCCAGGACTGGCACCAACTGTCTCTTAGCAAACCAATTTACATTTTGCATCCTGACCTGTGGCCTGATTGGTGACATATACGGGACTGAGCCAATCAGATTTGGTAGCCAATTGGGAAGCTCTCATTGGTCAGATTGAAGTCATGTGACTTGTGTCTGCTCTATAATGCTTTGGTGACCATCTGGTGGGCTACTGTGAGGGCAGAAAGCTTTGCTTGATGTGTGTCTTTTGTGCAGAAACAGCCCAGGTAAGTTGTATCACCACACACTTGTTCCCTTCCAGGGTCTCCTTTCAGTTGTAAAAATAGACTTGGTTTCTAAAGATCAGATTTGTGTTTGGTCTGTGTCTTGTCTGTCCTGAGTGAAAGGGTCATCAGGCAATATCTGTGCACTGTTGACTTGTGATCAACTATAAATGGATCATGAACAGACCTCCAGTAATTTGTGTCTTTAAAGAACTAATACTCTGAAATGAAAAGTCACACTTTCTTAAAAAAAGAAAAAAAAAAACCAGCATCCTTGCCTTGAATCTGTGCTGACCTTACCCGAAGAGCCCCCTCTCTACCTTAATAACACTGCTTAGGTCTATGTCAATCCTTTATTTTGTGAACTTGAATGTTACATCATCAAGTATTCATGACTTGTTATAACTACACTGGTCATCGATAGCCTAAAAGTAAAACAGTACAAAACATAATCAAACCACCACTGTTTCCTTACTGACTTTCCTGATTCCTTGCACTGCTTTTGTGGTGGATCATTTTAATCCAAAAAAAAAAAAAATTCTCTTTATCAAAACAGTAGCAGTTTCCAAAATTTATTCCATTTCTGTGTTTTCTTGAACTTTGGGAAAACACTGTTAGTCACTTGGAAAACTAGTCCTCAAAGCTGGATACAGTGTTTATATTTTATTTTCTCAGTATTCCTGACCAACTAGTTCTTTTAAGATCTTTTGGATATCATGTGCTTTTTGAGAACTTCACACAGAAAGATTGCTTCTAAATCTTGCCTGCTACCTCCCTTCCCCTTTGTGTCTCATTTTATCCCATATGACCTCCTGCTTACATATACACATTTACTTCTAACCTGATGAGTGAATTTAGCTTTGTTAATGTTTTCATGTGTTTGGCACAGACCACTGGGGACTGAGTAACTTATGTGGGAGCTTGTCCCTGAAGGAGACTGACTCTCCTTCTTTCAGAAGCTATTGAAACCTAGTCTTGTGGGCAAGTAGAAAACTTAATTCTCAACATACTAAAAATAAAGTCAAATTACTCTGCCAGACCTGTGTTCTACAAGTGTTATATCTCTTTGTTTTCTACCCTTTTTTTCCACAAAATCTCTCAAGTCTCTTTTCTTGAAGATACTTTCTCTGATCAGCTTCTTTAATAATATCCCAACACTAGAATTTTATTTTCATACACACTAATTTACTTTCTCCAACAAATTTGTCTCATCTTTAAAGTTCTATTCATTTAGTTAGTGTTGTAGTACATACCTTTATCCTAGCACTCAGGAGGTGGAGGCAGTTAGATCCCAAGATTGAGGACAGTCTTGAGATACTGACCTACTATATTTTTTATTGCTGAAAGACATCATGGCAAAAATCAATGTGTGGAACAAAGACTTTATTTGGGTTATTGTAGGAGGTCCTTACATATTCCGGTTACTTTCATTGGTTAAACCAAGAGACTGCCTTGGCCTTATAATAGGGCAGAAAATTAGGTGGGCAGAGTAGACAGAACAGAATGCTAGGGGGAAGAAGGCAGTGAGGCAGACACCATGGCTCTCCTCTCCGAGACGGACATAGGTTAGACTCATCCTGGTAAGCCACAGTCATGTGGTGATATTCAGGTTATTAGAAGTGGGTTAATCAAGATGTTAGAGTTAGCCAAGAAGAGGCTAGATATAATGGGCCAGGCAGTGTTTAAATAAATACAGTTTCCATGTAATTATTTTATGTAAAGCTAGCCAGGAGGCAGGTGGTGGGAAAATATTAATTAAAATCTACTAATCACAATTATAAAATTTATATATTCTTAGAATTATAATGGATCAAAAATGTGCATTCCCATAAAAAAGAAATAAAAGACTAATAATGAACAATGAAAACAACTAAAAATTTGTCTTAGAGCCAGATAAAGAGTTATTAAAAGATAAAATACAATTTTTGAGAAACATTTATAATTATCCACCTTTCCTATCTTAGAACTGAAAATTAAGACTCCTTTGCTATTTTATCTTAACTTGATTATAGTAGGTATGATGCACAAAAAAAAATGATGTCAAAAACTGGCATGGATATAGGGAAAATAAAACCCTTATTCACTGCTGGATGCAACACAAAATGATATAACCACTAGGGAAATTAGTTTGGAGTTTCATCAGGACCAAGAAATAGAGCTAAAACCATATACTCAAAGGACTCCATATTCTGCTATATAGATGCATGTCCATGCATGATCATGCATTGCTGGTTTCACAATACCTAGAAAATAGAAACCACTTAGCTATTTATAAACAGCTAGACTGATAATGGAAGAGGTTTTATATTTACACAATGGAATTGTATTTAGTTTTTTAGAAAAAAAAAGCCTTTGGATTTTACAGGTATGCTGTGGGAAGCTAATACCTACCCACCTATTGGGGCGTGGCCTCAGGGACTATTTACCCTGATAAGGAAGCATGTCTGGCCCCTTCCTTCCCTTCTCGGCTTGACTCTGGGCCCCATTTTCGTTGTTTGGTTTGCTTTGGATCAGATCTTCGTCCATCGTTCAAGCAGAACATCCTCACTTTGTAAGTCTACACCTTAATAAACACCTATCTGTTTTCTTAGCTCTGAGCTAGTGTGAGATTCTTTTTCTGTTAAGCGTCCCATCGTTTCTGCCTTCACAATTAAATGGATGGATTTGGAAACAAGCATTCTGAGTGAGGTAACACAGATATAGAAACACAAATGCTACATGTTTTCCCTTATTTGAGCATGTTAGCTTCACATCTCCTGATATGTGTGATCCATTTAGAATACCCATAGAGGTCAGGGAATTAGTAAGAAGCCATAGAAAACTAGGTTTAAGATAGAAGAGAAAGAATAAGGTGGGATGAAATGTTAAAGGGAAGTAAAGGAGTATTCAGGGATAAATGTGGCAGGATATTTGAGTGTACGGCAAGGAGGAAACTTGGGAAGGTATAACAAACACCGAAGAAGACAAATACCAATATAGAAATCTATACCACAGAAACTTCCCCAAATATGTGCACATACATACAGAAAAACATTCTAAATAACAGGGGAGCAACAATGCCCCTGATAGTTACTAAGGGGTAAGAAACCAAAAGCCCCAGGCCAGAAAGGGAATATCTCTTTAGAAGTTGCTGACAAGTGAGATTCTATAGATGCACAATCATTGCAGGCTTATTACCTGTATTGGTTACTCCCCAACCCCTAGCAGTTGACAATCTAGATGTTCCCTAAGGAAAGACTGGATAAAGTAAGTGTGGTCTATTTACACTAAAGAATATTACCCGTGTTAGAAACAATGACCTCGAAAGTTTGCAGGCAAATGGATGGAACTAGAAAAGATCATCCTGCATGGTGTAACCAAGAGGCAGAAAGACAAGCATGACACATACTCACTCATCAGTGAATATTAGCCATAAAATAAAGGAAAACCATGCAACAACCCACAGGTCCAAAGAAACTAAGTAACAAACGGGCCTAAGTTGGGCAATGCATGAATCTCATATGAAGAATAAATAGCATAGACTTTGCCAGTGGAGTAAGGGACTGGAATGGGGAATGGTGATGGAAACAGGAGGGGTTTTGGGAGGGGAGGATGAAAGAAAGAGCACTGAAAGAGATACCTTGAATCTGGTAGCATCTCCGGGATGAGCTAGAAACCCAAAGCAGTGAAAATTCCCAGGAATCTATGAGGGTGACCATAGCTAAGACTCCTAGAATAGGGGATAAAGAGTCTGAACTTCAACCTCCTGTAACCAGGCAAGACTATGAGGGAAAGAATTGGTACCCCTAATCATTCACAAACCCTTTGACCTACAATTCATTTTGCCTACAAGGTGTGCCTGGGTAAAGATGGCACTGAAATTGTAGGAGTGACCAGTTAAAGACTGGCACAGTTGGAAACCAATATTCTGAGAGGAAGCATACTCTTGAGGGACAGGGGACAGAGATATAACATGACACATGACTGGGCAAAAAAGTCAATGAAGTAATCCTTAATTATCTTCTGTGATACTCATAGAATGATGTCTGGTCCAAGTGTCATGAGAGAGGTTTCACAGAAGAAATGAGAGCTGCAGATGTAGATAACCACAGCCCCAAATCAGACCAAGTTCAGGGAATCATGCAGAAAAAATGGAAGAGAGATTGTAGGGACCAGTGGCATAAAGAGCACCATAAGAAAACTCACAGAACCAACTAACTTGTGTTTATACTAACTCACAAAGATTGAACAGACAGTTAGGCATCTTGATCCGCCTGCCTCTGCCTCCCGAGTGCTGGGATTAAAGGCTTGTGCCACCATCGCCCGGCTCCTTTGAATTTTTTGACTGTGAAGGAGCTAAGCAACCAACATGTATATCTTAAATATTTCTTGACTTCAAAATATGGGTCTAAGGATATATTACTTTGGAAAAGAGGCTCATCTTTTTTTTCCATAGAGGATGAGAACCTGTGGATTCCTTCTAGACTAATGTGGTTTGATAGACCCCCTGAAATGTCACCGTGAATACTCCCAAAAAAACTTTACCCAACAGAAAGCAGTAAGCGATTTGGAGAGAACTATGCCCAAATTTCAAAATATTGTTTAAAATGTTTGTTTACATTTAAATGGAGATATGATATAGATATTTTCATAGGTAAGGATCTTTGTTTATTGACACAAATTTAAAGTCAATTTTGTTATACTGTGTATATGCATTTCTGATCTTGATTAAGGTATTGTGTTTGTCTAGCTCATTTAAAAATATAGTATATATTTAATAAATATAAGTTAATAGATAGTCATATATAATAGTCAAACTTGTAGTCATGTTAGTTAGGTTTTCTAGATATACAGAGATATATTTCAGTTAAATAGGCATTCTTCAAATCTTTCAAAGACTACAGAATATGTCATTTAAAGTGTCTCTAGATCTTAGGACTTTTCATGAAAATGAGAAACAGCTGCTCCTGGCAGTACCAATCTACTTCAAGAGGAAGATCGGCATTGAAGAGGCTCCTTATGGAGTTTGCTAGCCATTTACATAAGAAACTGCTCTTATCTGGAATTGTTGATGCTATGCTGTATGAACTGGACATGCAGGACCCACAGAGAAATGACTGTTGAACTTGTGTAAAGGTAAAATGACCTTTCAGGGTTCCTGCTTCATAAGTCTGCCAGACATTCTGCAGGACACAAAAGAAAGAGACTGACAAACTGCCAATAAGGGCAGAACTGTCTTTAAATTTTCCTGCTTTGTGGAAAACTCTGCTGGATACTATAGGATTTTAGTCTGAAGATGTATGGTCCAATGATACAGAACATTGGCTGACTGTCCAGTTAGTGAAATGTCTCTGTCAATTCCAGAATTTTGGAAGTTGCTTATAATGCACTTTCTGATTACTTAGGTAATATTATTTCCTTCTGGATTCTTTGATGAAGTTGAAGAATGTGTAGTTATAGTTATAGTTTTCCTTAGTTAGGATAAAAGATAAAGTAGATAGAAATATTGTAACTGTAATTTTTGCTTGATACCTATTTGTTATACGTAATTTTACTATGTTAAAGTTAAAACAGTTCTTTTTATTTAAACAGAAAAGGAGAAGTGATGTGGAATTCCCCTCTGTATGTTGTGAATACCATTAGTTAATAAAGAAATTGCTTTGAGACTATAGCAGAGCAAGGCAGAACAGAGCTAGGCAGAGAAAACAAAGCTGAATGTTGGGAGAGAGAAGGTAGAGTCAGAAAGAAGCCATGTAGCCCTACCAGAGATAGATGCCAGAACTTTACATGGTAAGCCACAGCCACATGGTGATACATAGATTAGTAGAAATGGGTTAAATTAAAATATAAGAGATAGTCAGAAATATGCCTAAGATATTGGCCAAACAGTATTGCAAATAATATGGTCTCTGTGTGATTATTTTGGGGATGAGCAGCTGGGAACAAACAAGTGGCCTCCCCTACAACAGTGTATGGCATGGGACAGATAGTTTTCTGGGTCTAAAACATTTTATCTAGTGTCCGGGAGAATATGGAGTTTATCTTGGCATGGTGAACAGCAACATATTTGTGTGGGGATGGAGAGATGGAGGTGTGATGTATGGTGTGGTGAGGGTTCTCACATTGTGTGGGATGGAAATGAGCTATTCACCCAGATGTGATAATAGCACTCTATTGGATTGGACAGTCAGCTGGGGAAAGCTGCAGAACCTGATACCTAGGTACTTACATCTGCTGTGCACGCTCCTCCTCAATAACACCTTATATACATTGCCAGTTTAAAGACACCAAGGATACCCCTCATCGAAAATCATCACAACCTGGTATCAGTCCTTGCTGAACAAAATTGTTCTAGATATTGGGCCTACTTAGTCAATTCCCTTTCTGCTATTCCAAATACAATGATGGGTTCTAAGGCGTTCTACACACTGATCCAACCACAATGTCAATTGAGATATGACATAAGGTATCAGACCCTGTTGCACATTCCACCACCTATCAAGGACACACATGTACTGTTTGATTCAAACACTCCTGGAATCCTCCTGCAATGACATCCAATACTGGGTATAATCCAGCATGGGACAGTACAGCCACGCCACCTCACTTGTTCTGCCAGCTGCCTGACTTTGATGGACAGTTCCCACAGCACCCCACACACAGACTCATACACTTCTAAGTACTGAGCCATTCAAGGCTTCTCATCAAACCACACACTGGCTGCCTGGTATCAGTCCCTGCTGAACAAACCCTCACATGTTCCTCACATGTGGCCTTAGGTCTGGATACTGAATGTCACCCACAGAGTCCCATATAGCGAACTCCCTGACCAGCAGGAAGGAACAGCTACCAGATGAAGATTCTTCCCAAATCATGCTTTATTGGAGCCTCTTGGTTGAAGGGAGAGCAGGAAGCGAGGGGCCCCGAGCTCTGAGCTGCAGCTGCTTATATAGGGAGTCTGCCTAGCAATCTTTGATACTTTGATGCTTTGATACTTTGACTGCTTTTCTGGAGACCCACACGCAGGAAAGAAAGCAGGGGAACATCTTGTCAATTACAGACCACAAGGAAGTTCTCCTGCCGGTCAGGGGGAGTATGGGCAGCTAGATCACAACTCACCCTGTTTTCTGGTGGAAGAACTGCCACCTTAATAGAGAGTTATTTATCAAGCGAGGCCAGGGCCAAATGCCATCTTGTAATGGCAGCCACTCAAATCGGCTCCCAGCAGTTCTCCCTTTCTGTTTTTCTCTGTAGGCCAGTGAGAAGGTCTTACTCCTGTTCAGGTCCTCACCTCATGATGCGAGGACTGATCAAAGGAGGCCCAAAACTCCTGGTACTCCTTCTCCCGTGCAATGGAATAAACTTCTGGGAGGTGCAAAGGCAGTACTCAGAGTAAAAATGCATACCTTCCTCAGTGCAATGGAGAATTTCTCCCTGAGAATGCAAAGGCTGTGCAAGGAACAAACCTACTGGCCTTTTAGGACAGATAACCATACTTGGGGTGAATCGCCATTCTCCAAAGCAGCTAACACTCGTAGAACCGCAACCTTATCTCGAGATGTCTGAGCTCGGGGGTGACAAATTAACCATAGGCACAGCACGCACCCTCCTATGCAGCATACAAAAAACATTCCCACCCCCACCCAATCCTTAAACAGGGAGAAGGCAGAGGAGATCCAGGACTGCAGTCCCTCTGCCAGGCTTATATCTACACGTGTTGAGTTGATGCGCGTCTGAGGTCCTCCAGGGTGGCATCAAAGTCCTCAGACCAATTTCAGGAATGGGGTTAGGGTAGGCTGACAGAATCCCCCATCTCTGCTCTGCTCGGCTTGGGATCATCTTCCACAGGATCAGCAGTATCAGCATCCTGAAGAGCGGTGGAGTCATTTTCATGATGGACTTGAACAGTTCTGGTCAGGCGGTCTGGGACCCAATGAGGCACTTCTCTCCTTGGGGGCAGGGAAGTCCGGACCAAGGACCTCTTTTCAATTGCCGCTGGAACTCTATTGTGGGATGTCCGCAGCCACAACATCATCAGGTCCAGATTTTTTCTTTCTGTGAAAAAAGCATAAACATACCCTCGACCCCAAATATATATAGGTCGGGTTTTTTCATAATGCATTGCAAGGGCTTTTCTACCTTGCCTTAGCAAAGGTTAGCTTGGTGTTATCACGCCAGATCCGTTTGCATCAGGATCTATTTGCAACTTTTATGAGTTGCTTTTAAGGAGCCTTGTTATGCTCCATAATCTTTTATTAGCCATATATGCAGTTCTTCCATTGGAAGACCCATTTGTAAAAGTTAGCATAAAATCCTTTAAGGGATTTTTTGCTATAACATTAGTAAAATACAGTTGTGTGAATTGTAGCAATGATCATCTGGGAAAAGGTTATTGCTTTTGGCCTTTGAATTGAGCAAACACAATTGTCCAGGGATCAATCTTAAAATTATCAATGAATCTATTATTTAGTATAAGAAACATTGATCATAGTCAATATTTTATTAAACCATAAGCAAATATCTTTTAGCAGCTGTTGCTCCTTCCTCAGCATTCAAATAATTCAAAGAGAGCATAATAACATACAGTATCAAGATTCTCTGTGTATTTTCCATCTTTATGTGGCTTTATTTTAACCTCTATTTCTTTTATTTTTTTAACTTTTGGCTTTTTGAGACAGGTTCTCTGTATATCTTTGTCCTGGAATTCCCCCTGTAAACCAGGCTATATTTGAACTCACAGAGATCTGTCTGTCTCTGCCTCCCAGGCTACTCTTTCTTTTCTTTTCTTTTCTTTTTTTTCTTTTTATTTGAAAACTTTAATCTTTAGCCTGTATATATTTTTAACACAGTGTAAACTATTTAGAGGTTTTCTTACTCTTTGAATCTCTCTTTACTGTATCTCTCTCTCTTTTTTGACCACATGGGTCTTTAATCTGCTAAGGAATATGGAGAAGTATTTTGCCACAACTCTATGGTGTTTTAAGGTCTTTGCCAGCAAGCAAGCTGTAATGCTGTGTCCATAAACAACAGTCAAAAGCTCCCATGGCGTTTTCTTACCAGGAAGCAAGCTGCAACAATGTATCCATAGCTCCAGAGTCCGGACTGGCTGCTTGAAAGAGTCAGAGTTTTCCCTGGCAGGAAGGCCCAGAAAGCTGGCATTTTAAAACAGCGGCTTTTTTCCTGGTAAGGCTGAAAACAAAAATGCTTGAAAGATCAGCAACTGTTGTGCCATGTTCTTATATGATCTTTGTGTTTAGTGACTGTTCCTTATAATTCCTTCTAATATTTTCTCCAGAAACATGTACTAATTTATGGTTTTTTACTGAGACTGAAGAAATGTTAATGTGAGTATTCCACTGCTATAACAAATCACATCCCCAGAAAGTCATTGCTGTGTTAACCACATATGGCTTTAATTTACCTGTCTTACCTTCTGGCTCTAAGCATTTGACCCATCTTGCCCTCTGATTTATCTGAGATAAAATTCCAATCCCTAAAAGCTGAACACTTCTCTCTAGAAGAGGCAAATTTGGTCTTCAAGATTCTACTTCAATTGTTACATATGCATCTGTGAGTAAAAGGCCTTCAGTGACATCATCATGTTTTCGTATTTTTAAATTTGGTTTTTGTTCATTTATAGAAGTTTGTCAAAATATTCGTTTTTGGTTTCTTCTAAATTTCTTATTTTTTATAGCTTTTCTATCATCAGGAGCAGAATGGTTTCTTATTTTAGGCGTTAGTTTCTTTAATTGCTCTGAGGAGTTTCCTTCATGGTTACTCAAAATAACTGAACTGAATTTGTCTTGAGAACCTAGAAGAGTACCCTCAAGCAGTCTCCCCAAGAGCAAAGTGTGATCTTTACTGTTATTATTTCCTTACACTCATTGATCCAATGCCTGCCTTTGTCATACCTTCTGCATAATCATACTTAGAACAAACATTGTTTCTAGGAATACCTTGTTTACAGACCATTTTTAAGTGACCATTCTTGCCATATTTGAAACACTTGCCATTTCAATTTTTCTCCAAACCTCTGTAAATCACCTCTCCTATCCATTCATAATCATAGTCATGATGTTCAATATTGATTGCATCTCAGGTCCATTCCTCCAAGGGTGCTAATCTTGCCTTCAACAGACTAGTTGCACTTTTAAATTGTACAATCAAATTTTTAAAAGTCTGAGATTCAGGTTTTTTTTTTTAACTTCTGTTTGGTATCATTCAATTTACTGCTGAAATCAGTCCTTGTAAGAAATTTATGAGGCCTTCCTTGAGGCTCTGTATAACTTCAATAAATGACTCAATTTTCTTTCCTAGTTCTCCAATTGTGTCCCAAGAATTCAACTCTGCTGTGTAGCATAAATTGAGAACATGGTCATCATGTACATCAGTATTATCTCCCTCTCAAAGAGTTGGTCTTGGAAAATTCCAATACCTCTAGCCTTACTTCATTGTTCAATGATCCTAGCCTCTTCTTTCAACAAGGACTTCCATTGTAATTGAGGACTAAATTTAACCAAGACCACTTTAACCAAGTCTTTCCAGTCTCTAGAGATAATATTATTACAAGTTTAACATCTGCTTCACAAAAGGTGAACACATGCCAAATGAGACTATCAGTTCCTTGAATCTCCTTAAATATAATATTTTCTTAGGGGTCCATTTAACTCCTGCACAGCCTTGGGGGTGTATATCATTTGTCAGTTCCTGTAAGGTGACTGGATAAATTAAAGTTGGTTTATTAAATTAAAACTTAGGCTGCTCCTCTGTCCTTATAATGCAATGCTGAAATTGGTTCTACATTGATTTCTTCTGTCTGGAGCTGAATATCTCTATGATCTGTTTTGATATGTTTTTCTAAAGTATGTACCTTAGCACTCATATTAAACAACTTTTTTTACTTAAAAAACAAAAATGATAAGTGGTTAGAATTGACATTATGCAAGTCCCATCAAAATTAGTTATCCTCATTTAGTTGTTCCATTTTCAAACTCTCCAGTGAATTATCATACAGAGACATAAATGTGTCCATAGTAATAATGTTTCCCTTTTTAATATGGAAAAAACATAACTCTGTTAACTAACTCCTCCCTTTAAGAAATCCCAATTAGCAGTGAACTGTGGGGCGTAGCATGTCTGAGCAGAGAGGACAGGCAGTGAACAGTGTGAGTGAGTACAGCTGCAGCTACTAGCATGCAGCTCATGCAAGTGGCAGCCTGAGGAGAGAGCATGTAGGGTAAGCCCATAGCCCACTATGGAGAGAGGAGAGAGGCCTGCTGTCTAAAAAATGCACAGACGATTGAGTGAAAAAAATGAAAATTCTTTTAGCTCTAGACCCAGCCATTCCATTTCTGATCATATAATCAAAGGATGCCCACCACCCCCAAAGCACTCTAGCTCAATTATGCTCATAGCGTATTTATTCATAATTGCCTGAAACTGGGAACAATCTAGATGTTCCCTAAGTAAAGACTGGATAAAGTAAGTGTGGTCTATTTACACTAAAGAATATTACCCGTGTTAGAAACAATGACCTCAGAAAGTTTGCAGGCAAATGGATGGAACTAGAAAAGATCATCCTGCATGATGTAACCAAGAGGCAGAAAGACAAGCATGACACGTACTCACTCATCAGTGAATATTAGCCATAAAATAAAGGAAAACCATGCAACAACCCACAGGTCCAAAGAAACTAAGTAACAAACGAGCCTAAGTTGGGCAATGCATGAATCTCATATGAAGAATAAATAGCATAGACTTTGCCAGTGGAAGTAGGGGCTGGAATGGGGAATGGTGATGGAAACAGGAGGGGTTTTGGGAGGGGAGGATGAAAGAAAGAGCATTGAAAGAGATACCTTGAATCTGGTAGCATCTCCGGGATGAACTAGAAACCCAAAGCAGTGAAAATTCCCAGGAATCTATGAGGGTGACCATAGCTAAGACTCCTAGAATAGGGGATAAAGAGTCTGAACTTCAACCTCCTGTAACCAGGCAAGACTATGAGGGAAAGGATTGGTACCCCTAATCATTCACAAACCCTTTGACCTACAATTCATTTTGCCCACAAGGTGTGCCTGGGTAAAGATGGCACAGAAATTGTGGGAGTGACCAGTTAATGACTGGCACAGTTGGAAACCAATATTCTGAGAGGAAGCATACTCTTGAGGGACAGGGGACAGAGATATAACATGATACAGAGATATAACATGACACATGAATGGGCAAAAAAGTCAATGAAGTAATCCTTAATTATCTTCTGTGATACTCATAGAATGATGTCTGGTCCAAGTGTCATGAGAGAGGTTTCACAGAAGAAATGAGAGCTGCAGATACAGATAACCACAGCCCCAAATCAGACCAAGTTCAGGGAATCATGCAGAAAAAATGGAAGAAAGATTGTAGGGACCAGTGGCATAAAGAGCACCATAACAAAACGCACAGAACCAACTAACTTGTGTTTATACTAACTCACAAAGATTGAACAGACAATTAGGCATCTTGCATGGCACTGACCTAGGCCCTCTGCATATGTTACACTTGTGTAACTTGGTCTTCGTGTGAGATTCCTTGCAGTGAGATGAGGGGTTGTCTCTAACTCTGATGCATGCTTTGGGAACCCATTACTTTTATAGGTTTGCCTCATTCAGCCTTAAAAGAAGAGGAGGTGCCTAGTCTCACTGCAACATGATATACCATGGCTGGTTGATATACATAGGGGGCCTAACTTTTCTGAAGACAAACAGGATGAGGAGTTGATGGGGTGTATTGGAAGTGGAGGAGAGGGACTGGGAACAAGCGAAAAAAGAGAATCTTTGATTGGGATGTAAAAACAAAAATAAATAAACCAAAAGGACAAACTTGAAATATATTTTAAATGTTCTTTTGATATTTAATAAAATAATTCTTCATCATATTTTATAAATGGCTAAAACTGACACCAAGTATAATCATTTTAATTGTTGATAACTATCATTCAAGAGAATATGCACAGTCATTTTCCTTTTCAATCAAATTAGTTCATTAGGGACTAAAGGGACTATTTCAAACTTCAGAAATGGCATCTGCAATATTTATTGTAAAAAAGGAAGTTAAAAAAAAGACCAAGCTAAGTTTGAAGAAAAAGATAGAACAAAGCATGGTAATTCTTCATCATCCATCATTAGCCAAATTTTAAAATATTAAGGGAAGTTATGCAAAGTAGCTGAGATTAATTTTTGCTAATTGACTAAAGTCACAATGCTAAGTGTTGCTTTCAGTTGTGCTGCCAATGCCATTTGCAAGGTTAATTACTATGTTCCTTCACAGCCCCCAGTTATTTCTCATACTGTGGCAGAGACGTGTGAACAGATGGACCAGAAAAACATCTGGCTCAGGTGAGGGGCAAGGCTATAGATGGCTTCCTCAAATGATTTCCTTCAGTATCACAGGAAGTAATAAGAAACATGTAGGTGACAAAAAATTAACAACTTGATAATACAAATATGAGCGGAGTGGCCTTGTCACATTCTAGACAGAAAAACATAATCAGCATGCAACAATGCAGGAGAAACTTCTGTATCAGCAGAAACATTCTATGATATTTTCACTTGATTAATCAATAAATTATTACTGTCTTACTTTCCCAAATCTCTCCCAAGATTATATGTGAAGGTACATTGAAATAAAAACATTTATTTTATATAAAATTACTCCTCAAGATTATATTTTTCTTGATCCTTAGGATAAGATAAATTATATTACATGGAATCTAAACTAATAAAGATGTATCCATGTTTAAAAGGGACACAGTAGCAAAACCATGGTCATGAACAAGAATTAATACATTGAAACAATTGTACTCACCTTTTCAGCTACACTATTTTAATACAATGTTGAGGAGTACTTCAATTAATAATTAGACTATGAAACAATTCTAAATGAACATTGTGTTAATAATAATGATGACTACCAGGAACTAAAGACATAATCAACAAATTTAATTTGTTGCTATACTTTAAAGAATGTTACCACCATTTTGCTATAAATCTGAGGAACTTGATCTCAAG
Source organism: Microtus obscurus (assembly GCA_963919715.1). Taxonomy (NCBI): domain Eukaryota; kingdom Metazoa; phylum Chordata; class Mammalia; order Rodentia; family Cricetidae; genus Microtus; species Microtus obscurus. The sequence goes on from CAWTZC010000308.1 coordinate 1,152,131, forward strand.
TATTTCAGTATTCTATGCTTGTTCCAGCTGCTGGACATAATGTTTAAATTCTCTGATAATAAACAACTATGTGATTTCTAGTTCACAAAATCTGCTCACGCAATGCAAGGAAGAAATACCAAACCAAGTGACAGACACAATCTCACAGAGGAGAAAATTATCAGAAATGCCCTGGCCATGCCATCCTTAATCCTGGAGGGAACTTTTTTTTGTGCTGTTTGTTGGCACATTGGAGTTTTTCTAGCAATACTAATTACAGAGATATAGATGAGAATTATCTCTTGGAGAAGTAGCTCGGAGATGAACTCCATAGCTTAATTTTCTCTTTTTGCGTCACAGAATGGAACTGCTGCTGCTTTTTCAAGATGAAAACTGCTCTGCACATAAGAAATGTAATCATGGCTATTGTCATGACTGGGACACAGCTAGGCATATTCTGTATCTTCGTATTCTATTTTTGTTCTGTTCTGTTCATGGTGTATTCACTTTTTGGTGATGATCTAGAGAACTATAGTTTCTATTCTCAGAGTTAGTTTTATTTTTGTACCATTAAATATATGAAATGCATTGGGAAATGTGATTATTTAAACTGTATTTTTCTTTTGTTTTATAGAAGACATTTCAATCATAACCTCTTTTCAGCTCATCAGTATATACGACTCTAGGGAAAGATGTTTTATTAGTCTTCTATAGAGAATATTTCAGCATACTGACACATAAGTCATGGTTTCTTTAGCAAAATAAGGTTATTTCGACCACTGAAAACTATTTTCTCCAGATTCACTGACAGTGCCAAAAGCAATATAGTGGCATACAGTTTGATGTAGATTATTTTTACTACTTTTACTGAGTTATTATTCATAAATTATATAATTCATCAATTTAATGAATAAAACTCAGTAGGTATTTTCATATATTCATGCAATATGAATATAATTAAAATACGTATTAGTAGAAATCTAAAACAGTATGAAAATATTTTTTAAAAAATCATTCTAAGTAAGATAAACCAGACTCAGAAAATAAATATGGTATTTATTTACATATAAGTGGATATTAGCTATTAAGTAAATGATAATCAACCTACAATGCACAGATCCAGAAAAGTTAGGTAAAAAGGAAGGATCTATGAAGGACAGATGTATCTTCTTGGGAAGAGAAAAAAATAAATTTTGTTAGTAGACTGAAGGCACGTGGATATAGAAGAGGAATCAGTGGGATGGGTAGAATGCAGGGAAAGAGGGAAAGACAGATGGAGATGGGGGACATGTGGGTGGTGGTGCAGGAGCCTAGTGCTGTGAAAACTTCCTCCAATATATGAGGTGACTTTAATGAGGACTCCTCGTCTTAGAGGATAAGAAGTCAGAACTGGCAATATTTTGTAGCTAAGTAAGGTTCCCAGTGGTATAAAAAAGGTGCATTCTATTGTATTTTTGAAAAAGTGGGTCCCACGGAGGTCCCTAAAGAATCTAGCCGAATGCTAGGACAGTGGGAAGATTTTCAAAATCTGACAGTGTTGCCCTTTTGCCAAAGACATACATGGAGCCTTTTGACTTAAACTTGAGTCTCTTTCCTGAGGGAAAGTACTCTTCAGGTTATGTAAACAGAAAACTGAGCACCAATCCAATCACAAAACTCTTGACCTACAATCTGTCCTGGCTACAAAATGTGTGCAGGCTCTGGTGGCACAGAACTTGAAGAGGTGATCAAGCAAATCTGGTTTAACTCTTGGCTCATATCATGAGTTCATGGCCATGCTCTGCACTGCTTGGATGGCTATGAACCAGAGACTGGAGAGGCCAGAGATCCCAGATAGAAACAAATGCAAGTGGAAAAAATTAATGAAATTATTCCTAATACTGTTCTGCTATACTCACAGATCAGGTGGTGCTTGTCTCATCAATAGAGATGCTTCCTCTGGCAGCAGATGTGAGTGGATGCAGAGACCCAGAGTCAGACACTGTTCATAGAGAGAGAGTCTACGTTAGAGGTCTCCATTGAGTCCCTTCCCTTGAAGCCTGGTAAATACTGTGGAAGAGAAGCGGGAAAGATTGTACGAGTCAGCGGGGATGGAGGACACCAACACAAGGGTGGAAAAGACAACTTAATAAAAGGAAAATTCTGAAGAGCAAGCAAAAGTGACAGAGACACACCCACTCCCACTGTTAGAATTTCCCAAAAAACTAAACTAATAATCATAACATATACACAGGGGACTGGCTAATACCCATGCAGGCCCTGTGCTTGCTGTTTCAGTTTCTGTTAGAACATATGAGCCTTGCTTGGTTGATTCAGTGAACGTTTGTTTGTCTTATCTTATAGTATCTTGTTTTGCCGTGTGTGGTTATTGTCTCTTGAGGCCTGCTTTTTTCTCAAGGGAAGCAGAGGGGGGAATATTCAGGGGAGGGAGAGATAGTTGGGAGGAGTTGAGGGGTTAGAAACTGTGGTCAGGATGTATTTTATGAGAGAAAATAGTATTTTCCATATTAAAAACTTGAACAATATTTCCCACACATCTTCTTTTTCAAATGAATATCATTTGATTTGACTCCCTGTATTCCACATATATAAATGTATGTGTGAAATCATGTTGGCTTTGAAATGGGTAAAATAAGATATCCCTGTGGACTAAGAATAAAAAGTAAATAAGTAAACAAATAAAAAGACAAAAAAAAAACCAACATCATTTAGGCACACACTCTTCTTCTTAGTAAAACAAAGAATCAGCCCTGAAAAATCTTTTTCTGTACTCCATAAAATTGGAAAATGTAAAAGAAATGGACAATTTTATAGATAGATTCCATATAACAAAATTAAATCAAGACCAGATGAACAATTTCAATAGTACTATAAACTGTAAGGAAATAGAAGTTGACATCATAAACCTTCAAAAAAACAACAACAAGAACAAAAAAAAAAAAAAGAAACAAGATCATGCCAGATGGTTTTAGTGCAAACTTCTACCGAAACTTCTACCAGAACTTCCAAAAAGAGCTAATGCCTATAGTCTTCAAAGTGTTCCACAAAAGAAATATTGCCAAACTCTTTTAATAAGGCTGCAGTTACCCCGATACCAAAAGTACACAATATTTAACCAAAAAAGAGAATTACAGACCAACCTAACCCATGAACATGGATGCAAAAATGCTCAATAAAATACGGACAAACTGAATCCAAAAGCACTTCAAAAAAATCATCCACCATGATCAAGTTGGCTTCATCGCAGAGATGCAGGGATGGTTCAACATATGAAAACCTATCACTGTAATCCATTACATAAATAAACTGAAAGAAATCAAGACATATGATTATCTCATTAGATGCTGAACAAAAACATTTGACAAAACCCAACACCCCTTCATGATAAAGGTCTTGGAGAGATAAGGGATACAAGGATAATATCTAAACATAATAAAAGCAATATGCAGCAAGCTAACAGCCAACTTCAAATTAAATGGAGAGAAACTCAAAGTAATTCCACTAAAATCAGGAAAAAGAAAAGGCTTAAACAGAGTTCTTGAAGTTCTGCCTAAAGCAATAAGACAACAAAAGGAAATAGCATGAATTCAAATTGGAAAGCAAGAAGCCAAACTTTTGTTATTTGCAGATGATATTATAATATATAGAGTATCCCAACACTCTACCATGGAACTCCTACAACTGTTAAATACCTTCAGTGAAGTGGCAGGATACAATACCAACTAAAAAATCAGCAACCTTCCTATATACAAATGATAAAGAAGCTGAGAAAGAAATCAGAGAAGCATCACCCTTCACAATAGCCTCAAATAACATAAAATATCTTGGGGTAACACTAACCAAAGAAGTGAAAGATCTATTAGACAACAACTTAAAGTCTTTGAAGAACGAAATTGGAGACGATACCAGAAAATGGAAAGGTTTCCCATGTACTTAGATAGGTAGGATCAACATAGTGAAAACGGCAATCCTACAGATTAAATGCAATTTCCATCAAAATCCCAACTAATTCTTCATAGACCTTAAAAGAACAATACTCACCTTCATATAGAAAAATAAAAAAACCCAGGATAGCCAAAAAAAAAAACCATGTACAACAAAGGAACTTCTGAATGCATCACCATTCCTGATACCAAGCTCTATTACAGAGCTACAGTAATGAAAATAGCTGGGTACTAGCATAAAAACAGGAAGGTTGACAAATAGAATCAAATCAAAGACCCAGATATTAATCTACACGCCTATGAACACCTAATTTTTGACAAAGAAGCTAAAATTATACAATGGAAAAAAGGAAGCAACTTCAACAAATGGTTCTGTCATAACTGGATGTCAAAATGTAGAAGAATGAAAATAGATCCATATCTATCCCCATGCACAAAACCCAAGTCCGAATGGACTAAAGACCTCAATATAAATCCAACCACACTGAACTTGATAGAAGAGAAAGCAGGATGTAGCCTTCAGTGCATGTGCACAAGAGACCACTTCCTAAATATAACCCCAGTTCACAGATAATAAGAGCAAAAATAAATAAGTGGGACCTCCTAAAACTGAGAAGCTTCTATAAAACAAAGGATATAGTCATTAAAACAGAAAGGCAGCCTACTGAATGGGAAAAGATCTTCACCAACCCCATATCAGACAAAAGACTGATCTCAAAAAGTATATAAAGAACTCAAGAAATGAGACATAAAATTTCTAAATAACCCAATTAAAAATGAGGTGCAAAACTAAACAGAATTCTCAACAGAAGAATCTCAAATGGCTGAAAGACAATAAATTAAATGGTCAGTATCCTTAGCCATCAGGGAAATGCAAATCAAACCATCTCTGAGATACCATCTTACACCTGGTCAGAGTGGCTAAGATCAAAAATACCAATAAGAGCTGATACTGGAGAGGATGTGGAATAAGAAGAACACTCATCCATTGCTGGTGGGAATGCAAACTTGCACAATCACTTAGGAAATCAGTATGTCAGTTTCTCAGAAAATTGGGAATCAACCTACCTCAGGATCCAGGAATACCACTCTTGGACATATAGCCAAAAGATGCTCAAACATACTACAAAGACATTTGTTCACCCTATGTTCATAACAGCATTATTTGTAACAGCCGGAACATGAAAATAGCTTAGATGCCCCTTAGTCAAAGCATAGATAAAAAAAAATGTTGCACATTTACACATTACAGTACTACTCAGTGGTTAAAAAAAATGACACAATGACATCTTGAATTTTGCATGCAGATAGATGGAACTAGAGAACACTATTCTGAGTGAGGTAATCCAGACCCCAAAAGATGAATATTGTAAGTATTCACTCATAGATGGATACTAGCTATGAACAAAGGATATTGAGCCTATCGTTTGTGATTCTAGAGAAGCTAAATAATACGTTAAACCCCCCCCAAAAAAAAAACAAATATAGGTCAATCTGGAAAGTCAAAATAGACAATATTGCCTGACAAAATTGGGAGCACAGGGGTGGAGGAAAAGGGAAGGTGAAAGGGAAAAAGGAGGGGAGAAGGGGAGGGATGAGGAGAACTTGAGGAAACGGGATAGCCAAGAAGAAGGATGAAGGACAGCAATGAGAGCAAAGAAAGCGATATCTTGATTGAGGGAGCCATTATGGGGGTAGCAAGAAACCTGGGTAGAGAGAAATTCCCATGAATCCACGAGAATGACCCCAGCTAAGACTTTAAGCAATAGAGGAGACAGTGCCCGAACTTGCCTTGCCCTGTAGTCAGACTGATGGATATCTTAAATATCACCATAGAATAATTGCTTCATCCAGCAATTGATGGAAACAGAGGCAGAGACCCACATCAGAGCACTGGACTGAGCTCCCTAAGTCCAGTTGAAGATCGGAAGGAATGAGAATGTGAGCAAAGAGGTCAAGACCATGACGGGTTGGTTCACTCACTGAAACAGTTAATAGTAGCTCACCAGCATTAGCTGGACTGGGAAGGAAGAGGAATAGAACCAAACTAGTCCCTCTGAATGTGATTGACAGTTGTATTGCTGGGCAGACTGTGGGATCACTGGCAGTGGCACCAGAATTTATTTCTACTGCATGTACTGTCTTTTTGGAAACCTATTCTCTTCTGATGGATACCTTGCTCACCCTATATAGAGCAGGGAAGGCCTTAGACTTTCCCCAAAGTGGTGTGCCTTACCCTCTTTGAGGAGTTGATGTGGGCGGGGTGGGAGGATATTTGGAGGGAATAGGAAAAGAGAAGGGAGTGGGAACTTGAATTGGTATTTAAAATAAAAAAGACTCTGTTTTCTTTTAAAAAATAAAATTTTTATAGTCATATATCTATATATGACTATAGTATATAGCCATAATTCATATATCCATATATAAATATATCATATATCCATATATGAATACATCCATAAATGAAGTCAGGAAACGTAATTTCTTTGGTCACTGTCATTCCACTATGCATGATAATCTCAATGTCGATTCACACTTTAACAAATGTAACTTATCAGACTTTTTGTTCTTTTTATTATTAATTAAGTTGCTATCACCATTCTGCTGCTCTTTCATGTAAAAGTCGCTGTACAAATCACTTGGGAAAATAGGAATACAACTGCTGAATGACACTATAGACCGTGGTACTTTAAAATAAGATAGCAAGCTCTGATCCCAAGTCTCCAGACTGTTTTATAGTTTACCAGCAACCAATGTGAGACCTTCCCCTCTCCATTTTCCCCATCTTGGCTACTTTAGGTCATTTGAGCCATCACCACACTGCCATATCTTCATTTGATTGCTGTTTGAAATTTGATATTATATAATGGCACAAATAGTAACTATCTCAGTATGTGCTAATTTTTCTTATAGGCATTTTTTGTGAACTATCTACTAAGAAACTCTTCCTTGTTTATTTGAGATGTTCGTTAATTGAGTTGCTATGATTGATTTTAGGAGTTTTTTTTAAATATATTTTGTGTATGTCCTCTAGCAGACATGTATTCTGTATTTTATCCTATCCCATTTTTTTATTTTTATTTTTATTTCACATTTTCTTTTTAAAAAGTGACACCCATAAAAATATCACCACCATGACTGCCCAAATATAAGCTGAACAAGGAAATATCAAAGTGGACAGAGAAAAACCTAAAAGCCTCAACGCTACACAAAGAACTACAGGAAGCTGAGGAAATCTGAGGAGAGGAGATGTGGTCCTCCTCAGTGAAGAGTATACCTTTTGGCTGTCCAGTGTCAAATGGTCAGCCCTGAAAAACATGCATAAAAATAAAATTATATGTACTGAGCCTGAGCAGGTTATATTTATAAATACAACATACATATTAAGGTTATCTATATTTATATTTGTGGATATATTATGTTATGTTTATACATATATATGTGTGATAATAATTAATGAAATAAGAGGTCAAGAATTTGAAAAATATTAGAAAGAGGTGTATAAGAGGGTTTGGAAGAAGGAAAGAAAAAAAAAGAGAAATGATACAATATTTTATAATGCCAATAAAAAGGAACAAGATATTTTTAATTTTGATAGAAATATAACCTATGTAGGTAGGTGTTCTTCATGCAATAAGATCTTACAGCTGTACCACACAGCTCAAATCAATCAAATATCAGTAATATCAAAAATATATTTTCAAAACTTGAGTAGCTTTGCAGGTATTGCATTTTATAAAAGTTCCATACACACTGCTTTTTACAAATACAACTTTATTGTCTCATTAATGACAGGCTTTGCCTGTTTTAAATGTCCAACAGGAGAGTGCACACGTGGAGTGCAAATTTTCCACAGCATTGACTCAGATGTGAGAGACAAAATCAGGAAAGGCTGGCAAGTCTTAACAACCAGAACTAGATTCAGAAGCTAGAGCACATTTTATCTCCTAACGCACACCGGGAAAGAAATTAGCACAGGTTTGAAAGAATCTGAAGCACTTAAAGGACAGTGGTATTTTCTGTAGTTTTCTATAAATTCGGGATATGAGCCCTGTCAGTAGTACAACTAGTCAAGATTTTCTTCCACTCATAGGTTTCATGCTCTACTAACAGTTTACTTTCCTGGACAAAACTATTTTTATTATTTTTTTCACACAATTTATTTTGAACATGTTCCCCAAAACTCCTCCCCAAACCACCACATCATCCTATTCACTTTGTTTTTAAGTTCCATGTTGTCTTTCTGTCTATATGGGAGACTAGTTCCTCTGCTATTGAAATTCTGTCCAGAGAGTACTTGTTTACCAGATGTCTGGAAGGTCGACTACCTGTTTTAGTAGTTTCAGTTTTTTTTTTTTTTTTTTTATTTTCCATTAAGGTCTTTGATCCATTATCAGTTTTTTTGAAAAATTAAAATGTGTGAATAAGCCAGGCGGTGGTGGCGCACGCCTTTAATCCCAGCACTCGGGAGGCAGAGGCAGGTGGATCTTTGTGAGTTCGAGACCAGCCTGGTCTAGCTAGTTCCAGGACAGGCTCCAAAACCACAGAGAAACCCTGTCTCGAAAAACCAAAAAAATAAAATAAAAAATAAAATAAAATGTGTGAATATAGTTTCATCCTTTTGTGGGTGGATATCCAGTTTTACCAGTAGCATTTGTTGACCAGTTTATATTTCTCCAGCTACATATTTTTGCCTCCTTTATCAAAATTGGATTGGCAGAGCTTCGTCCACTTATTTCCATGTCCTCTATTCTATTTCATTGTTCTTCCTACCCGCTTTTATTCCAGTATTAGATTGTATCACTATAGATTAGTATTTTAATTTGGAGTCATGTTTGTGTTGCCTCAACTGTGTTCTTTCTCCTTGGTCTTGCTTTGATTATTCGTGGCATTTTGTGACTCCCCATGAATGCTTGGATAATTTTTCTTTATCTGTACAATATGGTATTGGAATGTTAATAAGTGTAGTAGTTTGAATGTAATTACCCCTACAAGCTCATAGGGAGAGGCACTTCTAGAAGGGGTGGCTTTGTTGGAGTAGACAAGGCCTTGTTGGAGGAAGTGTGTCACTGTGAAGGTGAGCTTTGAGGTCTCAAATATGCTCAGGGCACATACAGAATCTTACTTCATGGCTTGTCACCTGTGGATGAAAGATTTGGCTTCTTCTTTACTCCCAGATCTTTCTTCAGCACCATGTCTACCTGCATGTTGTCATGTCCCATCATGATGATAATGGACTAAATCTCTGAAAATAAAAGTCACCCAATTTAATATTTTCCTTTTATAAGAGTTGCCCTTTAGCAATAGAAACTCTAAAGGAGACAAGAAGTATTGTATTAATACTGTTGGTTAATTTTTAATGAAGCCATTTCTGCAATATTAATTCTGCCAGTTCAATAGAATTGAACCTCAGACATGTAGTATGATATTTGATTTTCCCTTTCAGTGTCTTGACATGGTGTGGATGTCTTTCTATTATTTGTTTATCTATATTCTACAGTACTGTATTTTGAGAGATAATGTGAATTGAATATTTTTCTAAATTTTTTGTGAGAGGATATTGTTTAAAGATACTGTTTTTATGTTGATCTTGTATTCTGCAATTTTACCCAGTGTTTACTAGATCTAAGAATTTTCCAATAAATTCTATGGGACCCAAGAATAGAATTATTTCATCTTCAAATAGCAATAATTTGACTTTTCCCTTTCATTTTGCATATTCTTTATGTCCTTTACTCATTTTTTTTTCTGTAGTTAAGACTTCAAAAGACCTGGAGAAAGCTAGCATTCTTGGTTCCTCTCAATTTTAGTGGAAATGCTTTAAATGTTTCTCTCTTTAGCATGATCCATCTGTTATATGTTGTCTATTATCTTCATTATGCTGAGCTATGTCCTTTGCACAACTCGGTTCTCCATGACATTTTAAAATTTTAACATTTTGAGAATTTCATACATAAACATTGTATTTGCATATTTGCATTCTTTGATCTTCCCCATCGACTACTTCCATATTCCCCTTTCTGTCAAATGTGTATTCATGTAATCTTTTGTCTCAATATAGCATTGTTCACATATAAATGTGTTTAGAATAGACCACTTTTAGTGGGAGTCATTTGGCCTAGTTTTGAGCCCGTATATGAGTGCTTGTCCAACGGGTCTCCAAATGAGACAAATCCCATGGGCAAAGTCTAAGTAGGAAAGGGCCAGTGGACTTTCAGATGGCATAGAAGACTGCTGGACTACGCAGCCTGAAAACTGCTCTCAAAGTACTGATGATTCTCTCTGCAGTTTTCAGTTTTACTTTCTGAATAATGCATGGGACAGACATGATCAAGCCTTCAAACCCATTTTTCCTCAAATATTTTCCCATAAAATTCTTTAGGAGATGATGCTTTTCAGGTTTCTTATCTGGGATTGCCAGTTGTCACGCCAGACCCTGGGAGCTGTCCTGATTCGATGCTGACAGGATCAGAGGCAGATCTTTCTTATTTCTGTAAATATGTTTTGAAAGATATTGTTGTTCTTGAATATGTGTGTCTATGTCAATCACCTACTCAGTTCAATATTTGTCAGAACTAGTAAAATTATAAGTATTGTTTTTGGTTTAAAAGAAGTTTTAGTGTAAGATTTGTCAGAAAACATATTTACATATTTGTTTTTGAGGGAAGTTAAGGTAGAAGGATGGGAAAAACTTATTTGTCAGTATGGAAAAACATGTTTGTTTTTGATGTATAAACAAAAACAGCTGGAACTTTTTGGGGCAGTTCACTTGTATGACAATCACCTGGTGGTTAGAAGATTCATTTCTTTACGCTTACACCCCTTCCCCATCTCAGTACTCGAACCCAGAGAGCAGTTAAATTTTCTACAACTATTCTGTATGATAACATAGATATCTTCAGAGCAAAGTATCAATAACTGTAAATATAAAACAAATAAAAATATGTATGTCAACTTATAGATACAAGAAATGCAATCACCAAAAACAAAGTTTTTATAAATACAGAGGAAGTCAAGAAACGAGCAGAAAATTCCTAGTAATGGGGGAAGTTTAAATTTCTGATTTCAGATGCCCCCTAATCGCCTATCAACAGTTGGAGATTGTTGAGGAAAGTAGAGGCATATCTTTAGTGGGAAGCCAATGCCATATCGCCCATGTGCAGTGATGACTCAGCACACTTGCACATTTAGGCAGCACTAATTGGATTTAGTGGGATATTAATTTTTTTTTAAAACGACCTGAGATTGTGAAAGAGATGTGTTGGAGGGTCACACAGGAGGTGGAGAAGAGTCATGTTGAGGTGAATATGATCAGAATAAATTATATATTATGAAATTTCCAAATAAATAATACTTTTTAAAGTAAGAAGCTCTGAAAATATGTTCCGTGTCATTGGCACCCTGCCATAGACATGGTTCATAATGATGATGACATCTTGCAAAATATTTCCTAATGTATTATTCACATTAAAATCAACTAAATTAAGTAATATACTAAAGTATTTGGCTATAACTTTATATACTGCAAATGAGCTACATTCATTAGAATGAGGACTGTGTAATACTCAGGCATCACAACAGACATAATGTCTGTATATCTAAGACTGAATGTTCCAATGTTATTAATTTTCTTTAGTAATTTCTTTTGTTTTACTCAAAGTAGATTTTCTTTCTCATACCATTTACTCTGACTATAGATTCCCATACTTCTTCTAATCCCAGTTCCTTCCCATCTCCCCTCTCCTCTGGATCCACTCACTCTCTGTCTCTCCTTAGATAAAAGCATGTTTCTCAGAGATAACAACCAAACATGACAAAATAAAATACAACGTGATGAAACTAGGAGTTATTATAGAAATTGGACATGGCAACCAAAAAGGAGGAAGAGTTCAAAGTTCAGGGACAAGAGTCAAATCCCACTCATTCTCATAGTCAGGAGACCGGAAAAAGCTACTAAGTAAATAGGTATAATATAAACACCGTGGACCTCATACAGACCCTGGTGGACACTCTGCTGTTTGCTTCAGTCTTATTGAGCTCAAATGCACCTTCCGTAGCTGTTTCAGAGAACCTTGTTCTATTTGAATTGGAATTTTTCAGCTTAACATCAATTCTGTGTATTGTAGATGAATAAGAAGATTAAGAGCATTTTAACAATTTCTTTATTATTATTATTTATTTATTTATTTATTAAAGATTTCTGTCTCTTCCCCACCGCCGCCTCCCATTTCCCTCCCCCTTCCTCTTCAGCCCAAAGAGCCATCAGGGTTCCCTGCCCTGTGGGAAGTCCAAGGACCACCCACCTCCATCAAGGTCTAGTAAGGTGAGCATCCAAACTGCCTAGGCTCCCACAAAGCCAATAGATGCAGTAGGATCAAAAACCCATTGCCATTGTTCTTGAGTTCTCAGTAGTCCTCATTATCTCTATGTTCAGCGAGACTGGTTTTATCCCAGGCTTTTTCAGACCCAGGTCAGCTGGCCTTGGTGAGTTCCCGATAGAACATCCCCATTGTCTCAGTGTGTGGGTGCACCCCTCGCGGTCCTGAGTTCCTTGCTCGTGCTCTCTCTCCTTCTGCTCCTGATTTGGACCTTGAGATTTCAGTCCGGTGCTCCAATGTGGGTCTCTGTCTCTGTCTCCTTTCATTGCCTGATGAAGGTTAATATTCAGGAGGATGCCTATATGTTTTTCTTTGGGTTCTTCTTCTTATTTAGCTTCTCTAAGAACACGAATTATAGGCTCAATGTCCTTTATTTATGGCTAGAAACCAAATATGAGTGAGTACATCCCATGTTCCTCTTTTTGGGTCTGGCTTACCTCACTCAGGATAGTGTTTTCTATTTCCATCCATTTGCCTGCAAACTTCAAGAAGTCCTTGTTTTTTACTGCTGAGTAGTACACTAATATGTATATATTCCATACTTTCTTCATCCATTCTTCAATTGAAGGGCATCTAGATTGTTTCCAGGTTCTGGCTATTACAAACACAGCACAATTATAACAATTTCAATAAATGTTCAGTGTTCAAAATGTTCAGAGTATAAAGCACTTTTGGGACTCTGATATATCTGTGGGAGCAATTGTACTAACCTCTGTATTTTATTTTGTAGTTATTTGCTTTCATGAATGCTGTCAACAATCAGCTTTTTAGCAAAGATAAATGCTAGTGTGGAAAAATCCCATTTTAGAGATGAAGAGATATCACCATTCTATTTAAATGGTTTTCTTTTTAAAAGTTTATAGGTTGTGTTACTATTTTTCTCATTTACTTTACAACGAATCACAATTCGCCTCCCTCCTCCCCTCACATTCCCTCTCTCCACCTCCCATCTACCCCATCCATCCACTCCCTCTATCTCTGAGATTCAGAAAGGGTCAGGCCTCCCATGGCAGTCAACAAAGTATGGTTCATGAAGCTGAGGCAGGGCAAAATCTTCACCCTTGCATCAAGACTGGGCAAGGCAACCCAAGATGGGAAATAGGTTCGTAAAAGCCAACTCAAGCACCAGGAACTCCACCACTAGGAGCCTCACAAACAGGCCAATTTATATAACTGTCACAGACATGCAGAATGCCTAGGTAGGTGCCATGCAGGCTCCTTAGCTTTCAGTCTAGAATCTTTGAGCTCCCACTGGCTCAAGTCAGTTGTCTCTGTGTGTTACACTGTCATGACCTTCATCCCCTTGGCTTGTATACACCCTGCGTCTCTCTATTCAAGAGGACTCCCAGCGCTCAGGCCAGTGTTTATTTGTGGATCTCTTGCATATGCTTCCATAAGGTACTAGATGAAGTGTCTATGATGACAGTAAGGGTAATCACTAATCTGATTACAGGGGAAAGACAGTTCAGGTACCCTTTCTAGGAGGCTGATCTAGGGTCATTCTTGTGGGTCCCAGGGAGTTTCCCTGGTACCAGGTTTCTCACTAACACTAAAATGCCCCCATCAAGATATCTCTTCATTACTCTCCTCCTCTTACCTCCAACCCACCCAATTGGATCCCTCATCCCCACACCCTGCCTCCAGGTTGCCAGGAGATCTCATCTAATAGACCATTCCACATAACAGCTTTCAGAACTGGAGAAACACGTTCTGTGTGCTATAAAGTCATACATTATTTTCTATAGAAATCCACACTGTTATATATTCTCCACCTCAAAATTTTATTTTGAAGTCACATGGGCACAGTTTACCCAATCAGTCTATGAGAAATTCATAAATTCTTTTTTTATATTTTATATTATTGTGTAATCATATTATTTTCCTTCTCTCAAGTCCTCTGAGATCCTTCTCTCATTCTTCCCCACCAAACTTGACATTTTTTTCTTTTGTCAGAAAAATAAAAACAGCAAAGCATGCACAAAATATGGAAACTAGTTTGCGTTGGTCAATTACTCCTGAGCATTCTGTGCGCCATGGGATATCGATAACTGGGTGAAATTGATAATTGCTTTTCTTCTCCAATACAAATTGGAGTACATCCAAGCAACATGAACATTAATCAACAAGACTTAACTCACCTTATTATGTATTGTGAGGGGAGCACTAAATAGAGGAATGACTTAACAGTACAGAGTTGGTATGAATGTGCAATGAATGTCAATTAGGATTTGTGGTTTAAGTATGTGTTATTATTAGAACATGAACATGCAAAAGAAATTACAAACAGAAAATGAAAGTAAATCTAAAAGAGACTGGTTCAATGGCATAGAACGCATAATATTTTATTTCAAATGAATGTGACAATGCTATTCATATTCACTAGAATCTGCCTCAAATATGTTATTTTTATTTGAAACACTCATACATCATATTAAGAATAATCAGCTTTTCTGTCTTAGCAAAATCCTCTGTTAAGTTGATACCCTGGACCTTCTATCGCAAATTCTCAAGAGTGTTGATAAATCATCACTTCACATTTTGTCATGGATTTTGTATTTCAGTAAGTTATGCAGCATCTGCTTCAGGTTAGAGACATACAGATATTGTACCTTAATAAGCTTTTCAGTATGAATTTATAGCTCTTGACTGTTGTAGGAAAAGTGCATATTTTAATTCTTCCCAACTTGCTTTTGTCTTATAGTTTCAAATGTCCGGTGACCTATGGACAAGGAAAAAGTAGCATTTGATTCATTTTTAAACAGAAAAAAAGATATGAGTCACTCTACTTAGAGAAATTTATATTTGTATTATTTTTCTGTATTATTTTCTCAACTGTATTAAAATACTAAGTTATTTGTTGAATGCTATTATCATCTCAAAAGTCTATTTAGGAACATATAGAAACATATTTTAACTTCAAAAAGAGTCCATACTCTTAAAATAAAATTTCATGTTCTTTTTGTTATGATATCTATCATTTTAATTTATTTATACATATATGTAACTGTTGTTTATTATTATAGTAAATATAAAGTTACTTTTATTATTTTGTGGTTTATATATAATTTTTGGTCTATGGGAAGTTCATATATATTCTATTTTAATTGCATCTAACTATCACTGACTCCTTCAACTCTTTTTAGAGTTCCTCTTTCATAATCCCTTCAAGTTTTTTTTTATAACCTGATGAGTCCAGTTGAAGATGTATGTATGGGCTTAGGGCCAATTAGTGGAGCATGGACCATACCACTAAAGAAAATTCACTCTCCTTGCTTGAGAACCTATCAAATGCCAAGAATTCCTTGGCTAGGAATTAAGACTCATAAACATCTCCGTGGTCCATGCTGAAATGTATACTGACTTGATTGTGTGTAGGTCTTATGAAAGCAACAATTACTTTGTCTTCACAAATGACAGTCCTGTCATGTTCAGAAAAATAAAAACACTTACACATTAGTTCCTTCGCATCCCATTATTCTTTCCACACCTCTCCGATCATCTTTCTGCAACTTCGAGGGGAGACAATGTGATATTCATTTATGTCTGCCTAGAAACTTATTTGTACTAAGCTAGTTGTAAGACTGTGTATTATCCAATGCTCATGTCAAAAGGAAGCATCTCAGAAAAGCACTGAAAGCAATGCAAATCTACAGGCTTAAAGAGAACTGTTTGTAAGGCAGTTTGATACAATGCCTACTTAGGAAATGAATAATAATGAGTTCTCCCTGTAGCCTTAGAGTGCCATATTTTAAGTTCATGATATGGAATAATGTACTCAGCTTCAAAACTGGGCACTTTTCACAAAGAGACAATTTTCTAACAAAATTCCAAATAAGGCAGATATAGCCCCAAAATTAACTATAAAAATTGACAAAGTAAATAATTTATGGAGACTATAACCTGGAAAAATACTAATAAAAACCCAAAGAACTATTCCAAACCTGAATATTCCCAGACTGTTGCTTTCCTTTAAAAAGGTCAAAATAATTCAAAATCCTCCTCATCTTTTTAAGCAATATGAGGATTAAAGACTTACATTGTTATTGTTAATCAAAGTTAATCATAAAAATAGAAAACATTTGAATAATTCTAGGTCTGTATAATTATAGCAGAGACAAAAAATGGGAAATCATTGAGAAAAATCAATAAAAAGAAACAAAGCCTGAATATTATTATGTTTGTATTTCTGCCTCTTTGATGCTGAATATGCAAAGTCAGTTGGTGGAGGACTTAGAAACATCAGCAATATGGTACTTACCAAGTTATACATGGATGTACATAGATCTGATGGGGCAATGCTCTATGTTAACAGATTCTACTTTCTTTGATAGAGTAATCATGCCATTTGGAAGTTTGAAGGTACGAGGACATACAGACTGCTGATAAAGGCAGACAGCACTCCATTGCCCCAGCTTTTGTGTTACCAACAAAAACATTGTCGGTATTGGTATCATCATAGGGCACAATCAGATTTGGTTCTGCACCTACATGAATGTTACATACTGAAAATAAGGCTTGAGTATGATAAATCACTACAATGTGCTAAATGTATTTAAGGACTTGCTGCCGATTGTATTTCTAACTATTGTTTTGTGTTTGCAGAAGTATATAGACTTGTACTCCAAACTTACCGCTGCAAGTGTGGAAAAAGGTGGACCACATTTTAAAGTCACTAATGAATGTTTTTTTTTAAATTTTGGAATTGTAGTTTCCAAAAGGAAATTATACCACCCAAATCTCACATACTTCTTAGCCTTTACAAACCAACAAAATGACCAAAAGCATTGTCTGTAGTTCATAAGATCTAACACATATACAAAATTAAAAATTTACAGATTAAAAAAAATTGAAGGTAAATGAGCAGAACTAAAACTAATCATTCTGAGTGATATAATCCACAACCATAAAGACATATGTTGAGTGTTGTGAATTCTAATGTTGAATCCTTAGACATCTGTATTTTATTTGGAATATCCATAGAGACTTAGTAAATTAATAAGGGACTCTGTGATTGTTGTATATAAAGAAAGAAAGATAGAATACATTGATATGAAGTGGGAAAGAGGAACCAAAAGGGTTAATAGGGTGGAGTTGGAAGAGAAAATAAAAAAGATGATAAAAGGAGGGGTAACTAAGATTGTAGAGTACATCTTGGATCAACACTTTTTTGGTAAAAAAGTAAGTAGAAAGATGGGCATATAACTATCTGAGTTCTACTTATTGAGACACTTGCCCATTATTGCCCCTAAGACTACCTCTAATATAAACCATAAAGCAAACAGTCCTCAACTAAGCTACAGACATAGTATGGCTATTTCCTTAGAAACTTTCTAGGCTGACAAGCTATGACTATAGCAATAAGTATCCTTTTTATTTTTTTATTGATTTTTTTTTGAGCTCTACATTTTTTTCTGCTCCCCTCCCTGCCTCTTCTGTCCCCTTCAACTCTCTTCCAAGGTTCCCATGCTCCCAATTTATTCAGGAGATCTTGTATTTCCTACTATCCATGTGGACTAGATATATGTATGTCTCTCCTAGGGCCTTTATTGTTGTCTAGGTTCTCTGGGATTGTTATTTGTGGGCTGTTTTTCTTTGCTTTATGTTTAAAACCCACTTATGAGTGAGTACATGTGAAAATTATTTTTCTGGGTCTGGGTTACCTCACTCAAAATGATGTTTTCTAGCTCCATCTATTTGCCTGCAAAATTCAAGATATCATTACTTTTTTCTGCTGTGTAATACTCCATTGTGTAAATGTACCACATTTTCCTTATTCATTCTTCAGTTGAAGGGCAATTAGATTGTTTTTAGGTTCTGGCTATGACAAAAAAATGCCGCTATGAACATAGTTGAGCACTTGTCCTTGTGGCACGATTGAGCATCTTTGGATATATACCCAAAAGTGGTATTACTGGCTCTTGAGGAAGGTTGTTTTCTAATAACAATAAGTATCATTTTAAATGGTATAAATTGTCCTCTGTTAACCTGAACTTCTTCTATGTATGAAAAAAAATTCTTTAATACTCTCCTGCCAACTATCATCAGTTACTCCATAGAGTTCAACAATCATTTTTCCTCTATGCAACATTTCTCTAGTCAGTTTGGTTGGAGTTCCTTTTGGCTTGTAACTAGGAGAGATGGGGATACACCTTGATGGAAGAGCACTTGAAATCCAAAAAGAAAAGGTCTTTCCCTCACACTTAACAATTATAAAAATTTGGCACTAAGGGGAAAAGTAGAGGATATCATGTCTACAGAGTTCATCATCCTTGAGTTTCCCAAGGTTCAGGGTTTCTCCACTGAGCTTTCTGAGTGTGCTTCTCAAGATTGTTCTTCTATCCAGGGAAGAGCTTTACTCTTGGCATTGATAACTTTCTATGTCTCTGTAATCCCTTCCATTTAAACCTTGTGTTAAACTTAAGTGTCTTTGCTCTCTGCCTAAAGAAGATACTCTTTATTTGTTTTTGAAGAGACATTATGTCTTTCACATGCTGCATGAAATATTTACCAGCAACATTGCTTTTGACTTTCTTCATCTACGTTCATTATCACCTTATATACTAGTGACAGATTTAATATGAATAGTGCTGTTATGGCATGCTTATGTTAAAAGTGCCTGTGACCTCTGGACCACTAACAATAGAGCAATTCTACTTCACAGTTATAGTTTGTCTTTTGTCTTAAGATATTCTTTCTCTGGTCTGCTTAAGAATAGGTTGCTTGGTGCAATAGACTTGAAGAAGGAGCTTGGTAAGAAAGAAGTCATTTGAAATCTACTCAATGAAGTTGCAACATAAAATAGTTAATAAAGGGGGAATAGGAAAAGGGGAAATACCACTCTTAATGCAATGGAAAAATGGTCTCAAATAAACACAATGCAAGACCAAAAACAAAGACAATGGAAGCCTGAACATAGGATAGTCTTCAGTAGTTTTGAATAGTGGCAAAAATCATACTGTTTCGATTTTTAAGTATCAATGATGAATTGAGTTTCAAGAGGATTTGTTTATGGGCTCACTGAGGTAATTTGGAATGAAATCAATATCTATATATGCTAAAACATAAAAATATAAGTCTATTTTTTATACGGCATTAAAATACAAATTATTTAGCCTGGACAGTAGTAAACAAAATTCATAATGAAGATAAGATCTATCTTAACCAAATTAAGTAAATTATATGTAGAATAGACATATTTCATAGCTGATATAAATTATCTCCATGTTCACACGATTTGTTTTCATGTGTAAATGAATAAAACTGTTGGATGAACCTTCTTTGCCATTCATAAAAATAACTTCTCCAAAAAGACACATAATATTCTATTATTGTTTATATTTTGGTGGTTATATAATGCCACCTTCAAGCCAACAATATTGGTGTTTGTAGTATTCCTCCAAAACTCCAAATCTAGCTATGTTTTCTTGAAAAGTTTAGGCTAATGAACTTTTGCATTTTATGTTCAAGGCTAATATCATCATATAAAATTGTTTGAGAGTTATTATTTTTAGTACCAGGGCTTCCAGATTAAATTCTTAACTATAATAAGTTTGTAAACTGAAATATATGAGTTTGGTTTTGTGGTGTAAACAAAATGTAGAGGGAAAGTGAGGGTCATCAAATACAAGGTTAGAGAGAACCAATGAGTGCTAGGAATAAGCACGAATTTCCCTTTCGCCTCTTTTGTTCTCTTTTCTCACCCAAGCATAAAACAGTGCTTTACATCAAATATCAGGTAATCTACCAATTTTCATTGATAAATATTTTAAGACATGCAGGAGGGCTGACAGCTCTTTAATGATATAATTAGATGATATATAGTTGAAAGAAATATTGAATTTGCTCTGCTGTCTTCTTTCTTTTAGAAAGATGTGCTTACATCTTGCTTAAGATGTAAGCATCATCATGGTTACCTTAAGGACACAAACTCATACTCATGAGAAATAATTTCATCTTATTCATGAGTCCATTAAGATGTGCTATTGTATAAATTCAATCATCACTAAAGTCAGCATTAGAAACGAAGATATAATATAGAACTGGTGAGTTGATATCTCATCAATAAGCTATATGAACGTTAGTAAGTCTTAAGATTGACTGAATCAATTGTATGAAATATAAATAGGTGTTGACATGTTAACTTGTATATTTTACAGTACTGATTTGATTGTTCATTTTCATGAAATTAAATATTACACAGAAAATAATTTTTGTAAATGTGATGTTTATGTGTCTACTTCTACTGTGGCTAATATTTCTAAAATATATCATTTTCTTTTGTAATTATCAAATACCTTAAAAAAGGAAATAAAGGGAACCAAAGAGGGTTTTTGTGGCCTCACAATTTCAAAAGTACATCCTACCATGTTGTGAAGGCAGGAGATGGAATTGTTTTGGCATGAGACAGCAGGAGCTGGCTTGTGGCTCATGCCATAAGAATTCAGGAAACTGAGAGGTACTCTAAAACTCAGTGGCTTTCTGCTTTTCCTCCTAATCTGTCTTAACTTCTATCTCATAGTATGGCCACTCATGCACATTGCATGTCTTCTCTTCTCTAGAAATGTGATCACAGACCTTTCCAGAGGTGGGTCTCCTAGGTGATATTACACCCTGCCAATTTTGAAGATTATCAGTCACATCTGTACATCATTGTTTGCCCATAATATAAACCTAGTGCTGAATACCAGCATTTCCTGAGAAACAACATTAAATATTCATAGAGAGTAAACAGGAAGGTGTTGAGTTGTTTCACCAGAGTTCCAATTATATACCATACATTAATTAACTATAAGTTTCAATTCTGTTTTCTCAAGAATAAATTTTAAATAATAATAGTTACTGACACATTAGGTTGTTGAGAGAATTGCATAAAGAAATATACACAAAGTACTGAAAAATATCAAGCATATAAGCATATAAATTACTATCAATATACATGGATAATCTTATGCCATTTTGTATCATATACTAAAATATTTATTTTTATCTGAGATCTCGAAGATAATCATTTTGAAAGCTGTAAAAACTAGCATATCCACTAATTGTTACAATTATGCATGTTTACGTTTAGTATAAGCTGCAAGTGAACAAACACATGTTATTTAAGAAAAATACCAGCTTTTATTAATTTTTTTTCTTCATAGTGAGCATATAACAGGCTGGTCCTAACCATATGAAACAATGAGAATGTGTCAGGTACCAATCTTTCTGAAAACAAATGAAAAGAGATGAGTGAGTTTATAGAAAAGTCAAAACCACAAATAAAAACTTATGTGGGGTGTGAAGTACCCACAAATGAATCAAACAAACTCAAGAAACATTCCAATACTAAGAAAACACAAAGTACGAAAATTAAAAGAAAAGATCCAATGTGAATGCTGGAGAAAAGCTAACATTATAATAAAAACTTGTCTCGAATCCTATAGTATGTGTGATATTTGATTGGTTTAAACCCAAGTCTCAAGTCTCCTCTTTACTAATATTATTATCACTGCTACTTCCCATTACAACTAATAAGCAGATATTAATGAATATTTAAGGCAATAATTAACCCACTGAGAACACGTCTGTATGATTCCAAACTAATTAGATGATGTAAGTTTTAAAAGGGGACAAACTTTGAAACTTTCTCTCAAAAATGACATAGACACAAAATGTAAGTAATGACTGTTAAAGATAGGTTATAGGATGTGGCAGGAAAAATCAATCTGATCTAATTTTTTCTTTATTGTTATTAGTACATATTCAATGTATAGAAGAATGTGTTTCTTCATTGTACTTTGATGTAATTGGGTCATATTTCACTCCCCAGCTCTCCCTCCTCTTCTCCATACTCCAAAGTATTCCCTGTCACTTAGTCAAAACAATTATAAAATATTAAGCAAAGAGATGGCTTACATACTCCTTAGCAATATTGCAGACACATTTAATTACGACACTTTATGTGGACAAAAATATTGGAGGATGACTAAACACATGTGGAAATAATTAGATATCTTGTTTGTCAACATCACAGGAAGAGGTTCTGATAAGATCAGTCACTCTACTGGTGAGGGCTTTGTATTCATGCTTGGATATAGCACCAGGATTACTAAGGCAATGAAGGGGAAAATATCAAGGTATTAAAATTACAGTGATGGGCAAGAAATATGGTTTTGAAACTGAGGAATTTAGTAACATAATTGCAGTTAATGGCTTCACTCTCTCCAGATCTATTTTGACTCATGATTTTATTATTCCCTTAATGACCCATACACCACTATTGATTTTAAGTTTCAACATGCAACTAGTGAGTTATAAATAGTGAATTTATCAACTATGACTAAGCCCTGTATGACTGCATTGTGCATTGGTGTGCCTATAATTATTACTTTCTTCTAATTATATAAACTGTCAAAACTCTTAATAAGAGAATATTTTTCCTTGATTTCCTAGTACAGTATAATATTTTCTGGGATGAGCTGATTTTCATTTAACATCTATTTTATAACCCTTGATATCTTATTTTTAATGATTTTTTAAATTTTTTTGAGTGTGGTATGTGTATATGCATGCTGGTGACCAGGGACATTGGATCCCTCTGGACCTAGAGTTGTAAGCAACTGTGAGTCACATGACACGGTTGATGGGAACCATATTCATGTCCTTTGTAAGAACAATGTGTGCTTTTCACTGCTGAGTAATCTGTTCATTCCCAAACACCTTGAAAAGAAAATTCATTCCCTGTTTGTGAGTGTTTCCTACTCTGGCTATAATATATCACATTTAGTGTTAAACTGTTTCACTTGGATAGTATGGCTGATTGTTATTATGTTAACGTATACAATTAACATAATTGGTCTGAATGGTGTAAGTGAGAGGTGAAAAACCTTCAGAATGCAACAGCCAGCCATGGCCTCTGCCAGCTCTGTTCACCAAGTTTTCATGGAGTCCTCAGAAGAGCACTGGCTTTGACCCTTGATATTTGAGCTACAGTGCTACATTCTCATGGAAAGTGACCTTCTAACAGATTTAAACTCTTTAAATGTGATTAAAAATTTACCCTCAAAAGAGAAGTAAGAATGCAAATTCCTTATTTATTTAAAATTTATATTTGACAATGCTATTCCTACTTTCGAAATGTTAGGAATGAAATTGAAGACAACTAACAGTGACGTTGGAAGTAAGCTATAGCAGCTTAGTTTGTAGTCTTACTCTGCTGTGAACTTTATCTGATTTAGGAGATACACAGTCTGCTTCAAATTGCTAAGAATAAATTATCCTTTTGCTATGGCCAAGCGAAGAACAATAATACCATAAAATTCTTTAAAGCGGATATTTGGAGAATTTCTCAAGGTCAGAGTGTTAGAATTGTTCATTATAAAGAGTTCCTAAAAGGCTGAGGGTACCTGAAGCTAATGTTCTGACAGAATAAAAACAGCAACAGAAAAAAAAATAACTCAAACTGTGAAGTAGTAATACTTCATATAAAAAGAATAACTTCAGTAAAATAAAAACAATGAAATGTTACTTACTTATGATAATTCATCTAATATAGAGATAAAAAAATGCGTTGATTTTCAGTGAAAAGGCACAGTGAGAACAATGAAGGAAGGCTCCCATGTTAGAGAATGAATACCTGAACTGCCCTTAACACTGCTTCTGTTTGAATCCTTCTCCAAATACAAGATTGAAAGAATTTTTCTTTATATTTATCCCTAAAATTCTAGCTTCTATTTTTGGTGGGTCCTGAATAAAAGGAATACAAAATAAACAAACTAGCTATATAAAAGTAACATAAATTGCGGCATAGGAATAATTTGGAAGAATGAAAAGAAAATTATTAAGGGATAGTTCCCCAAAATTCGCATCAAATGTTTTTTTTTTATAATGAACATTGCAACTCTCATCCCTGTCACTTGGGCACAAACATAAATAAATAAATAAATAAATAAATAAATAAATAAATAAATAAATAAATAAATAAATAAATAATAAAAACACTGTAACAAAGAAGATCCCACAAATCCTCTGTTACCTCATCTGTCTGTGTGAGTGGAATTTTCCCACTTCTGATTGCTTTTCCTTTGTTTACCACTCTTCCACTGACTGTTTGCTTAAGGATTTTTTTGATTTGTCATTTGCATAATGTTTATTATTGTTGCCTCCAAGTATTATCTAATATCTGCAATCACATTTTAAAAGGAGATAACTCCTTGAAGGAGATAACCTGATCCAACTTGACTCATGAATAATGAGACAAATGAAGTTCATGGTAATAATACTGAAAATTGACTTCCATTATAATTATTTGATAAAGGATTTGATAATCAACAAAACCCTACTTCATTTGTGTGACTAAAAATTTCCTTTCTTTTCGGCATTAAATAAGAAGAGTAAACTATGAATTAGTAAATCAACTATTTGCCTAGCAATGAATTAATCTTGGTTCCTATATTGGTGAAATCTTTTCTAAGACCTTAAACAAATGTTCATCTTCACACACACACACAAACACACACACATATAATGCATATGACATATTACCAATATGTATATATAGATATGTATTATCTATATAAAATATATTATCTATGTAACATATATTATCTATGGTGTATATATATTAGTGAAGATAAACATTTGTGTGTGTGTGTGTGTATATATATATATATATATATATATACATATATATATTCTATGAAGTGGGAACAGTATATTAACAAATTTCAAAGAATTAAAGAAAATACCAAATAAAATGATAAACATAATGCCCAGAAATTGTGTTAATTAATTTTAGCTATAATAAGTTAATAAGAAATATCAGTGAGTCTAAACCAATGTCATTAATTTGTATTTTACCAGCCATTAATTTACAATCAATTTACTTATTTTTTTTTGGTAGTAGTGGCCACTGAACCCACTCTCAGCTGGAGCTTTAGAAGGTTCTCTGAAACTAAAAATTTTCATACCATTATTTCCCAGTTTTTCCCTTTATTCTCAGAGCAAACCTGTCTCCCATCAGGGAGTAATAACCATGCCATAACTTGATGGATATTTTACTTTGTAATTTCATCTCTCAAGTAAAGTTCATTCTCACCTAAATTTTCGGGACAGGAGAAAGCCTAGGCAGAGTTTTTGCCAGAATATATCACAAATGTTCCCTGGTCCAGTTTCTAATGGATTCCTTGTTCACCTTTAAAACAGGACAAACATGGTCTTTATTGTTAGTCCACCTCTTGATGCTCTGCTCTTCCAAACTCCAGTGAGGCTGCCCACACACCCACTAGAGACTGCCTGAAACCAGACCAAATGTTTTCAAACTGTCTGGTCAGGTTTATAACAACAGTCCCACCTCACAGCATCGACATTGTTAGGTATGTTTGTCCTTGCTCTAAGAAACACCTGAAAGAACAACTTTAGAAAATTCAGATTTCTTTTAGCTTACAGTTTCATGACATCAAGTCAACTATGATGCACTTGCTTGGTTTGGAGGTCATGTGACACATGATGGTCATATCTTCAAAGATGGAGAATAAAACAGAGGGGAACTGAGATGAGTAGAGGGAGGAGAAACTGTCATCCAGATGTAGTGTTTGAGAAAAGAATGAACAAGAACAAGAGGAGAGATCCAAATGGAAACTAGAAGTGCATAGAACCTTCAAAGGCTGAACTTCTTACAGTGCCCCAGTTGTTCCCAACCACCCCAAATGTTTCTTTAGCTAGAGACCATGCACAAGACACCATAAGACATTTCCAGTTCCAACAGTGGTACATCGATTGCCATACAACATTTGACAAATGACCATTACTGTCTTCTTTATGCCTTATACAGTTTGCTTTAGTCTTCATAGAAAATTAACAAATGACCCATTTTAATCTTTTGCCCAATAGGTCTGTACTTTTGCCTCACCAGAAACACCTGAATACATTTTCTCTCTTTTGTTTGCTCATACATGGTTCAAGTTTTTTCTTTGTGTTCTCATATTCCTTTACTAATATTCACATTGTCAATGAAGTGACTACTTGATAAATCATATTTTCACTTTTTCATCATCTATGTTGTTTCTGATTATTGCTATTATTATGCTGGAGAACTTCCTGGTCGAGTTTGTTAATATTTTTGTACATTTTCCTATGTGAATTTTTTGTGTTCAGTGATATGTCATGAGCCAGACTTTGACAAAGGTTTTGAGGAGACCTGTCAGTGTTACAGGAGCTAGCTTTTCGGCCTTTTCTCCACTGTACATGTATGTTGTGTAAAGCCTTAGGTCAAACAGAGATGGGGAATTAGAACATTGTCAAATGTTTTCTGGAAAACTCTACTGATAGGAGTTTGTATGTGGCCTTTTATAGGTCTGCAAATTCTTTGGACCTTTTAAAAGGTGTGTGTGTGTGTGTGTGTGTGTGTGTGTGTGTGTGTGTGTGACCAGAAGAGGGTTGTCAGTGAACACGTGAATCTCATGAAGTTGGAGATGTAGGTGTCTGTATGTAGGAGCTGGAAAATGAACTTGTGAAGTTTACAAGAGTAGTGCATGCTTCTAATTGCTGAGCAATTTTCCAACCTTTTAAGAGTCATCTAGGATCATTTTCTGTATGTGTTTTCCTTTTATTTTTGATTAGCATGTTAGTATTCTCAACTGTTATTACCATGTTAATTTGCTGTGATGTTGAACAATTACTCTTGGTCGGTTGTGAGAAACATTAGAGGAATGGGATTGATTTCTCAGAAAATAACTCAAGGAAAAGTACAGAAGTGGAGCTGATTGGATCTTACTATTTGTGGCCAGCTGGATCAATTATTAGTCATTCACAGAGTATAGTGATTTTGAGACTTCTTATACATTTTTACTCTTCTGGTGTCTACTAGGTATGATTAATAAAAACTCAGAGAGAGAAATTGGGGTTCAATCTGAAGATTCAAAAAGCAAAACAGCTAGCCACTGGCTCTTACCTCGACCTCAGTCTGAAAATGGCAATCCTGCCTCCCAGAATCTCAGAATGAAACTCTCTGTTGAAAGCTGTTTCCTCCAATTTTATAATCCTCTCCAGTGCTGGGATTAAAGGCATATACCACCTCCACTAAAGGCATGCACTTCCCAGTTTCTATGGCAACTAGTGTGGATACTGGGATTAAAGGTGCCTGTATTTATGGCTACTGAGGTTAAAGATGTGTGTTACCATAACCTGGTTTATGAGGCTGACTACTTCACTCTCATATCTTCAGGCAGTCTTTATTTATTAAAATACAATTGAAATGCCACTACAGGGTGATAATTTCCATACTGAACGGGGCTGTGAAGTTGTTGGCTTGATGAATACCATAGAGCCAAGAATATGACTTGTCCAATTCCTGTAAGGATTATGGTATCATTATGATTAGGCATTTTCTTAGGTAGATGTTTTTTAAGTTATACAAGCCATTGGTTAATTGTTTTCATGCAGAAAACGTTATCTTGGACAGCTTTGACTTATTTACATTGTTTAAGAGAAAGATATTACTTGTTTCATGTACTAATATGTTTCCTTAGTAATGTAAGTATTTATTCTGTTATTTTACAGATTGAGCCACAGGCCTTACACTTTATTCAAATGTACTGCCACTAAGATGGATCCTTTGTAAATTTTTGTGGCTCTTCAGTCCATGCTAAAAACATGCTCCATTGTTTCATTTTTAAAATGAAATATAACTTGTACTCACAATAATGTGCAATAAAGAAGTTATATTTTACGGATTTGTTAACACAGAACCTGGGGATAAAATAGTACACATGACATGTTCCCTAAAGGGCAATGTAAAATCTGGATTTAAATGAGCATATTTCCATTTTCTTCAGCTTTATCTATAATTTCATATGATTATAACACATAGTTCTTGCTTTCAAATTTTAGAACTTCTAATTTCTGCTGACTGCCTGGATATCACTTTACAAGTATATGGCAAAATACATGTCTACTAATGAGATATGAATTTTGACATAGTTTTAGGCTCAGGTACCCCATTTTTTGTCTATATAGGACCCTTTACTGACATACATTTTTCCTTAAAATATGTTTATATTGAATTTTCCATTAAAACTTAGATAAATGAATGCTCTTGTCAGGTTTTCTAAGATGCTAAGCCACAGGCATTAATTTTTTTAAGACTCTACCCAAGAGCAATTAAACTGCCAGTAACATGTGTAAATAATTCAGTTATTTCTCTCTTTTCACACTGACAGGCCTATATGGAGAGTAAATAAGTAACTATCATTCAAAGTCACTGTAGAATTCAAAGACAAGGAGAATTCAGGCAGAAAGCAACTGGATACTCTTTGTCTAACCTTGATGAAGTGTGAATTGCTGCCATCATGAAGACTTGAGGTTTTCATATTTAGCAGTGTAGTGTTAGGTGTTTCAGTTCAACTGGAAAAAAAAACATAGCAATTATATAATGCATGGTGATTATATTTAAATTGGTTTATCAAAATACTCTTTGAGCAAGTACTTTGATCAAAGAAAACCAAGGAAGCCCTTTCAGCTCACTTCATTTAAAGAGACTTACTATTCTATATAATGAATAAAAAAAAAACGGAATTATCAGACTTAGTTAAAAGATTGGAACCTACCATTTTAGGATCTTCTTTGCAGCAAGGGTCTCAAGATTTTTGTTAGGATGTTGCTGTCAATTCCTGGTGTCATCCCATTTTTGTTATTCCAGATCCAGTAAGAAAAGCACCACAATGGACAGCTATGTTCAGGTGTTCTGAAAGCTACAGTCACGGCACTGTTCATGACTCTTCAGTTGGACCATCTCTAAGAGTGATGAATTCAGCTCGTTTGCTCTGAAATTCAGAAAAGAAAATTTGCTTTCAGTATGCCTGGATAGAAAGTTATTTTGTGACAAACGTTGTAGATGCTTTTCTGGTCCCCTCCAGGGACGGAGGGCAATTTACATTGCTGCACACACAACTTTATTTTTATAAATTATCAACTTCCGTCCTTAATTCATTAATACAACACACAGAAACATTAGCCTTTCAAAAATTAATATTGAATTTGTTAATAAAATGAAGTGTTGTAATAGCTACCTTCCTCAGCAAGAGACCTGGTCCATTTTCTAAAGATTTACCATTGCTTATGGATACACTTCGAGATGATACATGTTGAAAATACACTGTCAAATTTGGAGACCTGTGCTTGTACATCCTTTTTGTATTTTTCTATTTTACCACTCTAAGTAAGGGTCAGTTAAAATAATGGTTACCAGAGTCATATCCTCTCCAGACATAGAGAGATATTACAACAGATAGTAGACTTCTCTTGCTATCTTGGTGTAAGGACTTATATACAAATACAGTCATTTAATATTTTTTATCTATACTGTTTTACTGTTTGTTACTATTTTCTTAGTTCAATTACAGATTAAATTCTATAGCCTTACTTGTATCTTGAAAGGTAGGTATATAAAGAATTTATTTTTAATTTCTTTGTTAAAAGCTAAAAAAATCACATATATGATAATGACTTTATAAACTGTTTTTTTCACATTTCAGTTAAAATGTATTTTTTTTTTTTTGATTTTCGAGGCAGAGTTTCTCCCTAGCTTTTTGGTTCCTGTCCTGGAACTAGCTCTTGTAGACCAGGCTGGCCTCGAACTCACAGAGATCGGTCTGCCTCTGCCTCCCGAGTGCTGGGATTACAGGCGTGCGCCACCACTGCCCAGCAAATGTATTTATTTTGAATAACTTTCATCAACAAAGACAGTTCTCTTATAGTTGGGCATATGAAGTTTTGTTGATCTTAATAAAGATTTTTCCAGTATCAACTTCCTTACCTTTAGTCAAAAGTTCTTCAGAAAGGAATGAGAAGTACTTGAACTTTCTCTTTTAAAATAAGCACATAAGAAAGTGGGTATCATTATAATATCTTTAACACTTTCATATCAAGTATTTTGCTTATATTCATACCCTATAAACTTTATTAAATGCTAGTTTAAGGGATTTGGTATTTAGATTAGACTTCTAAACTGTTGATCAGATAGAGATTTTACGACATAGCATGACTTACAGTGTAGTTTTGAGAATGATTAAAATACCTTTCAAATTATAGCATGTCGCATCTTCCTGGTTAGAAGCCCATTGGTAGAGTGCCCGTGCTTTCCTTGTATATGTGCAATATACTCTTGCAAACGGATGTGCATTTATTAAAACATTCCCTTGATCAAGAGTTTCAACCCAAGTCACCTTCAAACCCAGTTGTTAAGCTCATCACCTTCCACTCCCTCCCCCTTCACCCCTCCACCAGGACACTAAGTATGTCAGGGTGCCATTTAATGGCTTCCAGGTGTCCTTCTCACAGCTGTGTCTTATTCCACTTAGAGTTTTGTGTTCATACAAAATGTCTCCGCAGTAGCTTAGAGAAATCTAAGAGCTTGAATACAAACGTAGGAGTCAAATAAGCTGTAAGAGTAACCTTGTGATATTCTCCTCACATCCTGGTCATTGTGATAATGCTGTTGCCTCTTTCAGAGCTGTGTCTTATGTCTCAAATGAGGAAATTGACTCTGCTGCCATTACTGCACTACAAAGGTGCTTTCAGCTGTGCTATAAAGTCTATTGTAATGCTGAACAATAGAAGCACAAAGAGCTTTGTTCAAATGTAAGAGTTAGAAAGCACAAGGCAGGGGAATGTTTACTAGGAAATAATATACATCCTCTGTATGCCATACACATCTTACGTGACTATGGGGAAATATTTATAACAAAAGATCACTTTGTACAACAAAATTAGCAATATTATAATGTTTTACAGTTTACAGTGAAAATTTAACACTAATACAATGAAATCCCTGCTTTGTGTGTCTTCTCCTCAAGAGGGTGTGTTGTGAAAATGCTTGTTTCTTTGAAGCGCTATAAAGCACTTGTGGATTACCATGAATTCACATTTTCGTTTACTATCAATAGTTTTTGTTTCCTGTGTTTTTCACCCCTACTGACTTGAATTATCTCTAAACAGATACAACAAAGCACAGTATCTAAAAATGCAAAATATAAGAAGGTACAAGGCTAGCATAAAGTAAAATGGAAATAGATACAACCGCAAAAGGGTGTCTTTTCAAATAGTGAAGCAATTGTTAATGGGAAAGAGTCTTAGGAACAATAAGTCTAAAGTTAATGGCAGATGTCTCATCTCAAGGTTGTACACATCTGGCATTGTATTTCCTAAGTGAATTGGTACCTGTAGTGATTATATCATCTAATGTGTTTAAAGTTTAACATTATTTAATACACAGTTGATGATTAATGAGCATTATCTAGCAACATTACTATATTTTTATATTACAGTCATTACATTTCAAACAGTTTGCTATTATGGTTCATTAAAGGAACAGAATCCATATAATAAAAATATATATTATACAAGGACTTTTTACACATCTTGCCCAAGAGGTGGGCATACTGAAAGGCTGAATGTTCTATATTTACCCAGTTCACTGAATATATCATCACACCCAATATAGTTTTGAAGGCTTACTTTATGATTGGAGAACTCCTGGTCTTCTGTCTCTATTGGAAGACTGAATAAATTGTTTCTAATATTGTCAATGAAATGTCACAGCAGCAGGATGGATGAATTTGCCAGTAATAATGAGTTCAAGTAGTCAAAAAGAAGTTTCCACCATCAATATTGCCCCCAGCAGCAGGACGGTCCATGGACATCAATACCACATATACATGACTACATATGTAGTTCCTGGAGGCCATGATAACATTTATGGAATGAGTTACCACAGAAGGGCATCTGTGATGTCTGTCCATGGCCTGTCACCACTGAAGGCCTTGCATATGTCCTTGGTCACTGCTTCTGCCTGAAGCAATGCTGATAGCCCTGAGCTGTGCTTCAACAGAGACCAGGTTGATGTGAATGATCTATGCTGTCACCTATGGTCATATTGATGTCCATGGCCTATACTGCCACTGGAGGTCATGATGAAGTCTGCGGCACATGTTATCACCAGAAACCATGTGGAAGTCCATATCTGTGCTATTACTGACTGTGTAGAATAAGGAAATTACTTTTGCCATGGTATTGATGACTGCAGATTCACAGTTGAAAAAAGAAGAAAAAAAAATCCTCTTTTTTTTTTTTTTTTTTTGGTGACAACTGTACACCCATCCCACTCCATCCTCCAAATAAAGTAGCAGCCTATACAGAAAACCAATGAAGAGAAAGTTTAAAATTGTGATAAGGGTGCTGAGCTTTATCTCTCCACAACTGAAGGCTTTTGGGAGGGTTCCAAGTAGAGAAAGACTCAGTTTTCTTTAAGTGGCTAGCTAGCGCAAGTTTCACCATGTGCTGGTGAGTATAAGGGCAACAAATATTGAACTTGATGAGGATTGAGGGTATTTCCTTCTTCTTCTTTTTTTTTTTTTTTTGAGGGGAGAAAGGAGGTTACAAAGCTGAGAGAACCAGAAAATGAGAGAATCAAAATTGAGTATGACTGGGGTGCACGGTGTGAAACTCCCAAATAATGAAAATAAAAAATTATGCCAGAAAATAAATAAGCAAATAAATGAAAAAAAGTATCCTTCTTCCACTGTGGTATATACCACAAGGATTCTTACAGGTTTGGCAGGGGGGTGAATCTTTTGACTTTAGTCATTCTGGTCAGGAAGCCCCTTAAATGAGTGTCCAGGAGTTTAGGTTTTAGTTTATTTTAGATGTAGTCAAGTTGGCCACCATGATGATCTATTCCAGTAACTTTAAGGACCCTTAAGTACTAGAATGCCAAAGTCTCTCAAGACTGAGTGAAGTATCTACCTTTCTAAAATACACATACTAGGCATCCAAAACTATGTGAATATGTGAAGTCTCTCTCCTGAAAAAATGCAGTTTTAACTTACATTTACAAGTTAATTTATATATCACCAGAAGATATATAAAGCTATTGGTTGGAAACAAAGACTAGTATGAAATACCTTTATACTAATTAGCTGAATAAACTTGACAAATCTAACTAAATAATCTCAACAAATTATCTGAAAAACAGTGATAATAACTCCGATATAATTTTGTGAAAATTAAACAAAATATTGTTTACTAAGAAAGAAGGTTAGAGCATCTGAATATGCTGGTAGGTTAGGCAGTTATCACTTCTAAATGTTAAGAATCGGTGCTCAATAAAATAATGTTTATAAGTCACCATGTCAAATTTATTTTCTCCAGTATAAATGATGAAAGTATACAAATAAATATTAACACATCATTTTCAATTTCTAATTACTTATTCAACTCAATCATTGCCTTCATAAAAGTTACTATTTAAAAATATGCTAAATAAACTATACAAATGTCTTTTTACTGTTAAACTTGTACAACTTAAGGTAAAACTTTTTTGCTCAGAAGAGGTATTCAAATGATTAATCCATATGATTAATGTTTCACTCATTTACTCAAGCCTGTTAAGTTCTTTTTAACAGTGTTCCAGATTATATATATATATATATATATATATATATGTATATATAAGACAGTTATTAATTTATGTTATAAGATTGAATAAGAAGGATTACTGAAAACAAATCTGATAGAAAATAAAAATTTCAGAGATTATTTTAAAATTTTGTTGTGCAAATAAATCCTTATAAAAGTGAATATTGGAAAAGAGGCTCAGAATCTTTGAATGATTCTTTTTAATATCCATGCCATATGTATATTTAATATAAGTATATTTTTATATGTATATATAAACAACATATATAGTTAGATACATCATATATAGTAATTATAGGTTAAATATTTTCACATATACATACATACGTACATACATATGTATGTAAATATAAAATGCCGAGAGTGGGAGAAATGGCCCCCTCCAGGGAAGAACATATCAACTAGCTATCTAATATCAAGTGGTCTGCCCCCAAAACATATATACAGTTAATATTACACAATTGAGCAGGTTATATTTATGAATATATATGCATACTAACATACATTCAATGTATGTACATACTCCTTTTCATGTGTAACAATTACTTATAAAAATCAGAATATGAATTTAAGAGATATCAAGAAGGGGCATATTAAGTGCTTGAAGGGAGGGAAGAGAAACTGTAAACTACACAGTTATACTATAATCTCAAAAATAAAAGTTATATAAATAAATTCTTTACTGGGAGACAAAAATAAATAAATACATTTATAAAGCAAAATAGGTTGCTATCATTTGGGAGGAGAATTCCTAGTTGGTGAATTATTCATATTTAATACCTATACTGACAAAATAACAGAAAATGGCTCTTTCTTTTACACA
Source organism: Microtus obscurus (assembly GCA_963919715.1). Lineage (NCBI taxonomy): Eukaryota > Metazoa > Chordata > Mammalia > Rodentia > Cricetidae > Microtus > Microtus obscurus. The sequence continues at coordinate 1,186,708 of CAWTZC010000308.1, forward strand.
TTTCACAAAGCCAGGAGGAGACTGTGTGAATTCTGGCCAGGAAATATTACTCCACTTGTGTCATCATGAAACTGCTGTGCTAATAAATCAGGGAGCCTGAAGACCAGGGTAAGGTTCCATTATCATATACTTAACAATTCCTAAGTATGCATTTGCTTCAGTGTGATGTGGAAGCAAACATTACAGTAACATTACACTACAACTCCTTCCGCAGATAATTCTCCACATACCATCAGTGGTAGTTATATTGTCTATGCTAGGAACAGGGGACTCTTGAAGACAAATATGATAAGTATGTTCTAACAAACATTCAAGTGGAAAACTGCATCTCTGTAGCTCAATACTGCATTTCTCAGCATCCTTTGTATTTGATGGATTCAAAGCAAAGAGGGATCATTGTCCACTCCTAAATGGAGTCAGTCAGTGGGCACAGCCTTAGAGCACTATTGTAGTTGCTTTTGTCCCCCTATAGTGGTTGTTCTTTTTTTCTTAGGTCACACTGTGGTGCTCTTTTAATCAGCTCAACCACACTTTACCTGAAGTAATCATAATCAGCATATTTTGTGATGCTACTAGGAATTTATGGATTCCCTCCTAGATACTTTGTTTTCTTTGAACCTCAAAATGTGTTTCATAATAATATGTTACAGCTATTATTATTATCCCAATACCACTTTTATTTCTAGTGTGCACATCTGCAGGTATCGACCATTATAAGTTTACATATAACAAAGATATTGTGAGGAAAATGTAAAAAAAAATTCTTTTGGGTTTATGCTTGTATTACATTATACTAACACGTAAGACCATGTATTAATTTGGTAAACTTCACAAACAGCCATGTTTATTATTTAGATTTGCTATACAAAACACTCATAACTGAAAATAAAAGTACATTTTCAAGTACTTGTATTACTTTCAAGAGCATCTCACAACATGACCCAACACTTTAGACATGTTCCTCTGCAGCTCTAGTGGAAAAAGTATTTCTAGACCTAGACCAAAAGGTCGGTTACTTGGAAAACAGTCTAAAAATATCATAACCAGGGGAACATAAGTTTAAAGGAAAGTGTGAACAGAGTTCAATAGCTAAAAATTTAGGTCAAAACAAATATCAAACCTGGAAGGTCTGTAGTAGAGAGCAGCACAGATAAGGATGATGGATTGATATCCTAGTGAGAAACAAAGATTGCTGTAGATTGCAGTAGTGAGATATGAGTCTGTCTTCCGTCCCTTGACCTTTAAACTGACTTGGCTTACCCTTAGGCATGGGAAAGGTGAGCTAGAGATGATAAGGGTTCCTCAGATAAGCACTTAGAATTTTTTCTGTTCTTACTCTGATTTTATTGCTAAGCTTATTGGAAAATATTGAACAAATAATGATTTAAATCTGTATGTGTTTGTAAATATGAGTATATTGGATTATTCTGTAAGTCCCTCTATTAAAGCAGATGTATTTCTATTTGTTCCTATTTTACTGATATTTTCTAATGTGTATCAATGAAGTCTTAGAAATATATGCTTATGCAAAACTTAGGATGTAAATGTGTACAAGTATGCATCTGTTTCTCTATGAGAGTGTATGATGAGAGAGAAAAGAGAGAAGAGGGAGACAGAGACAAAGAGATGCTTTTTCAATTACCATACTAGTATTAAGTTGACAATATGTACTTTATTGTGCTCTAGCCTGTGGGTTTTTCCAGTAATAGATATCTCAATGTTCTATCCCTATCTCACAACAAATGTTGAATTTTTAATCTTCTATTTTCTGGATCATCAGTTAAAACTGAAACTGATTAAATAGTCTTACTCTCTTTCCCTTTTGGAGAAAATCTGCTCATACCCAGAATAACTTGTGAAACACATCTTTTCCATCTGCTTGTGTGCACTTTGTTAGTAGTTCAAACCCAAGGAAAGATGAAATGGGACTTCTATGAAGTACTCTGAAAGTCAAGAAGAGCAACATGCTCAATCATACAGCTTTCTCCAACACTAATTTCCACTGTTGAAAGATCTAGTGCTGTAAGCTAGTTCACTGCTTAGTCTTGGTCATTCTTTCCTTTTGGGTGCCAAAATATCCCATCTTAGTTGCATTTCGTGAGGACTCTTTCTACAGACTTTGTATCTTGGGCTCCTCAGGGAACAATAATTCTGAAGCAAATTCTTATCTAGCCATCTGCCCTCTTGGCAGCAGCACCAGGACCTTGTGTCACTCTGTATCCAACAGATTTATTGTTCACAAATAATCATTTATTTTGGAAAGGGATTTTTTTCATTGATACATTAATAGAGGCTTCTTTAAAGTTTTGTGTTGTGAATTTCTTCCTCAAAAAAAAAAAAAAGAAAGAAAGAAAAGCTATATGGACTAGAGAAATGACTCATCCAGTAAAAACTCTTAAAATCGAAGCATTAAGATCAGAGTTCATCCTAACTGTTGCAAAAAGAAGAGGAACGACTCCAATTATCCATGGGTAAAATGACTCTTCTTATAGATTGTTAGAGATTACGCTGTTTTAATAAATTACTGACCTCAGATTCTCCTCCAATACCAAGGACTTCTCTAACACTAGTGGTTAGTTAGGTTTCCTATACCAGCAGTGTTTTACCCTTATGAAGTGGGACTTCAGTCCAAATACAGAGCTGTTGATTACTTAAGTATGTGTGTCACTATGGTACCCTTGGTTTGAGCATGCTATGCTGTTCATCAATGTGCTTCATAGACACCATAAGTAGTTATTACTGTTGACTGACTCTCTCCTTTGGAAGTTTTCATGTTGACTTTTGATAACTTGAAAACATAACCAGTGATAATCTGGTCAGTTTGAGTTCATGGGTCACTGGGCCCTGTTTCTAAATTACATGGTGTCTTCAGCAATAAAGACCAAGGCAAGAAAAATAATCTGTAAGTATAGTCTCCTGAACAGCAATGTCCAACAACTCAAAATAGGGCTTCTGCTGTATGTTAGTTGTGTTTTGGCTTGGTGATATATGGTCCTTTTTGTAAATACCATCAGTCCAGATAAAAAATATCTTTAAAATTATATGAAATTATTAAAATTGTGTCTGTATTTGTACACAGAATTCCTTTGATTATACCTACTTTTTCCTTTAGGTAAATATTTAGTAGTATGATTTCCAGACAAACACCATTACAGAAAACCACAAGCAATAAAACTGCAAAGTTATGGAGCCCATCCCAAGGGATATATCTATAAAACATTCTCAGATGCAATACTCAGGGATCATTGTGGAAGAGAGAACAGAAAGATTCTAAGATCCAACAGGTCAGGGAGTTTGTTATGAGAATGTTAGAAGCTATACCAATCGAGTCCTACCAATGACTGCCCAAACATGAGCTGAACAAGGATGACACCAATGAGTTAGACCAGCTTGACAGGAAAAATCCCTGAGACCTTAACCCCACAAAAAGAACTATATACAATAACAATTTGTTGTTCAGTTCTAAATGGGCATGCCTGAAAACACACATACATGTAACATTAAAAAGATTGAGAATATTAAATTTAGAAACAAACATGTACATACTATTCAATATATCAGTATACAGGAAACAGTACCAATACAATTTTGTAAAAACAGTAATTCACAAATACCAATCATCCCATCAAACCAGTTAATCCCCCCCTTTTTTAATATACCCCTAATTCCATAAAATATCTCCCTATCCCCTCAACTCTAAACCAACCACTAAAAGATGTCTCTAACCCTGAGGGCAAAATCTATTGGGAGAGGGGATGTCATCCTCTAAGATTGCTTCTAGCTGACATGGGGGCGATGTTCTCCTTAGGGGCTCCTGTGAAAGCAAATGATGGTAAAATTCCCAAATTAACCTTTGACCTAAGAAAATTGTAACTAGTCTCTGAGCATTTTGAGAAGGTCCGGTCAGAGTGTTGTCAAAATTGCACCATTCGAAATTGTCTCGTGCAGTTGGTACCAAAAAACAGGTCTAATATTAGCGCTTAAAAAAATATTCATGATGTCATAAAACCAGATTGAGTTGATGTTGTGGGGCCCCATCTTCATCCTGGAAACTTCAAAAATTACTGTAGGAAAATTTATTGCTTGTTATGGGAAGTTTAAACATTAACAACAAAGACATATACTGACATATAAAGAAAGACACAGATATGAGGAAAGGCAAAGAAAATTTGTCAAGTATATAATTATTCTTATTCTGTCCCATTTCATGGCTCCTGTCCTGGGATAGAAACTCTGAAATATCTCTTATCAACAGGCTTGGGATTGAAGAGGGACTGAGCCATCGTCCAACTCCAAAACCAGCTCTATATATTTATAAAGAAGTGTATAGGTATGAATAATTTGCATTGGTATGGATTTTAAGGTCAATTTTGTTATATGTATATGTATTTCTGATATTGATTAAGGTATTGTGATTGTGTAGTTCATTTTTAAAATGTAATGTATAATTAGGAAATATAGGTTGTTGATGGATAATCATAAGTAAAGTCAAGTTTGTAGTCATGTTACTTAGATTTTCTAGATATATAGATGTATATTTCAGATAGGCATTCTTCATATCTCTCAAAGGCTGCAGAATATGGCATTTAAAATATTTTAATAACTTAGGGCTTTTCATGACAAGGAGACACGTCTGCTCCTGGCAGCACCATCTACTTCAAGAGGAAGATGGGCATCGAAGAGGATCCTTATGGAGCTTGATAGCCATTTGGGCAAGAAACTGCTCTTGCCTGGACTGATGCATAAACTGGACGCAAAGAACCCGCAGAGAGAGGGCTGCTAAACTTGCCTAAAGGTGAGATGGTCTTTCGGGGTTCCTGCTTCATGAAAGAGTCTGTGAGACATTCTGCAGGACACAGCAGATAGTGACTGAACTATCTTTAAAATTTCCTGCTTCATGGATACTATGGGCCTGAAGGCCGAAGATGGATATCCCAACGGTACAGAGGAACTTTGGGTGATTGCCCAGGCAGCGAGATGTCTCTGTCATTTCTAGAGTTTTGGACCTCTTGTTTGTTTAGGTAATATTATACCCTTCTGGAGTCTTTGATGGAGTTGAAGAATGGTTAGTTAGAGTTATAGTTTTCCTTAGTTATGATAAAGGATAAAATAGAAATAAATACTGTAACTGTAATTCTTGTTTGATAACTGTTTTGTTATATGTAATTCTACTATGTTAAAGTTAAAGCCTTCCTCTTTGGTTAAACAGAAAAAGGGGAAATGATGGAGGAGGGTCATCTTTCTATCTGTTGTTTCATTGGTTAAATAAAGAAACTGCCTTGGCCCTTTAATAGGACATAAAATAAGGTAGGCAGAGTAAACAGACCAGAATGCTGGGAGAAAGAAGCTGAGTCAAGGAGTCGCCATGATTCTCCCACTCCAGGCAGACACAGGTTAAGATCTTTCCTGGTAAGCCAGCTCGTGGGCTACACAGATTATTAGAAATGGGTTAGGTCAATATGTAAGAGCTAGCCAATAAAAGGCTAGAACTAATGGGCCAAGCAGTGTTTAAAAGAATACAGTGTCCGTGTAATTATTTCAGGTAAAGCTAGCCATGTGGGAGCCAGGGCTGCCGGAACGCAGCCCTGCCGCTCCTTCAACATACATACAGTTACATATATGCATGCAATAACAAATAACAACAAAAAGAGATTATTAATTTGAAAAGGGACAGGTATAAGGGAGGGTATTAACATAAAAAGGAAGTAATTTATATTATACATAAAAAGTGTTGTAATTTAGATTATAATCTCAAAATATAAAAAATAAAACAGATACAGAATGAAAAGTTGATTGAATAAAAAACATTTTCTGGTAATATGCAAGATATTCATCAGAGTGGCTATAGTATAGGGCCAGTTCAGGCGCCTTATCTTCAGTTGCTCAAGGAACAAACTGGGGACATCTCGCTGGACACCTGGTAACAGCTCTAGAGTCCAGTCATTGCCAACCCAAAAATGGTTCCTTTAATTAAGATATATACTTCCCTGCTCCCATATCCACTCTTCCTCCATTCCAACCATCCCTTTCCCCCAAGCTCTCCCCATCCTCCCCTTCTCACTTCTCTCTCCCCATCTTCCCTTACCCCCCCCCAGCTCTCAATTTTTACTGAGCTCCCAAGGTCCAAATGAGGAGCAGAAGGAGGGAGAACATGAGCAAGGAAGTCAGGACCGCTAGGGATGCGCCCACCCACTGTGACAGAGGGGCTGATATAATGGGAACTTACCAAGGCCAGCTGAACTGGGACTGATGGAGCATGTGATCAAACAGGACTCTGACCGTGGCTGACAAGGAGGGCTGACTGAGAAGCCAAGGACAATGGCACTGGGTTTTGATTCTACTCCATGTACTGGCTGTGTGGGAACCTAGTCTGTTTGGATGCTCACCTTCCAGGACCTGGATGGAGGGAGAAGGACCTTGGACTTCCCACAGGACAGGGAACCCTGACTGCTCTTTGGACTGGAGAGGTAGGGAGGAAATGGGGGAGGGGGAGAGGGAATGGCGAGAAGGGAGGTGAAAATTTTCAATAATAATAATAACAATATGCAATAAAATAATAAATAAATAATAAAATAATAATAAAAAAATTTTCTGTCATCCCAGGACTTTGGATGAGTGTTGGAGATAAAAGTATCTCTTTAGTTTCTGGCTTTGGGACTCACTCTAGTTTCATTGGCAGTTCTTGTCTCAAAGATATAAGGTATAGAGTCATAAATCACAACACTCATTGTCAGACTCCAGTGTATACCTGTACACCAGCATGCATAACATATATACCACATTTTGTTATGGATGTGATTTGTTATCAACATCAAAAACAAATTGGTAAGTTTTATTTTCATTTTTAATTAAAAATAATTTTAATCATATTTTCCCCTCCTACAACTTCTCCTAGTTAATTGCTACTTCCCCACTCACCCAACATCATGCCTTTTTAAATTTTCTTACTTAGAATAGTACACAAAAAACAAACAACTTGGAGCAAAGAAACACCACAAAAATTCTCTCTCTCTCTCTCTCTCTTTCTCTCTCTCCAAAACCACAAAATTTGAAAGCATTATATACAGATCAGTAAGATAATACTGCCCAAAGAATGCATTATGAGACAAAAAAGTCTACAAAAATACCATTGATCAATTTTCATTCTTCTACAGGTTGACATCCAGTTGTGCCAGCACCATTTGTTGAAGATGCTTTCTTTCTTCCATTGTATACTTTTAGCACCTTTATCGAAAATGAGGTGTTCATAGGTTTGTGGGTTAAGATCCGGGTCTTCTACACGATTCCATTGGTCAACTTCTCTATTTTTATGCCAATACCACACTGTTTTCATTACTGTAGCTCTATAGTAGAGTTTAAAGTCAGGGATGGTAATGCCTCCAGAAGTACCTTTGTTGTACAAGATTGTTTTGGTTATCCTGGGTTTTTTGTTATTCCATATAAAGTTGATTATTGTCCTTTCAAGATCCGTGAAGAATTTTAATGGGATCTTGATGGGGATAGCATTGAATCTATAAATTGCCTTTGGTAGGATTGCCATTTTTACTATGTTGATCCTCCCAATCCACGAGCAAGGGAGATCCTTCCATTTTCTGGTATCCTCTTCAATTTCTTTCTTCAATGCCTTAAAGTTCTTGTCAAATAGTTCCTTCACTTCTTTGGTTAGAGTTACCCCGAGATATTTTATGCTGTTTGTGGCTATCGTGAAAGGTGATGCTTCTCTGATTTCCCTCTCTGCTTCCATATCCTTTGTGTATAGGAGGGCGACTGATTTTTTGGAGTTGATCTTGTATCCTGCCACATTACTAAAGGTGTTTATCAGCTGTAGGATTTCTTTGGTGGAGTTTTTGGGGTCGCTTATGTACACTATCATATCATCTGCAAATAACGAAAGTTTAACTTCTTCCTTTCCAATTCGAATCCCCTTGATCCCCTTATGTTGTCTTATTGCTATTGCTAAAACTTCAAGCACTATATTGAAGAGGTATGGAGAGAGTGGACAGCCTTGTCGTGTTCCTGATTTAAGTGGGATGACCCATACCTATCACCATGCACAAAACTCAAGTCCAAATGGATCAAAGACCTCAATATCAATCCGAACACACTGAACCTGATAGAAGAGAAAGTGGGAGGTACCCTACAACAGATTGGCACAGGCGATCGCTTCCTAGGTATAACCCCAGCAGCACAATCATTAAGGGCAACATTGAATAAATGGGACTTACTGAAACTGAGAAGCTTCTGTAAAGCAAAAGACACTGTCACTAAGACAAAAAGGCAACCCACTGACTGGGAGAAGATCTTCACCAACTCCGCAACAGACAAAGGTCTGATCTCCAAAATATATAAAGAACTCAAGAAACTAGACTTTAAAATGCTAATTAACCCAATTAAAAAATGGGGCACTGATCTGAAGAGAGAATTCTCAACAGAAGAAGTTCAAATGGCCAAAAGGCACTTAAGGTCATGCTCAGCCTCCTTAGCGATCAGGGAAATGCAAATCAAAACAACATTGAGATATCACCTTACACCTGTCAGAATGGCTAAAATCAAAAACACCAATGATAACCTTTGCTGGAGAGGCTGTAGAGAAAGGGGTACCTTCATCCATTGCTGGTGGGAGTGCAGACTTGTGCAGCCACTCTGGAGAGCAGTGTGGCGATTTCTCAGGAAAATTGGGATCAACATACCCATGGACCCAGCAATGCCACTCTTGGGAATATACCCACGAGATGCCCGATCATATGACAAGGACATTTGTTCAACTATGTTCATAGCAGCATTATTTGTAATAGCCAGAACCTGGAAACAACCTAGATGCCCTTCAATGGAAGAATGTGATGGAGGTGGGTCTTGTATCTTATCTGTTGATTTCATTGGTTAAAATAAAGAAACTGCCTGAGCCCATTGATAGGCCAACCCTTAGGTGGGTGGAGTAGACAGAAGAGGATTCTGGGAGAAGGAAGCTGAGTCAGAAGGAGTCGCCATGATGTTCCCAGTCCCTGCAGATGCAGGCTAGAATCTCCCCGGTAAGCACACCTTGGGGTGCTACACAGATTATCAGAAATGGGTTAGGTCGATATGTAAGAGCTAGCCAATAATGGGCCAGGCAGTGTTTAAAAGAAAACAGTTTTTGTGTGTAATTATTTCGGGGCATAAGCAAGCCATGTGGGTGGCCGGGTGTGGGGAACACAGCCGGGCCGTCCCTCATACAACAAGAATGGATGAAGAAAGTATGGAATATATATATACATTAGAATACTACTCAGCGGTAAAAAACAATGACTTCGCGAAGTTTGCATGCAAATGGATGGAAATAGAAAACACTATCCTGAGCGAGGTAACCCAGACCCAAAAAGATGAACATGGGATGTACTCACTCATAATTGGTTTCTAGAGATAAATAAAGGTCAGTGAGTCTATAATTTGATATCCTTAAGAAACTAAATAAGAAGGTGAACCCAAAGAAAAGCATATAGCCATCCTCCTGGTTATGGGAAGTAGACCAGATTGCCGGGCAAAAATTTGGGATCTTGGGGGTGTGGTGGGAGGGGGGGTAAGGGGAGAAGGGGAGAGAAATGTGTGAAGGGGAGGGTGGGGGGAACTTGGGGAAACGGGATGATTGGGATAAAGGAATGTGGGTTAGGGAGCAGAGAAGCACACATCTTAATTAAGGGAGCCATCTTAGGGGTGGCAAGAGACTTGGATCCAGAGGGGCTCCCAGGTGCCCAGGGCGATGTCCCCAGTTAGCTCCTGGGGCAGCTGTGGATAGGGAACCTGAAATGACTCTATCTCATAACCATACTGATGAATATCTTGCATATCACCATAGAATCTTCATCTGGCGATGGATGGAGATAGAGACAAAGACCCACACTGGAGCACTGGACTGAGCTCCCAAAGTCCCAATGAGGAGCAGAAGGAGGGAGAATATGAGCAAAGAAGTCAGGACCACAAGGGGTGCGCCCACCCGTGGAGACAGTGGGGCTGATTCTTTGGGAGCTCACCAAGGCCAGCTGGACTCTGACTGAAAAAGCATGGGATAAAACCGGACTCTCTAAATTTGGCGGACAATGAGGGCTGCTGAGAAGCCGAGGACCATGGCACCGGGTTTTGATACTACTTCATGCTCTGGCTTTGTGGGAGCCTACCCAGTTTGGATGTTCACCTTCCTAGACCAGGATTGAGGGGGGAGGACTTTGGACTTTCCTCAGGGCAGGGAACCCTGACTGCTCTTCAGGCTGGAGAGGGAGGGGGAGGAGTGGGGGAAGGGGAGGAGGAGAGGGAGGAGTGGGAGGGAAATGGGAGACGGAGAGGAGGCAGAAATTGCTTTTTTTTTTCTAATTAAAAAAAAATACCATTGAGGTCATTTTTTGTTCACCATCTGCTTCTAAGCATGGGGTATACCCTGAAGTGTCATTAATAAATTCCAATGAGACTCCAATGGATAAAACTAATATTTCCTCTGTAAATGGGTATCAAATTCAGATACCTTATTAGTTGAGGTAAGTGCTTATGTCCATTTCCCCTTCTTATTTCTATTTTCCTATTTGGATTGAACTGGTATATACTCTGTGCCTGTTGCCATAGTCTTTGTGAGTTCATTATGCTCATTAGTACCCTTTGTGGCTGAATGACACTATTCCTTAGATTCACACATCCCTTCTAACTCTTATAATATTTATGCATTCTCTTCTGTATATCGTTCTGAGCTCTTTGGGGGGGGGGTTAATGGAAATATGCCATTTAGGACTGAGAGTTCCAAAATCTCTCACTTGTTGCATGTTACTCATTCTCCTGTTCTCTGGTGATGATTTACTGAGGTACTTATCTATGAGTATAACAGAATTCCCATAGGAGCCACTTTATTGCAAAGCGTCTTCAGCTGAATAATAATATCTGATTTTACTCTAGGCCATACCTAATTTCAGTTTCATGGCCACCAGAGCAGTATCGGGCATGTGTTCCATTCCACAAATGTCCCACAACATTTGTGCCCCTATTGTGGCATCATTATTGTAAGAAGTCACAATTGTAGATCAAAGGGTTTGCAGCATGGTTGGTGGTTATATTTCTGCTCTGGTAGCTTAAAGACTATCTTCTAGTACACCGCACACTAATCAGTAAGTATGTATTCTCTAGGCACAGTGTCAGCTTCTCCAGGTTCAAGAAATTGTAGGTACTGTTCTCAATATCAGGACTTTATCATCAGCCTGTGAGGAGCCACCAATAGCCTTGCAATACATTGAGTTGTTTGATGTTTTACAATGGGAATCCTTCTGCCAATGACTCAACTAGATGTAATCCATTCTTGCCATTGAAGTTATCACTTAGTTGCAGAAGAGGTCTAACTGGGAAAGTGTGTCCCCACTTGGTCACTACATTTTGATTTCTTTCATATATGTATATATTTAGTGAAGCTTCTACTGCAGTAAGTTTCCATATGATCCTTTGAATGATCTTTAAATATTCCTTAGTATTAGTTGCCCCTCCCTATATTCCTTCTCTTTGCTCCCCATTCCCATTCAGTCTTCCCACTGTCTATGCACTGTTTTTTCATAATAGTCTATGATGTTTCCACTGGCTTGAGAAAGCCATCCCCTCACTGTAACTTACTTGATGCCTAATGTTTGAGGCTCTACAGATTGTTGCAGACATTTAGAATGCTGCAAATCTAATATCAACATATAATAGAAAACATATTTGTCATTTTGTGTCTGTGTTACTTCACTTAAGAAGATGGTCTTCTAGCTACAGCAATTTACCTGAAAATTTCATAATTTCACTTTTTAACTCTTGAATAATCATCGTGAAACTGTACCAGTTTTTCTTAAATTTATAAATATATTATTGAATTTATATTATTGATATATTATAATTGTAAATTGCAAATATCTACAGGACATAGGCTGATGGCTTGACATATCTTTAGTGTCTAAAAACAAATCTAAAACAACAAATAAATATATCGTATAAAATATTTTTGTGAGAATAACATTCAAAATCTTGCTTTCTAATTATATTCACATCAACACTGTTATTTTAATTACATGATATTGTTCATATTTCTACCTATTGAACACCTACATTTTCATGTGTTGCCATCTGAAACTAAGGGTTGGAGAGTATAGATAACCAAACACAAGAGAGAGAAGATGGTAACTATACAAGAAGACTAAGAAAGTTCCAAATTTTTCCTTGTAGTTTTCTTCAATAAATTTCCTACAGTTTTATGTCAATGAATTGTTCAGAAGATAGGAGGCATGTTTTTTTAATAAAACTTTAATGCTCAATGAGGACAAATTAAATATTTGTAATGTAGTTATTAAAACCTATTAAATGTATCAGGTGGACATTTTATTCCGCATTATTTTGTTTTCATCAGTGGTATACCTATAAAAGTCATCATTAATGTCTGCTAGACATATGATTAAAGCACAAATTCAGCACCAGAATGACTGAGTAGGGACTCCTCTACAAATAAATGGCTAATCTGATATATAAATACAAGATTAGCTGCATCTCCTTGTTCATGAAGGTTAAAATACATTCTTCTAAGCCTCAGAATTAGTAAATAACTTTGTATTTTAAGAAAAATCATTAACTTTCTTCAAGTCCTAAAAGCCGTAAGCCCTTAGAATATATTCTATTTCATGTCATCATAAAATAAACGAGTCTCATTAATTTTCTCATCCCCTGTTACTTATAATTAGGATGTGTGGATGCAAATAAGCTTTAACTATCTGTGGTCATAAACCAGCAAATGAGTTAGTTTCTCTGAAAACAAGCTGGGACACTTTAATGGGTTTCTGGAAATTATTTTTTATTAAGTTTGGAACATCATTACTAAACTCAATCTAAAGCAAGTTTCAAATAAAACACAATTTCAAGTGAAAATATATATAGTCAAAAGTGCTGCAGGCATAACCTAGCAATAGTAATCCTCCTTAGAAAATATGATCCTTTGGCTTCAACCCTCAGTCCACAAATCGTTTTATAATGACATAAAATGGTGTATAACTAAAAATCAACTATAAGAAGAAATATCTATTTATATCTTATTCTGTGCAAGGTGATAGCACAATAAAGTAATAATAATAATAATAATAAATATTAGCAATAATAATAAATATTGGCCATAAAACACACACAATTATACTTTGGCATTGGTTCTGTGAGGACAATGGAAAGCTTTTATAGTCATGTTGACTTTATTAGCAAATGCAAAAATGCACTAGGTCACCAATGTATACATAACTGTTTAAATAAACCTACAACTTCTCAGTACCAACACAAATGAGGAAAGGTAGTTATAGAAACTGAGAGAGAATCTGAGAAATATTTGTGAAAATGAGGCTCAACTACCTTAAGGAAGAATCAATTCACTGTACTGTATGAGGGTAATGACATGGAAAATTTGTCATGCTTATAACAAAACTCAAAACAAGATTTGTACTCCAGGAAAACATGAAAGGAATGAGAATAGTAATATTTTTAAAAAGATATTCTCAAGAGTCCAGTCTCTTTTAACTATTCATTTTTACCTGTGAAAGTAGAGCAGGACATTTCTGTAATTCTCCAGATTTATAAAAACTGTAATAGAATTAGTGAATTTCAAATTAAAATTTTGTTATCAAAACTCTGAATAATAAAAATATATCTACAGACACATATTAGAAGTTACGTTCTTCTTCTTATACATGTGAAGTCAAGGTGAATTTTGAATGACCAGGAGATGAGCCTTCTACTGAGAAATGGAAAACAAAGAAGCAACTCAGATCAACTTCATCTAATTTGATGAATCGTGATGATTTCATAAAGGACGTCTTTCCTTTGTAACTTCATTTCATAAAGACAGTGAGCCAGAAGAGTGAAAGCATCTGTTAAAGCTAGTGAAAATGCCAAGTATCCCAGGACCCCTTGAGAAATATTATTGAGTCAAATGAAGCGGCTAGGGAGCCAATTATAAACCAGAACAAAAGAATTGCCTCACACAGGAGATGCTAACCAAACTGTTACTCAAAAACAGAGATCCAGTAAATAAATTGTCCATAAGGAGTGAGCTAAAAGTTCCAGCACGGCGTGGGATGTTTCTGAGTGACGTGATGTGAAAAACAAACTCAAGGAAAAACGGCCTGGAGAGAGTGACCATGAACAATCCATTAAAAAGGAAATGTAAGAGGCATCAACATGATGGCGCTGCGCAAAGGAAGTCGAAGGGCACATGGGTAATATTAGTGTGATTGTCTTGAAGGATTTGAAAACCTCAGTAATTACTACCCTTTCCTAAAAGCCAGAACTTACAGAATTAATTGTGCAAGTTCATGAATGGGCAACCATTAAACTGTCTTGGATTGCAGAAGAAACAGATCATCCATTGCTTCCTTCCCAGCACTACTTCATTACTTTTCAAAATCTTTATCACTGTTTATATATCTGAAAGAATATTGCTGCATCTGTTATCATAAAAACTAAATTCCTCTGTTTTATTTAAATTTAGATTTGTATACTTACCTTTCACATCATTTTTGCAGAATTTCTTTTTATATTATTTTAAATATTTTCCTGTTTTCTGGGTTTGGGATTCAAAGCTTTGTGAGACCCTTAAATATTCATTATGGTTGTAGAAGACAGTTTGAAATGATGAGCGAAAACTTGCATCTCAAGCATAGTTTTCTAAATCATGTATTTACCAATGCTAATGAATTTATTTTAAACACTTTTTACCCATTTTCCTATGAACAGTCACATCAGAATTTTAAGGCTTATAACAACTCAGTAATAAAAATGTGCTTTTTTGTGAACAAGATATGTGAGACTAAAGCCTCTTAATTTTCCAAAACACTAACCAGCATCAATTTGAATAAATTATTGCTATCTGATAATGAAAAAGAAGAAATGAGCTACCTATTCTGTGACTGGAATATGAAAAACATACAGTGCAAAAGAATAGATTGATAAGCAAAATCTTTATTAGGAAATAAGGATCATGAGGGAATTGTCATTATCAAGTTATGGCAACATAATTGAGTCATAATTAAAATACAGTCTTGAGAGGTGTCAATTTTCTTTGTGGTAGGGCCAAATAAGCAGAGAATATGTAAATTATAAAATTTGTGATGAGACAATTTACAAATAATAGTGTGAGAAAAACAAAATGGAAGCTTTTACACAATGTGTCTTGGATTAAAACTACAATAACAATAGCAAGAATGGTCACATCATTAAAAAGGAGGGATCCCAGGAACAGGATACATTTGGGACTGATTAAAAAAAGTTTTACTTGACTATGAATGAATCAAAAGAAGCAAAATACCTTAGAAGACAGCCTATTTTCTCTTGTTTAGATTCCTCTATAATATAGGTATTTGGGTTAAAGTATTTATCTGTTTTTATTTAATTATTCAAAACTCTTAATTTTTTTCTCACTGCCTGTCCTTCCTTGTTTTATATATGCTTTTACACCCACAGAGTAGAACTCTGAAACACAGCCTGTTACTCCACAGAGAGGACTAAGAGATGAGTGACCACCCACCTGGTGGGACACACCCACTCTCTAGGCCCTCTATATCAGTACATATACCAGGGCCCCTCCTGTACCTGCCTCACTTCTCACACAGGCCAGCAGGTGGGTTTCCTGCAGATATCCTGCTCCAACACCCCACCACATCCACCAAACTCTGCAAGCAACAAGTCCCACTCTGCCTCCAAATCTTACTATCCCTCCCCTCTGCAAACTCAGAGAAATGCTGAAACACAAGCTGAACTACACACACGCACACACACACACACACACACACACACACACACACACACAGAGGGGAGAGAGAGAGAGAGAGAGAGAGAGAGAGAGAGAGAGAGAGAGAGAGAGAGAGAGAACCAAGAGAGAGAAACTATGAAGCCCAAGCTGTGACTGCACAGAGTGGACAAAAAGAATGAACCAAGAGAGCAGGTCAGAGAGTGGGACAAGAGTTTTCAGTCACTCCCTGAGACACAGATAGTGAGAGTCCAGAGCAGACCAAGAATATTTCCCAAACAGCCACTGATAGGGCCAAGAGGCAAAGACACTGCCAGCACCAATTGGAGGAAGAGATGGGTAGGTGCCACACATTCCACCTCTTGAAAATGTGACCATCGTGTTCTTCAATTTACTCCTGCTGTCTGGGAGCAACGGCATCCTTAGGAGATCCTGAGAAGAAAAATTTGAGTTAATTGCCAAGCCCTGGGAGAGGTATCTGTATCATATGTTGTCCAGTCTCTATGTAATTGGAATTTGCAGGACTTGTCATAAATTCTGTCTAGGGTGGTCTATGAGACTTGATCGTCTCAGCTGACCACTCTGAAATTGTTCGAGCAACTTGTAGACTAAAGCTAATCTATAGGTGGTGTTTTTTCAGCTTAGTGATGCTCTCATAGTCCTGGAAGAATCATCATTATGGGGTCCCGTCTTCCTTCAAAGGAGGAAACTTCTAAGGTCAATAATCACTGTGGTAATGGCTCATTGCAGAAAACTGAGAGAGACTCAAACTCGAAACCATGTAAAGAAAAATAAATAAAGCCTTTTTCTAGAATTAGTTGGTACTCTATTTGACTATTAATATTATGAATAAAGGTTAATATAGTATATATACATATATATGTTAATCTTATCAATTTGATATAATATTTATACCATAAGAAAATCTGTTAAAAAGTCAAAATAAAACCAAAGGATTAGAAGATTAAAGGCAATAAAATAGACCCAAAATAATTCTTTCTGCCCCATATTAAGTGACTCTTCTCACATGAGATAGAGATTTTGAATTTTTTTTTTTTAACAAGCATGCTTGGGTATAGAGAAGGAGAGAGCCACACTCTAACTCCAAATCCAGCTTTAATCTTCAATTGGACTGGCACTACAAAAAAGACCATTTACATTATATGTCTGTAGAGAACAGAGAAACAAACATTTTGGAAGATTCATAAAATATTATGATGTTGGAAATGTGATATATCAATAGGTCAATTTACTCTTCTTCTTGGTACGTATTTTTTTTTCTGGATGATTGATCCTTTGTCTTCAGATGTCTCATTTGTTCAGTACCTTCAGGCTTCTTAGCTGGATGCCTTTATTCTCCTAAAATCACAGAAACAAAACCCTTCACAAACCCTAATTTTGGTGAGGTTCCCTTTGGACAAGTTATATCTTATTAAAAAAAAACATTTGTTAGTTTTATAGATTAGTTTATATTGAATGGCCATGCTGCTTGATGAACTATCACCTCTTTTGATAAGGAGGTTTCTCTTGTTCAAATCAAACCTTTATCAATTTTGATGGTATGCAGAGCTTTTCTTCTCCGGTGGAAACAAAAACAAAACCCCTTCCTCAGTGTAGCGCATTTTATGTTGGGTTCCATCCTAAGGTCAACATATCTTTAAAGTATACCAGTTGATTTAATTCCATGGTTTTTCTATTATTCAATGTCTTTCATTACCTGTTGTTCCTTTCTATTTAGCATTTAGAAAATGTAAAGTTAGCAAAACATTATACAATATAGTTCTGGGATCTTTATCATTCCTTTCTGTTTGACATATCCTTTAGAGTTCAATTTGATCTTTCAATAACTGCCTGCCTTGGAGGATTTTGTGATATACCTGTAATAAGTTTTAAATCATAATAAGGGAAAAACTGGTTTTTTTAGAGACTTATGCTGGATCATTGTCTATTTTGATTTGTACAAGTATACTCCATGATGGCCATAACTTCAAGCCAAAGTGTGATTACCAAAACAGCTTTTTTTTTTTCTGAGCTCAAAGCAGTTGGCCATTGAAAACCTGAATAGATATCAATGGTCTGGTGTATATCTTTTAGTTTTCCAAATTCTACATTATGGAACACGTCCGTGTGCCAGATTTCATTCCTTTCATTTTCATTCCTGTACTCCCTGAAGTTACTGGTGTTTGGTTATATAAAGAACAAATGAGACATGTCCTTATAAATTTTTTGGCTTGTTGCCACATGATGGAAAAGTCTTTTTAAACCTTTGCTGTTGATGTGATGCTTTTTATGAAATTCTGAGGCCTCCAGAGAATTTTAAATCAATAGTTGATTAATTTCTGTATTACCTTGTGCTAGAGGGCCTGACATCCCATATAGGATTGGACATGTGTTATATGTATGGGATGACTCCTATTCCTGATTATTTCTTGTAATTGAATAAATACTGAAGTCAATTCTGTATCATTTTGTATAAATTCAATGGTTTCAATATGCAAAGCTACTCTTTCTGCATATTGTAAATGAGTAAATATGCTAAGAGGTTCCATGAAATCCATTAATTCCATGAGAAAAGCATGTAATTCTGACTTCTAGATAGAATAATAAGGGCTTAGATCCACTTTACTTAAATTTTCTGATTTGTACCCTTACTTGTCTGATTTATTTGCAACAGTTTCAAATGTAGGACCTCTAGATATTGGTGTTGCTCATACTATGCAAGGAAGGATTCAGTTAGTTCTTCAAAATGCTGAGCATTTAATTGCTCTTCTAAGGCCTGTTGCTTTTCTGTTGGAAAGGCGATTGTACAACTCATATACATTTGTCCATCAGACTTTTTAAAAGTAGGGTTGTTGGTGCCTTTGATCAGCTACTGTTGTCCTATGTTCTTGCATAATTTCAGTGGTCACTGATTGTTCTTTATAATACCTTCTAATCTTTTCCCAGAAACATACATTGATATATGATTTGCTTCTGAAATAAAAGGAATGTTAATCTGAATATTCCATTGCTGTAACAAATTGTGTCCCCACAAATTCACTGCTATGTTAGCTACATATGGCTTTAATTTTCTTCTCTGTCCTATGACCGTAAACATTAGAACCATCTCAAGCTTTGTTTTACATGATAAAAAGTTCCAATCACTAAAAGCTGAACATTTTACCTCCTAAAGAGGCCAATTTGGATGCCAAGATTCAGATGCAATTATTGTTACATCCACACCTGTGTCTACCAAACCTTCGATGACAATGTCATTTTTATATTTTTAATTTTGGCCTTTATTCATTATATAGAAGCTTATCAAAATATTTCTTTATGTTTTTTCCTGAAGATGTGAAGCTTACTGCTGCCGCATAGAACAGTCAATGTTTGGCCAGATTTCAAGGCAGTTTCCTAGTTTGGCAGCAGTCTAAAAAAGCATTTAAGGAAAGCCCACCAGAGGAGAAAAAAGGAAAACCTAGTTGTTGGGGTGGTTCTGTTTTAATGTTGTGGTCTCTGTACATATTCCCCAACAATACTTCCTTCAAATTCATCTGATTTACAATTGTAGGCATCACAAACATGTTGGCCATTTGTTAAGCACTAACAGTATTTCTTATTCCACTTCTGCTATTAAAATTTTATATTTTCTTCATTTCTACTTTTAATTATTTACTAATTCTTTGACTAGCTATCTCACATTTTTCTTTATATATTCATATATTACATCGTCATTTTTCTTTGCTCTCACAGCATGAATATTTGTATAGTCTACTGTGTGTTTATATACAATATTTTTTTTGCCATGTGAAATAATGTGAAGTCAGGTGTGTGATAAATTATTCATACTATGATAATTTCTATAATCTGGATTAGAGACAGGGTTACAGGGTGCTACTCATCTCTACTGAATTATGGACGACTGATGGTTTCTAGGATAGGTGAAATCATTTTATTTAGCTGTGCACTCAGTAGTAAGCACATAATCCTGCAATGGCTAGTTCTAAAACCATTGTCAAAAAGATGGTCTAGAGTAAAACTTTTGATTTAGTTACTGTTCTGTTATTGTGAACAGATACCTTATTCAGACAACTTTTAGATAATAAAGCACTTAATTAGAGGCTTGTTTATAGTTTTAGATGGTAGCCCATCATCTCATCATCTCCATGGTGAAAGCAGATAAAGATTGTATTGGAATAGTGGCCAAGAGTTTTATATCTTGATCTATAGGTAACAAGCAGAAAGAGAGATACTGGGCTGAGTATGCACTTCTGAAATCTGAAAGCTCCCCCAAATCTAGAGCCACACTTCTTCAACAAGGACACAGGCAATCTAATAAGACACTTCTTAATCATCCTCAAGCAGTTTCAGTAAGTGGAGAGGAAACATTCAAATCCATTGGCACCATTCTCATTTAACTACTACATCCAGGGTCATGACTATGGTGTTGCATAAACTCCATTTGTCTATTAAAATAAACAAGAAAAAATGCATCCAAGGAATAGAAACTTTATAAGAAGGAGGTAGCTAACACAGATGTAAGGGTGATATGAAAGAAAAGAAGTTAAAATATTCAGAATATAATTTATACATATGAAACTGTCAAAGCACTTAATTAAAAGTACAAAAAAGATATAGAAAATACAATGTCCATGGTAAAATGCAAAGTAAAAATTAAAAGAGCGATGATAAATCATGGATCCTTTATGTTCTTTTTTTGTCCATTCATATGATGTTTACTTCCTTTTTGAAATTTTTTTTATTGTTTTTAGGTTCTAATATGATCACATCATTTCCCCTTTTCCTTTTCTTCCTCCAAACCCTCCCATATAAACTTATTATAGTTTTTCAAATTCATGGACTCTTCTCTGCTAATAATTTCTCAACAATATGAATGCCTAAATTTGAAGTTAACAAGGATAATGATAGACATGCTAACTTGGTTTGGAAAACACTAGGAGGCCTCAGTCCAACACAGGGATCTACAGAGAACTAAGGAATGCTGGTATTAGAAAAAAAGAGTTGTCTACAGAGAAGACTACTTCAGTTGGTTATCCAATATCAAATGGTCAACCCTGAAAACATGATACAAATAATGCACAGACTGAGCAGGTTGTACATATGTACTTAGTTACTTAGCAACACACATAAAAAGAAAACAAAAATCCACAATTTATTTTAACAAGTATTGAGTCAGCTTCATTGTTTATTCATTTAATTATGAATGTGATTATATATACACTGCTGAAATTTTGCGGTTACATATCTGTCTATGAATTTAAATGCATATTTTATCTTTTTAAGTTAGTTCTCTGTATGATCACAGGCATTCTTGAACCTATATTTTATTGACATCTAGTTAGCTGCAAGCTTCATTGAATCTATAAAATCAGGTCAATGCTTTGACCATATTTACTTTAGACAGCTCTGCATTTAATGGCCATATGGCAAAAAAATAGTTAATTAAATATTCTTTATTTCTAAGTATTGCAGATTAAATGGCTTAATCTTTAATTTTTGCAACTGTAATAGCTAAAGAATTGCAGACTATCCTTTCATTATTTTTTATTCATTTTTTTTTTTTTCTTTCTTTTTTGAGAGAAATTCTTGGCTGGGCTGGAAACTCACTATGTAGATCAGGATGGTTTCAAGCTCATAAAAATCTACCTCCCTTTACTTTCTCATTGCTGGTATTACAGTATGCCACCATACCTAGATGGTACTGTATTTATCCAGATTTAGTTTAAGTGTTTTTTTCAAATATAGATGACAATAACATAAAATGAATTGTAAGAGACTTTTTTGTGTTAAAATTCTAAGTTTTATTTGATATTTCATTAACCAAGAGAAGGTTGTGTCACTATATTTTCATTTCTGTAAAGTGGCCACTGTGCCTAACTATGGACTGGGTAGATACAGACTTTACTGCACAAAGCATTTTGGTTTTATTTGTTTCATTTTTTTTATATCACTATTAATGAAACTACCTGAAAGCTCAGACGTAAAACGATGACTTTTAATTTTCCAAACTCCCATGCTCAACAATCTGGTAAATTCTGCTAATTTCTCTGGAAACATTCCAATGACTACTGTTTTCATCAGAACTGCAGCACCCTCGTTAGCTTTTGTGAATTTCTTAGGATTGGTGTGCATTGCCATGAACTATACTGACTCTCTCTCTTCCTTTGGAATTTTATTCTCCAACAAGGTATATTAGGTCTTCACAACTTGATGGTCTCAGGAGTTAGAGTTTACACCTTGAACTTTAGGATTCCATTCATATTGTTCTGTGATATTCTATTGAGTAAAACAAACTCCACACATGAAAGAAGATGTCATAGTCAAGAATAGTGGATAAGTGAACATAGCCTTGTGATGAGAACAAATGGAAAGATAGGAAATTGCCCAGCATGTTTAGCCAGCATCACCTATAATGACAACATTTATACTTTGTTGTGTAACTTCATGCTCAGTTAGTTTCATTCTAATGAAGGAGATTGAGTTTACAGTTTTAATTATCATCCATACTTAGTTTCACAATCAGACCATATTGTTAATGAGAAGCTTCAAATTTAAGGAGAATTTTGATTCTGTATGTATATTTTTTCACATAGTTTTTACCTCATCTAAAAAAACATGAAAAAAAATACAAAGAAAAAGTTAAAATGAAAATTAATCAGATAAAGGATAGCCACTGTGTAACTCAGGTGCTGTGGGAAGAAAAGTATTCCAAAATAGCTTCTTCCAATACAAGATAACTGTGCACAACTTAAATAGGAATTAAAAGAGTAAAGAATAAAATCTGATTATCAAGCACAAATTCATTATCATAAATATCATATTGGAGAAAGGAGATAGATTAGTATGTGTAGTATCCACACAATACATACATTTGTTCATACCTGAGTTCAATACCTGGAATCTAAATGAAAAGTGAGATTAAAGAACAGGCATGTATAATTCAATAACTGCTGAGTTATGTGACAGAAGAATGTCACAAAAGCTCAAGGTACAGATACCCTGGAGTTTGTGGCCAGCAGCAGAAACAAGATAAAAACTGCCTATAAGTACAGGTGAAGTTAGCCTTTTAAACTGAGTTTTCCATAGGCAGATCACGGCTCACAATTGTTCTTTCACAAATACAATAGCAATAGTAACAAGCTGAAAATTTCATCCCAATGATATTTCTAATAATTCAGTTTGTAAAACAAAAGGGGCTAAATAATATGAGTATCATAAATACATATTTAGAGAAATAAAATCAAGGAATATACCTTATAAAATGAATGTAGTTACTTTTTTTATTAAATTTATTTATTTATTAAAGATTTCTGCCTCCTCCCCGCCACCGCCTCCCATTTCTCTCACCCTCCCCCCCATCAAGTCCCCCTCCTCATTAGCCCAAAGAGCAATCAGGGTTCCCTGACCTGTGGGAAGTCCGAGGACCACCCACCTCAATCCAGGTCTAGTAAGGTGAGCATCCAAACTGCCTAGGCTCCCACAAAGCCAGTACGTGCAGTAGGATCAAAAACCCATTGCCACTGTTCTTGAGTTCTCAGTAGTCCAGACAGAGACCCACATTGGAGCACCGGACTGAAATCTCAAGGTCCAAATCAGGAGCAGAAGGAGAGAGAGCACGAGCAAGGAACTCAGGACCTGGAGGGGTGCACCCACACACTGAGACAATGGGGATGTTCTATCGGGAACTCACCAAGGCCAGCTGGCCCCGGGTCTGAAAAAGCCTGGGATACAAACGGACTCGCTGAACATAGCGGACAATGTAAATACATTTTTAATTGACTTGGACTTTATTTATTAAAATGTTAAAGCATTCTAAGAAGGGAAATAACTAATACCATTACTCAGCTATAGTGCCTATCAGCCACAACAATGAATACCAAGAAACAACAACCCTATGGGTTCAACCATGAACTTTAACTTGAAGGTAAACAACAAGACTCTAACTGGACCTAAGACCTGCTCCACAAGAGGGAAATCATGCCTGGTACTGGAATCCTATCCAAATATCCTTGGCTAGTGAAGCTATGGATCTTGGAGACGAGCCCTACAACCACAACTTACTAAACCAGTATGATTCCTGACCACATTCTACATATGTGTTCTTACACCCACAGACAAGTGTAGTCTTCACCCCCTCATCAAGGATACTTCTTTTTGTAACAGAATGAGACAAATACAGAAAACCACAACCAATCAAACTACAGAACTGTGGAGCCGAATACCAATGTTTACATCTACGGAATACTCACACCTAAGCCCCAGGTTTCAACGCAGAGCTGAGGAAAAAAGATTATAAGAGAATCACGAAATTTTCCGTGAGACTGTGTCTTGTTGAAATGTCAGAAGCCATATCTGTTAAGGCTGAAAAGAAATAAGTGAGTAGGCCTGATCGGGTACAATTTGAACAGATCGCACATTCAATGATTATATTTACAAGACAGATGAATGACTTCTATTTATGATCTAAAAAGGAAAATAAAACCTGTCATTCATTAGCATAACATATATCCTCAAAGGAAAAAAATATGAAATGACACTAAAGAATACTGAGCCTTTTAAAATGTTTATTAGAACTTGTCTTTTGTGGTTACTTTTGTAGAACTGTCTTTTAAGTTCCATGCCCATATTTTGATTAGGTTGATGTTCTTATTGATGACTGTTCTTTTGACTTCTTTAGGTGTTTTGGATATTAAGCCTTTGTAGGATATAAAATAGAGGAGATTTTCTCGAATCCTGAAAGTTGTCTCTTTATCCAGTTGACGGCTTCCTTTGTTGCTTAGCTGCTTTATAATTGCACATACACTTGTTTGCCAATGTTTAGTCTTATTTCCTGATGAACATGAATCCTGTGCAGAAATTCTTTACTTATGGCTTGTCTTAAAGGGCACTCCCTAAATCTTCTCAAGCAGTTCTAAAGTTTCAAGTCTCAAGGTGATGACTGTGACATGCAAAAAAAAATAGATAAATAAAAATTGGAAAAGAAAATAATATAGAATTGAAGCTGTCAGGAGGAAATCAGAAAGCAATGATTAACATATGAGGCCAACTAAACTGTAGCACAGATATACACATCTTAAAAATTTACACCAAAATTTCAAATGAATTGTGAGATTAAATATGTCTTATTATTTGAGTCATAAGTGTAAGGTATTCTAGTAAAAGGGGGAGGACTTAATTCTAATGATTACTTTTTATACTTGCAAAGCTTATGTTTTCATCTTTCTGCCAAAAACAACAGAATGATGAGTGACGACAGAGAGAAGAGTTACAGTGCAAAAAACTATAACAATATAGAGGCACAGCAGACAGAAATTGTGGGTGCAGATAATATGAAGGAAATACTCATGCCATTAAAATATGCACCTGAAGTGTGGGAGTCCAAGCTGATGGCTATCAGTTTGAATGTTATCTAAACTTCAATGAAAAGCAGGAGAAAAATTAACATCAGTGTACAAGGGAAATTTTCAGGAGAGATTGAAGAACATGTAGAGGTTGAGAAATAAACGCTAAGATTTAATTTTATACTAACTGAATGCTTACGGAAAAACTAAAAATAAACAAAGAACAAAAAAATCTAACAAGAGTCTTTTCCAAAGAAGAAACTGACACTGGAAATGAAACTGAGAATGCTTTATAATGCATTTCTCCAGGACATGTGACTGGGAACATTTGCAAAGCTGAGGAGGCACTTTTTGCAGGTTGTTCTATATGGCAGTGAATATTTTGCCACATTCATACACTAAACAGACACAATTTCTGAAATATATTTTAGAACAAATACACATGAAAATACCTAAGAGTAAAGTGTTACAAAATGCATTTGCCATAGCACTATATTGTCCCCTGTACAACTTTGCACAATATAAATGCAAGTCAAAGATTATTTGGCTATTTAAGAGCAATTTATTTATTTATTCTATGAAGGAAGCAGAACATGTGAAATAAATATCAACAATTATATATATATGTGTGTGTGTGTGTATATATTTGTGTGTGTATTGGTTTGTATTTGTCTGTATACATAAATATGGATATAAATTAAATTATATAAACTATAAAAGGAAATTTGATAGGTTATGTACATGTCTCTATATGGTTGTGAAGAGGATTGAAAGCACTGGGCAATAATAATTCTTATTCTAGAAATGTATTTCTAAATCTTATTTTATCTCTTTTCCCTTCTAGATGGACCAAGTACATGTTTTTTACTTCACACATGGTAACTATAAATTTTCAGTATGACCAAAATTTCTCAGAAACATCATTAAATGACCAATTTAATTTCTGTACCACGGTAAATATAGCCAAATTTAAAAATAATCAGCCAAATAAAGGAGAGTTTAAATTCTGTGCCTGTGAAACTGCAGGTGTAAAGTAGAATGCTGAGACTAAACCTTAGGAAAAATTGGGCTCTTCGCATGAAATTAATTGATAGTCAATGGTTTTCATGCAGAGCTGAAGGGTATTTTAGTAGAGGTAATGTGAGACATAAATTTCTCCCCAACATGGTCTACAACCACAATTCTCAATGTGATTGTGTCAATTGAAATGCCTTCTCATGAAGAAATACTTGGACAAAATTACCTGCTAGGGATAAATGAAAGCAGTAATTATGTACCTGAATTTGGACTCCTGATACAAATCACCTTTCATTATCTTATCATAAAATCTGAAGTCTGCATTACATAAACACAAATTATTATCCCATTAGCCAGACTATCTTTATTAGTGAACATGACACAAGAAATGCTAAACTGATAATGAAAAAAAAAACTCCCATGCACTTTACAGTATTAAAATAGACAATAGCTGGCTTCAAATATAATTTACAAAATTAATGGCAGAGTGCTTATTTAACAAATTTAGATATTTAGGGTTTAGTGTGGACAGCTGATTATCCACTTATCATTTCAAAAAATCACTAAAATACAAGATTCCAGAATCACCTAAGTTATACTGTTATACTAAATGATGACAGACTTGAAGAATGAAAACATTCCTATTTTTGATTGAGATATAATCAAAATTGTTGATTAATAGAGAAATATTTTCTGATTTCCTCAGAATTTTTATGTTCTAAACTTTGATTTGTGAATAACATAATAAATTATTGCATAATTGTTCACACTATTAAACACTTCAAATTCCTTACTGAGAAATAGGTAATCGCCTTGCAGGTACCTTTTATTCTGGTTATATATTTTATATATCACTGAATATAATTGACAAGTCTGAAATAATGTCAATGAGTTCTATGAACTGAGGATTATTATTCCCAATGAAAACACAAATTAAAAAATAGTTCCTGAAAATAGAATTTTTGAACTTGTAAGGATGCACACACACACAATCTCTCTCTCTCTCTCCACATATGTAGTATATACAGTATATATTATGTATATAAAAATAGGGACTTATATAGTATAAACTATAAATATATATGCATTTATATATTTTGACTTGTGGATTGAGACTAATTGTCTTAAGTTTCTGTGCTTTTCTATTTTCATCAAAAATGCTATGGAATAAAATAATTTTCTATGCCAATCATCATACTGATTCTAGTTTATAAACTAGAAATAATGAGGCCAATATCAACAACTTTTGAGAATATACTGTGCATAGGTTTATCAGTGTTTATATGTGTAAAAAGATTGCTTACAAAATGAGTTAATAACAAGTCTGTAATTTCAAACTAAAAAACTAAGGCCAATAGCACAACTTGCTAATACATCCTCAAAATGTGACAATAAGCACCCTGAATAAAAGCTTGTATTCAATGAAAACTCTAGGCTGCTCTTGCAGTTTTTTTTAAATAAAAATATATTAGAGTCCACTTAAAACATATAATTTTCCTAATCAGTTATGCCATAGTCTTTACTATGTTTCAAAATGTTGCCTGTCACATTATAATTTTGACTGATGAGGTTACAGAGCGATCTGATGTTTTAATAAAACTCTAAATTAAAATTTAGAGGAAATTAAAAAGTAACAATAACAAACACAGCAGGGAGAAGGCCTTTCTTCTTAATTGTTCCTCTGAAATCCAGGTAGAACTAAAATGAATTTTTAAGAGGTTCTAAAAATTTTTGAGTAAAATTAGCCATACACTGAAAGAGGATTTCTTTTTTCTAATTTATTTTAAAAAAAATCATCTTCTCATTTCACATACCAATCCCAATTCCCACTCCCTCCCAGCCTCCTGTTTTCTCCACCTTCCGCTGCAACTCAACACCCATTCATTTTCAGAGAGCATAATACTTCCCATGGAGAGACAACAAAGTCAAGCACATTGCTTTGAGGCAGGACCAAGGCCCTCCCTACTGTATCTAGGCTGAGCAAGGTATCCTTCCAAAGAGAATTGGTTCAAAAAAACTCATACAAGCAATAGGGATAAATCCTGGAGCCCCTGCCAGTGGCCCCACTGTCTGTCCCAGACATACAGCTGACACCTATATTCAGAAGGCTGAGTTTGAACCTATGCTGGTTCCCCTGCTCTCAGACCAGAGTTGGTGGGCTCCATTTAGCTCAAGTAAGTTGTTTCAGTGGGTATTTCCATCATAATCTTAATCCCTTTTCTCACTTGTCTCTGAAATTTTAGGTCTTAGAATTTATGTAATGAAATGATGTGGGATTTCCCTTTGTATGTTGTGTAAACCATTGGTTAATAAAGAAACTCCCTTAGCCTGTGGATAGGGCAGAATAGAGCTAGGTGCTGAAAACTAAACTGAATGCTGAGAGGAAGGAGGCAGAGTCAGAGAGAAGTCATGTAGCCCCAAAGGAGCCAGACAGAACTTTACCCAATAAATCATAACCTGTGATAATGCAGAAATTAATAGAAATTGGATAAATTAACATGTAAGAGCTAGCCAATAAGAAGCTAGAGCTAAAAGGCCAAGCAATGATTGAATTAACACAGATTCTGTGTGGTTATTTGGGGATGGGCAGCCGGGAACCAATAAGCTGCCTCCTACTACAAATTGGTGTTCCAATGTGGTCAACTAAAATATACTTAAAACCTGAGAGAGTTTGGAAAAGAATTCTAGGCAAGCAAACCAAAACAAAAACAAGCAAAAAAAAAAAAAAAACAAGAGTTAAGCATGGCTTAATGCCATGACCCTCTAAGAGAAATTTTCCTGATTCAGTGATAGCAGAAAAAGAAAAGAGCATAGCTTTGAAACAGTTATTTTCTGGGCCCTAATGCCAGCATGAACTCTGGCTCTTTCAAGATGCCAAGCATTTAACTGGGGTTTGTGGACAGTGTGTTGCAAGTTACTTGGTAGCAGCATCAGCCAACTGGTTGTCAGAGTTGAGGTAGTGAGGACAGTTCACACATGGCAGTGTCAGAGGAATTGCATGGACTTCTACCATGTCAGACTGGGTGGAGCAAGCAGACAGGGCTGTATTGCCCTTAGCAATGATGCCTCTTGGGGTTTTAAGAAGCGCTTAGCATTTTAAGAAGTTATCCTATTCAGAAAAAGATTATATTTGCAATAGGACAGATTCAGACATAGAAGAACTCTAGACAAATCACAGTGCTGGATAATGTACATAGGCTTGGAGAGAGAAAAGTGTAGAGATTTATAAAAGAAAAAAAATGTTTTTATAAAAAGTCTTTAAAGAGACAGAGTAAAGAAAATTAAGCCACCATGTAAAGAGAAAAATTCACAGAGTTGGGATTATGTATATTATTGTGTTTTCTTTAATTTTTTTTTATTTTTTTATTTTTTTTTACACTGAAGGAGGTAAGTACAGAGAGACATTTCATTGTATGGGCTGCTAGACTAAACCAGCATATATGTTCTAAAGGTATCATGATTTTCAAATTTGGGCCTAAGGATTTTTTTGCTTTGGAAAAGAGGTTCTGCTTTTGTTTCCACAGAAGATGAGAATCTGTTGAATCCTTCCAAGACCTCCAAAAGTTCATGTGAACCACCCACAAAATACTTAGCCCACAAAAAGTAACAAGCAGTTGGGAGAAATCTACATCAATATTCCCAAATGTTGTTTATGGATATTTGTTTACATTTAATAGGGGACATACTAGAGAGATTTTCTTTGGTATGGATCTTGGTTTATTGTTAAAATTTTAAGGTCAGTTTGTTGTTTGTGTATTTCTTCTTTTCATTAAGGTATTGTGTTTGTACAGCTCACTTAAAAATATAATGTATAATTAAGAAATAGAGGTTAATAGGTAATCATGTGTAATAGTTGAGTTTTCAGTCATGTTAGTTAGATTTTCTTGATGTACAAAGATGTATTTCAGATGGATATGTATTCTTCAAACCTTTCAAAGACTACAGAATATGACATTTAAAATGTTTAAGAAATTAGGAAACTTAGGACTTTTCATGACAATGAGACATGTCTGCTCATGAGAATACCAATTACTTCAAGTGGAAGATGGGCATTAAAGAAGCTCCTTATGTAGTTCACTAGTCATTGGGACAAGAAACAACTCTTGCCTGGATTACTTGATGCTATGCTATATGAATTGGATATGTACGATCCACAGAGAAATGACTGTTGAGCTTTCCTAAAGGTGAGATGATCCTTCGGGATTCCTGCTTCATGAAAGAGTCTGCTAGATATTCTGCAGGGCACAGAAAAATGTGGCTGACACACTACCAATATAGGCAGGACTTTCTTTGAAATTTACTGCTTTGAGGAAAGTCTTCTAGATACTATGGTCCTGTAGGCTAAAGATGGATGCCCCAACAGTATAGAAAAACTTTGGTTGACTTGACTCTCCAGGGAGTGAAATGTCTCTGTCAATTCTGGAGTTTTGCAAGTTGCTTACAATGTACTTTCTGTTTACTTAGGTAATATTATATCCTTCTAGAGTCTTTGATGAAGCTGAAGGATTTATAGTTATAGTTGTCTTTAGTTATGATAAAAGATAAAGTAGGTAGGAATATTGGAACTGTAATTGTTGCTTGATACCGGTTTTGTTATATGCAATTTTACTATGTTAAAGTTAAAACCTTCTTTTTTATTTAAACAGAAAAAGGAGGTGATGTGGGATTCCCCCTTTGTATGTTGTGAATACCATTGGTTAATAAAGAAACTGCATTAACATGTTGATAGGGTAGACTAGAGTTAGGTGGGTAAAACTAAACTGAATCCTGGGAGAAAGGAGGCAGAATCAATGAGAAGTCATGGAGCCCCAATGGAGTCAGACAGAACTTTACCCAATAAATCACAGCCTCATGGCAATACACAGATAAATAGAAATGGGTTAAATTAACATGTAAATACTAGCTGATAAGAATCTAGAGCTAAAAGGTCAAGCAGTGATTTAATTAATACAATTCCTGAGTGATTATTTCAGGGCTGAGCAGCCAGGTATCAAAAAGTGGTCTCTTCACAGAACAATGAATGGTACTCTTCACAGAATGTGATATCTAGTTCACAATTCAAGAAACTGGATGTACTACAGTAAATGTTACTGTGCTGACATCACACAAAGTATTTCTTCCAAAAACTGTAAAGCTATTCTAGAAAGAAAAAAATAAATTTCCATGAGTCACAAGTCCAAATTCCACACTGTGCAGCAAAGAAAGCAAAAGGAAGACAACATATCTTTTAGATCAGGTTAAACAAAACCACACAACTATAAATAAATATATCCATAAATAAATTTTCTTTCATCCATCATCTTCAAGTCTCTTGTTTCTCAGCAGTGTTGATTAATGATGAAGACAGTCATGCAATAAGACAAATGCAAGCAACTTTATGAAAGAAAATGACAGAAAAATTAAACAAAAGGGCAGTGTGTAGTAATTCAAGAGTGGAAAATTCTAAATAGTACAGTATAGGACAACTTTATACCATGTAGAACATGCTCTCTTAATCCAAAGATGGTAATGATCTTATGATGTTTGTAGATGTCTAGTTCAAATGTGGGCGTTAGGTGAATGGCCAGTGTTGTACATTGAAGCTTCTTTCTGTTTATATCTGACCCCTGCTTTGTTAGATGCTGACTTTAGCTGCATACTTTATATTGGCCCTGGTCTATGTTGCTAGTTGTGAGTATTGCAGATGCTGTTTATGTTTGACCTTTCAACGTCTGCTAGATTTACTTAAACTACATTCTCTGTTCTTATGCTTATGTGACCATCTTGTAGCTTTCAACAAGGCTTTCTTCCTTTTCTGTCATTGGGGCGGTCAGTCCTGCTTCAGATTCCTTTGTAAACATGCTTTGATGATATTCATTACTTCATATGGTAACTTTAGATGTCCATATTTATGATAAAGTTAATTAAAAATCAAAGCAAAAAAAAAAAGAAATGAGGTTTTCTCGATGGCATTCACCTACCATCAAATTGCCAGAGCAGAACAAAGCTTGGAACTTTGTTTTAGACTTTCTAGATTCCAGAACAACACAAAATATTATTTTTGTAGCTAGACCCTATTGTCTTTCTTGGGGGAAGGGGTGTGAATGCATGACATCAATGACATAGATGCCAGGAGTCTGTTGAAAGAGATACAGCAAACTCAATTATTTATCAAGGATAAAACCTTAAACACCTTCCCATCACTCAGGCTTTCAGATCCATTGACTTCACAAGGTTGTCCATCATTTGCTAGGCATAATCAGGACCTCAGACAGAAACTGTTTCTTGGCCCTCAAGCACCATTGCATTGACACCCCTCATTGGCCAGGCACAATCAGGAACTCTGACAGCACCAGGCAGACTCTAGGTTGACTACTCTTGGCATGGTAGATCTTAATTTCCTACACTGTTCCTTTATAATTTACTCAAGCTATGGCATTGTGTTATGAAAGCACAAATAGGTTATCACATTCTCTCACACTAACAAGTTCACCTCCTTGATGTACATACATGCACTGAAAAGCAGAGCAATCTAAGTGGATTTCATGTACCATATCAACATAGAGACCAACAGACCTGTATGAAGCAGATTGTATTTGACTAGTTGCATTAAAAACAATATTATTTTCATTGTGAAGATACAAAGTCAGAACAATTTGGCGTCTGCTGTGTTGTACCAATCACTATGTATGGAACTCTGTAATATTTTCATTGTTACTATTATAAAACATTACTTCTTGCTAAAAAAACTATTCTCATTGCCGTAATGAGTTTATGGTCCCATGCTCATGAAGTTACTATTTGTATCACATATGCCATAGTAGAAAGAGTTGGCTCTCACATCTTGTAATGATTATTTTGTATGTATTTCAAATTGCAGCTAAGAGATAGGCTATAGTATAGCATAGCCTAGAAACTCTGGCTATGTTGTCTTCCATTCAATTGTTGATAGAAAGCTAGAGATGAGCAACCAACAGTTGAATCTATATGACACATGTAGGCAACATGGTTGGATAGAATATTCTGCTGATTATGAGTTTTGTAAAGGTCATAATAAATCAGAAAATATATAAAATATGTCAAAAGTCAGAAGTTGGATTTTCCATTCTCTATTTTATAACCCTGTGATGACCAGCAGTATGTAACTTGGTCACTGTACCCACCAGCTGCTTCCTAGAGAAATGTTGAGGAAACATAGATTCATTCCTCCTGGAAAAAATAGTAAGGGTGAGTGAAAAACATATTTTATTTTTTATATCTAGTTGCAGTAATTGATGTCTCTTGTTTCTCAAAGGAATATAGTACATTGTTAGAGTAAGTGGTCACTTACCAAAATCTGAAATATACCATAAATATTGAACTTTATTTAATATAGATATAAAATATTCCACATGTTGCTTTGGTTTTTGTAAGTATGGGAAGGGCACAAGTTTCTCCAATACTGCATCATCTCTTGTTGACTAGGAAGGAGACATGCTTCAAGTGACTCCAAGAATACAATACTCTATTATGTGATATGCATTTGGGTAATGCTGCCTGTGGCAATTTTGAACTCAATCCTGTCTACAATGAGTTATACTCTAAATCTAGAAGTCTTAAAACTAAATGCTAGCACACTGGGTTGGCTACTTGTGGCTGAATTTTATTAAGGAAGTTCAAGAAGGAGATGAGCACAGAAAAAATAATGTTAAATTCTAGCAGGATGAGATGCAGGGCGTGGTCCAGAAACTCAAGGAATCACTGGCCTAGAGGAGATTCCCTCCCTGTTGTTCTTGTTTGTATTAGTTTCCCTGATTTTGTTTGATTGCTTAGTTGTTTTTCTTAACTTGTATTTCAATGATATTGCAGAAATGGAAATAAACTTGTACATTAAGCAACAACAAAAACAAAGTGATACAGAACTTCATGGAGAGGATCATATTGGGACAACTGAAACCTCAGAAGCTCTGTATATTCTGATTATGTTCATAGTACCATTATTCCTAATAGCCAGAACCGGAAAACAACCTAGATGCCCCTCAATCAAAGAATGGATAAAGAAATTGCAGTCCATTTACACAATGGAGTACTACTTAGGGGTAAAACATAATTTTTTATATTTTAAAAACATGTTTGTTTGTGTGTACGTACATATTTAAAGGTCAGAGAACAATGCATGAGAATCAATCCTCTTCTTCTACCATGGTGCAAGCAGTGGTGGTACTCAGGTCTTGGGCTTGACATGAGTCAAGTCATCTCACCATCCACTTTACTTGGGCTGATAATTGGTAGATATTACTATAAGGTAAAAACTTTAATTTGTATTGTTCTAATTAGCATTTTGTTATATTATTAGTCAGTTGTGGACTTAATAAAGAAATCACAAATAAAGAATTATGAGGAAATTGTACACCATAAAAGCTGTCAGATTCTTAATCAATTGAGGCAGTGATGTCCACCTGACACAGGTTAAGATACATACAAACTGAAAATCCAATGTGCATGAATTTACCTAGTGCAAAGTGATCTAAAAAGTACACACAATATCTAACTTTCTGTTTATTTTTTCCTGGTAATAAATGAAGTTTACCGAATTTAAGTCACTAAAAATTGTAAAAAAATTCCTTGATTTTTCTAAATCAGTGTAGGTTTCATTGATGAACTTTCTCATAACCCAAAAACACTTAAGAATTTTTCTCATAAAACAACCTCAAAATAAAATGATGTCAGTTATTTCACTTTAAATTACAGGTATAAAAGTACAGGGCAATTATGAAGTCTGTGGATGGCATTTTAAACTGAGCAGATGAAGAAGAATGTAAAACTACCCACCTACACCTCCTTTTTTATTCACCAATGAAATAGCTACCTCTTTTTACAGGTAACAAAACCCACCAATTACTCTTGACAAATCCTTTATTCAGAACACCTGAACACCTGTGCTAAGACATTCAGTAACAAGTCATTACTCAAAGGTTATGATTTTTGAAAATCTAAATAAGTACACCTTTCTGTTAAACAAGTGATCTTTAATTGTAGGGCTTCTTTATCCTTTTAAGTTTTAAATACTTTTCTGGCAATCTACCCTGTTTTCTCTGAATAATTGCTATCTTACTGCCAATATTATAACCATTTTTTCAATGAATGCATCAACATTAAAATGGTGCTAAAGACTGAGTACTGAGTCTTACTAAATTTGTTTTGGCAATCGAGGCAGATGGAAAATACTGTGTTTTTCATATGTATTGCTATGCAACCTTCTAAGCATAAAATTAAGACCTTTTATAGCGACAAACTTTAAAATACCATTTATTGGTATATTGTTGTAAAATAAAAATAACATTTCAGTAACAGTAGCAGTCACTTAAAAAGTGATTAAACATATATAAAGGTTGCAAACATTACTATTTTCTTATAAGGGTTTGTGATTTTCCACATGACTTATTGACGATAATGAAGATGTAAGCCAGGGAAACAAGGAAATACAGGTTATATCCAGTCTAATGTTGTAAATAAACAGTTTATTTCAATAGTTGTTATTCTCCTCATGGTTTACCAAATAAGAGTAGAGTACCAAGGCTTTTTAATTCATAGAAGCTAAAGGGAACATATTCCCAATGTACATAAGCAGTCCCTCATATACTTACAGGTGTATCCATAGACTGCAGCTCTTTAGCCCCATCAGAAAGCTTCTTTTTGCAGTAGATAATGATTAAGACCTGCAGTGGAGGAACCCACTGAGACAGATGACTTGACCTCTTGGGAGCTGACGGACTCTAGACTCACAGCTAGAGAGCTCATATAAGACCCACCTAGGCCACTTGAATGTGTGTGATAGTCATGTAGCTTTGTCTGTTTGTGGGGCTCCTAGCAGAGCAATTAGGACCTGTCCCTGGTGCTTAAACTGGATTTTGAAAACCTATTCCCCATGCTGGGTTGCTGTGCCCAGACTTGATGTAGGGCAAAAAAACTAGATCCTGCCTCTACTTGATATGCCACGCTTCCTTGATGCCCAGAGAGGCCTGTCCCTTTCTAAACTGAGAAAGATGAGGAGTATGGAGGGTGTTGAGAGGAAGAGAAAGAAAGGAATGAGAGGAGAAGAGGAAGGAGATACTATGATCGAGATGTAAAATTAAAAAAAAATTATTAGTTTAAATAAAACACTTAAGAACTGGTCAAATCAGAAATCAGGATCAAAGAGAATAAGAGACTGGAGTTTCCAACCCTCAACAGGATATCTGAATCACACGCCTGGCCCCAAGCCTCAGGGCTTACACCTGAGCAAGGAGCAGAAAGACTGCAAGAACCAAAAGTAGTGTGGAGTTCTTTCTAAACCATGTTTTCTCTATGGCAGGTTCTTTGCAGGCAGCAATTCACGTGGGTTATGACTGTGTGAACAAGTCCTGCACTCTCCAAGAAGCCAGCCAAAATGCCAGCCAAGGGGCTGGAGGCTCATGCGTTTCCTCACCCTAACTGTAGCACTTTTAGTCAGTTGATGGCTCTAGTGAATGGTTCAATCCTCATATGCATACCGTCTTCACCAAGTGGACTTATTGGGGGGATAAAGACAAAGAGTACATGTAGTTTGGAGGTGTAGTAGTGGGTTGGGGATCAGTGGACTTCAAAGAGAGGGAGTGAGGGAAGGTTGCACCATAACACACAATATGTATATATGAAAATCTCAACAAACTTAAGACAACTTAAATAGAATGTGAAATTTACTTATATAAAATAAATTAAAATTACTTATTTAGGCTGTCCTGCTCTACATTGTGTTATATTTGAATAATAAATTGTCATTTTGTAGTCACAATGAAAAAACCTCATATATACTGATGATCTATGTGAAAGATTATTTTCTAAGAGAATTTCCAGTATTCATTTTCCTACTTTTAATTAAAATTCTAGTAGTGATTAATATTCTTCTACTTATAGTTATCCTTTGATATGGAGGGGACTATTACTAGAATGGCAAAAATTCATGGGCATAGGGATGGAGAGATGGCTCAGTAGGTTACGTGCTTGACAGATAATGAGACCCAAAAATTTAGAACCAAGTCTTACCTCCAAGACCTAATACAGGTCTTATTAATACAGAGCTTAGCATGAGCTTAAATTTGTAAACTCAGTGCTCTAAAGCCAGATGGAAGGTAGAAACTGGATAATTTTCAGAACTGCATGAGCAAGCTACCCTGAATTATAGAACGGGATAAAAGAGGCCTTGTCTCACATAAGACATAAGCTAGAAGGGGAGGACTGAGAATGAAGAATGTCCTCTGACTTCCACACATGTGCACAGACTCCTCCAGAGTCCTCCATACTGCCACTAATACACACACACACACACACACACACACACACACACACATCGTACATACATGCTCACATGTGGGAAGTTATAAACAATCTACATATTTAAGTCTTTATTAAAAATGCATGCTGTTTTCATATAACTTAAAACATTATAATGCTCTAAGCTATTTTTAGATTGCTTGTAACCAAGTATAATCACAATAATCTTATAATTCAATATTAAAAATAATCACAGGGTAATAAAACTTGCAGATATTCACTGAAGAGTAACCCCTTTTCCAGTGATATATAGTCTGTGCTAGGTTGAGCCAGTGGAAGAAGGGAGGTATTACAGGGAGGTATTACTGCCCTATAATATGGGCAGTATCTCAGCATCAGCATCCTTGAAGAAAATTGTCTATTTTTCTTCCAGAAGACATTAATTGCTAATAGGTGGTCAGCTAGGGCTGAGACTTCAATCTTGCTAACATACCTACATTTATATTTAGCTTGCCAGTGCTGATACACTGTTATAAATATCTTGCTTCACTGCAAACCCCCTGTCCAGTGCTTTTAAATCTATATTTTCTACTCTCCCAAGTCAGTCATTTTTGGATGATTACTTCTCATTTTCACCTAAAAATCTGAAGCATGTATAAGCAACTCATTTATTTTATGTTTCATAAACGATTTACTTGTTTTCTAGTAGAGGAAAGTTGTGTGAGTATGTGTGTCTGTGTGTGCATACACATGCATGTGGTGTATGGTGTATCCCTCTGTGGAGGATATCTGGTATCCTGCTCTATTAATCTTCATTTTAGTTCCTTGAGCCAGTTTGACACAAGCAACCCTCTGTGATTCTCCTGACTCCTCCTTCAACTGTACCAGAGCTACTAGTAGGTAAAGAGCCCACAGAGATTTTTTTTTGTGTGTGAAAACTCTTTTTTTTATTGAAAGAAAAAAAAAAAGAAATTCCCATCTCCTCCCAGCCTCCCATTTCCCTCCCCCTCCTTCCACTCTTCTCCTCCTCCCCCCACTCCTCTCCCCATCCCTCTCCAGTCCAAAGAGCAGTCAGGGTTCCCTGCCCGGTGGAAACTCCAAGGTCCCTGCCCCTCCATCCAGATCTAGGAAGGTGAACATCCAAACTGGCTATTTTTTAAGGGCGTACTGGGGATTCAAATTCAGGTCTTCAGGCCTGAACACCAAACCCTTTTGCATACTGATCCATCACACTGGCCCTAACATTCATCTTCGTCCCTTTACTCCTGCTTGAATATTTCCACAACAAATATCCTTAATTTCTGTTTGTTTTTTTCTTGTTTCTGAGTGTTCCTTTGTGATAGATTCCTACTGTTTTCCTAGATGTAATGACAAATATCTCTTCAGGATATTGATCAGAGTGAAATTTGTCTAGATAAATACCTCAGTGCACATGATTATTTACATAATGACAGCAGGATTGTTTTTAATTAGTCTTCCTTAAGTTTGCTTTGCAAACACAGAACCACACAGTATTGAATAAATACTCAAACCACGAAGTAAACTCCCTAGTCTAGGAGCTTTCCTAAATACCAAGAGTTTTCAAATTCTTTGTTCTCTATTAACCCTAAATGTGGAAACAAAGAAGATATAGCCATAGATTTTTCTCAGAAGCACCTGTGTATGTGCAAATTCAACACTTACTAAAAAGAAAATAACTTGAAAGGGTTATTTAAAGTTTATATATAATAAAGAAATTCTGTGTGGACAGTCTTGTAAACACACACAAAATTAACATAATACATTCTAGACAAGTTGTATTTTCATATTTAGGAATATATATGTGAATATATAAGCATACATCTAAAAACAATGTTTAAAAAGAGAGTGATTCCTTTAAAAAGGAATGTGGGACTGTTTGGATGGAGGAAAGAAAAGAGACAAATTATATGACTATATTATCATTTCTAAGCTTTAAATAAGTATTTAAAAATTTCTCAGTTGTAAAATAAACTCCTGCAATCTAGGCTTATATACTAACAATACAGAAAACTGTCATTGGTTGTAATATTTGTGATATAGATATTTTTATTATATTTTATCTTATTTCTCCCAGTTGAAAGTCTGTCTTTTGTGTCGCACCCTGTAGGCAGAGGTTGCTCCTTCATTCCCAGCCATCCAGACCTGAAATAATCACACAGAAGCTGTATTATTACAATACTGCTTAGCCTAATGGCTTCTTATTGGCTAGCTCTTTTATCTTTTTTGCTATTTTTAGGTCATTTTCTTTTTTATTTTCTTTTTTTTATTAATTTTTGAGTTCTGCATTTTTCTTTGCTCCCCTCCCTGACTCTCCCTCCCCTTCAATCATCCTCCAATTTACTCAGGAAATCTTCCCTTTTTCTACTTCCTATGCAGATTAGATCTATGTAAGTCTCTCTTAGTGTCCTCATTGTTGTCTAAGTTCTCTGACGTATTTTGTGTGCTGATTTTTGTTGCTTTAGGTTTAAAAACCACCTATAAATGAGTATATGTGATACCTGTCTTTCTGTGTCTGGGTTAGCTCACTCAAAACAATGTTTTCTAGCTCTGTCCATTTTCCTGCAAAATTCAAGATATTATTTTTTTTCTGCACTGTAGTGAGTATTCCATTGTGTAAATGTACCACATTTTCCTTATCCATTTTTGGTCTAAGGGCATTTAGGTTGTTTTCAAGTTCTGGCTATGACAAACAATGTTGCTATGAACATAGTGGAGCACATGTCCTTGTGGCATGACTGAGCATCCTTTGTATATATACCCAAAAGTGGTATTACTGGGTCTTGAGGAAAGTTGTTTCCTAATATACTGACATCCAAAGGTACTATACCAGTTTACATTCCCACCAGCAATGCAGAAGTCTTCCCTTTACCCCATAACCTCTCCAGCATAAGTTGTTATCAGTGTTTTTGATCTTGGCCATTGTTACAGGTATAAGATGGAATTTCAGAGTTGTTTTGATTTGTCATGAAAAACCCTAAGTTTTTAAAAAATTTCAATTGCCATATTCCAAATGTCTTTGAGTGGTTTGAAGATTATATATCTAACTGAAATATATACCTGTACATCTAAAAAATCTAACTGACATGACTACAAGTTTGACTATTATAAATTATAATCTATTAACATGTATTTCTTAATTATACATTACATTTTTAAATTAGCTACACAAACACGATACCTTAATCAAGAGCATAAATATACATATAACAAAATTTACCTTAAATTTGCATTAATAAACCAATATCCATACCAATGCAAATCTCTATAGCATATCCCCCTTTAAGTGTAAAATAAACATTCATAAATCATATTTGGAAATTTGGATGTAGTTCGTTCCAAACTGCTTCATGTTTTTTGTTGGGCAAATTTTTTTTGGTGGGATTCATGGAGACCTTTTGGGGGTGGGGTTTGGTCCATCTAACCACATTAGTCTGAAATGAATCCACAGGTTTTCATCCTCTGTGGAAACACAAGCAGGACCTCTTTTTCAAAGCAACATATACATACACCCAAATAGTGAAATCATGATACTTTTAAAGTATATATGTTGGTTTAGTTTAGCAGTCGGTACAATGAAATATCTCTCCGTGCTTAGTTCATTTACAATGAAAAAATACAAAGAAAAAACAATAATATACATAATTCAGACTATGTATTTTCCATTTTTACATGTCTTATTTTCTTTACTCCTTTAATCTATGACTGTCTATACTCTGTCTCTTAAAAGACCAGGACTGCACTTTGGGCTGATGAGGGAGGGGGACTTAATTGAGGGAGGGGGAGGGATATGGGAGGTGGTGGAGGGGAGGAGGCAAAAATCTTTAATAAATAAATAAAGTTTAAAAAACCATAAATTAAAAAAATTAATAATTATAAATTATAATAATTAATTATAAATAAAAATATATTAATTGTTAACACAAAAAGACTTTTTTTAAAATATTTACTTCCTTTTATAACTCTCTATACTTTTTTTGTCCCTCATCCAAGCATTTTTTAAATATACTGTGACACGTTTAAAGGTTTATTTCTGTTTGAATTTGTCTTTATTGTGCATGTGTTATTATTTTTTGACCAGGAGAACCCTGTTTTATAAATGCTAAGCAGGATGTGTCTATTTTTTCTGCTACTGCTGAATCAGGAAGACCTCTTTTAAAGGAGCCATGGTGCCCTGCTTGCTGTCAGCAAACAGAGCCCACCAACCTCCCAAAAAGTGGCTACCAAGAAATTGTGCTTGGCTCCCATTTTTGTGGTTCTAGAAGCCCTCTTTTTTTAAGTCTTATGGGAATCCATGCCCCAGATGGTGGGCACCATTCTGTTGGCAGAAACTTCACATTCATTCCTACCTGCCCAGACCAGAAATAACCACTCAGAAACTGTACTATTACAACACAGCTTGGCCTAAAGAATGCTTATTGGCTAGCTCCAACTGTGCCTTATTTCCTCCTCTGCTTGGAATTCCCACCTTTCTCTATTCTGCTTAGTCACTGGAGGCAACAACTTCATTCTTTATCCAATGAAAGCAACACATATGTAGAAGAACTTCCCACACCAACACTCAAACCTCTTATTTAGTTTACTTAGTGATCAATATGGATGTTGGAACTGGTTAATTATCTAAATTGAAAAGATAAAGTTAAAATGTATTTAATATTTTGCTCCTTTAAATTTACATGGGACTTAATATTATTACAGTTTATCTATTTTTAAAAACTCATATATGGTTTTCACATTGTTTTCCTTATGTCAGTAAAATGCTAAGACTTAATTGTGAAAAATCATATATTAGAACCTATACAAAAAAATGAATATCAAATGTCATTTTTTTGTATAAAACAGAATTGAAGATAAATCTAGAATTGGAATGCATAATTTAGAAAGAAAAGGATTCACATTTGTATATAGCTTTGGGAGACAAATACATTCTGAATTTACATGTCATTGAGTAGCTATTTTAGTAACATGTGATTAAAATCTGGCATTTAACTATAGGTATTTTAGGTGATTGCTTGATTTTTTTACTGTGGGAGAAATTTTGTGCCATTGTGATAGACTCATTAGAGTCACAGAAGCCTAAATATATGTAATTTAAATATACTTCATTCTATATTGGTACACAGATCTGTTACAGTTATAAAATAAGTTAATTCAGCTGGGTATTGGTGGATCATGTTTTTAATTCCAGCACTTGGGAGGCAGAGGGAGGTGGATCGCTGTAAGTTCAAAGCCAGCCTGGTCTACAAGGGCTAGTGCCAGGACAGGTATCAAAGCTACACAGGGAAACCCTGTCTCAAAAAAATAAAAAAAGAGTTAATTCATTTAAAATGCTTAATGAATGTCTAACACCAACAGTCTTAGATGATGAGGATGGTGTTGAAGATGACAATTGTAGCAGCTACCAGGATATATCCTGAAATACTAAATCTATTCACTAATTTGTACAACTGTGTACAAAACAATATTGTCTGACCCTCAGTTTTGAATTTTCCTATATCATTTATATTCTCCAAAGTATAATTCCATTAAGTGATCTAGTCTCTCATGTTAAAAATATTCTTGAAAACTCCTTATCTATGCATCTTTTCAGATATTTCTTAGGATATGTGACTTTTAAGATGAAGAATGTGGCTGTTATGTTGATTACCAACCTGACAGGCTCTAGAATCCTTCTGGAGACAAAACTCTGGACATTTTATCCTTAAGTTTCTAGACTAAGTTATGTAGGGATAAGTCCCGCCCCTTAGGAGGCGTGTTCGCCTCAGGCTAATGTTAGCCTATAAATTTGGCAAGCGTGCTCCCTGATGCTCTCCTGTGAGGGAACCAGATTGTCGGGAATTGAACTCAGGGCCTTTGGAAGAGCAGGCAATGCTCTTAACCACTGAGCCATTTCTCCAGCCCTCCCAGATGCTCTCTTTCTGCCTTCCTGGACTCTGCGGGACGGTGGTTCTGTGAGTCTATTTCCCCCATTAAAGCTGTCTGCATTCGTAACAACCTGTTTGCATTCGTTTATGCCATTACAAAGTTAATTGCAATGGGAAGACATATCAAAATGTGAGTTTACCATTCAGAATACTGGACTGCATAAAAATCAAAAGCCTAGTTTAGCTCAAGCATTTCTGGCTCTTTGCTTCTTGACTACACCTGCAGTTTGACAGCTGCCTCATGGGCTGTATCTTCAAACTGTAATCCAGAAAATGAAAATCCATCTACCCTTGAACTGCTTTTAGTAAATTATTTGCTCACAAAAATGAAAAAGCAACAAATACACAGAAAATATAAACTCCTTTTTGAACATCTTTCATGCTATGTAAGATTCTGTTGCTGAAGGTAGCCCGGAAGTCCAGAGTATGTGAAGTCCTGTGTAGATGTTTGCTGTTGACATAGACATAGAAATATCAAACTCTAGCCAGAGACTCACAGGAAAAGAAGAAAGCCTTACCTCCTGATCAGAATACAAATATTGAGCATCTGTAAAAAATGAGTTCTGAAGTCTCACCAACCAAGAAATGCTATGGTCAGAACACGACCTCCTGCCATGCAGATGTTCTGCTGAGATCAGATTCAGCTGTATTCAATAGCCCTCACTCTCTGTTCAACTGTACATAATAAACTACTGAGTTTCATGGATTCTGAGGTT
This sequence comes from Microtus obscurus, assembly GCA_963919715.1. Lineage (NCBI taxonomy): Eukaryota > Metazoa > Chordata > Mammalia > Rodentia > Cricetidae > Microtus > Microtus obscurus. Next base: position 1,230,731 of record CAWTZC010000308.1, read on the forward strand.
TATGCGCTAGAAAGTCCAGTCTGCTCAATCCTAAATTTCTGTATGGGTATATCTTTTATTTGCTCCTTTTCTGTTCCTGATAGCTTGATCTCTGTTAGTTAGAGCCATGATGGACTTAGCATGGTTTCAGAAGCTATGTTCTTCTTTTTTTTTGTAATTTTAGAAAGTTATCTTTTTTCATTTTACATACCAATTCCAGTTCCCACTCCCTCCTGCTCCCTCCACATTCACCCCATCCCCATCCACTCCTCAGAGAAGGTAAGGTTTCTCATGGGGAGTCAACAAAATCTAACACATTGCTTTGAGGCAGGACCAAGGACCTTTCCACTATATCTAGGCTGAGCAAGGTATCTCTCCAGTGCTCCTATGCAGGTCTCTGCCTCTGTTTCCTTCAGTTTCTGGATGAAGGTTCTATGGTGATATTTAAGATATTCAGTCTGACTACAGGGCAAGGCAAGTTTGGGCCCCCTCTTCTCTATTGTTTAGGGTCTTAGCTTGTGGTTCCATGGAAAACTTTCTAGAGCCAGGCTTCTTGCTAACCCCATAATGGCTCCCTCAATCAAGATATCTCTTTCCTTGCTCTCATTTCTGTCCTTTCTCCATCTCATTCCCTCAAGTTCTCCTCACCCATCCCCTTCTCCTCTCCTCTTTCCCTTCCACCTCTCTTCTCCCCGGACCCCCATGCTCCCAATTTTATCATGCCATGCAATCATGTCTATTTTGAATTTCTAGGTTGATCTATATTTGTTTTTCTTAAGGTTCACCTTATTACTTAGCTTCTCTAGAATCATGAACTATATAGGCTTAATATTCTTTGTTTATAGTTAGTATCCACTTATGAGTGATTACATACAATATTCATCTTTTTGGGTCTGTATTACCTTACTCAGAATAGTGTTTTCTAGTTCCATCCATTTGCATGCAAAATTCAAGATGTCATTGTTTTTGTTTATCCCGATGAGTAGTATTTTAATAGGCAAATGTGCCACATTTTCTTTATCTGTTCTTTGGTTGAGGGGCATCTAGGTTATTTTCAGGTTCTGATATTACAAATAATGCTGCTATGAACATAGTTGAACAAGTGCTAAAAGTCTATTTTTTATTTTTGATTCACTAACATGATTATTAAGGAGACAGTAGTCTATGATTATGTATTTCATATTTTTCACCCTAGTCTATATTGGTTGAAATGACTTTCCTCCTTGCACTCATTTTTCAGGACAATATAAAACTTCCAGGTCTCAAAATAGCTTTGAAAAGTATTTGTCAATCAGTTTGGCCTACAATGTGGAAGAAAACTGTCTTTCCATGAATTCCTCCTACTCTTCTCAGTAATAGCAATGGAATGTGACTATATGGAGCATTACATCTTATAGGATCTTCAGCTTACCCTTCACAAGGCAACACCTTAAAGGAGATAAGAAGCATCAGCAATAGCTGGACAATTCAGGGTTAAAAGTTCTTATTTAAAAGTCTCCTAGGCCTGCTCTTCACACATCTTAGGATTTTTTCTCATCTCTATCTTTCACTGAAGGTGGAAGGGCCATTTTGAGAAGAAGGATGACAACTGAATACCACTTAACATCTCCAGCCTGAGTCTTTGCATTCTGGTTTCAATATATGTGGTATATTGAATATAAGAGTGTGATTATTGAATACTATGAGGTATGAAGCTTAAATGTGCGGCGAACTCCCTGGCCAGCAGGAAAGAACAGCCACACGACGAGGATTCTTCTCAAATCACGCTTTATTGGAGCCTCTTGGTTGAAGGGAGAGCAGAAAGCAAGGGGCCCCGAGCTCTGAACTATAGCTGTTTATATAGGGATTCTGCCTAGCAACCTTTGATACTTTGATACCTTAACTGCCTTTCTGGAGTCCCACCTGGCAGGAAAGAAAGCAGGGGAATATCCCTGTCAATTACAGACCACAAGGAAGTTGCCCTGCTGGTCAGGGGAAGTGTGGGCAGCTAGATCACAACAACTCATCTTGTTTTCTGGTGGAAGAACTGCAACCTTAATATGGAGTTATCAAGTGAGGCCGGGGCCAAATGCCATCTTGTAATGGCAGCCACTCAAATCGGCTCCTTGCATAAATGTAAACATCTGAATATGTTGCAGAGCAAGTCTATATATAATGATCACAAACACACAACACACACACAAACACACACACTTGACTCCCTTTATTTAGGGAAGGTGACATTAATACAATGCACTGAGTTTAAAGAATCATCTAAATTCATTTTTTGGATCACAAATGAAAAGCTGAAATAAAATTTATTCATTAATATAAAGATAAACACAGGTACTATGGGAGAGCATTGAAACTTGACCCACTTACTATATCAGTGAAATCCTTGTACATTAAAAAGTAAAAGACAACTATACATTTGGTCAATGAAAGTCGTTGTTGAGAGAACTCTCAAGAAAGGGACAGCATGAACAAAATCATAAACACCAGGGAGGAGCAGTAAGCGGTATAGACTAAATGCTACACAGTCTCTTGATGCTTAATAGCAAAAGGAGTGCAACCAGTCAGGATAGTGAATTTTTTTTTTTTTACATTTTTCCACTTTTTTTTATTATTAAAAAATTCTGCCTCCTCCCCACCTCCGTCTCCCATTTCCCTCCTTCTTCTCCACTCCCCTCCCCCTCCCTCTTCAGCCCAAAGAGCAGTCAGGGTTCCCTGCCCTGTGGGAAGTCCAAGGTTCTCCCCCCTCCATCCAGGTCTAGGAAGGTGGGCACCCAAAAAGCCTAGGCTCCCACAAAGCCAGTACATGCAGTAGGATCAAAACCCAGTGCCCTTGTTCTTGGCTTCTCAGCAGCCTTCATTGTCCGCCATGCTCAGAGAGTCTGGTTTTATCCCATTCTTTTTTAGACCCAGTCCAGCTGGCCTTGGTGGGTTCCCAATAGATCAGCCCCATTGTCTCAGTGTGTGGGTACACCGCTCTCAGTCCTGACTTCCTTGCTCATGTTCTTCCTCCTTCTGCTCCTCATTTGGACCATGGAAGTGCAGTCTGGTACTACAATGTGGGTCTCTGTCTCTATCTCCTTCCATAGCCAGATGAAGGTTCTATGGTGATATGCAAGATATTCATCAGTATGACTATAGGGTAAGGCCATTTCAGGCTCCCTCTCCTCAACTGCCCAAGGAACTAGCTGGGGACATCTCCCTGGACACCTGGGAGCCCCTCTAGGGTCAAGTCTCTTGCCAACTCTAAAATTGGCTCCCTTAATTAAGATATATACTTCCCTGCTCCCATATCTACCCTTCCTTTATCCCAACCATCCCATTCCCCCAAGTTCTTCCCATCCTCCCCTTCTCACTTTTCTCTCCCCAGTTCCCCTTTTCCCCATCTCACCCCACCCCCAGTTAAATTCTTATCTTTCTCCATAACTCTCTATCTGCTCCTCCATCAAATATCCGAGAAGAATTGATAGTAACTTTCTTCTGAGAAACAATGATTTTGAATAATATTTTGTTTTGCACTGCAAAGAACTTTTCTTAGTTTTTCTTTCTTTCTTTCTTTCTTTCTTTCTTTCTTTTTTTTTTTTGGTTCTGAGTTAGAAATGTTTGATGTGTTTACCTCAATATCTTTTAGAACAAACTTGGCCATTTTAAGTTGAAATAATTAACATTGAAATTGTTAGTTTGATAAAAAGAAAAAATATTTGGCAATTGTTAAGTTATAAAGTAACACAAATTTTTATATAAATTCTCTAATATTTTATACAATTTTCTTAATAACAAACACTCATAAAGGCAAATGTGCTTTAAGAAATTGTTCCATCTTGCTACTCAATGTCACTTAGATAAGGTCAGGAAATTATGACTGCCATCATTATTGCCAGACACAATGGGCTCACATGTTTGAGGCCACACAGTTGATTATGCATTAATATTTGGGACTCTTGTCATAAATATTACACATCTTCTTGTACACATCAAAAAGAAACTGACCTATAATCAGAAGGCTAAGTATAGTGTATTAAATTCAAATATTATGGAATGTTAGATTGTATTAAAAAGTGAATTAATAGTGAAAATAGTAAAAAGTGAAATAATGACTATTTGTTTTATCTGTAGACATTGGCTTCTGAAATAGCTGATTTGATATTTAAGATATCACTTTGAAAGAATTAATATTTAAGCTTTCTGGAATATGAAAGCTATCTACTGTTGTAATTTAAAAAGATGTGTGAGAGAGAAAGACATGATGCAATAGACAGCACACAGAGTAGATCTTATTAACAGGGAGGAAAGAGACAAACCTCTGCTGACAGAAACAACAGAAGAAAGGAAAGAAGCAGGGGTGGGAGACAGAGAGGCAGAGAAGGAGAGAGAGAGAGAGAGAGAGAGAGAGAGAGAGAGAGAGAGAGAGAGAGAGAGGCAGAGAGAGACAGATGGGAGGTGGGCAGGGCCCTTTTACAAGGGTGCATAGTAAATGTGCACAGTACATGCTCTTAGTGGTTGCAGCTGAGGACATTGCCTTTCAGGACCCTGACAGGGCAGGCCAGTCTAGATGCCTGAATACTAACATCTGCTTTGTCAGTATATTCAACACTGTTGTACTTGTTGAATTACAAGCAATAACATTCTCCTATACCTGAATAAAAAGCAGAGTCTTGTGCTCAACTTCTTAGGAGAAAATCTCACTAAGAACTGTGAAATACGACTTTAGTTTCTAAGAGGAGTAAAAAAAAAAAAAGGATCAGTTTCTAAGATGTCTAGAAAAGTAGATGCATGTTTATGCTTAATTACTTTTGCTTATTTCATAAATACAAATTATACAAATCATTTTTCAGCAAATATTTAAGGTATTGGTTATCGTTCAATGTAATGTGTCTATCATTAAGTAAGCACTAGTGACATTTAAAAATGAATTCTACCTACATGAGTTTTAAATATGTTATAACTTGCTAGGCAATGGTGGCATACGCGTTTAATCCCAACACTCAGGAGGCAGAGGCAGTCAGAACTGTGAGCTTAAGCCCTGCCTCGTTTATAGAGCTAGTTCTGGACAGCCAGGCTACATAGAAAGACCATGTCTTAAAATAGAAACAGAAAAAACAAATGAGCAAAAACTATATTCGGAGTGGAATCTCTACTTGCTTATTTAATTTAAATGTAATTTTTATAAAAAATAATCAATTTTCAATCATGGCTTCCCTTTTTTCCCCTTCTTATGTAATCCCTAGTTATAGACATCTGACAATTTAAAAACTGTGTAGCAAGGAATTAATTGTGGAAAATTTAACAGTTGATATTAAGAAGTATAAGACTGTAGATTATTTTAGTAAGATTATTTTATAAGTAAAACGGATATCCTAATTACTTGGAAACTGTGCACATTAGAATTTATTCAAACAGCTTGCCAAGAAGCTAAAACAATATCTACATTTTTCTCTCCCTTCCTTCATCCCACATCGCTCTTTCTCTCTCCATTCGTCTCCCTCACATATTTATAATAGATTATTACAAAATCCTACTAGCATTATGACTCAAACCACCTACTCATAGGAATAATGAAAAGTGGTATTCCTAAGCAATCCAGTAAGATTTTCTATTGGAGCACCAACACTCTAGATTCACACTCAAAGTGGGTTCTGCGAGCCCCTGATGCCAGCTCCATCACTGAGTAATACTATTATTATATCTTGGCATATATTTGCAAACATGTATATAGATGGATTGATATATAGGTGATAGATTGATTGATAGATAGATAGATAGATAGATAGATAGATAGATAGATAGACAGACAGAAGATAGATTTATCAGTTCTCCCATTTACTTTTTAAAGAAAGTAAACTTGAATTCACCTGTTACTTAATTTCTTAGATTGTACTCATAGTTCATCTAAGGATTGGATAAGGAACATGTTTTATTGTTTTTTGCCTAGATGATATAGTGTCCTTGATAAATTCATACAAGGATGTACATTTAGGTAAAACAATTTTTATAACTTAATTTATGCACTTAATTGTGTGTAGGAGGTTCACATTTTTCCAAAGCACTCATACAGACATTAGATAACATTATAACAAAGTTGGCTCATTCTCCCACCTTATGGTGTTTTCTGGGAGTTGAAATCAGTTGAAATCAGGCATGACAGAAAGTATCTTTACATCTCATTGGACCCACAAATTCTGAAGTAAAATGATTTCAAATTGCTAACACATTGTACTAAAGTCCATAGCCATTAATTTGATGACTGATTCCCAATTTTCAAATTAGGAATGCCACTGGTGCCTTGGTTAAAACCTAACCTGAGTTATTTTATTATTTTCATTATTATTTTTTTCAATAAAATAAAAATGGCCCCTGTAATCCAGTGCTCTCATTATTAGATACTGCTTTTGGTCTATCACTCAAACTTCAATAAGGCAAAATAGCATTCTGAATATTTCAAGTAAGGAAATTGGTATATAGTTCAATAATTATTAATAAAAATCTGTAATTTGAAATTTATAAATATAAATTTTTGTTGCATGAATGACAGTATACTATTATTTACTCTTGTACAATAATTTTCTTTACAGTTTTTAATACATATTTTGATGCGCACTGCAGTATTCTGAAAGTAATTAAATATCTTATCCTCTAAAACATTGTACCTCAAAAGTCTGTCCTTTCTCCCTTGTCTCTCCCCAGACCTGTAATTAAACCCTTTTAAAGCCTATGAAATAAATGTCATGAAAATGTCTTTAGACAGCGCTTATTATCTTGTTTAATGTGCTCAAATTATGTACTAATTTGTTAAATGAAAAGGAGACTAGGAGTGAGATATTGAAAGGAAACCACAAAGATTAGAGAAGAAGCAATCAGGCAACGAGAAAAAGAACCGGGAGGCTAGGGCTGTGCTTCTTGTCAGTTTCACAGGCTTCCTTAAACTAATGAGTTTTTTACTTTCTATATTTTAGAATATATAACATCTTTTTAGAATTCCCTTGTCATCAAAAACCTTCAAAATAAGTTGCTAAACAATAAAAACATATCTGCCAGTAATTATCACATACAAAGACAGTTTAAGATGATAAAAATATCCTCAAAGTTTGTTAACACACTAAATTTGTTCAGCTTACTCTGACATCAACACGACATAGCAGCGCTCCTTACGTCATTGACAGCATTGTCTTTTTGGCTGAGGGGTTCATTGCCATAAGAATTTTTCATAGATTTGCCTTTTGTAATCAAATTCAAATTATACCTATTTTGAAAAATGCATTAACTTCTGATTTTCTTTAATGACACATTTGTTTCTCAACCCATTTCAAATATATTTCTAAATGTTACCATTATAATTTTAGGTTAATTAAAATAAATATTAATTGGGTCATACATATATTATGAGAGTCTGTCAAAGAATTTCATAATCAAAAGAAGAAAATTGGATGAGAAGCCAAATAAAGTTGTAAAGTAAAGAAGATATAATAAAATGAAGATGAACAAAATTATATCATTTGATGCTAGGTGATACAACTGATAATTTAATATGCCTTCTTCTCTTCCTACCAGGAAAATATGTTACATATACAAACATCATTTTTTTTCTGTAAATTAATCTATCATTTTAATCTAAGTATATCTAACCCCCTTCTTAAATTTTCTCCCCATCTCTATATAAGACTACTTCTATTTATTATCTTAGTAAAGTAAAAGATCAAACTGTATATATTATAGAATAACTAAGTGTAGCTAAACTGTAACTCAGTTGCATTATGTTTTCTGATTTCTGCTGTTTTGCAATTTTGGGTAACTGTTTAAAATTATTTACATTTGCATATATATGGTTTAATATATACATTTGTATATCTTTATATGAATGAAACAAATGAAAGTAATTGCTCTCTTAGTTCTCACTGCTTATAAATATTGTTAGTGTATTTTCTTAAAATGAGTATGTATACTTCATGTTCTCTTCATGAGTTTCTCTCATATAATGTTCTTCTTACACTGAACAAATACTACTTACTTTTTCTCATAGATGTGTCCAAATGCCTGGCAAGCAACATTAAGGATAAAACGTTTATTCTTTTCAGAGTCTTCAGGGTACAGAGTACATCACAGTGACAAAGGACAGAAACAGGGGTGTCCTGTGGCTGTGGCAATAGGAACATGATAGATTAGGAATAAGACAGGGGAACACCAGTATTTCATTTGCTTTTGACTTTTTTCTCCTTTGTTCAGATGAACTGCTAACACATTGGATGGTACTCCTCAGTTTATGGTCAGATTTTTCCTTCAGTAAATCCTCTATGGAAAATCACTCATAAACTTAACCAAATATATAAAACAAATTTAATCTTTCTTTTAAAAATATTTACTATGTTTATATATTTTCAGAATATTAAAATTTCATGTAGCTTCTGTTCACATTTTCCATTATTTCTTTATGAAAGAAATAAATTGCGCAATAAAAAATTATTATTTAGCTCCAAGAAAGAGAATTAAAATGTTCTGATAGAAGACCATGGTATGTTTCTTGGGATATAAGTAGTTCCCGTTGCAAAACAAACTAACAAAAAACAAAAAAAGAAACAAGAAAAAGAATAAAAAACCAAAAAAGCACTTACCTACATTAATATAACAAAATATCTTTCTAGACTATTATACAGAAGCCAGATGATACAAAACTTTTTATATCAGGCTATGAGGTTTCGATTTTGTTTCTCAATATCAAGAAATTGAAAATTTGTGCTAGGAAACACCAGGGAAACCAAATACACAAATCTCATTTACTTTTATGAAGAATGCATGAAGTATATGAAGGATATTAAAGACAGTTCCATAGGCATCTATTTCAATACAGGAAGAAGAAACTGAAACCCAAAATTTGTCAGTGACATAAAGGAGAAAGCACAGAGCAGGCAGATAGGTCAGAGAACACGTTACAATATTTTGAACAGTTTGTTTATAAGAAAAATTGAGAGTGACCTTGACCAATATTGAACCTTAATTGACTAGGCCAAAAAAGATAACTGAAATATGGAACAGAGGATAAACTAAGTTTGGTGATGATAAAATACTGAATGCCAGGTGGGTACCGTAGAACTAGTAAGGTTTTGAAAGGAAAAAAAAATGGCTTCTGGGAGAAAGCCGTCTTAGTACTGGGCTCATGGATGAGCTAATCCATTCATGTATACTTCTCTATTTTTCATCTGTAAAATGGAAATTATAATATTACTGAGGACTTACAAAAATAATAACCACTTTCATTGGCTTCTAAATTTTAGTATTACAAGCAAACAAAACATGGTGGCAAGATCATTTGGGTATAGTGTTAGATAAATGATAATGTTAGATGACCCATCTGTAGTAATAGGGAGAGGTGCGGCTATGACCCTGTACCCGGCCGCCCGCATGGCTTAGCTTAAGCCCCGAAATAACAACATACAAACTGTATTCATTTAATCACTGCCTGGCCCATTAGTTCCAGCCTCTTATTGGCTAGCTCTTGCACTTGGACTAGCCCATTTCTGATAATCTGTATAGCACCCCAAGGTGTGCTTACCAGGGAGATTCTGGCCTGTGTCTCTCTGGAGTGTGAACATCATGGCGACTCATTGACTCAGCTTCCTTCTCCCAGCATTCCATTCTGTTTACTCCACCTACCTAAGGGTTGGGCTATCAATGGGCCTAGGCAGTTTCTTTATTGATAAGAAATCACTCCCACATCATTTCCCCTTTTTCTGTTTAAACAAAAAAGAAGGCTTTCATATTAATATAGTAAAATTACATATAGCAAAACAGTTATCAAGCAAGAATTACAGTTACAATATTTATATCTATTTTATCTTTTATCATAACTAAGGAAAACTATAACTATTCATTCTTCAACTCCATCAAGGACTTCAGAAGGATATAATAATAAACAAGAAATAAGAAAACTCTAGAAATGACAGAGACATCTCGCTGCCTGGACAGTCACCCAAAGTTCCTCTGCACCGTTGGGGCATCTATCTTCGGTCTTCAGGCCCATAGTATCCAGCAGACATTTCCATGAAGCAGGAAATTCCAAAGACAGTTCAGTCACTTTCTGTTGTGTCCTGCAGAATGTCTCGCAGACTCTTTCATGAGTCATGAACCCCAAAAGACCATCTCACCTTTAGGCAAGTTTAGCAGTCCTCTCTCTGCGGGTTCTTTGTGTCCAGTTTATGCAACAGTCCAGGCAAGAACAGTCTCTTGCCCAAATGGCTATCAAGCTCCATAAGGATCCTCTTCGATGCCCATCTTCCTCTCGAAGTAGATTGGTGCTGCCAGGAGCAGATGTGTCTCATTTTCATGAAAAGCCATAAGTTATTAAAACATTAAATGCCATATTCTGCAGTCTTTGAAAGATATGAAGAATAACTATTTAACTGAAATATATCTCTATATATCTAGAAAATCTAACTAACATGACTATAAGCTTGACTATTATTTACGATTATTTAACAACAACCTATGTTTCCTAATTATACATTACATTTTAAAAATGAACTACATAATCACAATACCTTAATGAAGATCAGAAATACATATACATATAACAAAATTGACCTTAAAATCCACACCAATGCAAATTATTCATATCTATATCCTATCCCCCTTTAAATGTAAAGGAAAATTTATAAACAATATTTTGGGAACATGGGCGCAGTTTTTCTCTCCAAACTGCTTCCTGCTGAATGGGGGCGCTGTTAATCAGATCTTTCATGGTGTAACCTGTGTGCCAGGGTCATCTCAGTTGGCAGTTGAGTGAAGTAATTTTTTGAGAGTGTTCACAGCAACCTTTCAGGAGGGCGTGGTCTATCATACCATATCGGAATAGATGTAATCCATAGGGTCTGGTCCTCTGTGAAAACAAAAGAAGACCCTCTCTGAAGCATCATATCCTTAGACCCAAATTTTGAAATCGTAATACCCTTATATCCATTCTGCTTTAGCTTGGCAGCCCATGTAATGAAATGTCTCTCTGTACTTAGCTCCTTTACAGTCAAAAGTTTTAAAGAAAACACAATGTACATAATCCAGACCCTCTGTGAATTTTCCATTTTTACGTGGCTTATTTTTCTTTATTTCTTTTACTCTCTTAACTATCTGTACTCTGTCTCTTTAAAGACTTTACCTTTTTATTCTTAAAGGCATTAACTTTATTCTCTCTCTCTATATATATATATTTATTTTTCTCTCAAGCCTACGTACATTCATCCAACACTGTGATCCATTTAGTGGTCTGTCTGAATCTGTTTTATTGTGAATCTGTAATTTTTTTAGTATCCAGGAGCATTTCTTAAAAGCTTAAGTTGTACCCTGTACAGGTAATACGGTACTGCCTGTATCACAGTAATTACGGTTGTTCCTGCTTGAGACCAGCTCAGTTCAGCATGGCAGAGCTGAGCGGCTCCTGGCTCAGAGCCATTTGGTGCGCCTGAGCTGCGCACAGTTCCAGGCACACAGCAGTCCACATTGCCATCAAGCAAGCTATAGCACTTTACTCCAAATACTCCATTCAAAAGCCCTGTCTCCCGCAGGAGCCAGACAGAGATCGTAATGGCGGCATAGCCCAGAAAGCCGGCATTTTAAAAAAAAAAAAAAAAAAAAACTGTGTTAAAATCTCTCTCTGTCCTTTTTAAGCCCTTTCAGGTTTTACGTGGAGTTCATTAGCACGTTGGGTGCCAATTTGTAGTAAGAGGGAGCGGCGCGGCTGTGACCCTGTACCCAACCGCCCGCATGGCTTAGCTTAAGCCCCGAAATAACAACATACAAACTGTATTCATTTAATCACTGCCTGGCCCATTAGTTCCAGCCTCTTATTGGCTAGCTCTTGCACTTGGACTAGCCCATTTCTGATAATCTGTATAGCACCCCAAGGTGTGCTTACCGGGGAGATTCTAGCCTGTGTCTCTCTGGAGTGTGAACATCATGGCGACTCCCTGACTCAGCTTCCTTCTCCCAGCATTCCATTCTGTTTACTCTGCCTACCTAAGGGTTGGGCTATCAATGGGCCTAGGCAGTTTCTTTATTGATAAGAAATCACTCCCACATCACCCATCAATTAAAAGAATAGATACATTGGGAAATTTACTAATGTGCCTTGTTAAAGTGCAGGTAATTTAACCTGTGACTATTACTTTGGGGACCATTTTTTTTTCAAACCAACACATTATACCTTGTCAATGTTATAGTTTTGCCCAAATATCAGTAAACTCCAATACTGACATATATATATGGAGAGAGAGAGAGAGAGATTATTTGTATGATTTTCTCAGATATGGCTGGCAAGTCCGACAGCTTGGAATTGAGCACAGAGATCCACATTGTAGGGGAAGAAAGCCAACTCCTATAGGTTGTGCTCTGACCTTCAAATGCATGTATTGACACATATATGTGATTAAACATGAATCAGTTAATAATAAAACAAAAAAATTAATGGGTAACATCATTATTAACTAATTATAACATTAATGGCATCTTGTACTTTATAGAAAGCACAAATTTAACCAAATATTCTGCATCCTTATTTCTTAAATGAAACAGATTATGAGTTTATTTTACTATGAAATTATAAATAGATTTATTTTAGACACCATAGTTATTTATTAATCATTCATAAAATACACTTGATCATTTTTTTTCTAATTTTCATAATATAGTTAAAAAGGCCTATTGCAGGTAATCTGATCAGAAATAAGGATATTTTTTTTCTTTCTAAAGCAGCTATTTTTTGAAACAACTGTGCACTCGGCGTTATTTTTCTGATTTATAGTCTTTGAGCCAGCTTCCTGAGCTATAAGCTGTGTAGTTAATGAATACCTTACAAGCAAAGTGTCCCACCCTTGGATTAATTTCTGCCAATCTCCTTATATATTGTGAGTTTGAACAAGAAAAGAAGTCTCATGGTTTATTTTCCTTTGGACATGCAAATTATATAGTCATCTCTAACAAGATTATGAAATCATATCTAACATTTGTAGTGTTAGTCAGCAATGCCCAGGTGCTCCCGAGAATCTTCAAAGTTGAAGAAAAACTGGTAGTATTTTTTTAAACAATCAAATATACCAAAGTTTATTTTAAGTGTGCATCAGATTTAAGAATTAATTACTGATAAGCAAGCTTGTTTTGAATGAGTTCATTTCCATAGTCTTTCCACTCCATGTTTTTCTGGTATTTCATTTAATTTTATTTTACTTTTTAAAACTAATTTATTTTCCATCCTGACTGCAGCTTTCCCTCCCTTTTCACTTCCTAATTTCTCCCCAACCTCCTCTTGCACCCCTAATCCATTCCTCTTCTGTTTTATTTAGAGAAGGGTGGGTCTCCTATGGGTATTAATAAAACATGGCATATCAAGTTGCAAGACTAAGCACCTCCCCTGTATTAAGGCTGGGCAAAACAACACAGAAAAGGGAATACGATCTCAAAAAAACAGCAAAAGAGTCTAAGTTAGCCCCTGCTCCCACCGTTGGGAGACCCACAACAAGACCAAGCTACACATCTGGTATATAAGGTGCCCTTGCACAGTCCACTGAACAAAAGCAAGCCTCCACAGCAATTCTCTAGTCTAGAATGGACTCTACCTTGAGATCTTCCTGCCTGCCCTCCCAGTCTGGGATTACAAGATAGGCCGCTTATGGTTTTAATTAAAGATATTTTATTATAGCTCAATGGCACCTTTCAAGATCTTACTTTATTTTAAGCAATGGCTTATTTAAAGTGAAAAAAAAAATAGATGCTTCATGGGTTCGCTTTCTCTTTTCTCTGTTTATTAAAAATAGATCCTATGTTCTGAGTATCCTAACTTCAAATATAGATATTAAATGCCTCTCTTTTAAAATATCTTCTGCTGATATTGAAAATACATATTTGTTAAATGCAGTTTCTGTAGAACCACTGTCTAGTTCTCATTCTAACTTTATTCTACCCGTGTTTTCTCTATGACTGTAGCAATCAGATGACATAAAGGATATGCTGTAGCTCTGCCCTGCTTCAAAGAGTAGGCATCTTCTAAATTGTTATGTGGGTTCTATGCCACATAAATATACTTATATCTTCATCCTATATCTATTTGCCCAAATTCATGTGCCTACTTTTTACTACTCTAGAAGAGGTACCACCTGGGAAAATGGTGCCAGTAAATAAGGCATACTACTAAAGCCTCATGCAATAGCCAACGTTATTCAGAACATCAGGTATCATACTCTGAAGGTTAAGAGGAGTCATATGAGTAAATTATACAACCACAAGGATAGGCCCAATGTAGCAAGAACATATATTCCTATAGAGGTATATAAGCAAATAGCTGTTGTCAGCTGTAATGAATAATCTGAAACAAACTCACTCCTTTCTGCTACACTTGTAAGGAGCACAAAACACATTTCAAGAATAAATCTGTTTTGAAGAAACTGAGGTCATATGATCACTGTCTTTCTTGAGGTTTTCTCACAAGCACTCAGAATTTTCCTTATAGCGCTCCATTATTGGACTATTTTACAATACCTGCAAAATGTACATATAAATATAACTGCATAAATATCAAAATATATGCTGTATATGATTTCCTATATTTTTATATATGCATATATATATGTATATATATATACAGTTGTGTTGAATATTTTCTAATTTTATAAAATGTAAAAAGCATTGCCATGCCTGACTTTTTTTTAAAAAGAACATTTTGACAGGAGAGATGGTAAGTGGTTAAAACCATTTGCTAAACTTACCCATTTCTCAGCAAGGACGAGACATCTTCTATGAGACTATGTTTCCTAGAAAATAAGAGTGAACTTTTGTCTATGTTACTCAACAATGTGGTTGCCTAAATAAGATGTGAGCAAAGACAGCACCGATGAATATGGTATCTTGAAAGTTGAAAATACCACTCCTAGTTAAATAACTATGTGCAACTAAGTACTGGTGAAAGCAGGAAAATTCTCTTGTCTGGGAATGAGCCCCATAATTGGTCATCCAATACTACGTCATCAGTCCTGTAATCAATCATGTGTGTGTGTGTGTGTGTGTGTGTGTATAGGGGTAAGTATATATACATATATATGCATATATGTGCACACATGTGTATATACATATATGATTGAGAAGTGTGATGTGAGCACATGGAATGAGTTAGGGAGTATAAATGAAAATGGAATTACTTCATTTGTTTACTCTTAAAATTACAATTTAATTGTGTTTCTCCTTTTCATTTTTTCTTCCAAAGTTTTACTTATACCCCACATTTCAAATTCAGAGTTTCTTTTCCTATTAATTGGTACTACACACATATATGTATATGTATACATATGTATTACTAAATATAACCTGTTATGTCCACAAAGTGTTCTATGTATTTGTGTTTTCAAAACTCCCCACTTACAGATATTTTCATTTATCAAATAATTACCTAGTTTTTACCTTATTCTAATTTTTAAAGTAACTTTTTTACAAAGATGTCTGGATGCAAACAGTCAAGTAATTTAACAGAAAACTTCAGGCCAAATGATTTTTAAGAAAAGAAAAGTTAAGGTTAGAGATTTGGGCTACTAAGTTTTCCAAACCCATGCTATCAACATTTCTTCCACTTAATATGTAATACCCAGGAAAGTAGCAGGCAAATATGAGTTACAAGTTAACTCCTTTCAGAAGTGTTCACACTATCTCAGGACAATGAGGCTAACATGTAGTTTAGCTTCTATACCATGTTCAATTATGTATTGTGCTTTGAGTGCAAACCTACCAAACATCCCATTGTTAACACACTATTTTATTTTAGGAGTGATATTTGTGTTGCTTTACAAGCAGCATATAAAGAACAGCCTGAAGAAATTTGTTTCAGATTGACAAACATTTCCTTCCCCTGAAAGTCATTGTTTTCAGAAAGTGACTTTTAATGAGAGCACCTATGTTTATGCTAAATTACCTGCAATGCCAACTGAAGTGGCACAGGGAACTCGCCATTAGGAAGACCGATTTTCCCTCCGTGTATTGCTTTCCAGTAGAGATAACCTTCACATTAATTGAAGAAGAAAAAAAATGAGTGAAATTGAAATGAGCACTGATTATTCCAAGTGAGGCAGGAGAGCTGTACCTCATCACTGAAACGGCATTATTACCACCAGAAAAGACAGCCCAGTAACTCTCAAAACAAGCTACTCATATGGCTTAGGCTAGGTTTTCCCTTTTCTCAAACTTTTTGCCTTGTAGGTAAAAAAAAAAAAATTATGAAGGAGACAATGTTTTTACTTCTTTTTTCCTATAGTCAACATATATTTTCAGAATAATCAAGCACAATCAAAATAATCTGACAGAATTTTTAACTATATGAGTTCTAAAGTGACAAGGTAAATCTTGCTAAGTATAAACAGGAGACCATTTGTATTATCCATTCTTTTTTATATACCTTTTAGAATATTTTTCTGACTAAATAATTTTAGCTTTAAGTTTTTGACTTCATGACTACAGCTTTTTCTACAATTCACCCCAAACTTTCTTTCCACATTTCCCCCTGTAAGCTCCATGTAAGACAGGTGAGAGGAAGCCTCTAGAGCACAATAGTACAGTTTACATGTTTTTCATGTATAATACTTTCATTTACTTGTTTTAATTTACATTTTTAATAATGCTACTCTCTCTTTATAGGTCTAAGTAAGCAATTTCATGTGCACTTCAGTGACCTATTTATTGATTTTTTTTTATTCTGTTTCACTGGCACAGTGTTTTGAATGTGAAATATCCCTACAGGCTCATGTACTTGAATTCTTGGTTCCCAAGTAGTGGTGTTACTTTGGAGATTATGGAGCCTTAAAAAAGAGACGTACTTGGTGGTTCATGAGCTGTGGTGTCCTTGAAGTTCATGCACACCATCGTTTATGAGCTTTCTGCTTCCTGACACAGTAAGTTGTGAAGAGCTGGAATTCCATGTTTCCTCCAACGAGGACCGAGAAAATCCAGTCTCCATACATATCCCCACTGTGAGACTGAACTATGTAGAATCATGAACCCAAATCCTTCCTTCAAATCACCTTTCTCACATATTTATCACAATTATTAGAAAAGTTAATAATAGAAATGGTTCCATCTACCATTCATAATGGTGTCTTTCCTTATAGGCCATCATTTCTTTAACAACACCAGTAATATCAACAGGTGTTCTTTGCACAGATTATGTAAATTTCATTGCTGGGTTTTGCCTTCATTAATGACTTTGAGAATAACTGCTGCCATCTGGGCTGACCCTGGCTTTCTGATCCTACATATAGTGTTCTTACAGCATATTCCTGGATACCTCATTGTTTTAACTGTGGTTTTCAAAATCCTATAGTCTATAACCATATGTTTATTTTGAACACATGGAGTGGGAATGTGTAAGGTACTCTAAGCTATCACACAATATACTTATCCCTACTTACCGACTTTCTCTCAGTGTTTGTCGACTACAACTTTTGACTCACACTCTGTGAGTTCCCAAAAGTGATGGGAAATACAATGATAACTATAAATACATGTGTTAACATATGGCTTCATCTGAACTCAGAAAATTAATAGAAATTAAATTTACATAAGAATAAAAATTGCATCAATTATTATGAGATCAAATTTCACTAAATATTAGAAAACGCATTGTGATGTGACTAGATTAGACTTTTAAAGAAATTAGAAAACAATTCTTTGATGCAACTGTAATGGGAGAGCATTCTCACTAGCTCTACAGATGGTCATGGATTGAATAGCTGGTGCCTCTGATGGTTGGAAAACGGGAATTTACCAAGATGACAGGCTTTGTTTTTCATGAGACAGACAGTGTATATAAAAATGTAGTTGTCAACATGGAAGAAAGCTGATGATAAAACACAAAACCTCAATGAATGATGAATAAGTAAATGAAATAATAATATATAAATAAAAACACATATATCAGCATCTGATGTCAGCAAATTATATACAGAAGTCAAATATTATGTGCAGAAGATTTATATGATTCTAATTCTCAGTCTTTGCCTCTGAATGCCATCGATGTCTTATCATCATGGATAAGATGACAATGGTAACAAGATTCCCCAATAAAAGTCTATGTTATAAGATTCCTTAAGGCATAGAAGAATAAACTACTGAGTCATGTAAATTTGTAACTTAGGAGTTTTTTCTTTGCAAAGTTAGGGGCACTGATATTCTCTAAAAATAAATTTGGTACTATATTTCTAAAACTATTCATAATCAAAATATAATTTTTAAAATTAAAATTATATTTGAAAATTATCCTGTTATTGAATATTAAGAGACATCTATCCACATACATATGTAGATATAGATGATATAGATATATATGTATAGAGGGATAGCTATAAATATATATACATATATTTAGCCTATTACAGAAAGATATATATACTCTAATATATATATATATATAACTTTATATATGTGTGTGTGTCTTTGTGTGTATAACTGTTAGTTATTTTCCAATGAAAGAATGCTAAATGATAAGAGGATCTTCAGTATATAGTGTCCCAGATAGTCACTTAAATGATACCTTACCCTAAAAAACAGTGTTTTTCATTAAATATATAGAAATAGAGTAATAATTTTATAAGCAATTATAAAATTTTATAAGCAATGTTTAACAGCTTTGAAGATTTCAAGGAATCTGTTTCAGGAAACAGAAGAATAAAGCACTGTAGGTGCTCTCCACTATCATCGTGTATCTACCATTTCTTTAGTGCTTAGGTTTGGTTTTAGCCTCTAAACCTCTTTCCATCTGAGCATCATTTGTTTTCTGTGAACCATTAACGCATCCAGATTGTCTCCAATAAAGTATAGAGCATAACAACTATTCATTTTTTTTTTTTTTTGAGACAGTGTTTCTCTGTGGTTTTGGAGCCTGTCCTGGGACTAGCTCTGTAGACCAGGCTGGTCTCGAACTCACAGAGATCTGCCTGCCTCTGCCTCCCGAGTGCTGGGATTAAAGGCGTGCGCCACCACCGCCCGGCCAGCTATTCATTGTTAATCACTACTTTTCCGTACCTTTTTCTTTGACCTGAACTGTACATGAGTGTTTAGTTTCTATGTCTAAATCTTTCACTTAGGGTCTAGAAATTCTGACCTATCAATGATACATTATTGTAGCATGCTATTACCCTTTAGAAGCATTATTAGAAATTTGAAAAATGGATACTTAGAATTATGTTACTAGGGAAAAATTGAAAGCTAATTTTTACTTTCTAAAGATAGTTAAGTATTAGTGTATTCATACATAAATATTCATCCATTGCAATTATCACTCAAGTGAAACATCTGAATGTAAATCTTCAGTTTTCACAAAACTTTCAGAGTGATTTTGACGAAGAGTTTTTCTGTTTATAATATGTGAATAAAACTGTATGTGTGACTGGTAGTGTAAACGTAGCTAAGTACTAGAGTTGGATAGGCCATGGATCCTAGAGGAGAACAGTACTATCATTTCCTTAAACCAATGTGATTTTAAAATATTTTTTATACTTGTCTTTAAACTGACAGATAAGTGCAGCTCTCACCCTTCTCAATGAAACATTTATGCAGCAGATAGAAGATACAACAACAATCCAACTGATTAAAATGCAAATAATAAAGGACAGTAGGCCATCCATCCCAATTGGTATATCTTTAATGAAACTCCTACTCCAAAGGCCCAGGGAACATCATTGAACAGAAGCCAGAAGAGAAGGAGTTCGACTGCATGATAGTGTTTTCTGCATTTCATATGAAAGCCATACCTCCAAAATCTCAACAATATCGTTGTCTAAGTAAGACCTGAATAATGACATTACAAGATAGCATGACAACAGGTTTGACTGGGAACGCTTCACAACTCACTGCACCCAGATGAAGGACTGCGAAATTAATCGGTGTATTTGTGGCTGATGGCAGAATCAGTGCTCTTCAGGGACAGAAACTGATGGGTTATTCAATCCCAACTGGTCAGACCTAAGCACATGTACGTAACGAACACTACATGGACTCAGAAAAACTGTGTGCATGTGTGTGTGTGTGATGTATAACAACAATACTTCTAAAAGAAGGAGTCAAGGACTTAAGAAGGAGGGAAACAGATAGTGGGGTAGAAATGTTGTAAAAACAATACTAGTATATAAAATGCTCATGATAAAGAATAAACAATGCAAAATTCTTCAAAAATATCTCATTAATCATCAAAAATATCCAGTAAATTCTCCAAATTTAAATAGATAAAATTAAATTAAATAGATAAAATTAAATTAATAGATAAAATTAAAATTAAATAAATAAAAATAGAAAATATAGGAACTTTACACATTTTTCTGTAATTCATAGTTTAGAGGATTCATTTCAGACTCTACATAGCTGCATACATTTTATATCAATATTAATGGAATATACAAACTATAAATTATGAATTGTTAAAATTTGATATATACTATTATAGATTAAAATGAAATAAATTTTATGGAGATATGTTTAAGCCACTTTCTGTAAAAAATGCTTACTTATTGATCATGTATTTTAACATGAAAAATGATAGAAAGTATCACATACTGGTATTAGTCTGTGCAACATCAGACAGAATAGGAATTTGATGATAATCCTTTTTTCAGAAAATAGACAGACCAAGAAAATCTCAGATTTATCTAAATTGTGAGGTATCTGTTATTTATAGTATTTTCTTAAAATAATTGTGGATCTCTAAAATAATATTTCAAAAATTAAATTCTCTTAAGGAAACATTTTTTATTCAAAATTATTTTAAAAGTGTATTTTATTTTTTTATGTACATCTGTGTCTACAAGGGGTTTTGTGAACATATCAGTGAATTTAGGTGAAAACTCCAGAAGAGGCCATAGGGTTCTCTAGAGCTGGCCTTTGGAGGTTGTGAGGCACCACATGTACGTCTGGTAAGCAGTGGTTGAAGAGTACTGGGTTTTCTTCCATAGGATCCAGGTTCTAATCACTCACCCACCTCTCTAGCCCCTGTAATGACAATTTTTCCAATAATTCTCAGCACTCATACCATACTAATCATTTTTTTTTCTTTTTGTTTTTCTAAGACAGGGTATCTCTGTGTCACAGCCAGGCTTTCCTAGACCTACCTCTTGCATTACTATGATATTGTAAGGTGCACTAGAGCTGAATTACATTAACATTAGGGAGATATATCCTATATTCATCTATTTACTATTTTGACCCTAACTCTAACCCTGTTTACTTTATCCAGATAGGTCTTCACTATTGGTGGATGCTTAGTTGAGAACATTAAAAGAATCTCTGAATCTAAGATGTGAATATGTCTTGTAATTATTTCCCAATAATGTATATTCACTTAATATTATAGAAAATGGCATAGATAACAATATCAACAAAGATGATTTATGGTAATTGAAGTGAAATATACTTATTTTCAGGTCTGTTCCCTCACCACTTATCAGACGCTATGACTGTTCTCCTATGTAGCAATAATTCCTTTTTCAGTTTTTGCAAAAATAAAAATAGGAGCCGGGCGGTGGTGGCGCACGCCTTTAATCCCAGCACTCGGGAGGCAGAGGCAGGCGGATCTCTGTGAGTTCGAGGCCAGCCTGGTCTACAAGAGCTAGTTCCAGGACAAAAACCAAAAAGCTACGGAGAAACCCTGTCTCGAAAAATCCAAAATAAATAAATAAATAAATAAATAAATAAAATAAAAATAGGGTTACTTCAAATTCACATATTTAAGATTTAATCCTAAAAGCAATTCCCTTAAAATGTATTACTTTCCACTAATTTCTTCTAGCACTCATAATTTTTGAAAAACACATAAATATTGGATACATGAATGAATATTGGATTGAAGACATGCTTCTGCATAGGGCACAAAGATCATATTTAATAAATATTACTTCCTTTTACTTTCTTCAGATTGGTGCCAAATTTTAGGTGTCAATCATGCAATTAGTCTATTTAGGCTAGAACTGAACTTGGCCAATCTTACTTGCTAAAAATGTTACAGTTATTTGTTTTTTTCATAGAGAATTATATTTTGACCAACCAAGATTGCATCGCTTCTAAAAATGTGTCCATTTCATCACTCACTCTTTTAGTCTGAGGAATGTACCCTTTGATCTGAATCAATACAAGCGGATTTAAAAACTCAAGTTAACGAAATAGAAGATTATGGTGAAAATCTTCACTATTTGTGTGTATTCATCTACTTTCTTTTGATTAAATTTACATCATATTTTAAGTAAAAGAGTTTTAAGTAATCTCTTCTTATAAGACATCTGTAAATTTAATATGGTTCAGAAAATGAATTATTCCATATTCTATATGTGACAGAAGCATATTATATAACTTGATATTAATGGAAATATTCAGAAAATGTAGGAGAAGATGTTATAAAGATGGACAGTTGATAAAACATTTTAAACTGAGAAAAAGGTTTAAATATGTGAATTTTAAGGACAAGAAATATCTTGGGAGAATAGGGAAAATGAGAAGTATTAAATGACAAGATAATAAGGTGAGATTAAAGAGTAAAATTAGTAGTGACAGAAATAGAAAATAATAAAGGATTTGAAAATGTGAAAAGAATAAAACAATTATTAAAGTGTCAAAAATAATCGAATAAGGTGGTTCAGTATGCTGAATATTGTCTTAATTCCCAAAGAGTTACCAGCAATTGTTCTGTTTATCTTGGCAAAGGTTTTTAAATACCAAATTCATTTAAGACTTAAATGCATTAATTTTCTTCCTTTTCTGCACATATTTCAGAAAAAAAGAATATCTGCATAGTTAATCCTTTGAAAGCCAATTTAAGAGAATTTTCCTTTGTGACTATGTGAAGGTTTGAAATGCCATATGAATATGAAACAATAAAGCCATTGTTGCCTGTGAAAGATAAGGTATAATTACTTTTTACTTCAATTGTAAAATTGGTAATAAGTTATAATAGAAAATGCAGGACAACATAAATCTCAGAGAATAATTCAAAGTTGATGACCAACAATAAAAAGTTGCAATGAGGATCTCTATATAAATTGGAAATTTATAAATATAATAAACATGAGTAGATGCTTATGGATATGCATTATTGGCATAAAGTAAACCCATTTTAACTTAAAATTAATGATCAGAATATAAAGGAAAATTCTAATAAATTATGTCCTTGGTATAGACACAGAGTTCTATAATTTCAATTCACCTGAACATCAAATTACAGAAAGCTCATTCGAATAGACAAGCAGTCTCTCATGAATAATGAACAGTAAGGCGATTTTGATTTTGTAATAGGAAATATATTCCTAATCTTATTTGAATTAAAATAGCATGAAAATTTTTAAATATATTGATATATTTTAGATCCATTCACCAGGTTTGTATTTCTTTTAAATTATTATGTATATGATTGTTTATTTAAATAATTACCATTAATTAAGATAATATACAATGCTAAGTCAAAATTAATGTATTTATATCTTTAATACTATTTTAAATGTTTTGATTTGGTTGATACCTTCTATAGGTTACATTTGCACTAATCTAATATAATGACATGCTCTAATTTTTTAGATTATATAAGCAATAAATTGAAATATTTCTTATTTTAGGAGCTAACAGGAAACTGTAAGGTGACCTAATATGGCCCGGTAAGTAGTATAAAATGTATAATAAGAGCACATTTAAAGAATATATTTCTTTATGATTTTTAGAGCAGATCTTTTCCAATTAATTTTCTGTACTTTCATTGTTCCTCTGATATAAACTTGACTTCCTTCAACTGACTTGCCAGTAACATACTTTGCTGCCCATGCTTCCTCCTATAGTGCCATGGAGTTTTCTCTTTTTTTTTTTCTTTTTTAAGGAGGGCTTTGAGTAAAATAGGTCAAGTAGTCCAGATTTTTTATGCCTAAACATTCAAAGTAGATGACAAAATATAGAGGAATCTAGAAGACACCTGTTGCCCTTTGACATTTGATAACCACTGACATCAGAGTTAACCTTTCTTAAAGGATACAAATAAATGCCAAAGGCAAAACTATCATACTCTTTTATTAAACAATAATAGCCCACAGCCACTTTCAAATGTTTGTCTCACCAAACTTTCAGATGTACTTCTGAAATTAGTCTTATCTGTTAAATGTTCATTGTTTTACAAAGTACTTTGTTCAAATTCTCCTTAATATTAGAACCAACCCACTGACCTCCTAGCCAAAGCCTGGTATTCTTCTGCACTCTTATTGCTGTGTGTGGTCAAATGACTCTATACTACCCATTTAGTCCTAAGTACAAAGACTTTTTGCAATTTCCAGGGAGCATTCCCCCATTAGGGAGTATTCTTTAAATGGTGCAGCTATTTCTATTTCTGCTTTTATTAATTTGGCTACCTGATGTAAGAATGTAAGAGAAAAAACGATAATAATTAGTGTACTGTAGGAATATAAAGTTGAGAGGAGATGAAGCTTGAGTCCCTTAGCAAAGCATATCTTCAACGATTTAGGATGAGAAAAACAAACTTGTAATTTGTGCAGATGACTATTATTTTCAATTATCTCTATGAAAATTGACAGATTCCTATCCATTACTAAGTATGAAGCCTATTT
The DNA here is from genome assembly GCA_963919715.1 of Microtus obscurus. Taxonomy (NCBI): domain Eukaryota; kingdom Metazoa; phylum Chordata; class Mammalia; order Rodentia; family Cricetidae; genus Microtus; species Microtus obscurus. Next base: position 1,255,294 of record CAWTZC010000308.1, read on the forward strand.
TCCTAAACATATTTTGTATCAGGTGAAAACATTAATTCAAGCATTTTATTTAAGTATTTTCTTTACTAATTTTATAACACAGAGGGCTAAATACTTCAAAAGGTCAATGGAGAAGAATATGCTGGGCTTGCACAAAGTTCTGTTAATCTTTTATTGATCTAAGAGTAATATTGTATATTCAAGATTTTGTAACATATAAAATGTAACAGGCAAATGTTTCAGAGTCCTGATGATAATGCTATTCTCAAAATAAACTATTTGTTTTGACTATAATCTAGAAAATATAATCTCAAAATTAATTTTCTATATTTAAATTGAAAGAATATAGATGTTCATACAATGGTTCAAATACAATAGAACTTTTTATTTTAAGAAGGATGTTTTCTTCTTTTTGCAACATCAGAAAGGATGTTTTGATTATTTCATTTGACAAGTGTTTTTGTTCACATTAATCACTTAAGAAATCCAAATAAATATGCGCAGGGAAATTTGGTAATGGAAAACAATTACTTAGCTATTAGGTTTACTTTGCTAAATTCTCCAATCACAGAGGTACACTGCTAAATACTAAAAGAAAAAGCACATATTGATAGTCAATTACCAAATAAGGCTTCAGCCTTTTCTATTCTTTAATAATAGTTCTTAGAAATATGAAAATCCTCTATTAGTAAAATCTTAAATTCAAAAATTAACCTGAATTGAAATTTTAACAAATAAACAAAAAACAAAAACCATGCTCACACATAAACCATTTCACTCAAAATGACTTAACTGATGTTCAACATTTGAAACATGACATTAGTAATATTTTATTTTTTGAGAATAAAAAAGAAGGAAAAGAGCTTACAAGGCTTGCAAAGAACACTAGAGAAAAGTTAGGGTCTTTACTCTGTTGAGTGACACAGTCTCCGTACCATTCTATGAAGGTTTTTCTGCACACCCAATGGACAATTAACAACATTTAAAGCTGAAAAAATGTCTCTTGATAATTGAACCAAGAAAGTTTTTTTCTGAAATCATGGAATGATGTTGTGAGATGTACTATCATAAACCATGTGAAGGGGACATAAGTTTATTTTCTGTAATATTTATTTTATTACTATGAGAATTTAATACAGTGTATTTTAATTTGAACTTCATACATTGTATTTTTGTCAACCTCCCAAGATTTGCAAACTTAATAATCACACAAATGAATGAGCCGAAAGAAAGGAAGAAAGAAAGAAAGAAAGAAAGAAAGAAAGAAAGAAAGAAAAAGGTGCTCCCACTTCCCAAAATTTTCAATACCCAGTTTCTCAACTAGGTGGACTGCATATATCTTCCTTGTCTCTATATACTGAGGTTTCATCTAGCTGGTTTAATCTTGCCCTGGTCTATTGCATACTGTCACAACTGTGAGTTCATATGCGCAATTGATCAGCTATGTCTAAATTACAGTTTCCTTGTGCCTATCCACCACCCCAGCACTTAAACTTCTTTCAGTCTGTCTTCCACAATTATTCCTGAGTCTAGATAAAGGAGGTACAATACAGATGTCCCACTTAGGATTGGATCTTCTACAGCCCTGCATCTTGTCCTGTTGTGAGTCTACATGTTTATCACCGCTACTGCAAATAGAAGCTCCTCCGATGAGGATTGAAAGAGGCACTAATCTCTGGGTATAAAAGTGTTTTAGAATCAAATGCCCAAACTGTGAGGTGCTCCTTAAACAAAAGATATGATATAATTTTGGCACCAATAACTCCATCTCCAGACAAGAAGAAAGGGGCACCTTCCAAACCCAGTATTCACCTTTTAGTCTGGCCCATGGTATGTCCTCCTTCCTAAATGCCTACTCCACAAAAAGTTACATGTGCTTGCCTGCCATCAATTAGGGAGGTGAAAAAGGGATCAAAATCTAAAATTCTTAACATATGCATTAAACCCAAACACTTTACAGCATGTGTCAAACCTTTCCCAACATCTATAAGCAGTTACAAATATCATTAGATCAATTTCAGTAAGAGTACAATGACATACATTGTTGTCAAATACCACCATTTCCAGACTCTGAGCAACAGTCACAGGAACCCCAATCTTTCCCCTTCTTAAGTGAAGAGGTTAGTATTTTAATTAAAATGAGTTCTGTGTCCCAAAGATTAAAACAGTCTGATGTCCAGTCTGCATCTCAGCTCCAAAGCAGACCAGAGTTCAAGCTGCAGAAGCAGTTTAGCACTTGTGCTTCAGGGCCGGTGGGATTCCTGGGTGAGGTGAGCTGGATTCAGCTATCTGAAGCACATCCTGGCATTATCTCAGCCGGGTCTCCCTGGACTCAGGAGGCAGAATTGACACCCTGTAGAGTGGAGCAGCAGGTTCTGTTATCAGGGACTCCTCTCCTTGGGGGCAGGAAAAGCCAGACTAAGGACCTCTCTGCAATCGCCTCAGGAACTCCTCTGTGTTTGCAGCACAGCCTCGACATCAGGCCCAGCTTTTATTTTCTTTCTGTGAAAAAAGCATAAACATATCCTCGACCCCAAATATATATATAGGTCGGGTTTTTTCATAATGCATTGCAAGGGCTTTTCCACCTTGCCCTAGCAAAGGTCAGCTTGGTGTTATCATGTCAGATCCGTTTGCATCTGGATCTACTTGCAAGTTTCATAAGCTGCTTACAAGGAGCCTTATTATGCTCCATAATATTTTTTTTATTATTATTAGCCATATATGCAGTTCCTCCATTGGAAGAGCCATTTGTAAAATTTAGCATAAAATCCTTTAAGGGATTTTTTTTTGCTATAACATTAGCAAAATACAGTTGTGTGAATTGTAGCAATAATCATCTGGGGATCAAGCCATTTTTTAGCTTTTATCCTGCCCTTTTGTACCAGACAGGCTACTGGTTTAAATTAAGAGTTTAATATCTTAATTGGCAAAACTTGAGAAGATTTTGCCATAAACAGCATTTTTTTATAAAAATGTTGTAGAATAAGTTTTATATTTAATATGCACACGTGCCATAGCTGCATTATAATTAATATACTGTATTTGTTGATTATTGTATACTTTACCTGTTGATTTATATTTTACCTGTTTGAGTACCTGTTAGGCAGCTTTAAGCTCTCTCTATCATTAATGATAGATACAGGGGCCCAATGACGGGAGTTAGTGTGGATCCTCACCTAAATTTCAAACCATACAGAGGCCGTACAGGCCGGCTCAACATGGCATGGTTTTTAGGTACGAGGGCGCTCTCCACATAGCCTAAGACAGGGTGCCCTGTGATCTGCTTACTTTAATCCTACTAGATACCTTTTATTTGAGAAGCTCCAAGAAACTAATGCTACTCATAAGGCACCCCTCTGTTCCCAGGAGAGGCAAATTGCTTCACCAGTCGAGAGGAGGGTCTCTCCTTGTCCCAGTCCCTTCTCCTTTAGATCTGACACCATGGTTGACTCTGTCTTGGTGCCCTCCACCTATAACTACTTGCCTTTATATAAGAAAGGAGGAATATGTTGGGAGCCGTTTCCCCCCCTAAAGATTGTTACAGAAACCATCACCTTGGGGAGCCTGCAGGGAACCCCAAACCCATAATTATGTTAAGAATAGTCCTATTGGCAAAACCTGCCCCACACCCAATTAGCTATTCGCTAATTGCTAACGAGCCTAATCTGATAGCGGAACTGCCTTAAATTCCAGCTATCCAGGGAACTAGGTGTGGCAACTCCTGACTTCTTGGCCTACCTGACCGGATGTAGGTTACGTGACTGGGACCACGCGGCCAGATTCCATGCTCCTGTGCCCTGCTCCCCAAGCCCTCATTCAGGGGGTATATAAGTTGTTACCCTGTCCCTAATAAACGGAGGCTTTGACAAAAAAAAAAAAAGTTTCTCAGATATCAATTATATATGTAACAGAAAAAAGAAGGAACTTGTTCTTTATTTTGAGTGGAAAGACCTCATAATCTTCATGTCTGTAACAATCAGTAACAAATACTATCTTCTTAATAATTCACTGATAAGAATATTTCCATCTTTCTCAGTAATGGGTAAGAAATAATAATGACAAATGTAAGTATAAAGTGCTTTTACTCACACTTCCAGAACATCCATAAAGATGGCAACAATGTAGTTAAAATGGAAAACCTTTGGTGTGGTTCTCATAATCACTAAAATAAAGCATACATATTTCTCCAAAAAAAAAAACAAAAAAAAAAAACAAATGCCCAAACTGACCTTGCCTTGTAGTAAGAATGATGACTGTCTTAAATTTCACCATAGAACCTTTATCCAACTGATGGAGAAAGGACAGAGACCTGCATTGGAGTTCCGGGCTGACTCTGAAAATCCAGTTGAAGAGTAGTAAAAGTGAGAATATGAGCAGAGCTCAAGACCATGATGTGGACACCTACAGAAACAGCTTACCTAAGTTAATAGGAGCTCAGCAACTCCCTCCAGAAGGAGCCAGCATAGGACCATCGCTAAACCCTCTGAATGTGGGTGACATTTATTTGGCTAGGGAAGACTGCGGGACCACTGGTAGTGAGACCAGGATTGTACAGTCTCTTTGGAACCCATTTTCTTTGGATGGATAATGTGCTCAGCGTGGATATAGTGGGGAGAACCTGGGTCATTATTTGGAGCTATGTGCCTTGCCCTCTCTGGGGACTAGATGGGGGGTTGGGTGGCAAAAGTTAGAGGGAATGGGAGGAGGGGAGGAAGTAGGAATTGGGATTGGTTTGTAAAATGAAAATAGGTAGCTTGTTTTCTTTTAAAAAATAAAAAAAGAGAATCAAGTTAATGTTAAATCCTTCTAGCATAATATTATTAGTAGGTTCTCTCTTGGGACATATAAGCTGTGCAGACACCACTTCTTGACTACAGTTAATGTTGTCATGTAAGGGTTCCTACAGAGTAAGTCTTAAATCTAATCAGAATATAGCTTGTTATTCCCATAAACTAGTGCCACTAGTGCATCAATAGAGGTAGCTTTCCAGGCTAAATAGTTGTTGGAGGTCTCACAGTCAAAGGTGGGTGATTGGATTACTTTTCTCCTTTGCTTGTGTGCATCGTACCTACAGTCACTATGAAAGTTAGCCAGTACGGATGAAGTTCCCAGGTCAGTATAGTTTGATTATTATTCCATGACTCAGATATATTCTGTCATCAAATATAGGATCTTACTATCAAATTTTGGGGAACAACTAAGGGTATTGGCAGTCTTCTGTAACTTAGCAGAACTATGGTACCTCACTGGACTAAACTCCAAAGGTAGTAAAGCATTGCTGACATAAGGTATTTATATTTGCTACTGAGTGATGTCTAGTAGAGGTAGTGTCACCCCATTAATGGGTGTCTTACTTATTGGTCTATTACTATAAAGAAACACCATGATGAAGGCAGCTTGTAAGAAAACAATTAACTGAGGTTTTGCTTACAGTTTTGGAGGGTTACATAACGACCATGATGGTGAGGAACATGATCCTAAGCTGGCAGGCAGGCAGGCGGGCAGGCAGGCAGGCAGAGAGAGTGGGTAAGACTGGGTCTGGCAGTGGGATTTTATAAGCTCAAAGCCACAATTTTCCCAACAATGTTACACATAGTAATCCTTCCTATAAAGTCTACCAACTGGGAACCATATATGGAAATATATGAGAGTGTGGGGATCATTTCCATTCAAACCACCACACAGGGCAACTCCATTGAAACTCTTACTATGTATGTGCAGTTATATATGTTAGGAAACTTCTACAGTCGTGAGTTGTCATGTGAGTTTTGAAAGCTCTTTAGTGTTCGTCATTGCTCCCTGTCCTCTCCTACCCTGTCCTCACACTCTCTACCCAACTTTAACCCTTCCTGTTTAATTATTCGGCTTTAACCTTTTATACCACTAAGTTTTATATTCCCTCTTTTAAGAGCCGCCCCAAAGAAAATTAATTTCCTGATCTATATGTATTTCAAATGAGACACATTTATGTGAAGATTCAACACTACTATACCCAGATGAGAGTAAACATGTGACATTTGTTTGTCTTACTTACCTCACTCACGATTGTTTAAGTCTCCATCCATGTACCCGCAAACTTCATTGTTCTTAATCAGTGAATCTGGAAATGTAAGTAGTTTCCATTGGCTTGGTGTTGTGAATAGAGCAGCAATGAACATGGATGAGCAAGTATTGCTGGAGTAAAATCTTCTGTGCATATATCCAATAGCTGTATCATGTGATAGATCTATTTATAGCTTTTCAAGAAACATTCTCATTCAGCTGTTGTTTCTGTAATTGTAGGAAAATCACACAGACATTTCTATTGAAGATATGACTAAATATTTACTAAATGTACATGTACTTATTTTAAACTTATCCAATTGAACAGTTATTAAACTTGTGGAAAGTTTTAAATATATGTATACAGTTTTGCTATTTAAAATATAAAATAAAAGAATAGTAAAATACTTGTGGGACTAGGGAATCAGACTACCTCTGAGACTAGCTTCATTTTCTTCCAGGTTTGCTATCTTTTTCAATTCAGTTGTTTATCTTATGAGAGCATTAAATAATTCACATTTTACTTCAATTTTATTGAAAAAAGTTTGAATGAGAAATCTCAGTTTTGCAAGAATGGAATCTAGGTTTTGCATGTGTACAAAGATGGTCTGGGATAAACTGCTTTGTCCATCCATTCACCCATAATCACTCTGTCAATCAGAATTTATGTCATAAACATCTGAAATTGGAAAACTTGTCACTTACCTTTATAGGACCTTATCCGACTGTATATCTGATTATATTAGAGTATTCAACTAAATGCACAATATCAGAAGCTCATTTTAAATTTGATGAAAAAATTCAGCCTTGAGGGACATCCTCAGAATTTACATTGCCCATGGAGGTAGAAACTGTATAAATATCTGAACAGTATGATTGTGATTTAGGTTGTCTTTTCTTTTGAGTTGATCCAAAAGAGCAAAAACAAAATAGTTTGTGACAAGTGACCGGTGAACACTGGACTTGAATTTTAATCATTGTTTTGATATTTTGCCTATTATGTGTGTCATTCAGAACAAATAGCAACTGTTATTCCTTTCATGCTTATTCAGCATTCTATATTTATAAGTGAAAACTGTAAGTCAAAAATGAGCCAGATATGCACAGTGTAATTGAATAAAGACTCAGTTGTTACTAAGGTGATAAAACTTTTATTAATATGTATGAACTTGAAAAAAAATTCCTTGTTCATTTTATTTGTTAAAATTTCATAAAAAACTTTAACTATATCGTATAAACAGCAAAGGAAATCACAAGTTGTATAATGTCAATTTATTGAAAGATATTAGGAGATGATTTGCTTAAATCAAAAATAAATCAAAGACTAACAAAGGGCCTCAATGTATATTGAACCTTGAACATAAACAGCAAAGGTATATCTTCTGGATACAGTGGAAAAATTAAGAAAATAAAGTCTATGAAAACAGCAAGTCTACAAAATTGCTAATTTATTTTGTCATTGCTTCTAAAAATATAGATTATGTTATCTAAAATTTTAATTATTTTAAAATGAGAACACCGATTCTTCCCTTATCCACTAAGAATGGTGGTCAAAGAGGAGCTGGAGAGATGACTCAGCAGTTATGAGGAACTGTTTTTTTCAGAAGACCTGAGTTTAGATTCTAGTACCAATATTGTGGCTCATGAACATCTGTATCTTCAGTTCCCAGAAATCTGATACAGTCTTTTGACCTCTGTGGGCACCAGGCACATATACCATACAAATACATATGTGCAAGCAAATCACTCATGCAAATACATATGTGCAAGCTCAAATCACATTGAGCTAAAAAGAAACTTTAAAAAATATTAGGTGTCAACTGATCAATTTGTTATTTGCATCTAAGATTTTTATTGTCTAGTGAAATATAAGTTACACATACAAGAAGAAACAAATCAATTGCAATAGCAGCATTTCATTTCTTCACACAATAAGAATTTTCCATTTCAGATTTAGATCTGGACTGTTTTCCTCTAAATCGGTTCATTCTGCTACACTATAATTTTGTGTCATGCTTCACACAGCTCTTGAAATTTTAAAGATCATTTTTGTTTAAAGTATAGAATTTCTATATAATGGTTCATCTTTAACACACACCCTAACACAAGCATACAAAAATTTTAAAGACCAAATGGCAATTAGATTAGAATTATGTTTATTCCAATGTTCCAGACTAAATGTTTATTCTAAACTTCACAGCAATGACGCTCCGAGACCATTTACTGAATGAAATACAGTCTCATTCTTGTCTTTGACATTGGCAGTAATAAAACTATTTTTGCTTATTTGTCTTTCTCGAGCAGAAGTGCCTTTTGTGTTTAGGTGAGAAGGCATATGTATTCATACATTCATGGCTGACCTTTTATTGCTCATGGTGAGAAGGCTGACCCAGAAAGTCCACAACTGCATTGTTCTACACAACAAAGAAGCAAGTAAGCAAACAAACACAAAACAAACAAAATAAAAGCTAAATAGAATTTGACTGGACTGTTTAATAGCTTAGCCTATATTCATAAATGAATTATGAATTGGAGTGAGAACAAATGAATTACATCTGTATAAAACACAGCTCCATAAATGATATATTCATGAAAGCATAGTAGAAAAAACTCATTGTGTACTAAAACCTCCAAAAAATTAAATGAAAATGTAAAATAAGCAATGTATTGATGAGTAAAAGAATTAAAAGGGGGAATCATGTGGAGGTTGGAGTAAAAGCAGGTGTGAGTGGGTGTCAAAGTGTTTGAGTCTATCTGAAAGTTCATCCTGACTTTCCTAATTGCAAGAGGCATGGTGACTCTGCCTTGTATAATGTGGGTGCTGGGCACAGAGCTGTCTTCCTTGACCAATTCTGTGGAGTATAGTACATTGTGGTAGGGGAAGGCATTCTCTTTTTCAAATCAATGTCTTTGATGGTTGTTTGCAACCATGGAGTGTATGGGTCATCATTGGTAGGAAAGATTTACAGAACTTCAACATCACATCGCGCATCCTTTTCTGGTTCGTAGTCAGTCAGCTTCCTTTTACCTACACCTCCATTGGTAAGGACTATAATGAGCAGGTGCTGCTATCAACCATCACAGAAATCCTCATATATGCGGTGGCTGGCTATGATGCTGGAAAATTGATCAGTCAGTGAGAGCTGTTCTCTAGGGAGGTAAGAAGTGACCTCACAGATGGAACAGCAACGTTTGGGCTCAACCTGGATGACCTTCAGAAAGCAGTTGAGAGAAGTGGTGGAAGCCCAACAAGTGGCTCAGGAGAAAGTAGAAAGGGCCAGATTTGTGGTGGACAGAATGAGCAGCAGAAGAAGGCAGTCATTTTGTCTGCTGAAGGGGATTTCAGACAGACGAGCTAATTGATCACCAACCCGCTGCCATCAAAGGTGATGTCTTCACTGAGCTGTGTGTGCTAAAAGTAGCTGAGGACATTGCATAGCAGCTCTTCTGTCTGGGCGTATCATCGACCTGCCAGCTGGGCAGTCGGTGCTGCATCCCCAGCATGGTGCCCCCGTTCCCCACTTGCACCTTCTCAGGTGAATAAAGCCACTGCGAGATCATTCCTAACGCCACCTTCCATCTGCCCCAACACGGAAATCACTGTGATTATCATTATCGTCTTAAAGTGAAGGAAAGAAAGTAAAAGCATTGCAGAAAATAAATATAAAAAAGAAAGAAAGAAAAGTACTAACAGAAGTAATAAGGAATGCATAAATTTCTTGGAACAAGAAAGTTACAGAAAACCGAACTTTCTTAGGGTCAGTTTAACGCTGCCACTGGTCAGAAATTCGCACGTAGAATTTACTCTAAAGGTAAAGACTTATGAGACTTATGATAAGGTCGGTCATCAACAGTCACATTGTCACATTGTTGATTCAAGCTCTGTCTGAACTTCTCAGTCTGTATCATGTTAGTGTTGTGTATATTTTCAAGGCTGATCATTTGATTTTAGATAACTGATTGTGTAAATGTCCCAGGAGAAGATTATTTCTTTCACTGTCAGAAAATGGTAAAACTGGCACAAATTTTCTGGGGCATTTGATTATAAAGTCTGAGACACTGAACTGAATAAAAAATAGAAAATAAAGGTGTTAGTAGCTTAATTAAATTGATACTGCTGGTGACACTGGGACAGTGTACTGGTCTGGGTATAAATTCTTATAACAAATAAAAGTGACAAACTTTTCCCAAAAACTAAATGTAAGTGCTAGAGGTTAATAGTTTATACAAAATTACTCATAGATGTTTAGTTGTTTCATTTACATTGCTTAGAGTCCCAGTAAATCAATGTGAGCAAGGCTGAATGTGTCCCACTTGCAGTAAAGAGAGCAGAGATAAAAAAATAAACAGGGAATTTTTGCTGTTAGTCACATCCAGATATATACATATATATGATGACTCACTATTTCAACTACTGTGATGACTCAGTTGTTAAAAGTCTATACTGATATCATTTGCAGAACACTCAAGCTTTGTTTCAAGCATCTACTTCAATGTTTATTTCAGATGACTCACAGCTTCCTGCAACTCGAATTTTAGGTTATCTCATGCCTTCTTCTAGAATCCTTGGGCATGTGAACATAGACAAACATAGACACATATACATTTACACATTAATAAAAACTAAAAATAGAAACTTTTTAAAAACTAAATTAAGACACTTTAAAGCATTATATATTGATAACACAAAAATATATGTCAACTTTTGGAATCAGAATGTTATAGTTCCAGGATTGAATGCTTGTGAAATTCGTTTATGATGCTCTTTTCTTCATTTTCATGTAACTGCAAATTGTTTTACCACTTTCTTTTGTTTGGTTTTTATTGAGCTCTAGGTTTTTCTCCGCTCCTTCCCTTTCTCTCTCCTTCCATTCAACCCTCTACCAAGTTCCCCATGCTCCCAATTTACTCAGGAGATCTTGTCTTTTTCTACTTTCCATGTAGATTAGATCTTGTATGTCTCTCTTGAAGGTCCTTATTGTTGTCTAGGTTCTCTGGGATTGTAACTTGTGGCAAGTTTTTAATATAAAAACATAGCATATAGCTTGCAAGCTAAAAACTTTTTATTTTAAATTTAATTTTTTTAAAAAACATTCATTAAGTGTAATGGGTTTACATCATTTGCTTATCTTTCTGTCTCTTGTGGAACTACTCCTATGAACAACCTTATTTCCTCTCATATTAGCTCTCTTATTTTTAAATTTTATTCTATAGCCTCCAAATCTCGGCCATTAGGTTTTTTGTAGTTCCTAATCTACAGTAGAGCCTTGAAAGGTTTTCCCCACCCACATGTCATATAAACCTACATTGTCAATTTGTAGGTCTTGTTTAGGCACCCACATTTTTAAGATGTCATGGGCATTATTTCTCTGTCATATGCAGAAGACAATATCTTTGAGCAGGAGTCCTAGTGCCCTGTGTTTTTATCCCCCAAACTTCTGAACTATTCCCTGAGCCTTAGATGTCAAGGTTGTATCACAGATGTATCATTTGGTTTGGGGTACCTAGCAGTCTGCTGTTCTCTAAATTTTCATCAGGGTTTCTATAATATTCTCTCTGCTGCAAAAAGAAGATCATTTTTAATGAAAAGTGAGTTACACTTATCTGTGGATTAAAGAATAAACACTTAGAACACATTTAGAAACTATAGACTTAAGAAAGTTACAGTAATAGATCCTCCTCTAAATTCCATGACCTTATAAATCATCGGTTAATGTCAGTGTTTAGAATACCATGATTGAGTTCCCTTCTATTGACTGGGGATTACATCCCCTCTGGCAGTCATATTACGGCTAATATTTAAGTGTCACTAACTACTACATTTTGCCATGTTTGACATATTATGATTCATAAGTTTTACAGCATTAAGGACACCCATGAGTCCTCTTCTATAACATTTTACATATCATCTTTTGTAGGAGGATGCTGCTTGTTGGTTCCTGGCCACCTGGCTAGCTTAGACTGGAAATAATTACACAGACACTGTATTAATCAAATCATTGCTTGACCCATTAGCTCTAGCTTCTTATTGGCTGACACTTACAACTGAATTTAACATATTTCTAGTAATCTGTATATTGCCATGTGGCTGTGTCTTACAGGGTAAAGTTCTCAGGATCTGTCTCTGGTGACAGCTCCATGGCTTCTCTCTGACTCTGCCTCACTTCTCCCAGCAATCTGTTTAGTTTTCCCTGCCAAGTACTGTTGATTTTACTATAGGCCCAAAGCACTTCCTTTATTAACCAAAGATATTCACAGCTTACAGAGGAAAATCCCACATCAGCTTCCCTTTTCTATTTAAATGAAAATGAAGATTTAACGTTAGTATAGTAAAATTATATATTATAAAATGGGTATCAAGCAAGAATTACAGTTACAACATTTATGCCTATTTTATCTTTTATCAAGACTATAAAAAACTATATCTATTCTTCAACTCCATCAAAGACTCCAGAATGATACAACATTACTAAGTAAACAGGAAGTACATTGTAAGTAACTTCTAAAACTCTAGAATTAACAGAGACATTTTGCTACCTGGATAGTCACCCAAAGTACTTCTGTACTGTTGGGGTATCTATCTTCAGCCTATATGCCCATAGTATCCAGCAGACTTTTCCACAAAGCAGGAAATTTCAAAAACCGTTCCACCTATACTGGCAGTTTGTCAGTCACTTTTTTGTTTTGCATAATGTCTAGCCATGAAACAAGAACCCTGAAGGATCATCTCACCTTTAGCCAAGTTTCATAGGCATTTCTCTGTGAATCCTGCATATCCAGTTTATCAAGAAGTCTAGGAAAGAGCAATTTTTTGGCCAAATGGTCAACCAATTCCATAAGGAGCCTCTTCAATACCCATCATCCTCTTGAAGTAGCTTGGTGCTTCCAGGAGCAGATGTGTCTCACTCTCATGAAAAGACTTAAGTTTTTCAAGATTTTAAATGCCATATTCTGAAGGTTCCAGAAAGATCTGAAGAATACCTATCTAGCTAAAGTATATCTTTATACATTTAGAAAATCTAACTAATATGACCACAAGCATGACTATTATAGAGGATTATCTATTAACCTATATTTATTAATTATTATACATAACATTTTAAAATGAACTACACAATCATAATACCTTAATCAAGAGCAGAAATATACATATAACAAGATTGACCTTAAATTTGTATCAATAAGCCGAGATCTATACCAACGCAAATCTCTATAGCATATCCCCCTTTAAATGTAAATGAACATTTATAGACAATATTTGGGATTATGGGCATAGTTTTATCCAAACTGTTTGGGGGTGCTGTTAATCACGTCTTTTCATGGTGTATCCTGTGTGTTAGGTTCATTTCAGTCAGCAGTTGGATGAAGGATTTTTTTGAGGGTGTTCACAGTGGTCTTTCAGGGGGTTGTGGTCCATTAATCAGTATTAGCCTGGAATCAACCTACAAGTTCTCATCCTCTGTAGAAACAAAAGATGAACCTCTTTTCCAAAGCAACATATTCTTAAACTCAAATTTTGAAGTCAATATTCCTTTATTAAAAAAATCCTGGTTTAGCTTAGCAGCTCGTGCAAAAAAATGTCTCTCTGTATTTAGTTCTTTCACAGTCAAAAAATTGAAAGAAAACACAATAATATACATAATCCAGACTCTCTGTGAATTTTCCATTTTATATGGCTTATTTTTCTTTATTTTTTTTAATCTATGACTGTCTATACTCTGTGTCTTTAAAGACTTTGTTTTATTTTTAAAACCATTTACTTCTTTGTATAATTCTCTATATTCTTTTTCTTCTCTCTCCCAAGTCTACATACATTTATCTAACACTGTGACCCATTTAGAGGTCTTTTACATCTGAATTTGTCTTTATTGAATATCTATAAATCTTTGCTGACCAGGACAGCATCTTAAAATGCTAAATGCTTCTTAAAAAACAAACAAACAAACAAACAAACTGCGCCATTACAAGGGCATATGGAGTACTTTCCCCTTGCTCTGCACAGTCCAACATGGTGGAAGTCCATTCACAGCCTGTGCAAGCCATGCATATTGCTCCAGTTTTAGGCACACAACAGGTCTACATTGCCATTAAGCAAGTTGTAATACATTGCTCACAATCCCATTTAAAACTCGGCCTTCTGACGGAGCCAGAGGTCACACTGGCAGCATGGCCCATAAAGCCAGCATTTCAAAATTGTGCAGGTTTTTTTCATTGCTATGGCTGAATCAGGAAAATCTCACTTAAAGAGCTGCAGGATGTTTCCTGCAAGCAAAGCCCATCTGGGGAAATAAATGTGATTAAACTTTGTTTTTTAGTGTCTAGAATTCCTTTCCAAGCCCTCTCAGGTTAGTCAACCATGTTGGCACAAATTTGTTGGGAGGAGGCTGCTTGTTGGTTGCTAGCTGCCAGGCTAGCTTAGACCCAAAATAATCACACACAGATACTGTATCAATTAAATTACTGCTTGGCTCATTATCTCTAATTTTTATTGACTTACTCTTACAACTGAATTCAACCCATTTCTATTCATCTGTATATTGCCACATGGTTGTGGCTTACCAGGTAAAGTTCCCAGTATCTGTCTCTGGCAGTAGCTCCATGACATCTCTCTGACTCTGCCTCCTTTCTCCAAGCATTCTGTTTAGTTTTCCCTGCCTAGCTCTGTTGGCTTAAAGCAGAGCTATAGGCCCAAAGCAGTTCCTTTATTAACCAATGATATTAGCAGCATACTGAGGAGAATCCCAAATAAATCTTTGGGTACTGTGTCAAGAATCCTTAAAAAGAGGTCTGCAGGATCAATTCTAGCTCAATTATCCCAACTTCATTATTAGTGTCTTACATTCAATTTTTTTAATGTATCCAAGAGCTGCAGCAATATTCTGTATTATTTTGGTGCTCTCTTAAATTTCTCTAACTCCCAACTCAGTAGGAAGCTTTTCTATACTTGCCATTAGATTTTCAAAAGAAAGTCTATTAATGTTGAAAGAGACCATTGTTAATTCAAGTGACATAAATTAATTAAAATTCTGTTTATGTACAATTTTAATTAAACACAAAAGACTGTGTCCCCCTCAGTTTAAAAAACAGTTTTACCGTTGATTGGTGCCTTTCTTCTCTCATCCTCTATGTTACCCTTCTCCTTCCCAGGCTAATTCCCTTCTTTTTTTCTTTTTTCCTTTTCAACCCAACTACGTTCTACTGTTCACCTCACTAGAGTCCCTACTCCATTAGCAGTCATCAACTTCCAATAGCTCCCCAGTTTGACATGGGACCTAAGGATCTTATCCCCCATCTTTACTGGGCACTGTCTTTACTCTTTAAAAAATATATATAATCATATCTGCTCTAAATTCATTTCTTCATCAGTCAAATAATGCCTAAAAGGTAATTACTCGGTAATTACTCACAATTTCACATCCTATTCTCTGGCACTTAACTCCTTTTATTCCTAAATGAGAGAGTTTCTATCCATGTACTGAAATGCAGTAGGATAATAACCATGGAATTTAGGCTGTGATAAGATTCAGTGATGTATTATTTCATTCAAATGTCCCAGTTTGTAGATGACCTCTAGCGTGAACTATAGATATTTTATAGAAGAAAAAACAAAAGGGTAAAACATTATCTGAACAGGGCCTATCAGTTAGTAAGTCATGAGAGCTTCCTCTGAGGAGGGAGCCAAGCACTCCGGGAACAGATTCACACACAGAGAAAATGACAAAGTAGATTCCAATGTTCAACATCTAAGTACACTTGTATCAGGGTCAGGAGGATGAATAAAGGACTTTCTTGCTGACTTTCTGTATTCACGCAACAAGTACTCTGACGTCAGCTCTTTGACGTCATTTTGTCACACACCATGCAATTCTGTGGAGGACACCATTTTTATTTATTTATTTATTTATTTATTTATTTATTTATTAAAGATTTCTATCTCTTCCCCGCCACCACCTCCTATATCCCTCCCCCTCCCCCAACCAACTTCCCCTCTCTCATCAGCCCGAAGAGCAGACAAAAGGAGTCCAAGGACCTCCCACCTCCTTCCAGGTCTAGTAAGGTGAACATCCAGATAGCCTAGGCTCCCACAAAGCCAGTACGTGTAGTAGGATCAAAACCCAGTGCCATTGTTCTTGAGTTCTCAGTAGTCCTCATTGTCTGCTACGTTTTGCCTTTGCTGGAGAGGCTGTGGAGAAAGGGGTACACTCATCCATTGCTGGTGGGAATGCAAACTTGTGCAACCACTTTTGAAAGCAGTGTGGTGGTTTCTCAGGAAATTCGCGATCAACCTACCCCTGGACCCAGCAATACCACTCTTGGGAATATACCCAAGAGATGCCCTATCATACAACAAAAGTATATGCTCAACTATGTTCATAGCAGCATTGTTTGGAAACAACCTAGATGCCCTTCAATGGAAGAATGGATGAAAGTATGGAATATATACATATTAGAGTACTACACAGCAGTAAAAAACAATGACTTCTTGAATTTTGTATGCAAATGGTCGGAAATAGAAAACACTATCCTGAGTGAGGTAAGCCAGACCCAAAAAGAGGAACATGGGATGTACTCACTCATATTTGGTTTCTAGCCATAAATAAAGGACATTGAGCCTATAATTCGTGATCCTAGAGAAGCTAAATAAGAAGGTGAACCCAAAGAGGACACCATCTTGTTCCCTTATTCTAATGATTCTTCCTCCTGTATAGGTAAAGATGTACAGATACTACCTATTGAGGGTTCACTTCTAAAAGATGTCTTCCAACATTCACACTGCAACTTCTAGTGGCAAGAAGAAAATCATCAACTTCATTCCTGACTGGCAAATTCAAATTTTGGGTTGCTACAGCTGATGCTTATATATGACTAAATTTTTATTGAAAGTAATTTTTCACATGATATATTTTAATCATTCCCCTTTTCCTCCAAGTTTCTCCCACCTCCCTATTTGTTCAAATTTATTTTCTTCTTTTCTGTCTTTTAAAAATTAAAATAAATAATAAGAAGAAAAATCACTAAATACATATACAAACACAAAAAACAAATTGGAAAATATTTTTAGAAAAATCAAATGACCAATAAGATAAAAATTGCCCAAACTAAGCAAAATGAGAGAAAAAAATCTATTTTATTATTATTATATTATATTATATAAATATATATTAATATTTATTAAAATATTATTGAGTTCATTTTGGGTTTGCCAACTATTCCTAGGCATGGAGATTGCTTTTAAGTATTGTTTTAGGGAAGGCACTAATCTGTGGGTATAGCAACAAGTTACTAATAGTCATTTTATGGTTATGTTTCTTTTACAGAATGATAATTTAAGGATTTCTCCAAGAAATCATGCAGACTCTGCTGCTCTCAATATTCCTTAGTTGCCTTTAGTTCCTCATATAGAGGTCAGGAATGCAGGACTTTTCCTTGTACATTTTAGCATGTCAAATGATATTTTTGCTTTGTTCATGTTTAGATATTCATATTGTTGAGAATATATGGCCAAGGAAGAGGATACCCATTGGTTATTCAATACCAGATGATTGGCTCTGAGAGCATATATTGTACAGTCAGAGAAGGTGTGCACATGTGTTTGTGTATGTGTGTGTATGTGTGTGTGTGTGTGTAAGAGAGAGAGAGATGTGGTATGTGTTTACATAAAAACAATTAATGAAAAAGTATCCATGAATTTGAAAAAGAGAAGTGCAAGTGTTGTCATTTGGAAAATTTTGGAATGAAGAAACGATATAATTTCACTGCTATCTAAAAAAATAAAAGT
The DNA here is from genome assembly GCA_963919715.1 of Microtus obscurus. NCBI lineage: Eukaryota > Metazoa > Chordata > Mammalia > Rodentia > Cricetidae > Microtus > Microtus obscurus. Next base: position 1,273,097 of record CAWTZC010000308.1, read on the forward strand.
AATTATTTAAAACAGAAGACAAAAAACCCTTAATGAGTTACTTTGACATTATCATAGACCACAGCAAAAAGTTTAACAATAAATTAGTTCATAAACAGAGTTTATATGGAAAAGAAGAGGCCCTCTGTGTCCTGAGAAAACACTAGTTATAAAGCAATGCCATGTGAACACACAGGGTAAGATCTTTGGTGCTTCTTTAACATTTCTTCACTACACAATGGTGGAGTCAGACACTAATTTTGGTGACCAACTGAGATCTCAGTAGACAGTTCATCTACAAAAGTAATAGAAAAAGTCTGTGAAAGTCCTAATCCTCTCAACACATGGCTAATTTCCACGGAAACAGTGATATCTGTCTCTCCATGACAACAAATTTTTCTTATCACCGATGAAATTCCATGTGTTCAGAAGTTCTTTGGAATTAGAAGTCAAAATCAATAATGAATAAAAGAGTCTCCTCTGAGCCATGCTCACTCATGCAGAAATTGGGATTTCTGTAACAGGAGAGAAGTGGATAATTGACCAGTATTTCCTTCTTATTGCCCTCCACATTCCAAACTCCCTAAGCCTGCTGTTTGTAATGAGGCATGCTATTATAGAAAACAGGACTGCTTCAGATGTTCTCTTTTATGTTTGATTTCCACAGAGGAAGTTTGATTTGATGGTACTGCATCCATGAAATGTAAATTTTCAGAGAGACAAAGTAATTTTGAAATATAAATTGTTTTTATCTACAATGTATATGATTCTTTAAATACAAGCAATTTTGGCTTGAAAATAAACAATGTTTACATTAAATTGCTTGGTTTGGACTTTGGTAGCAGTGTTTTAGAGGAGAAACAGTGGTAGTTAAGAATGAAGCTGTGTATGAATCTGTAAATCTCTACATAGGCAGGTTGTGCTTGAGTTTCTCAATGAGGAATGTGGAATATTTCATTAGGACCATTATTCTATTAACAGAATTTACCTATAGAAAATCAGATACATTGAATTCCTGTTCAAATTGAACTTCTCTGAATTGATTTGTACAGATATTTCCTTGTGGTACAAGCATTATTATGCAAAGTATCATTACTATATTCCAACCTCCAGAAAAATTCCTTTGCATTTGTTTTGTTTTCTTAAGGATATGCTGATTTTGAGCAGGTTCATGCCCCAAATAATATCACCATGGATTTAATATCAGAAAGTATGCAAAACATTCCTTTCTTTTGAGTAAATGTTGACTGGTAACATGCACATTCATGATCAGTGGCCTTTGAAAATATGAATAAGACAAAATACCTTACTTCAATTTAAACAAAAAATACAGCCATCTTCCTTTAATATCTATCTATCTATCTATCTATCTATCTATCTATCTATCTATCTATCTATCTATCTATCTATCTATCTATCTATCTATCTATCTATCTATCTATCTATCTATCTATCTATCTATCTATCTACCTATCTATCCTCTATCTCGCTATAAATCTAGTATACATATATGGTATGTGTCTACATACACACATGTTTGCACATTGAATATATTGCTATTAGAAGATAAAGTGATCTCTGTCATAATTATAATGCTACGGTCTTGCATGATTCAATAAACATTCATACACACACACATATGAGAGACAAGAGAATGGAGAAATGTAATTTTATTATAATATCAAAAATTAAAAGTAAGATAACATGTAAAAACTAATATATTGTTGAATTTAATATATATTTTATATCAAATCCACTCATTAAAGAAAAACAAAAATCATATTTGTAGTAAGCCTAGATATTTGAGAAGCATTAGTTCCATGATATATATAATTCCTTACTGGGAGGAGATGAATTCCTTAATACATGTTAAACAGTAATTTTCTAATTTTCATGAACATGCACTAACTACCTCGAGAAATAAGCTCTTCCACTCTTATCAGTGAGATCTGCCAGACTTTTTTGGATTCCAAAGTGTTTTTCTGCTAACAACTCTTCCCTTATGTCATTAGCTGTAAGAAACTGACAAGAAGCACTAAAATTAGTAGGAAGCTGACAGAGGTTCGCGTCTGCACATCAGAAACCTGCCAAGAAAATGTATTTTCGTCACATATAACAGAAAAGTAGTTTGTACGTGATAGACTCCTTTGAACTTTATTGAAAAGGACTGACATTGACATGCACAAATATGAGTGTATCTGATCTCTGTTTGCTCCATTCTTACTGCAAATGCTCTATCAAGCTCACATCTTTCCTCTGCCTATCTAAGACAAAAATAACAGAGTGAACATTTTTGAAAAAAAAATAGCAAAAAAAAACCCAAAAATCCAAACCAAATAAGAATATTAATAATCGATGAAGGGAGGATCTTTAACCTTGAACAATACTTTATGCCCACTTGATATATTACATCTTTTGGTAGCACTCACCATGCCAATATAATTCCCTAATGTATCCCAATATAAGAAAGGTGGTTGGTATCATCTTGAAGGATAACACTGCCATGATTTAATTAAACTATTCAATTCATTTATTTGTTTTTTAATTTAAAAATAATAGTTAGTAATTATCGGAGTCCACTACAAAGTCAAAATCCCAAACATTTAGACCATATACTAAGACTGGGAGTATCTTAGTAACTTAATGATAAAATATAAGTTTTCTCCTTAGTATTAAGGTTCTTTCCTATTTTTAGTGAATGTGTACAGATTTCCTTTCATTGTGGTTATTCTCTAAACAATGCATTATAAAATATCTTTATATTATATTTAATTATTCAGAGTTACAGCAATCTAGAGATGACTTAAAGTGTGTTTAAGGTTTTGGGCTGTATGAAAACATCATGCAATTATATTAGGGACTTGAAGACATGTGAATTTGTTTATATCTCTCCATTTCTAAGTATGCATGTATGGTGTGTGTATATATACACACATGTTTGCAGATTGCCTATATTGATACTAGAAGAATAAAGTGATCTCTGTCAAAATTACAATGTTATGATCTTGTATAATTCAGATAAACATATATTCAATTGCTTCTCTAAAGTGTATAGTAATATATTTCTCCTTAAGTTTTTTTTTTTACTTCAATGTATTGCTTGGGTCTGTATAAGTAAGTATACATGTGTGAGAGTTTCCATAGTGGGCTAAAGAGATTGTCAGGTCATTTGGTGCTACATTATAGACATTGTGGTCTGCCCAACATGGATGTTGGGAATTGAACTCGGTTCCTAAGCAGCAATGTTTATCACTAATTTGAAAGCTTTTTATGTTCCAAAAGTGCTGAAAAATAGAAACTAATACTTATCTATCAAATTCTAAAACCAGAGCAATTACACAACTTATAATACCTGTATAGCCAAAATGATAAATTAAATTAGAATCTTGGGTAGAAAAGGATTGTTACCAGTATTTTGTTTTAATTTACTCAAGTGATTTTATTTGATATGGCTGGACAATCAATGCAGAATATAATATTGGCAGTTCTAGAAGAAAACATAACACAGGAATCAATGAAAACTGTTTCCAGAAGGAAATAAATTTAATTGATGAAAAATATGTTTTTAGTTTAAAGTTTCCTATTGATTTTCACATACCATGAACGGAGAAAACACTTTTTATTTTTACCAGTATTAACTTTTTATGATAAAACTTGGTCCATAGCTAACCTACAGCCCTATACTTACGATGCTGTCTTTTACAGCATGCAGCAAGAAGAGGCTTCTCTATCATTAGTTTCCACTCTGGTATTATGGGTCCTTTGTGATGATTTAGGCTCCTGACATTTTATAATTCTTAACCACTTGCCTCAGTCTTTAGTTGCAGATATTTTTCTCCAGAAAGCATGCCAACACTGCTGGGTCTTGCTTCTTATGCCTGGTCCTCACTCACACTAAGATGCCCACTGAAGCCCCAGTAGAATGAAAATATTGTGGCTTACAGTATGTCTTTGTTCCAGGTGCCTTGAAAGAGTTAGTGCAAAGCACAAGGAACAACTTAGAAAATCAAAAAGCTTCCAATGTGTGTCTGATACACTTTCACAAAGCAAGGGTCACCTCCAGAAATGCACCTTCCTTTCTCCAGTTACATTGATGACATATATGGCTTTTGCCCTGAGACAAACACATATGAAGAGGACATACGATCAATAGTTCTTTCTGAGAAAAAAAAAAGGGGGGGGGTCATTTTGAGAAAAGAAAATAAGCTGCATTTCTAAAATCTTTATCAGAAACAAAATGCTTTGATTAACAGGTATTTAAAGGTGCCTTCAAAATTAAAAAAAAAATGCCAAATAAAAAGAACTAGAAAAGAGGGAGTAAGGTATCTTATTGGGATCACAGTTAGCTGTGGGGAATTTGGAGATTTTTGCACACGGCTAAGTAGACTCAAAACAGAGCAATCATGAAAGTGTATAGGGTGGAAAGAAAATCTCCCATGATCTGTGCATAAGCTTTTCAATAACTCTAGAAGGGTACAAAAATGAATGACATATATTTAAAGAAAACTTGGTGTAGAAGACATTCTCTCCAACACAAAACAGGAGCATCATAGATTTCACTGGATTTAAAAGATGTTGGATTGAATTTACTTCATTCTAGAGACAGTTTTTATTGTTTGCTGTGTTTTGTTTTTCCAGAACTAGAAATATTCTACTCTGCATGGATTGCCCAACCCCACCCAATAAAATTCTCAAAAACAGCAGGCATTCACTCACTCACTGAATGATAACAAAGTCTGAGCATGCCGGGTTCTTGGGACGCTACACATAAGGTATAACACATATGGTAGTCTCCGAAAATGTATCACAAGTGACCTGAAAAACATGACTGAACATAGAAAACAAGACTGTAAACTCAATGAACTCCAAATTACAAATTCAATATATGTACAAGCTTGTAAATAATAAGCCAAAAAGACTAAGCTCTAATTAATAACAAAATGGTTGATGCTGCCCCACAGTGACCCCTTGATACAAACCATTCAGAACATAAGAATAAGGTAACTTACTTTGGTTAAATATGTAAATTTAATTATGAGTGATCCTTATATTAAGTGTAAGTAAGTCAACATTGGCAATGAATGGAACAGAGAATGAACATAATGTTTTTATGTGAATAGCCACAAAACACCTAAGCAGAATCCTTGTAGTCAGAATCCATCTGTACATAAAATAATGATTTACTGAGATGAAAAAGACATTATATTCAGAAGTACAAAGTTATGTTACCACTACAGCATCTATTGTCATAGTATGGACTATCTAGTTATATATGTAAGGTGAAGCAAATAAGCCTAAATCATTGTTTCCTCTTATGTGATGGTTTCCTATATTGTGTCTTGGTGGGATTTTGGTATGTGTTACTGAGTGTGGCTCTGCATCTGTATGTGTTATTAAGCTTTTTTTTTCCTTTTTCTTTTCTGTTCACTTGTTTGTTTTCTCCTATTCAGGCTTGTTTGTTTTTATGCTATTGTACTTGATTTATATTATTATTTTTATATTATTATTACATAATGATTGCTATTATTTTATTAACATTATTATTATAAATCTGTTTGTTTTCAAAAGAGAGCGGGAAAGGATGTGAATTTGGTGGGTGAGGAAGTAGGGAGGATCAGAGAGAAGTTGGGGGAAATGGATATAGTAATCAGAATATATTGTATAAAAATTAATCTATTCTCCATTAAAATAGGAGCAAATGTACACAATACTAGATTTATTTCCTCAAACTAGTAAAGGGCAACAATACCCACTACACTAAGTGGTGGAGCAGTGAGAAATGTTTTACAAAGAAAATGAAAGCTGAGTTAAAACCTATTTATATTTTATTTAATATTGTTCTATGGGTAAGTAAGGAAGGATGTATCAGGCAATCGGTAGTTGAGACAGGTAGTGAAATAGAAAAAAAATATTTATTATAGTGGGTAAAATACCCTTATTGTGAAAATTACTTAGTGATATATGAATAAAGGACCAGAATGAATGGAGGAGTTCTGCACTTTGAAAGATGCAAAATCATTCCATAAACATCAACTTAATTGACATATATTATTAAGAAATCATAAATACATAAATTATAAGAAAATTACTAATACAGTAGCATAAAACTGTATCAATAAATTCAATAAATTTTGAGAAAATTCCAAAAATGTACTGAAAAATTCCAGATGTTATTGAAAGAAATGGGCAACCATCTGATTAAAAGAAAACAAATTTACACATATGCATCTATAGATGATAATACTAAAAACTAATCTCCAAAGCTAATCAAATCATGTCTACTTAAGACATATGAACAAATGAACAGAAAACCAGTATACACAAAGGAATAAAGCAGAGTATTAAACTTGTGAGGATCAGCTGATAAATGCAAAAATAAAAGTGTCATAGTCATGAACTGAAATAATGTCATAAAGATATGAATTGCAGAATGGAAGAATTTTGAACGTAATATGCTAATTATAAAGTTATATCTATAATTCTTTTATTCCATGGTGTAGGAAGGTCTTCTTTATATGTGTTGCTTCCATTGGTTGAATAAAGAAACTGCCTTGGCCTTTTGATAGGGCAGCCCTTGGGTGGGCAGAGTAGACAGAACACAATGCTGGGAAGAAGGGAAGTATGACAGATGCCTTGAATCTCTGGCCTTAGATGGATGTAGGTTAGAATATTGCCGGTAAGCCACAGTCACATGGTGATACACAGATTTAATAGAAATGGGTTAATCAAGATGTGAGAGTAAGTCAATAAGAGGCTAGAGCTAATGGGCCAGACTGTAATTTAATTAATACAATTTCTGTGTGATTATTTCAGGTGTAAGCTAGCCAGGCAGAACGAAACAAAAGGCCCCTGTGCCCCATACAACAATTCCATTCATTTAAAATGCCCAAAACAGTTACATTACAGGCACAGAAATTATATTAGTAATTATATAGGGATAGGATAGTCAATTTGAAGTAAATTTAAAAGTTAAAGTTTGCAGATAAGAATTTACTTCTTGGGTTGACCCCAGCTAAGAATCTAAACAATAGTGAATGTAAAATAAATAGGGTAACTAAAATGCCCTTTCCCTGTAATCGGATTTATGACTACCTTAATTGTCATTGTAGAACTGTCACCTAGTAACTGATGGAAGCAGAGACAGTGATCCATAGCTAAGCACTGGAGCCCAACCACAGAGAAGGAGGAGCGCTATTACAAGCAAAGAGTCCAAGACCACAATGGGGGAAACCCACAGAAATAGCTGACCCAAGCTAGTGGAAAGGCACTGACTCAGGACTGACAGCTGGGAACCTGCATTTGACCAAGCAAAGGTTCTCTGAATGTGGGTTATAGTTGTGTGGCTTGGGCAGTTTGTGGGGCCACTAAGAGTGGAATCAATATTTATCTCTAGTGCATGAACTGACACTTTGGAGCTCATTCCCTCCTGTGGAGAGATACCTTGCTCAGCCTTGATACCAGAGGCAGGGCCCTGGTCCTACCTAAAATAATGTAGAGGACTTTGTGAACTCTTCATGGGAGGTCTCATCCTCTCTGAGGAATGGATGAGTGGGATGGGGCAAACTGATGGAGGGAGCAGGAGGAAGGTAAGGAGATGAACTGGGATTGATATGCAAAATAAGGTTATTTTAAAATAAAATAAAAAGAAATTCCTTTTTGGAATATTTGGTGGCAGTATTTAATTAAATTTTAGTGACAATTGCAACACACTAGAGGAAAAATAACTTAAAATTGGGCACATTTAATAAATGAACTTTGGAAAGCTATCACAGCCTAGAGAACGTGTAAAATCTTTCCCATTTGAAATACTCTTTACAAGAATAGATCTGTCTTTAGAGAGTAGTTAGGTTCATTGCTTTGTAATATATATATATAGTATAGTGAAAATACATTCATATTTTAAGCATATCACCTTATAAAGATGGTATAGATGGTTTATAGCCAAAACTATGACTTCCATAAGCTAAATGCCTAGTTAAGATCAAAGGTCTTAAAATATACGATGACATAGTCTGGAGAAATATGATTCAGGATACCTATGTTAATCAAGCTACTTTGCCATGCATTAATGCTTATTAAGGAAAAATTATTTTCATTTTCTAAAAATGATATACTGAATCTTGTCCCTTATCAGATATTGAGATTATATTCACACATTTTAACAGTGTTTACACAAAAGTAATCCAATAGTTATATTTAACTACAAATTTTCCTTAAATATAGACATTACTATATAAGAGATGTACATGAACAAATTATTTACATGTACATTGCTTGAGTTAGAAGACTAATATAATATCATTGTTTAATCATTTATATGTGCATATGTATGTATGACATCTCAAATAACTTGTTTTTAATTAATATGTTAAAAATAAAAGATTTATTCAAGTGTGAAAACATACAGACACAAGGAATGGAACAAATGACCATATCCATATCCTATGAGGAAACGTTTCCAGATCAACCAATTCTCATTAGCTATAATTAACTGAAATATTTAGAGCAGACACAGAGCTTGGAAATATTGTGAAGCATCTCTTAATCAATGAAGTAGTATAAATTTAATTCATCTGTTAAATCTGGATGACTTTTAATTAGCAAAAATCAAAATAAATACCAGGTCTCTAAATACCTGAGGGTTAGTGTGCTGATAAAAAGACAAATATCTTAAATAAAATTAATTTTGAGTTTGGAAATCAGTTTTTTTGCTTCACCTATATAAAATATTAAGTCTATTTATTCTAAGATTTTCCTATTTTTAAGTAAGTTCTATAGAGTCACTTTCTAATTTTTTTCAGGTTTTTGATGGTAACAGGCTAATTGATTGTAGTGCAGAAAATTTGAATTTATGTCTAAATCATTATTTTCTGTTATAAGTAAAAAGCAAACAGAGAAAACTCTGAAAATATAGTATTTATAGTTAGGAGCTCATTGTTCTCTAAGCAGTCTACTCCATGCCGGTTTTTGAAAGACAAATAATGTAATTCATGATCCATTTTAATAGTGAGCTAAAGTAGATTCCAAAAGTTCTATTTAATGGTGCATGATTGAGTGAATGACTATTGAGAGCAAAATGGAGTATGTAACTATTCTACAAGTAATTCCCTACTTTAAATTTTAAAACAAGTTAACAAATTTCTAGTTCTACTGCTTACTTTTCTTAAAGTCATCAAACTAGAAAATTCATGTAATGATTACCAATATGTTTAATCTAGTTCTTTGAACTTTTTACATATCATTTTATAATGCAAGGAGAATTCTTTGGTTGGTAGTTGCAAGTTTAATATCCCAAAGACATTATATATAGGTATAATATATACAGGTATATTATATTTTTTGACCTTGTATAAAATTGCCATAATCTGTATTTATTTCTAAACATATTTTGTCAAAAAAGTTTACTTAACAGCTGAAATTTTCATGTGTAATGAACAGAAAGCAGTTACATAAGTAACAACAAAGTCCCATATGCAGATGGTGAACCCAGGAGACTACATTAGAAGAAACTTCCATTACTTAAAGATGTCACAGCTGCCAAGTGATAATTCAACGTGTCACTTATATGTTTGTGGTGATGTGGTGTACACACCTACTCTCTTGGCAGTGGTAATAAAAGTAGAGGTAGTCATGATAAGGAAAAATATCCAACATGGAAAAACAAAAACTTATTGCTTTATGTGTTTTTGCATTATAAATGTGATTATGTTCAATTTTTTCTTTATACCATATGTTCATTTTAAACAAACAAAATCAACAAAAAGAAAAACAAGGATCCCTTTTTTATTGCATCCAAACTCTCCAGTAATTTACCTCTGCATGTTTTGTAGCAGGAACCAGCCAACAAGGCACAATTACAAAAAAAAAAAAAAAAAAAAAATTACTCATCTAAATGTAGAGAATAAGCAATCATGAGGTAACCAGCTCTAGTCTACAGCACAAATCTTGTACTGAAGGATCAGGAAACATTATGGAAGTTGAGGAAGAAAGTTGATAAAAAAATCTGGAGGAAATGAAGGTCTATGTGAAATGTCTCCCTTAGAGATGACAGTGAAACATCAAATATAAAGCCCTAGGAATATGACACCTACACAAGCCCTAAATAAGTGCAACACTGATTATCATGCTAATGTAGAAGGGAGAAATCTCACTGCTTTTAGACCTGTTTAAAGAAATATAGCAATTAAGGAATGCTCAGAGTAGGAGAATTAGTCTTCCCTAAAGATCAGCACCCTAATTGGTGATCTAATAAGGAATGTCCAGCCATAATATCATGTATATAAAAGTAGCATTAAAAGGGCAGAGAAGACTATGTTTATATATTTAGACAAACACACACATACACACATACATAGTAATCTCTTAAACTCAGTTGTGTATGACTACACCACATATTTTTAACAAGTATACTACTGTGTTCACAATACAAAATCATCTAATGATATTAATAAAATCTTATTGTTAAAAAGCTTGTACTCTACTATATAATGATCATAAATATATGACTCTCATACATACATAGAACACTTACTTAATTATTGTTATAAATTTAATGGAAAAGGATAAACTCTTGCACATGTGTTCTAGCCACTTTTGTCAAAGGCAACCAAAAATGTTATATGCAGTCATGTAGATTTTTGCTTCTATTTTTCAAGCTAATATATGATGGGCTATAAAAACTTTTATTGTGAATTATTAAGTGATTTAACATGGCATCTCTGAAAATGAATATTTTCAGAAAACATGAAAAACTAAAAAAAATGAAGTGTTTATTTTAACGTAAGAAGTAGTCAGTGTATGTTTTGAAACACATTTTCGTTCTAAGCTATTGTGACAGAAGAAGGAGAGTTGCTTTAAATTTGCGATCAGCCTAGTCTATATACCAATTTCTATGCTAGCTAGGACTACACAATGAAATGCTGCCTCAAAGAAAAACAAATAATAAGATTATTATATCTCGGCCCATACCACTAGAAGACATTTCATGGATGAGACACATCTGCTCCTGGTAATCACCAATTATTTCAAGAGGATGATGGGAATCAAAGAGGCTTCTCATGGAGTTGGTTAACCATTTGGGCAAGAAACTTATCTTGTCTGGACTGCTTGATGTTATAATGTATAAACAGAACATGCAGGACCCACAGAGAAATGACTGCTGAAGTTGCCTAAAGAAGGTGAGATAGTCCTTTAGGGCTCCTGTTTCATGAAAGAGTCTGCTAGACATTCTGCATGAGCCAGAAAAATGCAACTGATGGACTTTGTCATTACAAGGTAGAGCAGGTCTTCAAATTTCCTGCTTCATGGAAAAGACAGCTGTATACTGTATTCATCTTTAGGCTGAAGATGGCTGCCCCAATGGTACAGAAGAACTTTGGGTGACTCTCCAGGGCAGCAAAAATATTTCTGTCAATTCCAGAGTTTTGGAAGTTGCTTACAATGCACTCCCTGTTTAGTTAGGTAATATTATATCCCCTTGGAGTCTTTGACCATTTGAGGATATTTAGTTATAATTTTCCTTAGTTACGATATAATATAAGGTAAATATAAATATTCTAACTATAATTCTTGCTTGATACCTGTTTTCTTATATGCTATTTTACTATGTTAAATTTTAAAACTTCCTTTTTATTTAAACAGAAAATGGGAGGTGATGTGGGATTTCCTTCTGTATGCTGTGAATACCATTGGTGAATAAGGAAACTGCTTTGAGCCTATAGCAAAATAGGGCAGAAGAGAGAGAGGTGGGGAAAACTAAACTGAATGCTGGGAGGTGGCCAAGCAGTGCTTTAAATAATATAGTTTCTATGTGATTATTTGGGGGTTGATCAGCTGGAAACCAACAAGTGGCTTCATATCACACAAGATATACCTAATAAAATCAAATTTAAACACTATCTATCCTCAAATCAAGCCCTATAGAAAGAACTGGATGGAAGACTCCAACCCAAGGTGGTTAACTACACCCCTGCAAATAGGCAATAAATAATCTCACACTAGCATACACTTTACCAACTACAACAAATTTATATAAATTAACAATAATTGTTCAATTATATCATTCATTATCAATGGACTCAATTCCCCAGTTATAAAAGAAAACTACAACATAACAGAATGGATGTGAAAATAATACCCATTATTATGCATACAACATACAAGAGCATACAACATCAAAGATTTCAATATATTAGTGTAAATGCTTAAGAAAAATATTCTAACCAGATGACTCCAAGAAGCACCCTATCCATTCAAATGTAGTCATAGATTTCGAGCCCAAATTAATCAATATATATGGGAAGGACATTTAGCGCTCAGCCAAGGAAAAATCCACCAACTTGATCTTTGAGTTGTTAACATCTATGGTCCAAACACAAGGATACCCACATTGTATAAAATATATTACTAAAGCTAAATCATACATTTACCCTCACACGTTGATAGAGGGAGACTCCAATACCCTACTCTCATCAATGAATCGGTCACACAGACAAAAAAAAAAACAAAGAAATTATTTGAGTTAGCAGACGTTATGAACCAAATGGACCTAAAAGATATCTATAGAATACTTCATTCAAACACAGAGTATGCCTTCTTCTCCACACTTCACTGAACATTCTCCCAAATTGACCATATACTCAATCACCAAGCAAATTTCCATAGATACAAGAAAATTATGATAACTCATACTACCATGGAATAAAAGTAGATTTCAATAATGACAGAAACAACAAAAAGCCTAAAAATATATAGGTACTGAAAAACTTTTATTAAATTACTACTGGGTCAAAGTAGAAATAAAGCAGGAGGAAGTTAAAGTCTTTCTAGAATTCAAGGTAAATAAATCTACAACATATACAAACTTATGGGGCATGATGAAATCTGTGTTAGAGAAAAGTCCATGGAACTAAGTGGTTTCATAAAAAATATGAAAAATCTCATACTAGTAACTTAGCAGCATACCTAGCTCTAGAACAAGCAAAATGCAAACAAATCCAAGAGGAGTAGATAACAAGGAAATAATCAAACTGAGAACTGAAATCAATAAAAAGAAAGAAAGAAAACATTTTAAAAACCAATGAGAAAAAAAATCTTCTTTGAGATAATCTGATAAAAAAATTGGAAGACATACCTAAACAGAGACCTCTCAACAGATAAATCTAAAATGGCTGAAAGACACTAAAGGAAATGCTCAATATCCTTAGCCATCAGACAACTCTAAATCAAAACAACTCTGAGATTCCTTCTTACAACTTTAAGAATGGCCAAGATCAAAAACACTGATGACAACTTATCCTGGAGAGGATGTAGGGTAAAGGGAATACGCCTCCATTGCTTGTGGGAGTACAAACTGATACAGCCATTTTTGAAATCAGTATGATGGATTTCTCAGAAAATTAGTTAACAAACAATCTCAAGATTCTATAATACTGCATTTGGGCATATAGCCAAAGCATGCTCAATTGTACCACAAGGACATGTGCTCAGCTATGTTCATAGCAGAATTATTTGTCATAGCCAGAACCTGGAAATATCCTAATTGCCCATTGAGCAAAGAATGGATAAAGAAGATGTGTTACATTTAATCAATGGAGCATTATACAGTGGAAAAAAATAATGACATCCTGAAATTTACAGGCAAATGGATGGATCTAGAAAACATCATACTGAATGAGATAATCCAGATAAAGAAAGACAAATATAATATGTACTCAATACAAATGACTTTTAGACATAAAGCAAAGAAAAACCATCCTACAATTTACAATCCCAGAGAACCTAAACAATAAAGAGGACCCTAAGAGAGACATACATGGATCTAGTCTACATGGGAAGTAGTAAAAGACATGATCTACTAAGTAAATTGGGAGAGTGGGGATCATGGGAGGGCAAGAAAAGGAGGAAGGAGGAAGGAAGAGGAATGAAGAAAAATACATAGTTTAAAACAATAATAATAGTAAAGACATTTAAAATATCTGAATATATAAAATTGGAAAACCTAAAAGAAACAGACAAATTTCTTGATAAACACCACTTACTAAAGTTAAATCAAGATCAAAACAATTTTTTAAATAGACCTATAACTTCCCCTAAGGAAATAGAAACAATCATTAAAAGTCTTCTGCCCTCACCCCAAAAATGCTAAGGGCCAGATAATATTAATGCAGAATTCCAAAATTCTATCAAAATTTCAAAGAAGAGCTAATATCAATTCTCCTCAAATTATTTCACAAAATAGAAAGAGAAAAACACATTGCCAAATTTATCCTATAAGGACAAACTCATCTTAATATCCAAGACACAAAAAGACTAAGCAAAGAAAGAGAATTACAAACCAAGGTTCTTCATAAATAATAATACAAAAATGCAGTAAAATACTCAAAAACCAAATCCAAGAACACATCATAAAGGTCATTCACCATGATCAAGCAATCTTTATTCCAGATGATGCAGGGATGGTCCAACATAAAAAAAATGTGAATAAAATCCTCCATATAAACAAACAAATTTAAAAAACACAATATCTCATTAGTTTCCGAAAAAAAAAAGCCTTTTACATCATCCAATACACTTTTATGACAAAATTCTTGGTGAGATCTGGGATACAAGGGACATAACTAAACATAATAAAGGAAACATAAAGAAAGCAAATAGCCAACATCAAGTTAAATGGCAAATTTAAAGCAATTACACTAAAATTAGGAACAAGATAAAGCTGTACACTCTCTAAATGTCTACTCAATATAGGACTTGAAATTATTTCCAGAGCAATAAAGGAACCAAAGCAGATCAAAGGAACATCAGTTGGAAAAGAAGTCAATATCATTATCACCAGATGATAGGGTAATATATACAATCAACTCCAAAAATGCTACCAGGGAACTCCTACAGCTGATGAACAGCTTCCATGCTCATAGACTGGTAGAAATAACAAAGAAAAAATGGAACTTTCACCAATAGCAATCTACAAATTCAATGAAATGTCTATCAAAATTATGGCACAATTATTTACAAAACTTGAAAAAATAATATTTAATTTCTTATGGAAAATCGAAAAATGGCAAATGGCAAACATAATCCTGTACCATAAAAGAACTTCTAGAAGTATCACCTTTGTAGATTTTAAGCATTATTACAAAATTATTGTGATAAAGAAATGTATAGCATTGACACAAAAACAGGTTTATCAATTAAATCGAATGGAAGACACAGTTGTAAATACACATACCTAGATTTTTGATTTGACAAGGAGGTCAAAATTGTATAATTTAAAAAAGAAAGCATCTTAAACAAATTGCTAGCTGTAAGCATGTATACGAGTGCAAAGATATATATATATATATATATATATTATCACTCTGATCAAACTGAAGTCCAAGAGGATCAAAGACAGCAACATAAATCTAGATACACTGAGCCTGGTAGAAGAAAACGTGGGAAAGAACCTTGAACACATTGGCACAGGAGACAACCTCCTGAACAGAACAACAATAGCTCAGGCTATAATATCAACAATTAATAAATGTTGACCTCATGAAACCGAAAAGCTTCTGTAAGGCAAGAATGATGTCATCCAAAGGACATAACATTAGCCTACAGAATCAGAAAAGATATTCATCAACCCAAAATCTGACAAGGGGCTTATTTCCAAAATATATAAGTAACATAAGAAACTAGACATAAAAAACAAATAATCAAATTTAAAAATAGTGTACAGATCTAAACACATAATTTGTAACTGAAGAATCTCAGATGACTGAGAAACATTTTTAAAAATGTTCACCATTCTTAACCCTCAGGGAAATACAAATAAAACTGACTCTGATATTCTATCTTACACCTCTCAGAATGGCTGAAAACACAAGAGATAGCTCATGTTTGTGAGAATGCAGACCAAGGGAATACTCCTCCATTGCTGGTGGGAGTACAAACATGTATTACTGTGGAAATCAATATGGCATTTCCTCAGAAAATTAGAAATCGATCTAACACAAAACCCAGCTATACCACTCTTGGGCATATACCCAAAGGATTCTCAATAGTACCACAAGGACACTTGTTCAGCTATATTCATTGCAGTTTTATTTGTAATAGTCAGAAACTGCAAACAACCTAGACATCTCTCAACAGAAGAATGGATTTAAAAAATAAGTGATACATCTACACAGTGGAGTATTGCTAAATGTGAAAAACAGAACATCATGATCTTTGCAGATAAATATATAGAGCTAGAAAAACTTTATCCTGAGTGAGGTATCCCAGAGTCAGAAAGACAAGCATGATTGGTGCCTAGCCCAGTTGTCATCAGAGAGCCTTCATTCAGCAACTTGTGGAAACAGATGCAGATCCTTAGACAAAAATTAGGCAGACCTCAAGGAATCCTCTGGAAGAGGGGTAAGGGTAAGAGAGACTAAGAAGCCAGAAGTGTCAAGGATACTACAAGAAAACCTACAGAATCAACTAACCTGGTCTCTAAAGAGTCCTCAGAGACTGAACCAGCAGCCAGGGAACCTTAATGGGACTGACCTAGACTCTGTGCATATATGTTACAATTGTATAGCTTCTTCTTGTGGGACTCCTAACAGTGGCATCAGGGACTGTCTCTGAATCTTTTCATGGTACCATATTCCTCATACTGAGTTTGCTTGTCCAGTCTTAACACATGAGGAGGAGCCTAGTCTTACTGCAAATTGATACGCTAAGTTTGATTGATATCTATAGAAGATTTATTCTTTCTGAATATAAATAGAGGAGTAGAGGGTAGCAGGGCCGGATGGGAGGTTGGGAAAAGTGACTGCAAGAGAAAAAGTGAGGAGAAACCTGAATTTGGATATAAATAAGTAAATACTTGAATACAATAATAAAATCATTGAAAAATAAATATTCCAAGAATTTACATATTAATTTTGTTCCTAATTATAAGTTATTATCTGTTATCACTTAAAATATTTGAATTGCGATGCAAATCTTAATGTGTGCAAGCCTAGTCCACCAGATGTCCATATTTTTATTTATGTCTTTTGCTCTATAAAGTTTTATTAATTGTATCACTAAAATTAAGACTATTAAATCTTAAAAAAAAAATCGGTTATATGAAATAATGGCATATCATGGTAGCTGTGGTTGTTTTAAGCAAAGTGGCCCCCATAGGGAGTGGTAACTTTAGGAGATGTAGCCTTAATGAAAAAATGGGTGGCCTTGTTGGAAGAAGTGCTCCACTGTGGGGGTGGGCTTTGGGGTCTCCAATGTGCAAGTTATACCCAGTGTCACAGTAGTTTCTGATGCCCATAGATCAAAATGTAGAACTCTCAGCTCCTATTCCATCGCCATGTCTACCTGCATGGCTAAGCCTCTGAAATGGTAAGCCAGTCCCAAAAAAATGTTTTCCTTTAGAAGAGTGGCAGTGGTCGTGGTGTCTCTTCACAGTGATAGAAACCCTCACTAGGACAATGGTAATAATACCATTTTGCATTTATGACACATTTGCCAAGACTGACTCTGCCTTTGGCAGAAGCCTTAATACGCTGTTTACTAATAGCTCTGTAGAGGAGCAGAGTTTCCATAGCAACAAATGAACAATCCTGTAGCCATTAATCGTCTCTACATTATCGTTGTAGAGTTTTCTGTAAAGCAATGCTTTGTAGTTTGATAATTGCAAGTCTAGAATGATTGTATGTCATGAGTTGATTAGCATAAACACTTAAGATGAAAAATGTCTGTTGAAATGGTGAGAATATTGTAAAGTAGACAGGGCTATCTAATTAATATGATTGTATAGAGCTTTTAAATTATGTCATGGGTAGGTAGTAGTATTTGGAAGTGGTTATTTGATAAGTCTCCTTCCTGGAAGAGTCTTTTACAAGCAACAAGCATCATACATTCATATAATATTGAGCAACTGATATTATGTCTCATTTTAGATTCCTCTTGGAAAGCTCTCCCTGAAAATGCAGCCTTGTCTGTCAGTAGAAGCTGAA
Organism: Microtus obscurus; assembly: GCA_963919715.1. Taxonomy (NCBI): domain Eukaryota; kingdom Metazoa; phylum Chordata; class Mammalia; order Rodentia; family Cricetidae; genus Microtus; species Microtus obscurus. The sequence continues at coordinate 1,291,054 of CAWTZC010000308.1, forward strand.
TGAGTGAGGCTTGTGTTGTGATTTCTATGTGGAACGTCCCCTGCAGCTACAAATATGTGAACACTTCATTCCCATCCTGGCCCTTAGTACCATTTAGACAGGATGGAAATACTTTAGGAGGTAGACCCTGAGTGAAGGAATTAGTCACTAGAGACAGGCTTTTCTAATAGCCTGGCCTGACTTCCTGGTTACACTCACCTTCTGTATGGGTCCTGTATAGCTAGCCAGCCTCCTGCCTCTCTCACCATGATCCTCCTACTTGCTGCCATGTCTCTGAAATACTGGACTGCTTCTCTCTGGAACTGTAACCCAAGTTAAACCTTTCTCATTTAAGTTACCTTGTCAGAATAACATCTCAGCAATGAGAACTTAGAAAAGAGAACCTGTTTGTGAATTCTGTTTCTTAAACACTTATTTCATTCAAAGTTCTTTTGTATCATAAATTAGGCTATGGTAGATTGTCTCCAATTATTACATTTCATTTAACTGAGGGGTTTGTATTTTTACTGCATAGAAGCATTATGGAAGCTTATACATCCAGCAGCTTCTTAGAAACCTAAAGCATTTTCATGTTTTTTGGATACTAAGACTTTTGATTAGCAAATTCTTGATCATTGTTTTTTTTTAAAGGAACAGAATAATTAAAAGTTGCCGTGTTGGCTGTTGGCTGAGATTCCGTAATTATTCCATAGAATCATTTACAGGAACAAGTTCCGTCCAATATCTAAAAGGTCTCTCATTGAATCCTGAATTTTTAAACTATGTACAACTAGGTGCTAAATAATAATGTAGTAAAATGGCTACTATCATTAATTTAATAGCACAAATATTGTTTCTATCTTAAACACCAGTCTCTACATTTGCATCCTAATGAGTCTAAAGATCATTTTTATTATATTATATTTATAAGTAATTGTTTTAAAGTGAATGAGAATATGCAGTATGTGACAAATTGAAACCCTTGTCTTCAGCTGTTAAATAATTAGAATACAATTTCCTGTACTGACTTGAATACTTTCTTGTAAACTGAGTATAGCTAGTGCATACAGACTGTGTCCAATTTAGACAATAAATAATATCGCTCAGAAGTAACCATTGCAACCCTACTCAGAATTATTGTAAAGGTATGGATCTCCAACTAGGAAATAGATTGTATATGGTATCATCTTTGGACGGAACCCACTAAAACAGATGTGGTTCCAAGTAGGTGGACCAACTGTTTTACCTAATGGCCATATCTCTACACACTATAGTGTAACTGGAAAAGGCAGATACCTATGGTTCTTCTCATAGATTATGATAATAAGAATCAATAAAATTTCTGCCAAAATTATCAAACATTTCCCCCATAAGCTTTTATAAATCTAGACTTAAGTGTTTTTTGTACATTAATGAATTCTTCATATAGATTATATACTGAGTTTAAAACTAAGAACTTTATTCAAAGAGAATAAATAACTTTCTCTAAGTTTCTTATTCTATTGTTTTAGTAATAAAATTTTGGTTCAAGCTAACCATATAACTTTATATGGTTTTATATAACCATTATATACAGATACATTTATATTTGGTTAACTTTTGTACAAATTTCTTCTAGGATGTATTTAATCTTTTATTTTTTTACAAAAAAAAAAACAAATAGGAAACCATCAATAAAAACAGCTTTGGAATAAATTGTTACTGCTTAACTCCAGATTTTTATTTATCTAATTTTATTGATTAATAAATTAACATAACAATTGTGAAATTAATTAAATTGTAATGTATAATGTCAATTGTTAGATAATTTACTGTGTATAGTAATTAAATATCCTTTTGTATTTAAAACAAGTGTGATTCATATATTACATAGTCTGGTATGTTTTAATAAATCATAAAATGCAAAACAGAGTTTAGATAAAACCCAGGTACTAAAATACTAAAATGTAAATGCAAATACCAAATACAACAAAGAACATTTTTTTAAAAAATCATTTTTTTCTAAAAAAATAACTCATTCTTGTGTTTGTTGGAGTGAAGGGTGGGTTTTTAGAGGTAAGATTTTTGTTGTGGTCATTGCTTGAAAATTGCTGTTCTTAGCCGGGCGATGGTGGCGCACACCTTTAATCCCAGCACTCGGGAGGCAGAGGCAGGCGGATCTCTGTGAGTTCGAGACCAGCCTGGTCTACAGAGCTAGTTCCAGGACAGGCTCCAAAGCCACAGAGAAACCCTGTCTCGAAAAACCAAAAAAAAAAAAAAAAAAAAAGAAAGAAAATTGCTGTTCTTTTCGTATTCTATATTGCAAAATCAGAGATGTCTGAAAATTTTGGGAAAATATATCATGTTCATTTAAATGGGTGGGTGAATGTATTTGTTTTTGAAAAGTATATTTTAAACTGGGGTCAATTTACAGAAAATGTTTGTCTCATAAATGATTGTAGAATTAACACATTATAAATTTACATCAATATAACATATGGACTATGTAAACATCTGAAAATTTACAGTTGTAATTGCAGAGAAACTTACTACTTGTACAAAATTATTTGAGGGAAGAAATTCCTTAGGTTTCCAAATAGTTTAACTATGCCTTTTAGTGTCAACAAGCTAATGTCTGGTTGTAAGGAAGAAGTTTCCATGTTTCTTCTCTTTAGTAAGAACATTTAATTGTGGTTTTAGCTATGATACAGTAAAACCTAATTGTTGTTAAATAATTAGTGTTTTAGATTTGATATAATAAAGGTAATTATTAAAATACTGAATTATCCTCTACACCAGATAGCAGCAGCCTAATTTTTCAACCACCAGAAAGTGTACCTCTCTTCTGTCTTTAGAGTGTGTTTAGTGTCTATATCCCTTTGTTTTTATTGATATTTTAAAAAATTATTAGTACAATTATTAGTTAAGTAATATCTCCTCATTCTCCTTTGGGATTTTTCACCAGATATTATCTCACAATGTTTAACACAGAAAATTTTGTTGATTTTTCTATATGTAATTTCACAACTTCAATTTTTATTTGTTTGAAAGTTTTATGCATGAATATATTCATTTTGATAAAATTCTCCCAATTACCTTCCCTCCCATCTTTCCTCACTGCATTTTACTCCCCACACCATGTGTACAGGCTTCAAAACCAATGAGTCCTCTTTGTGCTGCCTATACACACAGGGCTTTAAAATCACCCTACTGGAGCAGCCAGCTTTGTTTTTGAATCTCACTAAGTGGTCGGGCAAGCTTTGAACTCACAACATGTCTGTCTTTGCCTTCTGGCTATAAAAATATGGGCCATCTTGCCCAGTCTGAGCATAGAAAATTTAATGTGCCTTTTCTCTGTATGGGTCTCTGTCTACTTGTCTGTATCTTTCTCTCTCTTTATAAATCTCTATTTGCAACCATCATACAATATTGAAAACATATTTCAAGGAAGATTGTGCATATTATTTTAGAGATTAAAATCGTTCAGGAATTTTCTATTATTTTACATAATATTAGGTGTATAATGTATAATATTTATTTGTTTACTTTAATTATGTATATATGTGATTGCCTATAAGTACCACATAGAATTATATTGCTGTAGTGTCCAGAAAAGACCATAAGAGCTCCTAAAACAAAAGTTTTAGGCAATTGTGAGCTGCTAATATGAGTGCTGGGAACAGATTCCAGTCCTCTGCAGATCAGTAAATAAACTTAACCACTGATCCACACATCTAGCCTTAGACATGGATTTTTAGACACTCATAAACACATTGAAATTTTCCTTCTATTCTTTCTTGTTTATCATTAAAAGTTTATTAAAAATATTTAATCTGTTGGGATTCAAATTTAAATTTGTAAATTTTTAATTTCATTAATATTAACTAAAACACTGAGTTTAATATGTTGATCATCTGTATATGCTCTACATTTCACTTTGTAGTAATTGTATTTGCATTTTCAAGAAATAAAATGCAATGCCCATAGTTTCAGTTTTGATAAAGTTTTAATGATTTGTTTGCTAATCTAGTTCATGGTGAGTCATTTTCAATCTTTATCAATAATTACAGTTTTAGTTCATTGGTTTTCTTTAATTTTTCTTCATTATTTAATTTATTTTTTTAATTTTTTAAAATTATTTTTAATGTTTTTTTAACAAGAACAAAAAAATAAATTTATTCTTCTATATATACAGTCTTCTCTATTCAAAGTAAAAATATGACCCTGTTAGTCCAAACCAAACCAATGATTTGTAATATTTTTTATCATTTATAAAATTAATGTTCAGGTAAGCAACTAAATTTTTAATCTTGAGTTCAAACATTTGTAAACTCACTCCTATAAACCTTGGTGACCCTGAGTATTTGTTGTTGTTGTTGTTTTTTCTTTTTTCACAGACCTTGAGAAGACAATAATCAACTTTATATGAAAAAATAAAAAAACCCAGGATAGCCAAAACAATCTTATACAATAAAGGATCATCTGGAGGCATTACCATCCCTGACGTCAAACTCTATTACAGAGCTACAGTATTGAAAACAGCTTGGTATTGGCACAAAAACAGAGAAGTCGACCAATGGAATCGAATAGAAGACCCGGACTTTAACCCACAAACCTATGAACACCTGATTTTCGATAAAGGAGCTAAAAGTATACAATGGAAAAAAGAGAGCATCTTCAACAAATTGTGCAGGCATAACTGGATGTCAATCTGTAGAAGAATGAAAATAGATCCATATCTATCACCATGCACAAAACTCAAGTCCAAATTGATTAAAGACCTCAATATCGGTCCAAACACACTGAAGCTGATAGAAGAGAAAGTGGGAAGCACTCTACAACACATGATCACAGGAGACCACTTTCTATGTATAACCCCAACAGCACAGACATTAAGGGCCTCATTGAATAAATGGGACCTCCTGAGACTGAGAAGCTTCTGTAAAGCAAAGGACACTGTCACTAAGACAAAAAGGCAACTTTGGGCTGACGAGGGAGGAGGACTTGATTGGGGGAGGGGAGAAATGGGAGGCGGTGGCGGGAAGAGACAGAAATCTTTAATAAATAAATAAATTAAAAAGAAAAGAGAACCAAATGGGGAAAAAAATAGACAAACCACTGACTGGGAGAAGATCTTCACCAACCCCGCAACTGACAAAGGTCTGATCTCCAAAATATATAAAGAACTCATTATTTTATTTAAGCTTATCTTTCTAATTCTGCTTTTTTTATATTCACTTAAACCTTAATTAAGAAAACCCAGGTCATTAATTTAAAGATTTTTTTTATCTAATATTACTACTTTATAGATATGATTATTCTAAATTCAGTCTTAATCAGATACCATATATTTAGCTAACAACTATTTTCATCATTTAGTTCATATTTTTTATTTCCTTTGTGATATCTTTAGTTATTTAGATGTATATATCTGCTGCAATAGGATAGATATTTGTGGATTTCAGTTCATTATTTTTTGAAATTATAACATTCTTTGAAAGGTAAAAGCGACATTACAAAAGATTTCCCTGATCCCTTTACCACCAGCTCTGCTTTGTACTGTATTCCAATAAGAAGAATGTGTAGGTTTGCAATTCATCATATAAACCTTCTGGATAAAATAGTTTTCATGTTTTAATCATATTAATTAACATGAACAAAATATTTTGCTCAGTTACTTGATATAAGCAAATTGCTCAGTCATAAGTGAATTATTAATACTATTAGGCAATGAATTCTAGTAAATGATTAAAATGGTCTGAATATTTTGCCAACAAAACACAAATGAACTGGACTTTTCATCACTGTGAAGGGGTTTCCTCCTACTAACGTTTTTCAAAACTTAACCTGCTACAAAGAATCTCAGGAATGTATATTTTCCCAGTATGATAACCATTGAAAAGTTAACCTATTTAAATTTCTTGAATTCTGTATTTCAAAGTCAGAAGTATCAAACTCATGAAAGAACATACAAATATGCACATAATTTTCACATTTCCAATTTCAAACTCGATTGAAACCATCTGTGATCTAAAATTCACTTTTAGTATTCTTGTTTACTCTTGATAACTAGTCAGTCATCAAAAGGGAATCATTTTAGAAAGCAGTTGTTCGTGCATTTCAATTCATGAATATTTTAATACATAGAAACTCAGTGTTTGAATCTTCATGAACTTAGAAAGTGAATTTATAGATTTTGCTCCTTTGAGTTTACTTACAAAACTAGATAGAGAATATTATCCCCATAACTTCAAGTTCGACAGATCCATTCATTTCCAGTAGATGACATTTAAAGTGTTTCATTCAAATAACTACTTTACTCCTCTAGTACATAAAACTTCTGTGGCCAGTGGGCATTTTCCTGCCTGGCAGCTGGAATCCTTTCTCTGGAGAACCAAGATTCTGCCGAAGAAGAACATATTCACACAGAAATTCTGGCATGACAGAATTTACAGCTGAAAGAATGTGGACACTCAGGATTAAAGCAGAGTGGACAACAATGGCTTGTATCAGGTGTTTGGTTGTTGGTTGGTTTGGTGTGCTTCAAAAACCAAATTCCTGAAAAGAGCATGCTTCATTTCTACTCCACATCTCAAGCTGCTTTGGAGTACATGGCCCAGGATCTCACTGCATTTTTAAATTATATTCTTTGTATTTTAAAATGTATGGAGGAAATACCATTTTCTTTGCGTCTTTGCATCTAGGATTTTCTAGTGTAGAGACAACACTGTAATAACTGTCTCCAGCCTGTCTCTTTATTTTTAAGCAGGAGTCACATTGGGCTGATATGGTGAAGACTATAAATGAAAGCTTTTAGAGGTGATAATTTCTTACCTATAATCATGAGTCAGGGAATTCGTTCCTCATTCATCTGTGTAAAATGAGTTCAAATTGGTCTTAATAATAAAAACCTAGAGTCAGATAACAGGGGTGAAAGCTGAATGAGCAGAAAAGCAGAACAGACAACCACCAGAGCTCCTATATCTACAAAACCTCAGATCGAAAAGACACTGAGGTCCTGTCTCTTCACAACTTATAATCTTACTTATGCTTACCTATATACTTCTGGTCTGTCTTTACAGACCTCAAGACCTCTGGGATTCACCAGTGGATAGCTAACCCTCTGGTCTTTAGGCAAGCCTGACTTGTTAAAGTACAAACAAGAAACCATTACATCTGCTTGGTTACATTCAGTTATGATCTGTGGTAATAACTTCTACAAGTAATTCTTGGCTCCAAAGAAAATGGAATTTTTCTAGGCCTTATAGATAGTTGATGATATGTCTTGAGATCACAAATGTCTACCTACTCTCTCTTTGAGTTTACTTCCTTTTAAATCTGTACACATTTAACTTGTCTTTAAGAAAGGAATATAATCAACTTGACTGTGAATTTGGTTAACCATATAATCAGCTTTTACAACCTAATTTTAGCACACATTTTTAATTTTGAACTATGAACTCTTCCATGCCACTGACCTAGAATGATATGTGTATGTGTATACTATAGGGTTTGAAAGTGAACTAAAACAAATATCCAATAAGTATAGAAGGCAATTTGTGGCCCAGGTTGAAAACTTCTGTGTGCAGTTTTCAGTGCCATTCTGAGTCAGTTGGAGTCAGGTCACACTTCTTCCCTCGTATAATGCTTTTAGGGATTTCTGTAAGAACATTTCTCGCATCCCCTCGACATACTTCATTTTCAGTGTTATTCCATACATACAGAGCACAGTACTTTCCTAGGAATAGGCCAAGTAGATGACAACAATAAAAGACATCATGTACACATGACAGACAGTAGAGAATAAAGTATAGACAGACAGAAACCCCAAGAAGAGAAGACAAGAATTCAAATTTAGAAATTCTCTTGGTCTAAACTACTGTAAAACAAAGTATCTTTTATAATTTCTTAATGAGACACTCATGCATTCTGGTCGCTCCGGTGATAATTCTTAATGTGCTCTTAAAAAGAAGATCTAACTAAACTGAATCCATTAATAAAGATATGAAAACAATCAAAATCAATATCATTGTATTTGAAGCAAATGGTACTTTCAAGTAAATGTGATGACCCTATGTCCAATAGTTTATCCAATTTGTTTCCTGTTTCTTTCTAACTTTTGTCTTTGTAACTGATATGAAACTTATATCAGGGAAACTGATAATACTAATGAGATATTTAACTACTTTGTTAACAATCTTTCTGTTGCTATGTTTAAATACCAAGACAAAAGGCAACTTGCAGAAGGATTTATTTAGCATCCAGTTTCAGGATGTGAGTTACACATAATAGCAGAGAAAAGATGATGACAATAGTAGGACACTAAGAGATCATATTTCATCTGTTACAGGAAAAGAGGGAGAAATTTGAAGTGCGGCAAAGCAACCAAATCTCAAAACTGCTGGTTCTTCCATAAAGATCAAGGAAAGAGATTCTTAATTGAGGGAGCCATTTAGGGGATAGCAAGAAACATGGCACTAGAGAAATTCCAAAGAATCCACAAGGATGACCCCAGCTAAAATGCTAAGCAATAGTGGAGACGGTGCCTGAATTGACCTTGTCCTGTAATCAGATTGATGAATATCTTAAATGTCACCATAGAATCTTCATCCAGCAACTGATAGAAATAGAGGCAGAGACCCACAACAGAGTACTGGGCTGAGCTCCCATAGTCGAAGTGTGGGAAGAGTGAGAATATGAGCAAAGAGGTCAAGACCATGATGGGGATACGCACAAAAAGAGTTTACCTGAGCTAATGTGAGCTCACCAACTCCATCAGGACTAGGAAGGAACAAGCATAAGACCAAAATGGGCCCTCTGAATGTGGGTGACAACTGTATGGCTGGGGCAGACTCCAGGGCCACGGGCAGGGGCACGAGGATTTATCACTGCTGCTTGTACTGGTTTTTTGGATCCCATTCTCTTTGGAGGGGTACCTTGCTCAGCCTAGATATAGTAAGGGAGAGCCTTGGTGATTCCTCAAAGCAATGTGCATTACCCTCGCTAAGGAGTAGAAGGGAAACGAGGTGTGGGGGAAGTGGAAGGAAGAGGAATAGGCAGGGAGCTGGGATTGGTATGTAAAATGAGAAAAAATTAAAATATAAAAGAAAAAAAGATAAAAAAGAACATTATCCTAAAATGTCAAGAGCTCTCCACAGAGTTACATCAAGTGAGGACCAAGTGCGCAAAATTGTATTTATGTGGGAGACATTTCACATTCACACCACTACAAATAACAAATAGCTAACTTACCAATAATTTAAAAGCAAGGTTTGCAAGGGATGAAGATTTGAAAGGAAAAAAATACTTAGCTCTGAAGGACCTCTACAAGATTATTTTTAGGCCTTGTACTGAGAATATCATATCCAGAGAAGGCAACTCGTAGTCTGATAGTTTCCCCATTACCAGTGTTGATAACACCTTTTGCACAACACTCAAATAATTTTTAGTAGTGGATATGTTATTCATCTTAGGGAAAATAATGAAACAAGATATTATTTACTAAATAAACAGTATCCAAATATCATTGAAGACACAGACACACAAGTTAATATTTTCTTATGTGCATGTATTTTTCCAATAGTATTCTAATAAGACAAACACCAAACACTCATATAAATTTTAAAACATGATTTTTTTGTGTAAGGAAAACATGTTTGAAAGATTTCTAATGTGTCAGTAAATATTGAGATAATCAAACCTCAATCAAATTGTCAGTTAGGGAACATTCTTTTTTATTTTTGTGCATTTTTATTGTTTTATATTTGATAATACTTATGAAAGTAAATTTATACTTATGATTAATTACCCTTAAATTAAATGCATAATTTAGTACCTTTAAGATTTGTGTTTCCTATAACAGTCATAATCTTGCTTTGTCTAAATCAAACATATATTACTGTTTTATGATATTCAATATTTAATTTTTAAAAATTTCATTTGTATTCTTGAAAATATACTTAAAGTACTTTCAAGCCCCCTGAGGTGGTACAGCCTAATAAAAGCAGCTCTCAGTCATGGTAGATTAGTACAGAAATTCAAAATCCTAGCAACAGACTATACAGGCAGGTGATTAGCAGTGTGCATTGCACATCAAGACATGTGTGTGTGTTTGTGTGTGTGTGTGTGTGTGTGTGTGTGTGTGTGTATAACATGTATATCAGAATTAAAGAAAAATATTAGAGGCCATGAGTTGGAAGAGAGCAGAGGGTAGATAGGAAAAGATGGGGTGAAGAAACGGTTATCATTATTATTTATTAGTAGATACTGTCACAATACTGTAATCGACACACAGCTAGCATTTTATCACCTGCCTCACATTTTCAGTTATTGCAATGTATTTATAAGAAGCATACTTTTCATCATAGATACAAAGAAAGCTTTATGCATTTTGAAATTAGTTTTAGATTGACTATATGTGTGGCACATAACATTTCTTGACTCGTGATTCATCCACTCTTTATTGTAATCGCTTCTGAATATGAGGAACTCTTCAAAAGCCTAAAAGTCGTGCTTTTCAGTTATTGTTAGTGCCACTGTATTTTATACAAAAGCACGTTATTTAATCGATGCCAACAATTTATATACTTATATGCATTTCTGATTTCAAAATTGCTACTTTAAGTCTATAATCTAGTTCGAATTGATGTTCACAGATACAGTGAGACAAAAAGTTCATATTTTTTTGACTTCCTTGTTCTAGCTTACCCATCTGGAAATGGAAGGGAGCAGACAAAAATCAGAAATCAAAAATTAAACTATTGAAGAAATTAATAAGCCAAAAATAGTAAAAAAAAAAGAAGAAGAAGAAAGAGGCAAATTTGGATTAAAATAATCATGCGTTCCATTTTGTGTTGACTAAGTACTCCTTGGAATAGGGACTTACCTGGAACATGATTGATAGACCAGTGACATTTCATTGGAGAAAATTAGTTGTTTTATTCTCGGCAGGAATCAACTACAAATAGAATCTTAATCAGTGTGGGAATTATTGTCTACTTTCCATTCTTGGTTCTGAGATTTCGCTTGAGACCCGTGCAGGTCTTCTGCATGCTAACAGTCTCTGTGAATGTATATGTGCTTCAATTCTCTTGTGTCTGAAGACACGCTTTCCTTGGAGTTATCCATCCCCCAAGACGCATAATCTTTCCATCTCATCTTTCATATAGATCTGTGCACAATTTGGAGAGTGACTTGAAGACATTTAGTGCCAAATGCTTCAAAGTCTCTCACTCTGTGTTAATTGTCCAGTTGTGTACCTCTGAGTTAATGTCCATCTGCTTCAAGCAAGTTTTTTGATGTGGGTTAAGTAGCATTGTGATCTATTGTTATAGCAATATGTCATCAAGATTACTTTTATTTCTGTGTTCTTTTAGCAGGATAATGATAGTAGGTTTACCCGAAAACCCACTCCCTGTTTCGCATCTATGGTATAGCAGCTGCACCTCATCCTATCACTGCTTCAGACTCTGATTGCATATCCGCAGCCACAGCAGCCTCACTACTGATACCTCGGTGTTGGGGAGCCATCTACTGCCTTTTTTATTTTATCAATAAAGACTTCAAAGCCAGATACTGGGATAAAACCATTCTAGTTCAGAGAGGAAGAAGACACAGCCAGTTGGTCTATATTCTCAGCCAATCATCTTACCTATGCCATCTGAAACAAAACTCCTTCAACCTGATGTCTCCCTTGTACTTCTCCTGTTTCCCCAGTCTCTGTCTCCGTCTCTGTCTCTTCCTCTCTGTCTGTCTCCCTGTCTCTGTCTCTCTCTCTCCCCCAACCTTCTGATGTCACCTCATTCTCTATAGCTGCCTCCAGTCAATTGGTTGCCTGCATTTTATTTATTTAACACAATCTCAGGGCTTGCAGTGTGATCAAATATGCTGCAACAATTACCCAACTAGTTTTAGGTGCTTCAGGTGCTTGTGCATTTAGGCAGTATCAGGTATATTTGTTCTCTCTCATGAAGTAGGCCATAAATACAATTGTGTGGTGGGGGAACGTGGGGTTGATTACTTCCATAATATTTGTTCCACCTGTATATCTTTCATATAGGTTATTGTTGTAGGCATCAATATTAGTAACTCAGTGATAATAATGATTGCTTTTCTCCTCTGGAACCTACAACACCATAACTATTAGTTGGAAAAAAAATCAAGCTTCTACTTGGGCACTAGCTTAATCGCTATGTATCAATGAACAACAACAACAAAAAAGATCGTATTCTGTGATACGGCCTTACCATCAGGTTTCAGGGTGTAACTAGCAGCTTTGGGAATAGCTATGATGTTTTTGGAAGTCTCCAGGACTCCTTTTGCCAATACGCAACAACAAGTAACACATTTACGGCACTAGGGTTTTGCTTGGTGGCATAAGATGTCTTGTTGGGATGTTGTCCTCACTCTATTATGAATCCATTTTATATTTATAAAATATGTATTTGATAAAATATTAGTATGAAGGATATATGAAAGATTTAAAAACTGGATAAAAATAAAATAAAAATGTTATTAGTGGGGTGTAGAACTCAACAAATAATTCTCGATGATGAAACACAAAAGGCTGAGATTTTTTTCCTTCCTTTCTCTCTCTCTCTCTCTCTTTCTTTATTTATTTTGGTTTTCATGACAGGGTTTCTCTGTCGCTTTGGAGCCTATCCTGGAACTAGCTCTTGTAGTTCTGGCCTCGAACTCACAGAGATCTGCCTGCCGCTGCCTCACGAGTAATGAAATTAAATGTGTGTGACACGACTAATTGGTACTGAGAATGATTTTTTAAAATGTTCAATGGCCTTATCAAACAGAAAAGTACAAATTAAAATTGTGATTATCATTATCCTGAGATTTTATCTTACACCAGTCAAAATGACTAAGATAATAAAACAAAAGACAACACGTGATAGAAAGATATGGTGAAAGGGAACACATATATTGATCATGGAAGTGTAAACGTGCACAGCTATGGTGGAAATATGTGTTGAGGTTTCTCAAAAACACAAATATCGAACTAGTACAATATCTAGGTACAGCCACCAGTAAGTTATAGCCACTCAACATCAAACTACATAGAGACTTGCTCATTTAAGTTCATTGCTGAAATATTTTTAGTAGTCATGAATTAAAAGCATCTGAGATTTTCATCCATCGCTTAGATTTCGATCAACTTAGATTTCCATGAACATGTGTCACAAGTACACAATGAAATATTATTCATGTATTAAAGAAAATGCAATGTTCAGATAAACAAAATCTGCAATCATCCTGAGTATATTAACCAAAACTCACAAAATATAAATATTGTATGTTTTTGTATATGTGTGGATGTTAATAGTTAAGCTTGAGGTATATGTGCTTTTACCTGAATAACTGCAGAGATTAAGTATCTAGTAAAAACTGGAGGGATCTTCTAAATGAGAGGAAATGGTATGTAGTGTGATAAGAGATAATGGGAAGCTAGAATATGATTAAATGTATATGGCAATGGGAGAAAAGTGTAGAGAAATGCCATATGGAAGCTTACTATTGTAGAAGCTTTTTATATGTCTATATACATGAAAGGACAAAGAGATTTTAAATGTTGTTTTACAATTTATTCACAGTATTATTTATTGCATATTCAAAGGCTATTTGTTAACTAATAAGTCTCCATTTACATGAATACTACTGATAAACCATTTAATTGCAAGCCTTTCTAAGGGTTTTCAATATGCATGCTTAACTTAGTAAATAATATTATTATAAGAAAACTATTATAACTTTAATTTCTCAGTATGTTTTTTAAGCTAACATGCTAATTTTAAAGGGTCAGTACATTATTGTATGTATGTATGATAGTAGTAATATTTAAAATTTGATTCTTGTAATTTATGGATTTTAACTTTCATTGAATTGTTAGCATTTTTTAATCATAACTAGAATTCAGATTTTATTTAAAGGAAATGAACTGACACATTTAATGTTCCAAATTTCTTTTGCAGCCTTTTTTAGATTTGTCTCTGTAGTTCTGAAATAAAGATAGTTGCACTTTTATGTTCATTCTTTTCTGAGAGCTGTTTGCTCATATTTTTAGTACTGTATTTCTGAACTTAGTTGGGTTTGAAACATAAAAGGAATCAAATATTAAAACAAGAAAAGCAGTATACAAAATAATAATACCACCAAAAAATGGCAAATTGAAGAACAATGAGATAACTTTAAATTGTCAGGAGACCGATGGTAAGTCCAAAGTGGCTCTGTCTGGTAAGAGCATGAATTATATTGCATGGCATATGATTCTGTCTCTACTCCCCCGCCGTTGGGATACAAAAATATCTTTATCCCAGACCCCATTACAGTGAAATATAGACATAAATTAGCAGCAATTTCTGTCCTCAGTATAAATCCCACAGAAATCTACTGACTGGAGAAAAGATACATACACTAAATGAACATTATAAAATAGATTGCTTTATACAATACAACACAATACACTCATAAGAATTAATGAACTATGTCTACCTGAAGGACTTTTTTAAACTCCAGAAATGTGTCTGTCTGTATTAAATGAGAAATAATCCTAAGGTCAATATAACATTGAAATTTACATAAATTTTAACTTCTGTCAGCAATGGAAGCGAAAGTGTTCTCATCGTATGTACTGTGGCATTCATTTAACACTTTAGAGTTTGGCTTACTCCAAAGTAGACGTTGTTACCAGTATTGGTAGAAAGAATTGCTATTGGTCATGAATACTGAATCAGGAATTGAAACAATTCAAACTCATGCAATATTATAAAATAATATATTTTTCCAGGGATACAAAATCTTTTTCCAATCAACAAAATGAGGCATGTTTCTGCCGTCCACATTAATTATAAATCCAAAGAATATGCTTCATATATATATGAACTTGTATGTGTACACATAACATGTACATGTGTGTAATTTATGAGTGTGTATATGCATATACATGTTTGAGTACATGCATCCATGTGCACATGTAGAGAGGCCAGGTGGAAACACCAGAGATTCCACTCTACTCCTCTGCATTCTATTACCCTGTGATAATTCCACTAAATGTGGAGCTCTTTATTGTGACTAAGATAGCTGACCAGGAAGCCCCAGAGATCCTGCTGTCCCCAAAAAGCAAGCACTGGAGTTAAAGGGACTGGCAGTTACTGAGGAGTATACAGCAAGTACTCTGGCATGCTAAACGATTGCCCAGTTTGGTGTTTCAGGCTTTCTTTCTCCAAAGTTTTTATTTCACAATTCTTGATAAATCTATCATTCTCTTACTGTTTCTTCTCATTAGTCTTGCCAACATTTGACAGAAACAGAGATCAATTAGAATGATTTACATAAATTCACAATGAACATTAAATATAAAAATATTTCAGAGTTTACATTTGAATTTTAATATTTAATCCCTCAATAAAACATATTAACTATTCTGGTAATTTTTTGGCATCAGAATCTAATAGAAAACTTAGGACAAATACCTGATAGAATCTTAATATTGCTCATGTATTTTAATTTGGAAATCTCATCTCACAAGATTGTACATAAAGTTGATTCCATGTAAATCTCAAAGAAGAACAAATTAAGGTCCAATAAACAACTTTTATGTTGTCTATTATTTGATTGCAAGTTAATTAGGGAATTTCATTCTTGCTAACAATAGGAAGGTTTATTGTCCTGAATAAACAATCTAACAGCATGTTAGGGTCATAGAAGAAGGACTGAAGTTACTGCTGAAAACCAGGGTTGGGTTTAGATCCACTAAATCTGCACTTGTTATGAACTCTAGAGTAAGTTTAAATCAAAATCAGCACCATATTCATAGTATTAAACTCAAGTGTTTATCTTTGTCTACAGATTCTGTTGTATAAAAAAGAATGGCCATCTATATATAGAAATACAGACATCTTATCAAAGTCATTCACTATCACATGTGATGTAAAGTATAAACATAAACTTTTACTATTGATTCTGTTTTGTAATGCTGATCACAACAGTAATTCTCGCAATCCTGCCGCACAAGCTGTTTTTAGTGTTAATGCCTTCACTTAATTGTATTTCCCTAAACTGCAACATGGAAAATTATTGTCATTCCCATTTTATTCTTTGAAAGTGGAAGAGAATAGCTACATGTATGTGTTTGGGTGGTGGGGGAAATCTTGTAGCACAGATTCCAATATTCAATAGCCTCTATAGAAAGAGAATGGCCTTGAATTTATGTAGAAATTTAAACTATAATTGAGCCTGATGGAATCCTCATTGCTATACCTACATATCCCTGAACTCTACTAACTAGACAAGTAAACCAGGTAACAGTTTTCCTCTAGAATAGTGAAATGAATTTAGACTTCATTTTAATCTGCTGAGACCTATATCAGATTTCTGACGCGTAGCACTGTAAAGTATCGAGTGTATATGCTTAAATCATTCCTTACCCTCTCAAGGTAAGAAGGCCTATATTAACTCTAAGGCCATTATATTTAATACACCCATACAGTGAGTGAAAGCAGGATAGGAAGAGAGAGGGAGAGAGAGAGAGAAAGAAAGATAGAGAGAGCGACAGAGACAGAATGAGAATCTATCAGTATTATCAGCGAAAACCTTGGGGTATTGAGATGGTATTTAAATTCATGGATTTTTAAAGACTGATGGTGGTGTATGTTTGGAGAGGTAATCCATCTGAAGAACTCTTTCAACATGCCCACTCAAACTTTCTACTCATTTTACATAATTTCACATCCTCTTTTCCCTCCAGCCAATCACCAGTTTACTTTCTGTCTCCATGAATTTCATGGCCATAAGTATTTCACCATATGCTTGTTTCTCTAGACTTTTATCTCACTTTCTACACTGTCAGACCTTTTATATTTTTGTAGTTAGCAATATTCTCCTGCATATAGATAAAATTTTACTTGTCCACGCATCTGTTAGCAAATTATTTTTTCCTATTTTTTTTCTGTTGTTAATAAGGTTTGCAAACATGGCATCTAACCCAAATATTTGAGTCTTTATTTAGCCTTTGTCTGCACATTTACTCTGAAGTTAAACTATTAGATTACATGAAGGTTCTGTTCAATTCTTTTTCAGGAATCACATACAACTTTCACAGACTTTGTCTGACTTTATAACCTCACAATTACTGCACAGTTCTAAAATACCCCCTGACATACTGTATGCAGTTAATAATTTCAAAGCTTTAAAACATGTTTTGTTAAATACATGAGAACTGCAGCTTAAAACTGATAAGTAACAAGAAAGGGAGTGCCTAACACTTATGTTGTTTAGTGATCTTAATATGGCCCATGGAGTTCTTTTTGGAAGAGACTTTGTAGTAAAACATGTAAATGGGATGTATGAAGATACTTAGAATGTTATTTCCCCTCCTTCTACTCTTCCAAGTTACTCCATACTTCATCTCAAGAAATGGGTCCATTAGATTTCCTTCTCTCTTTAGAAAATAACAGGATTTTAGGAGGCAATATCATACAAAACCTAATAAAATAAAATAAATAAAATAAAAAAAAGGTATCGAAGCTGGACAAGATAACCCAACAGAAAAAAATAAATAAATAAAAGAACCCCAAGACAAAGCACAATAATCAGAGATCCACTCCTTTATACATTTACAAGTCACATAAATGTACAAATTGGAAGTTATGTTAATATATGCAGAGAGCCTAGTGCTTGCCAATGTTGACCCTCCACATTCTGCTTCAGTCTCTGTGAGTTCATATGAACTTTGCTCAGTTGCTTTGGGGGATATTCCTTATCTGGTGCCATATATCTCCTGGCTCCTCCCCTCCTGCCTCCTTTTGAATGACTTTCCTGTTCTCTGAAAGGAAAGTGTTGATGGAGACAACACTGAGTGTTCCAAGGACTATCTCTCTGTGTGTCATATCTGGCTATGTCTAGGCGTCTGTTCCCATCTGCTGCAGGAGGCAGCATCTCTGATAATGTGTAAACAAGATACCAATTTGGGGATATAGCAGAATATCACTAGAAGCCATTTTACTGCTACTTTTTTCAAGACCAGTAGTGTTTTGTTTTCCATAGGTCTCTGTGCTATCTAGAACCTATATTCAGACTATATTGCATGATAAAAATAAACTTTTGTTTATTTATTTTTTACTTAATTTTTTTTATTGAAAATTCTCCACCTCCTCCCACTTCTCTCCCCTCCCCTTCCCCCACTCCCCTTTCCCCTTCTTCTACAGTCCAAGATGCAGTCAGGGTTCCCTACTCGATGGAATGTCCAAGGTCCTCCCCGTTCCCCTCAGGTCCAGGAAGGTGAGCTTTCAAACAGACCAGGCTCCCACAAAGCCCGTCCATGCAGTAGAATCAAAACCCAGTGCCACTGTCCTTGGCTTCTCAGTCAGCCTCTACTGTGAGCCACATTCAGAGAGTCCGGTTTGATCACATGCTCCATCAGTTCCAGTCCAACTGGCCTTGGTGATCTCCCATTAGATCACTAGCCATAAATAAAGGACATTGAGCCTATAATTCGTGATCATAGACAAGTTAAATAGGAAGGTGAACCTAAAGAATAACATATAATTATCCTCCTGGATATTGGAATTGGACAAGATAGCCGGACAGAGGTTGGGAGCAGGGAGTAGGGGTGGGGTGGGGATAAGGGGAGATGGGGAGAGAGAAGGGAGAAGAAGAGGATGGGGAGAGTTTGAGGGAATGGGATGGTTGAGATGGAGGAGGGGTGGATGTGGAAGCAGGGAAGTAGTTATCTTAATTAAGGGAGCCATTTTAGGCTTGGTAAGAGACTTGACGGTAGAGGGGTTCCCAGATGTCCAAGGAGATGTCCCCAGCTTGTTCTTTGGGCAGCAGAGGAGAGGGTGCCTGAACTGGCCTTATCCTACAGCCACACTGATGAATATCTTGCATATCACCATAGAACCTTCATCTGGCGATGGATGGTGATAGAGACAGAGACCCACATTGGAGCACTGGACTGAGCTCCCAAGGTCCAAATGAGGAGCAAGAGGGAGAACATGAGCAAGGAAGTCAGGACAGCGAGGGGTAGGTCCACAAACTGAGATGGTGGGACTCATCTAAAAATAAACTTTTAATAAAAGGGAAAATAAATAGTTTTTGTAATTTTACATGTGTTCAATCTACATTTGATGATAAATAAAAAGAAAAGCTTAAGAAAAAACAAAATGTTATAGGTAGCTATTTTTTGGTAACCATTTTGTTGCTGATTTGTACTCAATAAATATTTGTTGAGAAAAAAAAAGAGAAATGCAACATCAACCCCAAACAATCAAAACAAACAAAAATACATACACATGAATTGGGCAGAGTTAATCCCATAGAATTTTCTAAATATTGAATAAAACCTTCAGTAATTTGTGTTGCTCAACTACAAAATAATATTCAAATATTTACTAAGAGCAATTGAATGTTGTTTTAATCTGCTGGGAGCCAGGCAATCCAAAGTTTTCTCAAAGGTCCTGATGAAGGAACAAAGGAAAAGCTAGTTTTATGTCCTTGATTAGAGGCAGTTTTGGCAAGGTGTTTTACAGGGGCTGGAGCCAGGCTTTCAAGGGGTTAATGTTTTGGTTCCTGGGAACCTAGATTTTTCTCCTGAAGAAACTGGAATTATGGATTACAAAGATGTTTGGGTTTTGGTGGGTGGTACCCTTGAGACTGCCTGTGTTAGTTCTGAGTAGCATTGCTCTATTAGCTTTCTGACAACTTTGCTTTGCCTTATGATTTCTTCCTTCATATTCTGTCACATTTTCCTGAAAACTGTATAACAGTCTTTGCTTCTTAAGAAATGTCCTTGGCAAAAGCTTATCCAAGACTTCTTGTTCCCAGCTTTCCTGTCTTCTTTGTTTCTTCATTCCCAGGCCTACCCTTTCAGAGATCTGTCATTGAAAACTGACCTGTTGATTTGGGCTAATAATCATATTGATATTAGGTAATGGAAACATAGAAGACTAAAATGTATCTGTTTTAAAGGGAAACAAATAAATGTAAAGAAAAATTGTAAAAGGATAAGAATTGAGTCAAAAGTATTTAAGAAAATTTCAAATATATTTAACATAAAAGAAGGAATTTGATATGTGGTAGTGTGGCAGAAAAGATTGGTTTTCAATTTTTTCATATATATTACTCATAATGTAAAAATAGATGCATATATACATATACATACATACATATGAAATAATTAGTGATAAAAGAAACCATGAATTTAAAAAAAAAGTGTGAATGGATATATGGCAGGGTTTGGGGGAGGAAATGTTGTAATTAAAATTGTATTATCAAAAATAATAAGAATATATTTTCCTAAACATAGCCAAACTCTAATATATATGTAATATAGCACAGGAGCCTTCTGAGAATTAGGCACCAGAATAGAATTATATATGAGATATCTTTTGAGTAAACACTAATGTAAAGAAATCAGTAGAAGTAGATAAGTTACATTCTCAGTGAACTTCCATACGGATTTGAGACCTGAGTACAACAAATGGGGAGGATCTTGTAAAGACAGCCCATTTGCAAGTAACCATGAGTAAGGCTCAACATGGAGTTAAAGGCCACTCATCCACAGACTCCCAGTGGGTACAGAAGTGCTAGACTCTCTGAGCCTCATTTCACATGTATGACATTACTGGGACGTAATCCCAAATACATACAAACAGAATTCCACAGACACTGTAGAAGGAGAGGTGAACCACGTCTTTTCCTTTGGTCAGGTGCTATCAACACAAGTTGCAAGTTTCACACATTTCCACTGCCACAATGGGAAGAGAGGCAATGGAAAAACCGAGTTATTTCCCAGAAAAACAACTCAGTTCTCATTGTGATCAATGAGAATTAAGGAAGAGTTTTGTCCAGTTTTACACTGGAAACTCCACATGTTTGGATTTATAGAGATGTTCTTCATTTCACAGAAGAAAAAAATGTGAGACTTATAATAATGATATTTTTATGCACAAAAATTCTTAAAAAATAAACTGATGGACACAATTTCATATTAGTGTTAAACAATATATATTATTGTATTATTTTCTGTAAGCATTCTGTTAAATTATACAAGATACTGAATTGAAATAAAATATAATTGCATAATCTATTGTTTTAATATTCTAGAAATCATGAGCCATAGTCATTATCAGTTTTATAATTTTAAATTATATTTTCATTTTTCTTATAATTATAACACAATAAATTGCCTCATATAATCTAGTCACTAGAATATCATGAGTAATTTAAAATCTCCATTTAAAATCCTTATAATTAATTAGAACATGTAAAATTGGAGATGAATAAATTATAGAATTGAGTTAGTGAAAGAAATCATATCAGGCAGAGATGTAACAATCCTTCACAGAGAACATTATGTTACAAAGAGGTTGAAGTAGCATAAATTATAGGTCAAAAATGACAAATTAAGGGAAAATTTCACATAAACAACTGGGAAAGAATAGAAGCTTCAGAAATTAATGCTGAGGTCATAAGGATGTCTGAAAACTCAGTAAAAGAAGAGATTCACAATCAACAAAAACAAATATAGGAAACTATTTAGAAATTCAATATATGTCAGAAAAACTTATAGACATATTGAGCATGCAGTGTAGAGAGATAATGAGAAAGCAGAAACACTTTAAGAGGGAGGGAAGCACGGTGACTTTGCTTCCTGGCTTGGTTGACTCTTAAGTAAATAATACCATTTATCAACTAGAAATTATAAAGGAGGAATGTTCTCAAGGCTCTTATTAAAATTGAATTTTATAAGAACTAATTTTAATTCACTTTTTGTCATTTCAAGTCTTATTTACATTGGCAGATTAAATATCACCCACCTGTGTGGGTATAGTGCTGCTGGTTTATAACTATTCAAGGCTGCCAGATTTCAAGTAGAGTAATTGGGTTCTACTCTAAGTCAATGCAACATGTTTCAGAATTCTTTAGTTCTTGTTGGGTTGTTTGTAAATTGTCTAATTACTTTTTGAGTCCTGGTTTCATATAGTAGGAAAGGACACAACTCTTGTTTGGGATACATAAAAATGATACTTGGAAACAAAAAGCATTAGTTTGTTATTATATTTAATGAGTATTAGGGTATCTAATAACTATTAACACCTTAAAATCATTTAAAGAAATATCGAGATTTTAATATAAAAAGAGAATTGTCTTAGTAACTTTTCTATTCCTCATAGCAGAAGAACAAGATAAGTAACTTTTTTAATCTTACTTTTGCCTCACAGTTTTGGTGCAAAGTCAAAGGGATGCCTCTGATTATGGCTTTGTTAATGTCACAGTCACAAGGCAAGCAAGATTTTATATCATGAGAGGCAAGGAGCTAGCATGTATACCCCCTGTGGTCACCATTCCTTTCCTACAAATCACATCTAAAGCCACAAATATCCAATTATGGATTTTTCAATCTGATAGTTTGATTCTAACCCACACCAAAGACTCCTGTTTTAGGCACATAGACAGTGCGACTACATTTTCACCATTGTAATTTTTTTGTTTGTTTCTTTATTTTTCTTTATTTTTTTGTCTGATTCTTTGAAACCTGATATTAGAATGTCTATCAGCCTGCTACAATTATCACATCCTGCTTCTACCCTCTTAATACCACATTGAAGATGAAGCCTCAATATGAGTTTCATAGGAAAGAAATCACAGTAGGACCCTACTATGAGTACTAATTTCTTAACATTGTTATCTATTGATAATATGTTTCTAAACAACAAGCAAGAAAGGAAGGAAGGAAGAAAGGAGGGTGGAAAGGAAGAAAGAAAGAAAAAGAATCATTGTTCTTCTGTTTCAGAGTGTTAGAGATCATTAATAAAAATTAGCATGATTAGTACTGGACAAGTCCATTGTTAATGAATTAACCCACATATCTATCATGCATGTCTATACTTGTGTTTCCTGATCCATTGCTACAAGGATGTAAACGGATCAAAACTGTTGTTTTGAAGTAATAATTTGGGTTTTCTCTATGTTTTAATTTTCAAATAAAAATAACTAGTTTTTTAAAATGTTTAAACAGATAAAAAGCATTTTACCATCAAGTAGTAGCTATAGTAATAAAGTCTATGGATCTTAGTGAAGGAAAGTTGACATATTTAATGAGCCATCTCCTAGGGTCATTTATGCTGAAGTTCAGTCATGACCCACCAGATGGACATAACTTTGAGGCTTATGTTTTATTTTCTTCTTGAAAACTTATGTTATTTCCTTCCTTGGTCCATTTGTTTTAATATAGAATTGATCCTATGTTTTCCATAAATATGTATGTTCAAAAAGCACAGTACTTCTCATCAAAAATCTTATAATATAATAAACATGACAAGAGAGAGAATAATTACCCAGTAGTGAAGTGTCCATGACTACAGTGAAAGAAAAGAAAACAAGACAAAAAAAAGCCGGGAAATAACTTTGTCTGCACAGGAACTACAATTTAATGAAAATACGAAATTGATATTAAAGCTGAATTAACACAGATTAAAAGGTATTTGCTTATTAGAAAACTGATGAAACAAATCTGGTAAAGATTGTGGGTTATGAAGCACTTGGAAGTGTTAGATGATAGAGGAAATGTCTTAAAATTTCTCCAATGAATAGGAGCAAGTCTCAATAAGATTGATTTTCACTATATGAAATATTTGTAGCAGTTCCAAGACAGAGTAGAGACAATAACTTCTATGGGCATGGGCAGCAAGGGGCTCATGAAGCTCTTTGAAAGGCCATTAACTGTTGTTGGATTCTGGGGTAGAAGAAGTTGTTGATATTTGGGGATTATTGCCAGTAGGAAGTTTCTCATGCTTCCCTGGATTGTTTCACACCAATACACATGGTATCAGAACTAATCAGACTCACTGATTTACCAAAAAGGAAAAAAAAAAAAAGAAAGAAGAGGACATGAAAATGAAAAGGAACATGTTTGATGTCTTTAACATACCAGAGAAACAGAGGAAATACAATCCTGCTACATTGTACATAAGTTTGAAAAGGTCACAGAAAATAATACATTTTTTAAAAAGATATATATGTATATATAGACTTACTTGAGAAGTGTCCTGGATATAAGATAATGAAAACCAGGAAAAATAACCTTTACAATGGAAAGGAAAAATGACAATGACTGTATTCAAAGATGAGTACAAAACATATACATATCGGAATGGAATTGAATATAAATGAAAATAGAATTGAAATAGCCTAAATGCTAAAGAAGTTTTATTGGCTTAGTAGTGTGGGAAGTCCTTCGGTTTATCTGTTGTTTTTCTTTTTTTATTTTAATTCCTACCCCCCACGCCTCTCCCCTTCTTCCTACTCCATTCCCCCTCCCTTCTGAGTCTGAAGATCAGTTCAAATTCCCTGCTCTGTGGGACGTCCAAGGTCCTCCCCCTCCATCCAGGTTTGGGAAGGTGAGTATCCAAACAGGCTAGGCTCCCACAAAGCTAGTTCATGCAGTAGGATCGAAACCTAGTGCTATTGTCCTTGGCTTCTCATCAGCCTTCATTGTCTGCCATGTTCAGAGAGTCCGCTTTTATTCCATGCTTATTCAGTCCCAGTCCAGCTGGTCCTGGTGAGCTCCCAATAGATCAGCCCCACTATCACAGTGGGTGGGTGCACTCCTCGCGGTCCTGACTTCCTTGCTCATGTTCTCCCTCCTTCTGCTCCTCATTTGGACCATGGGAGCTCAGTCCGGTGCTCCAATGTGGGTCTCTGTCTCTATCTCCATCCATCGCCAGATGAAGGTTCTATGGTGATATACAAGATATTCATTAGTATGCTTAATGGATCAGGCCATTTCAGGCTGTCTCTCCTCAGCTGCCCAAGGACCTAGTCGGTTATATCTCTCTGGACCCCTAAGAACCCCTCTAGAGTCAAGTCTCTTGCCAACCCTAAGATGGCTCCCTTAATTAGGATATATACTTCCCTGCTCCCATATCCACCCTTCCTTTATCCCAACCGTCCCATTCCCCCCATCCTCCCCTTCTCACTTTTCTCACCCCATTTCCCCTTACCCACATCCCATCTCACCCCCAAGTTCGCAGTTTTTGCCCGGCAATCTTGTCTGTTGCTTTTCTTGGTTAATGAATGGAGCTGCTTTGGCCTACAGCAGAGCGGAATAAAGTGGGAATTCCAAACGGATAGAGGAAAAGAGAAAGTGGAGTCAGAGAGATGACATGTTGCTGAAGAAGGAGACAGATGCTTGAAAACCTTACCGGCAAACCATGAGCTCTGTAGTAAAATAGAAAATAATAAAAATGGGTTAATTTAAGATGTAAAAGTTTGTTAATAAGTAGGCCGAGCAGTGTTTTTTAATGAATAGAGTTTCTATGTGATTATTTCAGGTCTGGGCTGCTAGGAAACACACAAGCAGTCACTGTCAACAGCTTAGATTGTAAGGATTTAATCCAAACTAGGCATTTTGAATGAGTGATTGTTTTAAAATGTTTTTACAGGACATAATTTCTTTCTCTTTGTCTTTTTGTTAGTCAGTTTGATCCATGTGGTGGTTTCCATATGACTGATCATTGCACCTTAAATATAATATATACAGCAACAATGACCACCACAATTTCATGATCCTAAAGAATTTTAAATTCTAGATGAAGCACAGCATTCAAAAGACATCTGTATTTTATGACTAATTAAAAGATGCTATCAGTAAGCAACTGGAAATATGGATGATAGATTTAAAAGCAGTGGGCTCAGGCTCAGGTCTTACTCTGTAAGGTTATGACTTAAGCGTGAGTTGTAGCAGAAATGTGAAGAAAAAAACAAACTGAAATAATTTTAGTAAATCATCTGAGTAAACCTGGTAGGGTTAAATTTGTGAGATGGGAAAATCAAGGATGTAATTTTTTCAACATATCATGTGCATTAGATCTTCAATTGGCACATATATACTATATGTCACTACTGAGAACTTCTCATCTGTTTAATATGTGTGCTGACAGATACAATAAACATGACTATAAAGTAATTTCCCACATTCCCAGAAAGAAATTAAATATGTAATCTCAGGCTTCAGATTAAATATTTAAAAGTCTAATCACAATATTTAATTTACTTACACATACATATTTAAAAACTACACATCATATAAAATAATAAAGAAACCATTTTATTGAAACTTTAATATTTATCATCACATTCCAACTTTGACAGTGGGACTTTTTTGACAGATATGCACAGGTTTCTTTAGATGCTGCCTTCATGATCATCCAAACTGTGATGGAAGTATTCAACATGGCATACCTTTGTAATACCACCATGAGAAAAATTATTCCTCTCAGAACATCTTTGTGATGAACATCAGCATCTTCTCAGCTCCTATAACACATTAGTTAACAAGGTTGTTTAAAATAGTATGTTACCTTGGAATATGTGAATACTCTCCGGAATGATTACTGTTCCTTTATTCGGCATACACATACACAAACACATATTTTGAATGGGTAACGTGTATGTACCACTCACTAGCATCAATTGTCTTTTCAATTAATGCCAGTTCTCTAAACTTCACCTTGATAATCCAAATATTGTAATAGTAAAATTAAAAAAAAAAACTGGGCTATTCATTTTGTGAGGAGATTGGTGTGCTAAAAATTCCTATACAGTAGTCTGTTATTGGGGATTACTTTATAGGAGATAAAAATTCTCTTTATTGATGTGACAAGATATTCAAAAGCTTTCCATGCTTGTCAGTCTGAGTTTGATCCTCAGAACCTATGTAAACGTGAATGGGGAGAAATGACTCCATGACGTTGTCATCTAAGCTCCAGAAGTACAGTGAGGCAAACATGCCCACAACTCACACACACACATTAGATGTTCATATGCAGAATATTTTCTTAAATAATGAGGTAGTTCAAAACAGTTGTGCAGGCTGTTTTTAAAAGGTTGAACTTTCAAAGGAAATTATGAGAAAGGTAGAAAAATATATAAAGCTGTGCACAGAAAATAGAATCAAAGTGTGTTGTGAACAGGATATCACTGTGAGAGGAGACTCGTGAATTGAAGGAAGAATGTGGTTATTGAGCAAAAACATGAGATCCTAAAACTAGACACATTTTTCATGAGATATCTAAATAGAATTCCTGGTGTGTTCAATTCAGGTGCATATTAAGAGTGTGCTCATTGTATGTGACACCCTAGAGTGACAGTTGGGACAAAGTACCAAGAGATCAACATATCATGACACATTGAGCCTCCACAGAGAAAATGTGGTTTTCTAAAATGCTCTAATTGCATGATCCCAATTCCTTTTCAAATTACTAGGTATTTGCTTGTTTTATAATTAATAGACATTTGTACTAAAAAATTTAAACTTTCAATAAATGTATATAATCATAACCATACTACCATTGGTTATATACCCATGGGTTTTTTTTTTTGGTTCCAACTAATTAGACTGTATATGACAATACTGTCAGTATTTAAATATCCATGAAGCTTATAATATGATTTTGATCTTGCAAAATTTAACTCAGAAAATACAGCATCAAGATTGTCAAATATTTATTTTATTTAACATTTACAGGGCATAAGTTTCATTTCTGTCTGCTTTCCTATTAATAAATACACTGTGTCTATTGAACTAAATTCAATCCAGTGTGGAATTCTATTTTGTGTGTATGTGTAAGTATAGGTAGGTCTGTGAGGCTCAATTACAACCAGTCTATCTTCAGGTTCAATGAGAGACGTTGGCTGAAAGAAATATGGTAAGAAATAATGGAGCAAACTCCAGATCTCTGATGACAGCACATGTACACAGCACACACACACACACACACACACACACACTATATATATATATGTATATACACACACACACACACACACACACACACACATATATATATATATATCATACATTGTCATATACACTGTAGTACAATTCCCTTACACTTTGGATCATCTGAATTCCACTCATTTTTCTGAGAAGATTAAACTTTCAAAGTCACTGGACAGTGGTTCTGCACTCCTTTAATCCCAGCACTCCAGAGGCAGAGGCAGGCAGATCTCTGTGTTTTCAAGGCCAGCCTGGTCTATAAGAGCTAGTTCCAGGACAGGCCCCAAAGCTGCAAAGAAACCTTGTGTCAGGAAAAAAAAATATCAAAGTCTGCACACTGTTCTGTTGCTAACTCTACATGCATACCTCCCTCTGAGCTCACAAACTTTGTTTTATCTTAATATTATATTCACTAGCTCCACAATCTATTCAATATAATATAAATATTTTCTCCCCTCCACTTCATTATAATTTTCTTTCTTTATTCTTGCAATGGGCATAGAAACATTTTATTTTTAAAACCACAATAAAATATTTTATGGAAAAGCGTAACACTGTAGCCACCAACATTTTTTATTTCTATTAGGATTTAAATTTTTTTTGTAAAAAAAATAACTTATCTTCTATCAAAACAACATTGAGATATCATCTTACACCTGTCAGAATGGCTAAAATCAAAAACACCATTGATAGCCTATGCTGTAGAGGCTGTGGAGAAACGGGTACCCTCATCCATTGCTGGTGGGAATGCAAACTTGTGCAACCACTTTGGAAAGCAGTGTGGCGGTTTCTCAGGAAATTCGGGATCAACCTACCCATGGACCTAGCAATGCCACTCTTGGGAATATACCCACGAGATGCCCGATCATATGACAAGGACATTTGTTCAACTATGTTCATAGCAGCATTATTTGTAATAGCCAGAACCTGGAAACAACCTAGATGCCCTTCAATGGAAGAATGGATGAAGAAAGTGTGGAATATTTACACATTAGAATACTACTCAGCGGTAAAAAAAAAATGACTTCATGAATTTTGCATGCAAATGGATGGAAATAGAAAACACTATCCTGAGTGAGGTAACCCAGACCCAAAAGGATCAACATGGGATGTACTCACTCCTAATTGGTTTCTAGAGATAAATAAAGGTCAGTGAGTCTATAATTTGATATCCTAAAGAAACTAAATAAGAAGGTGAACCCAATGAAAAACATATAGCTATCCTCCTGGTTATGGGAAGTAGACAAGATTGCCGGGCAAAAATTGGGATCTTGGGGGTGTGGTGGGAGGGGGTAAGGGGAGAAGGGGAGAGAAATGTGGGAAGGGGAGGTTGGAGGGAACTTAGGGAAACGGGATGATTGGGATAAAGGAAGATTGATTAGTGGAGCAGGGAAGCACACATCTTAATTAAGGGAGCCATCTTAGGGTTGGCAAGAGACTTGGACCTAGAGGGGCTTCCAGGGGCCCAAGGCGATGTCCCCAGTTAGTTCCTGGGGCAGCTGAGGATAGGGAACCTGAAATGACCCTATCCTATAGCCATATTGATGAATATCTTGCATATCACCATAGAAACTTCATCTGGCGATGGATGGAGATAGAGACAGAGACCCACACTGGAGCACCGGACTGAACTCCCAATGTTCCAATGAGGAGCAGAAGGAGGGAGAATATGAGCAAAGAAGCCAGAACCACAAGGGGTGCACCCACCCACAGAGACAGTAGGGCTGATCCATTGGGAGCTCACCAAGGCCAGCTGGACTGTGACTGAAAAAGCATGGGATAAAACCGGACTCTCTGAATTTGGCAGACAATGAGGGCTGCTGAGAAGCCAAGGACCATGGCACTGGGTTTTGATCCTACTTCATGTTCTGGATTTGTGGGAGCCTACCCAGTTTGGATGTTCACCTTTCTAGACCAGGATTGAGGGAGGAGGACTTTGGACTTTCCACAGGGCAGGGAACCCTGACTGCTCTTCAGGCTGGAGAGGGAGGGGGAGGGTGGGGGGAGGGGAGGAGGAGGGGGAGGAGGGGGAGGGAAATGGGAGGCGGGGAGGAGGCAGAAATTTCTTTTTTTTTCCAATAAAAAATAAAAAAAAACTTATCTTCTATTATCACTTTCTTTATTCAATTTCTGGCTGCCTTTAAACCTTTTGTATTATTTTGATTGCTCTATTATTATGCTCAAAGGACTTTCAATAGATCATAGATGTTTCATTAATGATTTATGTTTGTTTGGTTGTTGTTTTATTCATTTGTCTCTTCCTAAGAAATATTATATTTAGCTAAGTCCTTTTATACTTCATGCCCACTTTTTTTCTCATACCACGGTCACTTTTGCAATCATAGTATTCAGAGTGCCTCTCCTCTTCTCAATGTTTTGCAAAGATCATGACTTTTAACTGTAATTTGTACATTCTCTTCTTCAGTGGTCTCGTCAATATTCTATATATTCAATTAAATATTGAATTGCTTCTCTACTTAACTAAAGCATGAAGAAAATCATCTTTCCTTAATGGAAAACTAGGATGTCTAAATGTACACTCATGAAATTTATATTTGGAAGGTTAATAGATATTTCAATTGAAATATATCTTAACCAAACTCAGAAAACATCACTCATGGTTTATTTTCTTTTCAATCTCCACACAGGCACTGCTTGATAGACTGCCTTCACTGAGAAGTCTGTGAGAGCATGCAGTAGACACTACCAGGTTTGATTCTCCTTCACTTTTTTTTTAATTTATTTTTTTTATTGGAAAAAAAAAGAAATTTCTGCCTCCTCCCCGCCTCCCATTTCCCTCCCCCTCCTCCCCCTCCTCCCCCCCTCCCCCACTCCTCCCCCTCCCTCTGCAGCCTGAAGAGCAGTCAGGGTTCCCTGCCCCGTGGAAAGTCCAAAGTCCTCCCCCCTCAATCCTGGTCTAGGAAGGTGAGCATCCAAACTGGGTAGGCTCCCACAAATCCAGAACATGAAGTAGGATCAAAACCCGATGCCATTGTCCTTGGCAGATACTAACTGGACAATGAC
Source organism: Microtus obscurus (assembly GCA_963919715.1). Lineage (NCBI taxonomy): Eukaryota > Metazoa > Chordata > Mammalia > Rodentia > Cricetidae > Microtus > Microtus obscurus. The sequence continues at coordinate 1,321,823 of CAWTZC010000308.1, forward strand.
ATGAGCCAGAGACAGTACAATTTGCTGCTCTTGTTGTTTCTTTCAATAATCACACAACATCCCTGTTCATTCAGTTCAACTAATAATGAAAAGAAAATAACATACTCCTAACTTTAGGTTCCATTTTACTTTAGTTTTTGATGTTTTTGCTTTGCTACTCTTCCCAATTCCTCCCTCCTTCCTCTTGCATTAGGATCCACTTCCCTTCTGTCACTCTTTAGAAAATAACAGGCCTCTAAGAGTTAATAACCAAACATGACACAATAAAATACAATAAAGTAAAGGCCTCACATTTCGGCTGGACAAGGTTCCCTGAGCTTTTAAGGGAGGAATTTGATGGAGATATCCTATTGAGAGCTGAGAGTTCCAAAGAGTCCCTCTGTGTGTAATGTCTGATTGTGGAACTCTGTATTGTTTCCGTCTGCTGCAGAAGGAAGCTTCTCTAACAATGACTGAATAAAGCACTGGTCTACACCTACAGAAGAATAGCATTAGGAATCATTTTACTGATACATTTTTAGACCAGTAGTGTTTGTCTTTAACCTAAATCTGTGGGCTATCTAGACTCTGACTCTTGGTCACACAAGCAGTGTCGAGTATGAGTTCCACACTCAATTTAAGACGTTGGCCTTAATAGCGGACAATGAGGACTACTGAGAACTCAAGAACAATGGCAATGGGTTTTTGATCCTACTGCACGAACTGGCTTTGTGGGAGCCTAGGCAGTTTGGATGCTCACCTTACTAGACCTGGATGGAGGTGGGTGGTCCTTGGACTTCCCACAGGGCAGGGAACCCTGATTGCTCTTCAGGCTGACAAGGAAGGGGGACTTGATCGGGGGAGGGAGACGGAAATGGGAGGCGGTGGCGGAGAGGAGGCAGAAATCTTTAATACATACATTAAAAAAAAGAACCATTAAAAAAGAACAATAGAGACAAAAATAAAAAAGAAGTGGGCCTTAAGTAAAATCAGTCAATCATATACTACTCTCACAAGTTCTGTGTTTTGTTGCTCTAGCATATAACTTACAGGTAGGAAAGATTGTAGGTCAAATTAATTGTGGACGGGTTGGTGTTTATGTTTCTCTTTTGGAAGCCTTCAGAGTATCTTCCTTCACCAAAGACATTAGAAGTCGGGGAGAAAGCTCTATGTAGGCACCGTCTGACTTCCCCATGTTCAGTGAGTTGTTTGGGTGTTGTCCCTGGCAATGGGACCTTGCTGTCAGTTTATGGAGAGCAATTCATGGTCTTTGCAACAGGCTGGGATGTTTGAAAATTTCCATAATACATAGTTGGCCTACAACCCAATTAAATGCAACCCATGCCCACTACTGGAAGTCTATTTAGGCAAAAGAGATGAGCAGTTGGGACTCTCGATCGCCCATCCTTAGAAGACCTCATTAAGATCACCTTCCCACTGCACTAGCTTTCCATATCAACCCTTCTAATCCCTTTCAATTCCTGTTGTCTCTTTCCACATTATTTCCCTCTACTATCTCCCCTCCCACTCCACAACGCATTCTCCATTCCTTCCCCCTCCCCAAAGCCCATCCATAATCTCTTATGTTCCCCACCAAGGAAGGTCCATGTGTCTCCCTAGTTCCTTCCTCTACCCTTAACCTACCTGGGTATTTGGACTACAGGTTGGCTCTCATTTATTTAATGACTAATATATACATGTAGGTGAATACATACCATATTTATATTTCTGGTTCTGGGTTGCGTTACTCAGGAGAATTTCTTCTAGTTTCTTCAATTTGCCTATAAATTATGAGTAACAATTCATTGAGTTAATTACCATAAATAATTTGTCCTCTTTTCTGTTGAGAAATATCAGGTTGCTCTCAGTTGCTGGCTCTTATGAATGAAGTAACAGTAAGCATGATTGAGCAAGTGTCCTTCTGGTAGAAGTATCTTTTGGGTATTTGAGGTCTTTGATCCATTTGGATTTGATTTTTGTTCAGGGCAATAGATACGAATCTACTTGCATTCCTATACAGGCCAATATCCAGTGAGAAAACTTAAAAATTGTGAGAAAGGGCCTGGCGTTGGTGGCGCACACCTTTAATCCCAGCACTCGGGAGGCAGAGACAGGCAGATCTCTGGGAGTTTGAGGCCAGCCTGGTCTACAAGAGCTAGTTCTAGGACAGGAACCAAAAGCTACGGAGAAACCCTGTCTCAAAAATCAAAAAAAAAAAATTGTGAGAAAGATGCTAAAGTGTAGCTCTCCCCGATAGATTGCTCTCTGCTAGGGTGAGGGTGGGGAAGGACACCATTTTCTTTATGAGGATGGACACTAGGAGTTTGACTATGCTCCAGTGAGTATATGGACCACAGAAATTGGATGCATTTTTCTTCATTTTTTTTCATAGTGAGTTGGCAAGGGTAGGTTGGCAAAGGCAGGAGAAATGGGAAATGAGTGTTATTGGAGTGCAAGATGTGAAATTCTCAAATAATCAGCAACAACATTATACTGGGGAAAAAAGAAAGTCAGACTGCTTTGTGTAATAAAACACCTTAAAGCAAATATCTTAACTAAGAAATTCTATATTCTAGAAAACCAGATTCTATACATTCATTAATATTTATCATTTGTTACCTGAACACTGATAGGATTTGTTTCAGGAATACCAACAATAATGCAAGCACGCAGAAGAAACAGAGTGCCAGTATGGGTAATTATATAGGAAATTATAAAAAAGCTGTATTCGCATACTTTTTCTTCTTTTCTTAACATGTTAAAATGCAAGTTTATAAAATAATATGTGTAATTATATTTTTGTCCTATTTAATTGAGAAATATAATGTATTTGACGATAACAACACTAAGAAGCTAAGTGTAAGCAATGCTGTTTTGAAATAAGGAATTGAGACCAGATAGTAAACATAAGTATAGAGAAGAAAGTTAATAGAACCAAGGTAAATATAATGAAATGGATTACTTCATATCTGCGAAGGCCTTTCTTTTCTCAATGTCCTTAAAAACCACAAAAATGTATTAAATAATAATTATAGTAAAATACTGTTAGGAATTTAATATCTAAGGAGTTATCAATTGACTTTAATACATAGTGACATGAACACAATTGCATAAAAACAGAAAGGAAGGAAGTGTCCTGTAGGAAAACATAGTTTCTGAAACTCATTAGATATGTTATAACCAATCTGAGATAGGTTATTGTACTTTAAGGTTTATAATATAATTCTCAAACAATGTAAGTAAAATAAAAGAATGTTCTTTGAAATCAATAAATAAATTTCATAAATTAGATAATATTATTTATTAAAAAGAATGTAAAAATAGTTAAAAATATAACTCTCATATGCACACATAAACAAACTTATATCCATTCATACACATGTATCTCAAAGAGGCCCCTAAATTTTGAATTGATAAAGTATCTACATGAATTTTGCTTATGCCAGAATTCCCTAAAGTAAATGCAAATAAGGGTACATAGCTTAGCCTGTACATTGCTGCTTACAGGAAAAGGGGACCCCCATTAGCATGGATCTCAGTTTAAAAAAAAGTGTTTAGAGAAGAGGAACAGGGAGGAGAACTTTAGGGAATGGGATAGTCGAGATGGAGAAAGGACAGAGAAGAAATGTTTTAATTGAGGGATCCATTATGGGACTAGCAAGAAACATGGCACTAGCGAAATTCCCAGGAATCAACAAGGAGGACCCCAGCTAAGATACTAAGCAATAAAGGAGAGAGGGGCCGAACTGGCCTTGCCCTATATTCAGACTGAGGAAGACCGTAAATGTCACCATAGAACCATTAACAACTGACGGAAACAGAGGCAGAGACCCGCACCAGTGCACTGGGCTGATCTCTCGAAGTTCAGTTGAAGCGTGGGAGGAGTGAGAATATGAACAAAGAGGTCAAGACCATGAGAGCTAAGGGGAGCTCACAAACTCCACAAAGACAGGGAAGGAACCAGCATAGGTCTAAACTAGTCACTCAGAATGTAGGTGACAGTAGTATGACTGGGGCAGACTGTGGGGTCACTGACAGTGGCACCAGGATTTATCCCCACTGCTTGTAGTCCCTATTTGGAACCTATTCTCTTTAGATGTAAACCTTGCACAGCTTAGATATAGTAGGGAGGACCTTGGACCTTCTCCAAAGCAATGTACCTTACCCTCTCTGAGGAGTAAATGGGGGTGGGAAGAGGGAGTAGGTGGACAAAATGGAAGTGGGGAGGGAGTGGGAACCTGGGATTGGAATGTAAAATGAAAAAGATAGTTTGTTTTCTTTTAAAAAAAATAAAATAAAAAAGCATTTCCTATAAAATCCAGAATGCAACCATGTTATCTCCTAATTTTAAATCAATATAGTGTTTTTAAAAATATAAATCAATGAAATAAATAAAATTAATGCAAAAGAGAGAAAAACATAAATAGAAGAGTGGTTAGCATATCTCTGATAACTAAGGATGTTGAACATTTCCTTAAGTGTCTTTCAGCCATTTTAGATCCCTCTGTTGAGAGTTCTCTGTTTAAGTCTACTCCATATTTTAATTGGACTATGTGTTATTTTGGTGATCAATTTCTTGAGTTCTTTGTACATTTTGGAGATCAGAACCTCTCTCTGATATAGAGTTAGTTAAGATCTTTTCCCATTCTGTAGGCTGTCGTTTTGTCTTGTTGACCGTGTCCTTTGCTTTACAGAAGCTTTTCAGTTTCAGGAGGTTCCATTTATTAATTGTTTCTCTCAGTGTCTGTGCTGCTGGGGTTAAAAAATAATGACATCTTGAATTTTGCAGAAAAATGGATGGAGCTAGAAAACATTATTTTGAGTGAGGTAATCCAGACACATAAAGACATTTATCACATGTACTCACCCATAGGTGGTTTTTAAACATAAAGCAAAGAAAACCAGCCTAAGAATGAACCACAATCCTAGAGAACTTAGAAAACAATGAGGACACTAAGAGACACTTACATAGATCTAATTTACGTCAGAAGTAGAAAAAGACAAGATCTCCTGAGTAAATTGGGAGCATTGGGAACTTGGGGGAAATTTAAAGGGGGAGGTGAGAGACAGGGAGGGGAACAGAGAAAAATGTAGAGCCCAATAAAAATTAATAAAAAAAAATTAAAAAAAAAATAAATAGAAAAGTGTTTCCGTCTCTGAAGAAATTCAACAGATTCTAGACCTACATAACATTCTCAACCAAGAGGGAAGATGTTCCAGTTCACACTTCCTGAGAAAGCAAATGTTTTCAGGGAAATGATAAAATATCATTTCTACAATGTAAACTTTATTTATTATAATATGATTTATCTAAAACAATATTATATAACTTTCCTTAACCCTTTCCTCTCTGCAGTCCCTCACAGATACACTCACTCTAACCATGCTCTTTTTTCCTGCTCTAAATTGACACCCATTTGTTTGATTGGAGTTGTGATATATTATATGTGTGAGTATAACATATACATATATAATATATAATTAATATGCAAAAAAATCAGTTTCAGTGAAGACTCCACAATTCTTTGGTAATGCCGGACAATAACACTGTTTAGTACCCATGTGTAAACTGTCAACTGCCTTCATCTTCTCTCAAGAGCACTGTTAGAGGAGAAAGCATGCCCTAAAGCGTGAGTCCTCCATTCAACGTCACCCATCAGTGATCTTCTAGAATATTACAGGGCAAAGTGCACACTCTATTTTTGAAATATTTTCTTTTTATTTTTTATTTTCATCTTTTTTTATTTTTTATTTATTAAAGATTTCTGTCTCTTCCCCACCGCCGCCTTCCCTCTCTTCTCCCTTCCCCCAATCAAATCCCCCTTCCTCGTCCGCCCAAAGAGCAATCAGGGTTCCCTGCCCTGTGGGTAGTCCAAGGACCACCCACCTCTATCCAGGTCTAGTAAGGTGAGCATCCAAATTGCGTAGGCTCCTACAAAGCCAATAGGTGCAGTAGGATCAAAAACCCATTGCCAATGTTCCTGAGGTCTCAGTAGTCCTCATTGTCTGCTATGTTCAGCGAGACCGGTTTTAACCCAGGCTTTTTCAGACCCAGGCCAGCTGGCCTTGGTGAGTTCCCTACAGAACATCCCCACTGCCTCAGTGTGTGGGTGCACCCCTCGTGGTTCTGAGCTCCCTGCTCGTGCTCTCTCTCCTTTCGCTCCTGACTTGGACCTTGAGATTTCAGTCCGGTGCTCCAATCTGTCTCTGTCTCCTTTCATCACCTGATGAAGGTTAATATTCAGGAGGATGTCTATATGTTTTTCTTTGGGTTCTCCTTCTTATTTGGCTTTTCTAAGAACCCGAATTATAGGCTCAATGTCCTTTATTTATGGCTAGAGACCAAATATGAGTGAGTACATCCCATGTTCCTCTTTTTGGGTCTGGCTTACCTCACTCAGGATAGTGTTTTCAATTTCCATCCATTTGCCTGCAAACTTCAAGAAGTCCTTGTTTTTTACTGCGGAGTAGTACTCTAATATGTATATATTCATTTAAAGATTTTTATTAATTTTGTACTATGTTCTCTCTTTATTTGTTTTTGCATACACGTAAACATTTGTGTTGGAAATATACTAATACATTTTTAATAAGTAAATCCACTTACTTATTAAATAACAATTGAAAGTCTTGCAGATCTTGTATAATCCATTAAATCAGAATATAAGAGAAACTAAGTTTTACTAGACATCAAGAAGCGAATTTTGCATGCAAATGGATGGAAATAGAAAACACTATCCTGAGTGAGGTAACCCAGACCCAAAAGGATGAACATGGGATGTACTCACTCATAATTGGTTTCTAGAGATAAATAAAGAAATTTCATCTGGCGATGGATGGAGATAGAGACAGAGACCCACACTGGAGCACTGGACTGAACTCCCAAAGTCCCAATGAGGAGCAGAAGGAGGGAGAATATGAGCAAAGATGTCAGGACCACAAGGGGTGCGCCCACCAGTGGAGGCAGTGAGGCTGATTCTTTGGGAGCTCACCAAGGCCAGCTGGACTCTGACTGAAAAAGCATGGGATAAAACCGGACTCTCTGAATTTGGCGGACAAGGAGGGCTGCTGAGAAGCCAAGGACCATGGCACCGGGTTTTGATCCTACTTCATGTTCTGGCTTTGTGGGAGCCTATCCAGTTTGGATGTTCACCTTCCTAGACCAGGATCGAGGGGGGAGGACTTTGGACTTTCCACAGGGCAGGGAACCCTGACTGCTCTTCAGGCTGGAGAGGGAGAGGGAGGGGTGGGGGGAGGGGAGGAGGAGAGGGAGGAGTGGGAGGGAAATGGGAGGCGGGGAGGAGGCAGAAATTTCTCTTTTTTCCCAATAAATAAAAAAAAAAGAAAAATGAAGGGCAAGCCACTGGGGGGGGGGGGAGAAGCAAGTGGTAAAACTCAGCTATTTTTTATATTCCCGTAATATATTTTTAGTGTGATTTTTTCAGTACTTATTGCAAGTAGATTTTGAATTTTAAATTTCTAGTGTAAATATTTTGGATAACAGAGTTCTCCTTTTATTTGGAAGCCATCTTGAGTTAAGAGGAGAACATGTGGGGACAGGAGAGAGCAGGGAGAAAGAACTGATTTTAAGTCATCTCCCTCCTTGTTAAAGGAAATGGCTTCCATTTCTGGCTGTGCAGAACAGAGCCTGCTAAAATCAAACTGGCAATTCACAAAGCTTTCTGTAAACAAGAGCTTAACATTTAACTGCTAACATAAGAAATTTAGAGTAAATTGAATTTTCTGAGGCCTCCCAGGTCCAGCGATGGAAATCCACAAACTGAGGAAGGTGGGTTAACTGTTGCTAAGCTACAGTGAATACCATTGTAATGTCTGGGATGTACATTAATTCTAAGTACTGTCATTATGTTCTGTGGTTACTCGAAGAGAAAAAATAGATTCAAAATGACTTTTAAAACCTTTTAAATTAACCAGCAGCTAAATCGTTTCTGCTCTATTTTACCCTTTGTTTTGAACAGTTTTCTTTCTTTTTCTTTTATTAAAACCTAACAATAAAAACGGAAGAAAATGTAGCTTTTCAGGTAGAAACATACACATCCTGCACTTCTGCTAATGAGACAATAAATTGGAAAGAAGTTCCAAAGAGAGAACAATGTGTGTCTATATCTGCAACCAGTGTAGAACATGTCTTCAGCCTTTCATTGCTGTCCAGTGACAGCACAGACATGTTGCAAACGTTCCCCGAGAAGAGAATGAGGATTAGTTTACTATTTTTTCCTAAAAATCAATATTCTAGTTTATCTACTGAGTATCTAAACAGAGAATTTATCATTTCAGAGTAGATATTTTTCACAAAATCTATTCAGTCTCTGGTCTCAAATGTTCTAGTAGTTCTCATGTCTTTAAAACAATTTTTCAAAAATATTTCATTTTCATGTTCACAAAGATGAAACTATAAACGAGTCTAACCCTTACAATTAAGCAAAGCTCATATGTAATTCACTTACTGATTTTTTTCTGGGTGTGACAACTTGTGTGTTTTTATTGTTACCCATAGCATAAGTACAACAATCTCTGCATTTGGAGGGGAGTCTTACGTTTTGGAGTCTTCTGAGCTTAGATAACTGGTCATACCTGGTGATCTACAACCTCAAGCAGCAGGGCCTTCCAATAAAGCTTTATCATGCTTCAGTAACTCCACTTGCATAATGAACATAAACTCTGAATTATGCATCTCTCTAGCAAGGAGTTTTACAAGACCTTTTATTCAAAAATTCTTATTCTAGATGCAACACATAAATAAAATATGTAGAAGCATAGTAGCAATAATAAAGTAGTATATTAATCATTTCTTAACTTCCTTATTTTTCAAAATTCCTTAAAAGTATCAGATTTGAGTGTAGAAATGTGTCTGAGTAGTTAAGAGCACTCCCTTGCAGGCCTGAAAACCTGAGTTTGACTCCCAGGGTCAAAATAAAATAACAGGTTATTTCTAAATTCTACTCTTGGAGGGTGATGGGACACAGAGGATGAAGAAATCCAGCAAGTCAGTGGCCTAAAGGGGCCAGCACCATAGCAAAAACAGAGATCCTGCAGCCACAGTGAGCAGACAAAAATCTAATCCCAACTACTGACTGTTGTCCTGTAAACTCCACTTGCATAACACACCATGCGTATGTGAGTACACATACATAAAATAATAAATAAATAAATTTAGTTTTGATCTTGGTTTGTCATTTTTATTTGTTCATTATATATCTTTAGTTTGTTTTTTGTTATTCTAATTAGAGCTGCACTTTAATAATTTTAATTAATATTTACTTTGGTGGTATATATCAATGCAATTTTATTATGCTATCAGTAATATTATACAACACAACTCAAGATAAAGAGACAATACTCTTGATTTATAAATGATTATTTGTTTTGTTGCTACTTTGGAAAGATTCATTTCCAAGAATAATTCAATAATTCTTAAGTTTCTAGAATTTATACTTGAGTATTGTCAATACTTCATTGCATTTTTTTATATTTCAAGCTAAAGGCAGAGAATTCTGCACACATATTCATATTGTTCTCACAATATTGTTTCCTTCTTGTCCTAAGAGGGACTATGACAAGTTGAACATTTTTAATCCTAAAAATCCATTATGACAAAATTATCTAAAACTCTAATCCTCAATTATTCTAGAAGATGAGAAACAGAAAATATACCCATTCTGTGTGACAGTTCACAGGCATAACACTCGCACAAAGGATCAATTCAGTGTCTCCGGGGGCAATTAAATCACCATTAACTACAGAACTTTTATCTATGATACACAGACTGTGCTTTGTGAAAATACTATTAAATACTAAACTCAGTTATCTTGGGGCTATGTATGTAGGATATATGAAAAAATGAATTTCAAGTTTAGGTTTGAATAACATGACCAAGTTATTCTTATTATATATATCCAAAGATTACAAAATGTCAAAAGGTTAGAAACACTCTGGTTCCTAGCATTTCAGTTAAGTCATGCATTTGTACGTACATTTAGTGTGCATTATTTTCTGTGTTTCTATAAGCATGTAGTGTAGAGAGAGTGATATGCATTGTCTGAGATTATATCATACTGTATTTTAATGAATATATATGAATATAAATATACATATATATGTATATATCATTGTGATTTATTAGAGTGACTTATAGGCTGTGGTCTTTTTTGTTGTAGCAATGACTGTCTAAAATGGAAAGTCCCATGAGGCTGGATGTCTCCACTGATCTTCATCATACATCATAACCCAAAAGAAATGGGTTCAATATTGATGAAAGAGTGGCCTTGCCAGTCGAAGTGAAGGCAAGCAGACAAAGAGAAAAGTGATTCTTTCTTCCATGCCCTTTATATCAACTGGGAGCAGAAACTCTTGCCCAGAATAAGTTGTATCTTTTCATTCCAAAAGATCCAACTTAAAGGTGGGTCTTCCCACTTCATATAATCTAATTACAAAAAAAATCCCTCATAGGTGTACCCAGACTCTTAAGTTGTATTTAGTTCCAGATATGGTCATGTGGACACTAAGAATAGCCATCATAAAGACCTAGCTATGATAATTAATAAAATTTTAATCAATACATGTATAATATAACCACATTTCAATGTAGTATTTCTTGTTTTAATTATGTGCATATGTGTATGAATGACTGCATAAGTGCAGGACATGTAGATTCCAGAAGGGAACATTAAATTCTGGAGCTGGAGTTAATAAGTCATTGTAAGCTTCCTTGTGTGGGTGCTGGGATATGAACTCAGTTTCTCTGTGCATACATCCATGCTCTTAATCACTGAACCATGGTTCTAGCCCACATAACAGTTTATAGAACCATTGGTAGTTAACCTTTCTAGATGCATTTCATTATGACAAATCATTTTGTAATAAATTTCTGTTTATGGACAGGCTTATGAATTTCCTTAAATAGCTATAGATGGAGTTAGTATGTTTTTAGGTTATACATTTTTATAATTAAAGATATTGTGAACTTTATGGAAGAAAATTTAACTTGGCTTAGCTTTGAGAATATTAGTATGTATTCTTTCATGTATGATGAGTATGGGTCAGTATTTTTAGAAGATATGTATATCAAGACCAGAGATTTATTAGTCACTATTGACCATTTAGTAACACAACATACCAAGACACTATTCATGGGCTTTGATGCCTATGAACATGAAGTCAAAGTGGAAAATGTCTTCATGACTTCAAACTGCTCAAACAATAATAGTCTTTTCCTAGTAACTTTTATATATAATCAAAATTCACATAAATGTCATAATTATCTCCTAAAATTATAGGTATATGCAGTTTATAAGAATCTTGGAGACTATTTTAAAAGGAACACAAAATTTAAACAGCAACTGAAATAAAAGTCCAGGTGTACAATTTGTTAATACTTTTGAATTACATCAATTTTCATTCTAAAAATATCTTTTCTACTATTACTTATTTGACTTAATGGGAATATGTTCACATGTATTCTATGATAGCAGAGGCTAGAAGAGGGCTTCAGATCCACTAGAGCTGGAGTTAGGAGTGAAAGTGAGAGACTCCACAAGTTTGTTAGAAACCAAACTGTCTTTCTCCACAAGAGCCTTACTCTTAACTACGCAGCCACTTACCCAGACCTGGATTGTATCACTTTCCCATCTTTTAGAAAGAGAGGAAATGTATGCATAGTGGAAGAGAATAATGTGTCAGTGTGAACGGCTATTTTGCATATATTACCTTCTGCTATACTCTATTATTCTTATCTACCTCCATTGTACACATTATCAAAGGGAAGTAATGTAATATTCTGACCTTGCAGTGTGTCTGACAATCAGTAGGATTTCCTTGCAGTGCTGCCCATTTCTAGTTAGAGTGATTTCCCTACTGTGAACTTCAGATTTGCATGCTATTGACTCTAACAATGCACATAATATACTTGGTTTTTGAAGATAGTTATTTTATTTGCTAAAAGATTTTTGTGTGACTTTATCAAGTGGAACACATTACAAATTGAAACTATTGTTTTTCCTGATCTATCATCTGTTTCTTTCATTTTCATAGATATCACCATAACTAAGGGCTACCAAGTTCTATCTTACTTGTGAAGCTGAATACAGCCTCAACGTTAAACTGTTCAGTGCCATTTACATAATTAGTTAGGTAGCAGTACTTGGTCTACAACCCTTTTAATTCAGAGGTGCAGATTTTATGGTTATCCTTTAAGTCAAAATGTATGATGATTTGATTATCACTGTTACAATATCCTGGACACTACTGCAGTGTCCACTGGCTCTGTGGTAACACTGGATCCAATGAGACGAGTAAAAGAAATTTCTTTCATAACTGTGGCTGGATGTGCAGTCCCAAAAATTTACTTATGCTGTAAAAAGTGTTGATAAGAATCTGACTTATTAGCATCTACCACAAAGCAAATAAGTTCCTTCAGCCTATTAGTCAGCTCTTATAGAAATATGAAAGGAAAAAATATTTTGCATACCATGCAAAATTGGCATAAAAAGTATTCTATAATACTCTATTAATATCCATGGGACATACTGAGATATATGCTATTGTTCATGTTTTGATAAAGGGTTCTAGTGTTTGCTGAATATCATAAATGCAGTTTCCCCTCAATTACTACATGGAAGAAGGTAAGGCACTTTTTCAGAACTGTCTCAGAAGCAATTGTGTATATGTACATAGTTATCATAAGAAGAGCTATTTAGATAAATTATTTATGTACTGATTCACTAAATTTCTTATTCGTGGCTATTGTTGTCTTTTATAAAAAATGATTAATTTTAGAAAGCTCAGGGTAGGACTATTAAAATCTGTCTTACTAGAAATCAGTATACTTTTGCTTCTCTTCTAGGTCTTATATTTTTGTTTGTTTCTTTGATTTGTTTTGTTTTTTTGAGACAGGGTTTCTCTGTAGCTTTGGAGCCTGTCCTGGAACTAGCTTTTGTACACCAGGCTTGTCTCAAACTCACAAAGATCTGCCTGCCTCTGCCTCCCAAGGTACCATTGCCTGCCTAGGTTTTATATTCTTTCAGTGCCCTTTGCATCACACATGGCACATAGACCACAATCCGTTTTTCCTTTTATCGATTGATATCATCTTTGTTTATTTCTTGTTTCACATTTTTTAGTAATTTTTTGCCACCTAAGATTTCCTTTTTTGGAAGAAGATATTTTGAATTTTTAAGATATTTTTGCTATATTATTATTCAAGCAAGACATTGTTAGTAAAATAACTCTGTTTTATCATTAGATCTTTTATAAAGGTTTCCATCTGTTTCTTTCTGCCTAAATTTCATGTCCGTACTTTTTAAAATACATGAATGTTATTGGAAATCTCTGTCAAAATGAAAATTATTCTTGCCCTGTCATCATTTTATGGCTGGCATTTCATCTTTCCCTAATTTATCATATATAAATATCAACATATTCTGCTTCTATGTTTTGGTAAACAATTATTTCTTCATTTTTCTATTACTTTATTTCTGTCATTTTTTTCTTTCCTGCCTTCCCTCCTTTTTTTTAAACTGTTTCTCTGTATAGTCAGGTTGATCTCAGATTCACTATGTGACCCAAAGTGTCCATGAAACTGTTGATCAACCTTCCTTAGCCTTAAAACAGGTGATAATATAGGCATGCACATTATAGCTTTCCCATCACATTGACTATGCATTTCTTTGGTGAGTGCACACATGCTGAGTAGACTCTTGCATGCTTCCCGTGTGCAAGAGCACCAAATTCACCCTGATTCTCAATAAGCAGTTAAGGTAGGTTGAAATAACATGCATTTATTCTCCATTTATATGATTGATACTCAAACCATAAATTTTCATGAAATATTCATACTTATAAATTTGAAAAGGCTTTTTATTAACATCTTCCTTTGTGAATGCTGTTAAAAAGTCTGATATTATTCAATACCTAGTCCTTTGTCAGTTATCTATAATTTTTGAGAGTCTTAAAATTGATCTTTGTTTGAAATTTTAGCTTTTCTGAAAAACTTGCTGGCTTGTTATATTCTTGTTCTTTTCCTTATTAAAAAACTATCTGATACTTCACCATTATGGTACATTTTGTGGCTTGTCAGTACCAAATTTCTTTAATTGGAGATGAATGAAATAATTATTTTTCTTAACTATATTCTCCTTTGTGACTTATACAATACACATGCTAACATTACTGCTATTTCTTCTATAATTCTTGTCTCTCTTCTTTATCTAAATTACCTGATTCATGGACTGTCTTGATATTCCAGGAGATGAAGATACCCGCTGTTAAGCTCAGTGATATAAATTGGATCCCCAGGACTGACACTAGCAAGTTTCCTTCTGACCTCTATGAATGTAGAATCACACGCAGAGAGACACAATTAATTCATCAATTAATTATTTTTAAATGTTTTCTTTATATGTATTTTCATGAGTGGATAGCTAGACCTTTTCTCTAAGTAAATTGTAGATTCTAGACTTCTTGAATACACATATTTCAAATAGAATCACATTATTCTGTTTGTGAAGCTGAAATGTATGCACAATTATGATTTTCCATAGTGTCCACCTATCAAGTGGCACATGATGTAGAGCTTTGGATTTTGCCTGTGTTTGCAGAAGAGCCAATAGATGGAGTTCATTAAAATATGTTCAATGTTGCTACATTCCTTTAGCAAAACAGTAGTATTTGATTTTATTGTAGATTCTTGGGCTCTTAGTCTCTGCTACTTGGCGACCCAAGCAGCATCATATAGGGCATAGGTTCTATCTCATTCAGTAAGCCTGCAATTCAACCAGGTAGTAGTGGTTTCCTCTCACAAATCTGGTGCCATCTTTGCACCAGCGCAGCTTGCAGGCATGTATTCACCCTCACAAATGGGAGGTTTTGTAGCAGCATTTGGTTTACCTTCTCTCCTGTCTACAGAGTGCCTATTGGTACTATGAACTAGTACTGGTTGGTAAGAGTGAAGGCTCCTGGTGGGCACCACCTTGATTTCTCCATATTCAATGAGTTTTTTAGGTGGTGTCTTCAACAATATGGCCTTACAATCAGTTTGTAGAGATCATCCAATAACCTTGGAAATAGCCTGGGTTGCTTGGGAGTTCCTATTGGGCTCCTTTGACCAACCATTTCATTAGAGTTAACCCATTCCTGGAACTAGAGGTTTTGATTCATGAGAGATGTCTTGTTGGAGTTTTGTCTCCCACATTATTTTGTTAATCCATTTAGATTTCTTTCGTATGTGCATACATTTTTAAAATCTTGCAGTGTTTTAGATTTTCCTAAAATTCCTCAAATAGCCCTTAGTTTTAGTTATTGCTCATAGAATGCCCTCCTTAACTCTCCATCCCTTTCCCTTGAACCACCTGTTTCAGTCCCTGCCTCCAAATCCCAAACCCCAAGCATCCAGAACTATCTATTTTATTCCCTCCTCCTCTTGAGATCCATTCCTCTTCCCAGTTCCTTACTTTATACTTAACCGCTGTGGTTCTATGGTTTGTAGCTTGCTTATTGAAGACCTAATATATAAATTTCACATATATGATAATATTTAACTTATTGTTCTTTCTGGATCTGAGTTACTTCACTCAGGATGGTTTTTTGCTTAACTCCATCCATTCACCTGTTAATGTTTTCACTTTGTTTTTAACAACTATGTAATATTCCATTGTGTAAACGTGCTGTTTCCTTTATCCATTCATCAACTGAAGGACATAGTATTTTTAGGCTTCAGGTGGAGCAGGAGTCCTCTTTATCAGGGACCTTGTTCTTTTCTGTTTAGACTTTGGAAAAATTTTGTTGCATACCACATTGTGGAAAGTAATTTGATTTACTTAAAATCTATATTGAACATAAAAGTTTATAACATGTAAAACACATGTTCCACAACATCTAGACAAAAAAGGAACATTCAGGAACAATCAACTTGACAAATAAGATTAATCATCACGCAGGCCAATGTCCTTGAAAACACCACAAATTGTTAAATCCCTAAAAACTAATTATAAAAAAAAAACTTCAATACAATGAAAAGCTGAGATGATAAAATCAGAAATATGTGTTTAACAATGCCTTAAGAAACACGTTACTTCAATCTAGGTCACCAGTGCATCTTGAAGCATTTGTATATAGGCTGGTGTGTTTACCATTCTCCTCTGGCAGCACACAGTATCCTCAAGTACCAAGAACAGGAGTCAGTAGGGGTGAAAGCCATAGGCAGGCATCGATTTAACTTCTTCATGTCCAGTGTACTGTGTAGGTGTTATCTTTAGTAAGAGAGCCTTGCTGTCAGTTTTTGGTGAACACAAATAATCTAGATTGTTTAGGGACTAAGCAACCAATTTCTGGTTGAATATGAGGCCAACTCAAAGGAATGGAACCCATTCCTGATGCTGCTTGTAAAGAACTTGAAACTCAATAGGTAAAGTATCTTCAGGAAAATTAAGTATTACTGTTCTACTGTTCTGCTAAAGGAATGTGCAACAAAATGACTCCTAAGAAATTTCTATTGCTCCTAAGACAATTTTTCCTCAACTATTATCAGAGAAGCTTCCTCTTGCTGTGGATAGAATACAAATATTGTGGATAAATATAGAGAAACACAATTTGACCAAGAATGGAGCATAAAGGTTCTTGAAACATTCAGTATTTAATAAGAGATATCCATTAATTCTTTCTCCCCATGGCTCAAAAAACCTACAAAAGAGGAGGTTATTGGTCAATGCTACTGGAGAGAAACAAGGAACAAGGACTTCTAAACACAAACAGGACTAATGAACATATGAACTCACAGAAACTGTGTAGCTTGCACATGACCTGAATGGGTATATACCTGATGGGGTCCCAGCCTGAGAGAAGATGTGGTCATAAGCCCACATCACTAAATGAGAGTCTGTCTCCAATTGATGACTACTGGAAAATGAAGAATTAGTTTTCTCCAATGGAATCTCACACGGAATACAAACGACTCTTACGGGTATCATGAGCAGAAGTAGATGGCAACACAAAATGAGCTCAGTTATCATTTTGGATATTTTGCTGTCTTTATTTATTTATTTGGTTTGGTTTCAGAATGTTGTATCAGTATTTTTTTCTTTACACTCTAGGTCTTTTGTTCAGTTTTATGAATTTAGGAAGTTTCTGTGCTATCCAAAGTATATGTGTGTGTCTGCATATATATATATATATATATATATATATATATATATATATATATATATATATATATATATATATATATATTTCTTGTGGTATCTTTTTTGCCTACTCAATTTACAGTTTGTTATTACCACTCAGGTGCATATATTTATTATTACTCTTACTATTATTTGATGTGGGTTGTCCTTCTATGGGCTGTGAATATGTATTACTCTTATTGGTTGGTGAATAAAGCTACTCTGGCTTATGGCAGCTCAGAATATGCCTAGGGGGGGAAAATTCACGCAAATACAGGGAGAAAGAATGGAGAGTAAGGAAGATGCCAGTAGTCACCAGAGAACAAAGATGTGAGGTAATAAGCCACTAGCCTCAGGGTAAAATATACACTAATAAAATTGGGTTAACTTAAATGTAAGAGCTAGCCAGTAATAAGCCTGAACCATTGGGTCAAACAATTATAATTAATACTAAGCCTCTGAGTAGTTATTTATAAGCAGCAGCAGGGACTGGTGGGCAGGACAGAAACTTGTCCAGTGGGACCTGAAGAGACAAAGCATGTGGCTATTATTATTATTATTTTATCAATAGTAGATATCTTTTTATTTTCTAATGAGGGATAGCAAGAAAATATGTGGATTTGAGTCTGTGGTTGTGATGGAGAGTGTTGTGTAAGAGTTGGGGTAGAAACTGCAAAAACATGCACATAGTGTATAAAAATATATTTTCAGTAAAAATAAATAAATATATTTAGAAAATATAAACAAAACTTCTATTTCAATTATGTTTTCTGGTAGCAGCTAGTAGATAAATATGTCTAGCAACAATTTTAGATTATCAATGAGACCTTAATGTTTTTATTTACATATGCTATGTGACAATATTTTACTAGATGGAGATTTAATGGGAGCAATGAATTATGAGTAAATTATATCCTAGCATATATGAAACATGTGTACTGATAAGTATAATAATACCTTTAGAAAGTTATCTTTAAAGCCGGGCGGTGGTGGCACACGCCTTTAATCCCAGCACTTGGGAGGCAGAGGCAGGTGGATCTCTATGAGTTCGAGACCATCCTGGTTTACAAGAGCTAGTTCCAGGACAGGCTCCAAAACCACAGAGAAACCCTGTCTCGAAAAACCAAAAAAAAAAAAAAAAAAAAAAAAAAAAGAAAGTTATCTTTAGATGGCATGCATTCCTTTTTTATGAAAATGCCTGTTACATTCAGCAGTTAAAATCAATATCTATTCTTTTCCAATCTCACACTGATGTATGTAACACTATCACTTAATTAAAAATATTTTTCATAGTTTATATTCTACCTTCTTTTTTTTTACATGAATAGTTCTGTTTCCATTCTCAGATTTTCCTACCACAGTAATATTTGTGCCTATAAGAAAGAATAGAAAACGTATATTTCAACTTTCACCCCTCCAGGGGGAGAACTGGAGAGAATAGGAGAGGTGAAAACTGTAAAGAACACGTTACAGATCTGAGAGCATGTGAGATTGTGACTGTCCAAACCCTCCTGCTTTCCTTATGCCTGACCAGGGCATGCTGCTCTACAGACTTGTGGAGCAGCTCTTCATGGCCGCTGGTGGATTTTACAGTTACCGTTTCTGTGGTGATTAGGTATCTATCACACTGAGCTGGAGTTGGAGACAAGATTGGTTTAGCAAACATGAATGGTTCATATGTACCTGGGGTACTAGGCACAGTAAAAAACATTATGGCTGGCATGGAACAAGGCAACTCCTTCTGTCGAGGAAAACCTATTACTGATAGGTGTATGGAGAGATGTAGCTTAGACTGTTCCTTCCTAGTAACTTCAAAACCCTCAGCCTCCAATCACCAGAGGAGTACTGAGCATGTACATGGACAACATGATGATATGGGATAGCTATGGTGATGTTTTGTGATCTAACAAACAAAGCTTGCCAAAAGGTCAGAGTAAGGAGCTAGTCACTATTTAGCTATAGAGGCCGGGAAGTAGTGGCACACACCCTTAATCCCAGCACAGGAAAGACCGAGGCAGACAGATCTCTGTGAGTTCAAGGCCACCCTGTGCTACATGAGATTAATTCAGTCTAAAAAAGAAAAGATACAACTTATTCTGGGCCTCAGCTTCTGCTGTCAGTTGATATAAAGGGCATGGAAGAAAGAATCACTTTCCCTTTGTCTGCTTGCCTTCACTTGACTGGGAAGGCCACTCTTTCATCAATGTTGAACCCATTTCTTTTGGATTATGATGTATGATGAAGATCAGTAGAGACATCCAGACTCGTGGGACTTTCCATTGGTAGACAGTCATTGCTGCAGCAAAAAGACCACAGCCTATAAGCCACTCTAATAAACCACAATTATATATACATATGTATGTGTATATTTATATTCATATATAATCATTAAAACACAGTATGATATAATCTCAGACAATGCAGATCACTCTTTCTACACTACATGCTTATAGAAACACAGAATAGAATACACACTAAATGTACATACAAGTACATGACTTACCTGAAATGCTAGGAACCAGAGTGTTTCTAACCTTTTGACATTTTGTAATCTTTGAATATATATAATAAGGTGAGTATATGGGAGTCACATTCTTTTAATCAGCACTAGGAGACGGGAAGGGATATGCCTGGGCAGAAAGAGGAAGATAAGGAGACAGGAGACCCTGACTTTTAGTCTGAGGATTTGTGGAGACAGAATACCCCATTCAGTCTGATGATTCAGTACAAGTAAAAGATCTTTCTTGTGCCTGGTTCCTTTACTTTTCTGATCCTCCAGCATTTACCCTGATCTGACACTGGGTTTTATTATTAAGATCAATTAGAATTCACACTACAGATAGGGTAGAGTTATTTTATTCAAGATTACCATTTCAACTGTTGTTTGTTCTGACTGATCAGCTACAGTGGTTTTCTGGGCTGACACTTTCTCATTAAGATTGAAAGAAATACTTGAGGTTTTGATGTCCTCACTGGTTATTATGTGTGACTCTTACCCAGCAGGACTATAGGACTTCCTCCTGTTGATGTTTAACTGTTACATTATGCCTGTCTCAAAGTATGATTAGATCAATAGTAATCTTGCTTGATTAATGAGGAAATAGAAAACATAATAATCATTAATCATTCATTCATTCTTAGTATTATTCAGTATTCAGACTTCTTTGGACTCAGAGCACTTCACAGAGTGACCCAGGCCCCAAACACATTCATCTACCTTTCATGGATTCTCTTGTTTTATGTCTGGATTTCCCGGACATAGTCAATGATAGCAGTAAGGATACGATGCACTCCTGCTGTACCTAGAACTAAAGGCTGTTAACCCAGGGAGTTACTCAATTCTCATTTTGACTTCAGACATTTCAAGCAATTATTTACTCCTTATTTCAAATATTCTACTTTTCAATTGATAAATGCATATATATCAATTGAAAAGTGTATACATATGTATATATATATATTACAGTCAGTTTGAATCCTTAAATGTGATTTTTATAGCATTAGTAAGAAAATAAAAATTAAAGTATTTAAAATTTGTATAAATAACATTTTTCATTAGTCTCATTCCTTAATCAGTTTTGCTTCTCTGATTTTATAGAAACTATTCACCGACTACATTTTTCTCAAAAATCACTTTGTTAAAATTCAACTCTCTAATAAATGTACATAAGTAAAATAATACTTTATGATGCATGAAAATAATTGCAATATATTGAAATTAAGATTTATCAGTTATTGTTATAACTACATGGGCTGAATAAAAAATTGACTGCCAATCATCTAAGAAAAGTATTGAATTTGATGGTAATGACATTTTATGGTGACATTAAGGGTATGAGAAAAACATTTTGAAATTCTAAATCTAAATAATCTAAATTAGTACCATTAATAATTTCTAGAGATGGATAGTATATAATGAAAGAAATGCTTATTGGTAACATATACTTCTCTCATTTGTCATTCTTAGATCTGAGTTGGAACTAAATATTTAACTCAAAATACATACCGCTGATAATGAGCATCTCAGGAACCACTTAGCTTGAGCATGACTGTCTGCCATTGGCTAGATTTTCAGTTGCCATGACAACAATATCTAATAAGACAAACTTCAACCTCAAGATATAATCAAATGAAGATGCATTAAACCCCACCGAATGTGAATGTTAACAACCAGGCCAAGTATTTTCCTAAAATGTCTGTTTTCTTTCTTTAAGAACTCTGATAAATATTTGACTTATCTAAATGAAGTGAATCAAAAATATTTTAAAATGTATGCAACACTTTTATATTAAACTTTTATTTGTTCATAATTATTCTGTTTTGAAGTAAATATTTTAAACAAAGGACCATTGTAAATATCTGTTTAGTAGTTGTTCATTTCCACAGATATCGTTCCTGTTTACAAATGCCATTTTGAGATAAGCTCACTCTACCAAACTCCTGATTCCTAAATCCCACTTCAAACTTGTTATATCCAGCTGGATTTCTACCAATATCCCAAAATTGACATTTCAAAAACCAAACAACCTTTTCCCTTCTCACTAAACAAACTTTTACCTCCAGTTTCACTGCCGACTACTCATACTCCGCCACTTTCATATGTTAGGAATCTGCCCACCAGCTTTCTTGCTTTCTTCCATTTAATAGCTGGCCTTCCTCTGCACCTTGCTGACTAGGTATGCCTTGAGTCTCCAAAAGCATTCTCTTAAATCAACACTTGACTTTTAATAAAGCTTCCATCAATGGGCCAAAAAGGTATCTTAATTGGTAAAAGATTTGTTGCCAAATCTTAGAACCAGAGTTTGTTTCTTTTGGCATTTATGCTTGTACACGCGCGCGCGCGCACACACACACACACACACACACACACCCAAACACACACACACAGCAGTGGAAAAAGCAATTGTAGAAGAAAGGGTCACTTGTTTGTCCTGGCTGCCCAGCTAGCTTAGACCTGAAATAATCACACAAAAACTGTATTAATTTAAATCATTGCTTGGCCCATTAGCTCTAGTTTCTTATTGACTAACTCTTATATGAATTTAACCCATTTCTATTAATCTATGTATCACCACGAGGTCATGGCCTACCAGAAACGTCAAACTTGACAGACAGCTTGTGTGCATGCACGCGAGCTCCAGCGTGGGGAGTCTTTCGATCTGGCCATCCGATCTGGCCAATCACTATTTAGCACCATCACTCCATCCTGGCCTGAGCCATTGGGTTGATGACACGTCACGGCTTTGTCTGGCATCGTATATATTCTTCTGCTTCCACGGGGACGGGGTCTTTTGCCTCTCTCAAACCTGAAGTGTAAGTGCTCTAATAAAGTGTGTTCTGAGAAGAATCCTGTTGCGGTCATCTCTTCTGCTGGCAGGAGTGGCGTGCTGCACCCCCATCCCACCCCACCCCCCAATTCCCAATTTTTGCGCAGAAATCTTGTCTACTTCCAATAACCAGGAGGATAACTGTATGTTTTTCTTTGGGTTCACCTTCTTATTTAGCTTCTCTAGGATTGCAAATTATAGGCTCAATGCCCTATATTTATGGCTAAAAACCAATTATGAGTGAGTACATCCCATGTTCATCTTTTTGGGTCTATTTCTATAGTGATCTATTTAAAAGGCAAAGCCAATTTTGTGTATTTCTCTTTATTATTACACTTCACTAGTCACCCAATTATAAATATTAAGAAGTGAATAAAACATGGCTCTATTGAAAATTGGATACATCCAAGCTGGCATGGTGACACATGCCTTAAATCACCACATTCCATAGGCAGAGGCAGATGGTCTACTGAGTTCAAGGCCAGTTTGATCTACAAAGCAAATTCTAGTACTGCCAGAAACAGAGAAATCTATCCCAGAAAACTAAATAAATGTTGATATCTCTCTCTCCTTCTCCCTCTAGAGAGAGGGAGGTGGGGGAGAGAGAGGGCGGGGAAGAGAATGAAAAAGAAAAGAAAAAAATCAGCAGATATTAGAACAGAATTCTTTGCTCAGGATTTGTCAAGTAAGAATCAAATGCTTCCCATTTATCCTACATTATGATACTTTAGAGTTTTGACCTTTCTAGGGTTCTCTCCTTTTTTGAAGGCTCCTTTTCAAATCTCTCTCAATCTTACCAACTTAGATTGAGCAGAACAAACTAAACTCACATAAATAATTTATAAAAAATTCCTTTCTTCCTGGGTAAAGAGCTGTGTTTCTCACAATTCAAGTACACAGCTCTATTGTCATACATTTCACATTCAACTATGAATAGATTTTTACTTACTGTCTGTTTCAATGGACCTGCTTACCGTTTGTAGATAGCCAACAGTTTAGAGGTAAAGGATGGTTTCCAATGAGACTCCACCCACTTCATTGGCTGAGTACTGGTGGAGCTTGTGTTATACTTACCTGGACATGTTCTGCTAATGATAATAATTATAATAAGTTTATCCCCAGCATCTTATATCATGGCTGAATGTAATACGGATCAACTCCAAACAGAACTCATTAAAATAATTGCTTATTCTAATTAGGTTGAATAAAGTAGCATAAAATTTTGTTTCAGGTGCTTCTCAGACATGTATTTTGACTTGAGATTTAAACAAGTGAGAACTCCAATCTTCAGATAGGATATATAAAGGAAGAAATGAAGGAAGCATGACAATGAACAGCTGTGAAATTGCAGGGAAAAGGTAGTTAGTGATGTTCCCAATGGTATGAAGGTTGTTGCTAGATGTTGAAGGCTTTATATTAATGAAGTAGAAAATGCCAGTTGGGAGGAATTTCCATCTTTCCTTCTTACCACAAAAATAATTTCCATAGGAGAAATTATTCCAAAGATCGTATTTGAGAATACATCTGTTTATATATCTGTACTGTTTATATCATCACTTTAAAATAATATAAATGGAAGAATAAAATGAAGGAAGGGAGGGAGGGAATGAGAGAGAGAGACAGACAGACAGAGAGAAAGAAAGAAAGAAAAAAGAAAGAAAGAAAGAAAGAAAGAAAAGAAAAAAGAAAGAACAAAGATACCAGGAAAAAGTACCTTCATAGAGAAGGCTAGCACTTCTATGAGGACTTCAATTTAAGTAAAATAGTAGGTTCGATTTCAATGTGATTTGTCTGTTTGTTTTTTGTGTGTGTGTGTGTGTGTGTGTGTGTGTGTTATGTGAAGGTGAATGGGGAATTATTTTGTTTTGAATCATGTTTATGAATGGAAACTAGAGGTCATAGTATTATTACTCAGGTGCTATCAGATAACATCTATGCCTTTTTCATTTTGAGCAAAGCCATTAATAACTGAGCAATCTTTCGAACCCCATAGAGTAATTTTACACAGGTAATAGGGAATCAACTCAGTACCTCTGTAAGCAATTTTAATGTGTGAGACATCTTAGTTTCTGGTTGGTTAAGATATTTAAATAGCTAATTGGGTGTGGGGCAGGTTTTGCCAATAGGACTATTCTTAACATAATTATGGGTTTGGGGTTCCCTGCAGGCTCCCCAAGGTGATGGTTTCTGTAACAATCTTTAGGGGGGGGAAACGGCTCCCAACATATTCCTCCTTTCTTATATAAAGGCAAGTAGTTATAGGTGGAGGGCACCAAGACAGAGTCAACCATGGTGTCAGATCTAAAGGAGAGGGGACTGGGACAAGGAGAGATTACATGAGCATATATTTCAGAAACCTTAAACAGGGAAAAATTTAAACTTAAAAATAAAGTGCAATGGGATATTCTATGAGTCATTAATCTAAGAACTAAAAGGGAATTGCACATTTGGAAGTCAGATTTAGATTTACATCAGAGGAAGGAAAAGGAGAAGAAACCTACTGTGTTGTATTAAATCGGTTAGCTAAACAGAAAATAAAAATAAAATATAAACTGATTGTCAATCAACTGTTGAAGACACAAATTTAAATTAGATTCTTGTGATTCCTTAATCTCTCTCTCTCTTCTTCTTCTTCTTCTTCTTCTTCTTCTTCTTCTTCTTCTCTTCTTCTTCTCCTCCTCCTCTTCCTTCTCCTCCTCCTCCTTCTTCTTCTCTAATTTTTCAAGTTCTGGAGAAGCAAATGTGAGCAATTTAGAGGGATTCAGTTTATAGAATCAACAAGTGAAAATGGTCCCAGGCAGCAAGGAGTAAATAGACTGATAAAGTCATAGCCTTAAGCCATTTATGGCCCTAAGAAGCCAGCATCAACAGGGTGTGACTCCAGGTAGCTGTCATTTTTTTCCTTGAAAAGTTGTTTTGTAAGATCACTGCCTCTTTGTGTGAAGAAAGCAAGCATTGTAGGAAGAAGACATTCTAATAAGCTATTTGTGTTTATGTACATAGCTCACCAAGCCAAATTGAGAGCTTCAGTAATTGCTTGAAGAATCCTAGAAAATAAAAATGTTCCTTCTGAACTCTCATTAATAAGAGGAAAGTAGGGCATGGAAGAACACAGCTTTAATACCAGCACTCAAGCAAAGAAAGAGGGTCAGAGTGGCAGAGAGGGAAAAGGTGAGAGATGGAGGGAGGGAGGCGGGGCATAGGAGACATCTCTGTGATTTGAGGTCAGCCTGATACACTTGGTGAGCTTCAGAGAGCCAAGACTACATAAAGAGACCTTGTATAAAAAGCAAAACAAAACAAATAACAGCAGCATGAACAAACAAAACGAGTTAGGACAAATCCACAGATCCATTCACTTTGCCTTTTTGGTAATGTGAAGTGGAAAAAGTCAATAGTTTTGGAAAATGTCTGTAAATTAACACAGTAATGTCATAGAAATAATTAATTTTAATGTTACAAATGGGATTTTTCAAATAAAATCATCTTGGAAGTTAAATGTGTTTGATTTTAAATAAATATATAGGATCAGAACTATTGGGTTCTCAAACAGGTCATGTTACTTTGCATTGGCATATCTATAATTTTAAACCTAAAAAAAATTAATATATCGAATAACTACAAATTTTAAGTGAAGATATGACTGATGCAGATGTTTATAACAAAACTTACTAATCACAAGGTAAGTATCATGTCTGCACTGTAGGTATCAAGTTTCCACATAAATATTTACAAGTACAAAATAGATCCCATCATTAATAAAGAATAATACAATATAAGAAAGAAAATAATAGGGAATTGAACACACAAGCACACACACTCATACACATAATCACATACACGGTAACATATACATATTCATGCATCAGTTAAGAAAGGAAATACATTCTTAGAAATGTGTCATTAGAAAATGTAGTCATTGTGTAAATATTGTAAAATACACACTTACACTAACTTATTTGGCAACACATACTACCTGTCGTAGGAAGCCACTTGTTCATTTCCTGGCTGCCCAGACACCTGAAATAACCTCACAGAAACTGTGTTAATTAAATTACTGCTTGGCCTATTAGCGCTATCTTCTTATTGTGTAACCTGAGTGGGGGGCTTGCTTGTTGTTGGGGTTTTTGTCCTGCCTGGTACCCCACAACTGTTTAGCCCCAAAGAAAATCACACATATGTCTCCATAAATTATAAGCTGATTGGCCCATTAGCCCTAGCCTCTCACTGGCTAACTCTCACATCTTGATTAACCCATTTTTGTGATCTATGTTACCCATGTAGCTCAGTACCTTTTTCAGTGGGGCAGATCACATCCTGCTGCTTTGGTGGTCTAGGCAGGAGTAGGAGGAATCAACTTCCTCCTTCACAGAATTCTCCTGTTCTCATTGCATCATTTCTGCTTCCTGTCTGGTTTTCCCACCTATACTTCCTACTTAGCCAATAAGCATTTATTTAAAACATGATTGACAGAATACAGACAATTCTCCTGCACCATTATTGGCTAGCTTTTACATCTTAATTTAACCCATTTCCATTATTTTATATTTTACCACAAGTTTTGTGGCCTATGGGCATGGTTCTGTAATATTTGCCTCCAGCAGCAGTTCAATGGCTTCCCTTCACTCTGCCCTTCTCCCAGCATTCAGTTTAGTTTTCAGCTCCAAGCTCTGTTCTACCCTATCAGGTCAAGCCAGTTTCTTTATAAACTAATGGTATTCACAGCATACAGAGAGGACTCCCGCATCAACTACCCACCTGATTGTTATAGTATGCACACAGTATAATTACTTCTATAGCCCTGATATACAATTAACTTGAGATTAAAACAAATATAAGACCAGATGATGTAATCAAGTCATGTGGTATATGATATATGAGGCTGCCACTGGGGAAACACTGCCAAATAATTTATAAAAAACTCTTTTTTCAAGCAAATGGTAAGAATTTTAAAACTATAAGAAAGCTATATGGAAGACAGTAATATTGTTATTTAGTCCCTCTATCAAATAATATGTGGGGAAAATATTTATCATGCTCTGTGTGTTATGGGGGTATTGACACCAATGTTACCACAATCCCTCAAGTAATGTGCTCAGCTGTGTGGACATGAGAGCTCCAGAGTTTGTATGTGATTTAAGGCAACTCCATTTTATGATACTCCATGTTCTGATGTTAGAATAGAATCCTTTACTCAGAAGTCTTTTAAGTAAGATTCAAATGCTATCCCACATTTTGATACTTTAGAGTTTTGTCTTTTTTTGGGTTATACCTCCTTATTTTGAAGGTTCTTTTTTAAAATCTCTGTCAGCCTTATCAACTTTAAGAATAACAAACTAAATTCATACAAATAATTTACTAAAAAAGGTTTCTAGTTAATACTGGATAAGGGAAAAAGATGCATTCCTAACAATTTAAGTTCTAACAATTCAAATACATAGTTCTATTGTCATATATTTCATATTTAACTTTAAATGTTTTTTTATTTACTGTCTGTTTCAATGGTCCTGGTTTATGGTTTTAAACTCATGTGGAACCACCAATGAATCTGTGGTTCATTGCTAAAGGAAATGACCCAACATATGATTATATATGTAACCCTGCATGGATTATGGATGCTGGTACACACACATTCAGTCCTTCAAACTTAATACACATAAATTAACACATTGTTCATGGAAACACAGGTGTTTATTCAGGCTTTAAACTCATCAAGATCAGATCATAAGCCTGCATGTCATCACACATGTCTGAGAAATGAGGCCCAAGCAAGATCAAGCCAATCACTTTGTGTTGAAGAGACATTGTAAGAGTTCATCAACATTTGGACTAACAAGTGCAACTTTCCAAGACAGGATCAGGATTAGCCTCTGCCTTTGTTCCTTGTTCGCTAACTTCCTCTCATTGCATGCAGTTTTATCATGTAAGTTTCATACAGTGTATGCCTCCAGCACCTTGCCCTTCAGACACTCTTCGATCTGTGTTCTGCTTGACCAGATCTCCATTTTCAGAGCCCCTCTGTCAGATAGTCAGGGGAGACTCTGGCATTATTGCCCATAACAAACAAAAGTTATCTCTAGTCTTTAAATCTTATCTTCGACTCCAAGCCACTCCAAGTTCAGCAGCACTCTGATGACAGGAAGCTATAGCACCAGTCACTAGATGAAACAATGAGATTGGAGCCATTTGTTTAAAGGATTTAGGACACCTTTGTAGCCATAGCAAACCACTATTAATACTTCATTGTCTTCCTTTACAAGGACAGATAAGTCAAATGATAATTTTAAAGTGTTTTATGAGAAGATAATACCAGAGAATCATTGTACAAAGGTTACTTTGAGGTGAGAAATCACAGCACCCCAGTCTGTAAATAACATTAAAGGTTTGTTTTTTTATTTTTTGAAGTTATGAATTAAAAACAAGCACAAAAATATTTAAAATGCAAATTTTTGCCTCACTGAAATTGAAACAGCTTTAAAATATTTTAAAATCTCCCACTGGATTAGAATACAGGTTAAGCAGCATTTTACATATGATTAGATTATAATTTTACATATGATTATATTATAATTTTGCAAAGAATGTTACTCCCATTTTTATGTGGCATAAACTGTTTCTAATCCTATAAAAGAAATGTCATAGAGAAAGTGATTCCTAACAAAAAGGAATTAACTGGATATAATGTGAAACATCCTCTATAATTCTAAACAGCTTGAAATATGAAGAAGTTACAATTTAATATCTTCTTGAAAATTACCAGCTTTGACTCCAAGTTGGAAATCAAATGTCTCTGTATGATAAGGTGGATGTCTTTGTTTGCTGTCTGCTAGATTTGAGGATTAGCATTTCACTTGGGCCGTCTGATTTAATTCTCAGAGTAGTTTATCAGTGGGGAGAAGTTATTATTGTCAACTCTGCTACACAGATTAGGTAAATCAAGATTTGCTATAATACATATGGTTTGAAGCCAGAGATTCTGAGGCTGGAATACTAATTCATCTTATTGAGAAAAAAGGTGCAGTTTTCACTGATCATAATAAATGTGCAAATTTAAAGCCTACAGATATGATGAACGTGAGTAAGCTTTATGGTGCTTTAAGTGCACTTTCCAGGAATAACATTGCAAATAATGAAATACAAATAAAACAACACAATTAATATACTGTTTGGGAAGCCCACTAGAGATGATCATCCGGACATAGATTATAGTCAATAGAAACTTTTATTCCAGATGTCTGGGACTACACTCAGAAATTCAGGACCCAAGTGGAACACCCGGTGTTTAGGATAAGGATTTATGAGGGCACAGATACACACCCTGGTATCTTAGCAGCTGCAAGAGGTGGGAGGAGCGTTTCACACAAACTGTTTAACAGGAGTTAAAATAAGCAGTTATCTGTGGGAGAGAAGTCTGCACAAACAGGAGGTGAGCTGGTTTAAGATAAGCTGGCTGGAGCATCTTGACTTCAGGTTCCTAGAATGGAGATGAGTAATTTTCACAAGGCTTTCCATCAAGAAGACTGGCTTCCAGTGAAACCTAATACAACCTCAGCACGAATATGAGAGGAGCCTGTGCACCATCTTGCCCTGCCACAATTTAAATTATATTGTCAGTGTTAAGAATGACTGGAACACTAGATAACAATGGTTTAGAATGGATGAAGAAAATAGAAAACTCAATACTTTTTCCTTAAAGAACAGCTAAGAGGAAATTATGTATTTGTGGCTTTTCATGAGTTGTGGAAGGTCTTATCTCTTTTTCCTTTCGATTGTGGAATTACAGATATGCTAAAGCAAAACTTGAGTTCATCTGCTCTGTACAATAGTCACAAGTTATATTAAACAATAACTAAAATGTTCCTGAGGATAGCCCACTATTTTAATACCATGTATTTAGAATTAATATACAAGATGTAATCCAGCCATCATGTATTTACATCTATTCATTGAGAAGCAGATATTTCTCTGCAATCAAGAAGTCAGAGAAGCTGTGGTTTTTCTCTACAGGACATATAAAAAATTAAATCGGTCAGCCTTGCATCATGAGTTAGGAAAGGCTATCATGTTCCCATACCCCTTTGAGGAATTCTGGACAGGGGATTTCTAGGGGAAAATTATTTTTTAAGGGTACAACTCCTGGAGAATTGACCATGCTCAGTGGATGTCCCAAAAGAGAAACTAGATGGATGCCACAAATTTGAGTGTCTCTCTCTCTCTCTCTCTCTCTCTCTCTCTCTATCTGCTATATATATATATATATATATATATATATATATATATATATATATATGTGTGTGTATATATATACATATATATATATCAATCTGTTACTGTTTTTTTCAAGTTCAATGCAAATTATTTGTGATCATAAATGGTAGAAATATATTTGTAAAATATCTACCAAATTCATCCTTTTGATTGAGTGTTAGAATAAAGATTATCAAACAAAATCAAACCCTTAACATCAGTCTCTAATAAAGAACAGTAAAGTCAGATGTTGACTTCCTGAGGTAATTCTCTGTGTTACACCATGATGCACAAGGTTCTCAAGTATAGAATTAGACCAGGAAAGGAAAGAGAAATGAATTCATTCATGGATCTCATTGATTCTCACATTGAAATTTTCAACTGCATTAATTATTCCTTAATACCTTTATTTACCTACGTCTATGGTAAAACTACATATACACAGCCATTCATTCATTTTAGAGCAAGCATTGTGCATGTCATATTATATATATAAAATTCTGTTATATAATAATATGTAACTATTTTCTTCACACTACCATAACATAGAGATAATGTTTTATTTCAGAGTTAAAACTGCCTCAACTTTAATAAACAAGGAAATAATCTATTATGTTAAATATAGTGGAACCTGCATTGCTGAACTCTTAGATATTGTATACAGACTGCAGTCACATGGTGTTGCAATGCTATCTCCTACTGAAAGTAACCAGGAAAGCAATGTACATAATTCGATTTCACAATTTCAATGATGACATGAAGTATTTTCTTGCTATTGTTATTGTTTGCATTAATATAAAAATTAAATTATCCTTAAGTTTTATGATGCCCTTTGTAAACCTAAATGTGGCTGTAGGAGATAAAATTATTAAATATTTTTAAGTTCCTTTTTCCACACCCAGGTAGTCCTATTTAGAATTTTTTGGCAAACCTCAAAAAAAAAAAAAAAAGAAAGAAAGAAAAGGCAGAGAAAACTATTGCTAATGGTATTTGACCAGTAGGTAGTCCCTATCATCTTTCAAACAAAATATATCTAAGAATTTATGCAAATGTTATAATTGAAATAAGTGAACTTTTAGCTTTTAAAAAGGCAAAATACTGAAACAAGAACTATGTACATAAAAAGCACACATTCAGCGGGTGGTGGTGGTGACTGCCTTTAATCCCAGCACTTGGGAGGCAGAAGCAGGCAGATCATTTTGAGATCAAGGTCAGTCTGGTCTACAGTGCAAGTTCCAGATCAGACTCCAAAACTACGCACAGAATCCCTGTCTCAACAAATCAGAATGAGGGAGGGAGAGGGAGAGAGAGAGGGGGAGAAAGAGAGAGAGGAAGAGAGGGAGAAAGAAGAAAAAAGAGAATAAAAAGGAAACACATTCTCCCACTAATTCTAGTCACATCTTTATTCTCTAAAGTATTTTATTTTAGCTTATTGCTGAAAACAGATCTCAACTAAATTGAAATACAAAATATTATAAACAAGAAGCCTTAGATGTACATCAGCCTTCAAGTAAGGAGCTGAAATTTAGAAATGTGTTTTGTGACACAATAAATATGATCAGAGCTTACAGACCCAACCCAAGCATGTCTGTTTCTACCTTTCACTTTTTTCCTTTGACTTGACTATTTAAGATATGACATCAGCCCAAGCCAAAAACAGCCTTTGGTCTCATACCCAGGTGCTGAGAAAAGGTTTAATTGTATATGAAGGTATTAGAAGATATTCTGGCAATTTGTAATTATCTGTCATTACAGAAATAAATACGTGAAAACATTTTAGAAAACTCTAACTGCTGACAGGACCTCGGGAAGACAATTTTATTTCTTAGGACAGTGAACAGTGCTTCTATGGAGAGAGAAAAAATGTAGGCAGTAGAAGAAAATAATACTGCAATAATAGCACTAATATCTTTTTGTACTTCGATACTCTAATTATTGTCTGCTTTCAAAGCAGATGAGACTCCTTTTTAGATGTTTCACTTAAGCAACAAGTAGAAAGTATTCCTGAGATGTTTATGAAACCATTATTTTCCTTCCCAATAATATGCCATTGTGGACTGGCCATTCGTGCAGAACCACACAAAAGGCAATTAATTTATCCAGTCACTCTGCACGGAGGTAATTTGTCTGGCATGTAGCATTTGATTTTCAATAGTTTCTTATCTGCCAGGGGACTGTACCAAATTCATCCTTTAGAAATGGGCTAGTGTGATATGCTGCAGTGATCCCCAAGATGAAAAGAAGCCATTCGTTCAGGACTTTGGTGGGTTAGTAAATAAAGAGCAGGTATCTAAACCTCATTGTTTAGAAAACATGCTGAAATATGAGATTCTACAAAAGGTATAATTCATAACAGGAATTTTTTTAAGTTTGGCACAGTACATGAAAATTGATAAATAGATACATAGAAATGCTAGTTACCTGAGCAGATATGCCATTGTCACACAAATTCCCTGTGCCTGCCAAGCTCAAGCAGTCCGCATTTTACATGTGAGGTGTAGTTGCAATGAAAGCACATTGAAAAATTATATCTGTGTATGCAAGGCTGGCATGTTAGTGGAAGAGTGTGCATTGCCACAGTCATATGTAGAGGTCAAATGACAACATGAAGTGTTGCTCCTCACTTTCAAATTTGGTTGAGATATATAAGGGTAGCTGGTCAGGTTCCCTCAGTACACATACCCACCACCATCTCACTGGAGGGGAACTGGGATAACAGAATCCTGCCACTGCATTCTGTTTCGTGTTTGTTCTGTTAATCTGAACTCGGGGCCTAACACTTGCATAGCAAATGCTTTACATACTGATTCAGGTTCAATTCAAATAGGAACTTCTTTATAATGTGTCCCTAAATTTTAATGTAAAAGAATAGTAAAATATCTCGTTCTTAGCTGGTTTTCAGTAAATTAAGCTCTAACATGTATGTGATTATTATCTTAATTACACACAATAATAGAAAGATTATCTGCAAGTCATACCACAAGCATACAATAATTTGTTAGGCCCTTTTAAATTGATACTTTTAAATTGACAATAAATTCACTTTTGTCAGTGAATGCATTGAGGAAAAGGTAGTGTCTCCCTATCAATATATATATGTTCATTTATTAGCTTTATTTCTTATACTATATCTGATTGACTCAATAAAGTCTTTAGATTTGAAATTCTACTTTTTTCTCTGGATTATACTTGTTTGTTTCTTCTTTGGAATCTATCTGTGTGAAGTCTATAATATATAAAACCAGCACTTACTCATCTAGAAGAAATTTGACCAGTGTTTGTGAATAATTTTTTGACTTTGAATTTTCTGGAACATGTTTGATGATTACCTTCTCAGTTTTTATGCAGACATCTGTGTAGAGACCAGAGTAAGGTAATAAAATCTCTATCAATCTCTTTTCTAGTGGTTGTTACATCAAGATTATATGTTTCTAGAGGCATGAGTTCTTTTATAATATTGGCTTTACAAGAAAAATTCAAATTTCATTTTTGATCTTGAGTGATACAAAATATATTATCTAATAATTTTCTGGTAAATCACACTAAAAAAACTGGCCATTAAGCTTGTTGAACACATAAAAGAAGCAGAATGGCAGCTACAAAATTTTAGTGCTCAACTGATTTCAACTTTTATGGCTAAATATCATTTGGAGAAATTTTTTAAAATATCATCACTATGTGTGTTTTTGCATATTCATGTGCATAAAGTGTATATGTGTAATTTTTGTATAATACTAGTCATTTAGTACATATTCATACAAACAGAAAAATGAACTGTAAAAATTATCTTCAGTATATATATATATATATATATATATATATATATATATTAGAATACTTGAGAGTAAAATTTCAATAGTAAGTAAAAATATAAGCAAAAATGAAAACAGTTTGGAGAAAAATTTATGACAATCTTGAAGTATTTCATCTGAAAACACATTCTTCTTAGTAAAAAAAATGATTAGGTATGATACATAAGAACATATTGAATATTGGACACTCTCCATTTCTCTGCTTCTCCTGGCACATTTAAGAACACGTAATAAACATAAATATTCACACACTTCTCAATGACCCATGCCAAAGAGAAGGGCATAAGCTTCTGTGCATCGTCTTCACACAATGTTTTAAAAAGACATTATGGTTAAAGGGTATTTGCTATCCATGATTTTAGCCACAGTGAATCTCATTTTTTTTTTACTCAATTTTTCTGTTCTTGAAAATATCATATTAAACCTTCACACACTATGGAAAATTTGGTTACTCACTGGAGTGAAAGAGTAAGACCAGTTTCTCAAGATCAAAACTTTTATGAATTCCTCTAAGAAGAAGTCTGGTAATAAACTTAGCTGGAATACAAGTTCCAACCTCAGAACACAGGAAGCTCTCAGGCTCCAGGGTAGTAGCTGGTGGCTTCCCTCTCAGCTACCCAGGGGAACGGAATGGGAGAAGAAGAAAGCTCAGCTGCTATTTGAGGTAGCTCACTGGTACTTCTAGGTGCACTGAATCTCGAGTTTACGTACTAGTGACTTGATCCCATGCTTTCTCCAGAAGTGACAGAAATTGACATTTCAAAAGTTGAGTCAGCAGTAAGCAGTATACTTCTATTGTAGTCACCAGGGTGTTAATTCTCAGCCTGTTTGCTACAAAGTCAGCTATACATTAGTCCAGACCCAATTTAAAATACATGCATAATTCTAAGACATGAGTAATTGTGTAACAATTATTTGAAAACTGGTGTCATTAATTCAGCTACTGCTAGGAAACATTCTTTCACATAAAAAAAAAAAACCTCAGCTTTAAATAATACAGATTTTTGTACCTAATGAAGCATCTGGGGGTTTGGCCATTTCCTTCGAAAGATTAAGCAATACTACAAAGCAAATTTATTTTGTAAAAAATGCAATAAATTACAGCTTTCTTAACAGTGTGTATTTATCTAATGAAAGATGGCTGGAAAGGTAATTATAACATGTAAATTAGTTTCTATTGGGGTGCATATAAAATTATAATTCAAAAGGCATTATCTCAAGTTGCAACCTGTGCATATAGATTCTTCCAGGAATGTTACTTGCTGGGAATCTCAGTCCATCTTATGCTACTGTAAACAATTGCCACAGACTTGAAAATTCATAATGAAAATAAACTCGTTTGGACAGTTTATGAGTTTGGGAGATCTACAATTTTTAGGTTGCATTTAGTGAGGACATCTCATTGTATCATTATTTGACAGAAGAATCATGCTTTCCTCATGAGAAGGACAGAAACAGACAGAAAGAGACAGACAGAGAGAGTTAAACCTTGGCTTTAACAACAAAGCTATGCCTTAATAATTAAGTCACTCTCATATTGTGTTATCTTTTCCTGAGTGTAGAGCCCTGCTGACCTAAAAAGACCTAGTCACTTCTAAAAGTCATTCCTCCAGTTACCATCTTAGGGACAGTTAAAATTCAATTTGAGTTTTAGAGGGAACTTACAGGCATAGTACTGAAGATATGTGCTGTAAATTTGTCTCCTATTCATTATTCTTTTGTGTGCTTTTATTTAAAGTCTTGTATAGCCTTGTTTTAACCA
The DNA here is from genome assembly GCA_963919715.1 of Microtus obscurus. Taxonomy (NCBI): domain Eukaryota; kingdom Metazoa; phylum Chordata; class Mammalia; order Rodentia; family Cricetidae; genus Microtus; species Microtus obscurus. The sequence goes on from CAWTZC010000308.1 coordinate 1,358,124, forward strand.
AAAAAAAAAAAAAAGAAATAAGTCTTTTTCACAGCTCTGTTTGTTTTCTTATTTAGTTTTGGCCACCCCACTCCTGACAGTTATTGCCTTGCTGTGGTATCCTTGTGTTCTGGCTCTCTCTCTCTCTCTCTCTCTCTCTCTCTCTCTCTCTCTCTCTCTCTCTCTCTCCTCCCTCTCTCGTCCTCCTTTCCATCTCATTGTCTCTCTCTCACCTTAATTTTCAGAAAAAGAACCTCACTACATAGCACAAATTGTCCTATAATTTCTGCCATAACCTCCCAAGGACTGGGTATAAAATTGTGATCACCACTTACCTAGAATTTTCTTAAGTCATCTTTGTATAGAATACTTCCATTATACAAAATGTAATTAAATTTAGGAACTCTAACATTATAAAATGTTGAATGAAAGACAACATGTTTTATATAGTCTAAAATTAATTGAGTATTTTAGCAGAGCGGTGGTAGACACATGGCTTTAATCCCAGCACTTGTGAGGCAGAGGCAGGCAGATCTCTATGAGTTCAAGGCCAGTTTGGTCTACAAAAGCTAGTTCTGGATCTTGGGGTAGGTTGATTCCGAATTTCCTGAGAAATCGCCATACTGATTTCCAAAGTGGTTGCACAAGTTTGCATTCCCACCAGCAATGAATGAGTGTGCCCCTTACTCCACAACCTCTCCAGCAAAGGTTATTATTGGTGTTTTTTTTTTTTTTGTTTTTTTTTTTTTTTTTTAGCCATTCTGACAGGTGTAAGATGGTATCTCAAAGTTGTTTTAATTTGCATTTCCCTGATCACCAATGAGGACGAGCATGTCCTTAAGTGTCTTTTGGCCATTTGAATTTCTTCTGTTGAGAATTCTCTGTTCAGTTCAGTGCCCCAGTTTCTATTTGGGTTAACTAGCATTTTAAAGTCTAGTTTCTTGAAGAGATGCCCTATCATATGACAAAAGCAATTGTTCAACTATGTTCATAGCAGCATTATTTGTAATAGCCAAAACCTGGAAACAGCTTAGATGCCCTTCAATGGAAGAATGGATGAAGAAAGTGTGGAATTTATACATATTAGAGTACTACTCAGCGGTAAAAAACAATGACTTCGCGAATTTTGCATGCAAATGGATGGAAATAGAAAACACTATCCTGAGTGAGGTATCCCAGTCCCAAAAAGATGAACATGGGATGTACTCACTCATAATTGGTTTCTAGCCATAAATAAAGGACATTGAACATATAATTTGTGATCCTAGAAAAGCTAGGTAGGGGGGTGAACCCAAAGAAAAACATATAGTCATCTGCCTGGATATGGGAAGTAGACAAGATTGCAGGGCAAAACCTGGGAACTTGGGGATGAGGTGGCATGGGGCTAAGGGGAAATGGGGTGAGAAAGGAGGGAGAATGGGGGGATCTTGGGGGAATGGGATGGTTGGGATAAAGGAAGGGTGGACACGGGAGCAGAGAAATATATAGCCTAATTAAGGGAGCCATCTTAGGGTTGGCAAGAGACTTGACACTAGAGGGGCTCGCAGGTGTCCAGAGAGATGTCTTCAGCTAGTACCTTGAGCAACTGAGCAGAGAGAATCTGAAATGACCCTATCCTATAGCCACACTGATGAATATCTTGCATATCACCTTAGAATCTTCATCTGGCGATAGATCGAGATAGAGACAGAGACCCAAATTGGAGCACCGGACTGAGCTCTTAAAGTCCAAATGAGGAGCACAAGGAGGGAGAACATGAGCAAGGAAGTCAGGACCACGAGGGGTGCACCCACCCACTGCGACAGTGGAACTGATCTATTGGGAGCTCACCAAGGCCAGCGGGATTGGGACTGAATAAGCATGGGATAAAACCGGACTCTCTGAACATGGCAGACAATGAAGGCTGATGAGAAGCCAAGGACAATGGCACTAGGTTTCGATCCTAATACATGAATTGGCTTTGTGGAAGCCTAGCCTGTTTGGATGCTCAGCTTCCTGGTCCTGGATAGAAGTGGGAGGACCTTGGACTTCCTGCAGGGCAGGGAATCTGGACTGCTCTTCATTCTCGAGAGGGAGGGGGAATGGAGTGGGGAGGGAGGGGGAGAGGGAGAGGGGACCATGTGTGCGAGGAGGGGGAGAGAAATGGGAAATATTTTTTGCAACAACTAAGCAAAAATAAAATAAAAAAAAGAAATAAATGTTAGCCATAAATACAGTTAAAAAATAAAATTAAAAAAAGAGCTAGTTCCGGGACAGGCTCCAAAGGCTACAGAGAAACTATGTCTTGGAATAAAAAATTAAACAGTTTTTATGATCCGCTAACTTTTCCCATCGTGCTACTTGGCATTCCAATGTTAAGGTTATCCCTATGGCTTCATGGGATTCAGATTTCTGTCACTCTGCCTTTGCTTTCCTCATTAGCACCTGGCATATTGAGTAAATCTATTTGAAACAGCTAGCTAATGCTTTTATTCCACAAGACACTCTCTGAGGACACTACCAAAATTCACGGGATAGTTGGTTTCCTTGATTTTGCTGTGTGGGCATACAGCCATCCATCTTAGCAGGACAGAAGATTGCTGAGAATGTTATTTCAGAACCATTGAGGTTGCTGGTTTATGGTCAGCTTCTTCATACCTCTTTCCACTTACCTACACTGTCTTATTTGTGCATTTCCCTTACTGGAAGCATCTTTTTTCTCTGTGACCTCATATTTCTTCTCACCTTTTTCAATCTTTTTCTGCATATCCTGAATCTTTGTAGGGAAAGAGATGTTGAGCTTTTTGTGAGTGAGTGAAAATGTCCGAATGTATTAAGTATAGAGAACATTATCCTATTTACAGCATGTAAAGACTGAAACATAGTAATTTTAAAATATGCATTATAATATTTAGGAACTGTGAGAGAGACTTTACAGGAGATACTGACTCATCTATAGACTATGCCTATGTATTTCTGTTTCCATGATAAGTTATTCAGAAATAACTGTCTTTTTTTGAGTTTAAAGTCTGTTCAGTTTTAATTCTGTTAGGTCTGTGATTGTCCAGAAACCACAGTATTTTTCCACTGGAGTTTGATAACTTGCAAATGTTGACCTTCTTGGTTTATTCAGTACGAGATATTTGGCTTCTTATCAACATGGATGCATGCAGATCTCATCACTGACTCAAGTATACTTACCAAATTCCAATAAAGAGAAAAAAATTTCTTTTTTTTTAATATTTATTTATTTATTTATTATGTATTCAACATTGTGTCTGTGTGTATGTCTGCAGGCCAGAAGAGGACACCAGACCTCATTACAGATGGTTGTGAGCCACCATGTGGTTGCTGGGAATTGAACTCAGGACCTTTGGAAGAGCAGGCAATGCTCTTAACCACTGAGCCATCTCTCCAGCCCCGAAAAAAATTTCTGTTTCTTGCATATGTACATACTTATGTGGCTTACTATACTAGTGTTTACAAAAGCTACAATAATATATTTGTTTTTAGAAGTCAATATTAATTAGCTCTGATGACCAAATCTCATTGCCAAGATTCTGTTGGTTGTTATGCTATGTTAAATTGGTAATTTTGCCAGTTCTTTGATCAATTTAATAATATTCTAAAATGCAGAGTTTTGGTTTAGAACTCTTAGGTGTAGATCTGCTAACACTTTCAGTGTACAAATTAGGAACTCTTCCAAATCTACAATTACCTTTCCCAAATACTTACTTTGTAAAAGGCCTGATAATGATTATGTAGAACTTTCCAAAAAAAAAAAAGATTCTCAATTTCTTAATTGTTTTATTAAAATGTTATCACTTTTTCCTCTTTTTTATTTTTATTTATTTAAAATTTCCACCTCCTCCCATCCTCCCATTTCCCTCTCACTTCCCCCACTTCCCCTCCCCCTCATTCTCCAGTCCTAAGAGAAGTCAGGGTGCCCTACCTTGTGGGAAATCCAAGCTCCCCCTTCATCCTAGGAAGGTGTGTATTTTTGATGAAGGACGAACAAATTTCTTAATATAAGTAACCATAACACTCGTCATATGACTACACTGTGAGAATGCCTCCTGGATAAAATAATGTCATCCATATGTGCTTAAACTGTTAAATGTTAATCAATATTCAGCATAGGTGTCAAGCCTTCCACCAACTCAACCTTGACGTACCATGTTTACATGCAGAGTTTACCTCTACTACAAACTGCTTTCCAGGGCTTCTTACATTTTTATTCCATTATACCTCACCAAGAAAATGATAAATTATTTAAAGGAGGACTCTGTTGTTTATCTTTTGCAACCAGTTTCTAGATGTGCAATAACACACACTGAGGAGTAAATAGCCTTTGGATGAACAGAGAATGAGTCGAAGTAAAAATCCATATATCCTTAATCCCAAACAAGTACTGACATTGATATTATTGAAAAGAGAAAGACCACTGTGTTCAGGCTGTCTGATAACTTTGAAGCAAAGTTACTTTGTCTTCAAAAAATGCCGAGTCTCATTTCCAAATGCTGGCCCTTTCTCTCCAGTTCGCAGCAACAGAATGAGTTGAAAACAGTCAGAAATTTCTTTTTTTTTTTCCAAAAAAAAAAAAAAGAAGAAGAAGAAGAAAAAAAAGAAGCCTGAGCTAATGGGCCAATCAGTTTATAACTAAAAAAAAAAAAAAAAAAAAAAAAAGTCAAAGTGGTTACAATCTTTGTGATTTTACTTTGAACGTGTACCATAGCATGCTTACTTGCCCAAATATTCTGCACGTATTGAACACCTTAAAAGTGTTGATAAAGCATATGGGCACTAGAGGATAGGAAATAAATCTAACCAAAATCCAAAGACCTCAGGAAAATTTCTAGAACTTTATTATGGTATCAAAAACCAGGAGCTAATGCTGAGATTTTGTAAGGTCAAATTTAATTTATGCTGAACCAAACTTTCAGTCCCCCATGGTAGATGAATGAAGCAGCAGAGACTGAAGGCAGAGTAGCCTCTTTATAGCAGGTGAGCAAGTAATTACAAAAGTGGAAATTTTGCAGGTTTCTTTTATGATCATGTTACAGGTTTATGATCGCATAGTTATCAGAATATCCCATGAAACTCTTTTAAGTTTCTTGGAACATGTCATGAAACAATAGAAACAATTTACAAGGTGTAAATCACTCAGTTACAGAGAAAAAAGCTAGTTAAAAGAAGCATGCTGGCTTTCAACTTGGGGCACAATTGGAGACTAACATTATGCTGAACTAAGAAAAGGAAGAAAAATGGAGCTGGCTAACCCTTAACTATTCTAGTTGTATGGAGCACGAAAAAGAAAACAACATTATTTAATGCTGTAAAGAACCTGGCCATGTTGATTTTTTGGAGAAGTGAAAGACTTTGAAACTTTTGGCCAGAAAAAAATATAAAACATACATTTGGAGAGCAAAATGAGCAATAGGAGGCTTTATAATGCTGCTAAGCTGGTGCTGGAAGAGAGCCTGTAATTGTTATGGAGATGACTGCCATTAGGAGAAGCCTCCCCTCACCAGAACAAGGCCCCACCCAGTAAAGCTTTCAACTCTTAGAGTAAGATGTTTTCTTTGACATAAAGCCACTGAATAGAAGTCCTGCAGCTAGTGAAATTCAGGACGGCCAGGGTCCATCCTGAGCTAGGAGCTGAATTCAGCGGTGTTACCCAGCTGATGTTTTATTTAAAGGCATGGAGCTTGCGGAAGTGAAGGACCACTGATTCTTCCTTTGACATTTCAGAGTGCCATGCAGTCTGTGGCATGAGTCTCATGGTGTAAAGACCTTCAGACCCATAGGTTTGTGACAGACCATTTCAAGGTACTGTGAATGTGAAACCTGGTTTGCAATGGAGAACCCAAGATGTTAGAGACAGTAGGACTAGGAAAAATCTGCCGAGGAGAGCTGCGCACAGAGAACAGAAACAGTCCAGAGGAGAGGTAAATATTGCAGACTGGGAGAGAGTCATCTAAAACATTTGAAACTAAAGTTCCAGATACAATATATAGAGAACAGGAATTAATGTTTGTCTTGCTTATTCTGGTCTTGCCTTGGACCAGTATTTTTTTCACTGTGACCTCATTAACCAGTTTGAGTGGTGATGTATATAGTTTGTCACTAATTGGATATAATTTGCTTTTTTGTTTTACAGAGTGTTACAATTAAAAGATGACCTTGAGTATCAAAAGAGTCATTAGACTCTGGATTTTGGAACACTATTAAGACCTGGAAAGACTATGGGAATATTGGAAATTGAATCAAATTCATTTTGCATTATGATATGATCATGAGGTATATGGGATCTGGGGTGGAATTTAAGTGAGAAATCTCCCCCATAGATGTTTGTATACTAGGTTTTTAGTTAGTGATTCTCTTGTACACGTTTAGGATGTGAGATGTTGCTGGAGAAAGTATGTACCTGGACTTTGAGAAGTTAAAGCCTTACTCCAATTCTTGTACACATCTCTGTAAGATGCTATCTTACAGTGTCCTGTTCCTGCTGTCATGCCTGCCAACTGCTGCCACTCATCCATCTCGAACTTGAAGTCAAAATAGACTTTTTTTCTGCAAGTTGTCTTGGTCACCATATATTATTATAGCAGTAGGAAAGTGACTAATTGTTTTAAATTCTAAGTAAAGCATTTAGGGTGCCACAAACTTTCTTCATAGGGTTCTGGTACAAGCCATATGGTATTATTGATACTCCTTGAGTGTAATTTTGTGTGTACGAATATACGTATTTGCAGGTCCATGATTACATGGAATATACAGGAATCCTTGAGTGTTGTTCCTTCAAACAAGGCCACATTAGTGTTTGAGATATGGTCACTCCTTGGCCTACAGTGTTCCTATTTAGATGAACTGGGCAGAGAGCCATGGGAATCTACTCCTGTCTGGCATTATAAGTACTTACTATCATGCCCATGTTTTTTCACATGGGTTCTAGGGATCAAATTGGGTTCTATATCGTTACAAAGCAAACACTTTACCACTTTAGCTGTCTTCTTAGTCTTGTAATTATTTGTTGGTGCTTATGAAGTATATCCTTATGATACGTGCCCAAGTCAATAAGGTTTCCATTTCTTAATTCGTACATTTAACCTGTCAAAGTCTACAAGAAAATAATGATTATAGAGCAGTGTCATGGGCCTTCCACCATACAGCAAGTATTTATTTTGTTTCCACCACTCATTTTACTAATACAAATGCAAAGTTTGAAAAGGGAAAATAATAATCTAATGAAAAATAATATGATGATGAAATATTAGAAAGCTGTAGTCAAACAAATTATTTTAAAATTATTGGTGTCAAAAATAGCCTAGTGATTTTAGAAATTTTCAAAGAATTTTAATTAATTTTAAGTAAACAAAGCATTTATTTTATTCTATTTTATTCACCTGTTAGGTGTGGAAAATAAATACTGATTTAATTATTAGAATTCCAATACTCATTTGAGAGAGCTGACTGGTATAAAAATTACCTATAATTATTAAATGATTAATATTTAGAAAAAATGGCAACAATGTGAGTTAAATTTTGAATAACCATGACAGGTTTAATTGATCATTCGCTTGGCTAAGTCTATTTTGTAGTCCAAACCATACATTTGCAAGAAAATTACCTAAGATGTTAAGTAGAAATCTATTACATCAAAGGGTTAAGTAGAAATCTATTACATCAAAGGGTTGAGACAAAATTGATTGTTCACCACATTAGTACTAGAGTTCAATCAAATGAGTTGATGAGCCTAATGTAATCATGTACCAATTCACTGTCTTGTGGAATACTTTTATCCAGCAATGAACATTGTTTTCAAACAATGTCTCTATAAAAATACCAGGAGGTTATGTTCATATAGAATTCCAAACATCTAAGCATTTCAATTTTTTTAACAATTCTAATGAAATGCTTGATAATTTCAGTAAGCAATATTAACTAAAATAAAATGGATTTCTTGCATGGATTTCCACAGTTGATTAGTGACTTTCCATATTCTCCACTTTTATTTGAAAACCATGATGCAGACTCATCTTTAAGAGATATAACATAATTTAAAATGCATTAGATATCTAACTCAATACATATATTCACATTATTTTTTCAAGTGGTTGAATATTACAAAAATTAAATTAAAACGTATCAAACACTTGAAGACATCCATAGGAATAGAAAATAAAATATGAACTGAAAATCCCAGTTATAAAATAGCAAAACTCTCAAATGTAGGCAAGTTTCTCTGTCTCAGTATCCCACTCCTAAATAACTACACATTTATAATTATCAACTATAAATGCATCACCAGTAGTTTATGCTTATCAATAACTAGTTCTTTCAATTTAACCCATATTTCTTATCTATGCTCTAACACTCAATGGGACCTTTTTCAGAATGGCATGTTCAGCCGCTGCTTCCTCTGCTGAAAACTCTGCCCTTCTTCCCAGTATTATTTCAGTCTGGCCTTCATGCCTAACCTCTTTCTGCCTAGCTATTGACCAATGACAGCAAAAAAATCTTCACAATGTACAAAAAGATTATTCCACAGCACTCAAACACAGCAATTTGTTTCCTGAAAGTAACTTTGAAAACTGTGATAAAACTAGACTGCAAGGTAAGGAAAAAGTGCTTCTCATTAAAACAATAAGACAGAGCTGGGTAGGACAGAAGTTGGCAAGGGACTGAGGTAATAGAGTCAATGTGTGAAGGACATCCTTAAGCGTACAGTTGTAGTAAAGGAAGAATGAAAGTTGTATAATATCTCCACATTGATGGAGAGGGAAAATAATGAAATTTAAGGTCATCAGAATCATCAAATAAAAATGAAACAACAGGGCCTAGAGAGATTATTCCAGGGTTAGGATTGTCTGATGCTCAGCATCAACCAGAGTGTGTATCCAGCACTCACATTACAATGCATGTTTACAACACATGAACGCACAGGTATAAAGTCAGAAAATAACAGATTTATTTAATTATACACGATAACTTAAAGGGAGTAGAGAGAAAATTAAAATGATCTTTAAAGAGAATCATACTTCAGTTTGTATTTTCTATTTTTTGATTATGGATTTGGATAACTGTTGAAATTGGGGCGTCGAGGTTTGCGTCCCCAACACCCCAGCCGCCTGGCTAGCTTATGCCCGAAATAACAACACACAAATTGTATTCATTTAAACACTGCTTGGCCCATTATTTCTAGTCTCTTCTTGGCTAACTCTCGTACCTGGACTAGCCCATTTCTAATATTCTGTGTTAGCACCCCAAGGTGTGCTTACCGGGGAGATTCTAGCCTACATCCATCTTGGTCGGAGCTTCATCGTGAGCATGCCTCAGAGAGCCGAGCGATCCCCTCCGGCCCGCGAGAGAGGAGGCTGGCTTCTCTGAGTGGAGCTGAGTGCCTTCTGAGCTTACTTCCTCTTCCTGTCCGCATACTATTCTTTTTTCTCCACCCACCTATGTTCTAACCTATAGGACCAGCCAAGCAGTGTCTTTATTTTAACCAATGAAATCAACAGATTGATAAACAGATTGATATATGACACTCCCACATCACTTCCCCTTTTTCTGTTTAAACAAAAAGGAAAGGCCTTAACTTTAACATAGCAAAATTACATAAAACAGTTATCAAGTAAAAATTATAATAATCTTTATCATGGCTAAGGAAAAGTATAACTATAACTAACTATTCTTAACTCCATCAAAGACTCCAGAAAGATACAATATTATCTAAGCAAACAAGAAAAAAAGCAAGTTTCAGACTCTAGAAATGACAGAGACATCTCACTGCCTGGACAGTCACCCAAAGTTCCTCTGTACCGTTGGGGCATCCATCTTCGGCCTACAGGCCTATAGTTTTCAGCAGACATTCCACAAAGCAGGAAATTTCAAAGGCAGTCACTATCTGCTTGTCCTGAAGAATGTCTTGCAGACTCCTTCATGAATCAGGAACCCTGAAAGATCATCTCACCTTTAGGCAAGTTCAGTAAGTCCTCTCTCTGCGGGTTCTCTGTGTCTAGTTTATGCAATAGTCCAGGCAAGAACAGTTTCTTGCCCAAATGGCTATCAAACTCCATAAGGATCCTCTTCGATGCCCATCTTCCTCTTGAAGTAGATTGGTGCTGCCAGGAGCAGAGTGTCTCATTGTCATGAAAAGCCCTAAGTTATTAAAACATTAAATGTCCTATTCTGTAATCTTTGAAAGATATGAAGAATGCCTATCTAAAATATATCTATGTACATCTAGAAAATCGTAACTAACATATTAACTAACTTAACTTAACTAATCTATTAACAACCTATATACATTACATTTTTAAATGAACTACACAATCATAATACCTTAATCAAGATCAGAAATACAGATACACATAACAAAATTGACCTTAAATTTAAATCACTAAAGCAAAATCCATATCAATGCGAATTATTCATACCTATACCATTTCCCCCTTTAAATGTAAAAGAACACTTATAAACCATATTTGGGAACATGGGCGCAGTTTTCTCTCCAAACTGCTTCCTGCTGAATGGGGGCGTTGTTAATTAGCTCTTTCATGGTATAACCTGTGTGCTAGTTTCATCTCAGTTGGCGGTTGAGCGAAGCAATTTTCTGAAGGCGTTCACAGCAACCCTTCAGGAGGGCGTGGTCCATCATACCATATCGGAATAGAAAAAATGAACAGGGTCTCATCCTCTGTGAAAACAAAACAAGAAACTCCTTTCCAAAGTATTATGTCCTTAGATCCAAATTCCAAAGTCAAGGCATTTTCACAATATCTATGTTGGGTTAGTTTAGCAGCATTTATAAGCAAATATCTTTTAGCAGCTCTTGCTCCTTCCTCAGGATTCAAACAATTCAAACAGAGCATAATAGCATACAGTATCAACATTCTCTGTGTATTTTCCATCTTCGTACAGCTTTGTTTTAACCTCTATTTCGTTTATTTTTACTTTTAACTTTTTGCTTTTTAAGCGTAAATCTTTGACCTGGACACTGTAAACCAGGCTGTTCTTGAACTCTCAGAGATCCACCTGTCTCTGCCTCCTAGGCACTGGGATTAAAGGCGTATGCTACTACACCTTGAACTCACAGAGATCTGTTTGTCTCTGCCTTCTAGGCACTGGGATTAAAGGCGTGTGCTACCACACTTTGAAGTCACAGAGGTGAATCTCCCTCTGCATCCCAAGTGTTGGGATTAAAGGCGTGTACTACCACAACCAACTTCTCTTTTTCTTCCTTATTTTTTACTTTTAAGAACTTACTTTTAGCTTGCATATATTTTTAACACAGTGTAAACCATTTAAAATTTTTCTTTGTCTTTGAATCTCTTTACTGCATCTCTCTCTGTTTTTCTGACCACGTAAGTCTTTAATTTACCAAGCAATCTCAATAGGACTAAAGGCGTGGTTTTGCCAGCTAGATCCAGTCCATTCCTTAGCTTTCTGCCATTCCAACCTTGTGGCTGAGGTACCGACCAGAGCCGCCTTCAGTGCCACAACTCTACAGTGTTTCAAGGTCCCTGCCAGCAAGCGAGCTTTAGCAGACAACACTCAAGTCCTCTTTTTGTAGTCTGCCCTCCTGCCTCAAACAGTCAGAGTTTGCCCTGGCAGTATGGCCCAGAAAGCCCGCATTTTTAAACAGCGCAGCTTTTTTCCAGCTACGGCTGAAAACTGAAAAGCATGTGTTCAGCTTTTCGTCAACAGCGTTTAAGTGTTTTGTGGCAGGACCTCTTAAAAGAGCTGCAGGGTTTTGCAGCTGAAGCTGAGTCAGGAAGCCTCTCTTAGCTGAGAGCAGCCCCGAGAAACTGCTGCTACCAAGAAAACATGCTTACTCTTTCCCAAGCTTTCTCAGACTTTCTGTGGATTCAGTTGTCCACACGTTGGGCAGCCATCTGTTGAAATTGGGGCATCAAGGTTTGCGTCCCCAACACCCCAGCCGCCTGGCTAGCTTATGCCCGAAATAACAACACACAAATTGTATTCATTTAAACACTGCTTGGCCCATTATTTCTAGTCTCTTCTTGGCTAACTCTCGTACCTGGACTAGCCCATTTCTAATATTCTGTGTTAGCACCCCAAGGTGTGCTTACCGGGGAGATTCTAGCCTACATCCATCTTGGTCGGAGCTTCATCGTGAGCATGCCTCAGAGAGCCGAGCGATCCCCTCCGGCCCGCGAGAGAAGGAGGCTGGCTTCTCTGAGCGGAGCTGAGTGCCTTCTGAGCTTACTTCCTCTTCCTGTCCGCATACTATTCTTTTTTCTCCACCCACCTATGTTCTAACCTATAGGACCAGCCAAGCAGTGTCTTTATTTTAACCAATGAAATCAACAGATTGATAAACAGATTGATATATGACACTCCCACATCAGATAACAAGGTTAGAAAGCACACTGTCTTTAAAAAGTATATTGGTGGAGTTGGTTCTTGAATTTGTTACCATCTGATAATATTGCCAAGCAGAAGAGAGCAGCAGGGCTGCTGATCAGGTATCAAAAAAGGTAATACTCAACCTCAAAAGAAAAATAAAAACTACATTAAAACATATAAAACAAGTCTAAAGGCAAACTGAACAGCTAGAACGTGTCCTGAGAATTCCCCCTGAGTGTGCTTCAATGCTGCAGGGCACAATAATACTACTGCAAAGAATGCAGAAAACTCAGGTACCATAGCAAGAACGTTATGAGTTTGAGGAGTTGTGGATTTTAGGAGTTCTTGACTTTAGGAGGGTAAATAAATGATTTAGAACCAGAGGGGGACTTAGTCAAACTTACTATAAAAGATTAATCGATAAATGTATGAAGGAAGAATGAGTTATGGAAATATTAAATTACAGGTAAGAAATTATAAAAGCCTTTACAGCGACAGTGGTAATGAACTATATAAGGAGGAGATAAATATTTAAGATACTGATTTAACTGGACTTAATGATTTTAATTCTTTTATAGTTATAGGTTTCAGGTATGCCTAATATATCCTTCCCTTAGCCAATCCTAGCTGTTGTGTGCAGTTACTTTACTGTTTCATATAATTATCATTTCTTTGTTGAACACACAGGAAAAACAATTTGAGAAATACTGATAACTCATATAAATTTCTGACAACTTTTGGTTCTCAAAACTTTGCTTTCCATTGAGAAAAATCTACTTTTTTTATATAAAGAGAACATTTCTATAGTGCCAAGAATCTGTTATGAGAAGAAATATTAATCTGGTTCCTTTTGACTCAAAGATGTTTTAAGAACTCATGATATTCCATAATGCCATGAACGGCTACTGACAAATAGTGTCCTGATTTTAAGATTAAGGGAACAAGAATGGCAAAAGGGTTTTTTCAGGTATGGAGCTTAAACAGTGATGGACACAAATATGATGGAAACAATCGCCACTATATTTGACAACTAGAGCATTACGCCATGTGCCATATGGCAGTTTAGTAGAAAGCCGTTAGTTTCAGATTGGTGAGTGAGAAACTGAACAGCAGTGATGAGAAACAGAAAGAAGAAAATAAAATGTGAAATCTCCCTGAAGTGCCAAAGATGATAAAAAAAACCAACAGGCCTGTAAGAAAGAATGACAGCAACCCATTGCATAGGCCTAAGGAGGAGGCAGAGCAAAGATGAGGAAGATCGTGTCTGCCTAAGAGCAATCTACATTTATACGTGGATGATAGTAGAACCATGACAGTATTGAACACAGGTAAATAGAAAATCATACTTTAAAGGTTCCGTTCACCATGTGGTGGTTTGGATGAGAATGGCTGTCACAATGGCTTTCAAGGGCTCATATGTTCAAGCAGTACTCCCTAACTAGTAGAACTGTTTGGGAAAGGTTAGGAAATGTCACTTTGTTGTAGTAATTGTGACACTGGAGGTGGGCTTTGAGGTTTCAAAAGCCTGTGCCAGACCCAATCTCCCTCTGCCTTCTGACCAGGGTGTAACTCTTGGCTACTGTTTGTTGCACTGTGCCTGCTTTCTTAACTGTTGCTACATTTAATGTCAAGATAATCATGGACTAATATTCTAAACCTGTAAGCAAACTCCCATTTAAATGCTTCTTCTATGATTTGCCTTGGTCACGAAACTGTGTCTTGGGTTTGAACCGTGACTAATACACAGAAACACTACATTACATTACAAGTGTTTAACTTTTCCAGCACTATCTTATTTTATATAAACCTAGCATACTCTGCTGAAATGCATAGGTCTCCAGCACCATCTTGTTTTGCTTTTATAGCCAGCAAATCCAATGAAAAGGATGCAGAGGCATGAAACTATTGCGAAATGACATCATGTCCATTTGTCCTGTTTCAGTCTGCTATGCTTCATCAGCTCAGTTACAGAGCAGGGACAGGCAACTCTCTCTCCAGAACTCTTTAGCAATAGTCCTGCAGGTTCTGTATAACCTGAATTTCCCTTCACAGCGCAGTGCCTCTGACTCCTAGAGCGAGACAGGCCAACTGTCTTGAGATCTCCTGTATACTTTCTCTACACTTGGTCAAGGAGTGAGACACTGAGAGGGCACCATGAAAAGTTCTGCTAGAGAGACATACTGGTTCCTAGTCTTTGCATCTCATACTTGGATTCTCATACATTGTATGTCAGCTGATATTTCCCATATATTTAAACAATGGCTAGTAATCAAGGTGTGAGTGTGTGTGTATATGTGTGTATGTGTGTGTGTATGCTTTAACAAAAATATGCAATTGAGAATGCCTTGACTTCAAAATTTAAGTCAAAAATATATGTTACTTTAGAGAAGAGGTTATGCTTTTGTTTCCTCAGAAAATGAGAACTTGTGAATTCATCCTGGGTTGAGAAAAATCAGGAAGATGCCCTGTAAAATCTCTAATGGAAAAAGATGGACTAGAAGACTCAGCATTTCAGAGGGCCTTTGATGCAGTTTCCTCTCAGTTCTACATCCATAACGGCTTCGAGGCTGCTGGCTGAGTGATCCAACCTCCCAGAATTCTTCATTCAGGACTTGATCGTAATTCATAATCTTAAATTTTCTCAGGGTCCCCCTATGATTACCAGAGCCTCCAGTCAGAAGTAGTTTAGAAAGCTCTGCCCACATTCCCAAAAGATGGATCATAGATATTTATTATCACTTAAGGTGGTGGGTATAAGTTGTTATGGGTAATGGTCAAGAAAAAAAGCTGAACATAGGAGATTAGATTCAGGGATATCATTGTAAAAAGAAAGGGGAGGATATAGAAATGTGGTACTGCAAGTTAGAAGAAAAAATAAGTTAGGTACAACCTTCTGGAGTCACCAAAGTAGCATAGATAATGAAGTATTTTCTCTGTATTTGCCAAATGCTAATGGACTGGACACTGTTAATGTAATTATCACTTGTATATGTTTTATATAGTTTTTGTACTTATTGTATATAGTTTTTCTTACATTGGTTGTAAACTTATTTTAGACAAAAAAAAGAGGAAATGCGGTGATGTTTTGCTTGTACTATAATAAATAAAGCTTTCCAGAAGATCAGAGTATAATGAAGTTATAGTAGTTAGCCATAAAGGCCAGGCAGTGGTGGCACACACCTTTAATCCCAGCACTTTGGAGACAGAGGCAGAGGAATCTTTGTAAATTCAAGGCCACACTGGGCTACTCTATATTGAATCAGTCTAAAAGAAAAACAAAGGGTGACAGCTCACACCTTTAATCCCAGAACTATGAGGTGGGGACAGGAGGTGATTTGGCTGGGCATAGAGAGGAATGTAAAATGAGAGGAAACAGGAGCTCAAGATATAGTCTGAAGTTTCACAGAGATGGCATAAAATATGAGGACTCATAGAGACAAGATACCCCATTCAGTCTGAAGATTTCATAGAGGTAGAGGTAAGAACTAGTGGCTGACTGCTCTGCTTCGCTGACCTTTCAACACTAACCCCTATATCTGACTCTGGATTTTTATTATCAAAATCAATTAGAAATCTTCCATGCACACACACACACACACACACACACACACACACGAGAAAGAGAGAGAGAGAGAGAGAGAGAGAGAGAGAGAGAGAGATGTTATAGATATAGGATAGATATATTTTTCCCTTGAGACAGAGTTTCTTTCCATTCATGGCTGCTCTTAAACTCACTGTGTGCTTAAAATCAATCTTGCCCTTATGAATCTTTTGCTTGACCTCTGGAATATGGGATCACAAACATTTTAAATTATTCTGAGTTACTGTTTAATATTTGAATTCTTTATACATTATGAATACCAATTTCTTGTCTACTTTTTATACTCTTTAAAGCCTTTAGGGTTTCTTCTACAAGGCTTCAGTCATTATAAGAGTTAACTTCATATTATGTCAGTTTTGAATTATACTTCCTACTGTCCCAGATGTACGTATCTTTCATTATATATATATTTTTTTCTTTTGTTTGACTGAATGGATTTTCTACATTGAGGATATAGAAGAAAAAGCAAAATGCAGTATCATTAACACAGAAACAATCAGAAATAAAACAATAACTCAAAACCAAATGTCTTCTACCCTATCAAATAAAATAAATGATTAATATACATATGTTAAACTTAAAAGTTAACAATAATTGTAAAAGTGATGTCTATTAAGGAATATTAAATAATAAGGTAAAAGAAAGGAGCAAAATAGAGGAAAACAATAAGCTGATGCTTTGCATGAGAAGCAAAATACAAACAAAAATGGTTAAAGTTTTCTTTGATGAGTAGATGGAAATGCCACTGTCCTAGTCATCTGTTTCTAGAGATGACAGAATTGCCATGGTGGGAAGGGAAGAGAATTATTCTTTTATGAGCCAGCTGAATGAATCAAACAAGACCTAAGAGAACGAGGCCAGTCCTTAATTTTCTTTGTCAAACAATATTCTTTGCTGACTGTGTTTTCATGTGGAGCTCCCTGTGGTTCTGAAATACATAAATGACCAATAAATTCTCCACACCCAATTTTACTAAGGGGCAGTCAGGCAGGTACTGGGTGTCACCCGACTTTCTCTGACAGTCCATCTGAATAAGACATGGCAGAACATGACAGAAATATCAGAAAGCAACAGCGGTAGCAGTGAAATAGCTCTCACATGCTCAACCGTGGAAGCAGGAGAGCTTGCAGCTATTTTTTGATGTTTGCAGTAGTGGCACAGATAAGGCTGGATGTTGATGAGAAGAGAGAGAAGAGAGAGAGCCATATGCACTTGACTAATGACAGAGGTGAAACCACGAGAATAATGTAGACCCACAAGTGACTGAGAATGGGACATGGAATCCACAGTGCCTTGAAATGTGGCAGAGGCAGTGTTGCAAGAACTGCAGGCAGGCTTGACAAACAGCGAGTAGCATTGACAGCTACAACCAGAAGACCAGTGGCTGTTGAAATGGGGGCGGCGGCGTTGCGTCCCCAACACCCCAGCCGCCTGGCTAGCTTATGCCTGAAATAACAACACACAAACTGTATTCATTTAATCACTGCTTGGCCCATTATATCTAGCTTCTTCTCGGCTAACTCTCACACCTAGACTAGTCCATTCCTTATATTCTGTGTAGCACCCCAAGGTGCGCTTACCGGGAAGATTCTAGCCTACGTCCATCTTGGGTCGGAGCTTCATCGCAAGTGTGCCTCAGAGAGCAGAGCTGTCCCATCTGCCTGCGAGAGAGGGGCCTGGTGTCTCTGAGCAGAGCTGCATGATTTCTGAGTTCACTTCCTCTTCCTGTCAGCATTTTATTCTGTTTACTCCACCCACCTATGTTCTAACCTATCAGGACCAGCCAAGCAGTTTCTTTATTTTAACCAATGAAATCAACAGATTGATATATGACACTCCCACATCACTTCCCCTTTTTCTGTTTAAACAAAAAGGAAAGGCTTTAATTTTAACATAGCAAAATTACATAAAACAGTTATCAAGTAAAAATTACAATAATCTTTATCATAACTAAGGAAAAGTATAACTATAACTAACTATTCTTAACTCCATCAAAGACTCCAGAAAGATACAATATTACCTAAGCAAACAAGAAAAAAGCAACGTTCAAACTCTAGAAATGACAGAGGCATCTTGCTGCCTGGACAGTCACCCAAAGTTCCTCTGTACCATTGGGGCATCGATCTTTGGCCTACAGGCCCATAGTTTTCAGCAGACATTCCACAAAGCAGGAAATTTCAAAGGCAGTCACTATCTGCTTGTCCTGAAGAATGTCTTGCAGACTCTTTCATGAATCAGGAACCCCGAAAGATCATCTCACCTTTAGGCAAGTTCAGTAGTCCTCTCTCTGCGGGTTCTCTGTGTTCAGTTTTTTCAATAGTCCAGGCAAGAGCAGTTTCTTGCCCAAATGGCTATCAAACTCCATAAGGATCCTCTTCGATGCCCATCTTCCTCTTGAAGTAGATTGGTGCTACTTCCTCTTGAAGTAGATTGGAGCAGAGTGTCTCATTGTCATGAAAAGTCCTAAGTTATTAAAACATTAAATGCCATATTCTGCAGTGTTTGAAAGATATGAAAAATGCCTATTTAACTGAAATATATCTCTATATATCTAGAAAATCTAACTAACATGACCACAAGCTTGACTATTATTTATGATTATTTATCAACAACCTATATTTCCTAATTATACATTACATTTTAAAAATGAACTATATAATCACAATACCTTAATCAAGATCAGAAATACATATACATATAATAAAATTGACCTTAAATTTAAATCACTAAAGCTAAATCCATATCAATGTAAATTATTCATACCTATATCATATCCCCCTTTAAATGTAAAAGAACATTTATAAACCATATTTGGGAACATGGGCGCAGTTTTTTCTCTCCAAACTGCTTCCTGCTGTATGGGGGCGTCGTTAATTAGGTCTTTCATGGTATAACCTGTGTGCTAGTTTCATCTCAGTTGGCAGTTGAGTGAAGCAATTTTCTGAACATGTTTACAGCAACCCTTCAGGAGGACGTGGTCCATCATACCATGTCGGAATAGAAGAAATGAACAGGGTCTCATCCTCTGTGAAAACAAAAAAAGAAACTCCTTTCCAAAGTATCATGTCCTTAGATCCAAATTACAAAGTCAAGGCATTTTCACAATATCTATGTTGGGTTAGTTCAGCAGCATTTATAAACAAATATCTTTTAGCAGCTGTTGCTCCTTCCTCAGGATAGCCCAGAAAGCCAGCATTCATTCCTGCTATGACTGAAAACCGAAAAGTATGTGTTTCAGCTTTTTGTCAACAATGTTTAAGTGTTTCGTGACAGGACCTCTTAAAAGAGCTGCAAGGCTTTGCAGCTAAAGCTGAGTCAGGAAAGCCTCTCTTAGATGAGAGCACTTGCTTGCCTCTAGCAAGCAGAGTAGACCCCAGAAAGTGCTGCTACCAAGAAACCATGCACAACACTGTCATTTTGTTCTAGAATTACTTCCCAAGGTGTCTCAGTGGGTTCAGTTGTCCACACGTCTGGGCGAAACTGCTTGACTGGTCCTGATAGGTTAGAACATAGGTGGGTGGAGTAAACAGAATAAAATGCTGACAGGAAGAGAAAGTGAACTCGGAAATCATGCAGCTCCGCTCAGAGATGCCAGGCTCCTCTCTCGCGGGCAGATGGCTCTGCTCCCTGAGTCACACTTGCGATGAAGCTCCGACCCAAGATGGATGTAGGCTAGAATCTTCCGGGTAAGCGCACCGTGGGGTGCTACACAGAATATAAGAAATGGGCTAGTCTAGGTGCGAGAGTTAGCCGAGAAGAAGCTAGATATAATGGGCCAAGCAGTGATTAAATGAATACAGTTTGTGTGTTGTTATTTCAGGCATAAGCTAGCCAGGCGGCCAGGGTGTTGAGGATGCAACCCCACCGCCCCATTTCAACAATTGGCGCCCCACGTTGGGTGCCAAATGAAGGCGATTTGAATTAATTCAGACAAATAGTGATAAGTATATATACAACTTTAATGTAACCAAACTCACGGACACCAAGGTTCCCGCGGAGCACAGGAGACAGGAAGGAGGGAAGGGGCCCACATTATATCAGTAAACATTTGCCCGAGGCCATCCCGCCCCCAATAGGCAGGCTATCCCTACAAGTAGCCAGCAGCAGCACCACAATCATCAAGAGAAAAAGGCATCGTGGTAGCTGAGTACCAGTGGCAAAAGTTTTTAGAGTGTCTAGAGAAAGCTTAAATACCAGCCTCCTACACCAGCTACCATCAAAAGCTAAACAGCTCAGTGTGAACACCTGGAATCTTCAATATCAGCTCCTGCAAGGGAATAAAGAATATGTGCTTTCTAGGCCTCTCTACAAGACTATAACATAAAAAGATGCTTCCTGCTATTGCTCCTGCTGACTTCCGTTTGATGTTACCATTTTTTGTTTTCAATACCACAAGATATGAAGGCAGCCAAGACCATAATTTGAAAAACTTCTTGTGGCCTATCCATAATTCTTTGTGGGTGAAACATAAGGAAGCTAATTGATAACAAGACCAAATGTATTTCTTGGAAATCCATTCTACTCTCTGTAATGCAGACTGCCCACCACTTATATCTTACATTTGTGTCCATGATTGTATGTATTTATGTATGTATGTATATATATATATATATATATATATATATACATATATATATATATATATATATATGTGTATATATATGATCTTAGTTAAGATCAGTTTTCTAGGAGTAAAGCTGTGATTACGGGTGGGTAAGGAAAAGATGGCTGAGTTGGTAAAAGGATGAATGTTCTAGCTTGGTTCCCACAGCACTACAGGAGATGGTAGAAACTCTCCATTAGTTGCTTTATTTTAATATAACTATTTAGAATTTCATATGAGCATTGTATTTATAAAACTTCTACTCTCTTTCTTAACAAAACCAACTTCTCCTTTGCTCTCATACCCTTTCAAACTTATGACTGCTTCTTCTTTAATTATTTTTTAACACATACACAAATATATATATATATATAAATTTAGTGTGATGAGTCCATTTCATGTTCCTCATGTATATATATGCATACATGTGTGCATGTGTGTATGTGTGTGTGCATACTTGTGTGTGAAAATACAATGATTGCTGTTGAAAAGAATAAGCTTCTATGATGATAGGTGAGAGCTATACTTATCTGTGTGTATAAGGATAATGACATAGAATTCAGTAAGAATTATATTTGTTGTAGAAAGTGGCAGTAGTGGCTTCTTCTCTAGGGCCCACAACCTCACAGCCACAAGTTGTTTGTATTACCCTAAGTACTTGGCATAGAAGCCTTCTTTCTAATTGTTGTTCAGGGGCATCAAAACAGTATAAACTTTCATTGCACATTTGTCACCAGAAGTTTGAAAATACGTCCGATTGCTAAAGAAATCACAAATTTCAAATACAGGACTTGGCAGCATTGAACTGGGGTTGATCAAGGAGCCTTAACCCTGTAGACTAGATCTCATAGTTTCATTTTCTTTTTTATTCATTTTGGTGGTTTTTTGAAACTAAGTTTCTCTGTAGAACTAGCTCTTGTAGACCAGGATGCACTCAAACTCACAGAGATCAGCCTACCTCTACCTTTGGAGTGCTGGGAATAAAGGCGTGTGCCACTACCACCCAGCTCCTGCTCAGATTTCATGCAGAATTATTGCTTTTCTCCTCTAGCATCTTGCATATCCTACCCATAAAGCCTACACGTCACACCAAAATCCAGTATAGCATGATCAGCCTGCAATAGTGGTGCTTACGTATTGGTCATAACCAACAGTTTTGTAATTGAACTTAAGTTATTCAGTAAGATTGAATTTTATATACCTCATATTAGATAATTAACCAATTACCTACATATGAGCCCCTCTTAACAGAACTTTCATTATAGTATTCATTATTAACTTGCAAAGTCCAGAACATTACTTCTGAAAAACCAATTTGCTGAGTTGAGTCAAGTAATTGTAGGCAGAGACTGCTCATTTGTTTCCCAGCCACCAAAACCCTAAATAATCACATAGAAACTGTATTAAAACACTAGTTGGCCTATTAGCTTATGCATATTTTTAGCTAGCTCGTATACCTTGAATTAATCCATCTCTTTTAATCTGTGCATAACCATAAGGTCATAGCCTACTGGCAAGGTTCTAGCAGACTCCTGTGAGCGTCTACCCTCTTTCTACATCTCTTGGATTTTCTGCCTGGCTTTAGTCTGTTAAGCCATTGGCCAAAAGCAGCTTATTTATTAAGCAATTGCAATAAAACATAATCACAGCATGTAGAGGGTAATCCAGTCTTAAGGATATATAATTCTTTGTCTACATATCCATACACTCTCTTCCTTTGCCTGTACTCTTAGTGAGGAGGATCTTGTTCATCTCCCTCCACAGCACTCTCGGATAGTAGATAATAGGGAAACTGTCCATGACCAAAATTTTTTGGTTTTACCTATTTTCTGACTGCTGTTTCACTTCAGGGCCTTTCCATTATATCCACTATATATTACCCCTCTCTGTAGCCATACACCTATTGTTTTGCTTCTGTCCTTTAGGTGGAGTAAAGTGCCAGTTGTCTCTAATGGGGACCTCATATACACTTGGGATGTAAGAGAGTTTTAATTTTTTTTTATTTTTCAACAATAACATCTTATAATAGATTTCATAGTGTGTGTGTGTGTGTGTGTGTGTGTGTGTGTGTGTGTGTGCGTGTATAACCACAAAGAAACAAATCAGGCAAATGGATGAAACTGGAGAAAAAAATCACCCTGAGCAAGGTATCTCAGACCCAGAAAGACAGATATGGTACGTACTCACTTATAAGTAGATATTAATTTTTAAGTAAATGAGAATAATACTGCAACCCACAGACCAAGAAAGGTTAATAACAAGGAGGGCTCTAGGAGGCACATACAAATCTCCCTAGGAAGAGAAAATAAATATTTTGGGGGGGTGGATAGTGAGCAGCCGGGTAAGGAAACAGAAGGGGTCAGGTGGTTCTGGTGATAGGGTGAAGGGAAAGAGAATCAGGAGAGACTACTGGAATTGGAAGACGTTTAAGGGGTGATGTGAAAACCTAGTACAGTGGAAACTTCCTGAAACCTATGAGGATAACCCTAGAGAGAACTCATAGTATTGGAGAAAATGGATACTGAACTGGCCATCTTTTGTAACCAGACAAGATTTCCAGTGGTGGTACTGGGATATCAACCCAACCACCAAACTTTCAACCTACAACCTATTCTGTCTCCAAAATGAGCTGAATAAATGGTGACTCTGAGATTGTGGGAGTGGCCAATGACTGATCTAACTTAAAGCCCAGACCAGAGTAAAT
Organism: Microtus obscurus; assembly: GCA_963919715.1. Lineage (NCBI taxonomy): Eukaryota > Metazoa > Chordata > Mammalia > Rodentia > Cricetidae > Microtus > Microtus obscurus. Next base: position 1,381,362 of record CAWTZC010000308.1, read on the forward strand.
CCATTGCCTGGATGTCCAGGAACTGGAAACTGGATAGCCCGAGTCCTAGAGTAGAACAAAACAAGATTGGAGGGGAAAGGGCAATGAAATGATTCCTAGTTATATTTTGCTATATTCATAGATTGGTGCCTTGACCAATCACCATCCGAGAGGCTTCCTCTCTGACAGCTGATGGAGGAGATGCAGAGAACCACAAATATTCGGCAAAGCCCAGAGAACCCTGCAGAAATGGAGGCGGAGGAGGAATTAAAGTGACAGAAAGATGTAGGACAAGAGGAGAACATGGTTCATGGAATCAACTAGGCGGGGCTCATAGGGGCTCACGGGGCTAAAGAGGCAATTAAGGAGCCTGTGTGGGTCAGAAGTCCTCTACAAAACATTATGGTTGTTAACTTGGTGGTCTTGTGGGATTCCTGATAGGGGATATATGTGTTTTTGACGCGTGTCTATTCTTGGGAGACATTTCCTCCTACTGGGTTGCTTCATCCAGCCTTGTTATGAGAGTTTGTGTCTTAGAGCGTCTTGCTATTCTGTGTTCACTGGATATCCCTGGGAGGTCTACTCTTTTCTGAAGGGAAATCGTGGAGCAGTAGTTCTGCAGGAGAGCAGCAGTGATGGGGACATAACTGGGGGAGTGGTGGGAACTGGGCTGTGGTCAGGATGTATTTTATGAGAGAAGAATCCAATTCTATCTCTAGCCTAAGGAAGAAGTCACAGTACAATCCCCATTGTTTTTTTTTTATTCTTAGCTGCAGTTATATGAATGCTCTCATCACCCTGTAAGGATAGAGTTTAACCCATCTTTGTTGATGTGTTACATGGCGTCGGGAGAAAAACCTTGAAGTTAATACTGACAGATTGGATCCCTGAACTATTCTTGAGTATGAAGATATTAATTACACTTTAATTTGAGAAATAAGGGCAGCTGATAGACTCCTGTTGTTTAGATGTATGTCACATTCTTATTCATATCCTGTGGCTCTGTCTGACACAAAGATTCAAATACTAAATATGGTGATGCACATTTTATTTTTTTTAAATACTTACTCTGTAGTATTTATTGTCCAACCAAAACTGGGTGAGGTGACATTCAGATTGGCTGTTATTTTAGTTTGTGGGAACTCTTACCAAGATTTCTCCAGGAAATTTTCTGAAAGAAACAATGAATCACTATAGACTTTGGGGGGTTAGCTTAATAATAGTGATGCAAATTCTTTGTAAGGAATCAGAAGCAAGAAGAAATAATTAGCAGAGATTGCATGCTTATACTTAATGGAAATAATAATTATAATTAAAGTCTAAACATAATCTGTAATGCTTTCTTACTAAAATAAAAAGTTGATGATGTGGGAGTTATTAAATGTATCAAGACTGAAAAAAATAGAGAAATGAATGAAGATATAACAAAATCATGAATAAACCTAGTAGCCTATGATGTCCTCACCACCATCACTAACATTTCTACTTTTCATTGGATCCTCTATATGGCATCTAAACTTCTTAGCCAATTTTTAAAATACTTCAATAAACAATCTCTCCTTTGATTTGAAATGACATTCTATTTTCCACATTCATGACATTAGAGGTTCCCCATCTATCTCCTACGTCTTTTTCTGCTTCTATACATACTCAGATAGCACTGTGTTTCTTGTTCAACAGATACACAAATTTTTCCATGGAGATTTTTCAGTATGAACAACTGGACTTTGCTTAAACAGAGGAACCATATTCAGAACATTATTCTTTGGGACAGGATAGATTTTTTGTACTCTAAAAGAATGCAATGTTGTGAGCTAATATTATTTAGCATTTCTGAATGTACACATTATCCTCAGTAATTTTACTTCTATTAGTTCCAAGTTCCTTTATAAGGCAGCCATGCATGAAATCTCCAAAAGCTACTAGAAATCGGTGCTTCTCGTTTCTCCATATGCACCAAATGAATATTAAGAAGTACCATTGTTATCAGGTTATTTGGGCTCTGTTTCTCTCTGTCATTATCTGTTTGTTTTCTCTGGGTGTTCATGTCATCACCCAATTCGGTGTCATTTGTGATTTGAATTAATGTGCTGCAGATTTCTATGTCTACATCTTAAATGAAAGTGTTAACATTCTTCTGGGATACTTGCTATCAAATGCAATTTAATACCAATAGAATACTGCACAATGCTGCTCAGAAATATATTGAAAGAATATTTTTACTGAACGAACGTGCTATAGCATATTGATCACAGAAGAAGATTTAGAACTTCCTTTAAAAAAATCTCTTAAAGTCTCAAGTTAATCTACTGCAGTAAAGAAAGATAACAGTACAGTGGATCGAATTATTTTTTTTTAAAGAACTTAAATTTAAAAAGAAATGGCTAAGATAGATAATCTATTTTATCACCATGAGACATTGGAGACAATGAAGAATAAAGCGAATGTGAAATGCCCTTAGCATATTAACCTAAGAAGCACAACAGGGCACAGAGTTCTATTTTAGGTTTATACAATCAAAGAAAGTGTTATTCCTACCAAAGCAATAGACTGGAAACTATCTGATTTTATTACTCTACACCTGAGTAGACAGACTGTGGGTTTTGATAAGCATGCCCTATATGCACTGCCACATCCAGAAACTCTTATGCCATCTCGAAGATGCTATACAGAATATGGCCGCAGAAGCAGTCACACCCACCTATGTGGCTGGGTATCCAGCATTGATGCTTTCAACTGTAGCATGCAGGAGATTCTTACAGAAAATTCTCATTGCATTTCTGGGTTTTATGGGTATTGCTACAACATGCTTTTCAGTACTTTATTCTCACTTTGGAAGCAATGAAAGAGTAGAAGATGGAGAATGAGAAGCTACGGCAGCATGGACTTGAGTCATCACCTTCTGAAGAACAGTTACCAGCCCCTATGATCAATTATAGCTCAGTGAACTCTAAGTCCAGAAACATTCTGAACTTACTAGGGCATTATCTAAGAAATTTTACAAAACAAAAACTGTTCAACTTTTTTATTTCCACATACATATGCACATACAAACACACACATACACATACGAACACACACACTACACACTTCCAGATGATTATTAAGTTTATATATAATGCTGTTCTATTATTGGGTTAAAACTTTATCTGTTTGTTTATCTATTTATTTCTAAAAATATTGGCTATATCTTGTCGCCAGCTAAAGATTCCATTCCATAGAATAGGTTGCATCCAATTGAGTCATTAGCCAAAAGAGTCCCATAGGAATATCCAAACAACCCAGATTTCTGTCAAGACTATAAGCTGCTTTCCACAAACTGACAGCCAGGAGTCATTGCTACAACAACAACAACAACAACAAAAACCAACCAAACAAACAAACAAACAAAACCTAAGTAATTTATTGGACATCGAAAATTCCAGCTAGCACCTACCTAGAGACTTTTCTTGCTACCTTCTCACGTCTTTGGTACAAGAAGGGACTCTGCACGCTACCAAAAGAGAAACATAAATATCAAGCCAATCATAAACTCTAGGACCTATGGAGAAACAAAAAAAAACTAAAACAGAAATAAAATAAAACATCAATAAAATGACTTCTAATAGCATTCTGCTATTCTTGTAGATCAGTACCTCGCTCAGCCACCATCAGAGAACATTCCTCCTGCAGCAGATGAGAACAAATGCTAAGACCAAATGCTAACATTATTCAGAGAATGAGAGACCTTGGAACATTCAATGCTAAATGGAATGTCTCCATCAAATCCCTATCCTAAAGGTTCAGGGAATACCTGGTACAGAAAGGCTGTAAGAGTTAGAGGCATGAGAGACACCAAGACACCATACATCAATGTAATCAAAGATCGTGTGAACTCACAGAGCCTGGTGCAGCATGCACATAGGTTTGCACTAGGTTCTCTCTGTGTGTGGTATGCCTTCTAGGTTAGTGGTTTCATGATATTGTTGAATATGCAAGGACAAGCGAATCTCTGATTATTGGGCTTTTTCTTGGTTTTGCTTTCCTCTTTTTTCTTGTTTTATCCAATTTTTGATGTGCTAGCTTTGTTTTATCTTATATATTTTATTTCAATATTATCTTTTAGAATTCTGTTTTCTTTTCATGATAGACAAAGGAAAGTGGTTTTTTAATGAACAACTTTTTTGTAACTATTATTTATTTATTTATTTATAGATTTCTGCCTCCTCCCCGCCACTGCCTCCCATTCCCTTCCTCCCCCAATCAACTCCCCCTCCCTCATCAGCACGAAGAGCAGTCAGGGTTCCCTACCCTGTGGGAAGACCAAGGGCCTCCCACCTCCTTCCAGGTCTAGTAAGGTGAGCATCCAAACTGCCTAGGCTCCCACAAAGCCAGTACGTGCAGTAGGATCAAAACTCAGTACTATTGTTCTTGACTTCTCAGTAGTCCTCATTGTCCACTATGTTCAGCGAGTCTGTTTTATCCCATGCTTTTTCAGACCCAGTCCAGCTGGCCTTGGTGAGTTCCCAATAGAACATCCCCATTTTAACTCTTAGGTTTATATAATGAAGATGTACATTTTGTTTGTGATCATGCATATACTATCACAAAAGTATTGTAAATCAGAAGAATGTATTATGAGAAAACTGGGTATGAATCTCTATTCTAGCTCCCACTGGTATTTTTTTTTTTAATTTGGTTTTTGTTTGTTTGTTTTCAATACATCCCATCCACAGTTTGCCGCCCTCCACTCCTCCCAGTTCACATCCTCCCAGATCCACCAAACCGTTACAGGCCAGGCTCACAACTAGAATATAAGAAAGTGGACCTTAAAGGTAGTAGAAAGGAACTGGAGGAGTAGACAGAGCAGAGACCATAGTCAAGATAAATTATGTGAGAAATATGTTATGTTCAATAAAAGGGAAAAACAGAAAAATAAGAGAAAAATGTACAAAGAAGTAGAAGCAGAATTAAAAACAAATAAGAAAGAAACGAAAGAATATATGCCTCCTGCTTTTTGCTGAGTCCAAGTTTTCTTTTCTTTAGTTTAAAAGTTAAGCCTACTGACTCTAATTCATTCTATATGCATGCATGCATGTATGTATGTATGTATAATTTTTGTTCTAACTATAGATTTTTGTATAAGATATTTCCAAAACTTTCTTTCCCATTCACCTGTATTGAAATGAAGTAAACTGTGCATACAGTACCAAGTAAAAACTCAAATTGTTTTTATAGCCAAAGGAGCATGTTAATCTAAGTGCATATGAACATACGGGACTGGTAAAGCCAGTTAGGTAAAGCCATTCAGAAATAAAGATGTCAGTCTTCGTTCTTAGAAAGGGCAATCAGCACAATTTGGGAGATGGTCAAGTGTTAAAGTACTTACAAGGCAGGTTAGCCGCACAATTTTATGCATAATTTAACTCACCTCCAAGAAATATTTTTATCTGAGATTAATTGTAGAACAAATCAGTGGACTACTGCTTTTTGGATATATCTTCTCCAATAAATTTAACTAAATGAAAACAACATGAAGATAACATTTCAACTATTAAGATAAAGATTGTTCCATTAAAGTAATGAATGTGTTTTCAAGAATTCAGGAAATTTCTGTGCACCACAGTTGGAGAAACAATATAAATAAAGGAAATTTCATATCTGAGTGTCAAGTGCAGGGTGGTGCCTATTAGAGAGCTTGCCTGCCAGGAGCAAATGGACAGTCTCTGAGGTATGGGGGGGGGTATAGGACATGTGACAGGAAATACAAAGCATGATGGGAAGTCTGATTCTTGTACATGACATAATTTCTGTGCTCTTCCAACTTAAGAGAATAAGCTGTTGTTTTATTATATTTTCCAAACTTATGAGTAGCAGATATTTTTAAAAGTACTTGCATTATTTTAAGTAGTGTTTTAGGAAAAAAAATTTCATCGGTTCATTATTGTAAATAGTATTTAAGAAATTTTTCATCAGTGATCAATATGTCCTAACATTACTCATGTGAAAAGGCTTCCCTTCTTATTAATTCCTGAACTCCTGCCCAAAGAAAAGGATAATATCTCTGTCTGCTGGTGTACAATTCTGTTCTAGAATCCAGGTTCATGAAGAGAATGCTACATTATTCTCCTTCCATTTAACTTTGTTGAGCACATGGTGATATCCTTATCACTGTTTAGGAAATCTTTCCAACAAAGGGTCATGTTATTTTGATTTGTCTCATTCATTTCCAATTTATATTTGTTACCACAAAACTTCTTGATTTATGAATTTTAAGGAGGAACACATGTATGATATCCATGGCAATGAAACTATTTTTTTAATTGTGACTTACTGGACTTTATATAAAAAGTAAACATTTTGCATGAAAATATATCATACACACTAAATATTTTATTCTTGCATCTAAAGTTATAGTGGCATAGTTACATGTCTATATGCAGATATATTAAATAATAATACCCAAGTTTTCTATTTTCATTTAGTTTTATAATACAGTATAATTTACATTCCTCAAATTCATAAAACTTAATTTATATGCTACATATGTTACATATAATCCTAGTTAGATCAGTTACCAATTTCTTCATTTATTCAAAAAGTAAAAAGTCTTAATATATTAATCAGAGTGTATCTGAAATACTGCTGCTAATAGTTATAGAATAGAAGCTATCAAGACAAGAAAAGCTTAATAAGCAAGGTTTAGGAAAAGAAAAGCCTACAGGGCAGTTTCACTAAGGAATCTCTTTTATTAAAACAATGGACCAAATGATACCATGTAAGTCTGGGTGAACTCAGAAAACATCATGTGACAAAGAAAAAAGTGAGTTTTCAATTCTGTATAAGTAAACTTTTAACATATAAATTTGTTCCAAATAATGAATATATTAACTCATGTAAATCTTGATGAAAGGTAGCTCTATGGGAAGATTGCTCTAAGTGATTTTAAACTAAAAGTTTGTAAAACTGAATAATTCAAAGAGGAATGTGTCTGTACAGTGGTCTTCAGAATGAACACTGGCCCACTGGACATGAAGTAGGAGATTCAAAAACTCTAGTGTTTGAATGAAGATATACAGACAAAGTGGTCTGTTTATGGGGCTCCTAGCAGTGGGATCAGGATGTGTCCCTAGTGCTTAGCTGACTTTTGGGAACTCAATTCCCATTCTGGGTTGTCTCACCCAGGCTTGATGCAAAGGAAGGAGCTTGGCCTTACCTCAACTTGATGTGTCATGATTTGTTGACTCCCATGGGAAACCTACCCTTTCTGAATGAAGATAGAGGTGGAGTGTAAGAAGGTGGTAGGAGGGAGGTGTGTGTTTGGGGGGGGGGGATAGGAGGAAAGAGGTAGGGGAAATTGTGGTCAGTAAGTAAAATATATCAAAAAAATATTAAAAAATATTTTTAACTGCTCCATGGTCCCCAGGAGACTCAGGAAAGGGAAGAAATGTGGGCGTCAAAGAAGTCATCCACAATACGCCAATCTTTCTTTTTCATTTTCCAACAAAATTAAATAGAAGATCTAAAGTTATCCAGAGGAATTTCAAAGAATAACCTTCAGTATTGAAAAATAGTAAAGAGAAATCCAGATTACATAAGGCCGTGCAAAGTGTGCACAATGGATGACAGTACCGTATAAGATTTCCTAACTTCACAAGTGATTTGTTCTCCCATAAAAATCAAGATTTCTAAAATAACAAGAGAGATCAGAAAGGAAATATTCTTTTACAAACATTCACTTGGATTACCAAGGTACATTAAGCCCATTACTTATCCTTAATAATCTTGAGAAAATGCTTTTACTACAATAGGGTAAAACATAGCAAACATCTAAATTGGTTTTGTTAATTAACAAAAGGAAAAGAAGAGTGGTTCCATCTCAGAACTTCTAACTTTAGATTCTACTCTGCCATGCTTAGATAATTGTACCATTAAATAACATGAAGTGTTATAAGACATGGAAAAATATAACTCACTATCTTCAAAGATTTTTTTACAATAGTTATTTTCCAAATAATCTGATCATTCTAGCCCATAAAATACAAAATGTTGGCTATTATTATGTATATGTTTAATGCTTAGCATACCTGGATCACTTCTATAGATTATCCAGATTTATTAAACACTTACATGAAGGTAATTGTCAGTTTGATGAAATTTGGCATCACCACGCAAACAATTCTTTGAGCATTAAAATTTGGGATTACTTATCTTCGTGTTAAATGAAGTAAAAAAAATCTTTTTTCAATGTAGACAAGACAATTCCATTATCTGGGGTTCTAAAAGCTGGGTGGGGGTTTAACAGGGACCACATGGCAACCATTGGTGTTTGACAAAGTTCTAGCATTTCAATTTTGTGGATCATAGTACTCCAAGTCTCTTCTAGTTTCATTTTTAATGATTCTCACATCATACCTTTGCAGTCCCTTTGGGAGATTTTGTGGGGGCTTTGGTGAAGGATAAAATTTTATATAAGGGCAACCTCTGTAAACAAAATAATTTGTTGCAAAAAACTCCCTGTCATTGTGGAACCATATAGTATGATAACTCTGCCTACTCCCGCACAACTTAATATCAAAGTGCTAGAAAATCTAGATAAGTAATATATGCTTGACATTTTTGTTAGGTATTTTCTCTTAGACACCAAACCTCTACATTGACAAAAGTAATACCAATCGGATTGAACAATCAGAACAAATTAAAGATGTCCATGTTTAATGCAATATTCCCAAGTAGCCCTGGGGAAAAGATGGAGAAGAAAGAGAGAAAAGGAGAGACCACTTAAAACTCAGAGACCACATGTTTATTCTCGGGGGGGGGCAGTTTAAATAACCTAAGATGAGTGGTTTTGACCTTCCCTGGAGAGGGGTCACCATTTGGCAGGCTTCCTCAGAGTTGGGGTTTGGGAGAGGGGAGAGGGCTTATGCCAGGAGCTGGGATGAAGCCCCCAACAAATAATCCAGACTTTTTGTATAAAGGGGTATTAGGGAGCTGGGGTGATGCATCCAGCCAAATATTCCAGGCTTTTCAAATAAAGGGGTACCAGTAAGCTGCGGTGAAGTTCCTCAACCAAACATTTTAGACTCCTTGGATAAAGAGTCACCAGCTCAAGTCTGGCTTCTTCCTGCAAGCATAGGGAAATGTGGGAGAGGGGAGAGCTGGGAGTTGGTGGGCTCATGCTCAGCAAGAGGTGTGACTGGAGAGGCATTCAATTTACTGTCATCCTGGAGACCTCAAGCAGCTGCTTTTTGAGGGAGATGAGAAGGCAGGTGGCTAGGAAAAAAATATATTGTTATTATTGGCTCTATGAATGGGGCTAGTCATGGGAAGAGTCATTAACTGCCAGACAGAATGGGACAGAGAAGTGCCCTGGTTGTATAGGGGAGGCTCTGGTTACAAGTGGAACACAATAGCAGATAAAACCAAATTTTAGTTGGTAGGTATCCTTGATCCAGGAGAGTTGTACCAATGGTGAAGTCCCAGGAGCTGATGCAGATGTTGGCATTGTCTGGGGAGTGCTTTTTACGTTGGTGGGCTTAAAATAGGCTCTGGAGACTTAGTTTTTACTAGATCTGATTTTTGATAAAGCAGCAGAACTTATTCCAGGAATTTACATCTTTTTGTCATAGCAAAACTTTATTGCTTTAGGTTAAAAGGTATGAACATCTTAGAACACAATTAAAGGGAATTGAAAACTTTGAACTCTGAAGTTACACCTGAAACCTGTTAGTCCCAGACTATGAAGCCTGTTAAAGAGGAATGCCTGTCTGTATTTTAATAGGAAACTTGACAAATGAAGTAATAAGTTACCAGTACCATAAGCCATCAAATGCCATTAGACAGATCTAAGAAGGATCAATGAACAGACATGAGACAGCTTTTTTAGCTGCTCAGGCAATCGTAAGTCCCTCCTTAGTCCTTGAAGAACACCAGTCTTAGAAACAGTGGATTTCATTAGCTGCTAAGTGCAAGAGGCCCATAGATTTTCCTGTTGGGAGAAGATTTAGTCTATGTGTCTTGGCAGTATGAGACAATCGATTCCCCAGGTGTAACATTTAGGAAGCTGAAGACTGGAAGTCTGCTCTTTGCTGTATGGGTGGCTTTGCCAAACTCAAAGGCAAGCCTCAAGGTGGAAGGTCTTTTGCAACCATGCATCTTCTTAGAGGAGTTATAGCATGCTGCAGGAGCTTGCATGTCTCTGTGTTGGAAGCTCCTTTGTTAAATGCCATACTCTCAGATCTGTAAGGGCGCTTGAGAATTATGTACCATTAGCTGTCAGTTAAATTTAGATGTCTATTTTACCCAATAGCTACAGCTTACCAATGCTAATAGATGTAAGATTAAAACGAATATTTTAATAAGTCAAAGAATACTATCACAAGTTGGTACCGTTACCCAAGATGGTGGTGGGTCAATAAAGGCTCTTTCCTTTTACATTCAGGTCTCAGTCTCCCTGTGGTTTTGGTGGAGTTCGAGGATCTGGACATTATAGCCACCATATATGGGCTGTCCCCATAAATATAAGGAAAAGATGATCCATTGTTTCTGTAGTGAAAAACTTCACTTTTATCACAAATTTTAAGTATGTAATGATTATAGAAGACAAAAGCAAGAGGTATTGGTTCCTCTATTTTCTTTTTAAAATTCTATCAACAGAATATATTACCATTGACATTAGATATTTACTTTGTAAATCTGAAAGCCTTCTCTATTCTTCTCTTTTCGAAATCATGATTACTGTAAATGTTCTTCTAGAAAGAACATAGGAAAACCAAATTGTTCTTGAGTTAGAAACTTCTAATGCCCTGTGGGTCCCAATACATGGCTGATATTTTATTTATATCTGTTAGTTTCAATGTGCCAATCATTCTTTTAAACAAGAATAAGAAGTAAATTCTTAAGTAGATGTGATCTCACTTCAGGGTGAATTCATGAGGTGAATTCATGCAGGAAAATTATTGTATGTTGTCATTCAGCCTGAGCTACACAGTGAGATCCTATTTCAAAATAAAATAGAACATTTTAAATATGTATTTGAATTGTTTTAAGCTAATTGTTTATCTTTAAATTTCTATGGATAAGTATACTGTGTAACAGGAAGAGCCAGCTGCTTGTCATTCCAGCTACCCAGCTAGCTTACACCCAAAATAATCACACAGAAACTGTATTCATTAAATTATTACTTGGCTCATTATATCTAGTCTCTATTGGCTGTCTCTCACATCTTGTTTTAACCCATTTCAAATAATCTGTATATCACTATGAGGTGGGGGCTTACCAGGAAAGATTCAGCATGTCTGACCTGGTAGCTCCATGGCAGCTCTCTCTTTCTTATTTCTTCCTCCCAGAATTCAGTTCTGTCTCCCTGCCTACCTAAGTTCTTCCCTATAACTGGGCTCAAAGCAGTTTCTTTATTAACCAATGAAAGCAACACAAATACAGAAGGACCTCCTATACCATCTCCCCTTTTCTGTTTAAACAAAAAGGAAGGCTTTAACTTTAACATAGTAAAATTACATATAACAAAAGTTATCAAGCAAGTTACATTATTTATAACTATTTATCTTTTAGCATAACAAAGGAAAACTATAACTATCTTTCTATTCTCTAACTCCATCAATGACTCCAGAAGGATATAATATTACCTAAGTAAATGAGATGTAAACAACTTCCAAAACTCTAGAAATGACGGAGATATCTCGCTGTCTAAACAATCACCCAAAGTTCTTCTGTACCATTGGGGCATCCATCTTCAGCCTACAGGCCCATAGTATCCAGCAGACATTTCCATGAAGCAGGAAATTTTAAAGAGAGTTTAGTCACTTTCTTCTATGTCCTGCAGAATGTCTCACAGACTCTTTCATGAAGCAGGAACCCTGAAGGACCATCTCACCTTTAAGCAAGTTCAGCAGTTATCTCTCTGTGGGTACTGCATGTCCAGTGAAGCAGTCCAGGCAAGAGCAGTATCTTGCCCAAATGGCTAGCAAACTCCATAAGGAACCTTGTTGATGTCCATCTTCTTCTTGAAGTAGTGGAAGTTGCCAGGAGCAGACATTTCTCATTGCCATGAAAAGCCCTGAGGTATTAAAACATTATAAATACCATATTTTGTAGTCTTTGAAAGATATGAAGAATGCCTATCTAACTGAAATATATCTCTATATATCTAGAAAATCTAACTAACATGATTACAAGCTTGACTATTATTGATGATTATCTATTAACAACCTATATTTCCTAATTATACATTACATTTGTAAATGAACTACACAATCACAATACCTTAATCAAGAGCATAAATATATATATAACAAGATTAACCTTAAATTCATATCAATAAATCAAAATTTATACAAACGCAAATTATTCATATTTATATCATATCCCCCTTTAAATATAAGCAAACAGCTATAAACAATATTTGGGAGTTGGACATAGTTATTTCTCTCCAAATTTCATTGTGCAGTATGGGGGTGCTGTTAATCAGGTCTTTTATGGTATATCTTGTGTGCTAGGTTCATCTCAGTCAGCAGTTGAGTGAATTAATTTTTGGAGGGTGTTCACAGCAACCTTTCTAGAGGCCTTGGTCTATGAAACCATATTGGTGTAGAAGCAATCCACAGATTCTCATCTTCTGTGAAAACAAAAGAAGAACCTCTTTTACAAAGCATCATATTTTTAGACCCAAATTTTGAAGTCTTAATACATTTATCATATACATGCTGGTTTAGCTTAGCAGCCCACACAATGAAATGTCTCTCTGCACTTAGCTCTTTCGCAGTAAAAAAAATCAAAGAAAACACAATAATATACAGAATCCAGACTCTCTGTGAATTTTCCATTTTTTGTGGCTTATTTTTTTTACTCCTTTAATCTATGATTATCTGTACTCTGTCTCTTCAAAGAGTTTACTTTTTTTTAAATCAGTAACTTTATTTTATGACTTGTATACTCTTTATCTTTTCTCTCCCAAGCCTATGTACATTTATTTAACACTGTGACCCATTTAGAGGTCTGTTATGTCTGAATCTGTCCTATTGTAATCTGTAATTCTTTACTGTCCAGGAACACTTTTGCTTTGTGCTTTTAAAATGCTAAGCTCTTAAGAATCTAAGTTGCTACAATCCTCGGTCAAATATGGGTACTGGGGGCTTGCCCCACCCAGTCCAGGATAGTGGAGCCACTTTTGCCTCTGAGAGCCAAGCACAGGGCCCTGTGTTCAGGCACAAAGCTGGTCCACGTTGCCATCAAGCAAGCTGTAGCACTTTACTCACAAACCCCATCTAAATGCTCTGTCTCCTGCAAGAGACAAAGGTCATGCTAGGAGCATATCCCAAAAAGCCAGCATTTTAGAACTGCGTGGATTTTTTTTGCTACAGCTGAATCAGGAAAATCTCTCTTAAAGCAGCTGCAGCAAGTTGCCAGCAAACAGTAAGAAGCTGTGTTAAACTCTGTATTTTTATTTAAACTCTCTCTGATTTTATGTGGATTTAGTTGACCATGTGGGCACCATTCTGTAACAGGAGGAGCAGGCTGCTTGTTGTCCTGGCCACCAGAATAGCTTACACCCAAAATAATCACATAGAAACTGTATTCATTAAATTACTGCTTGGCTCATTATCTCTAGCTTCTTAATACTGTAGGAAGATAAACATTAAAATTCTATATTTAGCTTGGAAATTTATTTAGTTGGTGCTTAAAATCTGCTGTGCCACATGTAGGGTAACTGTAGATCTTCACTTCTTCCTTCTTTCCTCCAAATCAATTCCCCTATCTCATTCACAGATTTGTAGAAGACTACCTTACCTGATGCAGTCTCCCCCAATCTCTAGTGGATCAATATTTCTTCCCATCTAAAATTCCTTCTTTCTACTCATCCCTAAATTTCCAGTAGGCATTTCTTGGGAAATCACCATACGGGCCTGCCAGATTCCTTTTATGAAGACAATAATCATTTAGTTTACAATTCATTTTGAGTCTAGTATATTATCTTTCCTAATAATACCCTCAGAAATTATTTCAAAATCAGTCTAAACTCTGAAGTTAGGGACATGAAGTTTGGGGGAAAACTAATCAATGCACTATAATGTATAGTTTGGGCCTTATCCAAACAAGCAGAAATTCATGAGGATGATGTATGGATTATATATTAAGTTAAAAATTAATTGAATATATAGAGTGTTGTAATATAGAGCATGTTTTAAGTAAATAATAGCTTGATATTTACTATTTACTTATAATGATATATGTGGAGATTCGAATATATGTGGAGTTATGAATTAATGGATAAATTTGAAGTTGAGTTTAAAACCAAGCATCTAACAGATAATTGTATAAAACTACGTTTTATTAGTGTTGGTAAGTGGAACAAGAAAGAAGAAGAAAGCATTATGAGCATAAAAAAATGTTCAGTTCATATATTAGGCAGACTTGACACAGCCTTCGGAATTGTATTCTTTGAGAAAATAATTTCTAAATTGAAATTAAGGGATGACTAAGAATTAACTAATTATACAAAGCTTATCTCTGTTGTATTTTCTGACACAATGTGTAGTATAGAACCAGCAATTCCAGTTTGCTCAAAAGCAGGATAATGGTTCCTCCTGTTGCTCACTTCACAGTAGAAGCTCACATCTCTGTGAGAGATGCAAGGTGTTTTACCTTGTGCATAACCCATAATCTCACTTTACATTTCACTTCCATATATGAGAATAACTGCATAAAATCACTGCAAATGTTCATTTAGAAAAGGCATTATTTGACCATATCTCCTAGGTTTTTAAACTTTTTTTTAATTTGTATTTGTTTGCTTCTGCATAAATGATGAGCTGAAAGTAAACCACATTTAGATCACTCTTAAGCTCTGATCTACACCAGAATACAGAAAACTACTGTCTATTGGGAGAAGTGTGTTTTCCTTTGTGTATTTTACATAAGATAATGGATTCTCATTCAATAGTAGATATATTATATTTATATATATTTAGTTTTTTAAATGAATACACAGTATGTTATAGGATATATGTTTTCTTGTGTATGACTTTTGGCAATATTATACAGCAGGATTCCCAGGACATTGGCATCTCTGCATTTTTCTTCTGTCTTCTCCAACATGTCTCATTATCTGTGGAAAATCAGTACTTCCTCTATATCGCTGGCTCTAGAAGCTTGCGTTTAAATTAAAAGAAAAGAATTGAACCAGAAGCCTTATTGGCCATAACATTAAGGTTAATTACCCGCATTAAAAATAAGTCAAAATATCTGTGTGAAATTATCCCATGTGTAACCATGTCTATTTCCTGATAGCATGGTTGATTGCTTTCTTTGCATATGAATTGCCATCAATATATCCTAAGAACCCAGGGATGAAAAGGAGAATTAATGAATAAGTCTTACTCATAAACAAACAAGTTTATAAGAGACAAAGAAGCTTAGATGAGCAAGGTAGCAATTTAATTAAGTTAAATGTAATGTAAATTAATCTAGCTAATCATATTCATCTCTGCTTTACCAGATAAAATTTTCCCATTGCTAGATTTTATTTGTGTTTTCTTTGGTCTCATATCAATTAGTCAATTGGAGCCAAATTCCAGTAATATTCAATTGTAACACATATTTAAAATGCTCTAGAAGGTCCCTTGTGAGGAAGTAGGGGAACTTTTTATATGTCAGGTAGGAAATATTTTTATTATTCAAGTGAATGCAAGAAGATATGTATACTCAGCACTGAGAAGCATTTCATTTACAGAACTAGAGAGGTGGCTCAGAACAGAAGAGCGGTCGTTGTGCAAACAAGAGGATCAGAACTGAAATTTTCAAACAGCACCTTGATACAGTAGATCTGCACATTCTTGTTGCTCTTCTGCTGAGAAATACTGGGTGGGGACAGAAGGATGGCTGGGACTTTAAGGCTGTCAACACGCCTTCAAGTCCAGTGTTAGCCCACGTCTCAGGAAATATGACAGACAGTGACAAGGCAAAATACTCCATTTCTTCTTCTGGCCTCCACTCATGTACCTGAAATGACTATATTCACATGAGCACATGTACACCAAATACACACACACACACATACTATTTGAATACATCACCCACCTTTTTTAATGATAACATGCTTTTATTGTTTAAGAATTTAATATCAAGTCTTTCCCCCACTTTTCTCTACCAATTTCATGTGTTCTTTTTTAATTCACTTAAGGCTGATTATATAAGTAGGACCACCTACTTGAATATGGGTAACTTATCAGGGACCACACTACTAAAGGAAATTCTTTCTCTCTCATCTAGCAGCCAACAACTGCGAATTACTCCTCTTTTGTGGTTGGGACTTCACAAGCCTCTACCCTATCCAGACTGGTATTTTGTCTGGCTGGATCTTGTACAGATCTTGTATATGCAGACAAAGACTGATTCAATATGTGCCACAACCATGACCTGTTCTGAAAGACAGAATACTGTATAATAATAAATAATAATAATAATAAATACAATTTACTGCAGATATATTCTACCTCTGAATCTTAGCAGTTTTTCTGCCTTCTCTTCCATGATGATTTCTAAGAACTAGAGAAATGGTATATAAATGTCCCATTTAAAGTTGAACATGCCATGGTCTTTGAATTTCCATACCTTGATCAGTTTTAGGTCTTTGTTTGAATCCCAGGTGGGGGTAAAGATGAGAACTTACAGAGCTCTCTCCTATTTTGCTTCTCTGCTGCTCTAGTAAATACATGACCAAGACTAATTTGGGAGAGAAAAGCTCGAATTAACATACAGGTCACACTTCATCATGATGTAAAGTCATGATGAGAATCTGGAGTAAGGAAGCAGAACAGAAACCTTGGTTGGAACTTTGCATACTGGCATGTTTACTCTGGCTTGCCTAAATACCCTCATTAAACAACCCAGGTCCCACTGCCCAAAGATGATGCCACCAACAGTGGACTAGGACCTCACACATCAAATCAACAACCAGTAAAATGTCCTACGGTCATGCCACAGAACGCTGTGATGAAGGCAGTTCTTTAACTGAATTTCTTTTTTCTCAAGTGACTCAAGTTTGTGTCAAGCTGACAAAATCTAAGCCATCTAACCTGCCCATTTACTATCTTCCCTCCCTTAAAGCATCAACATAGGATGGCCCATTTCTAATTTCCTGGCTTCAGTTTGTGCTTCAGCTTAAATATTCAGAACAAAGGCTTAGAGCTAAAGTACACATGATTGAAAGAATGGTACATTTGTCTTTCTGAACCTGGGTGACACTACTCAGCATAATTTTTGTTTTACTTCTATCCATTAACATAGCAATTTCATAATTACAGCTTTTCTTATTCATGAGTAATATTTTATTGTGTACAGGTTCCATGTTATCCTTCTCTCCTCATCGGTTGAAGAGCATTTAGGTCAATTCTATATTCTACCTATTGTGAGAGAATAGAGCAACAATGAACACGAATGTTGAAGTATCTCTGTAAGATGTAAAGTTCTTCAGTTATATGCCCAGGAGTGGTATAGCTGGGTCATATGGTAGTTTTATTTCTAGTTTCTGTTTGTTTGTTTTATAAAGAAAATTCCAGAGTGATTTCCAAAGTTGTTGCACTAATTCACATTGCAGCCAGTGTGGACAAGACTACTTTCCCCACACCCACATTTGCTCATATTTCTGTTTCTGATGGTGGCAATCTGGTGTGCAATGGGCTGTTGAGGTCATTCTAATCTACATATTCATGACAGCCAAGGGTGGGGAGAGGTTTTAGAGTGTTTACTAGCCATTTAAATTTTCTTTTCAAGACACTTTCTCTTCAGTTCCACGGCCTGTTTTCCATTGGTTTGTATGCTTTTCTTCAGTTTTTTTTTTTCTAAATTAAAATTATTTGAACTATTTGTATATTCCAGGCATTAATTCTCTATATGCTGTTTGTCAGGCAAAGTGTTTCTTAAATTTTGGTCCATAACACTTAACTAGAAAGAATTTACTCTTTTATTTGAAACTATAATACCCCATGCCCTGAATATACATATACACACTATATATCTTACCAAAAAAAAAAAAAAGACAAACTTTATTCTAACAATAATTCTGTACTGAAAGCTTTTCTGATAGCACAAAGCACAACAACACAGGCTCATGCATGAGATTTTCTGTTTTTTTTATAGCCATTTAATTCTAGAATAAGCAACTCTGTAAGAGTAAATCATGTTAAAATTGTCCCAAATTACTATCATACCTTGGGTTCTTACTTTCTTCCTGGGATTGTTCTGATTTTTTTTTTTGTAGGCAAACTCATTTAATTCTCACAACAGAAATATGAGTTATATACTGATATCAGAATAAAAAGAAAAATTTGAGACAACAAATCTGTTTTGTTCTTCTGACATATCACTAATAATTTTATAAGTAGGCTGATTAAAATACATTGATTATTCTGTTGTTTTGAGTCCTAATCCTGTCTTCTAAAGGGCCTTTTGATTATTTTTCATTTTTTTCCATGTTAAATCTCACTTTTAGTTGTCTCATTTCCCATTAATACCTAAATATTATGATAGCTTTTATAATACAACACAAATACTAACATAGAAATACAATAGTTATAATCCTGTTTTATGATATTTTGTTTTTCTACATATCTCATGTTTTCCCAGGATAGCCATTAGCAATGATAGATTACTATTCCAAATATCCACCCACATAGAACCAACTGCAATGAATGACATCTTTATCCATTCGTTTTTAAGCCAATGACCTAGAATTTGCCCTACTTCTAAATACTATTTTTAAATCCATGAATTAAATTAACCTACAATTTTATCCTTAAATTTTCAGAGATAATTATTTATCTTTATCTCAAACTAGAGATCCTAGACAATCTATGTTTCTCTTTATCACCTGCAAGAAATAACCTTTTAAAGTTTTCTTATCCCATGTTGAAGGGTATTCCTCATTTTGTATCCAGTGTGATAGAACTGGAGTGACTACAGTGAATAATCCTGAAATCAACAAGTTCAGTTTCATTGGCCCACAGGGACAGTAATGATCTCTCAGAATAAAATCGACCCATTTTACATTGTTTGGAAGACTAGCACAAAAAGTATGTATAATACTTATGGATATTTTGATGCATTTGCATATATTAATATAATTAATATGTCTCTCAAACTGGAAATGATGTTCCAATAAGTCAGTAGAAGAATGGCATCCCAAATGTTCAGTATGTGAACATCACCTGGTAAACAATTATACATATTTTCTTTATAAATAACAGGGATGAAGATGCTACAAATTTTTGTTTTCTAGCCTTTGATTAAAAATAATTTAAGAATTGTTTGCCCTTTATGTAAATTGCTATTATGGAGAATAAAAAATGAATAGCTATTCTGAATAAAGTAGAAAAAATAACTCTGATAAAATGAGAAGAAATTTCCAGAAAATGTATTCATTGTGCCTTTACTTTCTGGACTGAAGAGCAAAATTATTTTTACCTGAAACTTGTTGGCAATGATATTTAATGGGCATAATACATGTGACATTCACTCTTGGAAAGAGAAAACCCATAAAATCACAAAGATTGATTGACAAGAACAAAAATACCAGGAGCAGAGAATCAACTTTGAAAGCATATGTCTAGGTAGCTATGTGACACTAAAAGCTATTAAAGGTGACAATACGTTCATCATTTGTCTACACTGACTTTCAGACAAAACATACTCAACCTAGACCTGGAGTGACCTCTCCCCAAGTAGCACAGCTGGTGGTTTTGAAAGCATGTTGGATAGTCATTATCTCTTACCAATTTTCACACTTGTGGTAGCAGGTGTATATAACATAAAGAGAATAGACACGTCCTATATAATATTCAGGTCACTTTGAACACATCTTTGTTACCCTACACAACAGAGATATTTTCAGTCTAGAAACAGCAGCTAAGGACAAGAGGATAGACACTGGGTGAAGAATGTTATTTATTTTTACACACAATGTTGATAATTTCTTTTCGGTAAAAATGAGAAATTGCAGTAATCATACAAGGAGAAAATGCAACTGTACAACACTTTTTAGATCATTCAAACTAAGAGCTTGAACTTTAAAAGAAAATTCAATATTCTTTGCACTGTATGTTCCCTTTGTCACCTTTTATGTTTTTTTTTCAAAGTGTGTGACTGTACATTTTTACCTTCCTGTTTCCATTGTGTAGTTGCTACCACCACAAACCATGTTCAGAGTTTTCAGTCCTGTTCTCTGTCTGTCTCTGTCTTTCTCTTTCTCTCTCTCTGTCTCTCTGTCTCTCTCTCTCTCTCTCTCTCTCTCTCTCTCTCTCTCTCTTGTGTGTGTGTGTGTCTATCTGTCCCCCTTCCCTTCTCTTCTTTTGTCTATATGTTTGTGAAAAATAACCACATTCTTTCTTACCTTGTAGACATAAGGTACCAATGGTCAGAGTTACACAAAGCTTTGCCATAAAAACAACACAGCGATGAAAATCCACCAGCACTATTGTAGACTTGGAGAACTTCCCACTTCTCAGTCAGCCATTAGATGTGGAACATGCAACTGGTTGTATAAAAAGCTGATAGTACAGCATTTTTAAGGATGGCACGTTGCAGCAACTTTACACGAGATTTCTGCATGATTCACAGTTGGTTAATCACAAATTAAACAAAGCATGATCAAGTAGTTGTACAAAGATCCCTTATGGATGTAATATCTCTTGAGTCCAAATGTGATGAAACATTTCCTTGCATATTTAATGCACACAAAGAACAAGCAAAATGGGAACAAATGAATTTATTGAAATAAAAAAAAATTACAATGGAAAAGTGCAAATGAACTGCGTAATCAGAACCATTAGAAATGTGATCTGAATCACAGGTGTGAACAACAAAACAAGTATGCTTTAGTTGCTTGAATTAAGAAGAGAGCTGGGAGATTTGCAAAGTGAAAGGTGTCTTAGGAGTCAAAACAGAAAACAAATGCAAAGTGTGAGCCAGCCATTGTGTTACTGGTCTCACCAGTGAGGCTTGAGGAGCTTGGAGGAACACAGGATTACACAGAGTGGAAACAGTGCCTGCAGGATCAGCAAAAGAAAATCAATAACAAACTTGATGTGTGGACTATGAGAGAAAACATCTCTTCCTCATGTCATTAAAATGAGAATAGCTGAAGGTGGAAGATTGGAACTTTGTTTTAAACGTGACAAATGGCATACTCTGAGTGAGTTTATTCAGGCTTCAAGATTAAACTCATCTGCAGTTCTGTGAAAATGGAACAGTTAAGATTTTTCAGTGTTCTTAAAGTTTTCTCTTTCTATTAGGGTATTTTTTCCCTCTAAAACACTTAGTAAAGTATAACCAAAGATGAAATCTTTATACAAATAGTTGGGTGCATTTAAGTAAGCATAGTAATAACTGAAAATGCCTCGTAGACATTAATCTTGGGGAACATTATACCCAATTCAGGTAAGTACATGATATTTGTGTCAAAGGGCCATATTCTCAAATAGCACAAACTAAATTAACGTAATTAATTGGGTGATATGGTGAAGTGGAGATGCTGAAAATCACCATCTTAAGCAATAATAAACCCTCTAAGATACAGCCCATGTCATTGGCAGGAAGTACATCATGATGCTTGGTCACCTGTGAATCATCAGAAAGAAAGGAGGGTGCTGGAGCACAGAAGACATTTTATATTTGCATTACAAGCCTAAGTATCCCATTATAAAGCAGAAAGTTCAAACAGATTTTTGTGCAGAGTCTCCTTTTATTTTACTTTAGACAGACAACATTATGCAACTCGTAAATTCCTGTACCATCCAAGTTCAGTGCCAATTAATTAAATAGTGTAAGTTGAACACAGGATCACTTAGAATTCATTGAATAATTCAGTCTTACTAATTCATCATGATCAAAGAAGGTGAGTTAGACATGTGTAGAAACTAATGTGTGTAATTCGTTTGCGCTATCAATCATTCACCTTACATTCCCATGTAACAAAGTATATGGCAGCAATTAAAACAAACTTGTACTTCAAGTTGAACACACAAAGCAAAAGATTAGAAGTTGGGGCCCACATATGGGTTCCACAGGCAGCATTGTTTTCCTAGGTTTGGGTCGGATCACTTTTTGTTTTCCAGAAATAGGCTTTTAGAATCTTATCAATGGAGGGGTAATAACAGAGTAAGGGTAATAAATGAGTTACTTGGGTTAGAAAGCCTTTACTAGGTATAGGCATGGGAGTATAAGGAAAATAGGCTGTGAAGGGAAGAGATACAACAAGGAATAGGGATATGAAAAGTCATATGGAACTGTGCCGGGTCACAACCCAATTTAAAAATAAAAGTTATACAAATAGAAGCATAATGTAGAAATAGAAACAAAGAGGAGGTGGCATGATGAGGGTTAACAATGAAGGGGGAAAAGGAGTGGTGGTTGGCAGAAAGGAGTGGTTGATGGCTGGGTTAATAAAAATAAAAATTATGAAAATGTCTTAATAATACCTACTAGCTATCAAACTAGTCACAAAGAACATAAAGCTGTTCAAAAATATCCTTGCTTACATGGGCAATATTGGTCCAAGAATACATAAATTATTAAGTGAACGTCACAGTAAACATTATGGAATAAATTCCTAAGACTTAGTTCAGAGAGGCTCTGGGGGAAAAACAAACAAACAAACAAACAAACAAACAAAAACCATAGGCTATTGATCTTAGCCTTATACCATAACTACATGGTAAGACTTTATCCGTAAAGATACTATGTACTTTTGCTGTAGGACATCCACAAATCAATCGCAAATCTACTGGGAACTTCCTCCCTCATGACTAACATCAATTTTACTAGAAGGGTCTAGTAGGCTGCTGAGGATAAAGGATATTACCAAACCCTGGACCTTGGATGCTGCAATATCAGATTCCAGAGAAAATCGAGATGAGCCCACTGGTACAAGAGTAACATGGTTGGTATGGAGTAACTAACTGCTTTCTGATTGACCTGCTCCACTGAAAAGAATTATTTGTCTGTTGCTGTATTTTTTTCAAAATCCCGTGTCTAGGGCAACCATAAACCCTAGAACTTGCTATTGTTATTTTGTAAAATGGTCATATTGTCAAAATCATTATATTCTGATAAATTCTCAGCCTTGGTCAGAGGAGCTTCTTTTCTTTGTGGACAAAAATCAATAGAGAGGTGCATAATATGTCACAGTGTTGAGAATTAGAAACTGAGTCCTCAGCCCTAAATGGGACATCTGCATTAATCTCAATATCAAGATTTACTGTGGAAGAGTGGCAGAAAGAATGTAAGCCCTGAGAATGGGATGAAGTACAATCAAATGCTGTCCTCCTGGCATGGCATGGCTATTACAGTCATGAAATCAAAACAAGAGCTGTGTAGTTCCAAACCTGGGAAAATCCTGCTCTAGGTGGAGCAGATGCTTCGCAAGATCTCTCAGTTATTTAGGAGCTATTAGTAGTGAATGATTTCTAGGGAATGAAGAATTATTTACATATCAAGGATGTTGTCCCATGTGGGTTTCCCATTCTCCCATGTTCCATTAGAAAGTCCCAGAGAACAAACTGGATTTAGTGGGTTATCAAAAAAGTCGTGAATTTGTGAGTAAATATCTTATATAAAACTTGCAACATGTTGAAGGAAGGAACTAAGGATACACATCATCATGATTAATTGTATACATGTATGAAATCAAAATTAAAGAAAAAATTTAAATTGATAAAAATAAAATAAAATACAAGATATTACCTGTTAGTGGTACCAGCATATGTTATAATAGAGGGGTCAACATGCCATGAAAATTAAATACTGGAATGGATGATAATTTATAACAAGTGGAGAAGGGATAACTGTCTTATATTTTGGGTTTATTCATTTATGTTTTATGAAATGCAATTATTAGCTTTATTAGTTTAAGTCTATTAAAATCCAAATCAATAATAAACCAATAATCTAACATATGGGAAGCTTTGGTGGTAAGAAAGGGAATGGAGAAATAAAGTAATTATATTATAATCTCATAAAATTAAAAAATATATTAAAATTTATAAAAGAACTTGGGCAAACAAATTATCTTCAATATCTTTTAATCTAGTAGAACACCTGGACCTAATAAATCTGGTCTGCAATCTATGTTACTAGGCAATCTAAGACAGTGGTTTTAAAGTCTAAATCCTACCTGGTGAGCTTAGAGAGACCTTGCCTCGATATAAAAGGTTAAATTAGGGATGACACAATACTTCAGGGGTAGACATCTGTTCTAAAAGTCATGAGAACCCAGAATCAATTTGCAATATTACAAACCAACAAAGGAAACCAATAGAATAGGCACCTATGAAAATAGGTAATGATAACACATATTTCGTTTGATGGAAAAATAATGGATCATAGGAACAATTAAGGTATCTCAAATATGAATTGTCAATTTAAGTATAGTCACTGGATCACAAGATATCAGACATCTTCTGGTAGTAGATGTTTGTAATAGATGAGACTATGAGTTCCAAGAGAATAACAATCAATGGATAGTTTTTTTAATGTCAAAATAAATAGGTTTTTCCTATAAATGCTGAGAGCAAATTACATCATAAGATTGATATATGAGGAAATACATTCTGGCAACTGTTCAAAGAAGATGTTAAACAGTAATAGATAAGAAGGGGTCAGGCAGAAAGCTGCTTAGATGTTCACAGAAAATGATGACTGAATACGGGACATTTTTAATACTGGAGAATGAGACGGTACCAAGAGATATATGAGATATCATCTACTGGAAGGATAAATAAAGCATGATGAATTATGGGCATAATTCTAACTTTGACAGTTGAATCTTGTGGTGGTTTAAAAAAAAAATGGTCCCAAAAGGGAGTGGCACTTTTAGAAGGTTGGCCTTCTTGGAGGAAGTGTGTTAATATGAGAGAGAGCTTTAAGGTCTCTTTTCTCAAGGTTCCTTCAGTATGACAGTCAGTTGACTTCCTGTTGTATGCAAGATGTAGAATTCTCAGCTATGCACCAGCACCTTATCAGCCTGCATGCTGCTATGCTCCCCACCATGATGATAATTGAATGAACCTCATTGATAATGCGACCCACACCAATTAAGTGTTTTCTTTATAAGAATTGCTTCTTTAAGTCTATAAGAATTGTTTCTTTATAAGAATTGCTGTGGTCATGGTGTCTTTTCACAAAACCAAAAACCTTAACTGAAACAGAAGTTGGTACCAGGAGAGGGGTATTGTTGTGATAGGCCTGACTATGTGTTTCTTTGGAGAAATTTGAGATTTAGTTCTTTGGTTTGGAAAAGAGTGGAATGCTTTAAGCACATTTAGTGATTTTCCTCAATTTGTTCCACACAATATAAGCAGAAGGAACACTGCCAAACCCTTTCCACGAGGCAACAGTTACCCTGATACCCAAACAACACAAAGAAGCAACTAAGAAAGAGAATTACAGACCTCATGAACATTGAACAAAAATACTGAATAAAATATTAGCAAGCCAAATCCAAGACCATATCAGAAACATCATCCACCATTATCAAATAGGCTTCATCCCAGAGATGCAGGGATGATTCAACATATGAAAATCCATCAACATAATATACTATATGAACAAACTGAAAAAAAACAAACCATATTATCATCTTATTAGGTCTGAAAAAGCTGTTGACAATATCTAATACCCCTTCATAATAAAGGTTGTGGGAAGACCAGGGGTACAAGGAACATTCCTAAACATAATAAAGGCAATGTACAGCAAGCCAACGACCAACATTACACTAAATGGAGATAAATTGAAAGCAATTCAACTAAAATCAGAGCAAAACAAGGCTGTATACTCTCTTCATATCTACTCAATATAGTACTCAAAGTCCTAGCTAAAAAAAAATAAGACAATAAAAGGAGATCAAGGAGACATACATTAGAAAGAAAAATGTAAACCTTTGCTATTTGATGATATATGTATACGTGCCCCAAAATTCTACCAAGGAACTTCTATGGCTGATAAACAGCTTCAGTAACATGGCAAGGTACAAGATTAACAACAACAAAAAAGTAACCCTCCTATATTCAGATGATAAATAGGCTAAGAATGAAAGAAGAGAAATGTCACCCTTCACAATAGCCAGAAACTACATAAAATATTTTGTGGTAACTCTAATCAAACAAGTGAAAAAACTGAATGACAAGAACTTTACATCTTTGAAGAATGAAATTGAAGAAGATATCAGAAAATGGAAAGATCTCCCCTGAATAGGTAAGATTGTCATAATAAAATTGGCAATCTTACCAAGAGTAATCTAGAGATTCAGTACAATCCCCATTCAAACCCAAGCACAATTCTTCACAGACCTCGAAAAAACAATACAAATTTCATATGGAGAAACAAAAATCCCAGAATAGCCAAAACAACCCTATATAGTAAACATCTGGAGACATCACCCTCCCTGACTTCAAGTTCTATTACAGAACTACAGTAATGAGAACAGCTTGGTATTGGCACAAAATTGAATCAACCAATAGAATTGAATCAACAATCCTGCTATTAACCCATACACCATTGAAAGCCTGATTTTTGACAAAGAAGCTAAAAATATAAAATGGCTAAAGAAAGCACCTTCAAAAAATGGTGATGGTAAAACTGGAAGTCAACATGATGATTAATGCAAATATATCAATATCTATTGTTCTGCACAAAACTCAAGTCCAAATGGATCAAAGACCTCAACATATTATATCCAGTCATGCTGAACCTAATAGAAGTGAAAGTCATAAATACCCTAAAATGCATTGACACAGGAGATCACTTCCTAAATATAAATCCAATAACACAGACACGGAGAGCAACAATTAACAAATGGGACCTCCTGAAACTGTAAATTTCTGTAAAGCAAAGACATGGTCAACAAGACAAAATGGCTACCTACAGAATGGTAAAAGGTCTTCACAAACCCCCTATCTGACAGAGGGCTTATCTCCAAAATATACAAAGCACTCAGGAGACTGAATATCAAACTATCAAATAAACCAATTAAAAAATGGGGTACAGATCTAGACAGAGAATTCTCAACAGAAGAATCTCAAATGACTGAAAGATACTTACAGAAATGTTCAACAACTTTAGTCATCAGGGAAATGCAAATCAAAACAATTCTGAGATACTATCTTATACCGATCAGAGTAGCTAAGATCTAAAACACTGATGGCAACTTATGCTGAAGAGGATACAGAGTAAGGAGAACACTCTTCCATTCCTGGTGGGAATGCAAACTTGCACAGCTGCTGTGGAAATCAGTATGGCATTTTTTCAAAAAATTAGGAATCATCTACCTCATGACCCAGCAATACCACTTTTGGGCATATAGCCAAAGAATTTACTTTCATACCGCTCTAACCTTTGCTCAACAATGTTCATAAAAGCATTATTGATAATAGCAAGAACCCAGAAACAACCAAAACCCCCCCAACCAAAGAATGGATAAAGAAAATGTGGTACATTTACTCAATAGAGTATTATTTGGAGGTAAAAAACAAGGACATCTTAAATTTGCAGGCAAATGGATGGAACTAGAAAAAT
Source organism: Microtus obscurus (assembly GCA_963919715.1). Taxonomy (NCBI): domain Eukaryota; kingdom Metazoa; phylum Chordata; class Mammalia; order Rodentia; family Cricetidae; genus Microtus; species Microtus obscurus. The sequence goes on from CAWTZC010000308.1 coordinate 1,408,902, forward strand.
AAACCATCCTTAATGAGGTAACCCAGACCCAGAAAGACAAAATGTATGTATTTACTCATAAGTGGATACCAGACATAAAGCACAGTCCACAACCCTGGAGAAGCTAGAATCCTCTTCCAGAAACACATGAAAGCAGGTGCAGAGATCCACAACTAACCACTGGGCCAAGTTCCAGGCAAAGAGAGAGAGAGTAATAATATAAACAAAGGGGTCAAGAGAATGATGGGGAAGCCCACAGAATCAGTTGTCCTGAACATCATTGACTCTGGATTGACAACTGGGGAACCTGCATAGGATCAAACTAGGCCCCCTGAATACAAGTGACTATGGCGTGGTCTAGGCAGTATATGGGCCCACTGGCAGTGAGACCAGGATCTATCTCTAATGGATGAAATGACTTAGTATATCCCATTCTCTATGGAGAAATACCTTGCTCAGCCTAGGAATGGGGGTGGGGGACTTTGGTCCTACCTCAATGAGTGATGGGACAGAGTTATTTGACTTCCCAGGGGAGGCCTTAATCTCTATGAGGAAAGGATGGGAGGTGGGGTGGGGAAAGAGGGAGGAGATGGAGGAGAAAGGCAGAATTGGGATTGGTACATAATAAATAAAAAAATAAAATTAATATACAAAAGAACATTCTTTGCCATGAAATGTTACATGTATTATATTTTTTTTTATTTTGATTTTTCCAAGGAGATTGGAAAAAATTTAAGAGATTGCCATCTGCCACAGAAGAGACTTTGAACTTTACCCTTGCAAACAAATTGAGACTCTAATAGACTGTGTGGACCTTTGAATTTGGATATAATGCATTGTTTTGCATTATAATTTGGCTCTAAGCATTTGGGGCGGTTTGAAAGGAAATGGCACCTAAGAGAGTGGTATTATTGGAAACTATGGCTTTGCTGGAGAAAGTGTGCTACTGTGGGTCAGCTGTGGGATCTCTCTTGCTCAGGCCTCCCTCTGTGTGACATCCTGTTGCCTACAAGATGTTGAATTATCAGCTGTTCTTCCAGTATCACATCTGCCTGCATGCTACCATGCTCCCTGCTGCAAAGAAAAGGGAATAAATCTCTGAAACTGTAAGGGAGCCATCCCAATTAAATGTTTTCCTTCTAAGAGTCATGCTGTCTCGTAAAAGCAATAAAAACCCTAAGACAGGTACATAGTTACATTATTTGAAAACATAGACACACCAGAGCATTTATGACTCTGGAAATATAAAATACTAAAATCCACCTGAGGGCATATTGTTATGACATATATGTGAGCTGTTCAAGTGTAAATAATGAACACATAGTTCAAAATATGAACCTACTACTTAGGAATAAATCCTTCTCTTAAATGCACATTTGAAACTTATCAACACATATCTATCGTCTTATACCATATTAACACAAGGTCATTATGAAAAAAATGTGTAGCATAAGGGAAAAAAGCTGAATCATAGTGAGCCATTGTGGAATTCTGATTTGCAAAGTGTAAAATTAACACACAGGTATCATGGCAGATGAAAAGGAAATGAACAGAACAATTAAAGTGGTCATTAAGAGAATTGAATGAACGGAGATTAGTAATAATCTCAAAATCCATTAGTCTGTAAGAAAGTCCAGTTTCTCAAGCAATTCTTAGTGTAGTGAGACATGTGAATATATGCCTAAAATACACACACGCATGTGCACACACATATGCACATGATTAATAATGATAATTTAAGTAAAGAACATAATTTTTTGAGGGAGCCTGGAGGTATAAAAAAAGTTATAGTAACGAGGATAAATAATGCAATTACAATTTAACTAAAATAAAATATACCCCTTAGAAAGCTAGGTTATAATTTTGTTGGGATTTTGATGGGGATTACATTGAATCTATAGACTGCCTTTGGTAGGATTGCCATTTTTACTATGTTGATCCTCTTTGATTTCTTTCTTCAAACACTTAAAGTTCTTGTCAAATAGGTCTTTTACTTCCTTGGTTAGTGTTACCCCAAGATACTTTATACTATTTGTAGCTATTGTGAAAGGTGATGTTCCTCCGATTTCCCTCTCAGCTTCTATATCCTTCGTGTATAGGAGGGCTACTGAATTTTTTGAGTTGGTCTTGTATCCTGCCACATCACTGTAGCTATTAGCTGTATGAGTTATCTGGTAGAGTTTTGGGGGTCACTTATGTACACTATCATATTATCTGCAAATAACAAAAGTGACTTCTTTCCAATTCGAATCCTCTTGATCTTCTTATGGTCTCTTATTGATATTGTTAGAACTTCAAGCACTATGTTGAAGAGATATGGACAGAGAGAGTGGAAAGCCTTATCTTGTTCTTGATTTTAGTGGAATCGCTTTGAGTTTCTCTCCATTTGATTTTATGTCAGCTGTTGGCTTGTTGTATATTGTTTTTATTATATTTAGATATGATCCTTGTATCCCTAATCTCTCCAATACCTTTATCATTAAGGAGTGTTGAATTTTGTCAAATGCTCTTTTGGCATCTAATGAAACGATCACATGTTTTTTTTTTTCTTCCAACAAAATTCTCCACAGACCCTGATAGCACAATAATCAACTTTATATATAAAGGGACTTCCAAAGGCATTACCATTCCTGACATAAAACTCTATTACACAGCTACAGTAATGAAAAAAAGCCTGGTATTGGCATACAAATAGAGATATTGACAAATGGAATCAAATTGAAGACCCGGACATTAATCCACACATCTATGAACACCTGATTTCTGACAAAGAAGCTAAAATTATACAATGGAAGAAAGAAAGCATTATTAACTAATGGTGCTTGCATAACTGGATGTCAACTGGTAGAAAAATGAAAATAGATCCATACCTATCACCATGCACAAAACTCAAGTACAAATGGGTTAAAGACCTCAATATAAACCTGACCACACTGAACCTGATAGAAGAGAAAGAAGGAAGTAGCCTGCAATGCATCGGCGCAGAAGACCACTTTCTACATATAGCCCCAGTAGCAATAATGAATAATGAATAAATGAAACCTCCTAAAACTGAGAAGCTTCTGTAAAGCAAAGGACACAGTCATTAAGACAAAAAGACAACCTACTGAGTGGGAGAAAATCTTAACCAACTGCACATCAGACAAGGGTCTGATCTCTAAAATATATGCAGAATTCAAGAAATTAGACATTAAAATTCTAAATAACCCAATTAAAAATGGTGTACTGAACTAAACAGAGAATTCTCAATAGAAGAATTTCAAATGGCCAAAAGATACTTAAGGACATGTTCAACTTCCTTAGCTATCAGGGAAATGCAAATCAAAACAACTTTGAGATAACATCTTATACCTGTCAGAATGGCTGAAATCAAATCCACCAGTGATAGCTTATGCTGGAGAGGATGTGGAGTAAGGGGAACACTCACCCATTGCTGATGGGAATACAAACTTGTGCAACCACTTTGAAAATCAGTGTTGTGATTTCTCAGAAAATTGGGAATCAACCTACCTCAGGATCCAGCAATACCACCTTGGGGAATATACCCAAGAGATGCCCATTCATACTACAAAAGCATTTGTTCAGCTATGTTCATAGGAACATTTTTTTGTATAGCCAGAACCTGGAAACAACCTAGATGCCCCTCAGTGGAAGAATGAATAAAGTGTGGTGCATCTACACATTAGAGTACTACTCAGCAGAAAAAAAAAAAAAAAACAAAAACAATGAAATCTTGATTTTTGCATTCGAATGGATGGAAGTAAAAAACACTATCCTGAGATAACCCAGACCCAAAAGTATGAATTTGGTATGTACTCACTCATTAGTGAATGTTCAGAATGAGACTTCATCTTGGTAGACTTTTTTCTGTGATAAATATGCCATGTCCTTCTCCATCTCTCTTGATTAATTTAAGTGTGAAGTCTATCTGGTTAGATATTAAGATAGCTACATCAGTTTGTTTATTAGATCCATATGATTAGAAAAATTTTCTAACCCTTTACTCTGAGGTACTGTCTGTCTTTAGGTTGAATTATATTTCTTGTATATAGCTGAAGGATGGGTTCTATTTTCATATCCATTCTGTCAGCCTGAATCTTTTTATAGGCAAGTTGAGGCCATTGATACTAAGGGATATTAATGACCAGTGACTGTTAATTCCTCTTAATTACTGGTTTTGTTGTTTGTGGTGACTGTAGTGGAATTTCATTTGTATTTTAATAAGTAAAGTTTTCCTGAAGATCAGAACAGTAAAACAGCCACAGAGGACAGCTTTTCACACCAGGCAAAAATGACACACATCTTTAATCCCAGTAGCCACAATAGCTTTCCATTAGAACCAGACAGCAGTGGTGCATATTCTTAATCCCAGAACTAGAGAAGATTATAAAATGGGAAGGAACAGCTCTCAGTCTTAGCTTCATTCTGAGATTCCTGTACACAGGATCGCCATTTTGGACTGATGTAGAAGAGCCAGTGAATGGCTGTTTTGCTTTTTTGTCCCTTCATGTTGAACCCCAATTTCTGTGTCTCTGAGTTTTTATTAATAAAGTTTCAGGTGTTAGTGTGTTTGTGTTTCCTGTGTTTGAGATTTTCTGGTGTAAGATTAACTTTTGTCTGTGATTTCCTGGGTGGAGCTAACTTCCTTAAGTTGGGCTTTTCCTTCTAATACTTTTTATAGGGCTTGGTTTGTGGTACAGAATGGCTTAAACCTAATTTATCATGGAATATCTTGTTTTCTACATCTGTGTGATTGAAATCTTCACTGGGTATAATAGTGTGGGCTGGTATCTGTGTTTTCTTAGTGTCTTCAGAATGCCTGTCCAGAATTTCCGCCCTTCAGAGTCTACATTGAGAAGTTGGACATAAATCTGCTAGGTCTGCCAATATTTGTTACCTGGTTTTTTCTTTTGCAGCTCTTAACAGTCTTTTTTTTTTATTCTGTATATTCATTGTTTTGATTATTATGTTGCCAGGGGACTTTTTTGTTGTTGTTGTTGTTGTCCAGTCGATTTGGCAGTCTGTAAGCTTCTTGTACCTTCAATGCATGTCCTTCATAGGGTGGGAAAATTTTCCTCTGATTTTGTTGAATGTATTTTCTGTGCCTTTGAAATGGACTTCTCCTCCTTATTATTATTAGATTTGGTCTTTCATTATGTCCAAGATTTCCTGGATATTTTTTGGATTGGACATTTTCTTTGACCCACGTATCTCTTTTCTCTATTGTATTTTCAACACCAGAAAGTCTCTCTTCCATCACTTGTATTCTGATGGTTACGCTTGCTTCTATGGATCCTCATTTACCCAGATTTGTAATTCTCACAGTTTTTGTTTTCTTTTTTGCCTCTACTTAAGTTTTCAATTCTTGACCTGTTTCCTTCATATGCTTGATTGTTTTTCCTTGGCTTTCTTTAAAGGATTTATTGATTTCCTCCATTTTTTTCTTTCCTTGATTTCTTTAAAGAAAATTTTCATTTCCTCTTTAAGGGTCTCTATCATCTTCACAAAGTTATTTTGAAGGTTGTTTTCTTCTGTTTCATCTGCATTGGAATATTCAGTTCTTGTAGAACCACTAGTTTCTGGGGCTACCTTATTGCTCTTTATGTTGTTGAATGCATTCTTACACTATCTTCTACCCATCTGGTACAGGAATTGGTTCTTCCTCTAATTAGTGCAGGTGGTGTCTGTGCCTCGGGAGGAATGCTTTTCCTCCAGTGGTTGCTGGTGGAGCCTGTGCATCTGGGTGTCCTCTGATGCCACTGGGACTGGTGGTAGAGTGGTCCTGCTTCAGTAGTCTTGCATACTGACTGGCAGCTGGGGCTCCTCATCCAATTGTAGCAGGTGGGGTCTGTGTCTCTGGGGGTCTCTTATACTGCTCTTGCTCCAATAGGTGCCAGTGGGGGCTGTGCCTCTTGGGTCCTCTGATGCTGCTGGGGATGGTGATGGTGTAGCTTCCTCTTCCAGTCAGTGCAGGGAGAGGGGCTGTGTCTTGCAGCCCTATGATGTGGTTGGGGTGGTGTTGGAGCTGCTGACTGCAGGAGGCTTGCCTGATGACTGGATGATGGGGCTGTGATCAGTGGGGAGGGGGCATGGAAAGTACTCCCAACCTAGGGCCTAGAGAACAGGACTGTCCAACCCAACATGGAGAACAACCACTCACCTCTTCCTCGAGTAGGTGCGGGAGGGCAGGGACTGTGCCTCTGGAGCCTTGTGATTCAGTTGGGGGTGGTAGTGGAGTGACCTGGCCACAGGAGACTTGCCTGCTGGCCTGCTGCTGAAGCTGGCAGGATATGCTATTTTATAATTTAACATGAACAGTAGCAATGGGAAATTTAGAAATGCAGGGGCTAGAAGATTTAAAGGACTCCTTATAAAGCTTTTCAAAGTTCTTTAAATTCACAATAGTTCCCAAATGAAAAGTTTTAAAAATTATCTGTCATAACTTACAAGTTAGTTTCTATTATCAGCGGAGTAAGAAATAACTTATGTAGTAGCAGTACATTCGCAAAGTCTGTCTTTATTGAAAATAGATGGGGGAGGGACAAGTGATAGTGGAGGCACGGAGACAGATAAGGACATTATTATAGGAAACAAAAGAGAAGATGACAATGAAAAGATTTGTATCACTGAATAGAATGGAGAAAGGTGGGTCAATAGAAAAACAGTGTATAATGGTTGCTTGGCAGAGTCATGTCAAAGTTACTGGGTCATTGTTAGACGAGAAAGAATTGTCTGAAAAGGCTCGAAGGTAATGACAACATTGCTGTTTGTCCACCGATTGTTACGTATGGTTTACCTGATCTTTGCTGTTCTTGGTCACTTAAACTACCCAATCTGTTACAGAATCTGGAAGCCTAGAAATAGCAAAATTCTTTGCCCTCCTGGCTCCAGATTAAATTTCAAAGTAAAAGTAATGTATTGTGACTTAAAAGCCAGGAAAGGAGAAGAAAAGTTTTGCTTCTTTTAAGAGGGCCAAAGAAGAGGGGGGCTGTGTGTAAGAAATGTCATTAGGCATCTTGGTAATACCTTCAGCTTTCAGGTTTGCTCCATTCTTAGCAATTTGTCCCAGCATGTATGCCTCCTAGTTGCATAAAATCCAGCAGGGTCTCTCCCTATCCAGTGTTCTGCAAGCCCTCACTTTCTCAACATCTCAGTCACTGTATTAAAATTTTTCATGATGAGGTGCCTAGAAATATTTCTGGAGACCATTTCTAGCCAAATCCTTGAAAGATAGAGAATCTTGTAATTTAAAATGGATCAGAGGTGGGGAACTTGAATTGGTTGTCGGACCTAGTTTACTTGGAAGTGGTGATAACACCACTGCCAAGCTAAATGGAATACCAGTAGACAAGTACTTTCCTGCAGAGAAATTTCCTAAGCCATAGCATCAGGAGACCCCGATGGTTAAGAAGTAGAACTTAGAACAAAAAAGAACAGTAAGCACTGTGTGAAGCTTACTACTGAACACTTAGCTCAAAAAATACAAACTGAGGACTTGGGGGCAAAGCAAATTTTATTAAAAAGTTGCTATTATTGCTGTCATTGAATCTTTACTCTTCTGTAACCCTGCCCTGTGGAAAGTCCAAAGTCCTCCCCCCTCAATCCTGGTCTAGGAAGGTGAACATCCAAACTGGGTAGGCTCCCACAAAGCCAGAGCATGAAGTAGGATCAAAACCCGGTGCCATGGTCCTCGGCTTCTCAGCAGCCCACATTGTCCGCCAAATTCAGAGAGTCCGGTTTTTTCCCATGCTTTTTCAGTCACAGTCCAGCTGGCCTTGGTGAGCTCCCAATGGATCAGCCCTACTGTCTCCGTGGGTGGGTGCACCCCTTGTGGTCCTGGCTTCTTTGCTCATATTCTCCCTCCTTCTGCTCCTCATTGGGACTTTGGGAGCTCAGTCCAGTGCTCCAGTGTGGGTCTCTGTCTCTATCTCCATCCATCGCCAGATGAAGTTTCTATGGTGATATGCAAGATATTCATCAGTATGGCTATGGGATAGAGTCATTTCAGGTTCCCCATCCACAGCTGCCCCAGGAGCTAACTGGGGACATCGCCCTGGGCACCTGGGAGCCCCTCTAGGTCCAAGTCTCTTGCCAACCCTAAGATGGCTCCCTTAATTAAGATGTGTGCTTCTCTGCTCCCCTAACCAACCTTCCTTTATCCCAATCATCCCGTTTCCCCAAGTTCCCCCCACCCTCCCCTTCTCACATTTCTCTCCCCTTCTCCCCTTACCCCCCTCCCACCACACCCCCAAGATCCCAAATTTTTGCCCGGCAATCTGGTCTACTTCCCATATCCAGGAGGATAGCTATATGCTTTTCTTTGGGTTCACCTTCTTATTTAGTTTCTTTAGGATATCAAATTATAGACTCACTGACCTTTATTTATCTCTAGAAACCAATTATGAGTGAGTACATCCCATGTTCATCCTTTTGGGTCTGGGTTACCTCGCTCAGGATAGTGTTTTCTATTTCCATCCATTTGCATGCAAAATTCGCGAAGTCATTGTTTTTTACCGCTGAGTAGTATTCTAATGTATATATATTCCATACTTTCTTCATCCATTCTTCCATTGAAGGGCATCTAGGTTGTTTCCAGGTTCTGGCTATTACAAACAATGCTGCTATGAACATAGTTGAACAAATGTCCTTGTCATATGATCGGGCATCTCGTGGGTATATTCCCAAGAGTGGCATTGCTGGGTCCATGGGTATGTTGATCCCAATTTTCCTTGCAGAATTATCATTATTCTAAACTTACCCTCTACCAAACGTATTTCAAACCTTAAAACTTGTATGTTCATTTTAGGGTCATTTCATGGGATAAAACCGGACTCTCTGAACATGATGGACAATGAAGGCTGATGAGAAGCCAAGGACAATGGTACTAGGTTTAGATCCTATTGCATGAACTTGCTTTGTGGGAGCCTGTTTGGATGCTCACCTTCCTGGACCTGGATGGAGTGGGGAGGACCTTGGACTTCCCATAGGGCAGGGAATCCTGACTGCTCTTCAGATTCGAGAGGGAGGGGGAATGGAGTGAGGGGGGAGTGGGGATAGGGGGAGAGGAATGAGGGGAGCGGGAGAGGAGTGGGAACAGGAGGAGGGAAATGGGAGGCGGGGAGGAGGCAGAAATTTTTTTCAACAACAACAAAAAAACTTGTATGTTCAAGGTTCCAGTGGGCAGAATTCCAACAGAATTTTATAATAATAAGATTTACATGAAGCTACATAAACCAAAAACAGAAGCTACTTTCCCTCAGGAATAGTTGATACATAGGTAGCAAGCTGCAGATTCCCCTTCCAAAAATACCCAGAAACTGTTTCATATCAGTTTTAATCAGCAGATATGAATTCAAATAGTTTGATCTGTCTGGTTCTCTGACCTTTATTCTCCCAGACCTTCTTTCCACTGGCTTGGTGAGAATAAGGCGAATGTGTTAAAATTCTCAAAAAAAAAAAATCTGATCCAGCAAATATAATAAATTAAGCATAACTAGAATGACAACATAGATTGAGGCTCACTGTGGTGTTATGTTTCACCAGCTCTTCTGTAGTAATGACAATGAGACCATTTAAAGAAAAAAAAAAACAACTTCAGGGTATTTGATTAAGTTTTGAAGTACTTGATAATTTTCTCACGTAACATGCCCCAAATACATTTCTCCAAATACATGAATTCATATACATGTACCTACATATACAACTGAAGCATATAAAATAATGCTACCATTGTTGTGAAGTTAATTGAAATGATGTGAAGGTAACATAGTTTGATCAACTGACGTTGAATCTTTGAAGAATATTTTTCAGGTAGTATCTGGAAGATGCACAATGACTGACACAAATCACTCAGCATAGATTTTCTGAAATTCAGTTTTCACATGAAAATGTATCACTGGAAAGTGACAACAAACACAGACAAGGAAAATAATCTCTTTTCCCTGCTAGAGGGAGTACAGACTAGTTCAGCCATGATGGAAGTACTTATGGAGAGTTCTCCATATCACCCCTGAGCATCTCTGCAAATGGCTTTATATTCTACCACAGATATATTTACCCATGTATCTCATTGCTGCCCTAGTCACAATAACAAAGAGCTGAAAGTACCCTGTATAATCCACCAACACTTGAATGGGTAAAGAAAATGTATATATATATATATATATATATATATATATATATATATATATATATATATATAGAGAGTGTGTACTTCAAAAATATAATTTACTCACTTAAAAAGAAAAATGAAATTATGAAACTTACAAAGAATTGAAGCATTTGGAAAAAATTATATTAAATGAGGCCATCCACCTCAAAACATACAGCTGCATGTTCTCTCCCGTATGTGTATCCTAGCTTATAGTGTTTTCATACATCTACATAAAACGCTGTGAATGTAGATAAAGCTTTAAAAACACATAGACTAGTAGGTGATGATGAAGACTCCTAGGGAAGGGTAGAAGGCAAAGGGCTAAAGGTGACATGAGGGAGAAAAGGAGACCAGCAAGGAGATTGTAACACTACTGGGAAGGAATGAAGAGGAATGCATTCAACCCTGAAATGATTTGCTTGGAAATACTTTAATGTTTTTTAATACTTCAATACTAATTTAATAAAGTAAGGATGTGGAAACACAGCTGATGTGTTAAGAGCATACAGTCCTCTTGCAGAGGCCTCTGAGTTCAGTTCCTGGCACTCACTACCAGTGACTTTCATATGCTTGCATCTTCTGTTCCAGAAGATCTGATGACTCTGGCTTAGAGTGGCATTTGAACTCACATGAAGACACACACACACAGGAGAGAGAACAAACAAACATATGTTCATATAGTTGAACATAATAAAACATGTATTTTTAGTGTAAGAAGAAAAAAACAAGAAAAAGGGTAAAAGTTAACTCAAAGGTAAAGCGTGAAGAAATAAATGGAAATACATATGCACCAAGTCATGCTGCTGATGGTAATTTGTAAAACAATTTCTGGTTGCTGTTTATGAGACTACTATAATGTGAATTTATAATATCTTCATAACATTTTAATCATTATTTAAACAGATGTTCTTTATTATGTAGTGATTTCTTCACTATAAATCTGCCTTAATTAAAGAGCTAAGATGAACACAATGTAGTTGCATTCTTTCTAGAAAGACACTTATGAAGTAATTCTCCTAGTGCCATTGTTAGTAATCAGCGTGTTCTGAAACATAATCTCGGTTTGCTCCCATTGCTCATGTCTTACCAGACTCCTCTGGCCAGTGTAGCCCTTTACTCTCCCCATCCCACCTCTCATGAAGCCCAACTAAATGAATGAAGCAGATTTAGCAGGGTTGAAATGAAGAGTTTTAACCAATTTCTCACCATTCCATTTGCAGCCAATAACTCAAGGGGGTGCCTTTATATGGTTGAACTTTCTGTTGTACCTTCCCATTGTCTTTGTGTTCCCTGGATGCTATTCTTTATACACCTACACTCTCCTGGAAACATGGCACAATATAGCTCAATTCTGAAACAGTATGTATGATTTATCTTCAATAATTCATAAAGTATTGCAAACATATGTACATCTTTGTATTCAGTATTTGAGAAAACAGCCCATCCTGGAGCAGGGATTAGGTGATCATATCTGGTGTCTTGTCCTCTTAGACAGAGCATATTTGCAATCCCACTTGTTACAGTTTCATGAGGGAATGCAAGTAAATAATTGGGTAATATAGGATAAACCAAGGAACATGATGACTGTCACCAGAATAGCAAAATCTAGAAGAGATGGGTGGATCTACCCTCATGGTTCCCAGTAAGAACCCAATATGTAACATCATGACATAAAGATGTCTAGCCACTAGACTTGGATATATGCCAGAATTCACATACAAGCAAATATTCTTATAAAATGAAGCCTTATGTAATAAATGTCAGTACAATAACATAGAAATATTGAGTACTACCACAACCATCTCTCTTTCTCCACAAGATATACTCAAATAAACATTAACTGCGTCAACATTTCTTAAAAATTATAAGTGCATAAAATATACAATTTAGTAGTAACAAGAAACAAATGTACAAAAGTTACTCAGCAATACTTATCATAAAAATATATTTCAGGACATTCATATGTGTGTACAAGGGAATAACTTGAGGAAAGCAAAATAGATAAATTAAATGCACAAGTAGCAAAAAGTATGAACTTTAGTAAAATGTATTAAGTGCATAGCATAGAAAACAACAGTAAAAAATAAACTAGAAAAACTAATATTTTGAAAATATTAAAGTTTTTGTCAAATAGATCCTTCACTTCTTTGGTTAGAGTTACCCCGAGATATTTTATGCTGTTTGTGGCTATTGTGAAAGGTGATGCTTCTCTGATTTCCCTCTCTGCTTCCATATCCTTTGTGTATAGGAAGGCCACTGACTTTTTGGAGTTGATCTTGTATCCGGCCACATTACTAAAGGTGTTTATCAGCTGTAAAAGTTCTTTGGTGGCGATGGATGGAGATAGAGACAGAGACCCACACTATAGCACTGGACTGAGCTCCCAAAGTCCCAATGAGGAGCAGAAGGAGGGAGAATATGAGCAAAGAAGTCAGGACCACAAGGGGTGCGCCCACCCGTGGAGACAGTGGGGCTGAGTCTTTGGGAGCTCACCAAGGCCAGCTGGACTCTGACTGAAAAAGCATGGGATAAAACCGGACTCTCTGAATTTGGCGGACAATGAGGGCTGCTGAGAAGCCAAGGACCATGGCACCGGGTTTTGATCCTACTTCATGTTCTGGCTTTGTGGGAGCCTATCCAGTTTGGACGTTCACCTTCCTAGACCAGGACCGAGGGGGGAAGACTTTGGACTTTCCACAGGGAACCCTGACTGCTCTTCAGGCTGGAGAGGGAGGGGGAGGAGTGGGGGAGGGGAGGAGGGGAGGGAGGAGTGGGAGGGAAATGGGAGGCGGGGAGGAGGCAGAAATTTTTTTTTTCCAATAAAAAAAAAAAGAAAAGAAAATATTAAAACTGAAAAATCTATGTCAGATTAAAAATTACCTTATATAAATAAATTAACACAGTATCAATTAGTACTTAATGAGAAATAAAAGTACTAGTGCAACTACAAAAATTACCAAGTGTAATTAATTATAAAGATACAATGAACAATTTCAGACATTTTATTGTGTATTCAGTTTGCACATTTTTTAGCATTACAAATACATACTAATCTCAAGACAGAAAAAAATTAAATCATATGAAGACAGCAATGACATTTAAAGTTAACAAGTCAGTAATCCAACATCTTTTAGTGAAGGAAAAACCAATTGTTTCTACTATTAAAGATGAATTAATATCAACTTTCTAAAAATCCTATTTTTATTCTAGTTTCTTATATTTCCATTTGTGTGGATGTGTTTGTTGTTGTTTTCTCACATGTATGGCTGTTTATCACATGCAAGCCTCGTGCCCTCTGAGCTGGAAGAAAAGATTGGATCATCTAGAACTGGAGTTACAAACAGTGTGAGTTAAAACATGAGTGCTAGGAGTCAAGCCCAGGTCCTATAAAAGAGTAGTCAATGTTCTTAATGGCTGAGACATTTCTATAGCTACTTCTCTCCTCTTTCTTTTCTTTTCTTTATTTTTTTGGAAAGAATTAGAGACTAGAAAACCTCATTGCTTAGCAATACAGAGTTTCCTTTAGAGCTGATGGCTAAGATATGTTGAAGGTAAATTTACAGGTAAATAATGCCATTGAAGTACACATATGCTTAAAATGGTAAACATATGGTAGACATGGTTTATTAAAATAGTGATGCTTTATATCATTAAAATTAAGCTGATCTAATTTTTAATGAATATATAGAGAAATTTGTGAACTCTAATCAGTTCCATACTTTTAAAATCATCTTTAGAATTCTATTATTTAATCTACTCAATGAGATTATTTTATTCTGTTATTTACTCTATTAATAGTTTTATTTTATTTTGCTTTGTATTATTTTAGCTATCCTTTATATCCCCTTGCAGTTTTACTCATTCTGGGACTACTATTGCTACAAATTTATTAAATGTTTTATATCTAGATCAATTATATACTTAATAAATTAATTAAAATAAATTAATTACATTAATGAGCAAGATTGAATGTTTTGTTACTTCTGGGAATATTTCCCAGTGTTTCTAGAAGGTATGTTAAGCTCATGGAACATTGCACAGCATTTTTTCCTGAGTTTCTAGAGCCCATGTGTTGTGAGAAGTTGGGCTAAGAGGAACATAAATACCAGCTTACAGTTAAGAATTCTGAAATCCAGTATGTTAAGGATACTGAAAACTTTAGCTCAGTATCTAGTCACAAATGATTGCTTTTCTGTTTTGTTTTTCTAGGTACACTCTCTTTTTCCTGAGAAGCCTACCTTATATCTTAGCTTCATTTGTGGCCCGTGGGCTGATCTTTCTCTGCCGTTGTGCACTAGGTACACATATGTTAATAAAATGAAAGTTCTGCATATCTACCAGTCTTTCCAGGAAAGTCATGGACGTTATTTCATTCATTTCTATAGATTTTTGTTATTCCCCTTCCATCTCTGAGGATTGCTTTCTTTATAGCCAGCTGATACATGAATTTTCAACTCATAAAAATTATATTGAGTATTTTTGAACACATTTTAGCAATGGGATGATCCTGGTAGCTGTTTCTCCATGTTGATGGAGATAATACACTCTCTTATTTCGGTCAGGGAGTTAGGAAATCTTGGGACATGATACTGTTTTCACTGTAACTTAATAATGACTGAAGTCCACTCTTTTTGTCAGTCTGGGTGTGATGATCATTTGTGTTCTTCCCAAATAATTCTAGCTCTTTAATTTCATACCAGGTTAGGATAGTTTGCTACCTTGTTAGAGTTAGCTGTGAGTCAAAATGGAACATTGTTCACTCTGTCCAGAAAATTTAGAAGACCAGAATAGGTTAGGAACCTGATGCTCAAGCACTTGCTAGTTCCTGACTAGAGGCAGCCATGCGCTCCTCCCACCCAAACTGTGATGAATGCTTTGCACCAGACACATGTAAAAGAAATAATGATTCATTACTTTCAGCCAGAGGCTTGAGAGTTGTTTGTCACCATATTGTGTTCTTTCCCATGCTATTGGGATGACAATGCCCACAACTTCATGGCATCTTCCCTTTGGTAATACAATCACCATTAACTTTCTATATTATATAGATAAGAAAACAATAAAAAACAATTACTTAAGTACCATATAATCATTTCATGTGATATACATTAGCTCAATTAAAATAATATTGTCTATTTATCTCCTTATTCAGACAGTTGGTGTCAAATTTTAAACTTTTTCAAAGCATATGAAAGTGCACTGCAAATTTTTAAATAAAAAAAGTATAAGTAGCAGAATAGTATTCTTAAAACTTACAACTATAAAAAATACTAATAAGAATTTTAGGATTTTTTTTCCATTTTCCTGTCTGTGTATTGTGATATTATTAGCATGTTATTCTGTGTTTAAACTTGTAGATTGAAGTATGCACTTAAGTTAATATATTAAGCACTTCTCTGTGCTCTTAATATGTTTAATGATAAAGTAAAATGCAATTATTTTAGATTGCTCATGATTGATAGTACTTATTTTGTCAATTATTTAAGATATATAATGAGTTCTTTTTATACGCCACCCACTCTTCTAGACTATGCAAGAGTACTGAGAAAATGAGGGGGTTTGAAAGTTTCTGTTCTTGTGGAATTTGTTTTCTAGTGAGATGAAGCAGTCAATTGGTAGTGACTTAATCTATGCACTTGAAGAAAACTAAAGTTAGATAAATAGATAATGGATGTTGACTCATTCCATTTTTTTGGAAGCATGATCAGGGAGATATTTGGTCATGTTCATGTTTAAAAAGAGGTTTGAATATAATTGGGAGTCATGTTTTCTGGATCTTTGAAAGTAAAACATTCTGAATCTCAAAGCACCAATCAGTAAAGAAGTCTGGGAAAACACTGGGAGTTAGAGGACTGCTGGAGAGCAGATAAGCATTGAAGGAAGTTATAGATTCCATTGCAATAAGTTTTGACTTTGTAGAGGAGAAATTAGAAGATGTGGTGATTATAAACAGTGCAGTGAAATGTGTTTGAAAGGAACTGAAATGGTATCACTATATAATGGGGGAGAGAATGCCCCAACTAGACATACCTGATGTCACCAAACAAATCTCCAGTGATGGGAGTGGCCTCCATTTTGTTGAGTTTGTCAAAGGGATCTTATGGACACTCTCACACTTTACGAGGCTATTTGTTGTTCTGTATAACTTGATAGTATAGCTCTAATATTTAAGACTATACTTCTATAATCCAACATGGAGAAGTAAAACCAGTGCCCAATTCAGAGATTCATACCTACTGACTACCATTTATCACGCTGGAAGGCACTCTCCATGCTACCAGAGGGGAAAGTTAATCGTCAATATCACCCAGCTACAAACCATGCAACACACAACAGTGACCGGCCTGCAACATACATAGATGCAATCGTGTCATAAATATTAAGGAAGTGACCAAACAAGTATCTCTTAAATTTGATACCTACTACATGAAGTAGAACTTATAGCCAATATGTCTATAATAGCCAAAAATCTGAGACTAGATAAGCCAGGGAAAACCAAATACTATTGTTCTGCGTAAGGAACAGAGTGATAAAATGATAAATGCTTCCTAACAACTTTCTGCCATACCCATAGATAGTGCCTTGCTTGAGCCTCACCCGAGAAGCTTCTTCTTGCTATAGATGGGATTTCACTCAGAGACCCACAGCTATATGATAAGAAGAGAGATGGAGACCTTGGAGTACTCGGTCTTAAATTGGATGTCTTGATCAAACTTCTCCTCTTCTCAGAAGCTGTGCTGAAGAGGAAGCAGAATTATAAAACCCAAGATACTGGATAATTCCTGAGAAGCAGTGTCTTCACACTTGTATGCTCATATGAACTCACAGATATTGTAACAGCATGCACTTGTTCAAGGTAAATAGCATCCCTGCACAGAGAGGTGGGAGTAGATGCAAGGTCTTACCTCTAACCAAGATGCTATTTGTGAACGATTAGTTGTTTACATTGCTGCATCAGTGCATATATTAACCACATTTCACGGAAGGCCCTATGGTCAGAAGGAGCTGACGACCACAAAAGAAACTATATACATTTTGTGGGCTTTTGTTACATTTTCTTTAGTCTTGACATCATTTTCACTTTATTTTATTTTGAATATTTGCTTTAATTTTTCGTTTTTGTATGTTTGGTTTGGGTTGTTCTTAGGAAGTGAGAAAGACGACCTGAAACTGGGTCAGTAGGGAGGTGAGGGAGGACATAGAAGGAGTTGCAGAGAAAAATAATCAAAATGCAGTGTATGAAAATAAAATTAAATAGAAATAAATAAATGACTAAAGGTGACCTTGGGAAGGACTATAGAATAATTAGGGAATATATATTAAAGATCACTTCTGAGTCTCAGAAAAATATGGTAGAGCATGAAAATTGATGATGCTATGCAGAGTGCTCATGTTTGGTTAATATGTTGAAAGCAGAGTCACTCTGAAATACTGAGGGGATAGATATCAGGTATGAGAGAAAGAGTCAAAGTAGACCCAGAGAAAGCTTTCAATTGACTTGTATTTGAGCAGGTAAAAAGAATTTCCCAGTGGACACTTTATATAATTTTTTAAATTTTGTTTGATATATCACCTTTAATGACCATGATTCCCCAGAAGATGAACTACCTATCAAAGGAGAAACCTGGAGTGACTTGCAAGTCTAATAACACACTGTCTCTGTTGAAACTATTTGTGCATAGGATTAAGTTTTGTTTAATATTTTTTGACTGGATTATTTTCCTCTTTCTAGATGTCTCTAATTCCATAAAATTCACTTATGAACTTTTTCCATACAGTGGATACACTTGAATTTCTTTTCCTAGACTATATGAAACTCATTTACATGTAGTGTTTCACTGACTTCTACATATATAAACAAACTTCATTTGTTGTTCCTAATTTTCACATCTTATTTTTACTTTAGAAGAGTTAAAGAATATCGCTCCATCACCACCCATGTTAAACATGTTTAAAATAATATATTTTGCTTTTAAACTATATTTTTAAATTCTTTTTGGATTGTGTTTTAGATGTCTGAGTTGAGTATGTAATTCCTTATCATTTGTTTCCATATATATATGTATATATATATGAATGTAAATACACATATATAATTCTGAAACATATGACTGTACATCTATTTAAATTACAGACAAAAACATTTTCAAATACGGAAATTAATTCTTGTTCCTTTTGAATCACACGTTATAGTGTACTAATTTTCCTGCTGATTCATTCAATTAAAATACTATTTATGAATTTCATGATTTGTTTTATAGTATTGTGACTGTTGATTTTTCTGTATTTTATTAGATGAGACCTATACTCTCTCAGGTATATTCTCTAGGTCAATTTTGTCTACTACCCAAGTACTCTGCCAACTGCAGTTTCTAAAAATATTCTAACTGTAGGATTCACTAATAAACTATTAAACTGAGACATTTAAGTGTTTTCTCCAGGAGTTTATAAATTACGTGTGTGTGTGTGTGTGTGTGTGTGTGTGTGTGTGTGTGTGTGTGTTGGGCATGAGTATATGTTTGGACAAACTTCTATAATTAGATCTTTCTTTCTTTTATGGGCTCAGCGATTAGGCTTGTTGAGATATCTTGCAGTTTTGGGGGGGGTTAGGGGAAATGGGGAGAGAAAAGTGAGAAGGGGAGGATGGGGGGAACTTGGGGGAATGCGATGGTTGGGATAAAGGAAGGGTGGATGTGAGAGCAGGGAAGTATATATCTTAATTAAGGGAGCCATCTTAGGGTTGGCAATAGACTTGACCCTAGAGTGGCTCCCAGGTGTCCAGGGAGATGTCCCCAGTTAGTTTCTTGGGCAGCTGAGGAGAGGGAACCTGAAATGACCCTATCCTATAGCCATACTGATGAATATCTTTCATATCACCATAGAACTTTCATCTGGCAATGGATGGAGATTGAGACAGAGACCCACATTGGAGTACTGGACTGAGCTCCCAAGGTCCAATTGAGGAGCAGAAGGAGGGAGAAGATGAGCAAGGAACTCAGGACCGCGAGGGGTACACCCAACCACTGAGACAGTGGGGCTGATCTATTGGAACTCAACAAGGCCAGCCAGACTGGGACTGAAAAAGCATGGGATAAAACCGGACTCTCTGAACATGGCGGACAATGAGGGCTGCTGAGAAGCCAAGGACAATGGCACTGGGTTTTGATCCTACTTCATGTTCTGGCTTTGTGGGAGCCTAGCCAGTTTGGATGACCACATTCCTAGACCTGGATGGAGGGGGGAGGACCTTGAACTTCCCACAGGGCAGGGAACCCTGACTGCTCTTTGGACTGGAGAGGGAGGGGGAGAATAGTGGGAGGAGGGGGAGCAGAATGGGGGGAGGGAGAGGGAAATGGGAAGCTGGGAGGAGGCAGAAATTTTTTTCAATAAAAAAACTACTAAAAATATCTTCCTTAGATAATTTGATAAGATACAAAAATAAATGAATACCATGAAAGCAAAGATTGAGGGGTTGAGGGTTAACTCAGTTGGTCATGGAATTTCCTTGCTCTCTTGAAATCCTAAATTTAATCCCCATTGTTATGTAAACGGATGTGTGCTTCTGCTTTTAGTGCCAGGAGAGCAGAAACAGAAATATCATGAAGCTTG
Organism: Microtus obscurus; assembly: GCA_963919715.1. Taxonomy (NCBI): domain Eukaryota; kingdom Metazoa; phylum Chordata; class Mammalia; order Rodentia; family Cricetidae; genus Microtus; species Microtus obscurus. The sequence continues at coordinate 1,428,643 of CAWTZC010000308.1, forward strand.
TTTAACGGCTACCAAAACCTAGTAGACAGGTTACAGAACAATGAGGAACATGGTCTAAAACAGAGGTCAATGGATCCTGAGGAATGATATTTGAGACTCTCCACAGACGAAAGTATAGAAATGCACATGCACAAACACACAAATGCAGCAGAAGCACAATACCTCAGTTGTTAATAAATTTCTGTGCACATTCAAGTCCTGTGTGTAATTCTCACTACCAAAACTAAAATAAAAAAAAAATGGAAACAACAAAAAACGGTAACAGAAACTATGAGATTTTAACACAAAGATTTTCTACACATGGAAACATTTCCTCTTTCCCTTTTCCCATGAAGTTTATACCATCCTGAACGAATACCTAATAACTTGCTCATAGTAGAAATTTGCCTTTCTAAGTGCTGAAATGAGTGTTTCAGTGATGGTCTTATTCCTCTTAGTAAGTCATTCCAACATGATACATGGGCTATGTAATTTTATGTAGGATTGAAATTCATTTTCTCATAGATGTGGAACATAGGACAACACGATCAAGTAACCATTTGTACTGCATCCTCACATGGAAGAAAATGCAATTTCTAGGTACCGGATGCTAGCTGAAGATGGTTTGACAATGGCCTTAATTATGTTTACAAACAAAAATGATGAATAGTGTAAGAAATCATGATGGCCCCATTTGTTCATAGTAATCCAGATATATTTACATCCTACTGTAATCAAGGAGACTGAGAAACTGTAGATGTCTTAGGCTTTGATATAATAGAAAATCTTTCCCAAATATAATTCTATCTCTGTCCTCTTTTTTGAGACTTATTAAGTATATAAGGTGGTATTCCTACACTATTTTTGAGAGGGCATTATTTAATAATTTATAATACTTCTTCAAATGGTGACAGATAGTATTATGGGTCACCATATTCATGAGCAACTCTAATCAGGGAAGAACATCCACCATAGATTATGTATGCCCTGTCGTATTTGTCTTGGGAGAAGGCCCAGGAGTGAAGAGTGCCGACTTTGTATTCTTGCTGTCCCTGGCAGGAGTCTGCTATGGCTTGTTATTTGCAGAAGGCTTCCACTGCTAGACAACATCCTGCAGTGATGTTGGCATTCTCCTCCTGGTGCCCACTTTCTTCTGGGATTAAAGCTTGATCTTCTGCACTTGCAGTGAGAAGGATGACTAATTATGCCTGCAAGATTACAGAAAGGGTTTTAAGAACAAATTGCACTTTAAATGTTCCTTTTTCTCTTTTTACTATTTTTATTAAGTATTCAAGTTATAGAAAAATGCATTAGTAAACTCAGGTTATTTACCAAAACAAAGCCAAATATGTAATGCTGACCTTTAAACGTTGTGCTTACAGGACTTTTCAAATAAGGATTTATATGCTATATGTATGAGTTCTTACGAGATAGTTTCATGTTGTTTAAATGAGGTCATACACCTGGATTTGGGAATGAGAACCATTGTACTTTGACCTTTGGGATAATTCTCAAGCTCTCTGCCAACTTTCCCCTTTTATCAAAATCAATAGAAACCACTCTGAATCAGACACTTTTTACTCACTACAGGTGCACTTTGTATGTGGTTTTAGGCATTCTTTAAGAAAGCAAGCTAAATGATTGAGTAATGAAAATAACCACAAACTCTCGAATACTCTGGCGTTTGTGGCACAAGGCCCATTTGTACACTAGGGCCTAATGCTTATCCAGGACAATAAAGATGTTTCCAACTAGGGTCTTCTCAGTATTTATAATGTTCATTGACCACATTCTGTTTGCAAATGTCATAGACTTTACACCACATGTCCTCATGTTCAATAGTCAGTTTTCTCTAGCAAGTTGCAAATTCTAGACATTTTAGACTTAATAAGCCATGAGGTATTTGACAGTCAACTCTTCCATAAAAATGCAAAAGTAGTCAGTGATAATAATTAAAAAATTGAGACAGACTGTGTTCAAATAAACTTTTTTTTAAAAAAAAGCTAGTTTTAGCACACTGAACATTATTTGCTGATCTTTGCTTAAGACTACTCAGCTTTAGTTTTGGGATTTGGTAGCATCAACTATGCTTTGGGACTAGATTCAAGTCTGCTGTTGTATGTCTATGAGAAAGTGCGTGTGTGTGTGTGTGTGTGTGTGTGTGTGTGTGTGTGTGTGTGACTATAGCACATGTGAAGAGACCAAAGGACAATAAATACAGGAATGGCTTCTCCCTTTCTACCATGTGGTTTCCAGCAGAGAACTCTAGTGGTTGTGCTTGGCAAAAAATGTCTTTACACACTGAGACCTCTTTCTAGGCTTATTTGACCCTTACATTCTTCCATCCTTAAGACTATAATTCTACATTGTAGCAGACAATATATCCTTTTTGCTACTTTTGTATTGCATTACATGGCTATCTAATTCCTATGCCCCACAAAGATCCATCAATGTTGCAGAAGCTCAAAATACTGACTATATAAAGAGAGCCAGAAGAATGATAAAGGTGATGGGAATTGAAAGCTTCTAGTGTTTCTAGCACTTATAAGTATTTGCCAAGTGCCAGATACTGTTTAAATATATAAACACATTTAATCCTCAGAATGAGACAAGTTATTATTCTCTCTAGCAGAATGCACTGAAACAGATGATTAATTAAATAACCTTCCCTGGATCAAACAGCTGGTGAATGGTGGAGCCAGAAAACTAGCCCAAGTGGTTCAGTTTCAGAGTCAATATTCTTAACCATCCCAATCTATGGGAGAGCACTGCTAGACTGGGGAAATTCCCTCAGAGGAATGAACTATATTCAGCAGCCAAATAAATGCAAAGAGACTGAAAAAGAAACTAAAACTGAACTGAAAATAATTTGATAAAAAGATTAAGGAATGCAGATTTTTTATGAACTGATTTATGAACAGATTTTTATGTACAATTTTTTGCAAGAATCTCAAAGTTTATTTCTCAGAAATGATTATTGATTCCTTGGTACAGAGTTCTTAGCCAATTTCACAATGTCAAAATTGTATCTACTCTCATACCTTTTAAAAATCTATGTGCATTTGAATCTTCAAAGAATCTTATTGAAATGCTGATGATGATTTTCCAGGTCAAGGGTAAGATTCTAGTTTATTAACTTTTAGAAGTTTCTAGGCAAGGCTAGGTGCATAGATATTTGACTTGTACATAATATGGTGTTAGCAATTTAATATTCTTCATGATTTATGAACAGGAGGTCCTACATTTCTCACGATTGGATTTTATAGTTTGTGGTTTCTTCTCAGCTAATATTGTTGCAGGTGATATAGAATTTAATTTGAAAGGACCTACTATGTGACTTTGTAGACTATGGTTCACTAAACTAGTTTTTACTCCTTATGTAAATAATGGTTTATTAGAAATAACTATCCTCACTAAATTTTCATAATATCTATAGACTGTTACTATTCTTCAACCTGAGTTGAATAGGTGTAATGATCATGATATAGTCTTCAAAGTCAATTGTTTTACTATGTTTCCTTTTATAGAAAAAATTGTGCAGACCTCTGATGAAGTAAATGGCATTAGCAGTCATAAGAAGATACTAAATAGTTTCCTAAATACATGGTATAACACCATCTAACATGTTTAGGTATAATGCCTCTTTTACAAAGAATTTCAAATTATCTTGACTTAACATCCCTCATAAATCTTTCTGGAGTAGATATTACATGTCTGTGGTTAGAAGCAGAATACTGGTATGCAGCCTATTGCTCGAGATCCTGTAATAGCAAGCTGAACAGATAAAGCTATTAATATTTCACACTTTATGTACATGTTCTTGCCCTATGACTATAGGACCCTTCTTAGAGAATGTTGTATCTAAGTAAAGTCTACAGGTATATCAATTTTTTTCTTACATACATTTCCTATAAGATCAGACTTTTTCTTTCCACTGGAGTCCAGTGACTGTTGAACTGTGGTCCACACAACATAAGCTTTCAGAGCTATTTGGGAAAATAACAGACACTATATAGGCAGTCCAAAGTACCTTGGTAACTGTTGATCTTTGTTCTTCTATTACAACTGATCTGAGTATTTCTTCCTTAAACTGTCTTTAAATAGTACTTCCTCTTATTGCTTCATTGTCCCCAATTCCTTGAAAGTATTTTTCTACAGTCTCTTCCACACCAAAGAATATAACACAGCACGCACTATAAATTAGGATACTATTATCTTTAACAAAGTTGGTTATCTGTGAATCATGTTATTCTGCATAACTACGTTAAAGCATTATGCAAATTGCATCTTTTGTTTCTTCCTTTTTATCATAAAAAGAGGATTGTTTAGAAATAAGTAACGCTGAAGCTTGATTAGACATTACAACTCATTATGCCACAATAATAATCACGACAATAATTGAAACTCTCATAGGTAGAAGACATTGGGTGTATACTAAAAAATGGTACAATAAAAATTTAAATACTAAAGAAATAAATTGAAGAAAATGCTAGAAAATGAAAAGACCTCACATAAACATGAATTAATAAAATTAATATTATGAAAATTATGGCCATCCAATAAAAAGCAATTTACAGATTCAATGCAATTAAAGTCAAATTTTCAAATATATTTCTTCACAAACTGAAGACAACTCTTACAATTCATACAGAAATGCAAAAGAACCATGACGATGAAATAGTTCTAGAGGTATTACCAATTCTGGTTTCAAGTTATGCCTCTAATTGTACATCAGCAGTTTTCTAGCATAAAAACATACACGTTGACTGACAAAATAGATAGGATGACATATGTAGAAGTCCATGGTCTTTCACTCACCTGAGTTTTGATGAAGAGATTAAAAAAGTACACAGTGAGCCAAAGAGGGCATCTTCAACCAATGGTCCTGGTCAAATTGAATAGCTACTTGTAGAAGAATAAAATTAGATCATTCTCTCTCACCCTACACAAGACTCAACTTCAAATGCATCAAGGACTTTAGCCTAATACCCAAAAATTTATGGAACATAAGGTAGGAAATATAATTTAAGACATAGACACAGAAAATGATTTTCTAAATAAGACTCCAGTAGTACTAAGAGTAACAATTGATTAATGTGAGTGTAAGAACCTGAAAGCTTCATCATAGCAAAATCTTTAGTCAATAGATAGCTTACAGGAATGGGGAAAATATTTACTAATTATGTATCTGACAAGGGTTCAGTGCCTAGAATATGCAAAGAATTCAAAAAGCTAAACACCAATCAGAAAAACCAAAGTAATTAAATCTTGGAGCTTATAACTAAAGAAAATTCTTAGGAAAAAAAAGCAAATGTCTTAAACATTTTTTATATATTCAACATCCTTAGCTTCCAGTGAAATGCAATTAAAATTACTTTCAGATTTCAACTTGAGCCAGTCACAATATCTAGCATTTAAACAAAAATGATGGCATGGGTATGGGACAAAGGAAACATCTGTTCCCTGTTGATGAGAGCGAAAACTGGTTATAGACACCAATATGGAAGTTACTCAAAAAACTAGAAATAAAGATAGCATATAATCTCTATATACTATTCTTTAGAAGAGTCTCACTGTAGTAACAATACTACACTAATATTTTCTAATCTATGTTTATGACTGCTTAATTTACAGTAGCAAAGAAAAGTGAAAAGTCTAGATGTTTGTGAACTGATGAGTGGGTAATGAGAACCTGATACATATACACAAAGGTATTTTAGTCATCTATAAAGAGAAAGAAAATTATGAATTTCACATGCAACTGCATAGATGTGGAAATAAATAATTTGTTCCTTCTCATACTTAGATGCTAGGTTTCACTCCTTAGCTATGTACTTTATATTGGAGCACCAAGAGAAGTCAGTAAAGTCATCAGGTGAAATGAAGAGATAATTAAAGGAGGGTGAGAGAGAATGCCAATAAAGGAAAGGTGGGGAATAAAAGAGCAAGAAGAATTGTTGGGTGATGAATAAGAGGACGTGGTAGAGACAGAGGTGGAGAGAGATAATTATCATTAAATACCATTGAAGATGCATATGATATGCAAACCTACTGTAGAAGTTTTCTAAAATAAACATATTTATAAAAGTAGTTTAAAATGAATTACCCTATAATAGAGGAACAATGTTTTTATTGGATATCAGCTAACAATCAAATAACAAGCCCAGGGAAACAAATAAGAATTCAAAGTATATTCTCCAAGATAGAATCTATATTATGTACCCCAAAACTCATGTCCAGCTAGGCCATAACCCTATTAGGGAACCTAGTGCTGTCATTCTCCTAAAAGGTTTAGTAATAAACTGACTCTGTTTATATTCTTCTCCTTTCATTCACAGATTAGTGCATCTCTCAGTACTCATCAGAAAAAATACTTGTTCAGTAGATGGTGCTTCTAACAGTGATTCACAATGGTCAGTATAAAGAGAATATATGAATGTGGCATGCTTAGCTCTAAATGAAATATCTATATCACTATCTCTCAAGGTGCTTGGAGCATCATGGAAGTGGCAATAGAAAGACCATTGAATTCGGAAGTAGCAGATATCTCCGAAGAAATAGTATTTGCCCATTATGACAAGGCTATTGGGTACATGAACTGATAGTGGCTGTGACTACCTGCTCAAGATCAAGACAGACAAAAATCCCAGAATATATCTGGAGAGAAACATCAAGTCCCACCATTAGCTGAGGGGCTCTTAGCAATTAATGACTGATGGAGGACAGATGGACAGTTTTTCAGGGATGTATGTGCTATATGATCCTCTCACTATATTTTAATGGACAAAAGTGTAGTTGTCAAAAACAATATAGACATTTATGGAGGAATTGTAAGTCAAGATGAATTAAGTAAATGAGTTCTGAGAGTCAACCAACTAATTATCATTTTTTTGTGTGTGTGTATATGTGTGACTGGATGTTCCTCATTCTGACTTCTCTAGAGGAAGTTTGAAGCTATTAAGGAGCATGTAAAGACTGTTTAAGTCCAGTGCGATGGCTTAGCCAGAAAAAAACATTTGCCACCAAGCCTGAAAACCAAAGTTTGATCTTTGGCGCCCACAGGGTGGGAGGAAAAGACACACTCTTGAAAGTCATTCTATAACCTTTACAGCTGCAGATAAACAAACAGGTCCAAACCATAAAAACATATAGATGGATAATTAAATAAATAAACAAGTGGATAAAAACTAAATAACTAACAAATAAAATTAATAGGAAAATATTACTAAAAAGAACGTTTTCTTAAAGAGTGCACAGTAACGCAAATAAATTTTTAAAATATTCATAGTTTGGTTTGCAAAATAATAAGTTACCTATTTTTGTGGAAATCTAAATAAATTGACTCTTTAATTTACAATTTTAAGTATTTAACCAATAAAGAACTCATGTGCTGAGTGTGCTAAAAACGACAACAAGTCAAGAAGGAAAGACAAGTACTTTACAAATTGACTGAAATTCTACATATTATCCAAAGAGAACGGAAACCCCAAGTAAACCACGAATCCTTTTATCTACAGTAGTGTTCTTTGGGCATGTTATACTAGGGCAGTGGTAGAAAAAGCTCGTGGGAATAGCCAATGAATAACTGATTTCTCTTAAAACCCACTCCACAAGATGGAACCATAATTGCCATTGCAATTGTGACTAAGAACAGAGAATATAAAACAAAGGGATCTAGGATAAACCCAAATACTTCTGGGCTAAAAAAGGAAATGAGAAATAAAGTAGTGATAAAATAACTCTTAATGACATTCTACTGGTCTCATAAATCATTGTCTTCTTCGGACATTTGCTTCAACTGGCTGCAGAAACTCCCTCCTAAAGCAGATAGGAACAACTCCAGGACCCACAGCCAGACATTATGCAGAGAGAGAGGAGAGAATCCTTGAAACACACTGCCATAAATGAGATGTCTCCATCAAACTGTTTCTATCTGAGCTCAGGAAACTTAACAGGAAGTGCTAGAGCCAGAGAGGGTAGAGGGCACCGGAAGAATAAGACTCTCTAGATAAACATAAGCAAAGCTCATAATGAACTCAGACTGAGACAGCGTGCACTGGACCTTCCCTGGTCTACACCAGGTCCTCTGTGGAGATATTATGGCTTCCAGTTTACATCATTAAATGATTCCTGAGTATATGAGTTGATTTCTGATTCTTGGGCCTTATCTTGGAATAGTTTTCTTCTGTTGGTTTCAAAGCTACTATCTGTGCTGGGAAATTCCCCACAGAAAATGCCGATACTATGTACTAGTTAAGAATAAAACACACTGGGCTGCCTTTTGAAGCAAACACAGGAGCCATCGCGCAACATTACCTATAATTACCCAAAATAGAAAAAAGTGATTATTCAGGTTTTCATTTTGCAGTAGCTAATTTAGCTCCACATTTGTGTTTTATTCACTTTGATGTGTGTCATATCTCTCTTTACATAGTGGTGAAGGTTACAATAATAAGATATAATCTTATAGTGAAAAATTACTTTTCTTAATAATTCATTTCAGATGAATGCAAAATTTCAAAAGTGTTAATCTTGTCACAGTTCAGTAGAGGTGATTATTTTTTCTCCCACTGTGGGAATATATAAATGTCCAAAACTAATTTGATTGAGCTAATAATGCTACAAATAGCCTGCAACTAAATTATGATATAAGATAATTAAAACACTTGTAGAATGGACTATACTATCCATAGAACAGATATTCAGGCCAATAAACTCTTAAATAATTTCAACTTATAGTGAGTGATCACTTGATTTAGTGTCTGCCGTGTACATCTTAAACAGTTAAGAGATAAAGTCAGCCTCATTTCTCTCGGAAAATATTTTCTTTGATACAGTCTTGGATCAATTCCAATAAAGGAAGGTTGGATAGGGGAGCAGGGAAGCACATACCTTAATTAAGGGAGCCATCTTAGGGTTGGCAAGAGACTTGGACCTAGAGGGGCTCCCAGGTGCCCAGGGCAATGTCCCCAGTTAGTTCCTGGGGCAGCTGAGGATAGGGAACATGAAATGACCCCTATCCTATAGCCATACTGATGAATATCTTGCATATCACCATAGAACCTTCATCTGATGATGGATGGAGATAGAGACAGAGACCCACACTGGAGCACCGGACTGAGCTCCCAATGACCCTGTGAGAAACAGAACGAGGGAGAACATGAGCAAAGAAGTCAGGACCACAAGGGGTGCACCCACCCACGGAGACAGTGGGGCTGATCTATTGGGAGCTCACCAAGGCCAGCTGGACTGTGACTGAAAAAGCATGGGATAAAACCGGACTCTTTGAATACGGCGGACAATGAGGGCTGCTGAGAAGCCAAGGACAATGGCACTGGGTTTTGATCTTACTTCATTTTCTGGCTTTGTGGGAGCCTAGCCAGTTTGGATGTTCACCTTCCTAGACCAGGAAGGAGGGGGGAGGACTTTGGACTTTCCACAGGGCAGGGAACCCTGACTGCTCTTCAGACTGGAGAAGGAGGGGGAGAGGAGTGGGGGCAAGGGTAGAGGAGTGGGGGAGGGGGAGAGGAGTGGGAGGCTGGGAGGAGGTAGAAATTTTTTTTTTAATTAAAAAATTAAAACAAACAAACAACAAAAAAAAAACCAACAGCATACCTGATGAGGAAAAGAGAGAATTCGTGACCTCCAAGCAGTGCATTTGACAAAGTAATTAATAAGCTGAAGAGTCAAAAATTGAAAGGGTCAAGAAATTGAAATTTAGAACAAGGAAGTACTAAGTTTTGGTCCCACCAAGCTACTATTTACAAAATATAAAATGGATAAATTTAGCAAAGAATAGTATCCAAGAAAGTGGGATAATTAAGTAATTGCTTTTTTTAAATAAGTGGATTTATACTTTCATTAGGGTAGTCAGACTTCTAAAGATTCTAAAAGACCTTGGTACCGGAAACTAAACAATTTCTTCAAGGAACTCTACGGGAAATAATGTTAGGAGAGATGAAAGATGTAGAAAAAATAGAGAATAACAGGTCAGTTTTGTAGATATTGTTATCAAAACATATATATATATATATAATAGAATATAACTCACCCTGCAATTTTCAGGAAAGAAAATGTTGGTCTTTTGCTGATCATCTTGTGTGACTATTATCTTTAGAATCACTTATTTTCCCTGAGTGAAAAACAGGCGGCACAGACCAGGTGGATTTTTACCTCCTACCCTCAGCCTACAAATAAAGAATCCTACACAACTTTTGGGCTGGAGAGATGGCTCAGTGGTTAAGAGCATTACCTGCTCTTCCAAAGGTCCTGAGTTCAATTCCCAGCAACCACATGGTGGCTCACAACCATCTGTAGGGAGGTCTGGCGCCCTCTTCTGGCCTTCAGGCATATAGACAGAATATTGTATACATAATAAATAAATAAATATTTAAAAAAAAACTCTTAAGAAATACTCAAAAAACAATAACATAGTCAAGAGAAGGTTATCTTATGTTTGCACGTTGAAAATTTCTAAATGAAGAAGCTATTGTTTGATCACAACAAATAAAATTAGCATGCATTAAAATTTAGAAAGATTTGTTAGCTCCCATATTTTCAATCACGTAGATCTAAAAAAGGCACCCCAGAAAATTAGAGAGAAATTCTGAAGTATCACCTATGTGCAATAAATCTAGTGAACTTCCATTACTGAACATGTATTATCAGCTCTCTGGAAGAAGCTACTAAAACAGTGTGCTACATGCATGTCAATGAGATAACTGAGACTCATGAAGGCTAAATTGAGAGGAGTCGGCTAATATTAAATGTAGTGGTAAGGAAGTCATGATAATTGTGGGAGATTTGCACACTCATTTTGACTCTTCCGTTAAAGAGCTAGCATCTCCAAAATGAGCAAAACTAAGAAACTCCTTATAGTACAGGATGTGGCAGTCATGCATGAGATACAAAATGTTCTTTCCATGGTCGGCATGTTTACAGCTCCTACTGTTCTGCTTTCTTTTCAGCCTCAAAGTCATCAGTTACAGTGCAAACATCTTTAGATAAAATGAGCATCATAATAATGTTACTGAATGGAGTCTTTGAGAGTGTAGGTATCTTTTGAGAAAAGCCAAGGAACTGGCTAAACAGGCTATTCCACTTTTTTTTTAAATTTCCTACAGATTTTTTTTTCAGTTTCTAGATAGCTGCAAAGTATGAACATTATCAAGGTCATTTATCTGTCAATAATGATAATAATATACAATAAAACACTTTTTCAAACACTGATTTGACATATTAGACATAAGTCTAAACTATGAGAATTTTTGGATAGATTTCAATATATTATTATGATCATTAATTTAACAAATGCACAATATGTTCCTACTTTATATCAACAATATGGCATATTTTAGGATCACTGAATAAAAAGAAACTTAATCTTCCAAGTATGAAATTAAGAAAAGCAAAACCACAAGGGAGATCTAATGTTTTTCCTAAGCATTTTTTTTTTGTTGCCTCTCTTTTGACTCTCGTGATTATAAAGATATATTCCTAAATACTATCATGTGTTTGTCTCACCCATATTTCCTTTCCCGGGAGAAGTCACCCTACTCAACTTTAAGCCTTAATTCATCTTCTAAGTCATGGGAAGAGCAAATTTCTGTTATTTCCTTAATGACGATTGATTATAACTAATAAATGAGTGAAGCTTGAGGCTCAGGTAGAGAAGACTTTGGAATGATAAATTATAGTGTGCATATCTGGACCAGCCTTTGTCCAGATGTGTACTGAAAGGTCTGTGTTCTTCAGGTATTCATAAAAGTCACAGGGATTCACATCACAACTGTGTGTCCAAAAATACCTAAGCATTTTGAATTTTTTTTTTTTTTTTTGGTTTTTCGAGACAGGGTTTCTCTGTGGCTTTGGAGCCTGCCCTGGAACTAGCTCTTGTAGACCAGGCTGGTCTCGAACTCAAAGAGATCCGCCTGCCTCTGCCTCCCGAGTGCTGGGATTAAAGGCGTGCGCCACCACCGCCCGGCTTAAATACAAAAGTTAGATTCATCTTAAGTGACTGTAGGACACAGCATCCTGAAATGTGCCTCTGAATCAGTTAGAATCCATGACTCCCACACCATTAAGTTGAAAGGAGAATTGACTTATATCTGCTCAAAGTTTAGTTGTTTGAGGTTTTTGGTTTGTTTTGGTTTGGTTTTATCGAAAATATTTTTTTTCTTACATACTATATGCTGTTTATGGTTTCCCCTTCCTCTGCTCCTCTTAATTCCTCTCCACCATCCTACAAATTTGGATATCCTTCTGTTTGGTTGCATAGTTGTCAAGATTCGCAATGTCCTATTGATGTATTTTCCCTATGATGGGTATATACTGCTTCTTCTTCTGATTAATTTTGGTTAATTTAATTAATTTTTGCTACTTCTGATTAATTTTGGTTTGATGTTGATTTTGTTAGATATTAAGCGGCTACTGCAGATATTTGTTTAAATATCTTTTTTCCACCCTTTTTCTAGGAGGTGATGTCTATCCCGATAATAAAGCCCACGTCTTCGGCTTAGGAAAATTGCAGATATTGTTTCACACCCATTCTGTTAAACTGTGTCTTTATTTCTAAATTGGGAATTGAGACCATTGATGTTGCTAGATATTCACAGATTCACAGGAGAGAGGAGAGTAGAATATTTTACTAGGATCTGCTTGGTCTTCTGGGAATAGAGGCAGAAAACAGGCCACAGCAAAAGGTCTTATACAAAGCTGGGAGCTTGGAGTTGGACTTGTAGGATAAGAGGGAGTGGTGAAGATCTGCTGTCAGTCTCCCTGGTCATAGTGAGTTGTGCATTCCCAGGTCCACAACATGATAGTCATATTGACTTTAGGCAAACAGCAGAAAGTTCAAATACCTCTTTCCATTCCATTGATTTGTTTCTTCCAAAGAGTACCACAAAACCTAATTGGGCATGGGCCTATAGTATAGCCTCTCATTTTAGGGTTTTTTTTTTTTTTGGTCAGAGGAAGAATGCATCAGAATATAAAGGGAAGAAATGAAACCACAAGGTTTCCCAAGGCTCTACAATTTTAGTTCCCCTGAATCATACAATTTTAAACTCCATATACACTTCTTCTACACAACAGTCTATAAAATGATACAATATTTTCTTCCTTCTACTCTCCTTTGTAAAGAATCCTGTGTCATGCTAAGCTTATATTAAGAAATGTATGTGCTTTTCTTTTTGATTAATCTGAATTGATATGCATCAAAGCTGTAATAGGCATCAACCTCAAGCCTGGAAATGGTTAGAAAAAGAGATCCTTTTTCCTCTGTAGCAGTAAGAAACGGTCATTTTGAATTCATTCACTACATCATCTTCCCAGATCCTTCCTTCACCCCTAAATCCTTTGTCATAAAAAATAAACTTATAAGCTCACATATATTTCTCTACAGATCAGTTTTATATCCACACTACTTACAACAATACGCAGAAGAGTTTCTCAATAAACAGTTGGTTGAGAAAATATTCCTTATAATTCCCTGTGGTACTTATCTTAGGTCTGTTCATATGGGTCAGAGACTTATGTACAAACTTCTCTCCCTTAACTAGGAGTTATCTAACATTGCAAGCAGTGTATACCATCCAAATTCACATTGGCATGCTGTTTAATCTAACTATTAGATATATACAAAGTCCATAGTAGGAAATGCGCATTTTGCATTCATTTACATTTTAGAAAAACTTATAATTTGGGCAATAATCAAAAAATAATATAAAAGAGATAATTCTAGTTTGCATAGAAAACATGTAAAATTGATTAATTGATAATTAAAATTAAAAAATTTGACACAGAAGCTTGTTATATCCTAAGGGATTATAAAATTTATTATTTTGTGATCTAGTTATTTAGTTAAAATATATTTAAAGTAACCTTATAATCTTTTTAGAATGTTCAAGAAAAGTAGGTCTAGTATTAAAATATAGGCTTACAAGACCCACACCTTCAATCACAGCAGGAGTAAAACTTGAAATAGGGTGAGGCTCTAAATTCTCAAAGCTTGCTTCACAGTGGTGCAACGAGATTGCCCCTCTTTGTAACCTTATAAATAATGTCACCAACTTGAAATCAGGTATTCAAATACCTGAGCCTATGGGCAATATTCTCATTCAACACCGCCCACCCCCCCACCCCCCCCGAAACATGTCAGTATGAAGAGACTAAACTTGACAAGTATTTTGAGGGACTTTTTTAATTGAGAGGGTCCATTTTTTTAACTAATTATATTTTTTATTTTCCTTTTTTAATCAATTTTATTGAGCTCCACATTTTTCTCTGCTCCCCTCCCTGTCTCTCGCCTCCCTTTCAACCCTCTCCCACAGTCCCCATGCTCCCAATTTACTCAGGAGACCTTGACTTTTTCTACTTCCCATGTAGATTAGATCCATGGATGTCTCTCTTAGGGTCCTCATTGTTGTCTAGGTTCTCTGGGATTGTGATTTATAGGCTGATTTTCTTTGCTTTATGTCTGAAAACCACTTATAAGTGAGTACAATGATAATTGTCTTTCTGGGTCTTGGTTACTTCACTCAATATGATGTTTTCTAGCTCCATCCACTTGCCTGCAAAATATGAGAAGGTCCATTTTTAAACTGTATAGTATAGCCTTGACAAAGATACTTGTATAGTGACTGAATACATTTAGGAAAAGCCAAGACTCCATTTCTACTTCTGTTTTCAGTGATATAAGATTAAGAAAATGCACCAGACAGTGGTGGCATACACCTTTAATCCTAGCACTCGAGAGGCAGAGGCAGGAAGATCTTTGTGAGTTCGAGGCCAGCCTGGGATATAAGAGCTAATTCCAGGACAGGCTCCAAAGTTTTAGAGAAACCCTGTCTCCAAAGAAAAAGAGAAGATGCATAACTAATATTAGAAGATATCCTATATATAATATGCTACATATAGGCTATATATTATATAAAAGATATACATCCTAATGTATTTTCCATTTTCAAAAGTAGAAATATTATTAGAAATCTGTTGATATTAACAAATAATATTTTAGATGTAGTTGTTATGTATGTATATATAATGTGAACAATAGCTGAAACTTTTAAGGTTGAAGCTTTGCTTGTTTTGTAAAGCAAGCCATTAACGGACTGAACCTCAGCACCCACCACAATGCTATAAACCTTGTCACATACCTCTACTGCTCGAAGACACATACATTCATATTCACTAAAAGATATTCTCACAAAGATTCATTCGTGGAGGTGCTAGTCGTCGTATCCAAATGCTAAGGAGAATTCTGATAACTAACACTCACCGAATTGATAGAGAAACAGTTCCATAATTGTACTACGGAATACAAGACATCTGTAATAAATAAACTGCAATGTATAAATGATTGAACCTAGAAAGTATTTGCTAAGTGAAAGAAAAATAAGGCATTTAGACTACAAAATGAATTTCTGTGTTCAATATTCAACACAGAATATTGGGAAAGGGAGCCAATATTAATCAAGTCAGGATATTAGATACTGTTAGCAGGGGTAGCACCTAATAAATAGCTCAGAGGATCTTCTGTGCTGCTCATTGCCTTCTGCATTATGTCATTGGAACTGTTTACCTTGCATTATGTTCAGAAATTCCATCAGACTGTCCATTTGACTGCCATCTCTCAGATACCTGTACTTTTCTGAAGAGGAAAGAGAGAAGGGATGAATCTGGGGGAGAGGAGATGAGGGGAATCTAGGAATGCAGAGAGAGAAAACTGTGATTGGAAGGTAGTCCATGAAAGGAGAATAGAGGGAAGGAAATGGGAGGAGGGGATGAAATTTTTAAGTAAAATTAAAAAAATAAAAAATAAATAAAAATATAGAAAAGAAAACTTTCAGTAAAAAAAATTAGAAAAAAGCAAGATGCATGCATTTATTCTCATACACTTTTAAATGTAATGTTTCTTTAAAAATGACACACCTTAGGCCTGTGATATGCCATAGGACTGGGTGGTTAATGGAGACCCATAATCATAACTAGGCCACTTTCCCCGGGCTGAGAGGAGAACGTACTGGCCTGCCCAGCACCTTGTTATGATAGGCCATTTGGATACCTCTATGAAGAGCAGATATATGGTGGGATATGGGGTAGGAAAATGCAGAATGGTTCATGTTCTGTGGAGAGAGGCAGATCCGAACAGGTGAAGGTAGTGAGGAAAGGGTTGATTTGGGTGGTCCCCTTGCCACCTCCAGCCATGGCACTTTCCAGGCCTGGGCTGGTGCCAAGACCCATGTATGGGTCCATGACCCTGCCACAGCGGCAGTCTGCACTGATATCCATGGCTCCTGTTACCAGCAAATGCATGAGGATGCCTGGCTCATAGAGATCGGATGTCCTGCTCTACTACCCAGGGACATAGTGACATCCAGCCCAAGCTTCAGCCTTGGGCCCTGCCAGAATCTGTGTTAATTCATGGCTCCTGTAACCAGTGAAGGCCATGAGAATACCTGGGATGTAGGCCACCATCTGGTGCCTTGTGTATTGTTCGGGGGCCATCCTACAACGGACGTGATGCCAATCTGAGTGACTTGCACTGTCACCGAGGGCCATGTTGACATCCAAGGACCATGTCTGGGTCTGCTCCAACACAGCCAGTGTCTGTATTGATGATGGCCCCAGTTGTCCCCAAAGGCCACAAGGTTACCTAGGTTATGGACAAAACTGTGTGACCTTGTTGGGATCTAAGGTGCACTGCTGCCAGGGCCTTGTGAATCTGAGTGACTGGCACTGCCATCCTGTGACATGGTCTTGTCAGGGCCTGATTTGCTGCTGTAGGTGCTATCTGGGTCAATGAACCTACCACAGTATTGGTACACATTGATGTCCATGGCTCCTGTCACCACTGAAGGCCATAAAGATGTCTGCAACCTATGTTGACATCAGATGCCTTGTTGGTGCCCAAGGGCCATCCTCCTACAAGGGTCATACAGGTCAGGGTGGCCTATGCTGCCACTTGGGCCCATGGTGATACCTGGGAAAGAAAGATGTCTGGGTCCCATGGCCCTGCTATAGCCAGGGTCTTTGTTGATGTCATGACTCCTATTACCACTGAAGGCCATGCAACTGCCCATCGTCTGGGCTGCCACCTGAAGTCATATTAGCGTCCAAGGGAGGAGCTGCTGCTGAGGCCATGCTGATTTGAGTCCCGTTCTGCCACCAAGGGCAATGGTGACAACAAGCACAAACTGCTGCTGCTGGCCATGTCTATGTTGTGGTCCTGCTACTGTTGGGGTTTGTGTTCATTTCTGTTGCCTGTATTACTACAGGGGCCCATGTGGAACATGAGTAGAACCATGTGTTGTAGTATGGGGGCTTTGCTGAGCTGGACCCTCATAAGAGAGCTGCCTGCCGCAAGCACTTGGGAAAGCTGGCCCCATTCCTCACCTGAGGGATGTGGTCCCAGTGACTCAAACTGACCAGCTCAGCTACAACACAGGCACACATCCAGGGCTTTGAGTTAGCATTCCCCAAGAACTACCCCATGTACGAACTGCTGGAGCTCACGAGAAGATACTGGTCCTGCAGAGCCATAGCTGCAAAGCTCCATGACTCGTGGCAACAGCAGAATATCCTAGAGCAGAATCGGTGATGTTCCAGTATTGATGGTGTATCAGAAGTGAGAGGCCTTGAACCTGACCAACAATTACACAATGGACTTTTGAAAGTAAAGCTGTGTGGATGAAAGGGAACACTGCATGACACAGCAGCTCCCAGGGCCGCTGAGACCAATGGAGAAGTGACGGAGAAGTGGGAAAGAAGGAAAAGCCAAGATTTTTTTTTGTTTATTTATTTGCTTTTTTTTTGGGGGGGGGGGATACTTGTTTTTGTTTGTTTGCTTTTGTTTTTTTTTTGGGGGGAGGGAGATTTGGTTTTGTTTGTTGATTAATATTCTTATTTGTATTTTTATTTCTTATTTTCATTTCATTTTTATTTAGTTTTTTTTTAAGTATTTTTTCTGGAGGGGACAAAAAAGAGTGAAGGGCAGATACAGAGGATCTGGCGAATGAGTAGAATTGGGGTGCCTATGTTAAATTACCAAAGAATAGATAATACATCATGTTTAACAAATAAAATGACCTATTTCAATATTTTAAAAAAAACGGAGCTATATTGCCAGAGAATACTCACAGAGAATCATGGTTCTAATTTAAATGCATGCAAGCTCAATTATGTCATGAACCAATCTTCACCATCAGAGTGTTCTCGAGTTTGGGGTAATTTTAACAATGGTCTACACATTTATTCAATAATGTCATAGGGTTTTCATATCATTTTATATGCCTTACCCAAGCCAATATTTGTAAAGAGAGTATTTAGTATAGAGATAAGTTTAGGTGTTTTGAAAAACAGGTTATAAATCCAGATAAAGCTAGTAAGGGATTTATTCCCAGTTCCCTCTAATGTACAAACCAAGGGTTGCTTTTTTGTTGTTGTTTTTAACCTGTCCAGAAATAGAATTCATTTTATTTATTCCTTTTCATTTTTCTCAGATACATGTTGTCAATAAAATATCAATTCTAAATTTATTTAGTTAAAGTTTACATGAATATTCTTCTGTGAAAGGGCTGAAAATATTTCACTTAGAAAAGGGACTATAAAATTATGTCTGTTGTGAATAAACAATACCATGTTTTAAAAATGTGACAGCAAACTATAAACTGAAAAACCATTTTTCTTAGTGGGAGGTGCCATATGAAGGTAGTGAGTCAGTCAAGCTGTACACAGACCTTTGCTGAACATCTGCTTTGGGTCATCTTCCACCAAGAGTATATGGCAAAGGTAGTATGCCTGCTGCTTGGCCTCATGAGGCTTTCTGTAAGACTATTCTCAGCTGTTCAAAAGTATTAGCTATGATATAGGAACTTTAAGCTGTCCTAAACAAAATGGTGACATTTCATTTCACCCTTCATGCACATAGAACGTTTTCTTTGCCAGTATGGCTCTAAAGTCTACTATTTTTATTTAGTACTCCTTATTGGAGTTTTGCCTTTTGTTAAAACTCATTCAACACAAGCATCAGATATTGGTCAGTGGGTAAAATGAATTATCTGAAAGCATATGAATCTCATTTTGCTCTCAGCATCAATGCAAAAGTCAGATGTGGCAATGGCATCCATAATATGAACATTTAGATGATAAAAATGGAGGTAGGCAAATGCCAGGGTCTCATTAGCCAACAGTACAGCCATAATGGTGAGCTTCAGATAGATAAGAAAGATCCTTAAACAAAATAAAATAGAGAAAGATGTTGGGTTTGATGTCTTGTTCTGCAAAGTAAACAATAAATAAATAAGCAACACTGGTGGAACTCAGAATTGTTAGTGTGTGAAAATTGTTTGTTGACTGTAATGAAAGTAATCATTTATAAGGAGAAATGATACTCACTATGTGATTAATGACATCAAATTAAAATAATTAACTGAAAATAAGATTATACAAATTTGGATCTATAGCTACATGTCTGTAAAAACTGTTGTATATTTCAAAAGTTGATTTTATAAAGCAATAGTGTATTTATCCCTTGATGTAGTACTATAGTGTAAGGATCTGCATTTCACAACTTTAAAAGTCCATCTATGAAGCAGTTTAACCACACTGCATTCTAGTAAAAGTTCTTAAGGTATGACAACACTCTGCATTCTGAGCTAAACTTCAAGCAGTCCAAAGCAATCTACAGAAATCTTTCTCAAAATTATATACAACCCTTCATTATAGCAACTCACAACTAATTATTATTCTAAACTTATTATAATAATTATTATCATTTTTAACCCTTAATACCTTCACCTACAAACATGAAGTAGCAAAATATATTTGTAACATACTTATAATTATGCTTAAACTTTTCTACACAATTAGATGTTGATAACTCATTTTGGTAATCATAAATTAGTTCATTTATCATTAAAATTGATTATATGTGTTTGAAGCCACCCAGTACCACATCCAAAGCATTTAGAAATACCTGTACCTTTCTTGTGAATTCCATATGGAATTATTGTCCACACTTTTCAACTAAAAACTCTCCACAAATATTTTTAATTTGAGGATGTAGTTTGAGATTTCTAAAAGGCAGCTTCCTTGACTTCTTCCTACACATTCTGTCTACTTGACACCCAACTGAGAAACAAGCATCCCACAAACTTGATGAGAAACTATTTTACCCATTTCTGGAGCTGAGAAGAAGTTACGGTCCCATCACATTTTTCCATATTTGTTCTATAGTAACTATCAAACCTAACAAAACTGCTCTCAATTTTATACTGATTGTACATTTTAAGATATTTCAAGACAATAATTTTATTTTATTTGTTACATCTCTTATTCATCACATATTTTATTTTTGTGACATTAATAGTTGTGAATGAAGTAAACTCTGAGGCACTGTTAAGAAAAATGATGTCTGTTGTAAATATGAAAACTACTAACTGATCAAACAAGCAAAAAGATAAAATAAATCCAAAATGGCACACAAAAAAATGGATGTACCCCAGCCAGGAATTCTTCAATAAGTAACAAAATTATTTTTTATATCTAAGATTATTAATTACAATAAATTCTGAAAATGTTACAGCTCAATAATAACATGCTTTACTCAATATTTGTGTCAAAGTGAGATTTTTTTATGTGTGCAATTTGCTTTTGTTCTGTCACAATGTAATAATGTTGGACATGTCACTTATAATCACAAATATTTACTGAATATCTTATTTATTTTTGAGGTAAGTTTTGCTGTTAGAAAGACTCATTTATCAGGTCCACTTTTCAAATAAGAACAATGGGATATTTTCTCTTGTGGTTATATTTGTTTCATTGTTTTCTTTTAATGCCTCTTCTCATTATTTATATTGCCCTTCCACAGTGAAGGACTGAGGCATCACTGGTCCAAAGACATGTAGTCAAGCTGACACCCCCAGAAAGTAAATCCAATCTTTGATAATGTCATTCGTACAAGCAATGCATTCTGATGCCTTTATGCCCCACTCTTGTTTTATCTCCTTTGTACCTCAGTTATACATAGGATTCCCCACATATTCCATAAGCCAGAAAAGAAGTCCACATTCTAAGTTTGGGAACTGTTTTATATATAAATATAAATATATATATTCATAGTAGCTAGAGAACAATGTATTTCTTTTTGTAAGATCTTAGTATTTGGATCACGAAGGCTACCTGCTAAAGGACATATTATCCAGTCTTGACACTACCAAGGGTGAGATGGAGGCGATTGGAGGGCCTGAATTACTGGGCAGTGTGTCTTTGAAGAGTATGAAGAGGGTCTAGACCTTTTCTTTTAGATCACTGCTAAATATCTTAATGGCATCAGCAGGTTCCTCTACCCTGTAATTCTATGGACTGCCACAGGTTCAGAACAAAGGAGCTAAACAACAGTGGACTCAAACCTCTGAAACTGTGGGCCAAAAATGGTTATTTTGATCTTTTAAGTTTATTCTCTTGAACATTTGGAGAAATGAATACACAAACGTGTGTGTGTGTGCGTGCGTGCATGCATACACACACACAGAATTCTCCAAATGTTATTATCAAACATTGTACACTCAGCAAAACATACAAAGCTTTGGAAAGAGGCAGTGACTCAGTTCTTAATGTGTTCATTCAACTCCTGATTCATTTGGCTTAAACTGTTTTGAAATAGGTCAGTTCTAGGGTTAAATTGCTGATGATAAAAGGTAACTTAAAATAATTATATTTCCTTTGCCTATTAGGAATGATCTGAAAGTAGATTAAAAATATATAGTTTTATGGAATGTTCACAGGAAAACAAAGAATTGTTATTTGTTTTAGTAAAAGATATATTTGTATAATTTATCTACTTTCATGAAGCCACGAAGTTCTTGAGCTGAGACTTACGCTATTATTTCTGATTTCTTTGGTTAGGACCAGAGTCTACAGTAAAAAGGACAAGGGAGGCTTTACTTCCTCTTTGCAGTGGATGAGTAATCAAATAGGCAAGGTCAGTGTGCAGAGTTACTGTTCCTCCGCCAAACACAAATGGGCATTTCTATAGCATACAGAAGAACCATCTTGGTTGAGTAATTATGTTAGTAAGGTTTTATTCAGATTTAATTTGACAATATTTTGTCCAGAAATCTCATAAATATCTAATTTTTACCAATAATCTACAACGTCCCCAAGGAGAAGGAAAATAACTTCCCTTCTGCCTTTGCCATACATTCTGAAAGAAAATTGCAAGAACAACACAAAAATTAAGTTAAAGCACACAAAAACCTATTTGCTTATATATCATATTCATTGATATTTTTATGACCAATCGTCAAAAATATCTCAACCTAAGGCCCCAGAAACAGACTTTCATATTGTGCAATCCTGTGATTAACGACTTGTAATTTAGTGAGGTTTTCTTATGCAAAGATACATATGTGTCTGTTTTGCTTAATTTTATTTATTATATGCAATCTTAAAATCCCTTAAAATGAGCTGTATTTCTAGTAAATAAAATTAATAAGAATATTGATAATGTTCATTATAAAAATTTAATAACATGGACACAGTGATGGTACTGTTTCTGCTACAAATGTCAGAGCTCCCCCTGCGAAGCCTCCGAACAGGACTTCCTCATGTTTCCTCATGACAGAAACATGCTACATTGATCCAGGGAAGGCTTGGGAGGCCTTAGCTCTACACACACACACACACACACACACACACACACACACACACACACACAGAGGCAACAAACAAGTTCTGAGAAGAAGAGAAATTCTTCCCCAGGGAAGAACAAGAGCACACTTTATTAACTAATAGCAAATAATTAGCCCTGAATATATATATATATATATACATTATATATGTAATATTATAAAATATTATAAAACTGAGAGAATATGCTCATTTATTTAATAAAATATATTTAAGATGTATTCATATATACTCACATATATTACTACTTATGTATATATTCTTTAAATATATTCCTAAATACACTTTCTTAAATACATTTAATTCAGACACACACCCATAAAGACAACCCCCACTCCCATATATATACATATATATGTATATATATAATTTAAAAAAGCAAAGAGCTAAGAGGCGCATATGTGAGACTTTGGAGGGAGAAAGGGGAAATGGTGTAATAATAATATCAAAAATATATAAGAAATAGTTTTTTAAACCATAATATAATTAGGTCATATGAAATGACATGGCGACATGTTGAAATTAATTTCCTCCATCATCATTGCTGCTGTTAAATTTACTTACATGTTTGTGATGGACATATCAGAGAACTCCCAGTTTATTCAGTAATCAATTCTGCCTACCCACTCCTGACATCTGTGTGTAAGACTGCTGCATGCTGCTACATAGAAGTTGACAGAAATGAAGACCAGAGCTACAACTGAACTCAGAGTCAATCATTAAAACAAGCTGGGAGGATAAGGCTAGAGAGAACACAATATGAATCCAGGAACACACGTTTGTTTTCTGAAACCCTATTGGAGCAAGGGAGGGGAGTATTCTAGGCCTGATTCAGAGTTGGCTCAATTGCTATAATAGGAATGAGGCAAAATCTGCAAGTCCTCAACTGAGCATTCCCCTCTGACCCTGCTTCATGTAGCCATCTGGTCACTGAGAGTGCAGCGATTTTAGGAAGCTCCATGTCTACAGCTTACTCAAAGTGTAATGAGGAGCAGTTATCTCCTTCACAGTCCAAACTTGTTTCATTCCATAATTCTACCAATTCTGTGTGACTATGAAATTGTATAGAGAAAGCTTATCAAGTTAAACATGAAATACGGTTGACAAAATGCACATCGTTGTAATTAACATTGTAGTACTCTCATCTTTGTCCTTATTAAATGACTTTTCCATCTTACATTTCTAACAATCAAGTCAATGTAATTTTTTTAACTTTGTGAAACTAAATAAAATACATAAAAGCATGCAACTAATTATCAAAGTCTTTTTATTTTCTGTTTTTATTATATTAAACAATTTTAATTTTAATATTTAAGAGTTTTTATTATTTTTCCTTTTACTAAAAATAGGTTATTTTCTTGATGGCTAAAAATGTTGAACAAATCCTTATGTGTCTTTCAGCCATCTGAGAGTTTTCCTTTGACAATCTGTACCCCCATTTTAAGTGGATTATTTGTTATTTTGATGTCTAAATTCTTTAAGATTTATTTATTGTGTGTACAGTGTTGTGTCAATATGTATATACAAGACCCCACTATAGGTGGTTATGAGCCACCATGTAGTTGCTGAGTATTGAGCTCAGGACCTCTGGAAGTACCTTTAGCTGCCAGGGCTCTTAGCCTCTGAGTCATCTCTCCAGTCCTGATGTCTAGTTTCTTCAGTTCTTTTGTATATTTTGTTGATAAGTCCTTTGTCTGATGTGGAATTGGTGAAGATCTTTTCCTAGTCGGTTGCCTGCCATTTTATCTTACTGACTGTTTCTCTTGCCTTACAGAAGCTTCTCAGTATCAGGAGGTCCCATTTATTAATTGTTGCTCTCAGTGTCTGTGCTATTGGTGCCATATTTAGAAAGTGAGTTCCTATGCCAATGTGTTCGAAGGTACTTCCCCTTTTCTTCTAGTAGGTTTAGTGTGGTTGGCTTTATGTTGAGGTCTTTGATTGGAGTTTTGTGCATGGGGATAGATATGGATCTATTTACATGTTTCTATATTTAGCCATTATGGAAATGCAAATCAATATGACTTTGAGATAGATAGTTATCTTACAACTGTAAGAATTGCTAGGATCAAAAACACCAGTTATAGTTTATGCTGGAGAGGATACAGAGTAAGGGGAAGACTTCTCCATTGCTGGGAGGAGTGCAAACTTTTACACTCAATTTGGAAATCAGCGTGGTGGTTTCTCAGAAAATTGGCAATCAATCTACCTCAAGACATGCAATATCACTCTTGGACATATACCCAAAGCATGCATATTCATACCACAAGGACATTTGTTCAACTATGTTCATAGCAGCATTATTTGTAATAATCACAACCTGGAACCAACCTAGGTGCCCCTCAGCTGAAGAATGGATAAAAAAATGTGGCACATTTACACAATGGAGTACTACTCAGCAGTAAAAATCAATGACAACTTGAAATTCACCGGCAGAAGTGTGGAACTAGAAAAAACAATTCTGAGTGAGGTAACACAGACCCAGGAAGATGATCATGGTATGTACTCACTCAAAGTAGATATTAGATGAAAATCAAAGGATAATCCATGATCTCAGAGAAGCTAGTTAACAGAGTAAAAAATACATACATGGATTCTCCTTTTAAAGGAAAATAGACAAGAACTGCTGAGAAAATCAGGAGAGTAGGGGAAGGGGGAACAGATCGTGAAAGGGGAGTAGGAAGGGGAGAGAATAAGGGGAGGAGGAGAACATGAGAGGATTGAATGACTGGGATGGGGGAAGGACAGGGAGGAAGAGCAAAAAAAAAGAGATATTTTGATTGAGAAAGCCATTAAAATACTTGCAAGAAACCTGGCTTTAGAGAAATTCCCAGGAATCCACAAGGATGACCCTAGCTAAGACCATAAGCAATAGTGAAGAGGACACCTGAACTGTTCTTCCTCTGTAATCAGATTGATGACTACCTTAATTGTCATCATAGAAACTTCACCCAGGAACTAATGGATGTAGACAGAAATTTATGTCCAACCTGGTCTCACTCACAGTCATTCAGTCCCCCAAAACCACAGAGGTCTATATTAATAACAAACTGTTTGGCCTATTAACTCAGGCTTATTATAAACTAGCTATTACTACTTAAATTAATCCATAATTCTTATCTATGTTTAACCACTTGACATGGTATCTTTTCTCAATGAGGCATTCTCATCATGCTTCCTCTGAATCTGGCTGCTGACTGCATCTTTGCCTTTCCTCTTCCCAGAATTCTCCTAGTCAGTTCACCCCACCTATACTTCCTGCCTGGTTACTGGCCAATGAGTGTTTTATTAAACTAATATGAATAACAGATCATTACAGTTGACGAGAGCATTATCCTGTAGTGAATGGAAACAAATGCAGAGATCCACAGCTAGCACCAGGCTGAGCTCCCAGCGTACAGTCCAAGAGAAGGAAGAAGCAAAAATATGAGTACAGGCTTAAGAAGACAATGGGCAAACTCACAGAAACAGCTGACTTAAGTTAGTGGGATCCCGCTGACTTGAGAGTGGGGAACCAGAACAAGCCCAAACTAGCCCCTCTGAATGTGGGTGACAGGTATGTGGCTGGGGCAGTCTGTAGGGCAACTGGCAGTGGAACCAGAATTTATCCTTAGTTCCTGACCTGGCTTTTGGGAGCCCATTCTCATAGGAGCGATACCATGATCAGTCAGATATATGGGTGAGGGCCTTGGTCCTGCATCAAAGTGATGTGCCAAACTTTGTTTACTCCCCATGCGAACCCTTGCCCTCTCTGAGGAGTGGATGGGTGTGTGGAAAGTGAGGGAAATGGGAGAGGGGAAGGGAGAAGGAACAAGGATTGGTATATAAAATGGGAAAGGATTGCTTTAAAAAATAAGTTAAAAAAGAAAATAGATTATTTTCTCATATATTATAACATGATTATAGTTTTCCCTGTATCTGTTCCTTTCGGTTCCTCCACTAGTCCAGAGATCTAGGGAACACCAAATACTACTGCTCTAACATTTTTTTAAATTAATAAAATGACTTCAAATGATATTCTAAAATACTCATAGATTAATGCCTTATCCAGTCATCATAAGTAAGGCTTCGTCTAGCAGTAGATAGGAAAAGATGCGGAGACACACAATCAGACATTCAATCATGAGAATATGAATTTCTTTATGTTTAGCTTATTTGTAAAAATTAAGTTGATATTATGTGGTTGTCTCCATATTTAAATGTAGGCAAGGAATTTTGGAACACTCAAATTTATTCTTGTGAGTTATCAACATAACCAGGTGTTAGAGGACAATTTTAAAAACTCTTCTAAAGTAAAGATTTGGAATGAATAGAGCTGTTTTTATTTCACAGTATCCAAACAAATAAATAGACACAAAATGCTCTTATAACCTCAAGGCAAAGTCATTTTAGCTAGTATCTAGGGCATCTCTTGCTTTCTGGCTCCGATTTTTTCCAAACAAATGCTTCTTTCCAACTCCTCATTGACCATTAAAGCCTAGCACTTCTCTTTGAATGTGATTTCTTAAATTGGTTTCCATCAGTGAAGTCTTGAAAATCTCACAATGGAGACTTTAGAGTGGATTTGAACTGAATAAAGACAGTTCTGAGAGCAAGTGTGGGCCTGCACAGAGAAGGACCGTCTACGTTGCCACACTCTTTTCAGACACAAGTGAAGCAGGCAGTCACTGCTCGGTGTGTTTGAAGAAACTTCAAGCACTTTCTGTCAAAATTTTCCTTATTAATCTGTTTTGATTCCTTCTTCTCCACTTACTGGCTTGATATTTTTTGTTTTTGTCAATTATTTATTTGTTTATTTACTTATAGAATCTTGGCGATAAAATAAAATCATAATAATAGTTTTATGTGAATCTTTGGTACAGCACAGAGAACATAAATACCTTTCTGAATCTTGACTTGACTACTGAACGTTGATCTATGTGGAAGATGGAGAGAAAAAGAGAGAAGTGGGAAGAAAGAAATGACAGAGAGGGAACACATCGACGTACCTATTTCTAGATCCATGCTGTATAGAGTATTGATACTAATTGTACATGAGTAAATGATTCACAAAACTGACAGTTCTGCATAGAAATAAGATAGCATTAAGCAATGCTAATAACAAAGTAAAGACTTCTCCATCTCTAGCACCCTACATGTCTAGTTGCACATTTTATTTAATTGCCACCGTAGAAAATATGGCGGTATCCCCCCCCCAAAAAAAAATAACATGAGAAGGCTAGAAGGAGAGTTTTATGATTTTATCCATAGGGTAACTACTAACTATTGAACCTACTGGTGGGAAAAACAAGCGCCTACTTATTTTATTTCAGATGTAGAAGTCTGGGGTAGAAATGCACACGTCAGCACTTCTGTCAGGTACTTCCTGCACATAGACATCATCTGAAATTACCCCTCTCATGGCTTCACCCTTTCCCTGACCTGCTTTTATCCCCTCAACCAGGTGGTTTCTCTTGGGACTATGTCATTTGCAACTCAGTACTCTGGTTTAGAAGCATCTTGGCTAAACCAACTGAAAAGAACTAATATTTTTTAAAAAGATTTCTTTATGTTCACTCTGTGTGTGTGTGTGTGTGTGTGTGTGTGTGTGTGTGTATCTGTAGTGTAAGTGTAGCTCATGTCCTCAGTTGCCATAGTGGCAAGAAGAGCGGGTCAGATGCCCTGGCACTGAAGTAACAGGCATATGCGAGCTGCCTAATTTAAGTGCTACATCCAAATCTGAGTACTCCACAAGAGCAGCATGTACTCTTAATTACCCACAACTAGCCCCAAACTCCACAAATATTTAGGGTCTATTTACTGCCTGTACCGTTCTCTTTCAAATGCAGTGAGGAACACAAAATTCCATTTTCTCTGTAAAGCAGATCTTATTAGAAACACACACACACATACACACACATACACACACATACACACACACACACAAAACCCTAGAAGCACTGCAATAAAATTACTAGTAAGCAATAAAAATGTCATGATAAATTATGAACCTAAATAATTTAGGAAAAGATAAAAAAGGTGTGTAGCATCGTATACAAAGAAGTGTATGAAAAACACATCTCTGAAGAGTCACCAATAAATACAAACAAAAAACACTGCTCACAAAATATTACTTGATGTCATATTTCAATATCGGAACTCATGATCACTTAAGTCTGTGAAAGAGCTTAAAATGGGCAGAAGTAGCCTGAACTGTTCTGAGAAGATGCTTCCTCCTGCATGAGAGAAACAGGAGAGGGAAGGATGGAAAGAGTAATAAACTACTCCGTCTGCCTCAGCATCCTGGCAATTTACCACATGTGTGAAAGAGGCAAAGACACCCGGTATTAGTTTCCAAAGATTATACTGAAGCCATTGAGACTTCCTGGAATCGTGTGTGTGTGTGTGTGTGTGTGTGTGTGTGTGTGTGTGTGTGTGTATCTATCTTATATATGTGTGTGTGTATGAATGTGTATACATGTATATATATATATATATATATATATATATTCCATTATTTGCCTTCTCTTTGAGAATACACATATATCTTTCTTTGCTGCATAGTTATTTGAATGCTTTCCTATGCATAAGCGTTATTTTTTTAACTTTTCACTGACTACAAGTCTCTGTGTGTCTGCATATATTCCCTGAATAATTTGCACACAGAGTGGTTAACTGTAGTCCTTCTCTTTTAAGCTATAAGCATAAATATTTTCTAAATTTGTTGTTTAAATAGATGATTGTGATCAAGATCACAAGAATGTACAATTAGAATGTTCGTATCTTCATATGCAGTATTGCATGTTAATATTATATGTATAAGTTCATTTTGCCAAAGCGGTGAATTTTTCGGTTTTTATTATATAGCAACTCTCTATTCTAGCACGACAATTTCTCTTTCCGAAGCATTTGACTCTGCAATTTCAAGTAAGCTATAAAATACCTAATCGTTCATATATCGTAGTCTCCAATGTATTTCATTCCTTGGAGAAAAATCATACTTGAAATGCAATCTATGATTCATTCCGCAAAATTCAAATTTCCCATAATCTTAATAAAATATCCTGAAGCATAGTATCCAAAAATGGCTGTTCAATAATCGAGTAGGGCTGGCTTTGTTTCCTGGGTGGAAAGGCTAAATGGAATATTTTAAACAAAATTGTGGATGCAAATCTGATGCATTGCCTCAGAGCTTCTGCCTGATTCCAGGAATATTGGTTCACTGGGCTGTACAAGTATCCAGCCTAAGATGAATGAGCCTTGCAGACTTAGAGTTGATCTGTATGGCAGCAATTCAACACAAGTTACTTCTATCCTACGAGATTAAAACTCCTTTTTTCTGTTTTTGTAAGGAACAAAGAAATGAGTAAGCCAAGCATTGCAATTCCTTCTTCTATTGATCAGACTTTTGCCATTAAAAACGACTGCTCTTTAACCTTTCCTTTTCAGAAATCATCAGTGTCTCAGACGTGCATGACACAAATATGTTCCCCAGAAGACACCATAAGCAATACTTCTTTTATTACTGGCAATGTAAAAAATGGACATGCTTTAAGCTTTTTACAATTACTTTTTAAAGATACAGGATATGATTGATGATCAGATGGAGCAGTAAAAATGAAAACCAGGAGATAAAGATGGAATACAAATATTTAATCATAAATGGGAAAACAATGAAAACCTGAGGATCACTACATTCTACTTGTAGATAATAACCTTTCGTCTGAAAAAGAGTCACATAGAGAGTCTACCTTAGGAATACAAATGCAGTTGCATTATATACACAAATTTTGGGCTGACATAATGCTATAACTGAAAGCATTTTATCTATTTTAATTTGGAAAGGTCTGATAAATTTGAATTTTTATAGAATACCCATCAAAGACTATCACATCTTTCACCAAAAAAATGCCATTTTTTCCTTTAACTTTTGAGTTCATGTCTAATGAAGTGGTGATATTTAATTACAGTTAGTAATTAATAACATGCTCCATTCTTATAAAGTTGGAACATTTTGAATCACACATGCATATAACATGTTATGTAAAATTACATCAAAATTCAATTACTTGAAGCATATGATGTCATTATATAGTACATTCTACAATGATAAATAAGTCATGTGGTTAAATTTTCTATCATCGTGCAAAATATAACTAAATTATTTTTAAAAATTAGAAACTGTTTTATAATTTCTAAGATTCAGAACAAGAACAATATTTTAGTTTAATTGTATCTTGACAATACATTTGAAATAATTAAATTAAACGTAATTAAAACATGTTACATCAACCAGTTGCTCGCACTAAAACTCCCTGTCCATCCCTTTCATTCTCAGAAATGAACCTCTGTGCACTCTTACCTCCATCAACCCTCATATTATCCACAGTTTTAAGGTCCTAGCCTCTTGAAAACTTATGATTGACATCTGTCTGAGCCCTGAAATAAGTCAGTATATTGACGCACGATTAATAAAAATTCAGAATCAGAAGTTTGGGTTCAATTTTAAGGTTAGGGAAGCAATGCAGTCTGCAGTTGGCTCTTACTTCAACCTTAGTCCAAAATGGTGATCCTGTCTCCAAGAATCTCAGAATGAGAATGAGAGTCAGAGTTGTCTCATTTTCTTTTATAATCTGCTTTGGGACTCAAATTAAAGGTGTGCACCACTGTCATTAAAGGCACGCACCACCCGGTTTCTATGGCAAACGAGTGTGGCTACTGGGATTAAATGTTTGTGTCACACTGCCTGGTCTGTGAGGCTGACCAGTGGGACTGTTCACTCTCTGATTTTCAGGCAAGCTTTATTTATTAAAATACAAATGAAAGGCCACAATAGTATATGCACTATGGTGACATACAAGCTATTTTAATATGCATTTTGAATTTCTAGAATGCCTGGAATCAGGTTTGACTTAAAATTTATTCTTATTCTACAAGACTAATCATTATGAATTTACTTTATATGCCATGATTCATTGGCATTGAAGAGACTGGGAAAGGACGGGGGCTTCTTTTATACTTAATAAAGAAGTCAACGAGTGCCCTTAATAAGGATGTTTATCTGGAAGGAATTAGTGGCTTGACTCCCTTTTCTTATTGATTTTATTTAGCTATATATTTTTCTCTACTTCCCTCCTTTCCTCTCCCCTTCCCTTCAACTCTCTTCCATGGTCTCCATGCTCCCAAATTACTCAGGAGATCATGTATTTTTCTATTTCCTATGTTGATTAGATCCATGTATGTCTCTTTTA
This sequence comes from Microtus obscurus, assembly GCA_963919715.1. NCBI lineage: Eukaryota > Metazoa > Chordata > Mammalia > Rodentia > Cricetidae > Microtus > Microtus obscurus. Next base: position 1,460,541 of record CAWTZC010000308.1, read on the forward strand.
GGGTCCTTATTGTTGTCTAGGTTCTCTGGGATTGTGAATTGTAGGCTGGTTTCCCTTGTTTTATTTCTAAAAGAAACACCTATAAGTGAGTACATGTGAAATTGGCTTTCTGTGTCTGTGTTACCTAATTAATATGATGTTTTCTAGATCCATCCATTCAAGATGTCATTTTTCCCGCAATGTATTATTCCATTGTATAAATGTACCTAATTTTCCTTATCCGTTCCTCAGTAGAGGGGCATTTAGGTTGTTTCCAGATTCTGGCTATGACAAACAATGCTGCTTTGAACATAGTTGAGCACATGTCCTTGTGGTATGAGTGAGCATCTTTTGGGGTGTTACTTTCATTGGTTAATAAAGATAACTGCCTTGGCTTTTGATAGGACAGTAGCTTAGATAGGTGGAGTAGACAGAACAGGATACTGGGAGAAAGAAACAGAGTCAGGCAGATGCCATGATTCTCCATCCCAAGATGGACGCAGGTTAGGATCTTTCCTAGTAAGCCACCACCTTGTGGTGCTACACAGATTACTAAATATGGGATAAAGTAAGATGTGAGAATTAGCCAATAAGAAGCTGAAACTAATGGGCCAGGCAGTGTTTAAATGAATGCAGTTTCTGTGTAATTATTCTGGGGCTAAGCTATCCATGCAGGAGCCGGCGGGATGAAAAGCAGGCCTGCTTGCCTCATCACTACACTTGGGTAAATACCCAAAAGTGGTATTGCTAGGTCTTGAGGAATGTTTGTTTCCCAATTTCCCAAAAAATCGCCACACTGACATCTAAAAGGGCTGTACCAGCTTTCATTCCCACCAGCAATACAGGAGTGTTCCCTTTAACCCCACAACCTCTCCAGCATAAGTTGTCATCAATGTTTTTGATCTTGGCCATCCTTACAGGTGTAAGATGGAATTTCAGAGTTGTTTTATTTGCATTTCTTTGATGGCTAAGGATGTTGAACATTTCCCTAAGTGTCTTTCAGCCATTTTAAATTCTGTCGAGAGCTCTCTGTTTAGGTCTGTACTCCATTTCTTAAATTGAATTGCTTGTTTTTTTTTTTTTGATGACCAATTTCTTGATTATCTGTTAAGAATAATCATTGTCATTGTTTTTTTTTACCGCTGAGTAGTATTCTAATGTGTATATATTACACACTTTCTTCATCCATTCTACCATTGAAGGGCATCTAGGTTGTTTCCAGGTTCTGGCTATTACAAATAATGCTGCTATGAACATAGTTGAACAAATGTCTTTGTCATATGATCAGGCATCTCGTGGGTATATTCCCAAGAGTGGCATTGCTAGGTCCATGGGTAGGTTGATTCCGAATTTCCTGAGAAACCGCCACACTGCTTTCCAAAGTGGTTGCACAAGTTTGCATTCCCACCAGCAATGGATGAGGGTACCCATTTCTCCACAGCCTCTACAGCATAGGCTATCAATGGTGTTTTTGATTTTAGCCATTCTGACAGGTGTAAGATAATATCTCAATGTTGTTTTGATTTGCATTTCCCTGATCACTAAGGAGGCTGAGCATGACCTTAAGTGCCTTTTGGCCATTTGAACTTCTTCTGTTGAGAATTCTCTCTTCAGATCAGTGCCCCATTTTTTAATTGTGTTAATTAGCATTTTAAAGTCTAGTTTCTTGAGTTCTTTATATATTTTGGAGAATCAGACCTTTGTCTGTTGCGGGGTTGGTGAAGATCTTCTCCCAGTCAGTGGGTTGCCTTTTTGTCTTAGTGACGGTGTCTTTTGCTTTACAGAAGCTTCTCAGTTTCAGTATGCAAATGGATGGAAATAGAAATCACTATCCTGAGTGAGGTAACCCAGACCCAAAAGGATGAACATGGAATGTACTCACTCATAATTGGTTTCTAGAGATAAATAAAGAACCTTCATCTGGCGATGGATGGAGATAGAGACAGAGACCCACACTGGAGCACTGGACTGAGCTCCCAATGTCCCAGTGAGGAGCAGAAGGAGGGAGAATATGAGCAAAGAAGTCAGGACCACAAGGGGTGCACCCACCCACGGAGACAGTGGGGCTGATCCATTGGGAGCTCACCAAGGCCAGCTGGACTGTGACTGAAAAAGCATGGGATAAAACCGGACTCTCTGAATTTGGTGGACAATGAGGGCTGCTGAGAAGCCAAGGTCAATGACACCGGATTTTGATCCTACTTCATGTTCTTGCTTTGTGAGAGCCTACCCAGTTTGGATGTTCACCTTCCTAGACCAGGATTGAGGGGGGAGGACTTTGGACTTTCCACAGGGCAGGGAACCCTGACTGCTCTTCAGGCTGGAGAGGGAGGAGGAGTAGTGGGGGGAGGGGGGAGGAGGGGGAGGAGTGGGAGGGAAATGGGAGGCGGGGAGGAGGCAGAAATTTCTTTTTTTTTCCAATAAAAATAAAAGAATAATCATTGTCTTCCCTAGTCCCAAGGTCAATGTGGGCCCTGAGTAGAACAGCACATTAATGTAAGTTCAATGGACAGAAGACAAACCAATTCCCTTATTTTTATCATCTTAAGAAATTGAAACATGCCATATAAAACAATTTTCTTCAATAAATGTATGATATCCAGTAAAAAGAATTTCCCATTCAGCATAACAGCTGTTTCTTAGAGTAGCCTGTTTGTCAACACCCTTGGAGCCATTATTCATTTAATTTTCGATTGTTCTGTGACAAGTTTCTCAATCCACAAAATGTAGCAGTTCTGAAGAAGTTAATACCTTCAAAACACCATAATAACTCCACCAATTTTGGGTATTTTCTTCTTATCAAAAAATAAAAAATAAAAGCCAATTTTATATGTATTCTAAGGACTGAAGAAGCAGGGCTTTCTCATTTACTCAGTGTCTCTCTCATCAGCTAATGACTTCGTATTAGTCTGCCAGTAGCCCACTGCTTTTGAAGTATCAAAATTGTGGGTCAGGCTAAAGGATGCAGACTTTTCAGGAGGTTTATAGTGATTCACTCAGGAATGTAGTTCCTTCTGCTATATTTAATGGCTTACCCAGTGGTCCACAGTAACCTTCACTCAGGGTTCTTTCCTGCTACTGCAGGGTAGGACCAAGGGGTGTTACTTACCTAAGGGCAGAACATTCACGCTATTGAAATCCAGCTTCTTAGATTCCTAATCCTTTATAATTTCTTGTCATGTGACTGTTACCTTCCTAAGGTGTGTGGAAGGGGTAGGAATAGAAGAGAAAAAAGACAGCTGCATCTAAACAGCTAAGTGCTACCTGGATGAGGATGACTCAGCCGAAGTGGGGCCTGATATGAAAATATTCAACAAATATCCACTCACATTACTTTTACTAGTATACATGAGATTGTCCATAATGCCATTAAAGGTAAAAAATCCATGTTCTGTATTCAAACTGCAAAGGCAGCTTAATAAAGTGGGTCAATAGAAAACAAACTAAAGGTAAATGCTAAATCCTCGTCAATTCTAGATAACAACATAATACACATGATATGTTTGATGCCTTCATCTTAGAGAGCCATCAAGCAAAGAGGAATCTTGTAACAGTAATTTTTACCCAGTACAGAACCATCAAGATACAGTGTCCTATGGTTCTTTGGGAAAATCATCTAGGAAAACCAAAACCAAACAACAATAAGCAAACAAACCAACGTAAATGTGGGAGTATGTGTAGAATGACAGAGGCTGATGATTCAGAATTACAGACACAAGCATCTCCTGAGATGAGAAGAAATGTTCACAAAGTGCTGAGTGCACACCAACATTCCAGTAACACCTGCTATGTCTACGACGTCTGGGGTTGAGAGCAGACATCAATAATAGAGTCTTTGATCAGTCACCTACAGACAGTTTTGAAACAAGGTCAGTGCCTCTGACTCTTTATTCCATTTACCATTGCTTCTATTATTCTCAAATCAACCAAGGTAAAATCCAGTTAACAAAAAGGAGTTGAATATTTGAGGCAGAGAGAACTCTGTAACACCACTCAATTTTAGATTTTATCTTTCAAACTCTGTAAATTTGTAATAAATATCAAGTAATTGGAAACATTTTTTTCTAGGATATTCTATCGACAATTTGAAGTAAGAGTCAAACTCTAGTTTTATAGAATGAATTTCTTGGATATCTAACACCAGAAAGTATGGTTAAGTGTTGGGAAAGCATGAAATAGTTTACCTCGTTCACAATGAATAACATTTTTCCAGCGGACAGCTACACATGCATGCTGTGCCTTACAAAAGTCCACAGTGTGCAAAGAAAGAAAGAGAAGCGATATTGTGTCATGTTGTGGTTATCTGTTAGGTAGTATTTCTTTTATTTTTTCCTTTACTTGGAAACAAGGTTCTTGCTGTGTTTCTTAGACTTGATCAGAAATCTGAGGTTTCTGGCTGGTAATGCGGCTCACCAGATGCCTACCAGTCTTGAGGCCACTAGTTCCATTCCCTGAATCCACAATGTAGAATGAGAGAACAAATTCTCCCAATTTGTCCTCTGACTTCTATATACTGTATCAGTTTCCTTCCAAGTAAATTAAGAATAATAGACAAAAAAAATGTGAAAAGTTTTAAGTAAAAAGAAATCCTGAATTTGAGCTATCCTTTGACTCAACTTCTAAGCACTCAGGAGTGCAGGTAATTTAATATAATAAATTTTTAAGACTGCTTTTAATAAGAAATCTTGATCCTTTGGTCTTGGAGGCTAATGGAGCAGGCTATATAGCCTTCTCTGCCTTCAGTTTCTACCTGTTGCCTTTATTCTGGGCTACATGCTTACCAAGAGGCATGGACATGCTAATCTCTCAAGGACTACCTGTAAAAACACCTAAGATAGCATCACCACCCTTTATGGCTGAAGCCACGAAGATTAGAGTAATTAAAGGAATTAGACAACTAATGCTTCTTCCTAAATGTACAATCATTTTAGCTTCAGATCATCCAGTTAACAAGATCTTCGAAAGCAGGAACAACCATCTCATGGCAGCCAGATTATATCCTCAAGCAGCAAAGAACACAAACTCAATGATGAACCTGTTTACAAGCTGAGGAAGACTGTTTATGGGTAAACTTTGGTTCTGTTCCCATTTCTTTTGTTTCAAAGTAACTGTCATGGCAACCCCCTGGAAATGAACTTCCCGTCACTGGACCACATTATATCTCTTTTTCAGTGTACTTACCAAATACACCTCTTCTCTGCATTACTGGTCTCTTTAATTGGCCTATTGAGCAGATAGCATAGTTTACACTGTTGAGATTACCAGATCAGGAGCTTTCCCTAAAACTCAAGTTAAATATAAATTTATAAGTTGGTTAACTTCTTTTTTTTGCTTGATTTTTTTTATTTATTAAAGATTTCTGTCTCTTCCCCACTGCCGCCTCCACTTTCCCTCCCCCTCTCCCAATCAAGTCCCCCTCCCTCGTCAGCCCAAAGAGCAATCAGGGTTCCCTGCCCTGTGGGAAGTCCAAGGACCACCCACCTCCATCCAGGTCTAGTAAGGTGATCATCCAAACTGCCTAGGCTCTCACAAAGCCAATAGGTGCAGTAGGATCAAAAACCCATTGCCATTGTTCTTGAGGTCTCAGTAGTCCTCATTGTCCGCTATGTTCAGCGAGACCGGTTTTAACCCAGGCTTTTTCAGACCCAGGCCAGCTGGCCTTAGTGAGTTCCCAAGAGAGGCCTTATCATACAACAAAAGTATATGTTCTACTATGTTCATAGCAGCATTGTTTGTAACAGCCAGAACCTGGAAAAAATCTAGATGCCCTTCAATTGAAGAATGGATGAAGAAAGTATAGAATATATACATATTAGAGTACTACTCAGCGGTAAAAACAAGGACTTCTTGAAGTTTGCAGGCAAATGGATGGAAATAGAAAACACTATCCTGAGTGAGGTAAGCCAGACCCAAAAAGAGGAACATGGGATGTACTCACTCATATTTGGTTTCTAGCCATAAATAAAGGACATTGAGCCTATAATTTGGGTTCTTAGAGAAGCTAAATAAGGAGAACTCAAAGAAAAACATATAGGCATCCTCCTGAATATTAACCTTCATCAGGCGATGAAAGCAGACAGAGACAGAGACCCATATTGGAGCACCGGACTGAAATCTCAAGGTCCAAATCAGGAGCAGATGAGAGAGAGCACGAGCAAGGAGCTCAGGACCGCGAGGGGTGCACTCACACACTGAGACAATGGGGATGTTCTATCAGGAACTCACCAAAGATGGTTAACTTCTTAAACCAATTTTCAAATGATATTCATTTCTTAGAGAATTTTATTTTAGAAATAAATTGGTGAAAATGTTTGCTAATTCTCTTTTCTGTCTCATACTTAAATAGATCTGTCAATCCTATGCTTGACAAAAAAAGATAAAATGGGACTAGGGGTGGTTTTTAGTGTCATGGAATCTATGCAGCCTATGAGGAGCTCTGTCTTCAATTACCATCATCACAAGGAAATTTAAAAAAAGGAAGAGGAAATGCAATTTGAAGTTCATTAGTTTTGAAAAAAAAAATACCTGTTTTGTACTGTCAGGTGATTGATCTTCTGGTTTAGAATAAGTAAGCTTATTACGTATATACTGAGCATATGCAAGACTACTAGCAATAATAGATAAATACCAAATACCATCAAGCAAGATGTTCATGTCATTCATCTGCCAACTGAAACCCTAGTGGAGTGGGTTCCTGGTGCAGCAGAAAGTCTCTGTAGGGTGAGGCTTTTAAGTTAAAACAAAAACAAAAACACCAGGGAAGATATCATTATCAAATCAGGCTTCTCAAATAGTCCATCAGGAACTAGCTAAAGAAGATACAACATTTTTAACTGCCTTAGCCATTTGCTATGTACGCTTCTTCTTGTAGTCAGCCAGAGAGACAGCCAGACACTGGACATGGGATTTGGAGAACACTTCATAAACAAACATTCCTGGATTCTGGATACCATCCCATTCAAACAGCCAGCATGCAATATAATATGCCAATACAATGCTCATTACAATATTATAGAGCGTTAATTTAATGCTGCTTCAATAATATCCTTTCTTATATGAAATTTCATACATGTGAGTGTATCTTTTGAAGAAAATCACCAAATGGAATCATTGCGTCAAAGAGTATATACATTTATGATTTAATTTTGTCCATCATTAATAAGGCTTGAATCTTTTCACTATTTTTGCAAATAAAAAGATTTTTAGAAAACCAGTTAAGGTTGTATTTTAGTGCTAATTATTGTACTAAGTATTTTATTAATGGTTAAGAGCAATCATATTTTCTCTGTGTAAAGAGTCATTTGTTGATTCATATGGTTTTCTGTCACTGTATGGTTTTTTAATTAATTTATTTATTTGTTAAAGATTTCTGTCTCCTCTCTGGCACCGCCTCCCATTTCCCTCCCCCTCCACCAATCAACTCCCTCTCTCTCATCACCCTAAAGAGCAGTCAGGGTTCCCTGCCCTATGGGGAGTCCAAAAACCTCCCACCTCCTTCCAGGTCTAGTAAGGTGAACATTCAAACAGCCTAGGCTCCCACAAAGCCAGGGTTTTTTTTAATCTGTTCTTAGGACATTTTTATATATAAAAGAAATATTAGTCTTTTGACTGTCACGTAATTAATGGATGACTTTGTTGATTCCTTTAGTTTTAGGTTATATTTATTTATTTATTTGCAATCTAGGCACTTTAATCTTTATGGTATTAAATTTAACAATTCCTATTTTTAAAATAGTGAACTGGAGATTTGGCTCCATTATGATGATCTGGGTTTTGAACTAGAGTTTTCTTAACAAAAAAAGCAAAATAAAAGAGTTAGGCTTTGGGTGTTATTTTTAAAACAAGTGGTGGAAGGCAAAGATAGTGGGACCCCTGGTTCTTCCTAGCCAGTCAGTTTAGCCAAATGGATGAGTGACAGATGAAGGGAGGATCTCTACTTTAAAAAACAAGTTTAACAGAAACTGAGGAAGAATGTGGAGATAACTTCTGGACTTCTGGTCCCAGACCTGAGCCTCGGCACAGATGTGAACACACACACACACACACACACACACACACACACACACTAAGAGATATAAAGTAAGAAAAGTAAAGTCATCTCCAATATAATATTTCAAAATTATTTTATTCCTCCCTCAGGAAGATGGATTCCTTCTGATGTTGAGTATGGTGGTTCATTGGAACAGATCCTGAGTTCTGAAAGGATGTATTAATTCATTCGCATTCTCACAAGACCTGAGTGTGATGACCTAGACCCAGGAAGATAAACTTGCTATGTACTCACTTATAAGAGTATGTAAGATGTTAAGTGAATGATAATGATGATACAACCCATAGACCCAGAAAGGCTAAGCAGCGAAGAGAACCCTAAGGGGGACGCAATGTTCTCCTCTGGGAAGGGGAAGTAGATAGCCTTTAAATTCTTAAAGACTAGTTTCATTTGAGCACTTTATAAAGAAATTTCTTACTATTTTTATCTATAATTTCCCTTAGAAAATTATGTTGATTCTACTTATAAAATACCCTAGTTTTCTGGGCAAAAAGCTATTTTTGCATTAGATGTTTATTTAAAATTCACTTATCTGAACATCCTTATCATCCATCCATTTCCTCTGGAATCTGCTCACATTCCTACTAGCTGTCAGTCAGTAGTAGTAAGCATGTGTAATTAATCTCAACCACAAGTTTAGGTGTGCCTTTACCTTAATTAATCAGAGTTTGATTTTAAAGTCATTTTTATTATTTTGAAAAAGAGTCTAATGTATACTATGCTGACTTCCACTCATGCATAGCTGAAGATGGCTATATGTCTAATATTTCTGCCTCCACCTCTTGAAGGTGGGTGTTACAGGTATGTATTATTTCATTGTGGTTGAGATGTGCTAGGTCTTGAACCCAGGGCCTTGCATATCATAGAAAAACATTCTAACAACTGAATTACATCCTAAGTGAAAAATTTATTTTTAAATATTTTTTTATTTTCACATTCATACATACAGAAACAATGCAAGCAATACACATATCTGTCATTTTTATTAAAGTCTCAGTGTTCTCTTCTATGTGTGCTCAGCAATTCAGCATGATTATCTCAGACTCTTATACTGTAAATAGTATATTAAATATTTACTGTTCTCTGATAAGCAGACAGCTTTTTCCTTACAGAGAATGACAATATCCACACCCTGTCATTTTGTCCTCTCTTCAGATTTTAATCACTGACAGAAGTTTCCCTCTCCATCTCTGCTGCCAAGAATTTATAGGCTCCTGGGAAAGAACCTATGGTAAGAAATGGATTTGTCCAGATATGGCAGCTCACTCGGTGGTCTCTGGTAATGCTGGCCAGCAGATACACCAGATGGCAAAAATCTGTTTTGTGTATTTTCTAATGTAGGCGTGCATTCCCCCATCAGGTGTTTAAAGATAAAAATACCTCCTTTAAGAGGCACCGAAAATCTAAATTAAGAACATCTGGCACCCTGTTTTATTTACCCTTTGTTAAGCATCATAAAGTAGCCTTTCAAGGCAGAGAGGGAATGATTTACATTTGCAAAGCCTTTGCTGATTTATTCCAAACCAGTTTTGCTCACCCAGATGATTTGTGCTCCACCTTCCAAGATCTTTTAAACTAGTTTTCCAGGTGCAGAGGTGAGAGTTGCCAGGGTATAATTTTTGGATTACCCTTAACTCACTTCTTCAAGATGTTCAAAATGTTGGCTGTGCTCCAATCTCCAGCTATAGTCTCTGCTTGAAGGGGGAAATTACATATTTTCCTAATTATATCATTATAAAAACACATTTTGCCAGCAATGATGCTATATTTGCCAGCAATCTTAAAGCATCTTCATTTTCCTGTACAAAATCTAAAAATAAGCTCTGTTTTAAATGATATCTATTTTCAGGGTATCACCAGCTTACAATAATTCTTAAAAACAAATGTCCTAAGTTAAATTTCATAAAATTTGATAGTTAATGATAACTCAAGGAAATATAAAAGTAATTGTTTGATACCTGACCAAAGCAAGCCTCACATGAAGTCAGCATTTTGTGAAGAAATTCTGTCATCTTTAATCTTTAGTTTACAAAGTCTCTTAAACAAGCCTCACATCTATCTGCTTCCCCAACTGTAAACAAAATGTTTCCTAAAAGGTTTTGACAATGCTTACAATATTAAAATAATGTAAACACCAAACATGCTGATATGATGTCTAAAACATGAATTGCTCAGATAGAAGTAAGCATCACCACTGTGAACAGAAGTTTCTAGAAAACTGTCTTGCCCAAAGTCAAGTTTGTGCAAGGTCAATTGGTTTAATAGATCTCTATGACTGGAGAGAGTGGGAATATTGAAGATCCAGAGGCAAATTATGTTGACAATCTTCAATCCCTTTAAAAGCACCATCACCTGGGTCTGACCTATTTGTTTAGGTATAATTAAAAATCTACAGTTAGCAATATCTTCCACTTGCCTGGAAGCCAACCCTGTTATCTGAACGGATCTGAGATTTAAAGCAGACAGAGGTGACCCTGCTTCGCTGTAGTACCTAGTGTTTCCACCAATGTACTACAAATGACTTAATGGCTGTCTTCTATGCAACTGTGAAATCTTCACAAAACTGTTTTCACATAAAAATACGCTCTTGGGGCAACCTGCATCTCTGCTCCTCACCCCATCCCCCATCTTTATTCCTACTTGGCTCAAGAACAAATTTTATTATATTTGGCTTGACATGCAAACTGTGTTCTATTTCAATACTCTATTAATTGACAAGTAGGAACTGTTGGGTACCATGTCTACAAATTTCAGATGTGCAGTTTCTCTACATAGATCTCACGAGCAGCAAATGTTTGATTATGTAACATCAATACCTCATTGTGAGTGATCAATTAAATGAGACACCACAATCTCAGAAGAGCTTGGGCAAACATGGGCCACATGTTCAAAATGAATCCGCATATACTAATTTCATTAAGATTTGAATATTTCCTCGACTTTATTTATAAAAACACTTTTACCATTTATCCCATCCAAGTTCTAACCATATGCAATACTACTTAGCTTCCAAGTTAGAATGGAAGGAGGCTGATATGGATGTGGATATTCTCCTTCCTCCTGTCTTTAGGACATATGTAAGGGAATTAATACTAAAAATTAAATTAAACCCACCAAATTATTAAACCATCTAAGTTTTAATAAATGCTAATACAGCTAACCAACAGTAGGATAAACAAATTATCATAAGAGAAGATTAACATTAAGCCTTATTAACTTTCATTGAACAATGCACAAATACTGAGACCTAATGTACTTGAGATGTACATTAACCTCTCTCAGACTAATATGCCAAATCCATGACCTTGCATTTTAAGTGGCTAATTACACTTGATATAAGGAGAGTAATTTAAATTGGATATAATTGTCTGAATGTAGTTTGATGAACCCTAGCATGACTATATCTACCCTCTCACTTTTCATATTGCAAACATTACTTTTGTTTGATTTTTGTGAAAGTAATACTTTTCTTTAACATCAAATAATTGAGCAATACACAACATTAACTTTGTGTCATTATCCTTCAAACCTAATTCACCTCCCAACAAAGAAATTGCATTTAAATTTCTACATTAATTCATCAGATGTCTCCCCACAATGTAGAATGAATACCACAAATCTTAACTTTATGATTCATCAGATTTATAAATTTACTGTCACTATCTTATTAAAAAATATGAAGGTTTTTAACTGACTGCTCAAATATCCAAACTGTTTCTTCACCTTTAGTTACCCAACAGTTCTAGGTTTTTCTCTATTTTTGTTTCTAACTGCTGACTTGAGTAACTGTTTACATCCCATTAGCCTTAATCATTACATCTAAAAGGCATTGGATAAGATAGGAGCACTGCTGAATCCCTCCCTCCAACACACCTTTACTTTCCTTTTTTACTTATAGATTCATTTCACAGGTATAACAGAAATCTAAATCAGAGTAGGATAGGGCTAAGTTTCATAGTTGCTGCATTATATGCAAATATATTTATCATATTCGAGATAAAGAAACTGGCTGACTCCTTTCTCAGAGGAGCCAGTTTTGAGTCCCAGAGAACACACCTGACTGTCGCTTAGTTCCAAAGGACTCAAGACTCCCTTCCGGCCTCCCTGGACACTGCATGCATGTGTTTATTATTATGTGTTTATAATTATATTTACTTCCTTGTTCCATGAAGAGTTTGGTAGCTATTTTGGATGACTTTACTTCTGCACGCTTCATTCTCATTGCTAACAAATTACTGCTAGTCAAACGCTAGCAATCCTCTATTGATCTTTCCTCCTCTGTGTACCTTTGTTTTCACCATCAATGTATTAAATGAATAAATGCCTCACGTTTATCTTCTACCCATCTTATTGAATATACTCTTGGATAGTGACTGAATTTTTAAGATTTAATTTTTCTTGTACCTTGTTATCGATTTGGCATCCTATCCATTTCTCTCATGCTGTTTAGAATACTTACAAGTTCAGTCACATCAATGGTTTATTACTAGAATTTTCTATTTATTATTCTAGCCTATGGGTATTTGAAATATCTTTGAAAACTTACCTGAATATTCTCATTAAAAACATCAAAAATTATTTTCTTTTCTAAATTAAGAAAGTCTTAAAAAAAAGAAAGTCTTGGCAGCAATAGTTCAGATTGGCTTCGTTTCATTATGTATGTTTCAGTGGTTTCTTGAGCTGAGAAATCATGGTAGCTAGTCCATATTTAATGGTAAAGACTAAGAGGAGTGAGTTTACATGGAGAAGTGATGTTTTCCAGTGAGAAATCTTGGGATGACTTGTGCTCATGGACACATTCATCACGTCACAAAGAAGATTTCACTCGTAGTCTCTCCTACTTACAATGGACATCTGATTTTACAACAACTTTACACAATTTGGACTGACATTTTCCTCTGTTGAATGCTACCAACAATGAGTTTATAGGAAGAGATATTAGCAATTTATTATCTCTTACAAATGTCTCACTTATCATCTTGTTCTCGAACCCATTTATGTCTCTGGTCCTCCAAAACTCTACCATTTCTTTATGCTATCCCTTGGGATTTGACCGGGAAAATATAGCCTTCATCAGCTAACTCCTTTATCACATATTCTAGATTTGTATCTGTATTATCTGTGATTAACTATGTACTCATTCATCTATTTTGATCTTCCAAAAGTTTATTAAAAATCTGTCTTCACTGATGACATTTTTTCCTTTCCCTGGTTGAAAATCTCTCTTTACTTTTTTTCTGCTACACAACATTGAGACCTGAAAACACAAACAGCACAGTGGTCTCCATTTAGCTGCTCTCTTGCCCTTTTTATGTTTTTAGTTTCCACTGTGAACTATGATTCCAAAACTATTATGAAAATTTTTTCAGAAATAAGCAATTTACATGGTTGATCTTGTGCACTGCTCTGAGTGGACTCATGAATGCTAATGTTACGTTGCTATATCCTACATAGTCTCCACACTCAATACACTTTAGACCATTCTATACCTAGAAACCAGCTCAGCTATTGGGTTTACTGACATGATGTCTTTAAATCTCAAAGGGCAAGAGTGGCAATGATGATCAATTTTATATGTCACAAAGAGGTCTACCGTTCTTTCCCCTGAGTTTACAAGATCTACAATAAAAATGCATTTTCTATGAATTGTAAAAAAGAAAACTAGGACCTCACTATTTAGTTGCATTTTAAACAGTGAGGATTATTGTCGTGCTATAAGTGCTTAAGTATATGAAAAAACAGTAATTTGTGGGTAGAACACATAAACAGAGAATGTATTCTGTTTTACAGGGACATGTTTTATTGGAAAAGACTGAGAAACTCCTCTCTAAAAATTATCTTATCATCATAGCAAGGATATGTATAGTAAAATAATGCAATTTTTAGAGAATCATTAATATATTTTAACTTTACCAGGTTGCTTTATCTGTCTTATTTTATTATTCATTACTGATACTTTTTCTATAAGCCTAACACAGAGATTAAACTTTATGATAGTTTAGGCATTCATGTGGGTAAACATGTATCTCTAAGGTTTGTGTTATCAATAGTTTCTGCCATCAGCTTAGTTTCTGGGATATCCTCCACACACAGAAGGATCATCTGTGAAAAGATGCTGCTACCTTGTCCTAAACAGTCTCCCTTATGACATGGGGAAAAATGGAAAAGGCACTAATTATTTTTCACTCCTTCTTTCTTGTTGACCAAAATACAAGGACTATGTTACTGATTTTTAAAATAATACGAAGGAAGAAATTAGAGAGTGAATGAAAACATCCCAGCGAACAATGATGACAAAACACATCCTACGGAAGCCCTAGGACACAATCAAGGAAGAAGAACTTAAGAGTAAAGTTTATAACAGTAATTGTCCATATCTAAGAATCTGAGCAATAATAAGTAAACAAAATAATAACAGGTATCAAGACTCTTGAAATGTAACAAGTAGCCAGTAACATTCACAGAAAACTTTCAAAAATTAATAAAGATTAGGGAAGAAATTGGTGAAAAGAGATTAAAAGAAAAACACCCAAAATCAAAGAGCTGTTTCTGTAAAAAAAGTTAATTAGATAGGAAAAACTGGAATTAATCTGAGAGAAAGAATGAGGAGGAAAAAATTAATGTAATTAGAAAGCAAAGGGATTATCATTACAACTCTAAGAAACCATTGGAAATCACAAAAAAAAAATGACTGAAAATTTATACTCTGAGAAGCTGAATAACCTGAATGAAATAAAGAGTTTCTAAATGTATATCATCTACCAAAATTAGACCCTAATTATATAAATAGACTTACTGCAAGAATGAGATTATAACTTTCGTTAAAATCCTCCCCTTCAAGAAAATCTCAGGGCCAGATGGATCAACCACTGAATTCTACGACCATTCAAGGAGACCAAATCTTCCTAATTTGACCACAAAATAGAAAATAATATACTACTGAGATCAATTCATAAAGTCCAGGATACAATTTTCTTCTTCTTAATTAATTTTCTTCATTTATTATTCATCCTCACCACAGTTTCTTCTCCATCCTCTCCTCCTATTCCCTTCCCCCACCTCCCTTCTGTTTCCTCATTGACTTCTCTATTTTTTTTCAGAAAGGGTCAGGTTCCCATACATATCAACAAAGCATGGCATATCAAGTTGAGGAAGGACCAAGCTCCTCCCTTTGTATTAAGAAGTCAGTAATATATTAATACTAAAACCAAGTAAAGAATTTACATAAAATTAAAACTATAGAGCAATTTCTTTGATAAAAATACTTGTAAAAATTATTAACAAATATTTGCTTACAGCATTCCTTAGTTATTTACAGTTTCCTGTTTATAGCTCATACTTCATGGTCTTTTCCCCCATTACTACTGCATGTCTGTTGTGTACTTGCTCGGTTCTTGCTTAAACATACAAGTTGGAAGATTTTGTGGGTATAACTTCTGAAATTTCTAGGAGACAAAATCTCATAGCACTATCACTCTTGATCACTTGATTTTTTTTGATAAAGAAACTAAAATATACATTGGAAAAAAGTTAGACCATTTAGAGAATGGTAATGGAAAAACTATGTTCGACTAGCAGAAGAATGAAATTATACTCTTGTCTTTCATCTTATGCTGAATAAATTTAAAATGGATACAAAACTGTAATGCCTGATAAGCTGAAATTTCTAGGAAAATTTCTAGGCAAGAACAGTGGCCAGGAACTAACCTCAAGTATCAGCAGATGGGACTATATAAAAATAAAAATGTTTCTGTACAGCAAAGGAAACCATCAACAAAGCAAACAGACAGTTCACAGAATGGGAGAAAATCTTCGCAGCTATACTTCAGACAATGAGCTAATATCTAAAGTTTGCAAAATTGCAAAAGTTCAATACTAAAAAATTAAAATTGTCTATCAACAAATTGACAAATAAACTAAAGAGACTCCAAGTCAGAATGGCTATCCTCAATAAATCTGAAAGCATAGGTTAAGGAGGGTGCTGTGAGAAAGGAACCCTCATTCACTCTTAATGAGAATAGAAATTCATACAGTTTGTGTGGAAACCAGTTTGGAGATTTTTCAGGAAATGAAAAACAGACCATTCTATGACCAATCTCATTACTTGCCATGGCCCAAGAGAACTCCATGTCGAACCACAGAAAGATTTGCAACCCCATGTTTATTGCTTTTTTTTCACTATAAACAGAATCACAATCAATCTAGTTGCCAATTAACAAATAAACAGATAAGAAAATGTGTGTGAATACTATTCAGTTCTAAAGAACAAGAAAGTCACAATATTTTCAGGTAAATGGGTGATTCAGAGAGCATTGTATCACACGAGGTTGTGTAATCTAAAAAAGAAAAGCACCACATGTTCTCCCTTACGTGTGGAATCTAGTTCATAATGTGTGCACATACAAAAACAAATGTGCACATGCATGCAGTATAATATGAAGGGAAGACAAAAAGTTTCAGTATTATGGAGGAAAAACTGAGTACAAGAAACACACAAGAGTTGTGGGAAAGCATAGAAAATTGATTGTCTTTCCAGTTTGTCACTGTTTTTTGTTTGTTTGTGGTGATATAAGCATCAAAAATGTGTTGAATAGTGAAAGTGTAAAATCCAGTGTACAGCTCCACAGACTGTGTTCTTAGTGGCGGCTTAAACTGTACAGAAGTTTACTGAGTTGGGTAATGGTCTTTCTAGTCTTTTAATTTCAGTGTGACATTTTATTAAAAGTTGTGATTGTTTGTTAAATAATAAAGTTTAAAATTCAAAAAGAAAGAAAGCAAAATAATAAATTATATCTTGGCAAAAGTGAGTAATCTAAAGTTCGTTGAATCTATAACACATAATTTGCCCAGAAATTAAAATTTCCCAAGAATGTCTTCTACCACTGCAAATCCAATATAGAAGAAGGAGCCAATTAATGTTATTATAATGAGTAAATGGTTAATTCTAATTTCCTTATTAAGGAAAATAGTAAAACCACAGACCTGTAAAATTACCAAGATCTTTTACAAGTGAAACATATTTATATCATGAAGCTCACTCAAAGGACGTAGTTAATTTACATGACTATTTGTACAGCATGGCATTTGCAAATAAATTTGTATTTAATGATATGTATTCATCAAATATTCATCTGTGTGCATCCTACAAACAGTTATGTACAATTATATTTGTCACCAATGCAGATTGAGGATGGCTCAGTATCTTTTCCTACATTATTACTTCAGAACAGTGATGTTTCAATTCACCCACACCACCACAGCTCTAGAAGGGTTTTCAATGAATAACATTATTACAACTTCTAGGGTGTTTATGGAGAACATACAAGACATAATTGCGAAATACTGTCTTTTTAAATGACAAAGTAAAAAGAAAACAATGAATTCTCTTTTTAAAACTCAGAGAACATTTCTTCCAAATGCCATTTCATGTCTTATTTACATGAGAGAGAAAAGATTAATTCTACTTTAAAAGTCAACTGACACCCCAACATTATATAATCATCATGTGCTACACTAGTTACCCAGAAGAAATAATATTCTTTGGACAGTTAAATACACAGTCAATATCACATTCTTTGCAGTGTTAGAGTTAGAAATTAGGTCTATGCAGTTCTATTTGCTGCACTCTTCTTTACATTACGGTTTGTAATGTGACACCCACTCATACATGGAAAAATGCGAAAACAATTTGAAGGACTTTGGCATATGCTAAACTGTTCTTTAAAATGGTGGGATTTTGTTCCCCCCAAGAACCTAAGCATTGTTATTCTTCACAAAACAACTTTCACAATGAAAGCCAAGGAATCAAGCAATTCAAAAGAATCTGTACAGTGGCTGAATAAATTACGAACATTGTTTGGTATCTCGCTCACTACTACTGAAATATCTAGCTGTATCACTGCCAGGCCGGACAGTTGTTGTCTTCACAGAGACATACCAATGCAGAGTTTTCCACATTAACACTCTTACTGAGATGAATATCAACTAAGAACTGCAGTTCTCTGTGTCAGAAGATGAAAGAGTGGAAACAGAAAGAGTGTCATCATCAACGCATCTTCCCATGAGTACTGGCCTGGGAAATGCTTATATGTGAGCAACAGACAAGCAGATGGTTTCAATCAACAGTGTCTTGACTCCTGGAACAGAGAACTGCATGACAAAATTATGAGCTCATAGCTGGGGGTGGTCTTCATTTCATGGTTATAGGAAAAAATTATGTTACCAGGACCTGGAGGACCTGCTCAAGATAGTTTGTAGCTAAATATAGACAGTGAATGGGGGAAGAAAAATGTAACAAATGTCACACAGTGAAAAGCAAATGAAGGAAGTACAAAGAAAAGGCAGGAAGAAAGGTTAAGGTGATGTCACACATCATCACAAACTGTGTTTCTAAGGTTATCTGCTGTACCCTCTGGCCACTTGCTCAGAAATGCACCTTTATAACTGTTCATTCATTTCAGTCTGGGTAAAAATATCTAATACGATTATCTAAAAACTGCAACAGAATTAATAAATGATTAACAGCCACTGATTTCAATATGAATGACAGACAGAGTATTCTTTTAACAGGATGGCTACCCAGAGTATGGAAGCATTTTCTTTCTTTTCTTTTCTTTTCTTTTTTTTTTTTTGAGGCTTACTCTGCAGAGAAATATACTATACTAAATACAAATTACAGTACTTTTCTGAATATTTGCTTTTGTGGGTACATAATCATCAGATTTAGTGCAGAATTGAGATGTGAGGACTCACATTCTCTTTTTTAAATATTGATGGATCCTATAGAAGATAGGACATTGCCACCTTTCTTGATTAAAAAACAACCTACCCTTAGGATAACTATGACATGTAATAACCATTTTTTGTGTCTGATACCCTGATCTCATTACCTTTTACCAGATTTACCTTTCTGCCAGAGTTGTGTCTACTTATGAATATACATTGTTATCAAAGCATTATATTACTTTACAGGCTTTGAGTTTTGAAACATGTTATGGTTAATACTGTCCTGGGAAAAAAATCTCAGTTGGAATGAAACACACTCGCAGATGCTCTCTCTCACACACACAAACACATACACCCTCACAGCACACACATACACCACACACCATATACACACATCACACATAAACACATACACACCACACATATACCACATACCACACCCACACACACCACAACCACACAACATACATATACCACACCACAGACACACCCATATCACACAACACAATACAAACACACCACACACACATGTATACACACAACTATGTAAATAATCTCAATATGAGAAAGGCTAAAAGAAGTGGGTGAAGGTAAGATGACTTGCATGAGGGAATACTCAGCTTATTCCACAGATTCAGAATTCTTCAATGAACCGTGAAATAATGTCTTTCTTTTCTTGTGAAAAATAAATGAATATTTATTCATTTCTTGGGTGTAAAAAATTGATGAGAGATATAAATATATTGGAATGATATCATTTAAAAATAATACAGGAATGGATGGAGTAGGGCTATCACCCTAAATTTGATAGTAATGCCTATTTTGAAGAAGTTAGTGAGAGCAGACATTTAATACATATATATGTGATAGTTTTATAGGACAATTGACCAAGCCATTGTGTCCAAAGTTTTCTTAAACTATATTGTTAATGTGTTGTCTTTCTGTGCCTATAATTCTGTGAGAGATACATGTATATTTGTATATTGTGATGTTTATGAGTACCTGTGTTTGTTGGCATATGTGTCTGTATATTTGAAAGTAATACAAATGTCTATGTCTGTGAGATATATGAATATGATATGTGTCTACCTATAAGATACCACTGTTAAGTATGTGCATGTACCCAAGTTCTTGTTCTTTCACTTGTGTGATGGTGCTCTTAACCACCGATCTCTTTCTCCAGCCATATTTGCCAGGGAGATCAAGAAGAGATTTTGAGTGTGTTGGTTTTTCTCTAATCATTTGAGACATTCAGAAGACAAATATCAGAAAAATAAGGTCATCAATGAGAAGAGAAATTTTACTCCCAGCTTAATTTTAGGCTGAAATACCCACTCTACTTTAGTCTCCAGTGGACTAGTCTTCATCTCTTTCTGTTCTTCAATTATTCTTTTTTCCCTCTCTCTTTGTCTTTCTTACACAGTTGGTTTTGTTATTCTGGAGGTTCTTTGACTCAGGCATCATTTTAGAATTATAGTCAAGTGTTTTTTATACATTTACTTTATACAATTGTGAAAATGAACCATTTTAGCATTTTTAGAACTAATTTTTTAGACTTTCTTGTGAAAAAAAGAGAAAAATAATGTTTCTCAGCTTATCATTAACATTAATTTCTTAGATTATTAAGAAATTCAATTACATTTTAAAACAAAATAATAAGATAAAAAGACTTCATTTTTGTCTATATCAGACCATTTCTGAATGCCCATCACTTCCTTGGATTCCAATGCTTAAGTCTTTTTATTGAAAAAGTCACCAATATCACTTTTGATTGACAAAATATATTATCTAACCTGAAGTAGGTCAATGAGGGAAAATCTATAGTTTAAAACCTATAAATTAAAGTAACATATTGAAAAAGTATCTCTCTTCAATGCATATGTGGCAGGGCCAAGTCTGCCCACATTCCCATAGTACTCAAGTAGAAACATACTTTTTAGAAGAAAGTTTCTTATTACTAACAGTCACTATAACAGGGCATTTTAATGCAGGCCTAGGAGCAAACAAATTTTTTTTTTTTTTTTTACAAACACAATGTTGAATGTGTCAAACAGCTGCCATTAGGGAAAAAGACGTATTTTCCCAGAGAGGTATGTTTTGACAATTTAGTTTCATTATTTATATAAGATATTCCGGTGCACTTCAGTTTGAAGTAGTATCAAGGAAGCATCATATGACTGAGTGCTATTTAAGACCAACCACCTCACTTCCTTTCCTGCCTTTTGCAGCATAAACATCTGGAAAAAGCAACACTGACAACTTGTTTATTTTGTTGCTTGCTGTAGCAGACTGAAAATTTCCCAGAGCATCTGCTGTTTAACTTACAAACTTTGAATATCTTCACAACATCACACATATTATCACATACTTAAGTGCAGAACAGAATACAAACCATTTCAAATGCTTGAGAAATACATATTTCATCTTGCTGGTCTGACCTTTTCTGTTGAGTCAGTGTCTACATATGAGCTTGATAGATGTGTGGTGGCCTCTTTAGACACATACATCACAGAATTTCACTCTTACAATGTTATTAATGCAGCTAACATTTCAATTCTCCTCATTACAAGCACCCAGGGCGCCATAAATAATAAAAGACCAAGGGTGGCTGCCTCTCTTCTAACCGATTACAATTACTTTTGATCATAAGGATTGTCAAAATGTATCTGTTAGTGCTAATGATATCCCAAGAATATTTTAAAGGGACAGAATAATGTACAGAAAGTGCCTATGTTTTCTTGAAATCTCACAATGACTTTTGATAGGGGAGTAATTAAAGGCAAGGTAGCAGTTGGTTTGGTTCCAGATCAGTATAAAATTACATAGTGAATAATTATTCATAGATTATTGATTTCAAAACAGAATAGTGAATCCAGAATACTTTTGGATGATAAGGAAAAATATTTATCTGGTTAATGTTTGACAGACATTAGAATGCTTTGAAAAAAATGTGAAGTCAATAGGAAAAAACTACAGCTATACATTTGAATTTAAAATACACCTTTGATGTGGGAGGTCCTTCTGTCTATGTGTTGCTTTTATTCATTAATGAATAAAGAAGTGGTTTTGGCCTGTGTGATAGGACAGAGTAGAGCTAGGCAGGGAAAACTAAACTGAATGCTGGGAGAAGAAGGTGGAGTGAGGAAAAGCTATGTAGATCATGGCAGACAGACACCAGAAAGTAACCCAGTAAGCCACAGCTTAGTATCAATACACAGATTAATGGAAATGGATAAATTTAAAATATGAGTTAGCCAGGAATACACTTAAGCTATTGGCCAAAGAGTAATGCAAATAATATGGTTTCTGTGTGATTATTTCAGGGCTGAGCAGCCAAGAACAAACAAGAGGCCTCCTACAACACACCTTTAAGAAACTATAGCTATTGATGAATTTTCTAAAACATTTCAAAGGACATTGGAGTACAAAAGTGAGCAGGGTAGGTTCTAGAAAGAAGTGGGATAGGAAGAAAGATGTGTGTTCCATTTCTCCATCTACTGTGGGAAGCAGGGCCACACTGGCCCAAGGAGACAATATTAAATTGTTTAGAAGAGAGAAATTACAGTACAGGATATTTTCATGGAAAACTCACTAGATTTAGTTGTGATGGCCAAGATTTGTGATGTCAGTTCACTGACAGCAGAAGAAGAATCGGGAACTTTTAGCCCGCCAGTGTCACAGGGAGTTTGTGGACAGCCTGAACAACTCAGTGAGCCTTTATTTCAATAGAAAAAGTTACAAACACTGTGACTATAGTTTTTTTTTTAAAGTTCTTGCCTAATATGTAAAAAAACAAGAATAAAAAAAAACTGGTTCAGTTCCTAGTATGAGAAAGAGAACATGGAAAAATGACTAAAAGAAAAGAAACTCAGCTCCAGTTAGCTGAGACAGCAGTATGCATGTCTGTGATCCGAGTGATCTCAATATAATCACTCCTCACAAGAGCAGATAATTTGATGAGACTCTTGTCATTGCGATTTCATCCTGTATTTGGGAAAAGAAAGTTGTTCTCATTAATCACAACATGCTAGAAATCGCTGATAAAGATGTTCTGGGGACCTGAGCTGTGTGGCTGAGGCATGCAGTGTGCTGATTATTAACAAGAAGCCTAAGAAGAAAAAAAAATATTATAAAAACCGAAGAGGTCTCCTTCCTCCCTGCACCAAGGAGAAGGGTGAAGCTGACACAACTTAACTATGAAATACTGAATCCAGCTGACGAACGAAGTTTAAGCATATGAAAAATAAAAAAAAAAAAAAGGTTTACTTTGGAATTCACACATGGCCCCATAAATCTAGCTAACTCTCCATGACTGGTGAGGTCATGGATCTTCGAGGACATCCTACTACTGTCACAATCTCAAACAGCATAATTTCTAAATGCATTCGAAATACTTACTCTGTACACACAGATACGTGGAGCTCTCACCACTCATCAAAGAAGCATCTTTTTTTTTTTTTTAACAGACAGTGACAATTAAGAAAACCTACAACTGGTCGACATGCAAAGAGCAACTGACTAGTGCAAGCCCATCCTCAACTGATGTATCAGCATCGCACCTACACTTGATGCTAAGAGAACATAATGGGAGATGGGGTAGGGCAAAAACCTGTAAGACACAGAGGATGAAGTTTGTGTTCTGCTTAGCAGAGTTCATCCCCTTTTACTTTTCAAGACAGTGTTTCTCTGTGTAGTGCTGTTTGTTATGGTACTTGCTCAGTAGACCTTATTCAGCAATTTTCTTTTTTTATATTTTTACTTACAAAGTACATTGCAACTCATGAAAACATAAAAATTGGTTTCTTTTATTAACTTTAATTAATTAATTTATTATTTATTTATTTTATTAAAAATTTCCACAACCTCCCCGCATCCCATTTCCCTCCCCCTCCCCTCACTTCCTTCCCCCCCCTCCAGTCCAAAGAGCAGTCAGGGTTCCCTGCCCTATGGGAAGTCCAAGGTCCTCCCCCCTCCTTCCAGGTCTAGGAAGGTGAGCATCCAAACAAGCTAAGTTCCCACAAAGTCAGTACATGCAGTAGGATCAAAACCCAGTGCTATTGTCCTTGGCTTCTTATCAGCCCTCTTTGTTCAGAGAGTCTGGTTTTATCCCATGCTTTTTCAGTCCCAGTCCAGCTGGCCTTGGTGAGCTCCCATTAGATCAGCCCCACCGTCTCAGTGGGTGGGCGCACCCCTGGCGGTTCTGACTTCCTTGCTCATGTTCTCCCTCCTTCTGCTCCTCAAAAACACCAATGATAGCCTTTGCTGGAGAGGATGTGGAATAAGGGGTACACTCATCTATTGCTGATGGGAATGCAGACTTGTGCAACCACTTTGGAAAGCAGTGTGGCTGTTTCTCAGGAAATTTGGGATCAACCTACCCCAGGACCCAGCAATAACACCCTTGGAATATACCCAAGACATGCCCTATCATACCAAATTTATTTTTTTAAAGAAAGAAAAAAAAAAAACTAACCTTTTTCATTGTATATACCCAATCCAAGTTCCCACTCCCTTTCCTCCCTCCATTCCTTCCACTTACCCTCCAACCCTACCCCCCCATCCAATCCTCAGAAAGAGTAAGGCACATGGCTTTGAAGAAGGTCCAAGGCCCTCCCTATATATCTAGGCTGAGCAAGGTATCCATCCAAAGAGAACAGGTTCCCCAAAAGCGAAAACAAGAAGTAGGGATAAACCCTGGTGCCAATTCCAGTGGCCCCTCAGTCTGCCCCGGCCATGCAACTGCCAACCACATTCAGACGGTCTAGTTTGGTGCTATTCTTGTTTCTTCCCAGTATGTCTGGTGTTGGTGAGCTCCCATTAGCTCAGGTAGACTGTTTCAGTGGGTGTACCCATCATGGTCTTTACCTCTTTGCTCAGATTTTCACTCCTCTCACTCTTCAACTGGACTTGTGGAGCTCAGTCCATTGCTTTGATGCAGGTCTCTGCCTCTGTTTCCATCAGTTGCTAGATGAAGGATCTATGGTGATATTTAAGATATTCATCAGTCTGACTACAGGGCAAGCCAGTTCGGGCATCTTCTTCTCTATTGCTTAGGGTCTTAGGCAGAATCATTCTTGTGGATTCCTGGGAATTTTTCTAGAGCCAGGTTTCTTGCTAACTTCATAATGGCTCCCTCATCCAAGATATTTTTTCCTTGCTCTCATCTCTGTCCTTCCTCCATCTCAACTATCCTCACCCTTCCGATTTTTCCCTCTTCTTCCCCCCACCTTTATGTTTCAGGTGAGCTTGTCTATTTCAATCCAGGTAGATCTGTATATGTTTTTCTTACAGTTCTTGTTACTTAGCTTCTCTAGGCTCATGAACTATAGGCTCAATATCTTTTTTACAGCTTTATCTACTTACAAGTGAATACATACCATATTCATCTTTTTGGGTCTGGATTACCTCACTCTAGCCATAAACAAAGGACATTAAGCCTATAATTCACAAGCCTAGAGAAGCCAAATAACAAGGTGAACCCAAAGAAAAACATATAGATCCTCCTAGAAATTGGAAGCAAACAAGATTGTCAGGCAAAAGTTGGGAGCGTGGGGGTGGGGGTTGGGGTGGGGGTGGGGGGAAGGGGAGAGGGGAAGAGAGAAGGGAGAAGGGAAAGACCGTGGAGAGCTTGGGGGAAGTGGAAGGGTTGGGATGGAGGAAGGGTTGATATAGGAGCAGGGAAGAAGATATGTACATTAAGGGAGCCACTTTAGTGTTGGCAAGAGACTTGACTCCAGAGGGGATCCCAGATGTCTACGGGGATGTCCCCAGTTAGGTCCTTGGGCAGCAGAGGAGAGGGTGCCTGAACTGGCCCTGCCCCACTATCACACTGATGATTATCTCAAATATCACCATAGAATCTTCGTCTGGCGATGGATGGAGATAGAGACAGAGACCCTCATCAGAGCAATGGACTGAGTTCCCACGGTCCAATTGAAGAGCAGACAGTGGGAAAAGAGGAGCAAGGGAGTCAGGACTGTGAGAGGTTGGTCCACCCACTGAGACAGTGTGCCTGTTCTAATGGGAGGTCACCAAATTCAACTGGACCAGGACTGAAAGAGCATGTGATCAAACTGACTCTCTGAATATGGCTGACAATGGGGACTGACGGAGAAGCCATTGATAAAGGCACTGGGACTTGTTTCTACTGTATGTTCTGGCTTTTTGGGACCCTAGTATATTTGGATGCACAGCTTCCTAGGCCTGGATGGAGGGGGGGAGGGCCTTGGATTTCCCATAGGGCAGGATTCCCTGCCCTTCCCTAAGGAGGGAGGGGGAGGGAAGAGGGGGTGTGGGGGAGTGAGAGGGGAATAGGAGGGAAGTGTAAATTTTTGAATGGAAAAATTAAAAAAAATGAAAATAAAACAAAAACAATAGTTGTAAACACTTCTTAAAGGTTTCATCAACTCTAAATACAGCTGCCCTAGGGATCAAGATTCTGCCCCATGATCCTTTGGGAAATATGGCAGAAAACTCATGTCATAGAGTATAAAATAAAATGCACAATTATTGGAGTATAGCAATACAATTTTTGATTCGAGCACACAACACTTAAAACATTGAGACCCGACTTTAATTTTCTAAAATCAATTTTAAAATAATTCTCTAATCCTCCCTCCCAGTACTGAGGACTGTTTTCCCCTGACTCATCTTCTTGTGTATTGTTGAGAAATACTTTGAACTGATTCACACTCTCTCAGTCTTGCTACCATTTAATACTATGAGCCTTGTTCTCTTCTTGCTTTCTTTGCTCTCTGGCTTGTGATATGGTGAAGAGTTTTGTTCAGCATATTTCTTGTCATTCTGGTTGATCACAGTAGTCACCAGGAAGTGGATCCAGTGGACTGTGAAAAGAATTATCCAGGCTATAATCCAGCCTGTTTGTGTTATGGTAAAAACAGCTGAAAGACGCAGCACCCTTTCAGAGTCTTTTCGTGTTTCATTAAAACCCTTTGTTTTAAGGATATGGTGTAAAGAAAGTGGAAAGGCACATTAGCATTATACATGCCTATAAAAGATTGGTTTTCAGCTAATTAGTAGAACTACTAAATCCTGAGATCAATGAATCACTTTACCAAAGGCATTTTTCTTATTTTCACACAAGAAATACAAGTATTTCGGTGCTAACCAACATGTATTCAATTATTCTCAATTTATTTTAGTGAACTTTTTATCTGATATGACAAAAATATCTGGTTCAAACCACTGAAGATAGGAATAATGTATTTTGCCTCAAAGGTTCTGTGGCTTCAGTCCATCGTAGTGAGAGCCAAATGGTAGAGGTCATGATGATGATCAGGAGACAGAACGAGAATGGGCAGAGTCCACTCGTTCTCATGGCCTCCCCTGGCAGGTGTTTCATGCTACTTTCATCCCTAAATATCTGGCTCTCTATTGCGTCTCTATAGCTTATGATGTCACAAGTTACAGTTTTAGAAGCTACCTGCATGGATTTCGATATATATAACGTTACTTGGTCTTTCCAACCCTTCTTTTGACAATTAAGTGGAAACATAGACACATGTGAAACATCTGACTTTCTGTCTCTTACATTTTTTCAAGTCTGCAAAACAATTATAATATACATAAAGCAAAAACCAATTACTAACTTAAAGAGGAGGCAGCCGTCTTCCACTGTAGGTGCAGCCGTGAGGGTGATTGAACACATGACCCTGCGATTAAAGTAATCTGTAACTCTCTTCTCAGTCCAAAGTCTGTCAAATGAGTTTAATGTGGTGGAATAGACAGGGCAAACTTTCTGGAGTTCTAGAAGCATATTGCCTATTGTTTCAGCTCAAAGCACTTGCTTTGTTTTAGTGGTTAATCTCTTCAGTGTTTCCATTCCCTAGCCACATCTTTATCTGTGCATCTTTTCTTGCAATATTCAGATAAGTTTCTGAATGCTAGGCTGCCTTAACTTTTTCTCTGTAAGATTAATAATTCCGTTATCTCTAAATTCTAACTCACATAAAATGATCAATAAGAAGATAAGGGAGGAAGGGTGTCTGTGAAAAGGTAGTGTGTGTTTTCCTAATCGAGTTCCCACAAGAGTTTCTCTCTGAAATCTCAGGAGTTCATTGTTGATATTCCTGTTACATTACATTCTTTTGATTATTCACCCCCAAATCTAGAAAGATTATTCTTCAGCATTCTAACAGTTTGCAGTCTAGTTTTCCAAATGTTTCCAAATTCCGTCTTTCAACCAATTCCAGAAATTTAAGTACTATATGTTCCTGTTTGGTCAAGTAAAAATACCTTCACAGCAATAATTTTTGGTTATTTTTTTTATGTCTGTTAGTACAAGACTTGAGAAAAACAACTTTAAAAGGCAAGTATTTATTTTGCATACATCATGGCCCTGAGAGTATGTGGGATTGGGTCAGTTTTCATCATGGAAGCTTGGACACACAGAGAGAAAGTAAGTCCTCTGCAGGTGGATTTATCCTCTCTCTCCAGGACATTCAGCCTGCAGAATAATACCACGTGCATTCATGACAGGTCATCCATGCTTAATTAATCTTCTCAGTTCATTTCATTATAGACATTCCCAGAGATGTGACATGAGTCTTCTAGATGGTTTCCGTACTCAACCAATCTCACATTCAAGACTAATCACAGACACATTTTCAAATTCAAATGTTTTGTTGGTAGTGGTGGTGACATTCGTTATTGTTGTTATTATTCCAAGAATGGAACATTGGCCAAAATTTTCTGTGAAGTGTAGGTCATCAACTTAAAACTGCATTTTATGTGGGTGAATTTTTTGTAAGAGAATCTTATGGATTAATAAGCACTTGATAAAGAATTGCCCCAGAGAATCTCAGTTGAAGATTGCCATATTTCCCTGATGCTTGTTTCTACATGTCACCCAAACATCACTGTTCCGTACATGGGTCAAGAATCCTCAGCATCATTGACCTAGCACTGAGACGACCTTATATCAAGCCAACCCTGCTTCACAGCCTCACCCTACTGTGATCACTGTTGAAAATTAGGTTGAATTGTGGTTTCTCGTATTGAAGCTATGAATAGATTTGCTCTTCTCGCATGAGGCATACATACATAACTGGAACATGGAAGAAATCATAATTCTTACTCCAAAACTGCAATTATCTTGAACTTTGGCCCTCACTAATTTTTCTTTTCATTTGTGGTGTCTGCTCTACCTGCTTTCACATTTGTGAGGAGTCATGTGTCAGTGCATATTATAGAAAGAATGCGGGTTATGAATTCTTATAATTTTATCTGGTTCCAAATTCCATCTTTGACTATTTAGCTGGCTTTTAATGATGATCTATATCCTTGAATTTATTCCACCATCAGGTTTTCTTCACGGAGTTTCCTCCTGGTGGAGAACTGAAAACTGGGCATATTTCTGTATTAATTAATTACCTTACCTTTCAAGGATCCATACAGAAAATTGTGCCTCATAGCACTCTGGCATGTACCCTATCTCCTTGCACCGTGGAGTCCAGCAGATGCTGGCTAACACCCAATCACAGAGTAGTAAGGGCAGGACAATGGTTATTCCTTTTTATGCATTAGAATCCCACATTCCTTGGGCTTTATAAAAATCCCAGTCTTGTTAAAACGTGAAGGTGTCCTGAGCCATCAAGCTGATAGGGTCCTTGCATGGCTTTATTCACCTGTGAGCATCCTGAAAGGCTGGCTAGTGGGTGAGACACCAAATATGAGCCAGCTGTGAGGCTTCCAGAGGCTCTTTCTGCATCCAGTCCTGGGCTAAGTTTAAACCAGGCAAAATGCCTAAAGAGATGCTGAATAGGTTGATACAAATTACATCGTCCTGCTGGTTTGAAAGCACACATTTCTAGAGTCATTAACCATAATCATCCCCAATTACAAGCCCTGTAAGTGTGCATATAGCCATCCAGTAAATGAAGCCTTTGTTTTCCTACATTATCGGTAATCTACAAAGACATTTCCTCCCCTTACCACATAGGAATTTGTGTCCTCGCTGTCCCTTTTCTTTCACCTGGCTTTGAGATTCTTATTTCTAAGACTTTATTTGTGGAAGATTAGAAGTATTTTTAACTTCAATGACAACTTATCTTAAAGATCCTGCTTTACCTGATGCTAGGTTGTAGAGTCTGCACAAATAAAAAAAGTCAGACTAGCTTTGGTTTGTCCTATTACTATGGCACATTTGAGCAAATAGACATAATGGTCTGGGATGGAATGTTTACTAAGCAGTTAAGAGTTCTGCCTGTTTTTCTGAAGAACTAAAATTTTGTTTCCAGCACCAACATGAACATAGTTCTCACAATAATCTGCAATTTCAGTTACAGAGGATGCAATACCTCTTTGGACTATGCAGGCACCTGAGTGTAGGTAGCACATTTTCACAGAGAAACACACAAATACAAATAAATTAGAAATGAAAATGATTGAAACCAAAATTCAATTATCTACTTACAGTTCAATGGGTCTCTGAAATGTCATAATATTAAGAAACAATGAGAAAAAAAAAACACACTGGAGACTTGGTTTACAGTATCCAGTTTTTAATCTTTTCACCATGATTAATAATAATGTTTTAAAGACATACCCCTGCAATAAGCAGTAAATTAAGCTAAAACAGAGAAGTTAGGGAATATATAAGAAAACCATTAATTGTTAACATTAATCACATGCATATAGGAACTTACAAGTTCCTAAAATCTCTCTCTATTCTCTATTCTGTGTAGATTCTTCACTATTGACTGATTATGAAGAGACAGAATATTGCTGGTCAAGAGATCAAGGGTATCTTGAGTTATCTTTGTTCCCTTTCAGTAGTTATTTACTAACCACCTCTGTATCTAACGTAGGATTTTTACAACCACTGTACAGCACTCCTGGAATGTGCAATCAGTTTGAAAGACATCTGGTTTGAAAGCTATGGATCTTGTAAAACAATTTTTTTTGTCCCTGTGGAAGAAAATACTTGGATTCTTTGGAAAATATCTTCCAGTCTCTCTTTAGTACAATACTTTGATGAGCCCATTAAAGTATTTTAATTTTATTTCTGAGTTGATAATATAATAACATTTCTCCCTTCTCTTTTCTCCTTTCAAACCTTCCTGTCCTTTGCCAACTTCACAGCATCTTTATCCAGTAATTGTTACTGAGTGTGTGTGTGTGTGTGTGTGTGTGTGTGTGTGTGTGTGTGTGTCAGAAACTGCCAAAACCTACATGCGTTCTTTCTCTCTCTGAGACATGCCCATTTAAGGAATGTAGCTGCTCCTGGGACATGTCTCTCATATTTGTCTTAAAATATATTTTCAAATTTTGAAGACTTTATTTAATAACAGTAAAATCTTCAGTATTCTCTTTAAAGTTTTGTATCACTACTTTTAGCTATCGTCCTTCTATCTGCTTCCTAGATTATTTATAACATACCTATATAAAATACATGTACATTTATAATATATCTGCTTCCTAGATGTTATATATAATCTATCATGATCTATTTATCTATCATCTACACATTTTATATATTGTCTCTCTATGTATCTATCCACATACCTACCCATCTACTCATCCATCTGGCTGCTATGTTTGAATATTTGTCCCTTCCAAAAAGTCATTGTCATTGTAACAGCAGGAAGAGGTGGGGGCTTTAAGAGTTTGATAGGCTATGAAGACTAACCCCTGAGATTTTAGGTCCTGATGAAAAGACTTTTGTAATAACTGTCACACTTGGTTCTCCCTCACATCTGTCAGTACAATGTTTCCTCCTCTTAGAGCATGCAGCATTTAGACAGGCACTGATCAGTCACAAACCTTATTTACTCTTCTTAATACTAAACCCACGAGAAATGAATTTCTGTACTTTTGATAAATTTCTCAGTCTGTGGTCTTCTGTTATTGCTGTTAAAAAATACTGTATTTTGTGACCTTCATATTTTTGAAATTAAGTTTCATGTTTCATACTTAGGTACCCCTTTGAGCCTATAGCAGCCTGATTTTATATTCAGAATATTTCCAAAAATAGCACATTCTCTCATGTAGCTACTGTGTCATTATCCATTGCAAGAAAATAACACCGATACAGTAGAATTATATAACTTAAAATAACACTGAGACAGTAGAGTTGTATGCCCTAAAATAACACTGATATGGTAGAATTTTATAACCTGAGTATCTTGCTTTGATTTTTACCAACTGTGCACTAATGTCTTATTATCCTAGGACCTATATATGACAATGCGTTTTATTTCTTTCACATGTAATACATCACATTGATATCCTTCAGGCCAATTATTATGTAGAATGTCTTTGTCCTTCATTATGAGTCTGACTAATGATACTTAAGTATTAGATGCAAAATATTCATTTTTACCAAAACACAGCTGACATGACATGACACCTGTTCATGTCAGTATTGAGTCTTCAATGCTTATGCAGTTTTTTTTTGATATATTATCTACTCTGTATTGATCAAGTTGTTTAAGATTTGTTCAGCAAGAGGGACTTCTAGTCATGCAGTGTTTTGAAATATCCTAATCATTTTGCAGTTTGCCTTCATTTCCCCACACTATAAATTATTTGATGTGCATCTAATTTCCATGATTTATTCCTTGGATATTATTTCCATATTAACTCTGTGCATCTTCATGTCAATGATGATGCATAGAAACAGGATTTGAAGTGTGGGGTTAGCCTACACTTCTTAGACAAATAGAAAACATGTTCATACATATATGTAAATTGCTCATATATGACTGCCATGTTCATATTTACATAGTTATAATCAAACCAGACTGATTCTCCAGTCTCAGTACAGTACAGAGAATCATGACTCTCCATTGGCTCCTTCACTACTGTCTTCATACCTTTAACAATGAGTTCCTTTCCATCAACGAGGCTCCAGATTCTTCACAGACACATTTCATATTTGTCCTAGTTGCTGTATACTTGATCCCTTGCCACTTTAGAAGTATATATGGCTTTTTCTTGTGTTTCTTTCCTTAGTTCATCAACTATTATGTAAAAATGGGACTGGAAGATGAGTTAGCGGGTGAAATCACTTGCTGCCAAATCTGACAATATGCCTTTGATATTCTGGAATTAAGGCCTGAAGAAAATAGACTCCTATAATTGCCCTCTGACCTCCATAGTTGCATAACACACACGCACGAGTTTTAGAAGTAATACATTTAAAATTTTTACTTAATTAAAACTATTTCTGATTTTTAACCCATATTTGTTTTAAATAGGCAATTTCTATATTTATTTTCTTTATAATTACTATTTTAAAATTGTGGCATATAATATACTTTTATCACATTTTTCCTTCCTTCATCTCATGCAGGACCATCCTTGACTTCCTAACCAATAAACTTTGTGTTCTTTCTCTCATTCTTTTAAAAAAATCAAACACAAGATTAAAATAAATCAACAAACAAATAGAAAACAATAGGACAAACTACTAAAACAAAGCAGGGCAAAAAGTACAGACAAAACCTCTATACACACAGAGAGACAAACGAAAATTTAGCAGTCGTTTTTCTTTTGGTGAACCACTCCTGGTCATGGAGCCTGCCATGGAGTGTGGTTGATATACCCAGTGACACTCCTTTGGAGAAAATCATTTAGCGACTTCTTTTTTTTTTAATTAATTAATTTATTTATTTATTAAAGATTTCTGCCTCCTCCCCGCCCCCGCCTCCCATTTCCCTCCCTCTCCCCCAATCAAGTCGCCCTCCCTCCTCAGCCCTAAGAGCAATCAGGGTTCCCTGACCTGTGGAAAGTCCAAGGACCACCCACCTCCATCCAGGTCTAGTAAGGTGAGCATCCAAACTGCCTAGGCTCCCACAAAGCCAGTACATGCAATAGGATCAAAAACCCATTGCCATTGTTCTTGAGTTCTCAGTAGTCCTCATTGTCCGCTATGTTCAGCGAGTCCGGTTTTATCCCAGGCTTTTTCATACCCAGGCCAGGAGGTCTTGGTGAGTTCCCGATAGAACATCCCCATTGTCTCAGTGTGTGGGTGCACCCCTCGTGGTCCTGAGTTCCTTGCTCGGGCTCTCTCTCCTTCTGCTCCTGATTTGGACCTTGAGATTTCTGTCCGGTGTTCCAATGTGGGTCTCTCTCTCTGTCTCCTTTCATCGCCTGATGAAGGTTAATATTCAGGAGGATGACTATATGTTTTTCTTTGGGTTCACCTTCTTATTTAGCTTCTCTAGGATCACGAATTATAGGCTCAATGTCCTTTATTTATGGCTAGAAAACAAATATGAGTGAGTACATCCCATGTTCCTCTTTTTGGTTCTGGCTTACCTCACTCAGGACAGTGTTTTCTATTTCCGTCCATTTGCTTTTTTTCTTTTTAACTTCCTCTGTGAGAGAAATTTTCATCAGCTGGCGTATTTTAATTTTTACTTTATTTTATTTTATTGTAAATAAAATTCATTCACATCCCTTTCCCTGATTCTTTGTTTTATACAGTATTTCTGTTACAAAGATGCCCTTTTCTGTCAATAGAAAATCTCAGAGAATGAAGCAAGCAGTGGACCAAAGGGGGGAGAGAAAGGACAGGAGAGAAAGAAAGAGGGAGAGAGAGAGAGAGAGAGAGAGAGAGAGAGAGAGAGAGAGAGAGGGAGAAAGGGGAGAGAGAGAGAGAGAGAGAGAGAGAGAGAGAGAGAGAGAGAGAGAGAGAGAATGGAGCACGCAGTGGAGCCACAGAAGCCTGGAGTGAATCTAGATATTGAACACTGCATAATTTAAACTGCTGTAATTTGCTTTTGCTTTAATAGGATGGTCACTGCACACTGGTTCTTTCATCTTGAAGTAAGAAAGTATTTAAGTTATTTTCTGCTTTAGAAAAGACCACAGTTGAGAAACTGAATTCTAAAGTGTTTAAATTTGTAAAGACTGGGACATTTTTAAGTTTGTAAAGTGATATTGTGATATTGATATTAATAGGTTATCTTGAGGATGAACAAGAAATCAAAGGTTGTTGCTTAAGAGTGTTATATTTCTGTCATGTTGACAAGAAGCAATTGTGATGGGGTGTTTTAAATCAACTTGCCATAAGCTAAAATCTTCTGAGAGGAGCAACCCTCAAAAATGCCTTCATAAAATCAGGCTGTAGGCAAGCCTTTTGGGGATTTTATTAATCAATGATTAATGTGAGAGGGACAAGCCCATTTGAGGGTGGTACCACCCCTGAATTGGTGATCCTGGGTTCTATAAGAAAGCAGGTTGAGCAAGCCATGTAGAGCAAATGATTAAGAAACACCCCTTTGTGGTCTTTGCATCAGTTCCTGTGCCCAGATTCCCACCCTGTTTGAGTTCCTGTCTTTAATTCCTTGATGATGAAAACTAATGCGGAAGTGAAAGCTAAACAAACCTTTTCCTCCTGAAGTTGTTTTTGGCATGGAATTTCATCACAGCAATAGAAACCCTAACTAAGACATTTTCTTTTGCATTTTCTTAAAATTGCATGCATATGTATCTGTGTATCAGTATGTGCACTCATGAGTACAGGTGCACTAGAAGGCCAGAAGTGTTGAATTACTCTGAAGCTGGAGTTACAGACAGCTATGGCTGCCTAATATGGATTGAACTCTAGCTTGGATCCTCTGGAAGAGTAGCTTGAGCTCATATCTTCTGAGCCATCTCTTGAGCCCAGGATCTTTACTTTTCAACCTCTGTGCTGGTTGTGACAGACCATCCCAAATTGATGTCTCAGTATTTTCAGCTTTTCCATATCTTCAGTTATGATGAAATTTCCTTTCTGGTAGTAGTTAAAGCCAATTAACCTATGACTAAGAATATTCCTTTTTTCACACCATCTTCCACTAGGCTAACTTTGCTCATAGTCAAACCTCTGGTGGAATACGAGTTTTGATAAGACTGCATGGAGATTATTTATTACCTTTTCAGTTTCATGTATAAATAATTTGCAACTTAGGCATTTTATGAGTTTCTCAGGTATTAATTTTGTATAATTTTGCATTAGTTTTGGTGGAGGTGCAGAAAAGTGAATTTACAGACTCGCATTTCCTCTGGCCATGCTTTCACAGAAGCTTGGGTAGAATTTCACCTCTGTATCTTAAAGATTTATAAATATTATATTTAAAATGATTTCTGTTTGACAAGTCTATGAGAAACTATGGCTAGAGAGATGACTAAGTGGGTAAGAGCACTTGATTCTCTTGCATAGGACCTGGGTTCAGTTTCCATACTAGTTATTTTTCTATTGCTTTAACAAACAGCATGATCAAGGCAATGTAGAAAGGAAAGCATTTAATTTAGGGCTCATGGTTACTAATGTCCATGACAATCACAGTCATGTAAAGATCATAGCAGCAGGCAGACAGGCATGGTACTGGTGCAGTAACTGAGAGTTTTATATACAGACCCACCAAAACTAGGTGCCAGGGTGACTGAGAAGTGTAGTGTGCCTCTTATAACTCAAAGTAAACCACTGGGGTCATACCTCTTCTAACAAGACCATATGTATAATGATTCCCAATAGTTTCCATCAAGAAAGAATCTCAGATTCTGAGGACACCATAGAGAAAATAAATGCACTGATCAAAGAAATCAGCAAAGCCAACAAGTACTCATCACAAAACACTCAGGAAATATGGGACACAATAAAAAGACCAAACATAAGAATAATATGAATAGAAGAAGGAGAAGAGTCACAGCTCAAAGGCCCAGAAAATATTTTTAACAAGATTATGGAAGAAAACTTTCCCAATAGTTTCCATCAACTAGGGGCCACACACTCAAGCAACAAACATGTGAGCCTATGAGAGCCATTTTCCTTCAAACTGCCAGTTTTCAACTGTGGAATCTTACAACCATGTTTCCATAACTTCATCTTGTCTCCAAGGCTACTGCATACATATGGTACACACATGTAATCTCAGGCACACACACACACACACATACACACAAAATATTTGATCTTCAAATAAAGAAAGTGTGAAAGATATTTAAGTGCTTGCATTTTGAAGAAAATAGACATTATTATTTATAAACATAGACGGGTACATTATAGTGTAAATAAAACTAAAATAAAGAAAATGATGAGTAACACAGAGTGATTATACAGTGGACTTTTTCTGTTCACTAAATTCTGTGGTTATTTATTTTTAACCCCGAAGTGAACACAACTAGATTTTCTGCTTTATTTTAATCTTTATGTTGGGCTAGTTGGTAGCTGAACAGGGAGTGACTATAAACCCAAGTAGTCTATACTTTGTACATACAGTTGCTACCAGCATTTCAAGCCAACTTCCCCAGCTAAACAAAAGTAGATACACATTATACAGGATTGTTTATTGGCTTTTAAATAACCCATTTAATACATGAGAGGAATAATGACTTATACTTTTCCAAAATTGTACTAGTTCTCATACATTACTCATGTTATGTTACTATACCACTATTGTACATTTATAATTAGAATTTTTACTCAGCAAACTTTGCATTATCCCAGAATTAGGCTAATACTGAAGATAGTCATATGAATTTCAACTTGTATTTGTGTCTATAACTTTCTTATTTTATATTCTGTCATCATTTAATTAGAAATGGGAGGTCTACTGTTTTGTCTCATTATGTTTATGTTTGCTATAGTTAGTTACTGTCTGCAGGTGTCCATGGGGGCCGTAGAGGAGGACGTCAGATCCCCGTGGAGCTGGAGTTAGAGGTTGCCTTGAGTCACCCACTATGAATGCTAGGGACCGAATATAGGTCCCCTGGAAGATCAATAATATTCTAGTCTAGTATAGAGATATAAAATTTAATGCATTTATCAATTGAAGTATATAATCATATCCAGGTGATGGTAGCACGCATCTTTTATCCCAGCCCTCAGGAGGTAGAGGCAGTCAGATTTCTGTGAGTTCAAGGCTAGCCTGGTCTACAGAGTGAGTTCCAGGACAGCAGGACTGTTTCACAGAGAAATCCTGTCTAAAAACAACAACAACAACAACAACAAAGCACACCAAATATATGTAATCATAGATAGTAATAAGTAGTCATGTGGAATCCTGTAAATCAAAAACAATAGATAAAACAATGAGAAAACTGGTAATAACTATTTTTAAGAATAAATACTTAGTTGGCTTCTTTATTTTTATTTTATCATGATTACTACTTTTATCTTTTTGATGATGCTGGTGGTAGAACCCTGGGCCTTTATACATACAGGAAAGCATAAAGGCAATAGAATTACACCTTTATTCCCATCTTGCTATTTAGAATAATTAAAAACAGCTAACCACATACAAGGCTGGTCTTTCAACAATATGACAAAAATTATTTTTGCTTTAGCTTGGAAGTGAAATATTTCCTCAAGCTCCAGATGTAAGCAGCCTAGGATTACGAAATTTTGGTGTTATTGGGAGGAGACTGATGTTTTCATAGATGACATTTCATAGGTGGCTTTAGGTCCTTAGGTCCACCAGATGGCATTGTTGGGACCTAGGCAATAAATTCAAAAAATCTGTCTATCTCTACCTGCCTGTAGGAAGTGGACGTCTGTGCTTCAATACTTTGTCATGATTCTTCCTTTACAAAGATCCAAAAGCAATAGGGCCAATTAAATAATTTATTAAAACCTTCAGAAATGCAAACCAAAGAATCTTTCCCTGTTTTAGTATGATTATCTCAAGTATTTTGATATATAAACTGAAAGCTGACCAACACAGTCAAAATTATGTATTACTCTCTGGTGTAATAAATAGTTAAAATATTTTAAATTGATTTTTTTAAACTACATATTACATGAAGTCATTGTGTTATACATTTTAAATCTCAATATCTTATTTTATATATGTATTACCAAAGGCTTATTTCTGTGTTAAATTCTTGGAATAAGAGTCTCATCTCTTTTGCTAATGCATTACCACTTTATATATAATAAAACTGAAGAAAACAGTTTTCATAAAAGTTATCTAATATTAAACAGAAAATAAAGGTAACAACACATTCCATCAGGGACAAGAATTTTACGCAGAAAAAAAAATTTGTTTTTTCTTTAGAGAATTTTGGCAACTTCATGATTATATGAACAAAAAAATTTATATAAGCAAAATTTGTTCAGAAAATTTACTAAAGTGGCTATGTATAAACCATAATAAAGCAATGTTTCAGAACAACAAAATTATTTTAATTTTAAAGTACTTTATTTATGTATGTGTGTGGT
Organism: Microtus obscurus; assembly: GCA_963919715.1. Classification (NCBI taxonomy): domain Eukaryota; kingdom Metazoa; phylum Chordata; class Mammalia; order Rodentia; family Cricetidae; genus Microtus; species Microtus obscurus. The sequence continues at coordinate 1,499,465 of CAWTZC010000308.1, forward strand.
GTGTCTGGCTCTATGTGTGAATGAATGTGTCTATGTACTTACAGAGGCCAGAAGTGGATGTCATATATCCTGGAGCTGGAGTTACAGCTGGTTTTGAACAATTAAATGCTTATGGTAGCAACTGAACTTTGAAATGCTAAGCCATCTGTCCAACCCCTTGAATTATATTTAAGTTTATATTTTTAGTATCTGCTAGTTGAGTTTTAAAATTCAGGTTTTGGAGATTAAAATCATACATACTGGTAAGTCCATTCAGAAATCAGACCTACTTCATTATCTGAAAGTTTTTATTCAGCTCATTCTCCCATCTGGACTGGATGTCTACTGCTGTGAAGGCTTTAATGAAAACTACTGAACTCTGGAACAAACCGTTAGGCAGCAAACCCTTTGTACATATTTGAACTTCTAAATGCTTATATTTCAAAACTGTTGGACTGTATGATGTCCTGCTATTGTAGCAGAGAACCACAAATAGAATTTCAACACATATGACGAGTTTCACAAGGTGTAAGAAAATATACTTTACCTGATGCCATGTAGTGATGCGTTACTCTGCTAGATGCCTGCAATGGGAAGTGTTAGGTGGAAATATCTTCACATTGATGGTTACATCCATCTAGATAAGCAAAGGAGCACTGTAAACAAAACTTTCCACCCCAAAGCTTAGACAGAGGTTAATAATGTGTGCTCAGGGAAAGTGAAAAGGATGGATAAACAAATTAGACAGAATCACACGGAATTGGGAAGAGTAAGCAAGGGTTTGAAGCATGTTGGTCTACTGCCTTGCACAGCTGTTTTCCTTTCTTCCAGCTTATGTTTTCCCCTTTAGGAAATAAAATTGTCAAGGGTGTGGAGAGCTTCCAATGTTTATACAAATGTTGCCTCCAGGGTTTTTTCACTGATAGTTCAGGGCACTTATTGCTAATCCTGACTTCTGAGGGTCTATCTCAGACTGACAGAAAAAAAATCTCAAATGAGAAAGTCTAAATAGGTGCAAATTTACAGATAACTTCTATGCATATGGAGTTTAGTAAGCATTGGGATGGAAACCATGTTGAACCCTCCAAAATAAGAATTAATTGGACTTTATTCTTGGTATAGGCTAAGGTAAAAAAAAATCCTAACAACTAAATGCACAGTTTAAAAAACAGCTATGACACAAAGTTCAACCAATATCTATAGTGTTCCATATTAATATATGCATAACTTCTTCCCTCCTTGAGCCTTTTCAAATCACACCTAAAAATAATGTTTAATGAGACAGGTGAGGATAGAGGAAAAACAAAAAATGAAACAATAAATATTTTAAAGTTTTATAGTTACAAGAACAAATTATATAATCATCATAGTGATGCAGAAAATGTAATTTACTCTTAGCCTGGAATAGAATATATGAAAGAATTCATGATATTATGACATATCCAAATACAATCTAGCATATGAATTTAGCTCATGTATCCTTATCAACTCTAACTTTGCCACACGATTCCCAACCAATCACTCCTCTTGAAAATCAGGTGCAAATGTGGCATAGAACTTCCTGCATCTCACTTCTGAAGCAAAGGCTAGCAAGAAGAAAAACACCTAAATGGCACCCAGCCCCCCCCCCCGATCTTTGGAACTCATATAATGGGTCCTCACTTATTTTCTTATGGCCATCATCAGACCATTAATATTTCACCACTGTGGTAACCTTTCGCTTCCTGGAATCCTATTACTCAATTTTAGATACAATCTCAATACTCTACACCAAGTCATCGATGCCTACTGATGCAAGAGAACCTAAACCATATCTTAGCCACTAGAAGAAGTTGGAGGAGAAATACAATATATTTATTACAAGTTAAAGAATTCAAGTGGAGATTTGATGTTTTCAAGCTTCATGCTGACCCTGGAAAGCAGCCAAAATCACAGTGTTTTTAAAAATTATTTACTCAATGTTTCATGAAAAAAAGCCTTGTTACATAATGACAATGCCTTTTATTTATATTGTATTTTTTGGTTTTGAAAATGCTTTTATTTAGGATTATTTATTTGTTCCAAAATAGAATCAAGTATAACAATCAAGATATATACATATATATACATACATATATATATATATATATATATATATACTAGACATTTTAATATTATGGGAGATGAATAGGAAAAATACCTTTAGTTATAAAAATCAATAGCAGTTAAAAAAATAGATTCCAGTTCTTCAAAATTTTATTGAAATATAGATATAAACTCCAACCTCTATATCAAAAATGATTATAGTAGTTAATAATAAAGATGATGCTGGGTACAACATTACTTATCTTTGTAAGATATACTTATTGTGCCACAATATTATGTTAATTTGCATATCATTTTATATGAAGAAACATATTCTTAAAATAAATCAATAAGATGATTCATGACTATCAAAACATTTTATTAATTATGCAACTTAATATCATGTATAAGTAAAGAACAACCAAAATTAAAGTTACAATAAAACTAAAAATGTAAACATGATATTGACAAATTTATTTCACTTGTTCTTTCTGATATCATATGGTATTGAGTAGATTAGTTGTTCACTGACATTGAAAAAAAATGTAGCAAAAGTTCCTCTAAAGAATGGATCAGTGTTGGGGGTTGAACTGAGAATAAGCAGATGAAATAAAGTTATTTATTATGCCTGTCTCTTTCACATAAAAGCTACTAGATGGATATTACCTTTTACATGATCTTGCTTAGGTATACTCAACCAAAAAGAAAAAAAAAAAACTAAGCCATACTATTATAAACACTGAATAATTTGAAGTTTGAAAACATTCCATTTTCTCTAAAGAAAGGCTGCAGCATGTAACACATGTAAGTAACCATACACAGATGGATTTAGGGACTAATCAAGAAGAAACTGAGAGTATTGCTCCAAAGGAAAGATTGTCTTTTGATATCTAAATAAAGTTCAGGTAAAGACAATATTAAGAAATGACTTGGAATTGGAGTCTAATTCCAGGACAGGGAGTTGAGATTTGCATAACATTGCATACATATAAAATCATCCCTTTTACTTCAACTCGCCTGTGAATGAAAACATAGAATCATATCATGTGAAAACCAGACCAGAAAGTCATTGGAATGGCAAAAATCCAACAAGTGATTGGAACACTTAACTGACTCACCAACCACTAACAAACTTACTTTCCTTATAGAGTTTTATACACTGCTGATTATACACTTTCCACACTGGGGTTATGGAGACTGCTTCCTGAGTGATATTGGCTAAGGAAAATTGTATTGCACATGGTCAGGGCAGAGCACCATTCCTTCTCTGCCTCTTGTCGTGGTGATTGATCTGCATGCATGACATTCTTCTTCACGAGAGACAGTTATGTGACATTCTGTGAGTCCGTGTATTCACTGCACAGACACTCATCTGGATTAATTTCTGCTAATTACTATGGAAATACTGGGCTTTCTGCATAGACTGTGGAATGATCCTCCAGAGAATTGAGTGGAAATGACTTTGGAGCATTAGCTCGTGCCAATCCTTTGGTTCTATGGTACCTCGTTCAGGATCTTTGTAATTTAATTTCCTACTCTGAAATGCCACTCGCCAAATATCAGTTTAGTTCCCACTAGGATTCATCCAAAATTTCATCATAAATGTCACAGAAAATACAGAGTGGCTCATTCAGACTTTCCTGGTGAAATTTTCAGTATTACAGTGTTGGCTTTTCTCTGTGGAAATGTTTACATGCTTGTGCAGTATTTCTGTTTCCAGAAAGAATATCCAAATCCACAGATCTGTCATTTCAATATTTACAGATTATACCTGTTAGCCTCCACATAACAGAACAGTCTTCCTTTTAAATTATTTTGTGGTTGAAATTTGGCCTAAATAATATCTTGGGTTTGACAGTAAATATTGCACAAATTGTTGAGAAAAATATTTTATTTTTCTTTATAAACACTGACTTCTGAATATATCTGGGACTTTGATTTCTCTGGAAAGTAAATACCATTGTAAAGTAAGCCCTAGTCAGAGGTCATTTATTATTCTTCGAAGAGTGACTTTACGTTATGTTTACCTCTAGGAATATTTCATAAGTACAGATCCCCATCAATAAAATGCTACTGTAAAACTAAGTCAAACAAAACAAACTAATCCTGATTGTAGTACTAAAAAGTTGCATCATGCATGTTAGATAAGAAAGAAAACTGAATGTTTGAATACAGTTGTGTATATGTCTCCAGATGTAAAAATCAATATACTCTCATCGACTTTTCCTTCTATTCTCAAGCAAGCCCAGTTTGTACACTGCTATTGTTCTCATTCTGTCTTCAGAACAATTCAGGCATCCCATCTGCAAGAAATCTCCCGGCATGTGTCTGCTATCTAAGGGATTTGGCAATGTGTTAATATTAAGGGCTATCCTTAAAACTTATATTTAGTAAATTTGTTTTTTTTTCAAACTATACTCTACAATTTCACATTTCAAAGTATTGTCATAACAATAAAACATAAGCAACTTTAACCCAAGTATTTCATGTTTCACCTCTGTATTCTGTCAGCTTTATTCTTGTGACGGGGAGAATGAAATCATCTCTCCAAACTGCATTTTTGCAAATAACTGTTACCTTGAATCACGCTGAAGTGCACAGTGCATTCCCGTGCCTCAGTAGGCATTGAGTCACTAAACTGCACAGTGCATTCCTGTGCCTCAGTAGCCACTGAGTCATGCTGAAGTGAACAGTGCATTCATATGCAGCAGTGGGGGACAAAGCCTATATTAAGATGAAAAGGAAATACCTACTAAGATACATGTTTAAAACTTAATACATGTTAATTTGTAAAACACATTTAATGTATGATCTTTTATACATTAAAGCTGTAGGATATATATATATACATATATATATATGTGTGTGTGTGTATGATATAATTAAAAATACCATTTATAAATTGTGTGTAATAATGTCTTAAATCTTTATTCTACTTCTCTTATAAAGAGGTAATAAGTTTACCCATTTATTCTCAGTTCTCCAATGACCACTTTTCTTGTCCAGAATGAATGTCAGTTTTCACACAGGTTATAGGCCTGTGCAGAAAATACCATCTTTATATTGTACTCCATCTGTACAGGCTGTCCCGTTCTTACCCACACATATCAAAACTGGGCATAATACACATACGTTTCTTGCTTTGAGAGTTAAGTCCCTCAAACAAATATTACCTCTACCAGAGCAAGCACAGTATCTTATTTTCTGTTAGGTCCATGCTGGTGTTGAGAATTCACATTTATTCCATCTATTGTTGAAAGAGGAGCAGCCGGAGTGTGACCCTGTACCCGGCCGCCCACATGGCTTAGCTTATGCCCTGAAATAACAACACACAAACTGTATTCACTGCCTGGCCCATTATTGGCTAGCTCTTACATATCGACCTAACCCATTTCTAATAACCCTGTAACACCACGAGGTGCGCTTACCAGGGAAGATCTTAACCTGCATCTGTCTGGCATGGGAACATCATGGCGACTCCTGACTCAGCTTCCTTCTCCCAGAATCCTGTTCGGTTTACTCCGCCTACCTAATTTTCTGTCCTATCAGGGCCCAGGCAGTTTCTTTATTAGTTAACCAATGAAAGCAACAGATAAGATACAAGACCCACCTCCATCAATCTATTATAATTTTACATAAACAAACTTCTTAGAATTCCTTCTGGGAGATGCAGCTTTAAGCAATTACCTAAAATCCATGGACAATTTTCAACCTTATCTTCTTTAATCATTTTTTAAAATAAATAAAATAGCTCATCCTAACTGGTTACATTTTTTCCCATATGCAGCAAATGCTGATTCAAGAATGAGCTATACTTGTATTCAAATGAAAAAAGTTGAAGAAGTTATGGTCTTATGTAGATTTCTTAGCCATATTGACATTTATTTTTTTAAATTGCTTTGTAAATATACACCTCTTAAAATGTGAACCTAAGTACTTCATCAAACAATTTAGAAATATTTTTAAAAAGATGAACATACAGATGGCCAGCCACTCTATAGACAGAATCCATTTGTCAGAGATGTTTCTTTTAAATCCTTTATGTATCTAAGCTTTCATCGTAATGTGGCTTCTAAATAGTGGACTGATTTTGGATATTCAGCTTTCTTTTCATAAACTTCTATCTCAAAGAAATTTAATTGAACTAGATTTGAACTACCAAATGTCATAAAAAGAATAATAATTTCAAGGATTAGTTTCAGCCTCAAATACATTTCCACTCATTATGTCCTCTATTTGATGTTGCATTAAACTGAGAAAAGGTGATTCAGACATGCCATTAAGATGACCAAAGCTTAAAATCAGCACAGTGGATAAAAATGTTATTCTTTAAGTGTGTCAGAATAGAATACAGCCTGGCATGGATTGTAATAAGTCCATTATGCTTCATATTGATAAAAAAAGCTTGTCAATCATTAAAATATTTCACAAATATATTACATTCATTGGTTTATTTTAAAATATGGACAATAAAAATAAAATTCAGCTTGTAATATAGATAGGCATCATTGTAAAAGTTTTATCAGTCCTAAGAATATTTAAGTCTTGATGATAAAGCTACTTAACTAATTTTTAAGAGAGAATTTTCATTATTAAAACATTTCTCTAAAATATTCAAGGTAGTAGGACATTATGCAATATGACCACCTGAAATAATTGTTACAATATTTATGAATGATAGTCAGTTAGTGATCATTTATTGATTAAACTATTGAGTTATGAGCTACAAGAAACATAAACATGAATAAGCATAATTTGTATTATAAGTGTACAGAATTGAAGTCGAAATATAGGATATCAACACTTATATGTCTTATTAATCTTAATAATGCTCCAATTTGTAAACCCAAGAGAAACACTGTAACTTAAGCACTCTGCACAGAACAGCAGCCAATGCAGCACAGCTACCTCTGATCTCAAACTTCAAAGACTCAGGTCTGCCCATTAATAGAAGAATACACAGAGAAACACAGGAGCACAGGAATATGCATGATGAGGTGATCTGAGATGGAAATTAGTGGAGCGAGTAACTCAGGCTAAGATGTGGAGAGTGAAGGTAAGTTTCATGTTGTAGCCATGGTTTCTTTCCAATCTATGCTGTCCCTCATACTCTCTTCCTGAAAGCTTTGCCCACTGAATGGGCAGAGAGTTCTGAGAGTGATTCATAAAGAGCCCACCATGTCTACTGAACACAAGACTGATGTCAAAGATATCTTGGACAAATTTAATAGCCAGGGTGAATCATCTAACAGGGAGTCCCTGGAGCAATTGTTCAATAACTCTCCCCAAGATCAGATGTTGTTTGAAGGCCTGGCTAATGCTGATCTACACTTCTTAGACCTCTCTGTACACTTTGGCTTCAACATCATCAAATGGACCAAGTAAGCTTCAGTCTCATGGCTCAGATGTTGCAGTGTACCAGGGAAAGGTGCCAACAACATAATTTCACTCCACCAGTCCTTTTCTTTTTGAAAAAATTCTTGGATTTAGTGACAACTGTGCTAAATTTCTAATATAGTTGTCTAGAAGTTCATCCACCTTGCTCCTAGTCAGGCCCTCTTTCATATCCTACATCTATATCTAAATATCTGAATAAAATCTATATGAGTTATAAAAGTATCCATTTAATTTGTGTCTCCACCACTTGTCACTTTTCCATCCCTGTGTTATGATGTGGGATTCATATGTATGCTGTGAATACTATTGGTTAATAAAGGAACTGTCTTGGGCTTCTGCAGGGCAAAATAGACAAAGGCGGGGAAAGCTAACCTGAATTTTGGGAGAAAGAAGGAAGAGTCAGGGAGACACCATGGACCTGAGAGGAGAAAGGTGCAAGTTGCTTGTTGGAACCTTGTCAGTAAGCCGTGAACTTCATGGTAAAATATAAAATAATGGAAATGGGTTAATCCTAGATGTAAGAGCTAGCCAGCAATATGATTAAGTGATTGGCCAAGCAGTGATTTAATTAATACAGTTTCTGAGGGATTATTTCCAGAGTTTGGGCAGCCAGGAAATGAACAAGTGGCCTCCTACTACGGTGTTAAACTTAATTTTATTGATGTCCACACTCAAATGTGAGCAATAAGGAAGTAAAACTTGAGGGGAGGTGCTCCTTAGATTCCACTTACTTTAGGAGGTTACTTTCTTCCATGTGTTCCTGTAAAATGAACGTTTTCAATGGAAATCAAATTAACCTTAACACATATCTTGCCTACCTTTGTAAAACAGAAGGTACAATATTTTAGTGCCCTTTTCATGTTTTCAAAAGTTATCTGAGTACTTTGTAAAACATCACTTGTAAATACATGTAAGTTCCAGCTTTTAGGAAAGGGCAGAAAGTACAAGCTTCTTCACTAGCCTGGCATTAGGCATAAATCCACAACGAATTAAAAGTAAGAAAAGAGACTATTAGAATAATAGAAATGGGTCTAGTATTCTCAGGGACTAGCATATTTTTGAGGATTATTAAAGTCTTTCTTGAAGAATACCTGTAGTAATAAGGAGCACGTGGCTTATCTTATACCCCAACCTGTAGTAATAGGGATCGGCGCAGCTGCTGTGTCCCCGCCACCCGGCCGCCAGCATGGCTTATGCCCCAAAATAATTACACACAAACTGTATTCATTTAAACACTGCCTGGCCCATCAGTTCCAGCCTCTTATTGGCTAGCTCTTGCACCTGGACTAGCCCATTTCTTATAAGGTGTGTAGCACCCCAAGGTGTGCTTACTGGCCAGATTCTAGCCTGCATCTGCCTGGGGTGCAGGCATCATGGCGACTCCTCACTCAGCTTCCTTCTCCCAGAATCCTGTTCTGTCTACTCTGCCTCCCTAATTTTCTGTCCTATGAGAGCCAAGACAGTTTCTTTATTAGTTAACCAAGGAAAGCAACAGATAAGATACAAGACCCACCTCCATCATTTCCCCTTTTTCTGTTTAAACAAAAAAGAAAGGCTTTAACTTTAACATAGTAAAATTACATATAACAAAACAGTTACCAAGTAAGAATTACAGTTACAATATTTATATCTACTTTATCTTTTATCATAACTAAGGAAAACTATAACTATCTATTCATTCTTCAACTCCATCAAAGACTCCAGAAGGATATAATGTTACCCAAGTAAACAAGAAATAAGAAAACTCTAGAAATAACAGAGACATCTCGCTGCATGGACAGTCACCCAAAGTTCTTTTGTACCGTTGGGGCATCTATCCTCGGCCTACAAACCCACAGTATCCAGCAGACATTTCCATGAAGCAGGAAATTTCAAAGACAGTTCAGTCACTTTCTGCTGTGTCCTGCAGAATGTCTCGTAGACTTTTTCATGAATCAGGAACCCCAAATGACCATCTCACCTTTAGGCAAGTTCAGCAGTCCTCTCTCTGTGGGTTCTTTGTGTCCAATTTATGCATCAGTCCAGGCACGAACAGTCTCTTGCCCAAATGGCTATCCAACTCCATAAGGATCCTTTTCGATGCCCATCTTCCTCTCAAAGTAGATTGGTGCTGCCAGGAGCAGACGTGTCTCATTGTCATGAAAAACCCTAAGTTATTAAAACATTTAAATGCCATATTCTGCAGTCTTTGAAAGATATGAAGAATGCATTATCTGAAATATATCTATGCACATCTAAAAATTCTAACTAACATGACTACAAGTTTGACTATTACTTATGACTATCCATCAACAACCTATATTTCCTAATTATACATTACATTTTAAAAATGAACTACATAACCATAATACCTTAATCAAGATCAGAAATACATATACATATAACAAAATTGACTTTAAAATCCACACCAATGCAAGTTATTTATATCTATATCATATCCCCCTTTAAATGTAAAAGAACATTTATAAACAATATTTGGGAACATGGGCGCAGTTTTCTCTCCAAACTGCTTCCTGCTGAATGGGGGTGTCATTAATTAGATCTTTCGTGGTGTAACCTCTGTGCCAGGGTCATCTCAGTTGGCAGTTGAGTGAAGTAATTTTTTGAGGGTGTTCACAGCAACCTAAATTGCACCACGTAGGGGTAATATGGTACCGCCTGTGTCCTGCAGATTCTAAACCTTAATTGTGCTGTTATCACAGTAATTACGGTAGTTCCTGCTTGAGACCAGCTCAGTTCATCATGGCAGAGCTGAGCCAGTACTGCCTCAGAGCCATTTGGTCCCCCTAAGCCACACACAGTTCCAGGCACACAGCAGTCCACATTGCCATCAAGCAAGCCGTAGCATTTTACTCCAAATGCTCCATTCAAAAGCTCTGTCTCCCAAAGGAGCCACATAGAGATTGCAGTGGCGGCACAGCCCAGAAAGCCAGCATTTTAAAACAGCCAGTTTTTTCCTGTTGCTGAGTCACGACAATTTCTTTGTGGCACGCAACCCAGAAACAGCAAAAAGCTGTCTTAAATTCTCTCTCTCTCTCCTTTTTAAGCCCTCTCAGGTTTTATGTGGAGTTCATTAGCACGTTGGGTGCCATTATGTTGAAAGAGGAGCAGCCGGGCTGTGTTCCCGGCACCCGGCCACCCACATGGTTAGCTTATGCTCCAAAATTATTACACGGAAACTGCATTCTTTTAAACACTGCCTGGCCCATCAGTTCCAGCTTCTTATTGGCTAGCTCTTACATATTAATCTAACCCATTTCTAATATTCTGGGTAGCCCACGAGCTGGCTTACCAGGGAAGATCTTAACCTGCATCTGCCTGGCATGGGAACATCATGGCGACTCCTCACTCAGCTTCCTTCTCCCAGAATCCTGTTCTGTCTACTCCGCCTACCTAATTTTCTGTCCTATGAGAGCCAAGGCAGTTTCTTTATTAGTTAACCAATGAAAGCAACAGATAAGATACAAGACCCACCTCCATCAAATACCACAGTTTATCAGAAAATAATCAGAAATATAAATCAAAGATAGAGTAGTTCAACAATGCAGGAGATGACTCAGTTTGCAACTCCACTCCCAGACCGACACTGGGACACCACAAGTAAGCACAGAATGACAACAAAAGACAGACAGGTAAATGTCCTCTGGCAAAGTGCAAACTCCAGTATAAGATGCTCATGTATGTATGTTGTATGTATGTATGTATGTATGGAAAGGCAGATCAAAGTAACTGAGTCCACTTGAGCTAAGTATCATAGTGAGCACTCTGATAAAATGCCATTACTCAGGTAATGTAAAAACCAAAAATATTTTCTTAAGTGTTGAGTACTTGTCTGAAAGTAATTTACCAGCCAATTCAAATTTTGATGGTGAATCTTTTCATGAATTACAATGACCACTTTCTAGCTGTGTCTTCATGCTCCCAGCAGGTTTGTCCCGGCCAGCAGGACATCTTCAGACGAGACCAGAAGCATTGGAACAAAGAAAGGAAGGAACAGATTGAGAAAGAGCAAGATCTTTGTGATCTTTTGTTATAAGTACACTGATCGGATTAGCATCCAACTACATTGCCTCATTGAACAAAGTTTTTCTGGATGAAGATTCAGTCATATTGTACTTTGGGACAGTCACAATAATTTGAAGGAACACAGAACTTTAGACAATAGGATGTTAGTTAATGGATTTAGAGGAAGATTTTCCATGATTTCCTGATGAGCTATGATGAGATAGACGGCAGTGACAACATAAGAAAACACAAAAATGGTGTCTGCCTAAGACGGGTCCGTTGCTCTTACCTTAAATCTTTTTGAGAACTAATCAACCCCCTTCTAGAGAAGATATAACAAGAGGGGGGGTTTTCTCCTTCCCCTCCTTCTCTCTATTAATATTTTGCTTGGTGGCCTCCCCAAAAATTACTTTTTTAATAAAGAAGTGGCCGTTCAATATTATCGGGGAACCCCAACCCTATAATATTAAGCGTATTCTACGACAAAGAACCTCTAAATATACAGGGCAACTCCACTTTCCTGACCGGATGTAGGTTACGTGACTGGGACGGCCAGATTCCATGCTCCTGTGCCCTGCTCCCCAAGCCCTCATTCAGGGGGTATATAGTTGTTACCTGTCCCTAATAAACGGAGGCTTTGACAAAAAAAAAAAAAAAGAAAAAAAAAAGGTTAACAACTGAACTATCATTATACCAGTTAGGGGAGAGACAATCAGTTTTCTACGATGAGTGACACTGAGCATGTCAACTAATTTTGGGCAAGCCTCATGTTCAGGAGTAATTGACCAACAACATATAGTTGGACTCCACAGTATTTTGTCTGAGCTTTATTTGGTTACAAGTTGGGCTTTTTGTTTGTTTTCAATCTTTTTTTTCTTTCTTTTCTTGGTATGACTTTCTTGTTTCTAAGTTTTGGAAGATTTTATTGTTGTACAGGATTTTTGCTTCTTGTTAAAGAAAGAACTTAAAGTTGGGTGGGTAGGGATGGGGAAAAGATCTGAAGGGACTTGAGGGGAGAGGAAGAATATGAGAAAACACAAAAATGAGTTCTTATGTCTTAACTATAGGGTAGGGTGGTGTGTGTGTTTGTGTGTGTATGTGTGTGTGTGCATTCCTGACTTCTTTGGTGACTCCCAGGAAACCCTTGCCTCTGGGTATCTGCAGATATAAATTGTTCTTTGGGTTTAGGCTGGACCTCGCCGACTGCCTCTAATGGACAGAATATGACAAGAGGGATTTGATGGCACTTGTGATATTTGATTAAAACACATTTGGCTCTTAGTCTTGGATCTGCTCTCAGTGACATTGGTGAAGCCAGCTGTTGTGCTCTGAAGCGTCCTGTGCAGAGGACCAAATGGCAAGGAACTGAAAGCAACATCCATCAACAGCCACCAAAGAAATAAAGCCTTTATTCTGTCATTGAGACATGAGTCTGAACTACTACCCCAGAGAGATTGGAAGTGAATTCTGTACCTATGCACTGGGTTTCACTGTGAAAGCTCAAACCTTGATTAAAACCTTGTGGGAAATCTTTAGAAAGAAAGACCTAACAGAGTTGCAACAAGTCTCTTGATCGCAAAATCTGTGAAATAAGCCATGTGCTAAATTCTAGAGGTTGCTATAGTGCAATTTGTGAATAATAAGATAATAGCATAGATGATATTTTATTTTAAGGAAAATAATATGCATTCTGTAATACTCTAATATTAACTGTCCTGTTGGTTCATGGCTTTCATAACTGAGTATAAAAAAAGAATATTTAAAAACCAAAACATATACAAACTGAAAGAAGATATGTCCAAAGAGTTTTCTAGGAGAACAAGATTTGGGTGCCATCTAAATTTATTGCCAATTTGGGTGTTAAGACTGAGTACTGTCTGGTCTGAGGGATGTCTCAGTGCCAGATTAACATCCTGACATGAACAAGGCCACAGTTCCATACTTAGCACCAGAAATCAAATGCAGTAATAAGCAGTAGAGGAGGCTGAAAATGTGATGTTGCCAGTGGAAAATTTGCAGTCCTCAGCTTTTGCCACATATATTTATTTTAGAGCTACCTGTTTTTAAGTTTACTTTAAGATCAGTTTCCAATCTTTCTGTAGGAAAATGTTTAGAATGTCAGAATAAAAATAAAAGTGTGAAATACACATCCACAGCCTCACATTTTCAAATTTAAAGCACATGATTTAAACAGGGATACAAACAAAATCTGCAAAGGAGGGTGGGGGAATGATGAGCAAGTAGCTGGACTCTTACCCTTTAACATTTCACTATTGTAGGTGTGAAAACCATTGAATCTCCTAGGTTTGATGAATTCTCAGATCTGTGTTCACCAGGTTTCCTCTGTAGAATAGTTATTTCAAAAAAGTCAGCTTTTCTATGCCATTGCAGTGGAGATGGCTTCAAATTCTATGCTGTTGTTCTACTGAACTGAAAACATACCTGGAAAATATAAGATTTTTGGAAGTCTGTGTGAATGACAGAATATAATGGGTCCTTGTGGTTTTTGTTTTTATGTTGTAATTAAATCATTTCTCCCTTCCCATCTTCCCTTCAACTCCTCCTATATTCCCTTCCTTTTCACTTTCAATTTTACAACTTCTTTTTCATTAGTTGTTGATTAGCTATAATATATATCATATATAAGTTTTCCACACAACAGATAAAATTACAGAAATATATATTTCTCCACATAACAGACAGAGACCATTACAGAAAAACATAATCAATCAAAAGGTAGAGACTGGACTTCAGTCCCAAGAGATACATATAGAAAATCTTCCTTTACCTAAAGCCCAGGTAATGTAGAGGTGGGGGCGGGCGGAATGATTATATACTGCAAAGGATCTGGAAGTTTGCTGTGGGATCACATCTCCTAGGAATAGCAGAAGCTGCATCTATAAAGCCTCACCAACATGACGGCATAAATACGACTGAACAGGAGCAGCAACAGAAGACATGCAAAAGTTTATCGGAGAAACCTCAGGAAACCTGTGCCTTGCAGACAGAACTACAGGCAACTAGGAAATGACAATAGGAGAGTCTTTTCCAGGAAGAACACATCAATTGGTTATCCAACACCAAATGGTTAAACCTGAAAATCACTTTCTTTTGATGCAATGCTGGCTAATTAATTAGCTTGGCTAGTTGGATATGGTGACATAATATGCTACATTTCCAAAGAAGGCTTCTGTCTTTGATCAAGATATCTTGTGGCACAATCTCTCAGCAAAGGTAGGAATTACTAAGAAAGCAGCTACCTCAAGTTTGTATTGGGAAGACAGAATGGAAGTCAGAATGGTGTTGTATGGCCCAACAGCTTTCCAGGCAAGATTCCAGTCGTGTGTGTTTAGTCAGACTAGCTGTAAGTCAACACCACATTGGCATAGGTAATGCTAAATGACCTTATGAGAAGTAACACAAGTATCCTGAAGAACCCTATTCTAAATTCTGTGAATTAATGCAAAACACGATTTTAAGCTATTTAATTGAAATGTTTTTTGTTACATATCAGTTAATAACTGAAAATCTCATCTCACTTAGTTAATTTTAACCTCAATCTTCAATTTGAAATGACGTGCCAGGGCACCAAGCTGTGAAAAATATTGGCAGTGATATCAAGAAGTGAAAATTTAGAACCTAAGTGATATGTGATAAAGATGTCACTAAAGATTTAGAGTAAAATAATGGAGAAAATATAAAATAGACTCCTGGGATGTTCATATTAGGAGTATATTGTGTGATTAATGTATATTATGCTTGAATTACTATGAAGATAAATGTAAAAACAAATATGTGTATTTACATATATTTATACACTTAGAAATGAACTTACATATTTTATGTGCTGTTAGAAAATGCCTTATTATTTTTAAGTAGACGAGATCATGAAGGGAATTTTTTTGCTATATTCAGTAAACTTCTGGTGACCAAATGGACAAAATCAAGTCAAGAATGTTCCAGAAAAAACCTTAGGTTAGAAAGTAAGCACATCTCTATGTAGCATAAATATCTGTGCAGATGATTATCTTCTTGTGATGATGCCTTATCTTAGTTATTACTAGACTGCATCAGCTATAACTAAGGAGTTGGGCATGGCTACAAAAGGTTTTCTTGATTGGTTTATTTAAAGTTGAAAGACCCACCTACATCTAGGCCACACATTCTGGTGGCTGTGCCCATAAAGAGAAATAAAAAAAGGAAGCTTTTGGGTTGCCTCTTGCCCTCATCTCTGTCAAGTTGATCTATGTTGTTACCTAGTCATTCCTGTACTTATATGAGAATGCATTTCTTCAGGATTCCAACACAAATAAAACAGCAGCAGCTCGATAGGAATCCTTTGGGATCTAGCACCATATTGGGTCTTCTGAACCAAGCAGTTATGTAAACTGAAAATATGCCATATTTTTGCCCTTTTTGTAATTAGACCTTCATTGTTGTACTTCCAGAACCACAGCGTGGAAGACTTACTAATGAATTCTATCAGTTCCATTTCTTTAGAGAACCATGACTAATACCTTTCTTTCCAAGAAAAAAAAAAGTATTATTCAAAACCAGAGAGATGGCTAAGAGGTTAGATGCCAGTTCAAGCACTAAGGATAAATCCTGGTTTCACTGCCAGTGGCCCCACAGACTGCCCAAGCTTCACAACTGTCCCTCATACTCAGTGGGTCATGTTTGGTCCTATGCAGGTTCCCCACTCTCAGTCTAGAATCAGTGAGCTCTCATCAGCTCAGGTCAGCTGTTTCTGTGGTCTTGAACCCTTTGCTCAAATTATTGCTCCTCCCGCTCTCGCACCAGTCTCTAGTAGGTCAACCCAGTGCTTTGCTACAGATCTTTGTATCTACTTCCATCAGTTGCAAGTTGAAGGTTCTATGAGGACATTTAAGGTAGTCATTAATCTGATTACAGGGGAAGGCCAGTTTAGGTGTTTTCTCCACTGTTGCTTCGTGTTGTAGCTGGGGTCATCTTTGTGGATTCCTGGGAATTTCCCTAGTGCCTTGTTTCTCACTAGCCTTTTAAGGGCTCCCTCAGTCAAGATATCTCTTTCCTTTCTTTCCTTCATGTCCTTCCACCTTCTTGAGCATCCAATTCCCTCAAGTTCTCCCCCTCCCTCGCTCTTCCCCTCCCTCTCCCCTTCCACTCTCCTTTCTCTCCCCCTCCCAATTTTTTTAGTAGGTCTTCTCTGTTTCCCCTTCTCAGGGGGATCCATGCATGTCATTATCAGGTTACTCACCACTAACAAGAGTTTGAGCTCCAGGGGATCTAACAGCCATGTCTGGTTTCAAATAGGCACCTACACACACATACACACAGAGAGAATTTAAAAATAAAAGAAATTTTTAAGGTATCATTGCTCAAGTAGATATTAAAAATAATAAATGTGATCCCTTGATTTACAAATGCTCACTTACTTTCTTTAAACACATACACGCACGCACACACACACAAATTACCAATGCTTGCTGTATATGTAGAGTTTGAGCCTTAGCTTAACATACTCAACTGATTAAACTCCCTAGTAGTGTTAAATATGGCTTTCAAATAAAGGAAGCCAAAGAGAAAAAACACTACAGACTGCAGAAGAACTAATGATAGGCGTGTACATGATCTATGCTTCTATCATACCTCTAGTTAGACATAGTATCTAATTTTAACCTGTCATGTGTACAACATGATATATATGCTTCTTTCGTACCTCTAGTTAGACACAGTATCTAATTTCCACCTGTCATGTGTTTTTTGTTCGTTTGTTTCTTTCTCTCAGAATTCCTAACATGAAACTCACACAGGAAGACTAAGACTTACATTCAGAAGCTGGAGAGATTTCAGTGGTTAAGAGTGCTTGCTGCAGTGGTAGAGGCCACAGGGCAGTTAGCAGAATGAACATCACTTATCTAACAAGGGCCTGTAACTTCAGTTCAAGGAATCCGTCATCCTCTTCTGACTGTATCAGGCACTGAGCACACAGGGCATCCACAAACACACTCACACTTAAACAGATAAATAAATACAGTCTGAAAATGTTCTAAGGTTTACATTCATTAAATAATAGAAAACCTAAATAGTATCTGTTGGCATCAACAATAGTCAGCTGTGAGGGCAGATAGCTTGGTTCTTTTACATCATTATACTTCAATCCTTTGTCATTAATTATTCTAGTTCTATAATTTGACTATTCAAATTCAAATTACACACTCAATACTATTCTCTTTACACAAAAATATTACATGTCTAATATGAACATTTAAAATCCTGATGAAGTCACACAAATCCAACATAATATTTCATAATATTGCAGAAATAAGTCAGTTTTAAAATTAAAGATTTGGCATAGTCTTAAAGTTGTACAAAATATGATGATACAAGTTTTCCACAATTTACTGATCAAATGTGCATATTTTAAGTCAAATCTTTCCTTCCAAGTATATATTCTTTAGTTGGATATTTGACATATACATTTTTAGAAGATCTACACTAAAAAATTAATTTTGGAGTGGAAAAAATCCTCTATATGGCTTGTTAGGAATACTATTACCTCTTCCATCTTGGCCGTTGACACATATTTGTAAGTGTAAATCGACATGGTATTTCCAAAGGAATCTGAAATCACAAAGTGTTCTCGAAATATTACCACTGAGGCACTTTCAGAAAAAAGAAATAGGTACCATTTGGGTAGGAAGTAACTCGAATATGCTTAAATATTTTTCTTAGAGTCTTTATGAGCATTATAGGAAAAGAGCGTTGAAGTAACTTACGAGAAGTATGTGGCAGATACAAAGGAATTGACAGGACAGATGTTTTGTATTGGCTCCAATTTATCTGTTATCAAATGATGTTTTAACACCTATCTATTAAGATATTTTGCTTTCTTCTTTAATTTAGAGGTAAATGGTTAATTTTGAGGAGCAAAGTCAATGCCATGCCATAGTCAGTGTTAGTAATATTCTTTTTCTTTAAAAAGACAGAATACTGTGTTTCTATATTCTTTTAAGAAATGAAGGTAAAATGCCATTGTGGTTTTGATGTATCCATCTAAGTATCCATCTAAGGATCTTGTCTTTTTACAGAATTTATAGGGTACTTGATTTCTCTGATATGTATTGTAGATCTGGTAATTACGTCTCTCTGGCTTCATCTTCAGAATGTATCTTTCCTTATCCATCTTTATAGCATTAGAGTTTTATGCATATTTTATATATGGATTAATTTCTAAGCTTAAACTTTTTGATTGAAACATTAGTTTGTCACAATGATACAAATCCATTATCCTGCAGACATTCCCATTAAAAGTATCAAGATAAGCTTAGTAAGGCAGAACACAAACAGCTTTAAAGTGTAACTGAATTGCAGAACGTTAAAGCAACTTTATTAGAGGAGGAAATAAGGTTAGGAAATGAAACAGAATGTCCTACCTTTAACTATAAAATACAAAGCATGTCAAGGAGATGTTAGTCACAGACAGAAAAAAATGAGAGAAGCCAAGATTGATGACTGCCTTTGGATAGGGATTTTCAGTAGTGGGTAAATAATAACTTCCATGCTATAATAACAGAAAAAATGAGAATATATAATTTTATTCATGACCACAGTGTTATATACAACAGCAGAATATAGACATTTTTATAAGTAATATTTGAGTACCAGGCAAATCGTTAATGTGTCTTTCAGTAGAAAGGAAGTTAAATTCTTACAAGTAAATATGAGGTAGAAGGAAGAAAATCCATGAACCCAATTAGTAAATAAGCAGTTAACCACACAAAGTATTGATGGAAATCAACAAATACACATTGATTTAGATGTAAAAAAATGAAAGAAATTTGAAATTATAAGCAGAAATCAAACATAGAAATAAACAGAAAACACCCTGAGCATCACATACTTCAATCTCAGAGCAACATGACATTTAACCTTACTCTAGGGGATATTGCTGAGCTGAGAGAAAAAAAATGAGTATCTTTATTCAAGTGAATGTAAACATGTGTGACCTAGATAATTTAATCTAACTCTAAAGCAAGTACATTGTAGTGTGACAATAATAAAATTTTTCACTATAAATTTAAAGCCTGTTGTGGAAGGGTTGGCATACAGCAACCAGCAATTTTCTTCAACATTTAATTGTCAAGGTTGTAAAACAACAGATAAGAATCAACTTAAAACTTTTATGAAAAATAAGAGATCATCATTAGATAATTAATCTTGCGGATTTTTAAAAGTAGAACAACAGGCATTTAACAGTTTATTACTGACATCAAAGGGGTGGTAAATTAGCACTTATACATAAATAAGAATTTTACTTTCATTAAAAAACTCTGTTATTGTAAAAAAAAAGTATCAGGTGAATTGCAATTGGCTTACTTGGTGAGATAGTTAGTTTCCATTCTGTCTCAAGATCTTTCCATTCTGCTCCAGTAACGAGAGAGAAGGGGGGGGGGGAGGGAGAGAGAGAGAGAGAGAGAGAGAGAGAGAGAGAGAGAGAGAGAGAGAGAGAGAGAGAGGTGAAAAGCAATGGAGGAAAGAAAGGTGAGAACAGTGGAGAGTGGAAGCGAGTAGGAGATAAAAATCAACACAGTAAAATGAACAAATATAGTAACAGAAGATTTAATAGAATAGAACTACATTTGTGTGCTAAAATGCTTCATCTCACCAGTAATAAGCAGACAGCAAGTTAAAACGACAGTCAGAAATCACTTCACACTTAGAAACTGGCAGCATTTAACTCTGACAGAAACATATTTTGACAAGAATATGTAACAAATACATTTTTTATAACCCACTGGTGGGAATTTAAATGGATGTAACCAATTTGAAGGGTGATTTAACACTATCTAGAAATTTGACAATATGTGTACTGTAAGACCCAGCAGCTCCTCCATAGAGAGACAATCACAAGCATTTACACATGGGACACTGTGCCCAGAGATGCTTGCTCTAACCACAACAATAAAAAGTAGCAATAATCTACATTTCCATAAAGTTTAAAGAATGCGTGTGTTTGTGTATGTATATGTATATGTGTGCCTGAATTCAGGGCGTACAGCTTCATATGGATGATGTATCCCGGGTCTCTTGCCTGGTGAAGAGTATTTCTTATGCTCCCCACATTCCTCAGCTGCCTATGATTCTTTACCTAGGGCTGTGGCAGTGTGAAATTTCCCCCTTCCACGCAAGCATGTCTATAGTTGGTGTCCTTCTTTAGGTCTTGTTTAGGGAGTTATTTTGTTGAGACTTCATAGACTTCAGAACTTTTCAGCTTCCCCGAGATCTAGCCAACTAGCCAGAGCTAGTGACGCCATGGACCTTGGAAGAGAACCTACAAAGGCCACCATGCTAAGTAAGCATAATTCTTAACTGCTATAACTTTCCAAACTATGCTTCATTGTTTATTTTCTGATATTACACTATAACTATTTCCTCTTTTCCTTTATCTTTTCAAACCTTCCCACATATTACTCCTTACATATCTCTTTTCAAATTTGTGCTAGTGACTAACATATCCTACTGGTACACAAAAGATCAAAAATGCAAATTTGTAAAGAGAGAGCTACTAACAACAATATGCAGATCAGTAAATACTAAGTACATGCACATATATGTATGCTGAAGACATATATGTTTAATGACTCTATGACATATGTGAAGATACAGAATGATCAAAAGTTACAATAATAAAAAGAGAAATCCAATTAAGGGATAGAAAATAGACTAATAGAACAGGGTAGAAAGAGCTTTGAACATTGTCACTGATCAAGGACATTTTCTTGCTGAGGTGCTGGAGTATATCATGGTAGTTAGTCAATAATATCAAGTTAAAAGTTAACACATGGGGCTGGAGGGATTTCTCAGCCCGCCTGTTCCCGAAGCTGCTTATAAAATATCACTCTGGGGCTTAATATTAATTACATACTCTTTGGCCTATTAGCTTAGGATTCTTATTAACTAACTCTTACATCTTAAATTAATCCATTTCTATTTATTTTATATTTTACCACAAGGCTCATCGTTTGTTATCTCACATCTTGCTTCTTGGGCAGCTACATGGTGTCTGACTCCGCCTTCTTTCTCCCTACATTCAATTTAGTTTTCCCTCCTAGTTATATACTGCCCTGCCATAGGCCGAAGCAGCTTCTTTATTAACCAGTGGTAATAAAACATTTTCACAGCATACTAAGGGGGATCCCACAACACATACCTCATAAGAATAACAGTAGAGAACTTGCCATATTCAAACTGCCTGTGAAAACACCATATAGTCTTCCCTCGAGAGCCCTTTACATTGTGGGGATGTGGCAGCCAGTCCTAACATGATGACACTGTGTAATTGCCTCTAAATTACAGTGACACTGCCCCCAGAGTGCTCAAACCTGTGTAATAATTCACACATTAATTCCCCTGTGATGGCTAAAGAAATTTAATATGGTACCAGGCAACCCTTAAGGGCTGTTGACTTTTGCCCTGGAATGCCTGTGAGACCCCAATGGCCTGAAGATGCATTAAGAATAGGATAATGGTGTTCCTGCTTTCTGCTTTGTAAGCCTACTTAACACTCTGGGACTGGGATGAAGTGGTCTTTTTATTGCTATACAATGGGGAAAAGAAATAACTGGGGGAAGTAGAACAATTTTCTTGCCCAGCTATGAATTCCATAGATAATTGTAATGTACACCTTGCTATCCACCTTTATAAACCTCTTCTTTACCCCCATTTGGCATGGAATACTGTTTGGCTGTAAGGCCGTTGTTTTTCTGCTAGCAGTAAGAATAAATTCACTTAATCTAAATTTGAGTTGAGTCTAAGTCTTTGGTCTTTCCCAGTGGATTCAAATGCTATAGTATCTACCTACCAAAATATACGCTGGTTTTGGTTTTAAATTTTAACTTCAGTATCAAATGCCATCTTGTATAATGGCTTTTTAGAAATGCCCTTTTGAAAAAGTTCCTATGATTTGAACTGAGGAAATTTTGTGAGTTATCAACAAACCTTTCCAATTTCATTTAAAAATATTTTGTTATTTAATGTGCATGGATGTTTTGCCTGAAGGTATGTCTGTGTACCACATGCACACCTGGTGCCAAAAGAGGGACCCAGATTCCCTGGAATTCTAGTTACAAATGATTGTCAGCCAACATGTGGTTGCAGGAAATCAAACCCAGGTCCTCTGGAAGAAGAGTCAGTGCTCCTAACCACTGAACCATTTTAATTTCAGGTACGGAAATAACAGTAAAACACCCACCCAGAGTTTAACAAGTCTCAAGGCAAACAGGAACCCATGGGAGGATAAGAACCTGACCAGCCCAGTATGGGTCAGGTATGCACCCCTGCTTCAACTGGCTATGGCTTAAGAAGGTGAGTCTTTGGCAAGGGATGCAGTTGCTGTGGGTTCAGTCTCAAGAACAGAGAGAACTTCCACACATGACAAAATTCAGAGCTGGGTAACTCAATTGTATCTACTATAGTTGTCTACACTGTGCAGTAGCCCATAATTAACTGTGTACATTAACTAAAATTTGATTCAATTTGGAAAATAAAATACCATATACAGATAATCTCATTTTGCTTTAAACCCATGCATATAACATGTAACCTTTTCCCCCAGTGCCGAGGACCAAATCCAGGGTCTCACATATGCTAAGTAGGTACTCTATCACTGAGCTACACTCCCAGCCTTAACATGTAGTCTCGAGGGACAGACACCAAAATGTGATGAGCAATTTTGAGGCATGGAACATATGAACAATATGTACACCTCCTTCACCATCTTCCATCCAGTGAACATACACAGCATTTACTGTTAGAAGGAAGAACCTCTCTCTCCTCAGGTGGCCAAGAGCAGGGTTTCTGCCAAATCCTACCAGTCTTTCTCCACCTTTTAATTTATTTACCTCAGGAAAAGCGGGTGACTCACCCTGGTGTCAAATTTGGAAGGAATAAACAGGGTGTGCTGGACTCAGTCTCACCCACAGTTTCCATAAAGTGCCTTATGTGGAAGGAGGCCAGTGGGGCAGGGAGAGCAAGCAGGGTGCATGTGACCACTATGTGTGATGCACACATGTGAAAACGTATAGTGAAATCTATTATCTTCTACAGTGAATGTGTTCATAAAAGTTCTTGAAAACAAAACCCTAGGTTCTCATGGATTCTTCCAGGCCATCCTGGCTGCTACCACCTGTGATGCAGTGTGTGAAGTCGCTTCTGGGGTTCAGTGAGGAACGAAAGCATGTTTTCCAGTCTAGCCTTCACTACACAGGAAACTCCTTTTTAAATGTTTAGAATCTAAGCAAAAAAAAAAAAAAAAAAAAACAAAATGAAACATTTACTGATACTGATCACCTCCAGAGACACCAAATGTTTTTCCAAAATCCTTTTACATCCTTGAAGGAGAAAACAAGTGAAATTTCCCTAATTGCCAATATTTTCTCATTGTTCTTAATCTCACCATCTTGTAGCACTATAGTGACTAATTTGCTTATCTTTCATTTTCTGAGAGTAAAGTGCTAAAGTTTCACGGAACTTAACATTGGGAAGTAATTTAATACAGTGTGTTCACTGCTCACAACAAATTGAGGTTCACGAGAAAGAGGGTCACTGTGCTAATCGATGACAAAACTGTCTTAGATTTGTGTCTGCAGTGTTTGCATACACAGCATGACGAATTTTCACTTCTCAAGCACTTCTGCCAACCCTTCTACACATTTTGATTCTCTGTTCAGATCAACATTTACTCATCAAATGATCTCCCATGTTCCTGCTAGAGACACACTGAACTCCCAGTCTCTGCTTGTTGCTAAATCAGCTTCATCTTATGCTGATCTTCCTCTTGCCTTCTCTCCCTCCCTCCCCTTCTGCCTGCTCCTCTTTTGACTCAGTCCTACTATTTAGCCAAGGCTGGTCTCAAACTCCCAGGCTTGCAGACTCAGCTGGGATTACAGTAATGTGCCACCATGCCCGTCTAGTCTTAGCTAGCTTTTCTTTTCTCTTTTTCTCTCCACCCACTCTTTTGTGGCAATGGAGCTGAAACCAGGGTCTCACATATGCTATGCAAGAGCATTTATTATGCTTTTTGTCTATCGTCTTATAAGTTTATAGTAATTCTGTCACACACAGTTTTTGTAAAGATTTATTTATTTCTATTTTCTGTATGTGAGTGTTTTGCCTCCGTGTCTGTTTGTCTACCATGTGCATGCCTGGTGTCCACAGGTGCCAGAAGGAGCATTAGATCACCTGGAATTGGAGTTAGGCCGTTGTGAGCTAGGTGGAGTGTGGGTGCTGGGATCCTGGATTCTCTAGAGGAGCACAGAAGCCATCTCTGCAGCCCCTCCCACTCTCACTTTCACTTTGATAGGCTCTGCACAGCAAACGCAGATCTCAGGTACGTTTCCATGATCCCAAGCTCTCAAGCTGAGGCTTCAAGACTGAACCCATGAACTACCTCAGCTATTGCGTTCCTTATCCAAAACAATTTTAATCCTACTTTCCTCACCCATCCAGCTTTTTCGCATGCTATTACATATGTTATTACATATAATTATTGTCTTTCAAGAGTTATATAAAGAGGTATACAAATGTATACAAAACACAGAAAGTAGAAGAGGATAGCTCTTACTCCACACAGACAACACTGGCAATGGCAATGCCCTTCAAGCCTTTCTCCATCAGAAAACACTCACGTCTCTCAGTAGTTAGTCTCATCGCTCTAAAGTTATGTGATGTAACGTTTACAGCACGTCAGCCCCCTTACTCAGTCACCACCTTCCTACTCACTCTGTTCTGGCAGAATCGGAACCAAGTCATGGAATTCCAGGGGGGCCTTGGCAATCTGGATCATGGTCTACCTACCCTGGGCTGTGCAGATGCCACTAGTCAGACATACCTACCAAACTGTAAACAAAATTTAAAACCTGTTCTCAGTCCCACCAGCCATGTCTCCAGGGCTCCACAACCATGTGATTAGTGGCTACTGCACTGGGCAATACAGATCTGGGACATTATTAAACACACTTAGCTAACGTCTTTATTATTTATGTAACAGCTAAATGCACTTTGGTTCTCTTCCCAAGTCTGAGCTTCTGGAGGTGTTAGGATACCCCACCTGTAGGAAATAGTGCTGTCTCCTTAGGGCCACTGCTCTCGGCCAGCATCACGTGGACTTTGTTTCCTTGGAAGGTCCAAGTCTAAGGCCCTAACTTGCTTTTACTATTTCATTTCCAAGTTTCTTTTCTTCTAGGAATTAAGATCTTTGATCTAAGTTTAAGAACTTAAAGAGAAATCTAAAAAGAGGAAGAATGTTTTTCCTGGCAGAAGTGCTCCTCTGTGGTGTGCCATAAACTGTCAAAAACCAGCCTTTTCCTTCAGAAAAGTCTCTGGATTTTTTTCTTCATGATTACTTTGAATTACACTTTCCAATTTTTCCTATTTCTTTGAGTAGCCTTATTATTCTTTTAAAGGTTTTATGCCTTCATTCAGTTCTATGGACACACTGGTTTTAACACTAATGGTTAGTTCAGGGGCTCCACGTCTTCACAGACTGGGCCTCTGTTCTAGTACCATGCACCCACTAGCCAGTCCAATATACCGCATCCATTGTGCCAGGCAGCCTGTGTAATGTTCTTTTTAGGCCTTAAATGGTGAACTCTGCAAAGTTCTCAATGGCTTCTGCTCTCATCTGCTTTACCTGGGCTGCTCTATGACTGGGACTGACTGTTTCGTGGTTATTGCCTGTGTCACCACCATCTCTTTCCTGCCCTACAGTCACTATCAATAGATTTAGTTTGGGGGGTTTGGGATTTGTTTTTTAATTTTAGCGCATTCTGTTCTAAAATCATTAGCTTTCTCAGTTCTTTGAGCACTGTATTATTTAACTTCTACTTGCTTGAGTTGTCAAGCAATGACACCTGTGTGGGTGGGTCTTCTTTCCTACAGACTCCCTCTTCCTGTCAAATGTTGTGACACTTCTTACATCCAGGCTCGTTTTCTCCCATCCAGTTCTCACACAGTTTCTGAAGCTGGTTTTTCTGGGCTTTGTTGTTCAACAAGTTTGTACTAGATGTCTCCACCTGACTGGCTCTGCTAGCCCTCCCAAACTCTTCTAGATCTGTTCTCTTAAAAGCAATCTTCAGAATAGAGGGACTCTAACAAGTGCATGTAGATTGGTTCAAATGGCCTTTAAGACATAAAACTGTTATTGGAAAACCAACAGGTTCCCACAAAAAACAAAAACAAAACAAACAAACCCTGGCCTTTTTTGAATCATCCCCATACCAGTTCACAGAAGCAAGCCTGACTGGTAGTGTGCCTGGTATTAGTAAAACCTTGACACTAACACAGGAAGTAGGCAAGATTTGAGCCACAGGGCCAGAGGCATGAGCTGGGAGCCTTTTTCTTAAAGACATATGGAATAAGAGTGCCCTCTATCTAAAAAGCTTTCAAAACCATCTCCTATTCCATCTGAAGGATGGAGTAGGCAAGAAGACTCTGACTAGATACAGAGGTGAAGCAAGAATTGCTACCCCAGGGTTACAAGATCTGGCAGAAGTTGTCTGTGGTCCTCACAGTCCTCCAGAACCAAGTCTGCCACTTCAAATCCAGCAATAGGAAAGCTCTAGAAAAAGGTAAGAAATGAGCCTGCATATTTCTCCGTATCATCAATAAGGGCTCTGCACAGGAGAAGATCTGGAGGGCAGTAGGACATAAAAGAGTTGTTGTGGGCCACTGGGCCAGAAAGACAGAGGCAGACAAATGAGGTACATAGCAACCTCCACGGTTTGTACCAGTCCAACAGGCCTGTGCAAACAATCTCATCCTGCTGGAGATCTCACTTTCAGTCCTGGGCCACAGTCAACATGCATTCCTATTTTAACCAAACGCATGCAGGAATGCAACTTTACTCAGAGGTCATTTTAAACTGCCATTCTGGCCCAGTCTACAGGTGCAGGTCTACAGTCCTTACTTCTGAGAATGAGACAGCTGGGCCTCGAGTTCACCGCATGGCTGGACTATAAAGGGGGTTTAAGGGCAGCCTGGGCAACTTAACAAGACACTATCTCAAAAATGAAAGGTTTTTTTTTTTCTGAACTATGTATGATTAGTGGGGGGCACATATGTGTGGAGGGTTGGTCAGAGGACAGTGGGGGCACGTATGTGTGGAGTCAGAGGACTAGTGGGGGGCACATATGTGTGGAGGTCAGAGGACAGTGGGGGCACATATGTGTGGAGGTCAGAGGACAGCTCTGTGGAGTTAGTTCTCTTCTTCCATCATGTGGGTTCCAGGGAATGAGCTCAAGTGCCCAGGCTTGTGCAGCAAATGCTTTACCCAATGAGCTTTCTTGTCTGTCCAATAAAAGGTTTTTGTTTGTTTTTTAAGGGAGGGCTAGAGATATAACACAGTAGTACAGTGTTTATTTACCTAGCATGATGAAACTCTAGGTTCAACCCCAGTCCAAACCAAAGCAAGATTAAAAAAACAAACTACCATGACTGTAACATCAACCAAGTATTTGTTTGTGTACAAGGAGTTGAACCTAGGACTCTACCACACACTACATCCTCAGCCTAATGTTCAATCTCTGCTCAGAGAACTAGAAAAAGTCTGCCTTGTCAGTGACTACCACGAAACAAAGCAAAAGTGAAGAAGCTGACCCACAGCACATTTAGATAAATAGCATTTTAAACGAAGATATGATTTACAAGATGACAAAATCCACCCCTAAGAAGTGTATGATTCAGTGATCTTGCTCAGTACAGACACAAAGTTGTAAGTCAGCGTCATTACTGACACTAGAACATTTTTATCCCTTTAAAAGGAAACCCTCACCCATTAACAGTCAATCCTCTGCCTCTACAGACTGGTGCCCTGAACATTTATGCAAAGGAGTCACATTATCTGCTGACCTTTTGTGTCTGCCTTCTTTTTACACAGTGTGTTTTCATGGTTCAGCCAGGGTGGACATGCCACCAACAATTCGTGTTTCTGGTAAATACACATCACATTTTGTTATCTATGAGTAGCATTTTAAAAATATGTTGGTGCTGCTCATATTAATTAGCACAGAATTATTCAAGATTTGACCCAAGGTATAACATATATTTGTGTACTGATCTTTGGGCCTATATTACTGATTATTAACATTTTACACTAGTCAACTTATAAATCACAGTATAGCCAGATACGGTGGTGTGTGTTTGTGCGACCAGTGCTTTGGAAGGCTACAACAGAGGATTGCTTAAACCCACAAAGGGGAGACCAGCCTGGAAAATATGGAGAAACATTCTCACTTAAATCCTAAAGCAAAACTCATAGATAAATAAGATATTAACTATTACATGTAATAATATATATTATCACATATTATACATAATAAAATACAAGATATATTCATTTTGCTGAGGGTCTTGTGAAAAGTTTAGTAAAATACTTCCCGCCTTTATCTGGAATCTCACTCTAAAGACTGCCCCTTTCCTCCTGTCTTTCTGGGCAATCACTACAGCCGCGATCCCTGTCTACAGAGGTGACAGTCCAGGATGCACAACTGATTCAACTGCATCTTAGCTCCTCACTACAAACACAGACCAAGACTCTGCTTCTAGCCAGCTGGTCTCATCTTGGTTGGAAGAGCTACATTAGGAGACTTACTGTTACCGTCACCCTGCACACAGAAACAGAGAACTAGTCTGCAGGCAGGGAATGGTTTGGACACCACTCAGAGAATAGCAGACTCAAGCAATGGAGCATTAACACCTGAGCGACTCTGGCTGTTCCTACGGCCCAGCTACATTCCTGCCTTGGACTTTATAAAATACTTCTAATAAGTTCCTCTTGATGACTAAGTGTGGAGGTTCCTATGATCTCCAGCCAACAGCCTTCCTACAATTACCTACCCAACAAGACTGTAGGCTCCTATTTCTTTTTCCTGTAGAGTGACTCCCAGACCTTGTGCGTGCTAGGTGAGCATACTGCCACAAAGCCCCTCCCCAGGCCTTAAGTTAGTTCCTTTTTAGTAAGGCTTCAACTTTCACAGTATCAATTAACCAAACAAATTAATACCTGCAGAATAATTTGGAAATAATAATCCATTAAAAAAATACTCAAATGTTCTTGGATAAGTAGGTTTCTATCAATCTTACTAAAATTCTTTACCACTGGGTTGGCAGCATAACCCAGTGTTAAATTAGCCTGGTATGTGTGTGCAAGGTCGTGGGTTCAACCCCGAGTACCCCACCTCCACACACAAAAAAAGACCAATATCGTGTACCACCAGGTCAATGTATTCATTGTGCAAAAATAAACAAATAAATCTCTTCAGAAAGTAGATTATTTTGAGTTTTGTTTTCGTACCACATCACTGCATGACCATTTGGGCTTGCTTAGTAAATGCTTCTACGTCTTTTATATATTCCTAAGAAGAGTTGAAATTTCTTAGGAACAACTAACTTCTATTTTCTTTTAAGCCAAAATTCCCAAAGGCCCTACTGAAGAACATCTGTCAGCATACAAGTAAATGAGTAGCTAACTTATCTAGATTATTTTTCTCATCCTATTAATGGGATACAGTGTAATTAACCAAGCTGCACACACCTAGCGAGTATACTAGTTTGTTGTGTATGTGATAAAGCCCTTCCTAAGCATGGCACATAAGTGTGATTGTGCGGGCACTCTCGACAGCCACTACGGACCTCTGTGATGGTCACCTGTTTGTTTCTAGGTCACCGCTTCATCACACACAGTTCTTTTTACTATCTCTTCCTTTCTGAGGGGTGGGTAGCTCGAAAGACTTTTCCATTTTAGGGCAGAATCTTTTCCTAAAACCAAATCCAGGACTTGTCATGTAATAAGATTTTAGTGGAGATTGACAAAGACAAAGCAAAAAAAAAAAAAAAAAAAAAATTAAATTAATTTCTTAAATTCCTATTAAAAATTCAACAGAGATGAACAGGCCAACCATCCTTCAAAGTCTTAAGACTTGGCTCTGGAGTGAATTCTGTAATGCACTATTTAATTCACTACCTTCCCTAAGACATATTTACATTTTTAATATTATATTTGTACATTACAAAATCTTCAAGGAAATCCCCTTAAAATCACTGATGTGTTTAACCCCGAGTAACCCCTCCTATGTCAAGCACTGAGGCTGTTTCTGCTGGCCCTGATCTCAGATGTGCTTCTCTGTAACTGAGGGAACTGTGTGACAAGGTGACAAGAGACTACGATAAGTACTACTTATTTCTTCCCCATTTCAGGAAACCCCAGCTCCAGGCTTAAAATGACTCACACTAGAGTCTGATGTGGAACAGAATATTAGCTTAACTATACAAAGATGTGCTGCATCTGTGCTGCACAACAACTGTTTACCTACATAAAGATGTGTCGTATTTGTTTATGCTGCATTTATTTAACTATGTAAAGGTGTGTTGCTATTTCACCTTGCCTGCCTAAGG
This sequence comes from Microtus obscurus, assembly GCA_963919715.1. Classification (NCBI taxonomy): domain Eukaryota; kingdom Metazoa; phylum Chordata; class Mammalia; order Rodentia; family Cricetidae; genus Microtus; species Microtus obscurus. The sequence goes on from CAWTZC010000308.1 coordinate 1,530,341, forward strand.
CAACTGATTGGTTAAAAAAAAAACTGAACAGCCAATAGCTAAGCAAAGGAGGGGGCAGGCGGGGGCTGGCAGGCAGCCAACCAGGGGCCAGTCAAGGGCCAGCCACAGAGAAATGCAGAAAAGCAGGATGGACAGTATGTAAACAGATAAGGTAAATGAGCCTCGAGGCAGCACACAGATGAACAGAAATGGCTAATTTAAAAGAAAAAAACTAGCTAGAAACAAGCCTAAGCTAAGACCGAGCATTCCTAATTAATAATAAATCTCCATGTCATGATTTGGGGACTGGCAGTCCAAGAAAGCCTACTATAAGAATCTGTTGGTTTTCTTGGACTCAAACTGTTTGGGCAGGAAGAAACTAGAAATCGGCTTTAGCTTAACTCTTTTCCAAATCAAAAAGGTGAACAAGGGATAAAAGACGAATCCACAGCCCAGCTGGAGTAGGTGCTCAGAGGATGCTCAAGTCACCACAGCATCCCTGCAGGTGCAAAGTCAAGAGTGCTTACTTTAAAGCAGTAGCAAAAGCTATGACCTTCTGCTTTTAAAAGTTAGTGTGAGAACCGGAGACCTTAAAACATCTTTCCCTAGTTTGTGTTTTAAATGTCATGCTGGGTTTGCCCTGGAGAATGCGGGAAATAAAACTGAGCATGTCTTCTATACTACCAAAGGTTTTCACTACAGTAACTATGTAGCTTTTGATTTGTATGACCCTATTTAACCTCAGCCCCTCTTCCACTACCAAAATCTATAATCCATTGGCCAGAAGAGCAGGCACACACTCTAAGCCTGCTGATCAAGTTGGTATAAATAGGGCCAAACAGAATCCTTTCTAGAACTATATCTGAAACAGCCACCAAACTAAGCCCTTTCCACCACATAAAGGATGTCTTAGCAGAGCCTAAGAGAAACAGAGTTCTAATGTCAAATCACTGGTTCTCAGTCCCGATCTGCTTCCCTTCATTTTATAAGTTAACATTTTATCTTTTTAAAACATTATTTTACTAACTTATTTTTATGAGTGTTTTTCCACATGTATTACTGATGCCTTTCGGGGTCAAAAGAGGGCATCAGATTACCTGGAACTAGAGTTACAGAGATGTGATCCACCATGTGGGGGCTGGGGATCGAACTCAGGTCTTCTGGGAGAGCAGTCAGGACTCTTAATTGCTGGGCCATCCCTCCAGCCCAAAACTTTGTATATCTATCAGCTTCAGACCAAAAGATTCCTTTATTCTTAAAATTCTTTGAGTTGAATTTTTTTTCTGTCAGATCTAACTCAAAAATCCAATTATACTTATAGCCCAAACTACACTGATTCAGCAAAGAGGGTCAAGATAGGCACATAACCACCAGCTTCACTGAGAATCTCTACTGTCTGCTGTGTCTCCCATCTACCATTAATACACCCGCCGGCACTCACCATCCTGCTATAACAATCCCTGTTCTGCGGGCCTGAAAGTATGAGTCTGCCAACACTTCACAAGGGCATTCCTACAATTTCTCAAAATCTTAGCATAAGCTAATGTCACTTGATTTCCTATGAAAGCTGGATAAAAAATATATTCCAAGCAATACATTAAGTGGAATTTTAATTTTTTTTTTAGAATTTCAAAGACTGTTGAGGCGCTGCTTTCATAAAACAAAATTTCTAAATTTTGTTTGCAAAACCAACAAGGACAAGGCAATTTCAGTATATTTTATCATAATAACAGTATGTTTTCTACTTTATAGCCTTTGAAGTTAGCGACAAAAATCTCAAACGTACCTCCAGTAAGGCTCCTGTCTGGAAGAATTTCAAAGGCTTTTCTATTGAGTAATAAAGACTGTGGTAGCTGCCCTTAGCCAGGTATGCTCTCACAAACCCAACTGCTATCACCAGCCATCTAGGAAAAAAGAGAGAGCGCAATTAGGAAAGAGAACAAAGAGTAAGGAGGAAGATAATATAAAGATATAGTAAAAGCACAAAGCACAGCTTTAAAAAAAAAAAAAAGGATTCTAGATTTATCAAATGTTATGGTTTGACTCTAATAGTGGTTCTCAAACTGTGGATCAAGACTCCTTTGGGGGTCAAATAACCCATTCGCAGGGATCACCTAAAACCAATGGAAAACACAGGAATCCATTACGATTCGTAACAATAGCAAAATTACAGTTTGAATTAGCAATAAAAATAATTTTATGGCTGGGGGTCACCACAACATGAGGAATTGTATTAAAGGGTCCCAGCATCAGGAAGGCTGAGAGCCACTGGTCTATGTGAAGGGCACAGTCCCCAGAGTAACACTCTTGGGTGGAGGTCAACCTTTAAGACATGAGACCTAGTGAGAAGTCTTTATGTCACTAGGGACATGCCCTGAAAGAGGACTGTGAGATCCCGACCCTTTTGTGGCATGGTCATGAGGTGAACAGTTTTGTTCCTGATTTATCAATTGACCAACAAAAGGAGATCCTTCAGTTGTGGGATGGACCCTCCACAACTGTGCGCCCAAACAAAACTTCCTTCCTTGCAAGTGAATTATTTCAAGTGTGGTATAAAGTGATGCGCGCACTGACTATAACTCCCAAAGGCCAAGTTGTAGCACAAATAAGTGTTACACCACCTACCGCACACTGTTAAAATAAAATTACATGGTAGCACCTCACTCATCTGGAACTTGACTCTTCGGTAAATGTGTCTGCTGAGAACAAGGTCAATATAAACGGAATAAGCTAATATGGTCTTTGTGCAGTTAAATCAGATCCCACGAAGTCTAAAGGGGAACAAAGGGTTCCATTTTAATCGTTTTGTGCTGTTAAAGTATCTTTAATAATAATATTAAGACTGGAAAATATTTCAAACTATTTTCACAAGAGTCTCAGTGCGACATGCCCATATGTAATCTTTCTTATCTAAATTATCAATGAAATATAAATAAAAGTTGCCTTTGAAAAAGAATAGTTTTAAATTTCCCAAAACCAAATGAGAAGAGAGATCAATAGTCTTATTGATTAGAATAACATGAAACAAGAAAGTGCAGGAACATGCAGCTGTGAACATTATCGTTCTGCTCAACTCTCCTTCTCAAAAATAAACATCAGGCCCTGGTATTTCTTGTTAAATTCCATAATGAAGCAAAGTAACTCGGTCATTAAGGCACATATCAGAGAGAACAGTCTAATTTAACTAAATTGACACACTCTATACCTACAAACTATCACAGAAGGACATTAAATAAGGGTTTAGAATAGAAGAAATGAATTCCTTACGGGTAGAACTGGCCAGATGCCTGTTATAAATTCATGGTCAGGTTTGTTATCAGTATTAGGCATAACTTCCTCTCAAAATCCCAACTTCTCTTCCTGGTTTAAGATCTCACTCCTCACTCTTATCTCAGAGAAGCAATGCAATGCTTCTACTAACACCTTTGCTAGTACAGGAACTTTACACACAAGCATACACAGATCTCTGAATAGTCTTCTAAAAAAAAAAAAATCATAGGCTCAGGCTGGGCACCGTCTATTTATGTGAAAGACAACTTGGATCTGCAGTAGTTTTTCACTAACCTGAGTTTAGATTCAGGGATTCTGAGAACTTGTACAATCTTATGCAAGCTACAACTTCTTAAAGTCTATATTTCTTTTTTTCTTTCTTTCCTTTTTTTTTTTTTCTGAGACAGGGTTTTTCTGTGTAGCCCTGGCTGGCCTTGAACTCAGTGATAGATGGTGCCCAGCCTGAGCCTATGTTTTAAAACCCCCATTTCTAATCTAGCAATAAGCCTACTACCCTCTCAGCCTATTTCTTCATTCAAAGGCAACAGACTAACTATAAATCTATAACATTTGTGTAAGTGTACAGTAGCATGTGCTAATAACAACATCTGAAGGAGATACAAAATTAGCTGATTTAACAGTAAGGTGATCTGGGTGGAACAGCATTGGATGTATGTCTTTGTGTATATTTTAAAATTTGAATCCTGCCAACCTATCTCCTACTCTATAAAACAATTAAAGCTGAACTTTCAATATTACAGTCCATAATTCTCGTCTCTATATTTGAAAGTTTTATCTAAAAATTAGCCGGAGATGGAGCACGCCTTTTAATCCCAGCAGTCGGGAGGCAGAGGCAGGCAAATCTCTGTGAATTCTGGGCCACCCTGGTCTACAAGAGCTAGTTCCAAGACAGGCTTCAAAGCTACAAAGAAACTCGGTCTCGAAAAACCAAAAAGGAAAAAAAGAAGAAGAAATTGTTGGGGAAAATGGCTACAGTCCTAGGGATATAGCTCAGGCAGAGTGCATGCAAGCAGGCCCTAGGTTCAATCCCAGGACCACTACACAAACAAATGAAGGCATGCTAGGGAGTCAAGAGGGGTGGCACAGGCCCCTAATCCAGCAGTCAGAGGACTGAGGCAGGAGGATCACAAGTTCCGGACCAGGCAAGACTACATAATGAGTTCTAGTCTTAAAAAACAAGGGAAAAGGGAAGGAGAAAGAAGTAAGGTAAAGTAAGAAAATGTGCTTTACAACTTAGAAATTGCCTAACAAATCATATTGGGATCCACCTCACCAAAGCCAGCGGATTGCGAAACTGGATTCACCTAGCCAGTTCCCTCTCACTGAAAAAACCAGAGGCCCAGAGACAGCAGCAGATTCGGAGTTGCACGGCAAGTTGTGTGAGAACTAGAAATAAAACCCTGCTATTATTAAGGGGCAGACCGAAAGAGGGGAAAGTGCTTTCAAGGGTCGATTCATTCCCAACCTCAACTTGGCCCAGTCCTCCCTAGAAAGTCTAAATCCGCCCATCGGACAGCTCCGACTTGGGTGGCTGGTCCGAAACTTTGAACGCGTTCCCACTCCCTCCGAGATGCAAAGCTCTGCCGGGATTTTGAAAACGACCGCTGAAATGAATGATCGCCGCGGCTAGCGCGCTTCCATGCTGCGGCTCGTGACCGGCCGACCGGCCGACCGGCAGGGCTGGCCTCCGCTCCGCTTCCCCTCCGCCCCGAGCCGCACCTGTGGACGCCCAGGCGAGGCCCCGGCCGGGCAGCCCCGGGCCAGCCTTCCCAGCGCTCCACCGAGCCCGCGCCGAGCCCGCACCGAGCGAGCACCGCGGCGGCCCCGGGGGCGGGTTCCCACTCCTGGCCGCGCGCGCGGACCTCACGGCGCTCGGCCGCAGAGCTCGCTCCCCGCCTCCCCGCGCTCGCCCCAGCCTCACCCGGCCGTCATCACCACATTGTAGATGACCAGGTACGCCGTGGCCACGGGCCCGGGGCCCTTCTTCTTCCGCGGGCCGCTGCCTTCGCCGCCTCCTGCTCGGCCACTGCCGCCCCCATTCCCCTTGGTCGCCGCAGTCGCCGCCACTGCCGCCATGTCAAGCCCGCAGCCCGCTCTGCTCGCTCGCCGGCGCGCGTGCACCTCAGCCCCGACCGTGTGCTGCGAGGGGGCGGAGGGAGAGACGGGGAGGAGGCGGGGCCGCGGCGCGGGGCGGAGCGGAGCCGGGACAGCGCCCACGGGGGCCGCCATCTTGGATGAGGGCAAATAAACGCCCCAGAAGCTCCCGCCTGTCGGCGTAACGCCACCTTGGGTGGGGATCATTCCCTCCCCACTTCCGGCACGCTGCCCGTGTTGGCGTCCAGTGCTATGTTGCCATGTTTGATTAGGTTCATGTGAACCTGGGGCTCACATGTCAGGCCTGGCCCTACGCACAGATGGATGATTTGTCTCAGGCCATTCTCGATCTTATAACCATTTCTTCCTACTGGATCCAAATGATACACCCTGGTCTGTGTTTCTCTTAGCCTCTCCAGGTGCCATGTCTTCACCCCTGTACACAATTGCCCAAGTAGCTTGTCATTTTAGATTAGGGGGATTGACGTCAGTTAGGCTTCCTGCCCTGTCAAAAGAGCAGAAGGAGCCAGTATTTTTGCCGCATGCATCTTTTTCTTCAAACTGTAGCCAAGTTAGGGAGCCAGCCTTCAGTAGTGTCTTCCTTGTCTTTTGATTTTTAATTAACCTGAACTGTACAGTGGAGGCTCCGAACTCGCCAAGAGTTAGGCAGTTCGCCTCCATTCATTGGCCTGATTCTTGTGAAGGTGGATTAAGGTTTAGTTGAGAACCATGTGTGGTGTAAAGAGTTGTTTATACCCACAGGGTCTTAGCTTGGTGGAAAACTCTCCTACTGAGTTAAAACAGAAACAATTTCTGGAAGCTGCTTTTGTCTGCTGACCCCACTCCTTTTTTCTAGGTGTTTCTTCATTAAAGTACCTTGCTATCAGTGTTCACGCAACCAAGCATCTCCTTAAATAAGTCACTATATAATGTAATAAAATATGCATTGATTCCATGACGTATTTATGGAGCATCTACAAGGTTGTATTGGAGCTTATCACACTAACGGAAAGAGACAAAAGTCTTCAGTCTCCCAGAGATTACACAGAAGGAACCAGATATAAATAAATATGCATTAGTTGGTAAAAGTAGTATCAATTAGAAAATTATTACATGATGATGGTGATTTAGGACAGTCTGATGATAATTGAAGAAACAAATGCTCAATTCTCAGAATATTTTAGAGTTTGTAAAATGTCTAGATAGAACTGTTGAAATTGGGGCGTCGGGGTTTGCGTCCCCAACACCCCGGTCGCCTGGCTAGCTTATGCCCGAAATAACAACACACAAACTGTATTCATTTAAACACTGCTTGGCCCACTAGCTCTAGCCTCTTACGGGCTAACTCTCACATCTGGTCTAACCCGTTTCTAATATTCTGTGTTAGCACCCCAAGGTGTGCTTACCGGGGAGATTCTAGCCTACATCCATCTTGGGTCGGTCGGAGCTTCATCACGAGCATGCCTCAGAGAGCCGAGCGATCCCCTCCGGCCCGCGAGAGAGGAGGCTGGCTTCTCTGAGTGGAGCTGTGTGCATTCTGAGCTCACTTCCTCTTCCTGTCCATATACTATTCTGTTTACTCCTCCCACCTATGTTTTAACCTATTAGGGCCGGCCAAGCAGTTTCTTTATTTTAACCAATGAAATCAACAGATTGATATATGACACTCCCACATCACTTCCCCTTTTTCTGTTTAAACAAAAAAGAAAAGCTTTAACTTTAACATAGTAAAATCACATAAAACAGTTATCAAGTAAAAATTACAATAATCTTTATCATAACTAAGGAAAAGTATAACTATAACTATTCTTAACTCCATCAAAGACTCCAGAAAGATACAATATCACCTAAGCAAACAAGAAATAAGCAACTTTCAAACTCTAGAAATGACAGAGACATCTTGCTGCCTGGACAGTCACCCAAAGTTCCTCTGTACCGTTGGGGCATCCATCTTCGGCCTACAGGCCCATAGTTTTCAGCAGACATTACACAAAGCAGGAAATTTCAAAAGGCAGTCACTATCTGCTTGTCCTGAAGAATGTCTTGCAGACTCTTTCATAAATCAGGAACCCCGAAAGATCATCTCACCTTTAGGCAAGTTCAGTAGTCCTCTCTCTGCGGGTTCTCTGTATCCAGTTTATGCAATAGTCCAGGCAAGAGCAGTTTCTTGCCCAAATGGCTATCAAACTCCATAAGGATCCTCTTCGATGCCCATCTTCCTCTTAAAGTAGATTGGTGCTGCCAGGAGCAGATGTGTCTCATTGTCATGAAAAGTCCTAAGTTATTAAAACATTAAATGTCCTATTTTGTAGTCTTTGAAAGATATGAAGAATGCCTATCTAACTAAAATATATCTCTATATATCTAGAAAATCTAACTAACATAACTACAAGCTTGACCATTATCGATGATTATCCATTAACAACCTATATACATTACATTTTTAAGTGAACTACACAATCACAATACCTTAATCAAGATCAGAAATACAGATACATATAACAAAATTGACCTTAAATTTAAATCACTAAAGCAAAATCCATATCAATGTAAATTATTCATACCTATACCATTTCCCCCTTTAAATGTAAAAGAACACTTATAAACCATATTTGGGAACATGGGCGCAGTTTTCTCTCCAAACTGCTTCCTGCTGAATGGGGGCATCGTTAATTAGGTCTTTCATGGTATAACCTGTGTGCTAGTTTCATCTCAGTTGGCAGTTGGGCGAAGCAATTTTCTGAAGGTGTTCACAGCAACCGTTCAGGAGGGCGTGGTCCATCATACCATATCGGAATAGAAGAAATGAACAGGGTCTCGTCCTCTGTGAAAACAAAAAAAGAAACTCCTTTCCAAAGTATCATGTCCTTACATCCAAATTCCAAAGTCAAGGCATTTTCACAATATCTATGTTGGGTTAGTTTAGCAGCATTTATAAGCAAATACCGTTTGGCATCTGTTGCTCCTTCCTCAGCATTCAAACAATTCAAAGAGAGCATAATAGCATACAGTATCAAGATTCTCTGTGTATTTTCCATCTTTGTGCACTTTATTTTAACCTCTATTTCGTTTATTTTTACTTTTAACTTTTTGCTTTTTAAGCGTATATCTTTGACCTGGACTGTTACCTACAGCCTGTAGACCAGGCTGTTCTTGAACTCTCAGAGATCCGCCTGTCTCTGCCTCCCAGGCATTGGGATTAAAGGCGTTTGCTACCACACCTTGAACTCACAGAGATCTGTTTGTCTCTGCCTTCTAGGCACTGGGATTAAAGGCGTGTGCTACCACACTTTGAAGTCACAGAGGTCAATCTCCCTCTGCATCCCAAGTGTTGGGATTAAAGGCGTGCACTACCACAACCAACTTCTCTTTTTCTTCCTTATTTTTTACTTTTAAGAACTTTTAGCTTGCATATATTTTTAACACACTGTAAACCATTTAAAAATTTTCTTTATCTTTGAATCTCTTTTTACTGTATCTCTCTCTGTTTTTCTGACCACATAAGTCTTTAATTTACCAAGCAATCTCAGTAGGACTAAAGGCGTGGCTTTGCCAGCTAGATCCAGTCCATTCCTTAGCTTTCTGCCATTCCAACCTTGTGGCTGAGGTACCGGCCAAAGCCGCCTTCAGTGCCACAACTCTACAGTGTTTCAAGGTCCCTGCCAGCCAGCGAGCTACAACAGACAACACTCAAGTCCTCTCTCTGTAGCCGGCCCTCCTGCCTCAAACAGTCAGAGTTGCCCTGGCAGGATGGCCCAGAAAGCTGGCATTTTTAAACAGCGCAGCTTTTTTCCTGCTCCGGCTGAAAATGGAAAAGCATGCGATCAGCTTTTCGTCAACACCGTTTAAGTGTTTCGTGGCAGGACCTCTTAATGAGCTGCAGGGTTTTGCAGCTAAAGCTGAGTCAGGAAAGCCTCTCTTAGATGAGAGCGCATGCTTGCCTTTAGCAAGCAGGGCAGAACTGAGAAACTGCTGCTACCAAGAAAACATGCTTTACTCTTTCCCAAGCTTTCTCAGACTTTCTGTGGATTCAGTTGTCCACACGTTGGGCAGCCATCTGTTGAAATTGGGGCGTCGGGGTTTGCGTCCCCAACACCCCGGTCGCCTGGCTAGCTTATGCCCGAAATAACAACACACAAACTGTATTCATTTAAACACTGCTTGGCCCACTAGCTCTAGCCTCTTACGGGCTAACTCTCGCATCTGGTCTAACCCATTTCTAATATTCTGTGTTAGCACCCCAAGGTGTGCTTACCGGGGAGATTCTAGCCTACATCCATCTTGGGTCGGTCAGAGCTTCATCACGAGCATGCCTCAGAGAGCCGAGCAATCCCCTCCGGCCCGCGAGAGAGGAGGCTGGCTTCTCTGAGTGGAGCTGTGTGCATTCTGAGCTCACTTCCTCTTCCTGTCCATATACTATTCTGTTTACTCCTCCCACCTATGTTTTAACCTATTAGGGCCGGCCAAGCAGTTTCTTTATTTTAACCAATGAAATCAACAGATTGATATATGACACTCCCACATCATAGAACATTAGATTCTAATGGAAGGCAACAGAGACATTGGGACAACTTGGAAGAGTAAGTTGTAAAGAAAGAAGTGACTTTTAAGGCAGAAGTCAGGACTTTTATGTTCAGTTTGAAATCCTTTTTAAAAATCCAAGTGCAGATTTTGGATAATTAAATTTTGACTCTGAGGTTAAGGAAAACTTGAAGGCTAGAGAGAGAGAGAGAGAGAGAGAGATTTGAGAGCATCAGGATGATTATAGGATTTAAAATCACAAGGCTCCCAAAATTGAGAGGTAGAAACTGAGAAACTGTTGAATTCTCATCCTTTACTGCTCTCCAAGACTGTAAAGACATTGTATGACCTTGTTTTTCCTGACTTCTGTAAAGAACAAGTCAGAGGAGAGAGCAGGCTTGGTTTTCAGTATACACGTGGTGGTTCACAACCATCTCTAACTCTAGTTTCAAAGGATCCATTGCCCTCATCTGACCTCTGAAAGCACCAGGCACATACCCAGCACATATACATACATGCAGGCAAAACACTCCCAAAATAAATAAATACATCTTAAAACAACAACAAAAACCAAGTAGGCAGATCAAAAGTGCAGCAAAAACCTTTCCCCCTTTTTCACGAAGGATGAACTGTTCTGCAAAGCAATCATTCACCGAAAAGTTTCACTCATTTATTTAATTGATTCTCTATCCAATATAGTATACCTAATGGGGAAGTAGAAGGCACAAATGCATAAAATTGAAAATCAACTTAAAACTCAGTATATCTTCTTGTAGTCGTTTATATCCAATCCCTTCAGTTCTGCAAAAATATCGGTGATCTTTTCTAAGTACAAATTTGTTCATGTCTACTACTTCTCTCGTCCTATTCTTTCGTGACACTTAAATGATTTTTAATGGCAGTTAAGATACCGTGTAAAAAATTCAATGTGAAAAAAAAAAAAAAATTCAATGTGACCTTCAATAATCTGAACAGTCCGTTTATTGTCTACCTGCCCCTTTGGTCTTGTTACTGGAGCCTTAGGTAAAAAGTCCTGGCTCCAAGTGCATTCAATGTTCTATTCACACCCACTCATCCCAGTGCACACATGATGGCGATGAGTAACTATGAAGAGCAGAGAAAGGAGATTTAATCAATGTGACTCCATTGGGAAACAGAGATCAATGGGTGCAGTGATTCCAAGTTCCCTTTGGAGCACTGACACAAGCCTTAGGTATAAACAGAAGAAGAACTGGAACATGGGGCAAGAAGCATTCATGGGTAAGCAGTCTTGGCCAATGTGGGATTAGGCTGATCATTATCTCAGCTATGGTAAAGTAGCTGGAAGAAGTCTCATCTTTTGAGAAGATAAGCTGGTTCCTGTTGTTCTCGGCTGAGGGTACTCTCATGGTAGGATGATCTGTCGGCAAGGCTCTGCTGTTGCTGGATCCACAGTGACTACAGTATTAGGATTAGGACAACGACAGGAGGCCTTTGGGTACTTTGAGGGTTTCTGGAAAATGATAATGTGAGAAGCTGACAGTAAACTAACTCAGTCACCATTCTTGCTGTGCCTTTAGTTTTAAAGGGTGCTGACACAGGCATTGCCATGTGCCTTAGTCACTGTCCTATTGTGAAGAGACGGCATGACCAAGACAACTCTAATGGAAGAAAGCATTTAACAGGGGGCGTACTTACATGGCACTGCAGCAGTAGCTGAATGCTATATCCCGGTCCATTGGCTGAGAGAGAGAGACTCCGGGCTTTTGAAACTTTAAAGCTCACCCCCAGTGACACACTTCCTCCAACAAGGCCATACCTTTTAATCCTTTCCATCCTTTTAATTGATGTCACATCTTGGTGACAAACATATGGGTAGGGAAGCATTCTTATTCAAACCACCACAGCATGTTTTAGATAGACACTCTTTGATTAATCTGCCCATGAGCAAAATGATCCAAAGTAAAGGAGACAGAGGAAGAAGTGAAGGTAGACATGCTGGGATTTCATCCTGCTTTTAGTCACCTTGTGGCCCCATGGGGAGAGCTAGACCTTTTTAGCAAAAACAGTTTTTATTGCATGCCTGTTCAAGTCTCACTCACATCCTGTTCTGCCTAGCCATAGCATCTTTATCTTAGTTCCTCTGGTGAGCAAGCTTTCTTTTTGCAAAGATGACTTCTCTCATGCTCTTCCATCTGCCTAAAACAGCATTTGTCCCTGTCTTCATAATTAAATTCTTCAATCACAGTCTCAAATTCATTTCTTTGAACTTCTAGAGTGAATTGATCTCCCAGCTGTGGTGTCTACATATTTCTCATGATAAATACCAAAGCAATTTCACACTTACTTGTATGGATTCAGTCTCCCACTATACTACAAGATTTAGAAGACATAAACAGTGGTGTATTTTGTTGGTGGGAGCTCATTTGTTATCATGTCTTAGTTCAAATTTAAATCCCTAGCCTAGCACTCAAAATGCCACTCTTTACTTAAAATCATTTCTGTCGTCTCACCCTGGTTAGCTTTCTGTAGACACACCACTTACCCTTGAGCTCTCCTGACTGCCTTTTTATAACACTTCATCACCCTCTTCGTCACTGAGATCTCCTTGCACTCTCACCCCATAGAGCCATCTCCCCAGCCCAGCTTTCCCAAGCCTTGCTCATGCTTTCAATGTGAGTATTTCGTACTTACTTGAAGGAATTTTCATACCTTTTGGAGACTAATTTTTTATTTTACATGTGGCAAATATTTTCTGTGCCTAGATTTTTTTTGCTTGTTTGATTTTTATCTCTCAACTAACAAAACTTTGTTGTTGTTACTGAAAATGTATCAATCTTTTCACTACTGGTTGGTAACTTTGATATCTAGTCTTAAAATTATTTTATCGATGAGCCGGTAAAGTTACTCTTCTATACCAGCTTCTAAAAGTTCTAAATATTATCTCCATGTTGAAGTCTGACAATGATTTTTGTGGAATATGTGCTATGGTTTGAATGTGTCCCAATTTTCCCGCACTAGAGATTTAATTCCCAGTGTAACACTCGTGAGATGGAAGTCTGATGAGACTCATGGCTCTACACCAACACCTCAGGAGTGGGCTAAGAGAATGTGTTCTTAGTGAGAGGATGTGCCTTCCCACCTCTCTTGAGTGAGTTCTCTGGCCCTCCCACTTTCTGCAACAGTATGACATAGCAAGAATGCCCTTCCCAAATGCAGGTCTCATGATCTTGAGTCTTTCAATATACCAACTTGAACTGGGGATGTAGTTTTGTGATAACACACTGACCAAGGCCAAGGCCCTGGAGGGATTTGATGCCCAGTACCACAAAAGAAGAAATTATAAACAATAGAAGTTTATATTGCTTATACTTCTGGAGTCTAGGAATTCCAAGACTGAAGGGATGCACCTGATGAGAAATGTCTTGCTGCACAAGATGGTAGACAATTAAACAAGTACATGTGATATAGAAAAAAGTGGATGAGGAAGGAGCCCAACTTACAAAAATCCATTCTTATAATAACTAATCCGTCAATTCATTAAGAACTTTTATGACCTAACCACTTTTTAAATACCTTGTCTCTTTAAAAGTATTACATATATACACATGTATGTATGTATATGGTATGTATAGGAGAATACAAGTTTTATGGATGTCAGAGACATCAGATCTGCTGGAGCTTGAGTTACAGGCAATGTGACCGGTCCAACATAGGTGCTGGGAACTGAACTCTGATCTTCTGCAAAAGGAGTACACAAGTCTTTTGTTTTGATTTTTTTTGATTTTCAAGACAGGGTCTCTCTGTGTAGCACTGACTGTCCTGGAACTTACTCTGTAGACTAGACTGACCTTGTACTCACAGAGATCCACCTGCCTTTCCTGAGTACTGGGATTAAAGATATATTCCATCACTGCCTGGCTGCGGTACAGAGTCATAAGCAGTGAACCATCTCTCCAGTTCCCGAAGTCTCACCTCTAAGCACTGTTACAATGACAATACCATTTTGACCTGAGCTTTGAAGAAGACAGTCAAACCACAGCAGTGTTAGCTTCCTCGGGGTATGACACACTTGAACTCACACTATACATAGCCTTCTCCAACTCATCCTGTGTTTTGTATCATATGGTCATCATTCTGACTGCATACTACGCAGAGGTGGTAAAAGTGTGGACAAAGCAGAGAACCCTCATCCTCATCTTTTTGCCTTCCCCCCAAAGGGCAAGTTTCTACATGGAAGTTGTAATGTACCAGTTAGATTTCCAGGTTTCTAAACAATGGAGCCTAACTCTGGTTGGTTAGAGAGAAAGACTTTATCGAAGGGACATTGACTAGTTCATAAAGTTGATGGAAAAGCTGAAGAATGAGGTTTGGACATGGACAGGAACCGTGGGAAATGAAGCAGCCATAAATAGAGACCAAATCAATACACAGGAAGAATTGTGGTCATGGCACAGCCACCTCTGGACCTTGGATGTCACCCTACTGCTTCTCCTGCCACCCTTGGGAAGATTCTAGACTGCCATTTGGTTGTGCTACTCCAGTGTCAATGCCTTAATTAGTATCAGCTGACTGGGAGATCTCATGTCCAAATTTTACAGATGTAAGAGCTGGGGAAGGGACTGTTTGGCTGCATAGGAGGCTCCTTATGTGTACACGCTCCAAATAGGAAGTGTGGTAAGCCACCTCTGATGAAAAACGAACATCCTAGGGAACAAATCAAAAATAAGCATATCTGGCTCTTGCCTACCCAAGGGAAGGAGAACTGAGCCATGTAATTACTTAAGATCTGGGAGCGTCATTGAACCTTGTCTTTGCTTGGAACACGAAGTTGTGCAGTCACTGAAGTGAAAGGCCGCTTGGGTTGCTCCTTCTGCTTGGCAGAGCACTGTTCTTGCCTCCGTCTAGTTTTCTTTGCCTGTGACTAAGGAAGGGGAGGGAGAGGAATTCTGTGCTGTGGGATAGGCAGGTATTATCCATCCAGGAAGCAAGGGAAGCATCTCAGCCTCACTTCCCACTGTGTTATCAGGAGAGGGTCTACAATGGCATGTTTGGGGCTGCCTGGTCAACCATGAAGACAGCTACCTTTTAGAATCTCATTTACTTGGAGAGCTAGCTTCTCTAAAACCTTGGAGGGAAGAAAGCGAGGTGACCGGGTTGACCCCGAGGTTCACCCTAAACTACCAGTGAGCTAGTTCTTTGTTATGGTTTGAATCTTGTTTGTCCCCTCTGAAATCCTTATAGATGTTTGATTGTCACTGTAGCAGTGTTGGTAGTGGGCCTTTAAGAGCCAGTTAGGTTGTTGAGAGATTAATGACTTTCCAGATTAATTGGGTTCACTTTCAGAGAGCAAAGGGTTTCAAAGAGATCCAAGTTTTCTTCCACGGTGCTTACTTGTCCTCCCTCTTCCTTCAAGAAGATTCTCAGAACCATGAACCAAATAAACTCCTTTCTTTTATACAGATTACCCAGTTAGCAACAGAAAATGGTCTACGACACACCAAGACTGGCTGGCATATGTCCTAACATGAAAACAATATTTTGTCAGATACATGGGATGAGCAGAGGCAGAAGAGTCAGAAACAACAAACTATTACTGGCAAAAGCAGCAACTAAGCAGTGCCTTGTGTTGAGTCTCAAGTCCCATTACACAGAGTGCTAGTGATCAGCAGATGGACACACACACACACACACACACACACACACACACACACACATTGTCGTAGTTTAAATATCAGATGTCCCCTATGGGCTCAGGTGCTTAAATACTTAATTCCCAGCTGTTTGGGAAAGCTGTGAGGTCTTTGGGAGGTAGAGTCTTGCATGTAGTATGAATAATAAAAACCCAGAGACAGATCATGTAACTACAATGACATGGATAAATGGAATTAAGAAGTTGATGAACAAACCTATTGACTTTTGGTATACATGTAACTTAGTGGGAACAGAAGTATGACCCTTTACTAACCCACTTTACAGGGAAGATAAATATTGTGATTAAGACGGCAAGTTATGGCCAATGGAGACAAACAGCCTCTGCTCTAGGTACATGAGTATGGCATTCTTCTGTTGTTAGGGACACCTAGTTGGTTCAGCCAAGTTATGAAGTCAACCTGTCTTTAAAATGACATCATCAAGTAATTTTCATCATTCTAGGCTGAATCTCTTTCTTGACCTTGACATGGATGCTATTGAAGTGTTCAAGCTGTTTACCTGGGTTCACTACCATGCCTGGCCTAACTCCCAGAAATCCCTTCCTCTGCCTTGATCTTCTTCAGACTTTTGGCTTTGTCTTTGGAGGCTTTGGTTTGTGCCATCTATTACCTCGAGTCTCCCTTTCACAGTTCCTGACTCTACCAGCCTCTAGCCCTCTGTGAACTCATCAGGACAGATTTACTTGCCTGTCTTGGGAGAGGTGAGAGGGATGCAAATGCTTGTAGATGAAAGTTTCTGTCCCACCCTGGTCCCACAGCCATTCAGTCCCAAAGAAACTGTTTGGCCTATTACCTCAGGATTATTATTAACTTACAATTTAACCCATAATTCTTGTGTATGTTTAGCCATGTGGTTTAGTACCTTTTCTCAGTAAGGCATTCTTATCTCACTTCCTCTGTATCTGGCTAGTGACTGACTCTCTGCCTTTCCTCTTTCTAGAATTCTCTTAGACTGGTTACCCTGCCTATACTTCCTGCCTGGACATTGGCCAATCAGTGTTTTATTAAACTACTATGAGTGACAAATTTTTACAGTGAACAAGAGCATTGTCCCACAGAATTTCCCTTTTTTTCATTTCAAAACAAGAACTCTGAATCTAATCTCCTTTGTTTAGATTTTTTTTTCCTGACCATTATCTATAACAACTTGTAACCAATAGTCTAAACAAAGACAGACATCCATGATACATTTTTTGGGAATGTGGGCTTAGTTTTCTAGGCTACTTCTTGCTGATTGGAGGAGCTGATGAACTTATGGGGACCCAAAGAAAACTTAGGATTATGGTCAATTCCTGATTGGAATATTCTGTGAGGCTGGGTTATCTCAGCCAGCAGTCTTGAGTCTGTTCTAGATGTAGAACTCAGAGAAAACTGCAACAGAGGTGCTCTGAAATGTTGGATCATCTGGGCCATCATTCTCACTGGAGATTTTTCAGTGGGGTCTTCATTGATCAAACCTTATTTTTCTTAACCCAAAATGAATGCAAAGCCTCCTATTTCCTGTGAAAACAAAAGCAAAACCTCTTGTCCAAAGTAACATCTTTTGACTTAAATTGTGAAGTCAAGGCATTTTTAAAATATATAGGTTAAATTAATCCAGTAGCATTTATAATCAAATGACTTTTAGCAGCTGTTGCTCCTTCCTCAGCAGTCAAAAAATTCAAAGACAACACAATAACATACAGCATCCAGACTTTTTGTATATTTTCCATCTTTATGTGTCTTTTTTTCTTACCCTATTTGTTTTTAAAGGACTTTATCGTTTTTCTTTTCTTTCCTAAGCCTATATATATTTTTAAACTCACTGTAAACAATTTAGACTTTTTTTTTTTAATCTGAATCTGTCTTTACTGTGTATCTCTATCTTTTCTGGTCACATGAGGCTCTAATCTGCTAAGCGGCATGGCTAGGATAAAGTGGTGGCATTGGCGACTGGCTCTGAAAGTCTAGCTTCATGACATAAGTATTGGCAGGAGCCATGTTTATTGTCACAACTCTGCAGAGTTTCTAGGTCCATGCAGCTGCTGCTCATAAATACCATTTAACTGTTTGGTGGCAGGGCCTCTTTTTTTTCCAAGACAGGGGTTCTCTGGGTAACAGTCCTAACTTTCCCGGAACTAGCTCTTGTAGATCAGGCTTGCCTTGAATTCACAGAGATCTGCCTGCCCCTGCCTCCTGAGTGTTGGGATTAAAGTCATGCATCACCATTTCCCAACTGGCAGGGCCTCTTATAAGAGCTGCCTTATGGTTTTTGCTGCTAAGGCTGAGCAGGAGCCTTTTTAAAAAGAAGCCACACCTCTGCTTGCCACCAGCAAACAGAATCTGCCAGAGTAAAGATGATTACCAAGAAGCAGCGCTTGATTCTGTTCTTGGCTGCCTAGAATCATTTTTTCAAAGTTTTCTCAGGCTTTATGTGGAAATTCTTGCCAAATGTTTTGGGTGACATTTGCTTTGAAAAGAAAAAAGGGGGATATATGTAGCTATAAGAAGATAAAAAAGGTAGATTATTGAATCTTCTTTAAAAGAGCAACTACTAGTTTTAAATATTTTACATTGGATTGGACTTTTTATTTTGAATACGAATTTTGTGTATTGATACAAATTTGAGATTAATTTTGTTAGAACATACTGTACATACATTTCTATTCTTGTTCAAGGTATTGTGCCTATATAACTCATATAACAATGTAATGACAATTTCTAGTCTTTGAAAGTTTATTATTACCAACTGTTTAGGATAATAAGGAAATGCAGGTTAGTAGCTAAGCACCTATTATAATTGAACTTGTAGTCACAGTTATGTTTTTAAGGTCAAACAGAGATATATTTTAGATAGACAGGTCATATCCAAACACTTCCAGAGATCTACAGAATGTGACCGTTAAGATGTTTTAATAACATCTGTTCTTTTTTTCTTTTTTATGACAACGAGACATGTCTGCTCCTAGCAGCACCAATCTACTTCAGAGAAGATGATGGGTATCAAAGAAACTCCACATGGAGCTTGCTTTCTTTGTGACAAAAGTAAACCACTGGGCAAGAAAGTGCCCTTGCCTCAATTGCTGACAGTATGCTGTCCTAATGGGACAAACAGGACACAAAAGAGAGTGACTGTCAAACCTTGCCCAAACAGGTGAGACAAGTCCTTCAAAAACCCTGCATCATAGAAAAGTCTGTCAGATATTCTAGAACCTATATGCCAAAGATGGATGATTCAACATTTTAGAGGAACTTTGGGTGGCTGTCTGTCATTTCTCATATTTTTTGGAAGTCACTTGCTCACATTTCCTGCTTACTCAATTAATATTATTTCTTTCTTGAATCTCTGAAGGAGTTGAAGACTAGATATTTATAGTTTTTCTTGTTTACCAGACACAGAAATTAAGTTACGATAGAAAGTAAATTAGGTGCAAGACTTTGGACTCACCAAGATAGGATAGATAAGGAGTATTTTCTCTGAATTTGTCAAATGCAAATGGACTAGGTATTGTTGATGTATTTATTGCCTTATATATTATATATAGTTATTGTAATATTGAATATAATTTTTCTTATATCAGTTACAGCCTTCTTTATTTTAGAGCAAAAAGGGAAATGCAGGGATATCTTATTTTTTAATAAATAAAGCTTGCCTGAAGATCAGAGGGTGGAACTAAGCCACTAGAGGCCAGGCAGTGGTGTCACACACCTTTCTTTAATTCCAGTATTTGGGAGACAGAGGCAGAAGGATCTCTGTGTGTTAAAGGCCACTGTGGGCTACACAGCATCAATGCAGAAAGAAATCCAGGTGGTGGTGATTCACACCTTTAATCTCAACACTAGGGAGTCACACAACTTTAATACCAGCACTAAAGGGGAATATAAGACAGGAGGAAACAGAGGCTCAGGGCTCAGTCTGCAGTTGCCCAGTCTTGGTAGAGGTAAGACTTCTCTAGTGGATTTTCTGATCTTCAGCTTAAACCCCAGTGTTTGTCTCTGGTTTTTATTATTTGTGCTACAAGTGCTTGATGAACTCATTTTTCATTGGCATGGCTTCTTTCTCTGTAGAAAGTTACTTTTACCTTCCAAACTTCTGATGGATTTCATATCCCAAGGGATTATAGCTTTAAAAAATGCCTTCTTTAATGATCAGTTCAACAGAGGTTCTGGAGACTATAGAGTAACTGCTTATATTAGCAGCTCATATTTGGCCCTCTCCCTACTCTGGCGACTCCCTATTTCTGAAACTCTTCATCTTCCAGTGCCCCAGAAAATAGAAGTCTCTCATTTTGAGCTTTCTAGACAGCTTTGAAAAGATATGTATTTAGCCTTTTCCTCTATATAGTAACCTGTTTGTGCTGTGGTTAATATTCAGACAGAAGCAAATGAATGTGAATTTGCTTTTGTAAATATCCATTAAAACAGAAAACTTTTTGGGATAAAGGTTAAATGTGATTGAAGTCAAGAAGTGAACACTACTGATTGTAAAGACAGACACATACGTTCAGGTATGTTCTAATCCTTCAACGGTTAAGGACTACTGACTGTAAAGGAAGACTCCTAACTTCAGGAATGCTCTAATCCTTCAGCAAGGAAGGGAGGAGTGCTTTGAGACAGGAAGTGAAAACCTTTTCTTAGTAAAGGAGTTGTAGCATCACTACTCCTAGGAACTATTTTTTATATAATTGCATAGATGTCTTAGTTAGGGTTACTATTGCCATGATAAAAAAAAATGACCAAAACCAACTTGAGGAATAAAGGGTTTATTTCACTCACAGTTCCATAGAACAGTTCATTATCAAAAGCAGTGAGGGCAGGGACTCAAGCAGAACAGGAACATAGAGGCAGGAGCAGAAGTCATGAAGAAATGCTGCTTACTGGCTTGCTTAGCCTGCTTTCTTTTAGAACCCAGAACTACCTACCCAGAGGTTCACCACCCACAATAGACTGAGCCTCTCCCATCAATCACTAATTAAAATTCCCTACATGTTTGCCTACAGTTGTATCATATGGACATTTTCTTGTGGTAGGGAGAGCAGGGCCCTTTATTTGTCCCGGCTACCCAGCTAGCTTACACCTGAAATAATCACACAGAAACTGTATTCATTTAAACACTGCCTGGCCCATTATCTCTAGCCTCTTATTGGCTAATTCTCACATCTTGATTAAACCCATTTCTGTTAATCTGTGTATCACCACGAGGTCTTGGCTTACCGGGAAAGATTTAGCACATCTGATTCTGGCAGCTCCATAGCGGTTCTCTCTCTCTGACTCTCTTTCTTCCTCTCAGAATTTGGTTCTGTCTCCCCACCTACCTAAGTTCTCCCCTATCACCAGGCCCAAAGCAGTTTCTTTATTAACCAATGAAAGCAACACAAATACAGAAGGACCTCCTACACCATTTTCTCAATTGCAACTCCCTCTTCTCCGATGACTCTAGCTTGTGTCAAGATAACCCAAAACTAGCCAGCACAAAAGGTAATTTCAGTGACTCTTCTTTGGGAATTTTAATGTCAAAGATCTTTCTTTGGAGTAGAATTTAAATAATTCTTCCCATCTTTCATAGCCTATAACTTTTTCAAATATTCATTTGAAAAATGAATATTTCCACAGATCTACAATCGGTTCCCTCGGAGTGGAGAGGTTTCTACATAAAACCTGTGTGCCAGAGTAGAGGCATCCACAGACCCAGGGATTGTGCGTGAGTTCAGTTACTCTTTATATCAACCTAGGAATTCTTACGTTAATTTACTAGGTGGTGAAACTGAGGTACAAGATACCAGCTATAGTAAATAGCAGCTTTCATAGAAGGAATAGAACCTGTGTCCTGTTCCTATAGACATCTGAGTTCTGAAGATAGTCCAATTTGAAAATAGTTCCACTTGGCTGACTGACCAGATAAATCCTATTTCAGTGCCTTTAGTGAACATGAAAGATTCTTTCTAGAGACTGTATGATTATTATTAGTTTGTTTTTTGAGACAAGGTCTCACATGTAGCCCTGGTTGGACTGGAACTCACTATGTAGATCAGGCTGGCCTCAAACTCATAAGAGATCTTTCTGTCTCTGCTTTCTGAGTGCTGGGATTAAAGGCGTGTGCCACCATGCTGACAGTGTGATTATTCGATAATGTTTGGTGAAGCTGATCTGAGGCTCTCTTTTGCTAACAGAGCCCTGGAGCAAGGCTGTAGAGAAGCTCTGGAGCAGTGGCTCTCAACCTGTGGGTTGTGATCCCTTCGGGGTTGAATGACCCATTGCACAGGGATTGCCCATCCGATATCCTGCACATCAGATAGTTACAGTGTGATTCATAACAGTAGTGAAATTACAATAATGAAGTAGCAACAAAAATAATTTTATGTCTGGTAGTCACCACAGCATGAGGAAAGGGTCTCAGCATTAGGAAGGTTGAGAATCGCTGCCTTACAGCAACATAACTCCAAACTGGCGATCAAGATGTTTGCCTAACAGACATCAGTTAATGTGAAGGGTCAAGATGACTTAATTTGTAGTTCCCTCCTTTACTCATGGTCAGTGAAAGAGAAATTTGGTTCAGCATAGCCAAATGGTGTCTTGTGAAAGTTTATCACAGGTCACTAATAGAAACTCACAGAGCTGTGACCTCTGACGTGAAGACTATTCTGCAGCGTGAAAGAACTTAGAAGGCAGGTAAGACATACTCTTAAAATCTAAAACAAGCAGCAGTGGTAAGTCCTAAAACTACATAAAAATTCTTCTTAAGGTAGTCACTAAACTGATCCTTGGGAGAGACTTTGAACTAAAGTGTAAATCAGGTCACTTGTAAAGACGAGAGCGATCTTAATTAATTTTCATCCTAGGTCAAGCACAACTTTATAAGTCAATTCTTGTGTTTGCTTGTGTGTACATGTTTACATGTTTGTGTGCTGGCCAGATATTGACATGTGTTGTCTACTTCAGTTGCTCTCCTTTCTGTTTTGGTTTTTGTTTGTTTTCTAAGAGAGTCTCTCATTGAACCTGGAGCTCACTGATTGGCCAGGCCGGCTAACCATCCAGCTTCCTGGGATCTGCCTGTCTCTGCGACACCTGCCCTTTGCTGAGCCTGTCTTTGAAACCGATGCTGAAGATCTGAACACAGTCCTTGTGTTTGGGCTGCAAGCTCTTTACCGGCTGAGGCATCTCCCCAGCTCTAGAAGCCAATTCTTCATAATTATGTAGCACAGTGTTTGGCTGTAATTACAAGATGAACCCACAGACTCTGCAATTAGCACTGAGAGAACTACAAAGACAGGACAAACACCATGCACTGTGGTACCCTTTATTAAAAATCGTGAGCTAACTGCAGTTGTAGCGTTCTCGTTCACCATTTCGATGGCATAATAAACTGAGAGCACATTGATACAGTCCCAGGAAGGCATTAACCTATAAACACACGTATAGCCACCCATGCACACAGACACACAACAGACACACAAAGATTATAATATAAACACAAAAGTGATGAAGAACACTTTGAATGCTCTAAACCAAATTAAAACCCCTTTATTATTATGATAAACTGTGGCACTACTGTGGCTATAATGAAAGATATTGTAACTGCTTAAGAAGCCAAAAGGGAAAAATACTGGCAATTTGAAGCTAGCAGCGAAAAGCAGGCAAAGGAGAATGGAAGATAAGAAGACTAAGAAATATCAAGTTTCTAATGTTGGTACTGTGTAGGATTGCACAGACGTAATTCAAAATTGATTTTTAAGGAACTATTTTAAAAGTCCTTTGAAATATTAACTTGCTGTGCTTTCCAAACAGTGGAAAAGAAAAAAAAATATTTGGAATGTTACACACACACACACACACACACACAGAGGAAACATACTAGGATATCAGTTTATGGTCTTTGTTTAGACCTCCAAAAAGTTTCATAAGAAAAAAAATTAAGTGCCAACGAAGTGAAAGAAAGTTAAAAATTCCTAAAGATGCAAGTCTGAGTGCACGGATGAGGTCTAAGTACAGCTCAGGGGTGGGGGCAAGGCAGGACTGATGCACATTCAAGAAGGGAGCAATGGGGGGGGGGGGGGCAGAAGGCAGGCCGAGCTCTTGGAGGAGCGCCGAGAATGAGGGTGTATTCAGCTCAGACTGGAAGGAGATTCCAAAGTGCATCGAGTTCTACAGTTGCTCACCAGTTGAAATCAGTTTCAGAGTGCCCAATAAATAATCAAAACCAGCATTTCGGCAAACTGGGCTTTCTACATCCAGATGCAGAAATAGTCACTGCACACGCAGGCTGATTGTTCGTTAATGGCACAAATATGAATCCTGGCGTAAGGAAAAAAAACACATTGGCAAGGATCTTTTCTTTCTTTCCTTCATGGATGCTCAGGCAAATGTCTGAAGCTGCCTGAGGCTTGCAAAAGGGGGTGAGATTAGTTTCCTGTGGATTTTTAGAGGAAAGAAGACTTTATTTCCCCAAGGAAGCCAGAGTCCCCCATGAGCAGGGGACCTGTTTTCAGGATGTCAGAAATATAATTAATGTCCTGATTGCTGCAGTTCGTGCCAGCTTCAGAGCCAGGAAAACTGGCAGGTAGAATGCGGAGAGAAATGGGAGGTTTGAAAGTGGGGAGTTGGAAGGCTGCCTGCCTCCCGAGTCAGGGTGGCTCAACCGCTTTCAGAATGAGACACTGCACTGTGGGAGGAGGCTGGTTCTCCGGACCAGGGTGGGGGTGGGTAGGTGGGGGTCGGGGGTGGGGTGGGAGGGATAAAGAGGCATTCTACCGCCAGGGAATCTGGGCTGAGCTGCAGCAGGAGGCTCAGGGCCCTGGTGGTGGCTTTACTTTACAGGAGTGTATTCAGTTGGGAAATTATGACTTTTCCCAGGTAAATATTCCTTTTAGTTATTTTCTCTCTAAAATCGAATTGGTTAGACAACTTGCTGGTGACTCCCCACCCAACCCCCGGAATCTAGCTGCACTGGCGTCTTCAGGTGCTATCTAATTCAAATTAATGCCCGTCAATAACGCTGCTGGGTACCAACTGCTGTTGCTGAGGAGTCAACCCCCGAATGACCTAACTAATCTACCACACGAGGTGCTTTTTCTATCTCGAGTTTTCTGAGCTTTAAAGAACTAGTCCTTTTAAAATGACTTAGGAACTGCGTCTGTTCGGCTCTGCTTCACTCTTCCTCCTCTTCCCCTCCCCCCTCCCCTTCCCCTTCCTCCATGGTTTCCACAATGAGCTCCGCGGTGCAGGTGGCTTCTCCGAGGCTGTTGACAGCCTTGCAGGTGTACTTGGCATCGTCATCCCCGCAGACATCGCTAATGGTTAGAGAGCAGTTCCCTTCTTCGTCGTAGTCTATCTGGAAGTGGCGGGACTCCCTGATTGACTGGTCATCCTTGAACCAGACAACCTCGGGGTCTGGGTACCCTGCGGCACAGGGAGAAAACACAAGTTGCAGAACCTGTCAGCAGAAATTCTTATCAACATCAAGTGGTTCTCAAGCTACCTCTGTTGATTAAAACATAAGTTGGCTCATAGGGTACATTTCCATATTGACGCTAGAGTATGGACATATGCTGTAAAGGCTCATTTCTTAAACCTCAAATAGAGTAGTCTAAGTTTGTTTTTGTTTGAGACAGGGTCTTGGTTTGAAGCTCTGGTTAGTTTCCAACTTTCAAACCCCCTGCCTCAGCCTTTTGGGTGCTGAGATTACAGGTGTGTACCCTGAATGTCAGTGACTCTGACAATCCTCCAGGTGTACACCCTGAATGGCAGTGACTCTGACAAAGATACAGGTGTGCACCCTGAATGTCAGTGACCCTGACAATGCCTCACTGTCAGATGGAGGAGTGTAGTCCAGAAATGTCTAAATTCTAACTGTATAACTAAGGCTAGACATATCGGTGAAAGTAAAATGTTTAAAAATTAAATGTATAAAAGTTTAACTTAAATTTGAAT
This sequence comes from Microtus obscurus, assembly GCA_963919715.1. NCBI lineage: Eukaryota > Metazoa > Chordata > Mammalia > Rodentia > Cricetidae > Microtus > Microtus obscurus. The sequence continues at coordinate 1,555,825 of CAWTZC010000308.1, forward strand.
TAAAAGTTATAAAAAACAGGTACAAGGAATCTTTTTTAGTTGCACACAAATTCTAAATTGGGTTGTGACAGTTATTACAAGATGTGAATTTGTGAGAAACTTTAGCTGTAAATCTAGAATGGATGAATTTATTGTATGCAAATATTAACTCCATACAGCAAGTAATGGCTGTACAAAGCACCAGACAGGGGAGCTGGTAATACTGCTAAGAAAAAGAAAGCCTATCTTTTTTTTTTTTTTCCGAGACAGGGTTTCTCTGTGTAACAGCCCTAACTGCCCTAGAAATCACTCTGTAGACCAGGCTGGCCTCGAACAGGCCTGCCGCTGCCTCCCGAGTGAGTGCTGGGATTAAAGGCGTGCACCACCACTGCCCAGCTTAGTCTGACCCCAAACAGGTAATCTGTGTGTCTCTAGGGATGGGTCCCAGTGGCTGCCTCATGTTGTGCGCTAGTCATGTCTCTATATGGAATAAAAACACGTAAATATATGTGTACTATATATTTTAAAATTCTGTGTGTACACATCCATCACCAACTTTGCCTATGTGTATTTTTAAATACATAATGTACTACAACAACTTGTTCCTAAATTTTGTAGAAGTATTTTTAGATTAAAAAAAAAACCAACCCTGTAGCCACTGGCAGTATAAAAATTATACACAAAGCTCAAGAATTCTAGCATTCCTTCCCAGGGTAATTTTGCTTTTATCAGAACAGCGCCCATATGCTTGAGTTTTGCATCAGGGCTGTAGTCGGAAGTTATGCAAATACCAAGGGGATCATTTCAAAGAGAAAAAGCACAACGGATGAGAACCACACTGCCACGACACATGTTTCAACATTTCAAAGGATAAAAACCCCGGGAGGTCCAGTGACAACAGTGAGCATCTGAGTGACAGGCCTCTCTCCAGAGCTGTCCGCAGAGTCCCCAATGTCAGGACCTGCTCCTCACCGCAGGAGACACATCTGTTAGACCGGGGGCCTGCTGCTTTGAGAGAAAAGGTCCTACCCAGTAACTGGCTTCAAGACCTGGCATGGTGTGGAACTTCTCCCCAACGCCCCCACCCCCAACAATGTATAAAAGACTAACGTCCGTCCCCTTGATTGGGGGATTGACTCCTCAGACACCTTGCCACGCTCCCCCCCATCCTGAGCATGACAGCCCCTCTCATGCTCGTTCACTTGAAGCATCCCTCTCAGAGTTCCCACAGTGCTCCTAACTGTTCTCCTCCCCCGAGGCCTGGTCACGGCAGGTCAACAAACCCCGTTTCCTAAAAATGATTATTTTAGTCAGTGTATGTGTGCGCGCGCGGCGTGCGTGTGTGTGCGCATTAGAGGGGACTGGACCCAGGGCCTCGCACCTGTCAGGCAGCTGCTCTCTCTCCCGCTGGGTTACACCCTCAGCTCTAGAGTAATTTCATATCAGATCCTTCCTGAATTGACTGCTCTCTCTTTTCTTTGCTATAAAAACATCCACTTTTAAAAAAGAAGATGGAGAAAGAAATGTTGTTTCTTCCTTCCTAATACATGGCTACTTTACCCAAATGGAACTGAGCGCCCCAGTGCTGGAGAACCCCACTAAAGTACAAGATGCAGCTGGCTGTAGCTGCCGTGCTGGGCTATGTGACCTCGGGGAGGCTGCTTGGTAAGTTTTTCTTGGTGAAACCAGGATGAGAGATAACCCTGTACTTCGTGGGCACATGTTAGCACAGCCCTGAAGCCACGCGGCCTGTCTTATCCTGCCACCTACCTTTTCAAAATGTTGTAATCTGTTGAGACAGAACGGCTTTTGTCTTCAACTTTGCTAATTCCTTGGGACCTGTGCTACGATTCCTGAGGCCTTTGTCGCTCACTACTATGTGGTTGCCTGACTGACTCCCAGGAACAGAGACACCACACAAGGAAGAGAGGACAAATGGAGGTTGGCTCTGGATGTGGAGGGCCCACGTTTCCTTACTGTAAACTGCTGCGCATGCCCTCCCTCGCCCTGAAACCTACCATTTCGTTTCTATCTTTATTCTAAAACCTCTTTAAAGAGTTAACAGGGCCTTTACTTTCACAACGGGGCCTCGCAGAACCCCTAGGACCACCCAGATATCAGATATTATTTACCAAATGAGGGGCCTGCACTGTTTGCTCACCACCCAAGGTCACACAGCCTGCTGCAGACAAGCAGTTAAGCTGGCTGACTCCGGTGCTGGACTTCTGTGCCAACAGTCCTTGCAGAGCCTCTTATGGGCAGTCCACATGCTTCTCAGTGCCTCCAAAGTCCCTGTTACACGTGTCCCACAGCTAAGGAGGTCCAAGGTGGTTCACATAGGCCTAGTGGCTGATATGACGAAATTTCAACTAGGGCTGTGGGAAAGTAACTGAATAGCAGTCGGGCGAGCAGAAGCTGGCCCTTTTGGACCAAAGGGACCCAGTGTCCCTCTGGGGTTTGACTATTCCTATCACTGAAGGCAGTAGAGGCCTAACATCTTGCCCAAGCTCTCAGGTACAGCCATCACTATGTGTCGTAAGGAAAGGCCTGGCCACAGCTTACCTTCAATCTTGCAGTCAAATCTAGCAGCGCTTCCCTCTACGACTTCCAGGTCACGGATGGTCTTAGAGAAATAGGGCTTCACATGGGGCTTTTCCTCAGCAACAGCCTCAAGGAAAGCCTGGGATACATCTTCTAGAATATCAAGAGGAGACCAGGTCATGTCTTCATTCCTTGTGCCCTCCCTGAGTTTAAATGCCTTCTTTCTTTTCTTTTTTCCTTTCCTTTCCTTCCCTTTCCTTCCCTTCCCTTTCCTTTCCTTTCCTTCTCTTCTCTTCTCTCTCTCTCTCTTTTTTTTTTTTTTTGCTTTTTCGAGACAGGGTTTCTCTGTAGCTACGGAGCCTGTCCTGGAACTAGCTCTTGTAGACCAGGTTGGCCTCGAACTCACAAAGATCCACCTGCCTCTGCCTCCCGAGTGCTGAGATTAAAGGCGTGCGCCACCACCGCCCAGCTTCTATTCTCTCTCTTTTTCCTCTCTTCTCCTCCTCTTCTCTCTCGGTCTCTCTGTCTCTGATCTCTCTGTCTCTTTCTTTTTAAACTTGCTATAATTTAGAAAATAGTGCAGCTTAGGGAAGTGAATCACAGCACGACTTTCTCCTGGGGATGAATTGGCCTGCTGCCAAATGGTTTTTGGCAGCAGAGAGTACTGTGCCCAAAACAGGGAACTGCTTAGCCTCCCCCTTCCCTGATGCTGACACATTGAAAAAGAAAGTCATCTTTAAAAAGGATTTTTGGCTGAACTTCACGGTCTTCAGGATTCGGTTGAGGGTGTGAGAAGGACGGACTCTACCCCTTTCTGATCTTGGTACCCTAGTTCTTCCTGTTGTTGTAGGTCCCTCACCAGCTTCTGAGAATACTGCAGAGCCCCGATAACTCATCAGAGTTCTGTGACCCAAACCTAGATGGCTCTCAAGAAGCACAGCTGCAGGCTAGGGTGTGGGACAGGTCCAGGGAACAACCAAGCCTCGGAGGAGCTCCCGTGTCCTCTCCTGTCCCCCTGGGCTATTTCTGGCTCATCTGGAGGAGCACAGAGGAGTGCAGCTTGTCTCTAGCTGTAAGGATGCTCCGTAGCAGCCGGCGACCCGACCCTGCGCATGAAACTTTCTCAACTTAGTTTCCCACCTGTGGGTAACAGAAGCTTCCCCACCGTGAGCATGAGGGCTGTCTGGCTCAAGAAGGAAAGGACCATCCCTGTGTGCACTCAGAGCACCGAGAGGTCAAGGCCCTCACAGGGGAGATGACTACGGCAGCTTCTTGCATGTGGCAGCAAGGAGTTAGCTCCATCAGTTCCGGGAAGGGCCTACTGACCAGTCTACGTTTCAACTGCATAGACTCTGTCACGGAATCTGGCCTGTATGAGTTAATTTTTCTTTAAAACAAAAACATAAGGCAGCAGGAATTGGAAGGATATTTTTAAAATATTATATAACCATATGTGATTTTTTATTTTATTTGTTCTTGTCTATCGGTATTCAAAAAAAATCTCATTTTTATAATAAGAAAAATAGAAAGCTCTTATTAAAGTCTTTCTGAAGTCTTCCAGAAAATTAGGCAAAAGTTCTAGTTCTATCAAACAAATAATAGCTTTTCCTCTGAAAATAGTTAACAATTAAAGAATAATTGCTAGAGATAGTAGTTGTCAGGGAAACCCCCAAAGTCCTTCTGAACTTACCGCTCTAGAGCATGTTAAAAGCCCAAACTAAACCCGAGATTGTTAAAACGCTCCTCTCCCAGCAACCTTCCCCGTCACAAGCGCCTGGGAAAACGCTGCCCCCTTACCTTCGGACTCTAGCTTCTCTGCATTGATGGGGCTGGTGGGTGACCCTGTGGAGGACTTCCTGCCGCTGAGCCCTGATATCATGGCCATAGAGGACAGTCTCCCAATGGCTCTCACAGCATTGCCCGTTTTCTGAAAAATAGACACGGAGCTTGGACTCAGGCGGCGGTCCTGATTCCAGTGAGCAAGTTCTGATGAGAGGTGGAGAGCCCAGGATGGGAGACGCAGCTGCTAGACGCAGGGCCTTTGGACTGAGCCCAGCCTCGCTCTGCTCACACTGTCAGCGTGTCCGAAGATGTTCGGAGAATGGAATGGGCCCTGGAACTGATGTGTGCGTTAATGTGACTAAACAAGGTCAACATGAGACAAAAACTCTTTCATACTGTGCTTCAACTCCCATAAAAGGGATAGTTTATATAAAGCCACTGCAGCCTGAGACAGCTCCAAAGACTTATTGCTGACTGGGCCCAGCGGGGCTGTGCTCATAAAACAATGCCTGCAGCAGGGTTTCAACTGGTCAAGGAGCTAGTTACTACAGACCCATGGGTCCAGAAAAGCGAAGCGGTATTCTATTGACCTCGGGCGAGCCATCTGACCTCTCCGGGCTTCAGTTTCCTTCTGTGTATAAAGAAGGGGCTGGGCGAGGTGGTCTCCAAGGCCTCATTTGTTCTGTTTATGACTGAGATACTTCAGAAATTTGAGGAAACGCCCCCGGTGGCCCCAGCACAAGACTGTGGTCGCACAGTGGACTCGCTTGTGTCCACTCGCGTGTCTGAGACAAACACTCCAATGGGCCACTTGGGAGAGGGAGGAATTTCTGCTGCGTAGGGTCAGGACTAGTCCCATAGTTTCCACGCATTGTGACAATTCTATCCAGCCTAGGATTTCTATCAAGAGGTGCTGGGGGACAGCGGCACCTCTGTCTCACGTCTTCCAGGACAGTTTCTCAGCCTTTCCCCAAGGTCAGCGGGGTTAGCTAAGATAGCCCAACGCATCTTCCTTCAGCAACCAGAGACTTAAACTCACAGAGCCAACCTCACCTCAGACTGGCTCCATGTCGGAGCGAAAAGGAAACCAGTTTCCTCCTCATAGGCGGTTGCCTTGCCCTCACTCAGTGGACGTCATACTGTGGTATCAAAACCACTTTCTTCCAGAATTAATTCCACACAATGGATTTCATTGGCCTCACAGTTTTGACTATTTGGAAAGACAGTGTTTTCAATAAAAAGGTTGATTATTTCAAAAGTGGAGAATTTCAGGCTATTGAGGGCTCGTGCAAAAGTGTGTGTGTGTGCCTGCACGCATGTGCCGCGTATGTGTCTTAAGCAGAGACCTCTGTTGCAATCCTAACTGCTACTCTGCCCTCCTTGTTGCAACCTATTTCTGTGCACTTTGGACAAACATTCAAACTGACTGACATCTGGCCATCGATCTCTTCCTCCACACAGCACTGTGGAGTGTGGGCATGCCCCTAGCTTCCTGCTACCACAGTGGAGTGTGTGGGTGGGTGCGTGGGGGAACCTGAACATAACCCAGGGAGTCCCAAGTAGGGGGAAGAGAGACGGTGGTAACCCTTCAGAGTAAGACCATGTGCCAGCCTTCAGGCTCTCCTGGTGGTCTGGCTGGCTGGTTGCTTGCTTTGCCAGTTGTAGTGTAGGAAGAGCCACCTTTGCCCATGGGAACCTACCTTGTCTTGGGAACTGATGAGGTGGCATCCATCCCAGTGGAATCAAGATCTTAGCAGCCCACTCCCTAATCGCCTGATCCTCCCTCCTCAGCCGACTAGCCCCTTTCCAACACACACTGGTTTGTCCTGGCCTCAGAGTCTAAGCCAGAGGACTCCTTCCCAACAAGGTCAGTTCTCTGGCCGCTCATTACTCTCTGACCTTGTCCAAGTTACTTCTCCCTTCTCTGAGCCTTGGAGTCTGGATCCTAAATAAAAGCCAGAAGATTTTAATATTCTTGCAGCACTAGTTTCCCCCAAGAGATTATTGATTCCTGCTAAGGACTGTGTAGCAGGACCCCACCTTCTGCCTTGAGCCCCCAAGCGCCCTGATTCCAGACACATGGGGAGTGGGGTTGATCGGGACTGTATTCACTGCATGCTGTGGACAGATGATGTCTTTCTTCTTTCTTGGTTTTATTTTGTAATCAAATTACTAATACGAACTTTTCAGAGCGAGGCAAACAAAAGCTGCAGTATTTCAGAAGGAGCAGCAAAGGCATTAAGAGCAGACACTGTCCTGGGGAGAAACTTCCAGCAGACGTAGGCATTCATATCAGTTCTTAAGTGGGGAAGCACTAAATATTTGCAAGCACTAAATAATGAAAAATTTAAAACTATCGACATCAGAATTAATTCTTTGGAAACTGCTTTCTGTCGAACAGTAGTAAGGAGTTCTCAGAGCTGTCTAGTTCAGTTGCACGTCTCTGAGCTGAAAAATAAAAACCTGATTGCTGCTTCACAAAGACCTTTGGAAATTTTGGAACAAAAATCAACAGAGCCAAGTTTCAGTTCTTGCACTTGTTTAGCAAAAGCCTCTCTCTTTGTTGGAGGACAAGGTTGGCTAAGGCTGTGCTCCTGGTAGGCACTGTGTGCCCAGGCCTCCTGAATATAGTCCCAATCCCGCAGCTCCTGGAGACCCAACTAGGATGACCAGGACTGTTGGCCCAAGACTGTTCACCTCCCAGGATTGGGTCTCTCAGTGTTAACAGCTGAACAATGCTTGGAAAACTTAGGCAAGCTGGTCATCTAAGCACTAGCCTGCACCCAGTTTTAAAACAGCGCCAAGACGAGAGCCCCGACAGGTATATGATCACCACGAGCAGTCTGTATTTATATATCCACATTAAATTATAGAACAGACTCTGATATTTTATCCTGTTATTTTATATACATTGCTGGAGTCTCTATGGTTCCTAGAAAATAAATGCAGCTAACTTTAGCCCTTTAACTTCCACTCTTCTTTTCCTTCTACTATTGTTGCAGAATATTTGTTTAACTATTCAAAAATCTGTTGTGTTTGTTTAACTATGTAAATATGTGTTGCATTTGCTTATGTTGCACAATATTTGTTTATGTGTTACTGTTTACCTTGCCTGCCTAAGGCATCTGATTGGCCTAATAAAAAGCTAAGTATTGAGTGAGGGAGGAGGTATAGGTGGAACTTCTGGGCAGGGACAGTAAGTAGGAGGAGGAATTGGGGTGGGGGAAGAAAAGCAGACGAGAAGGAGACACCAGGGGCCAGATAGACAGACAAGATAAAGCAGGAAGGTAGGACATACAGAATGAAAGAAAGGTAAAAAGCCACAAGGCAAAATATAGATGAAGAGAAACAGGTTAAATTAAGTTAAAAGACCTAGTGGGACAAGTCTAAGTTAAAGCCGAGCATTCGTAATTAATAATAATAATAATTACTAATAAGTCTCTGTGTCTTTCTTTATTTGGGAGCTGGTTGGTTGGCCTAAGAAAAATCATAATTACATACTCCTCCTCCAACACCCAGTCTTTTACATCTAGTTTGCAGACAGAAGCCCTGTAACCCTGTCCAACCCACCCCAATTGCCACACTTCATGCAACTGTCTTTGGACTAGTCTTTCAGTGTGAATTGGAAATATGTCTTCTCTCGGAATAACTATGCAAAGATCAATAATATGGTTAGATATCTGTGCCCCGCCGACCTTGCATGGAGGGCTTTGTTAGCAGGCCAGCTCCCTCTCCCTGGTTTTTGGAGTCTTTATCAGCACAGAATAGTCAGAAGGTTCCTTTTGGAGTCAGCATGCCACGTGTGCCCCCTGCTCCCTCTCCCTGGATAGCCCAGTCCTACTCCCCGTGTCCTGCTGCACACCCCCTTGGCTACTCTGAGACAGAGTCCCATATTCCTGGGGGAGCCAAAGTTCTGGAACTGGAGTTTAAATGTGGAAAATATTTCCTTAAGGAAGCAACTTACCAGAAGGTCAACACAGCTGAACTGTTCCCAGTGAAATTACTCCCCGGGACATTCATGTTAAGTGAGATTTTTACAGGCTAATGGGTGTGCAGTTTTGCAATTTCCAAATGCTTTGCTTAAATTAAAATAGGGAAACAAGGTTCTTTTTCTGAATTTGATTCCCCACCCTTCCAGAAAATCCTATTGCCAGTAAAAAGCAAAACCAGCAACTAGGAGATGCGTTGTGAATTGTGGGTCCCTAGCTGCAGAGATAGAGCCATTCTCTCCCCCATTCTCTCTCATCCACAGCTCCTTTCTGTGCCCATGCCCTGGTCCCAGCACTCTCCTGGCTTAGAGCCACTTGCAGATATTCTGAGGTGACAGCTGCCCTGACCGGTGCCTTATGCAAGCGAGATCCAGTTAGACTTGCTTCTTTGACTGATGTCTGTCTTTCCTTCCCAAAGAACCCTCGACACCTGACAGCCAGAGCATCATCAACAAAGACAACTTTGATTTGTACATACTTAAAAAAAAAAATCAAGTATACTTTCTACTCTGACCGGAAAGGCCCCGGGAGGTGAGTGAGGCAGATGTTCCAACCCATCTTGCATTTGAAGGAGTCAGATCAGCCCAGGGCTTCCCACCTCCTTGCAGCAGGGCTCTGGCTGCTGTGTGCTCAAGATGCCAGCCCTTTACACCCTGAGCCGGCAGGCCCTTGTAGTGATTCCTCAACTCTCAACCCTTGTGTGAAGTTGTGCTTTCTAAGGGAACTGTGGTTTAGTCACTGTGTGGTAGTGAACAGTGCTCCATGAACTCCTTTTTTCCCATCACACGGCAGTCTCAGTGCTCCTAACCTTGACCCTCCTGCTAAAGGCTCCGCCCTTTATGTCCAGTCCTACGTAGTCTCAAGATGGGCCCAGTTTCCACCTGCCAATCCCTCCACCATGCTGTTGCTCCTTACCTCTGGGCTTTAAGTATCTTCTCTACTAAATTCCCAGCTTCTGCCCCTGAAGGGTTTTCTCAGAACCGCGCCAACTCTAGTGGAATGCCCCCCTCGCCATCTACACACACATATATGGTCATGGAGCTCCCGATTGTGTATAAATCCTGGCGTGCATGTGTTCTTTCATGTGACATTTGCTTTGGTTTCCCACTGCACCATATATTCCGAGGCTATGGAAATCATGTCGTCTTCTGAAGCCCAGGAGTTTTACAATTCAAATTGTGATAAAAGAAAGAATCAAACAGATGGAGAAGGTGCTAAGTGCTCTAGGGTCTGGATAGAAATATTACCATCTTGCTATTAGAGGCAGTTCTAGTATTATCAGTGCTTGTACTTTTGAGCCAGGTTCTAGGCTCGATTTCCTGGTTTTCCACCATGACCCCGGATGACTTCTCTCATCTACTCTCCTCCTTGGTTTGACTGTGAAGTGGGGACACTAATCGCTACGATGATAAGATATAAAAGCAATGCACAGATGTGATGTTGGTACTTAGTGTCAACATGGGCACACCTGAGAGGGGCTCTCTAAATTAGGCTAGCCTCTGGACAGGCCTGTAGGGGATCATCTAGATTAGACTAGCCTCTGGACAGGCCTGTAAGGGATCATCTAAATAAGGCTAGCCTCTGGGCAGGCCTGTAAGGGATCATCTAGATGAGGTTCACCGTGGCAAGAGAATCCACCTGCTGTGGGCAAAACCATTCTATGGCTGGAGTCCTAGGCTGAATAAAAAGGAAGCAAGCTGACTGTTCACTGATTTATTTTATGGCTGCAGATAGGGTGTGACCAGTGGCCCAATCTCCTAACACTGTGACTTGTTCACCAAAACTGACCAGGTCTCATTCCTGAGCCAAAACGAAACTTTGTCCCTTACGGATGTTTTATCATGGTAAAAGGAAAAGAGACTAGCACACGGGACGTCTTTGAATAAGCCCTGACCCGCGGCCGGCCCTCCATACATACTAGCTACTGGCGGCACTGCACTGTGTTCCAGGCATTGTCCAAGACACTTCGAAACTTGTCTCATAATTTCCCACAATTTTTGGTACCAGTGTTCTCCCCACTTGCTCGATAAAGTTACCACTGTTTCCTCTTTGGAGCATACGCCCTCCCCACACCCCTCAAGGAAATATGTTATCATTACACTACCGTTACACAGCTCAGCTTCTCTAGGACTTCCAGATACTCTTTAGGCCATGCTGCTCCTCCCCAGCCAGGGAGACTGGAGTACTAGCAATTTAACCTATGTGCGCAGGCTGCACAGGCCTCTGGTCCCCACGAGACAAAGCTGAACAGGACTGGAGTTTCCTCTAAGCTAAGGATTTTGTATTCAGGACTTAAGTAACTCTGGGCCTTAATCAGCTGTCTACACTGGACAGAGGTCACTTCAGAAGCACATTAAGACCTTCCTGGAATCAAGTTATGGTCAACTGGGCCTGAATAAAGCTGATCTGAAGGGCAGCATCCTGTCCTCGTGGAGCCCACATTACCTGCCACTTCCGTCTTGCCATGTACTTCTTCATCCGGTCCTTGGACAGCTTCTTGGCCTCCATGTTCTTGGTGTCTTTCATCAGCCATGGGTGCTGAAGGCACTGGGTACAGTCCAAACGGTTTCTGATGGAGGTAGAGATCAGAGGGTTTTTGAACAGGAGAGGAGCTCCGAGATGATAAATGGACACAGCCCAGGGCTGCCCGTTCCCAGCTCACACACAATGATGGGGCACTGTGCGCTTGGTCCCTTCTCCCCTTGCTCTGGATTGCACTGACTGGACCCAGCTTAACCACCAGCAGATTCTCAACCTTCTGGGGGTCCAAGAGGGTTAGAGTTACAGGCATCTACACCTGACACCATATTCTAGGGAGGTTTTATCATTCTGCTCGTCACACAGGGGCCTGATCCTTTTGTCTCTCCAAACAGGGGATGAGAATGGAACACTAAGAAAAAACCTGTGAGCACCTCTGAATTTTCATGTCTTATAGTGTGGTTGAGTATCAGGTTTATCCTGTCACAGTCCAAAGAGGTTGTGGCCTACATACAACTTCTAAATTAGAGCAGCCTAGGAACTGCACTGAAATTCATTTAATCTTCCCAAGAGCTTTTGGAACTGAGAAACATTTCAGGGTTATCGCTTTAATGGCAACAAGACTGAGTCCAAAGAACCACATGCCAGCAAAAAAGGAAAGTGGCTAGAAAGAAGCACAGTCCTCATGGGGATCTTTGGATGAAGGGACCATGATGCTTTAAGTTGATTTACAGTCTTCATATGTCTGCATCCTGCGTGTATAACTCCATCACAGACATTTAGAAAACAGTGACTGATAGATGGGGGCTTTGGAAGGTGTGCTGGGCTTAGGAATTTAAAAGAAAGTAATGATTTACTTTATATAATGAAGCTTGTTCTTTAGGAAGTCTGTTTTATAAGCACAGAGGAGGCTAATACAGCCTGTTGCCAGATCATTCTAAGGGCAGATGGGAAAATGGGGCGTCCACACAATGCTTCATCTATCGCATCTTCTATGAACGAAGTTTAGTTTGTAAAATCCATGCTTGGGCCAGCGTGATCAGAGCACGCTATCTATCTTGGGAGGAGGAACCTTCACCTTAAAAGGGAATCCAGACTCCCATGACTCCCAGAGTCTTTTGGGGTTGCTAAATTCTGACACAGCCACTGTGGCCACTAAGGGGCTGGGAAGAATTGTGAATGTCATTCACAACTGTGCGTTCCTCATGTTGTGCGGAGGAGTGGATATCACCCGGGGAGTGTGAATCTGGGAGGCTCAAGAGGATTTGGGGGTCGGAGGGCGTTAGGAGGTTAGGCACAGCCATCTAAGAAGGTCTCCAGCAGTCACCTATAGCAACCGCTCTCTCCTATTCCTAGGGCGGGAGGCGACAAGCTACAGCACAGGGAGCAGCAGGCCAGGTGGCCAGGTGGTAGTCAGGTTGCAAAATCACCTGCCAATTTTGAACCTCTCACCTACCCCTGGAGGTGACTGCCTCCCTCTTGCTCCTGTCACATCACCCATGTCAACTGCACCCTTCTTGGCATGGTCACAACTATCTCCTGTTGCCAAGTCCCACTTGGAGCTGGGGGCAGAGCAGAGGGCGGGTACTGGAAACAGGTTCTGCCTCTGGGCTGACACCTGTTAGCCCAGAGCTCCCGGCCCCAGCAGCTCCTGAGGAGCACAGAGGCTCCCGAGCCTCTACCTTATGGCTGTAACTTAGCTGACTCCACTCACCTGGAGAGACACACCGACAAGTTGTAACCTCAGCCCACCTCTTCTACCTAGCCCACTCCAACTATGATAAAGGCCGCATGTTTAATCTTCCTTCACAGCTTGATTTCATGGGCAGGGATACCCCAGCACCCACTGGTCACCAGTTTGTCTGTGTTAGAAGGAACTGGGCCGTATCAAAGGAATGGTTTCAATGTGAATAAAACACCAAGCCAGAATAATCTGGGGATATAAAAAGGACTCTCCAATGAGCTATTAGCCGTCTCTGTCATCTGTGCTTGTAAGTTAAGCAGGCACTCCCCCCCCCCCCCGTGAGCCTTGACGAGGTCCTGCGGGGTCTGCAGGACTGTGAGGGCCACAGGCAAACAGACAACAAACACCAATCATCACAAAGGAGAAGCTGTCCTCTCCTTGAGACCCTTGCTCAGGGGCCACCATTCCAATGGGGGTTCTGTGCTTCTAAAGTGGGCGGGGTGTCTGGCACCTGTAAGCAGGGACCACTCTACGCAACTTCTAGCTGGGTCCCTTAGTGACCACTCTTTCCTCTTCGGGGAACACAGGACTGAGTGCAGCCAGGAAGAGGGAACTTCACGAATAAAGGAAGGCCCTGCCTTTGGAAACAAGCCAGGAGACTGACAAGACCGCCACCCCAGCCTATTACTTCATATCCTTCTTCAGCAAGTTACTGATGAAATCCTTGGCATCATCCGAGATCTCGTCGAACGCCTCGTCATCAAAGTCCCAGGTGGCGGAGGTGACGTTGGCTAGCGTCTCATTATCATTGTCACCCATGAAAGGGGACAGTCCGCTGACCCTGGGGGAGAAGAGCAGAAGAACAAGAATGATGGGGAGTTGAGCTGGGAGGTATGGGGGGAGCATGACTCCCCTAAGTGAGGGCTGAGGTCAAAGGTGGGGGCTCACCCTGCACTCTGAAGCATGCACTATATGGCTCGTGCACCTGCCCTTCCTCTACCTCCAAGAAGGAGACCATACAGCTTCTGTGTCTCTTCTCAGCCACTCACTGCATTCCCTAAGTCACCCCTAGGATCCCCGGCCTCCTTCCATCAACCACCTGGGAGGCTGAGGTGGAAGACTTGATTAATCTACAGACTTTCACGATGTACAAAGCAGAGCCGAGACCCTCCCCAATTCCATCCTCCTCTTCCATTCCCAACCTCAGGCTGGCTCTCAGCCCTCAGAACCCTCACTGAGTCCCTTCCCCCCATCTAGTTTTTATTTTTTTAAGATTTATTTATTTATTATGTATATAACATTCTTTCCATGTCTGCCTGCATGCCAGAAGAGGGCACCAGATCTCATTATAGATGGCTGTGAGCCATCATGTGGTTGCTGGGAATTGAACTCAGGACTTCTAAAAGAGTAGTCAGTGCTCTTAACTTCTGAGCCATCTCTACAGCCCCTCCCCATCTAATTTTTTATGTTCTCTTCTGTATTCTCCTTTCTACTTCTTTATATCCCTCCAGAAGTGTGTGTGGGGGAGGAACCATATAAGGATGGCTCATCAAATGTGAGCCCAATAAACATGAGGACTTTTAACCAGCAAGGAGGCACAAGCTGCCTGAGGCGTTTATGTCCCTCTGGGAAGCCCATCTCCAGGCTGGGTGGCAGAGGACAGAGCGCAGCCTCATCAGCTAAGTGACCTTAGGCACTTTCCCTACCTTCTGGTGTCACCTTCTCTTCGCGCTCTGAAATAGTCTCTTCCTTAACTGTCCTGTCCCCTCTTCATCAGCAGCAGGCACTGAGCACGCTTTACCACCCGCGGTGTAAAGATCGGAAACAGATAAACTCATTTCATCTTAACACCGCCCCGGAACACAGGTAATTTTCACCTCTTCGTTATATAGAGATGGCAAGTGAGGCCAGGTACAGATTTGTTAGGTAACCTAACAGAGTCCCAGACATTGGAGCCTGAACCCCCAGGCCAACCCTTTATTGCTGCTGTGTGCTCATATTTCTGTGCAGATTAAGAAAGCTGTAAGCATTGCGCTAGTGCATGGAGCAGTTAGGGTTCATCCGGCACCATGTATATCACACATGGTGTGAACTATCTCCCAGGAGCCTAAGCCACAGTTTGAAGGGCAGCGATCCCAAAGTCCAGCAGAACAGACGGAAGCTCACCATCCTCACTTGTGACCTCCGAACACCTCTTTTTCGGCCAGCAGCCCCCTCACCTTGCATTTCAAACCAAGGGCTGACTCTGGGTGTATGACCTGCACAGCTGCCCAGAGTCCCTCAAAGATAACATCAGTGCTCTACTGCCACCATCTTTAAATTGTTAATGATGCTTCAACAAATGGCCCCTACCGCTTCAGTTTGAAAACTGTGTACTCGGTCCCTTCCTGACCCTGTCCAAATTCCGTGAGATACACCCAGGGTCCCCTGAAGTCAGGGTTTTATGAGCATCCTGCTCCCAAATCCTTATTAATCCATCACCATAAACCACAACACACTGACAGCTGCTGGAGCTGTTCAGCATTCAAAAGGCCTCAGCGTACGAAATCTGCTTGTACCCGAACACTGCTTGAACAACACCCACTTAAACACTGGTAGAAGGGTGCCCATGGGAGGAGCCCCTGCTGAACGCAAGTACAAAGAGTTTAGCGTTGGTGAGTGTGTATTTTCTCACTCTAGTTAACATACTTGTGTTTTTGAGTAACAGTACACCATGGCAGACGGCTTTTCTTAAAGCAAGATGCTGACTTCATGTGTCCACGAGGGCAATCTGAATCAGTTTTGATCATGTGTCCATGAGGGCCTGGTAGAAAGAAGGCTGCCAGTCTTTGAATTTACACTGCTATGTGCTACTCCATCTTGACACCATACTGACTGGGTTGGGTTTCCTAGGGACCTTTCAGTTCCCCGACCTCTGTGATGTGTGTGGCCTAAGAAAGCTCCACCAAGATGCAGCCTGTCTTCGCCTGCGGGCACCTGCTTCTCTTCACCCTTACATTTTCTGTTTGAAGCAAGAAGAGGGAAAGTCCTGCAGTGCCCCAGAGCACAGCAGGGAAAGCAAACAGTCTTGCCGAGGAATGCCAAATGGCCCCTTCTGCATGCCTCCTTTCCTAATTAGGACTTGGAATCCTGCAACGAACGACAGGTCTTAATCGCTGTCCATGTCGCAGGCACGGGGAGCCCCAGCCTCCGGCCTTGGCACTGCTTCTTCCTGGCAGCACACCCATCTGAGACACTCTGTCCTGCCGGGCTCTCTGCTGGCCCGAGTTCCCCCTGAATTAGAAACTTACAGTACTGGTACACAGAGCATGATGACCAAGGCAGAGTTGGGGTATTTTAGTAATGCTTGTGTTTCTGGTTATCTTTCTGCTTCCTGGGATTCCTGATCAACCTGCTTCTGCTTCCCAGGTGCTGGGATTCAAGGTGTGTACAACCATGCTTGGTTTGGGATTGCAATTGTTTTATTCTGGTTTGGATTTTATTGCTAGAACTTACAAAAAGGGTCATGTGTCCTTTTATCTTAGAAACAAATAACCTACCAACCAGTTAGCAATTACACTAATGCTGTATTATGACACCCCACCCCCAGTGTTATCTAGTTTCAAATCAAAGGACTTACCCGGTTTTAATAAAACTGCTATCTGTCTGGGCAAGTTCTTGGATGCTTGGCTTTTCTCTCAATCGTGGATTCTTGACATTCATTCTCAAATCTGGACCATGGACTCTTCAGGGTGTTCTATTTTCTTAATATCCTTTCGATGCTGGGCATTAAACCCAAGGCCGAAAGCATGCTAGACTAGCCTTATGCCCCTGTGCTAATTGCTTAATTCTTATTTGTTTTATGTATATGAGTGCCTGCATGTATGTCTGTGTGCCTACATGTGTGGCCTGTGCCCGAGGAGACTGGGAGAGGGTGTTGCATCCCCTGGAACTGGAGTTACCAGAGAATTACGAGCTGCCATGCAGGTGCTGGGAACCAAACCTGGGTCCTCTACAAGAACAGCAAGTGCTTTTAACTGCTGAACCAACTCTCTGGTCCCCTAATTGATTATTTTTGCTTATTTCTTTTTAGTTTTCAAAACAAGGTTTCTCTGTGTAGCCTTGGCTTTTCTGGAACTTGCTCTGAAGATCAGGCTGACCTCTGCCGCCCATGTACTGGGATGAATGCCACCATGTCTGGCCTTGCTTAATACCCCCCCCCCCCCCCCCCACAGCCGAGCTTCACCATCAAATCTGAGGCTTGAGCCTGTTCTCGCAGTCAGGGTGGAAAGAAGTCAGGAGAGCAGAGAGCATGGGAATGCCTCTGGACTGCCCTTGCACCATCGCTGGAGTCGCAGCCACGCTCTAACTGAATGAGCAGCTAGTTATGGGAACGCATGCATGCCTGCCGGCACAAATGCTCGGTGCTTCCAAAGGGCTTACGCTTTATCCCGCTTTCAGAAGCCTTAGGAATCGCCAGTGGAGAATTGGAAACAGCTGGGCAGATTCATGGCAGAACCAGGGACTAAACTGGGGGGTTTAGTCATATTTGCCAGAGATGCAAAACTTGAAGGTAGTGGCTGGGCTTGGCAAGGGAGCAAAGAGGCAGGAATCGGAAGCGTTCCTGGGCTCAGCAGCCGGGAGGGCAGCTCAATCCCAGGCAGGGCGGACAGAGGCTACAGCCACACACTCTCTTTTCTAGGCATTTCCCTGACGTGTATACAGTGTTAGAGGATGGCCCCTGACTCTTTGGGGTTGGGAGGATGAGGCAATAGGGAAAGGGAACCGGTAATGACCTCCTTTTCCTTGGGATTGGGCAGAGAGGAAGGGAATGGTGGAGTAGGGATGGGGCAGGGCTCAGTCAAGCGTGACTCCCCCAGGTGTAAGGAAACACCCAGTGCTCAGGAACAAGGGAGGGAAGGTGGGCGGGCGGGAAGGTTTCTAGAAGGAAGGCTGGTTTATGATTTCCTTCTGGGAGTGTGGCCTGGAGCTCCCCACACTCTTCCTGTCCACACAAGCTACCTTCAGAAGGAGATCCAAGGAACCTCCCTCTTCAGGATCTCCTGGGTGCTGCCACTGTCTTCATGCAAGGACAGGAACTGCCCTGCTTTTCGAAGTGGTCAGACACTGCTGGCCCTATGGCTTAGCTTGGTCCCAATACTTGCAGCTGCTGCAGGAGGCCTCCCCTGGAACTGCTGAATTTTTGAGGAATTCAGATTGCCATGAGGAAGCTGGATCCCTCTGCACGGATGTGACGGAGCTGTCTGTAGCTCAGGAGGTACTCCCCAACCACTGCAGAACACTATAAAAACACACTATGATCTGGCCAGTGAGACCCAGTAGCACTCACTGGTCCTAGACAGGGGGTCAGGAGGACTTTCTATACAAAGGCCAAGGTAGGATCTGTTAGACAGACAACCCACTCTAAAGCAAGGGACGAGGCAGGGTAAAAGATGCCACAAGGGCACCCGAGAGCCTCTGCTGCTGTTTCCAGTGCAGCCCTGGTTCTGCACAGCAGGGGCTGAAGGGAAGCCATTGGGCTGGCTCCAATTTTTGTTTTCACCATCATGTACTCTACGAGAGCCCCCTAGCTCCTGAAAGGAGCTCCCAGATTTTGACCTCCCCTCAAGGAGCAGTTCAGAAAACTGGCACAGCCACGGGTACAGCCGGGTACAGCTGTCAGGACACCGAGCTGCGGTTGAGCCTTCTTGTTATCTGCCTCCCATCTCTTTCTTTACTCCGAGTACCAGGCCAGTTCCTGTACATCAAGGTTGTCTTCCCCATTTAAAAAAAAAAAAACTCTTTATTTCTTAGTCTGCATTTTAGAGACACCCCAGTAAACAATGGGGGTGTGGTAGCAGTATCTAAAAGAATTTTTATTTTAAAACACAGTGCTCTTCTGACCCGGTACTCCAAGTCCCAGGTTACATTTCCAATGGAAATGCACAGCTATTCTAAGAACACGTGTGCCCGAAGGTTGTAACGCTACACACTGGACACTACCTAAGGTCCCGTCATTCACGGGATTATGTTCACACAATGGCATGCTGCACAGCTTAGGTGGTGAGCCCCCACAGCTGTGTGTGACAGTATGCATTGCTCTCATGGCTAGAGTAAAAGAAGCCAGCTGCTCCCTTCTGGGTCATTTCATGATGCCCCAGGACAGACAGACCTGACCACTAGCTTCAGCATAAAGGGATGATGTTGGTCCCTGGGAGGGTGAGCATGAGCGGACCCGAGGTCTGCAGGATGCTGGTTCTGTCTGGCTTTTTGATCCAGTGTGAGACACAGGGATGTGTTCATTGTCAAAATGGACTGAGCAGACCAGTTACCACGGCGACTTCTCCTGGTCTGTCTGGGACTATTCCCATTTTTATGATCAAAGTCCCATTCCCTAGGAAACTCTTAGTTCTGGGAAAAATGAAACACTTGGTCACCTGCCCAGACCACGGCAAGCAGTCAATCATGCAGCTTCCATGGCCCTAGTCACTTTGATGTCCAATACAGTCAACCCCCCGCCGCGACCCACTCTACATTTGTGTGAGATCAGATCTGCTCTTGTGAATATCAGAGGATCAGATGATCCCCGCGCCGCAGTAAGAGAGGCCTCCTGTAACAGGCAGTTCTGCAAGTATTGGGACCAAGCTAAGCCACAGCACCAGCAGGATCTGACTAGAGCGAGCTTACCAAGCATGGTTTCTGCAGGGTTCAGTGTTTCACTAGGCCAGAGACCAAAATGAATCTGGCTGCCCCACTAGCCCCAGAAGAGGTAGACTGAGCTATTGGCCTCTGTTCTGCACTTAACTAGGAACAGGGGAAAAGCATCCAGTACAGCACCCTCCATCACTAGCACCTCCTCCAAGAGGGCACAGGGAGAGGCAGAGAAGCGCAGGTGTTCTTCTCCGACCTGGAGGACGGTGACTTTAGGCAAGAGGGACTCTCTGTGGTACAAACGCTATTGCCTGGGTCTAAGGGAAGGAGGCCTTTCTCACTGGCCACGGTGACGGAAAACTCTGAGGATGTGAAAATCCAGGTCACACCAGAGTTTTTCTAACAGAGCTTCTTAAGTTGACTGGGCATTAAGAGTTACCTTTCGCCCTGGGGGCTGAAGACCCCAAATGTCTTAGAGAACATTCCTTGAGATCTTCCTTAAAATAAAAAACTTTTAAAATTGATGTGTGTGTGTGTGTGTGTGTGTGTGTGTGTGTGTGTGTAGAGAGAGAGAGAGAGAGAGAGAGAGAGAGAGAGAGAGAGAGAGAGAGAGAGAGAATACTTGCACTTGATGAATTTGTGTGCTCTGCCTGATGTGGGTGCTGGAAACTGAACCCAAGTTCTTTGCAAGAATATAGTAAATGTTCCTAACCACGGAGCCATCTCTCTAGCCTCAAGCTTACTTTCCATTTTGTTTTAGTGACAATATACATATGTATATATTTCTGAAACAGGGTCTCATGTAGCCCAGGCTGGTTATGTAGCTGAGGGTGATCTTGAACTCCCTATTCTCCTGTCTCTATCTTTCATGTGCTGGGACTGTTAACATACGCTGTTATATCTTGATGTTCTTGTGCAGTGACGAGGCCTGAATCTGTCCTTCATACACACTGGAAAAGCACCCTACTGATCGAGCAACACCCCTAACCCCGACAACAACAGACTTAGCAGTTGAATGCCACAGCTTTAGGAAGATCATTCCACCATTGCATGTTGCCACACAAATTAAATGGTGGCTTTTAAAGCTCATGACTGTGACTGAAGCTTCATCACAACCCAACAAAAGTAAGTGGAGCTTGGTTACTCCAAATGTAGCCTTGGACAAACACTACGGGTGTGTGGGTCCTGTTAGAAGTGTGGAATCTCGGTGGCCCAGTCCTGAGGCCAAGCTTGCAATCTGAGGCATTACCACAGAGGTTGAGACATATTATAGGTTGCCCAGCACTGGTGTATACCATTGGATTCTCCTCTTTCCCTCCAGCATTGCTAACTAATTACTGTATTGATCTGTTGTCTGCTGTTCCCATATAAGCCTCTCCATGAAGAATGCTCACTACTCAGTATATATGTACTGGAATGAGAGATGAGCCAGGACGGGGGTGTCCATCCTGTGAGGATGGGGTTCTGTCCTCAGAAAACCGTGAAGATGCTCATCCGTGCTTCCTCTCACCTCATAAGTCCGACCAAAGCCCCCAGTGAGGCATCCATCATGGAGATCTTTATGTGTGGCACTATATGTGGCTATGGAAGGGTGATGCAGGCTCAGGAACAGGGAGGGTGGGCTGGCAGAGCCAGGAATGGAAACCAATCACCCTTCTGCTTGGAGGGTGTGGTACCCATAGTGATCCATCCTCGCCGCTCCTTCACTATCACATAGCCACTTGGGGGCCCTCTGGTGGGAGTGTTCCCCCCCACCTAGAACCTTGGGACTCACAGAATATAGCAGATGACCCCGATGCTCCACATGTCTGTGGCGTAGCCGATGGGTTCATAGTTGATCACTTCAGGAGCCACAAACTCCGGGGTCCCAAAGAGGACCTTCAGAGACCCAGCGTTCTCTGAAACCAGAATGGAGAGGGGTCAATAGACAGCATATCACAGAGTTAACCCGGGGCACAGACAAGGGCTTCACCTCCAGGTGTGTTCCAGACACAAGCACCTGGCCACCTGTCAACACATCAACTCATCAGGAAAACCAATAAGCTATATATTCACCTTACATGCCCTGAGTTGGGCAGGAGTGTGGAAGAGGACACTAAAGTACCTGTCCCTGAGTGGTCCTTTTGTAAGATTGTATCTTTGGCAGGCCAACCCCCCAAGGTGGAGACTGTGACTTGTGTCCAATAATCTCAAGTAGACTGGGATGCTAACATTCTCTATGTCTGCTGTACTTTGTTATGAGCTTCAAAGGGATTTGTCTTTACATCAGATACATCCTTCGTCCTTAAAAGGATTTTATAACAATGTTCTCATGAATGCGAGGATGATTTCCGTGCTACCTCGGGCAAGAGAGGTGCAGGGGAGTGAGGTGATTTCCCCATCCAGCTCACTAGAGATGCTCAGGACCTGGTCCCAGGTGGTCTGATTGCTGGTCCAGGTTCCCCACACCCCCATCCACTGCCTCTCATCTTTATTCTAAGTCTCTGGTTTCTCCTCTTCTCGGTTGCTTGGACAATAGTTGGAGAGACCTAACCTCCAAAGTGGTCGATCTGGGCCATAAAGGAGCAGAGATGTCCATTAGTGGCCAGAATCCACCTCTGGATGGGAGACGTCAGCAGTGGTAGAGCTTTGGCTTGGGAGCCACATCTGGTCTGGTTCAACACATCAGGACCCGTCTCAGATATTCCAAAGCAAGGCCTTACCAGCTTTCACAGCCTGAATTCCCACCACAGCTCACACCTAACTCCCCGCTACATTTTAACTGCTTCCCTGTTCTTTGTTCCTCGGATATTACTGTTCCCATAGTGCCCCTCTACCAAGGAACCTGAATGCTGTGTTCCTTGGGCTCTGTCACTGTCAGATCCTGAGGCCAGTGCTTCCCTGTTTGTTCCATTTATTGGTGATTACTGTCCAAAGGAAGGTCCTATGTGCTGGTTACCATCCTACCCATCCTGGTGGCAGAAGAGAATAAAACAAACATATCTGCTCGGTATCAAAGAGGGCTCTGGCTGTACAGGGCTGGCTGTCAAACAAGTCCATGCCTGTGAGGACCTCATACCCTCAACTGTCCTCCGGATGACCAACATAAGCCTGGACGTCCTGGAAGGCTTTCCAGGTGGGAATATCTTGTTTAACTATTTCCTGCTTCTCACGGGGTGGTAAGACACAGACTTGCTCACTCCAGCCCTACAGCTCTGCATTAATGGAAGTGTCTAGGAGGGAGAAGGATGCAGCTCAATGGCAGACATCAGGGAGCCCCCGAGCATGCTGAGCTGGGTCCAGGGTTCCTAGGCCAGCCTCAGCACGTCACTGGGACCTGCTGGGCATCTCCTCAACTATGCCCTCCTCTGGGTAAGAAGGAGTGAGGTTGGCTATACATTCTCTTAATGTGACAGCACTCTGCAAGCTGTAACATAATACAGATGTGAGCAGCCGTCATCACCAAAAATGAGTCGTTGTCATCATTATCATCCCCATTACCTTCCCACCACCGTCCCCATCACCACCAGCTGCATTATCACCATCATCGTATATGTAGTTAATGCCAAGACGCGTACTGTGCGTAAGGACTATTGCCATCGTGCCTTAGCAGCCTAACACCTCTATGGGGCAGGTACTGTTTAGTTCGGCTTAGTGTGATAGAGCAGTAAGTAGTAGGGACTGGATTTGAACCTGAGAAGTCTTACTGGTCTCTGACTTTGGCTCCAATACTGTACGTTTCCAACATGCAGGGTGTAGAGCACACACAGCCACTGCCACCATGACAGACAGATGATGGCCTTACCTAGTCTTCGTGCCAGACCGAAGTCAATGAGCTTGATCCTGGTGCCCGTCTTGTTGACACACATGATGTTCTCGGGCTTGAGGTCCAGATGCACGATGCCCTGCTTGTGGATGTACTCCACCCCTTCCGAGATCTGCCTCATGTACTTGATACACTCTCGCTCCGTCAGCTCGAAGTCCTCGTCGATGATGCGCTCAAACAGCTCACCCCCCGACACGCTGTGGGGGCAGAGGAGGCAGGAAAGGCACGTCGGTCACATCATAGGGTTCTAGGGACCAGAATGGCAGGGTATCCTGCCAAGGTAGGCTAGGGTGTGTTTCTGCAGCTTTCCAAGCCCCATTCATTCTTCTACACACGTACCTGCTAGGCTACTGGAGGGCTCAGTGGAGCATCTGAAAGCCAGGAAGCCCTCAGGCCAGGCAGGGACAGAGAAATAAGGACAAGATCGCCTTATTCAGAAGGGTTGTCCCTAGTTGTCTTTTTCTCTTATAGACCCCAGCTATGCTTTTAGGTACAGGGAACTGACATTTCAAATATTTACTTTTCAGTAGACGATAAGAATATATTTGCATAGTCAGGAAGAGAAAACTGTCCTTGATAATGAGAATCCTCAGCAAAGTTGCTGGAATTAGTTGATGTAGCCTATTGTTATCGCTATAACAGATCAGCTGACTCTAAGAGATTGCTTTCTCTAGCCGTAGTGAGCTTCTCTCCCTTCTACCCGGGCATGTGTAATCCATTCCACTTCCAGAACTCATATCTGGGAAGCCACTACTAATTTCAGGTGGCCAGCGTAAGGCCCTGTGTGAACACGTGACCCTGGTGTCTGAGGTGTACCGTCTTCTCTGATCCCCATTGCAAGCCTCTAAGTCCACTTTCCCTGCTCACTGCTCAGAGAATTTGAAGCCTGCCTTTGGTAACCTATGTGACAATAGGTATCAATAATGCGCCGTGTGAATCCAGTCTCGGAGTTTTACAAGCTGTGACTCTGGGCCAGCTAGTTCCTTGCCACTCACCCTTGCAGGGGAGACAGACAATCCTCTGGAAGCTGAGTCCGGTAAAGGCCGGTGAGTATTCCGGCCACTAGAAGGAGCTAGAACAGACACTTTAGAACCACCAAGAGAAGAAAGACCCTTCACAGCCAGCAGGTGGCGCCTCTTGTCCTGGAGCCTTCATTTCTGCTGATTTCCAGCAAGGCCCTAGGACAGTGTTTCTGAACTGGTGGCTCACATCCCCTTTGGGGGTAAAACGACCTTTCACATGGGTCACGTATCAGATATCCTGAATACCATACATTAACATTAGGATTCACAATAGTAGCAAAATTATAGTTACGAAGTAGCAACAAAATAATTTTATGTTTGGGGTCACCACAACATGAGGAACTACATGTAGGAACCTACAGACGCTCAACATCCTCCCTCAGAGATTTGACTCTGTAAAGTCTTGCGAGGAATCTGAGGCTCCTCACATATTTTAGAAGTCCTTAGGTCACTCGAATGACCAGACATGTTTGGGACATACCGGCTTCCTCTGCTCTGGCTCCTGTGAGGAACTGAAATTCAAGCTCTTGGCGAAAACCTCCCCTATGCCACATGAGAGCCTCCATGCCTTGTCTCGGCGCTGTGCATCAAGCCTGTCTTGTCTCAGTTGCTGGTCACCACAGCTGTATGAAGCCTGGCTCATTCCCAGGCTTTCACTTGCAGCGGCCAGCATCGGGCATAAACAAGGTGCCCACAAATGTCTGCCTCTAAGCTTAAACTGTTCTGAGAGAGCAGGCGTTAGTCCGGCTTCCGGGGGGATCTCTGAGCTGTGTCTGTCTGAGCCATGAAGCTCATATCGCTGCACTTCTAGAGGTAGGTAACTTACTCAGTTCCCACGGGCTCAAGCCTATTCGGCTGTATCTAATGGATTTCTAAGGCATTTCTTTAGTCACTTCCCGGTACAGAAGGAGTTAAATATTAAGTCTCATAGTTCTGTAGGCTTCTCTTCAAAATGGTCAAGACTGCAGGGAGAAAATACTGGTTTGCTAAAGGTTGCTACCCACAGACATGGGCCAGGATGGGGCCAGAAGAAATGTGTTCTTAGTAAATTGATACTGAGGGATACTGAGCAAATGAATGGATGGATACTTACTATCACCAACACTACCCATCCCAAGGGACCATACTTATCCCCAGAGCTCAAGGTCCGGGCAAGCCTTCCGTGGCAGTCAGAGAGGACAATGCTATCTAGGGACTTGGTAACCAATATCTCTTGTCTATTGGCAGTCATCTGGATACTCTTTTATACACTTTGCTAACAGTGGAACAAAGATGACATCAGCCCCCAGGGACCCAGCTGAAGCTTCATATCCTCTTCAAGGCTCAGCCTCCCACCACCGCTTGGCCAGTCCCAAGCACTTCCGACAAGGCAAGCCCAGGCCCAGGCCAGCAGCTAGAAGGACCCTTGCTGCTGTGTGACCGGGGCTTGTTCAGAAACAAAGTCAGACAGGCTGCGGGCATGCTCTCCCTTCTTTCCGCATGTCTGAGGCAGGGACTCCGGAGTGTGTTTACTTTCTCTCAGTTTCTCTATCAAACAAGAGCATAAACTTGCCCTGCAGACTGTCAACCTTTCCCCTGTCTGGGGCCATGTGTTAGACTAGGTTAGAAGGGTGACCAGGTGGAGGGTGAGCCCTGGTTCCAGTTCCTAACCCTCAACAGAGGCTAATCTGGCATCTGTGCCTGTGAGACTCGTTCTGTCCGTGGGGGAGGAGTGGGGTGCAGGGATGAAAGCCAGACCAGCTGAAACCTCCTTACATTTCTCTGCTTTTTCCACCCAGCTTGCCAAGTCCCAATTCCAAGCTAAGTATGGTATTCTGCCCACTGGTGCCGCTGCTTGGCCTTACCCAGCCTCGCCTGCCTCCTGCCCCCCTCACGAACTTGCTCAAGGTTGAACTTCTAAAGATAAAGCCTTTCTCCACGTCTTCACATACCCACACTGCCTGGACAAAGCGAGCCATTCTAGAACAAATGTGAGATCTCAGCCCACGAAGATACTGAAAACTGGGCCAGGGTCACAGCCAGGTGCTCCATAGTCCTAAAAGGAGGGTGGTGGTGCTGAACTTGACCATTTGACCATAAGATACTAGTGAAAATGTTCTCTGAGCCTTTTGCGATTCCACAGAAAGGAGGCGTTTATAGCCAAATGGGGAGTCTTGAGATTATTTAATCTGAATACCTTTTGGCTGCTAGTACCTAACAATCAAAAAACCCCTTTTAATAGTTAACAGAGCTCAGAGGCAGGCTTCCCGAGTACGAGAAAAGACTTGTTCCACGGCATCTGCTTGGAGGCTAAAATGCTCTCAGGATACTTCTAAGTGGAAAACAGATCCGAACGCAGAAAAAGTCAACGTATCTTTCTTCTAATGGCTGCCTAGGGCTGAGCACTGAGCCTTACTCACAAGAACTCTTCCACTTAATCCTGCAGCATTTGTGAGGGAGCAACAGCTTCTTCTACAGAACCCAGTAACCTATCCAAGGTCAGGTCATGAGAGGTGGGCTGGGCTTTGACGGAGGGCTATCTGACTCACATCTGCACTGTCAACCATTTTTTTTCCCCTGTCCTAAGAGCACTTTTTGGGAGGAGCCTGCCGAGTGTCTCTGTGCTGAGGAGAGAAGAAGCTCATTGCATTTGCAGGCCTGGTCCTTCCTGGGGAGGAATGCCTGCCAGAGTAGTCGGCCCATCTTCTCCAAAACACTGATTCCAAAGTTCAAGGTGCTCAGTGCAACTCAAAAACCCTCCAGTGACCATGCTCTTTCACCCTGAGCAGCATCATTTCTGGGACGCAAGCTATGGGCAACATATGTGTGAGGCTGCATGCTATAGGCATGCACAGGTGTCAGTGACAACATGTGTGTGAGGCATGCACAGGTGTCAGCGACAACATGTGTGTGAGGCTGCATGCTATAGGCATGCACAGGTGTCAGCGACAACATGTGTGTGAGGCTGCATGCTATAGGCACGCACAGGTGTCAGTGACAACATGTGTGCGAGGCTGCAAGCAATGTCTGCAAAAGCAAAATAAGGCGGGGCACCTGCTGACCTCTCTTATCAAAAGCGATTGGCGCAAATTCACGCACTGTGATGTGGCACGTGTGTACTGTGAAGTCCCTTGGAGTTAGGAGACACATGCACTGTGATGTGACATGCATACAGTGAAATCCCTTGGAGCTTGGAGGACACACACTGTGATGTGGCATGTGTATACTGTGAAGTCCCTCGGAGCTCAGAGGACACACACACTGTGATGTGGCGTGTCTGTACAGTGAAGTCCCTCAGAGCTTGGAGGATGCACACTGTGGTGTGGCATGTGTATACTGTAAAGACCCTCGGAGCTTGGAGGATGCAGGGCTTGCTAGGGTGGTAGTTTACTGAAAACTATCAGGTGCAGGCCAGTGAGTTCAAGCCACACATTGTGATAAAAGGCAGGACAGTAAAAGTGCAATGCCATATTGTGTTTGCATTTTCATAAAGAACTTTAGAAGGATACAGCAAAACCCACTAAAACCGTTTACCTTTGGTGGTGTAGCAGCAGGGAAGGTGAGTGAATGGATGGGAATAGGAATAGCATGCAGCCTCACGTACATGTGTTGTCACTGTCACCTGTGTGTACCCATAGCATGCATTTCCTTACATTTTAACGTGCTTTTATATATTAAAAAAAATAAGGTTCAGCACATGAAGCCCATGAAAAATGTAGGTGGCTTAATGATGTGTGTGCATGTATATAAGGGAAGTGGGCATCTGGGGTATGGAGGAAACAATGGATTCTGGGAAAGCCTTGTCTGCAGGTCATCTGTTCTACCCCCAGCTTCTGTGTAACCCAGCAGAGAAAGCATTACTCTACCGAGTGAAAAATCAAACTTGTTCAACAGGGAGGAATGGGGAACAGTAAGACGCAGAGGGGCTGGAGAGAGGGCTCCATTCCAGAATTCTGAGCTCGCAAATCTGGGCACCCTCCCCTTTTGCAAGGAAGGTAAGACACGGCCCTGTTCCTTCCTTTCCTACCGTACACTACCTCCAGGTGAGACCACCCTGTAAAGCAAGGAATCTGCCATAGCTAAGCTCGTTCACAAGGAAACAAGAAGACAAAGGCTGCAGAGGTGCCAAGGCTGCTGTCAGGCCGCTGTCAGTGGCCAGGGTCAGTTATGCTTCCCACTGACCAGCCCTAGTCATGGTGCTGGTGAGTATCTTGGCCATCATACCGTGTTATATGGTGAGGAACACGGGGTTGTTGGGAGTGGGGAAGCAGGTAGGGGGCAGGTAGGAGGGCAGGTAGGGGGCAGGTAGGGAGCAGGTAGGGGACAGGTAGGGGCTCTCAGACTACAGTGCCACTCACATTTCCAGAACCATGACGATGTTGGCCTTTTCCTCAAAGGCATCCACACACTGCACCAGCTTGGGGTGGTGGAGGCAGTTCATGATGCTGATCTCCTGCCGAATGTTCTCTTTCTCCTTGGCGGAATAGGCCTTGAAAAACTTCCCTGCCCAGATTTTTCCAGTTTTCTTTTCCACAAGTCGGAAGACTTGTCCAAACTTCCCACTGTCAATGAAAGGAAAGAGAAAAGCCGAGTTGAGCTGAGTTCGAGCTGGGGGGTGGCAAACCACAGCCCGTGAGGCAGATCTGGCCTTACTCTTTTTATAGTAGAGACTTATTGGACACAACCACACACCTGCTCACTTACATGTTCCCCACAGCTACATAGATGAGTAGTCGTGATCCAGGTGTGGGGCTCAGACCTAAAATACTCTTGACTAATGAAGAACATCCTACTTCATCTTAAGGGTGGACTTCTTCCCTTCCCTGTGCCGGGACCCCTGAAGAAGGACTGAGGTCCTCTCCCCCAAACCAGAACCACTGAACGTCTGTCCTCCCTCTGCTCTAGCACAGATGCTCTGGAGGGTAGGACGGATCGGCTTCCCCTGCCGGAAACAGGGAGTTAGTTCTTTTTATTCCAACAGATGACTTCCTCCCCAGACCTGGTAAGAGGCCTACACTGTGCCCTCGGTTCCCCCAAACCACCAGAAATAAAAGCTGAGCCATATTGTCTCTTTTTTTTTTTCCTTTTAAAAAAAGGATACTGAGCCCAGAGTATCCTCAAACTAATGATGACCTTGACTTCACCTCCTGAGTTCTGGGATGTGCACCATCACATCTGGTTTATGTGCTGCTGGGAGTGGAATCCAGGCTCTTGTGCCTGTTAGGCAAACACTCTACTAACTAAGCTACCTGCCCCCTAGCCCACCCCACCATTCACTTAAACTCTTATGCTTCTCCAGAGACTGAGAGCTGGGAGAGATGAACAGCTTGTTGGTGTGTGAGCAGCGACGTCTTTTATGTCCCAGGGAGTGAGGCTCAGTCAATGGCGGCACAGGGTTAGTTCATCCAGAACTGTGAGGCTCATGGGGCATTCTTGGCAACCCTAGAGTTGGCGCGGCTGCAGAGAAAGTACTCGCCAGGCCCGCCCAGCTACTTCATACCCGATGCAGGGGATGCTAAAGAGAACTGATTCAGACCTGGTCCTTGTATTTGAGGGCTGTGCTGTGGGCAGAGGCACAGAAGGCCTGGCCTGAGGCTCCTACAGAGCGGAGTCTGTAGAGAACCACAGGAGTCGCTGCAGAGAGGGGCCCTGGCAAGGGATGGGCTTGTGGGTCATTCCCTCCTGGTCTGTAGACACTCAGTGGGAGGAAGCACTGGGGTCCGGCACCACCCTCACCCTGGGGCCCAGAGGCAGTGTGGAACTCCACTTACGATCCTAGTCGCTCTTCAACGTCGTACACATCAGATACTTTCTGCTCAGTGTTAACTGTCACTGTCCGATAATCGACCTCAGGTTCCTTTTCGTCTGCAGGGGGCACAGGTCAGGGTGAGCGTGAGCCATCGGTTTCCCCCCTCTCAGCCCCTCCATCCCAAGAGCCTGTCCCAAAGACAGCTGCCCTCACTCACCGTCATCTGACACTTCCACTTCATCCTTTGGCTCTGGAGAGACAAGGAGGGACAGAAAGGACATGGTGGTTAGTACTGAAGGCCACCTAGAGCAAGGCATGCTGTGGGCTTTTCCAAGTGCCAGCACACCTGGATCACATGGGCATCCCCTGAAGTGGGCTGGTCCTTACTGTAAAAACAGCCAGATGCAGACTGGCAAGTTCTGGCCTCCTCATCCCAGCCTCACTCCACCACTATGTCTAACTGTCATCCCCTCCTCTCACCCAGTGACCCCCAGACATCTCCCCTTCGACATTTCTTCCAGTCTTTTTGGTATTTCAGAACCCACACACCACTGCGACAGTCCTGCTTTTCCACGGCCTGGAAGCAAGCAACCTATAATTACTTTCATTGTTACGTCTGTTTATACATTTGTGGAACATTTGTTATTGAATTCTAGCAGTATAGCAAGCATCTTGCCAGTTATGTGGGAACATGACATAACACACATAACACAAGGCATAGTCTCTTCTCCCTCCCTGAAGCTTATAATTTACTAGTATAGGCAAAAACAGAGACACTTGAAGTAAGCGTCAATTACATATGTCACAGAATGAGGCAGGTACCAGCGTGGTGCCAGAGGCAAAGGGAGGAAGGTGATATAGCACAGGACGGTGATAAAGCCTTGTTCTCAGAAGGAGCCCTTGAGTGGCCTCCCAGACGACAGGAGACAGTGAGGGTGAACAAGGGCACAGAGGTGAAGCCAGCAAGTGCCCATGAGTGACCCATTCCAGCCGCCCTCATTCATATGCCAGGAGCCAGGGCTAGAGAGGAGACAGGTTAGACGATCCCAGACCTTGTCTACTTCAGAGACCTAGGGTTCCCTCTGCTCCGACATTCATATAACTTCCTGATGTTGGCTGAGTATCTTTCCCTTTCTGGACCCCAGGTTCCTTGTCCATAAAAGGAGCTGTACAGGTGACTTAGAGTGGCCTGGCTAGCACTATATGGCATGTTGTATAATGTTTTGTACTTCTTCAGCCATCGTGGGGACCATGACTGATGGATGGATGAAGGGAGGTGTCCTGAGGCAACAGAGAGAGGACATGGCAAAAATCAAAGTGATTACAGGGTCATTAAAATGGAAATGTGTGAGTGTGAGAGGGGGTGTGTGTGTGAGTGTGGAAACATGGGAGTATGTGTGTGCCGGTGAATGTGAGCATGTATACATGAGATGGCGTGTAAGGATGCGAGCACAATGATAGTGTGGAAATGTGTGAGAGCATGAGTGTATGCAGGGGACAGTGTAGAGGGGGAGCATAGAAGCATGTCAGCATGATTGTTACTGTGTTAGAAGAACGTGGATGTGTGAGTGTGTAAATGTGGGACAGTAAGGGAGTGTATATGTGGAACAGTGTGGAAGTGTGTGAGGATGGGTAAGAAGAGAGCGAGGCTGTGTGGGGCTGTGTGTGAGTGTGCACACATGGGATAGTTAGAAACTGTGCAACATCACTATCTGTGGGGCTGCTGTGTGAGACTGTGTGAGTGTGCACACATGGGATAGAAACAGCATGACATCACTAACTGTGGGGCTATCGTGTGGGGCTGTGTGTGAGTGTGCACACATGGGATAGAAACAGCGTGACATCACTATCTGTGGGGCTATCGTGTGGGGCTGTGCATGAGTGTGCACACATGGGATAGTCAGAAACTGTGACATCACTATTTGTGGGGCTATCGTGTGGGACTGTGCGTGAGTGTGAGAGGGTATGTGTGCATGGGATAGCGGACAAGTGTGAGAGAGTATATGTGTATAGAGGAGTTTTGAAGTGTATGATGATGTGAGTAGATGTGTGTGGAGTATTATGGGATGGTGGGAGTGTATGTGGGGGGGCAGCCTGGAGGTGTGAGTGTGGTGGCGTGTGAGTGCATTTGTATAGGATAGCAGGGGACTATGTGACTGTATGTGTGTGTGTGTGTGTGTGTGAGACAGTGTGGAGGTGTGTGACTATGTATGTGGGATGGCACAGAAGTGTGTGTGAGATAGCATGGAAGTGTATCTGTGTATGGCTATCTGTATGTAGGTTGGTGTGCAAGTTTCTGGCTGTATGCCTATAGGTTAGTGTAGAAGTGTAACCACATGTACATGGCACAGTGTGGAGGTGTGTGAGTGTGGCTAATACATAATATATGTAAGAGTGAACACGTGTGAGTGAATGTGCGTGTGTGGGAGGCAGTGTTGGTGTAAAAGTGTGAAATAATATGGGCAAAGGACAGCATTTTCCTGAGAGCCTTTGTATATGTGTGTGAGGGATAGTATGGTGTGTGCAAATGTGTGTATAGCTGTGAAATAAAATCAGTGCATAAGTGTCAGTTAGATGTGTGTGTGAGTGTGGAAGTGTGTTAAAGTGTGGAAGTGTGTTAGAGTGTGGAAGTGTGTTAGAGTGTGGAAGTGTGTTAAAGTGTGGAAGTGTGTTAGAGTGTGGAAGTGTGTTAGAGTGTGGAAGTAAGGCGGGAGGAAAGGCTGACTGGCAGAAGCTGACACCAGAGCAAGGCTGGCGGGGGGCACCTGTGGGGTGTGAGTCATGTGAGAACAGTGTACAGAGGGCCTGGCAGACATGGCTGGTAGGGAGGGCTGTGCACCAGCGTGCTACGCTCTGCAGGGCTTGCAAGGTCCTCGTCTGAGGTGGAGGTGAGGGCCAGGGAGCAGGTGCAGCCGGGCCTGTGCACAGCAAGTGCCTCCTTTAGACTGAGGATAGAACACACGGGGATCTAAACAGACAACCGGAGGAAAACTAACCCAGGCCCACTGAAGGTAAGTGACTCTTGCCAAAAGAGAGTTCCGAGAGTTTATGAGCATAAAACCAGAAGCTGTGATCTGTTTAGAGTTCTTAAAATGCTGCGGATGAAGTTTAGTTTTAGAAACCTAAACACAAGGGCCTGGGAAGAACAACACAGAGAACAGCATGGGAAAGCGAAGTGCTCAAGGCAGACAAGGACAGGGTTGGTGGTGGACGGGAGCTAACGGATCGCTCTTCGGAACCCACACAGCTGCCACGAAGTGGCACTGTGCAGCTCAGCCATGACAAGGGTGACCCAAGGGAAGTGCTCCTAGGCCTTCAGGGTGAGTGCTCAGGGAGGACTGTCTCACTCTGCCCCTGAGGTGTCACCTTAGGGAGGGCTGTGAAACCCACCCCAGGAGCAGTACTTCTGCTCGCGGCTCTGCCCAACAGAACACCGCGCTGGGGACTACGGGTGGATTGGTCTTTGGCCCTTCCTAGAGCTTCGGGCATCATTTCCAGGGCTAGCTGCGGGCAGTTAGAAGGCTATGGTGGAGCTGGACAAGAGCTCAGAGTCGCTAGGGGGAGGGACCGCCATGGTAAGACAGTCAGAAAAGGCTGGGAACCCACGCGAGGGTGAAAACACTAAGTTGGGGGATTGTCCATGCCATGTCTCCCACAGGAAAACTGGAGGCATATGGAAGCCATGCTAGGATGTCCCGGAATAATGGGGTCAGCGGATGCTTGGACTAGTTCATTGATGCTTTAGAACACAGAGTTCTAAAGGAAGCAGCGATCCAAGGACAGTGGTCCTGACTATCTGGTAGCTGCTAGTCACCCACCCAGGTCTTCCAGTCGATGAAACAACATGTCTTACCAGGAAGTCCCATTGCCCTGACCTGTGCTGTCCGGTCTGAAAGACTTCTTCTAATTTAATTTGATCAACACCCTTAATTTTCTTTGTCCCCTGTTACATCCTGCCGGTGTTCTATAGAGCATTCTAAGCAGCAGAGTACAGGAAAACAAAGGCAGGCTTTCTTGGTCAGGTGTCTACAAAACTGATTTGTGCTCTGCTTGGGAGAGGCCTTTCCAGCCACCTAGTGCAGGGTTTTCCTCAGCCAGCCTTGGAGAGGGACTTAGTTCTGGAGCTGGCCTTTTCCCTGCCTGCAGCCACAGAGTTGGCTTCCTGGCTTGCCCACCTGCCCTCACACCTCAGCTTGTCTTCTGTGGTTGGGGACCAGTCCCTCTTCGCAGAGAGTCAAGTTGCTCTCTGAACTGTTCAGGGTAACTTTCCTCTGGGAGTACTCGCTGAGATCCCGGGATGCTGGCATGTGTCTGCCTTCTCGTCTTGTCTCCTTTCCAGTTGTGGGGCAAGATGAGCAGAAGGGAGGCGGACGAGTTAAGGGAAATCATGGCTCAGTGAGCTGAGCTCCCAGACCATAAACAGAGGTAGCCATCTCAAAGAAGAGCCCTTGGTTTCTCTCTTTCCAAGAAGGAAGGAGATAAAATTACAAAAGAGGACCTCAACTAAATCTTTTTTTTTTTCTTCAGTCATTTAGTGGGCTGGAGAGATTAAGTGGGCTGGAGAGATTAAGTGGGCTCAGGGATTAAGATCACTGGCTGCTCTTTCAGAGGACCCAGGTTGATTTCCAGCACCCATGTGGTGGCTGACAACCACCTCCAATTCCAGGGAATCTGATGCCCTCTTCTGACTTCTTCGGATACCGGGCATGCATATGGAGCACAGATATAGAGGCAGAACGCCCATGCACACAATTTTTAAAAATCTATTTAGAATGAGCCATAGCCTCAAGAGCTCAGTGGAAAAGCTATTTGGAAGAGGGTTAGGAGATGCTTTTGTAGACAGATGAACCACATTACCATGGGTGGCGTTAGGAAAAGACTGGCAAAACTCTGGGAGCCCTCACAAAGCAGGTCCCACCAAGTCTCCACGGCAGAGCTCTTTACCTTTTCCATACGAGGACTGCAATGTGTGCAGTGAACACTAGAGGGCAACCTGGCTCTGGGTACCACTTTTGGGAGCCCTGCAGAGCCTCAGCCTAGCTGTGCAGTTCCAATTGCCCTTGGGTGCAAGGAGCGGACTGGCAAGCAGCCTTGGCCACAGCTGTTTTGCTAATAACACTGTAGCACAGAACAAATTAGGAGCGGGGGCTAGGAT
Organism: Microtus obscurus; assembly: GCA_963919715.1. Lineage (NCBI taxonomy): Eukaryota > Metazoa > Chordata > Mammalia > Rodentia > Cricetidae > Microtus > Microtus obscurus. The sequence goes on from CAWTZC010000308.1 coordinate 1,590,618, forward strand.
GGAGAGGAGTTCAAAGGCAGAGCGCGATTAGTGGAGAGTGGAACCCAAGACTCAGACTCAGCTGTTTGCGCAGGCCTGGTGAAACTGGGCAGGATGTTGTCAGGTCAGGGATAGGAAAGATGCCTCTGTCATGGGTGGGTGTGGGGGGGGGGTTCCTGGAGCTGGTGGGAAGCCCTCTATTTCAGTCTCCCACTGGATCCCCAGTGTCTGGGGAGCAGCCCCAACACTGGGGGGACACAGGATGCCCACGGGTGAATGGAGTGAGGGATGGGTTGAAAAGGGATGGAACTCAAAATCAGGATGAAGCAGAAGACAGAAGCTGCCAGGACCAGAGCGGTTAGTCGGGCAGCACAAGCTGGGCTGATTGGCATCGCTTTGAGTAAGACCCTCATAGCCCGTTACTCCACCGATGCAACCTCTGTGACTGCTACTTCTCCCACCTGTCCGCTACTGCTTCCAAACTCATTCCCCACCTATGCTTCCCAGAGGGCCATTTCCCCTTTACCCTGAGAGAGCTATCTTTGCTGAGAACTCACAGCCCCTGAGGAATCCACAGAGAACTTTGACTTGGGGCATCCCCACCCTCTTCTCCCACTCCCTCTTCCTCCTCTCCTTCACCCCTTTACTCCCATCTTCCATTCTCAGGCCTAGCTTGTGCAAACTGCCCTTCCCCTCCTCCTCCCTCTTGGATAAGACAACTGAGCCTGGGGTGGGAGTAGCTTCCTGTCTGGAAGCCCTGGGTGGCCTGGACCCTTCCTTTGGATTTCAGGCAATTGCCCACTTCGGTTTGTCTGCAGCAGTGGGAGGGTTCTGGAGGCTACATAAGAGTTCAAGGGCAAGGCTACTGCCCCCCAGCATGGCATTCCCCATAATCCCGAGCACTGCAGCTCTGGCCTCTTGAAAGTGAAGCCACACCTCCATCAGGGTCCCTGGGTTGATTAGGGATCTGGTGGCTTCGGGTTTCTACATCAGGGCCTGGGTGGCTTCCAGTCCAGCCAGTGACCATGTTTTCTCTGTATCTGTCACTCCCAAAATAACATCCTGAAAATACTCCCTGCTCCACCTATTCTGCCTGCTCTCTAAGTCATCCAGTGCAGAAGGATGGGGTGTGTTGGAGTGTTAAGAGGCAGCAGATGGTGGCTTTGTTATTCGGTTCCCCCCAACATTCACTTGTAAGCAGACAGTGGATGGGAGCCTTATGAATGTTACCATGAGCCAGGGCCCAGGCCAGCCTCCTCTGTGACAACTGTGGCCATCCACGGAACCCTGCCTGTGTCCATCCCGAGGGTTAAAAGAGAAGTGCCCAGCATGCAGCTGGCTGGATGGTGGATAAAGTTGGTGTGTTTTCTACTTCCTTCCTTTGGAGCCCTCAGTTGAGGGCTGTTTTATACCTAATTTTGGAAAGCCAGGAGGTCATCATGAAGATAGCTATGCAGAGAATGCCCTGGGTTACTTGGGGCTTCCAGGATGGGTCTCTCCCTGTCTCCTTTAGTGTCCCACCATGCTGCCTACTTGACACCCCAAATATCTCTCCAAGAGCATTGTCCCTTCAGTTCTCCACCTTCTCTGTCTTAAATCCATAGTGTTCTTGTCCCTCTCTTTGCATAAAAGTCAGCAAAACACCCCACACTCTGGCCTCTCTCCAACTCATTCCCTTGCCAGAGCAACCATTTTCCCACCCTGTGCAAACTCTATGGACTTCTACTGCAAAGATCGCTACCAAGCAACAGGCAATTCCAATGACCCAGAGTCCCTAGCTCTTTGTCTTTAGCATTTAATGCAGTACATTTGCAACTTGTCCCCTGCCCCCCCCGTGTCTGCAATGAACTCAGATTTCTCACAGTCCCTTCTTCTAGTCCCACAGGCTTTTACACTAAAGCATGAGTGTTGATCTTTTCTAATCCCTGGGTGACTGAATTGGTTTTATTCAGTTGTCCATTAAACAACAAAGCTTTCTGAATCTATAGCCCTTGTTTGAGCCTTCCTCTCAAGGTGGTGACCCCTCCCTTCAGGTATCCCTCAGATACCTCTACTAAACTAGTCTGAAACTAAGACCCTCACCATCTCCCAGTCTCTTTGTTATCAAGTTCCCCAAGTCAGTGGGGAGACATCCTGACAAACCTCTTCCCTCAATCAGACCGAAGGAGAACAAGCTCCGGGCTAGACAGCTCTGGGTTCATACACTCCATTCACAAGCTCTGTGACCTTAGGCAAAAAGTTCCACCCTTCTATGTCTACTTCCCCTCTGTCCGAGGAGGGCAATGGCGGCAGTGCCTGTGTCACTGGGCTACGAGGACCGAAGTGGAGAATGTAAAGATGAGGATGTTGTCAGCATACGACAGATGCTCAATGGCTAGTATCAGTCACATGACTTAAAATAGTAATCCTCTAAGTGTCTCTTGAATGTGTGCTTGGTTATCTAAACCAGGAACTAGGGAGTCATTTTAGAATCCTCTCATCTCTCTCTAATCTCCTCACCCCAAACTCATCAAGAGTGGTCCACTCTATCTTAGGGAGATTTAGTTCATGCTCCTCCCATCCCTGTACCAGGCTGGGATCACAGAGGCTCATGGGGACCTGGCTGACTCCAGACTCATCTTCTAGGCCATCAGCAACCATAAGGCTCCTCAAGTGTTCATGGTATATGAATGCCTTCAGGAGCAAACTGTGCCGAAATGAGGCTTCAGGAAGCCAGGGGATACCCAGGCTGAGAACACACAAGGCTGCCACACTGCAGTCGTATTTGAGTGGCAAAGCTCTACTGCTTCCCAAGTTTGCTTTCTAACAACAGGCCAGCCACATCATCTCCCTCTCTTTTCTGCAAAGCTTTGGTGAACACTGTGATTTTATCTACACTATCCTTTTCACTTCCTTCTGCTTCATCTCACATAACCTATGCCCTCGCTACACTTATGCTTCTCAAATGCCACCTGTTTCTGTCACTTCCTACCCTTGCTCAGGCTCTCTCCTTTGTGTAGAATGCCCTTCCTTATCTCCCCTGCTTCTCAGTGTACCAGCCCCTTTTCCAAGACACAGCTTAAGTGTCACCTCCTCCAAGAAGCTTTTCGACCTCCCTGGCAGGATTTTCCACGCTTACCGAGCTGTCCTTCCCTCTTTTTATTTACATCACCCTAGTGAGATGTGTCTGTCTCCTTGTAGCTGCCTGTGTATTCCTCCTTCAACTTGAGTTCCTTATCTGTCCTGTAACCTGAACACTGATGTGGAGCGGACACTCACCTGTGAGAGCAACAGAAGCAGGGAAGGGGTGAGAGGGGAGCAGAGGAACCTGAGGTCTGCCTGACAGCCCACCTGCCGATCAACACACCATCACCCTCTGGTGGCAGGGTAACAACCTTTCTAATACCATGCTTTCACTGAGTGTGATATCAGTGGTAGCACACATCATACCCTAGGAAGATATTCTGACACTGACCTACAGCCTCAGCACCTTGGCTAACGAGTTTCTGAACGACCCTCGGAACTTCTTTCAAAGGATGGGTCAGTGGACACAGTCTTATAAAGTAAGACCACCGAAGGTACTGCCAGCCACTCCTCCATATCCAGTCTCTCTCTCTGAACCTCCCTCCCTCTGTAGATTTGGTCCAAATTCATGCATATTTATTTCAAGGCCAGGAAGAAATGAAGGCAGCCTACCCTCAGGTTTCTCTCCCACGGCTGTGAGTTCAGACTCCTGGCTCGGCTCGCTGGTTCCATAGACGTTGACGGCACGCACCCGGAATTTATACTCGCGGTCAGGCAGCAGGTCTTGGACATTGTAAGAGGTGCTGCGGCAGGTGGCTAGCTCCTTCCACATCTTGTCCTCTGTGTCCCAGATCTCCACATTGTAGGACTGTACGGCACTCCCTCCATCATAAGATGAGCCATACCAGGACAGGGTCAGCGAGGAACTCCGTATGTCAGATGCACAGGGTGTACCAGCTGGGGGGTCTGGCTTATCTGGGGATGAAGAAGTACAGTGTCACTCGATAGGACTGTAGAGAAAGAACTTCCCTCAACTCCAATGCTGGGAATAAATCTAGGATGCCTCTCTCTCGTGCACACACCCCACCCCAGAACCAACCAGTCCTAAACTGAAACATTCTCGAGTTAGCTCTGCCCTGAGGAGAACTGGCTAGTGAATTCAAGCCCGGTTCTCCACGTCCTGCTCTCAACCTTTCATATGTCCTGGGTTAGCAATGCACAAAGCTGCCAGTTCTGAAAGTCCCATGGATACCGTCCTGCTTGGAAGAAACGCTATCCTGGGCTAGTCATGCAGACCACAGGTTGTGCTTTCCTGTACTTGGTCCAAGTCATAAACAATTTTTTTCAGAGTAAACAGATCTAGGAAGCTATGTAGGAGCTGTAGACTATTTTCCATGAAAAACATGTTTTGAGAGAAAGTTGTGTGTGTGTGTGTGTGTGTGTGGTGAGAGAGAGAGAGAGAGAGAGAGAGAGAGAGAGAGAGAGAGAGAGAGAGAGAGAGAGAAAGAGAGAGAGTGTGTGTGTGGTGCCATGTGTCTTTCAGGCTCAAAGCTAGTGACCTGTGACATCACTTCCTCTGGAACTTGGGAAATGCTGTCCCATTAAGATGCTTGATAGCACAGCAGAGAAGTTATTAAATCAGGTAGATCTGGCTTTGAACACAGATCTGTCCCCGCCCAGTAGCTATTAAACACTGTGCCTCAGTTTCCTCATCTGGACAGAGTGCTGTGAGGCATTCTTAGAATGTGGCCAATGGTTATAGTTACTAAGAAGCTTATTTCTAACCTTATAGTGGGAAAAAAAACCCCACTTCTGTATTACCTCTTTGTTGCTGGTTTGGGTTTTGGTGCGGCAGAATACCATACATGCCGAGCGCATGCATGTTTTACCACCAGGCAGCAGACCTTACCCAACACCTTCAACTCTCATGGGACTGGAATGCAGAAGGGAGCCACAACTGTAAACCATGGCTGTCCCTGACTAAGGGATAGAAAATGGACTGAAGACACAAGAGAGAAGTGGCCCTTTGCCTGGCTGCCTTCCCACTCGGATGACCTGGGCTTAGCCCAGTAATGTTACTTATTCCAGGCCATACCGTGGCAGCCAACAGTCTAACGAGGTCCCTGAGTTTCCCTGCGTGCTCTGAGTTGCTTATCTGAGCCAAACTATTTTTCTGATCCGTTTCTGCAGTTGTTTGGTTAGCTACATGTGTCTGTTAATTAGAGAAAACCCTTCCTCCTCCGCCAACCGAGTCTGAGTTCCCTTACAGAGAAGCAATTAAAACCACATTATGTGGATTTGTATGTGAATGCCAGTAAATTTAAGGCCAGTGTGTTTGTCTTTCTTACTGGGAAAACGGTGTTAACATGCAGCTCTTAGGATTTCTGCAAGGATTGAGTATACAAACACGGACAGGCAAGTAATTGACTTCTATCTCTTCTCTTACTCCCAGCCAGACAGGAAGGCCAAAGAGATTCTGATACATGGCCCTATGACCCTGTGAAGAAACATCTATATGTGCCTGTGTGTGTGCACGCATGCACACACACACACACACACACACACACACACGGGTTTATGTATGCAAATATAAAGTACATATTCATATGTACACACACATTCCTTTTCACTCCTCCTCCATTTTAATTCCCCCCCATTTATTTATTTATTTATTTATTTATTTATTTATTTATTTAGGGTCTCATGACCCACATTGGCCTTGAACTCATTCTCTAGTCAAAGATGATCCTGAGCTTCTGATCCTCCTGACTCCACTTTAGAGTCCTTTGATTGTAGGTTTATGTGGTGCTGGGGCCTACAACTCAGGGTGTCGTGTTGGCTAGAGAGGTGCTCTATCAGCTGAACCCCACCCCCAATCTGCTGTCTCCTTCTTCCACATTCCAGCTTAATATTCACTGCCTGGTGCCTTTTGTGCCCAGAAACCAAAGGCTGGCTCTACTCTAGGAGTGACTCCGGGATCATGCCAGAGCCACCTCCCATCACTGCAGCCAGGGTCACAGGAACACTGGTGGCCTCTTGCAATGGAGCCACTTTCACTGGTTGTTTAAGATGTTCTCTTAGAAAATCTGTTTGCTCTGAAGGATATATTGGTCTTTTTTAGAAACATTTCTGGTGTTGGCAAAGATGTTTATTATTCTAAATCCTCTTAAAGGCAAGTGGTTCAAGTCTTCTGGAAACCAGCTAAGGAAGTAAAAGAGCCTGCTGGGGGAAGAAAGTTCTCACTGTCCCCGTCCCAGACCTCCTGGCAGACACAGTCATGGAGGTTTATACAAGTGAAGACCCTGTCCATTGGCCGATTCCCTCCTCTCTGCTTTGCTTTGGAAACAGCAACTCGAGAGAGCTCGGCGTTGCTCAAGAGTTGCTATGTATGCCGACCCTGAGGCAGACGCCTCTAGTTTACACAGGATGGAGTTTCCCTCAGACAGCACAAGAGAAGGTGCAGAATGTGCAGAGGGAGGCCTACATTCCAAGTAAAGCGTTGCCACTGCGAAGGAATTTGGTGCCCAGAAAAGAGTTCAGAAGTCCTAGAAGTTTGGGACCCCTCCTCCACCCATGTCCCCAGAGCCATGGGCTGTGTCTGCTGCTCTCTATTTGTTCCAACCTACGAAGCCCACATGTGTCAAACTATCCAGCGATGAGAACCCTTAGGTGGAACCAGAGTTCTCGCAAGAGCCTCCTTGCTAAAGACAGACACATTCAGCCTGGGCAGTACCTGGCAAACAAGAGACTGGCTTGGTGTTTGCAGTTGGACCCACGCTTCCTCAGAATTCTCCCAGGGCTCCCTGGAGACATGGCTGACAAAATGGGAAACCCTTCCAAGGGAAGGGTTCCTTATAGCTCCAGCTGCAAGACTTTGTGCTCCGTAAAGGGTTCCTATTCCTGGGAAAACGGATGACCTTGTCTATGAGGCTTCCCACTAGCCCAGCTTCTCCTTGCCCTCTGTGTGTTTGCCCACACAAAGTTTGTCTGTGAGCCTCTAAGCCTGCCTAGATGGTCATGCCTAGATCCCGAATTCAACAGCCACCGGCCTGAACTGCAGCACACTCTTGGAAAGGGACTCTTGGAGGCTGAGGCTGCGTTCAGTGTGCTGCTCCGTTTTAACTGTCAGTCTGACACAACCAAGAATCAGCTGGGAAGAAATTCTCAACAAGGAATTATATAGAGCAGGTTGGCCTGTGGGCATGTCTATGGGGGAATGTCTTGATTGCTAGCAGATGCAGGCAGATTCAGGCCATCATGGATGGCTAGATTCCCCAGATGGGGGTCCTGAAGAGTATGAGGGGAAAGAACTAGCAGAAGACAAAGATGCATTTAGTCTCTTTGCTCTTGGCTGTGAGTATAAAGTGAACTTGCTGCTCAAGTTCCAGCCTTGGGTGCCCTGAAATGATAGACTGTAACCTTGAATTGTAAGCTAAATGATACTCCCCCCCCCGCCCTGCCAAAGGTTGCTTTCGGCCAGGGTTCATTATCAGTGCAAACTGCAACACTCACTAGTCAGCAACAAAGCCACAAGGAGAGTCCCACAACTCTGTGTACCAGACAGGGTTTAGGGTTTGGTCCTTTCTAGGTTATCAGGCAGAATGAGGTCAAGAGAGCATCTTGTTTATACTGTAAACCAAGCTCCTCTGAGGACCATCCCCCACCCTTTCAAATCATACAAGTTTAAAACTCAGAAGGTATTTAGTGTATGTTGGGTGTTTAGGGTTCTCTCTACTTTGTTTTTCTCCTTTTGAGTTAGGTAGAGGCCACTGCTCCTCCTCCCTCCTCTCCTAGGCCACACGGAACAGTGGTGCAGGCCTAGGCCCAGGCCATGCAGCGTTGCTAATTCTTACACTGCTTCTTAAAATATAATAATAATTAGTCTCAGAAATAGCTAAAGATCCCTCAGCTAGTTTAAGTGCTAGTTTTTATTGATTTGAAAATATGAATCATGGGTGATCTGGGAAGAAAACAGCTCTTCAAAGAATGTGCCACGAGAGATCTCTGCAGCTAGCAAGTACAAGTTGAGTTTAACCGGCCTTATTTAGCTGGCCCATCAAGTGGATGCTTCTCAAGTGCTTGAAAACTGTCTGGCGTAGGTGGAACGATTTCTGCTTTATCTCATTTACGTTTACATCTACTTAGTAAACGCTGATCAGATAATATGCAGATGTCCCTGGAGCCACGGAGGTAAATCAGCTTAATCCTGGTTTACTTTGGCCTAAGTCTAAATTCATGGACTCTGAATGAATGTAGCCTTGCTGTGGCCATCAATACAAGTCCTCATTTTATTGAGTGATTCTATTCTTAGCCCTGGGGTGGGGGAGGCAGACAGAAAGCCCGCTCTCCATTCCATTCCCCTCCCAGGACGGCATTTAACATGTTGCTCCTGCCAGCTGGCAGGCAGCCACACCGATGGCCCTGTCAGCACTGGCCGTGGAGAATAAGAAACTCAACCATAAAAGGCCAGAACTGCAGCTCCTCCAGTGGAACTGGGGGAGGGGAGTGTGGCACCGCACAGGGGCGGCCCCAGTGGGGGCAGGGAGTACTGGGTCCAGAAAAGCAGTTCGAAGTTTCTGAGCCCAAAGTCACTGCAACGGGACAGATGAATGGGAAACACTGAGGAAGAGCAGGTCCTGATGCCTGGTGGGGGCACTAGGGTGTGAGTCAGCCAGCACTTTCAGGTATAGATCTAGATGCACAGCGAGTGGGATCACCAGTATCAACCCCCCAAAAGTTCCTGACTCCTTGGGAAATTATAGAAATCAACAGCTAGAGTTACGAGAGAGAGAGAGAGAGAGAGAGAGAGAGAGAGAGAGAGAGAGAGAGAGAGGAGAGAGAGAAGTGTTCCATGGCCCCTTGGTACACCCACCTTCCAGATCTAAGGAAGCAGAGGAAGGGAGGGGTCAGAGGAAGATGAAATGAAGAAAGGACATTGGCCAGAATGATGGGCACCGAGTGAGGACACAGACAGGAAGGGGAAAGGACAAGAGAGAAGCAGAGATAAATGGGGTCCATGGTGGGAGTGTGCACTGATGCTCTGTGTTCTTGAACTCCTTTTCTCGAAGATCTCACTCCTTCCTACTGCTTAGGACCTGGAGAGAGATGCTACAAGGTTCCCCAGGGCTCAAGGTGGGAAAGCAAGGCCAACAATGAACTCCCTAGCATGTGGCAGCTCTCCAGACTGCATGTCACCAAACTGAGGTTCCCAGCCAGGGTTTCTTCATCTTGGAGAATTTCTCCACTTTTCACCCTTCCACAGGTCCGTGGGTACCTCTGGAGGGCAGGTCTTTGAGAGTTTGAGGCTAATTCTCCCCTTAGTCTTCCTTCTGCATGGTTGGAAACATACCTTTCCATTTGGGGCCTAAAGTGAAGATACGAGATAAAGATAGAAGAGGAAAACTGGGACCAAAGTCAAGGACCATAAAGTGATGGAGAAGAGAGCTTCTAAGTCATCGCCAACTGCCAACTTTATCCCTGGAAGATTCCATAGATAGGTTCCTATGGGTGAGTTCTAACCACTGTGGCCCACAGCCTTTTCTAAAACTCTTTTGTTCTCGTAGGTCCAAGGCTAGGCTGTGAGCCCTGCTATGAAGCTGGGGTGTAGTCTTCACACTGAACCCCAAAGGAGCTCCTTTTTCTAATTTTTATAGAGGAAACCCTATAAGCCTGAGTGTCAAGATCAACTGGAAAACCCACTCAAGTCTAATGTGCATGCCAATGGGTACCAGGTCAAAGTTGTTCATGCACCCCACATGTGGAGGCCCACACAGGCACAAAATAGTCTACTATCCACCTAGCTACCCTTTGTCGCTCTACTGTCTGTGCCACATGGGGAACTATGACCAAGGAAAAGCACTGAGGATTACCTATGGGAGGAAACCACTCAGCAATTCAGATGTGTGAGAAGACAGACTGGGGCCCAGGAACAGTGGCTGGGAAAGGGAACATGCAAACTTGAGACTCAGTCTAAATATGGGTTCAGTTTAGTGGGGGGGGGGTACAGAGAAGGAAAGGGAAAGTAGTGGGATTAAGGGTCACTGTGATGCCAGAGGAGCAGTCTCTGCACACCAAGGGGCATGGAAGCAAGGGGCAGGTAGCCACAGAGTGCCAGCTGGGGTGTGCCCAGGGGTGGGGGTACAGAAAGTGGAGCCCTGCAGGAAGGCAAATCACAGCAGGAGGGTAATGCCTGTGTATTTGGCTAAGATATGGCAACTTCTCAAGCCGGGCGGTGGTGGCACACGCCTTTAGTCCCAGCACTCGGGAGGCAGAGGCAGGTGAATCTCTGTGAGTTCGAAGCCAGCCTGGTCTACAAGAGCTATTTCCAGGACAGGAATCAAAAGCTATGGAGAAACCCTGTCTTGAAAAAAAAAAGAAAGAAAGAAAGAAAGAAAGAAATGGCAACTTCTCTCACTGCTATGAGGAACAAGCAGAGAACGAAAAGTTGGGTGAAGTAAGGATGGTGGAGCCCCAGGATCCCGGGAACTGGACCAAAGAAAAGAGACCCCACAAAGGCAAAGGGAAGCACTAGTGCATGACATAGCTGGAGGCCACCATGTTCGGAAGAGTCCTGCCTCACGTCTCATAGTTCTCGGTGAAGCCAGAGGCTAAGGGCTCGGGAAGTGTGTTGGGAGGATGGAGAGCATGTCTCAAGAAACAGCATTGGCCTTCTGGGCAAGGACAGAGTTCTGAGGGGCACTGATACCTCAGCTAGCCTGGGGGCATGGGGGCACCAGACTATAGCTTGGAGTGTACAGGTGATACAATCTTCATGCTCCCATGTCCTATGGAGGCGACATCCATCCTGGGCGGCGATTTGCAGATACCGTATGGTGGTTTGAATCAGATATCCCCCCCCCCCAAAGTCTCCAACATTTGGATACTTGGTTCATGCCTTTTGCTTCCCCTCCTCCGCCTCCCTGCTGAGTATTTCCCAGACTTACCCACGACTGTGAGATTGACTTGGGCCTGCCTGATGCCCAGCTTGCTCTCCACCACCAATGTGTAGCAGCCACAGTGCTCCTGGCGCGCTGCCAGGATGGTGAGCTTGCTGCCGCTCTCGCTGTTCTCCACCTTGATGTGCTCGCTCTCCTGGATCTGCAGGTAGAGGCGGGAGTGAAAAAGGGGGGCTCCTCCACTCTCTCTTCTCAAGGACTTGGGGGAGGGAGCAGGGGTTGGTCCCTTTTGTCTCTTGTGGTACATATTATAATGTCACTGCTGGGGAAGTGGAGACAGGAGGATGCCTGGTGCTTGCTGACCAGTCTAGCATAACTGGTGAACCCCAGGCCAGTAAGACGCCTTGTCTCAAGGGAGGTGGATGGCTTGCCTGAGGATGACAGGGTGACGAACCTGTCCCCCCCTCTCTCAACAGAAAAGAAATAGAATAATAGGGTGCCAAATCATGTTACAGCACGGATGAGCCCCGAAAACAAGAACATCCTCTCAAAAAACCCCAAACACGCAGAGACAAAAGATGCTGTGAGAGACTGCATGATTTCATCTATCAGAAACGTCCAGAACAGGCAAATCCATAAGGATAAAAAGGAGACTAGTAATGGCAGAGACTAGAGGGAGAGCCCATGATACCGGTTTCTACGGTGAGGAACTAGGTAACGTTAGGGTTTATACAATCCTGTGTATTGACTAACATCATTGAATTGTATACAGTGATTCTTTTTAACTAATTAAAGTTAAAAATTTATCCAGACAGTAGCACAGACTTGTAATCTCAACTGCTCAGGAGTCAGATGGATCACCAGTTCAAGGCCAGCCTGGACAACTTAGTAAGACCTTCCTCAAAAAGTAAAAAGAAGACTGGCTGTACAGGTAGGTGGTAGAGTGCTTGCCTAGCATACCTGAGACCCGAACCTAAATTCAGACCTTAGTACTGAAAAACATTGCAGCTTCTCACGGTGGTCTGAATGGAAGTGGTCCCCACATGCTCATATATTTGAGTGTTTGGTTCCAGGTTCGTGGAGTAAATTTTAAGATGTATGGCCTTTGGAGGAGCTGTGTCACTGGGGGTGGGCTCTGAGGTTTCACAAGCCCATGCCAGTCTCACTCTCACTTGTGTCTGCATCTGCAGATAAGGATGTAAGCTTTCAGCTCCAGCTCCAGTGCTATGCATGCCTGCCTGCAGCCGTGCTCCCCAACTAGGATGGTTCTAGACCAGCCCTCTGAGACTGCAAGCAACTCTTTCTTCTGTAAGTTGCCTTGGTCACGGAGCTTCAGTTGCCTTGGTCACAGCAATAGAACAGGGACTAAGGCATTCCTCAACTGTGTTAGCCACATTTCATGCACTCAGCATACAAGGCCATTGGCAATCACACTGGATAGCACAGATGCCAAAAGGTTTCACAGTTGCAGAAAGTTTTGTTCTGAATTTGATTAATCGGCTCTGAAAAGGGATGAGAGTCTACTTTGTCCATCAGTCTAGGAGGGGTGGGGCTACATTCTTCTCCACCTCCCTTGAAGCCAGCTCTGCTTTCCTCCCAGACACCGGTGGCTCATCTCTTGGCTACGACAGTTTTTATGGTATGGAAACAGCGAAGACGCTTATGAAGAATTCTCATACCTTCTGTAGGTTACTAATGCAGGACCAGCCCATTACTCTGGGGTGTCTGCCAACCACACACATGAGTGCCATTACCAGCACAAACAGTGAAGAGCTGGGCCCTCCACGTTTCTCTACATGCTGGGTATTTGGAAATTCAAATGCATTCATAGGGAGCATTATTATTATTATTCATAGTTATACTTCTAGGTCATTCAACCAATTTTTTAAATTAATTAATTATTAATTTTGGTTTTCCAAGACAGGGTTTTTCTGTGTAGGTTTGGAGGTTGTCCCAGAACTTGCTTTGTAGAACAGGCTGGCCTTGAACTCAGAAATCCGCCTGCCTCTGTCTCCTGAGGATTAAAGGCGTGCACCACCACCACCTGGCTCAAAATTCTATTTAATATACAATTTAGATACCCCAATACCAAGACCCACTTTGATCTTTTGGCAGGTGGTAAGTGGAAGCTGTAACCAGATGGGAATCAGGAGACTGGCATAGAATCACAGAAGCGATGGTGTCTGAGAGGACTTCTTCCTGCCTCTAGAAAGAAGTCTAGGCAGATGGACTCAGATGAGGGCAGGAGTAATTTCATTAAACAAACTGCTTATAGAAAACAGGGTTCACTGGCAGACATAGAAGAAAAGATTAGTAAGAACTCAGGTTTGGTAGATAGGTTCTCTCCCATTTCTTTCTTTTTAAATAATCTTTTAATTTTTTCAGTATCTAGGTTTTGTGATGCTAGGCAAGCATTCTACCACTAAGCTGTATCCCTGGGCCTCTGTGCTTTATTTGAACAGGATCCTGTAAGGCTGGCTGGGCTGTCCTTGATCATACAGTTCTCTTGCCTCAGCCTTCCAAGGGCTGGGATTCCCAGGTATGCACCATCATGCCCCATGCTCTCTTCCATTTCCAAAGTGAAGAAGAGCAACGCATTCCCTCCAGCATGGCATTTCTCAATTTTCTGGTCCAGGGGCTATAAGCCATCCTGAGGCCACCCTGCTTCCATGACTGACCTGCTTTCGGAACTTCATCCACGTGCAGGTGATGGGCTGGGTACCAGTCACTTTCCCAAAAAGCTCCACAGGCTCTCCTGCTCGAACCTTCTGGTCCTCAGGGAACTGGATGATTTGAGGGGGCATAGCTAGGAGGTAACAAGTACAAAGTGAGGAAGGGGCCTTAGACATGCTGATCTCACCGGTACCGCTGGCCATGTCGGTCTACTAGTGCCTCTCTTCTCTTCTGGAATGTTCAAGATAAGCATGGAGGTACCGACCCCTGTTCCCAAAGATCTGAGTGCTGGGACCTTGCTAGCTTTGTTCTCTTTAGAATCCCCAGAAGTGACCCACAAGATTTCTTCATGGATTGGTTGTGGTGACATTTGTGCCCCCGCTCCCTCCCCCCGCCATGGTCTGAATCTCTGTCCCAGCTCATCTCTTAATTTAGTAGTAACTTGTGTCTAACTTTTCAATCACCCTGGCTGGTAGGCTCAGTGTGCTTTGTGCCTTCAAACGTCTTCCCAGGGCCAATAAACAAGGACACACAGAGCAGGGCCTAAAAGCAGTATGATGTGGGCCACCTCCATGCAGGGTAGACTGGAGGACTAAGGTCCAACTTAGCAGAAGGGACAAGAAAGCCACTCACAGCCTGTGATAAGGCAGACACAGATGGAAGCAGAGGAAGGAAGCAGGAGAGGATATGGGGGAGGTACCAGCTAGGCATAGGTTCCCTAGAGAAGGAAGAGGCAGCTCAACACGTGAAGTTTGAACAAGGGAAGGGGCTCCTGACCACCACCCACATGGTCAGTTAGAAGGCTGAAGAGAAGGTCCTATGGCAAAAGACTCCCTTGTCCTCAGGTAGGACTGTGGCTATTACCTGCTTTTGTAGGTGTCTTGGGGGCAGGTTTCTTTTTGACAGTTGCGTCACCTGAAACAAAGACATGTACAAGTTAGGAAGTTAAGAGGTCAGTTCTGTTTTCCCCAGAAAGCCCCCAGGTCACAGGAGAATGCTGTCTTGCCTTCTGGCCCCTCATTTATAGAAAGCCCTCATTCTACTTTGTCTACCTCCTTGCCCTGATACTGACAGTGTTATGATACAATGACTATCAGTTCTCAAGTGTCTTGGGGGGAGGAGGGAGGGTGTGGTGGGGCTAGAACCAGTGGGACAGAAGCTCTCAAAACTCTAATGCCCCTCAGAGTCCTAGTTAAAGATGATAACATATAACTCACTAACTACAGGCTCACCCTAACTTTCAGGAAACGCAGAAAGGAAATTATGTCAGATAAACCAACTAAATTTAGCCTTGGTATGGATCCAAGGGTCTCCGGCTTCCTTTGAGTCACAGACTGTGACTGATAGCTGTTTCTTAAAAAACAAAACACAGAACAGAACAACATAACAAAACAACAAAAATCCCCAAACCAAATGTTAGTTGAATGGATCAATGAATGAATGGACGCTGGGAGTGGCGACTCAAGCCTGTGATCTCCGCCCCTGGGAGGCTGAGTTAAGAGCATTATCATGAGTTCAAAGGCAGCTTGGGCAGCCTGGGATGCTCGACACCCTTGCAAGCCCCAACCCTCACAAATCAGTGAATGAACATATCTTACTATCTTCCCTTCCTACTCTACTTTCTCCAACTCAAAAAAAAAATCTCATACAGAAATGCCTCACAGCAGATCTACTTCTCTGACTAAATAGAATTATGATACACAGGCAGAAACACCTGCATCATTTCTCATGGCTTGATTCATCTCTCTTCCAGGTCATTTTTAAAAGTGAAGATATAATTACATCATTCCCCCACCCCCTTTTCATCCCCTAACCCTTCCCTTTCTCTCATAAATTCATGAGCCCCTTTTCTTCAATTGTTGACAAATGATTTTTCTCCTCAGCTAAGAGAAGCCAGATTCAAAGGCTCCTTACTGTATAATCCTACTTATTGGGAAGGTAAAACTCTAAGAATGGAGAACAGGTCAGTGGCTGCCAGAGGTGTTAGGGGAAGGGTTGATAAACAGCACAGGGAGAGCTAGCTTGACGAGGGTGGTCACTAAATGACTGCTCAGATCATTCAGGGTGCACACAACTCTGTGCTACAGAAGCTGTGCAGGGAAATACCCTTCACACAAGGAGATCTGACATCAGGGTCCTGCACGAATCCTAGCCCTTGGACTAGGGACTTTGCTCAGCGATTGAATGCTTGCCTGACAAGCACAAGGCCCTGGTTTTCATTCCAGTACCACAGAAATCTCTCACACACACACACACACACACACACACACACACACACACATACACATGGGGGAGGGGGAGTCTGCAGCACTACTTACAGTCTAATTTATTATCCTCCCCAGTACGTAGCATATGACAAACTATATCTTCACTTGTTTTATTGTCCGTCTTTCCTTTCCCACATGAAGTACAAGATTTTGAGGCAGAGTGGTTCTGTTGTTCACTGTTACATATCCAATGTACCTGACACACAGTAGGCAGTTAACAACTTCTTACTAAATGAATGGATGGTGACGGTTGAGTTACTTGGCTACTGCAAAACAGAGGGACAGCACTGGGACCAGGCACGGCTGTGGGACTGCTCTATGATCACAGGTGGTTAACCTTGAGTATTTCCACAGAGGAGACGGTGCTGCCACACAACTGGTGACCCTGAGAGGACAACAGGAAGGAGGGGTCCTGACAGAAAAACTTAAGATCACAGGCTGGCAACTGTGGCCCAGTGGCTAAGTCTAGGGAAAGGTCTGTTTCCCCTCTGGCTGGTCGCCATGGATGATCCCTATCTTACTGTAGGCCTACTGTGTGCCACTCAGTATACACTTTGAGCCTAGGTGCTGGGGAGAAAACCAAACAGATGTAAGAACTTAGGACTTAGCTTTAAGGTCCTAAACATGAGGTAATGTGGTCTACAAGCAAGGCTTTTATCCCTTTTCTTCCAAAAGGAAGACTTCTAGGACAGCTGAGAGAGTTTGGATATTGTCAGTAAATTAGACAATAGCGTTCTATTGATGTTTTTCTATTTTAATCATTACTAATGTAGTTTATAGAACACATTTGATTTTAGGGGAAAACCAACACTAAACTATTTAAAATTTAAGATTTTATGGGTATAATTTTCTTTCAAGCTGCTCAAAAACATAACTATGTAAGTCTATATCTGCATGTGCATATAGAGGTAGAGAGATACAGAGAAAGAGGGAAAGGCTGGAGGATACAGCCCAGTGGGGAGAGCACTTGCCTAGTGTAGTCAAGGCCCTTGGGTCAACCAGAAGCCACCTCCTACACCCACAGAAGGAAGAATATAGAAAAAGCAAACAGTAAAATGTCAATGTATGAGGAATCTGGAGGATATAAAAGAAGTGTTCATATTAAATCTTGCATTTTTTCTATAAGGCTGAAATTATTTCAGAGTAAGAGTTAAATAGAAAGCTTAAAAAACACAGTATAAGGGCTGGAGAGATGGCTTAGTCATTAAGAGCACTTGATACTCTTACAGAGTCCCTACAGCTCAGTATCTAGCACCCACATAGTGGTTCACAACAATCTGTAACTCCAGTTTCAGGGAATCTGATGCCTTCTTCTGGCTTCAAATGTACAAGGCATACATGTGACAAATATACATACATGTAGACAAACACTCATACACATAAAATAAAAATAAGTTTTAAATATTTTTCTAAAAATAAACAAAGAGTTGTTCAAATGCAGCAAAAGAGAAAATGTATTGAGAACATGGCCACAAGCTCATCACTGGGGAAGGGTGGACCCACGGCCTAAGAAGATGAACCTAGAGAATCAGAGGAGCCCATGGTAGCAACAGATGATGAAGTCTCAAGCAGGGTGGTTTGGGAGGAGGTTGGCTAGAGGATATGGCTGTTATCACAGGAAGTTGAAATGAAGCTAGGATGTCAATTTAAATTAAGAAAAATTAAGTATTTAGTTCCTCCACTGAACTAGTTTTAAGTACTTGATGATTTAACCCAAAGATGATTAGTGGCTATCGTACAGTGCAGGCACAGTACATGTCCATTGTTATGGAGAGTTCTGAGGGACAGCATTAGCCTTGTATGCCAGAGATCTGGGTCTTTAGCCTCAGTGATCAGAGAACCTTCTCACACACAGCTGTCATGCTGGGTCTGCGCGCCCTCAGAGGACAAGGATATCCAGTTAGGACACTGCCACCTCTTGAAAGGCACTTGGAAGGACCACACAGAAAAGATGACTGGGAGACAGAGAGAGCACTAAAAGGATTTAGGGGACTATACAAAGTGGAGGTGCAAAGGTACTTCGAGATTTCTTTCTGAGAAACACGGTGACAATTGTATCAGAGGAAAATGGGATGGGAGAGTGATTGATGAGTAATTTGGCTTGATCAAGGGGACCTGATGGATGAAAATATTGATCTGTGTGTAAGCTTCTAAAAGCCAGCGTGGGAGTCCTGGAGAAACACTGGCGGAGTCTGGAAGGTGAGAGTTTCAGAGTTAAGCTGAGAGTAGAGGGGAGAGAAAGGTGAGAAGGGCCAGGGCTTACGCCAGGCGATTCACTAGAAGTTATTGACATCTGGGTGAAAGAGGGGACCATGGAAGGACTAGAAAGAATGTCTCTGTGAGCAACAGTGGAGGAGAGATGTTAGGAAGGAGATCCAGATGTAACCAGAGCAAAGTCATGGATGATGCTGGAGGCTAGTGGGTCACACATCATTCAGAGGACAAATCCAAGGAAAACAGAGGGTAGATGCCTGCAGAAATTCTAGTCAGGAGCAATTCTAGTGCTGAACGGACAAAGACAAACAGCCAAGAAATGTTCCCGCTGTGGTGGAGGCTGACTTTCAGGACTCAGGAGAAGGCAGGGAAGCCTGAAGATGCTACAGGCAAGCACACAGGGAAGGCAATTGTGGGAGGTGATGACTAGCTGAGGCCCTCCAGGAGGACTGGAGGAGAGAGCTGATCTCCTCAGGAGAGAGCAAGCCGCTTGTTCTAAGGAGCTGAGGACTGTTGTTAGGATTGCATGGTGTCTTCTTCTTTCCATGTGCTGAAAATATTACCCCCAGGACTTCAAAACGAGGCTGCCTCACACACAGGGCATTTGAAGAGGTGACTACATTAATATAGGTCAGTAGGGTGGGCCTTAATCCAATCTGACTGGTGACCTCACAAAAAGGGAGGAGGAAGAAAGGAGGAAAAGGAAAGGGGGAGGGAGAGGAAGAGAGACCCAACTAAGCAGACCTGCACACACAAAAGGAACCAGATGAGGAGGGAGAAGACAGCCATCTGCAAACCAAAGGAGAGAGACCTTGATCTTGGCTTTCTGGCCTGTGTTTCAGCCACTCCGTCCACTATCTTGTTATGGAAGTCCTAGCTGGTCACTGTAGCTAGCTGTCAGTGTCCTTCCGCTGAGAGAGTGGTGGTGGATGAGGAAGGGTGTGAACTGGGGTACACAAGGAGGTGGACAGCATGAAACCTGAGACTACAGAGTCCTCCCCTATCTTACTGGCTCTGCAAACCCTATGTGGCTAGAAGCTACCCCCAAATAACAGATCTTTGAGTGTTAGGGTTAAGTAGGATTGAAGGCCACGTTTGAAATTTGTTCTATTAAATCTGTGGTTACTGCGGTTTGAATTTGTTAGCATTTGAAGCTGCTTTTGGTTCTACCAGCAAAAACAACTTCAAATGTCAACAATGTTCTGTATGCTATACATATTTTATTTGGCCATCTGCAGGAATCCATTCGCGGTGTTCTGTGCACTCAGAGCTGAGTCACAGGATTAAAAAATGCGGCTTCTTGGGGGAAGCGTCTCACAGGTGTTCTACTCTGAGCAAATGCATGCAGAGCACCTTCCCGTGTTTCCATCTCATGAAGAGTGAGCTGGAATCACATGTACGTCTGGTGGCTTCCCAAGTGCATGAAGCCGTATGTGCCTCAGCTAGAAATAGAGCTGCTGACCATCACACATCTGGCTGCTGACCATCACACATCTGGCTACTTTTTGACTTCAGTACACCTGCCCCACCTTCCAAGGCAAGCCCTGGGAATCTTTTCCTGTTCCTGTGCACTGGGGCTAAGGCTCTAATGCTGGACTTGGGTTCAACTGCTGTCTCATCACGAGCTAAGCTGAGGGGCTTACCACGTGTTATATAACCTGTCAGCTCTTCAGTTTCCTATTTGAAAAGTAGTGTGGGGACAGGCTAGCAAGTTGTCTCAGTGGGGAAAGGTGCTTGCTGCTAAGCCCAATGGCCCAAGTTTGAACCTCAGTACCCTCACCTTAGGAAAAAACCAACAATCCTAAGTGGTCCTCTAAGTTCCACAATAGAGTCATGGCACACGCACACACAATAAACAAACAGGTAAGTGAATGGACGTACCAACAATCTACAAAAAAAAGTTTGAGAAGTATAATTTTTTTTTGAAATAGAAAAATCCAGTACACAGTACATGTTCTTTGCTGGTCCCTTCCCTCACTTAGCCTCTCCTTCCCAAACAAGCAGATCCCAAAGGACTGCTCTGCTCTCTGGGACAAATTTAGTACCTCCAGTTATTTGGGATGTGATAATTAGTCTCGATTAGAATCACCTGGAAGACACCTCCGAGTAGGTCTGTGAGCATGTTTCCAGACAGGTTCAACTAAAGAGCCAAGCAAGGCTCAGCCTGAATGTGGATAAGATTATGCAAAGGGTGGGGCACTGGCCGAGTCCAAAGGAAGGGAGCTGAGCGCCAGCATTCAGTCCTCTACTTTCTGCCTCAGATGCAATGTGACCAGCTGCCTCATGCTCCTCTTGGCCCGGCTAGAGCTGCTCTTCCCACTACACTGTGTCGTGATGGCTGAGTCCCATCACCCTTCCTCCTTGAAGCCATCTTTGTCAGGTATTTGGGAGAGCAAAGGGAAAGTAACGAAGCAGTAGCTGACCCTGTTGGTCCACTCAGCCGGCATCCTCGTGGGAGTTCCACGTCACCGAGCCTTAACATCCTCAGCTCAGGTTTCCAGTTGTGGGTGCAGATACCCAAATTCTCAGTAGAGACAAACTGGTCACTAATGAGTTTCCACTTCCCTAGACTTACCCTTCTTATTATCTTGTTAGCCTCGGGGCCCTTTGGCTCTCAACCAATCTCCGATTCCCCAATTTTTCTACATCAGTCACTGTGAGAAAAGAACATCCAACAACAACATGGAAACCTACCATCTTTGCAAATCCCATGATGGCAATGGGCCACGGGGTAAGGAGGGGACAGAGTGCCCTCTGCCTGCTGTCTCTGAGAGGGAGCGGGGGCACCACCCTGGACAACCAGCCCACATCCACATTCTTCCTGGCCAGGGCTGGCCCTCAACACTCATGTCTTCATTCAGGGTATTTTTCTCACTAACCCCCCCCCCATCTTCCCTGGAGCCAGGCCTTTTTTCTGAGCCTGCACTTCTGTGTCTAACCTCCTAGACCTCATCGCCCTACCCCAAATCAAGCCCAGGACCTCTTCCCCAGATTGCTTCTTGTCCCACATCTTGCAAGAGCCTCTCCTTGCCCATGGCCAGGCACAAGTGCTCATCAATTCTATCACCTGAACAGATAGTTGGTCTATTTCCCCCCACGACATTCACCATCACTGCCCTACTCTCACCTCAGTACCACCCCTGGGCCTTTTGTCTCCTAGTCCTTGTCCTAAGACATCTGTCATACTGGGACCAAAACAACTTTTCTCAAATATAAATCTGAAGTTAAATATAAGGCTACCCGCTACCCTTCAGGACCAAGCTCATCTGGTCTTACAAGGTCCTTGAGACTAGCTCTGGTTTCATCTCCGGCTTTCTTTCACACGACTCTTTCTTGGGAATACCCTTCCTCATTCTCAAGTCTCAGTGTGCATTGTGGCCACCTAGAGACTTTCCAGGTTTCCAGCTGCTACTGGTCAGCTGTGTGCTGGTCTTTAGGTGATGCTCCTCTGCATGCCACACTCAGCGTCTTTCAGTTTCTGTGCATTAGCATTGTGCCATGGCTCCCCATACATGCTGACACCCTCGGCTGACTTCTACACATTCTGCAAGCAGCTCTCAGCTCCGGCATGCTACCTCCAAGAGGAGCTCCTCCTAATGGGTATATCCCGGTCACCAGCCGGTTCAGAAACCTACTCACAAAATGTACACACCAAGTTCCCAGGGGACAGCAAAAGGGTCCCAGGTCCCCCTTCTATACCTCGAAGGTCCTAGTGGAAAACTGGCGTGGGCTTGCTAAGTAGGTACGAGAGGGCAGAGACCATTAGATCTCTGGGAACCTGGGAATTTCTAATGAACGGATGTCGAGATGTAGCCAGGGTGTACAAATCTTACTGCCACGTTCCATAACATTAAGTGTGTGCTCTGTCACCTCCTTGGTCAAAACTTCCAGGAGCTGAGCCTTCTGCTCTAGATGAGACTTGGAGGCTAGAAATGAAACAGCCCAATAAAATCATGAATAAAAGGAAAGAATGGGAAACTTCCTCGGAAAACCGAGGCACTGCTGGAAGAAATCTGCGCTGCGTGACTGATTCTGGTAATGCCTTTTGCGTCTTTCTGCCCAGGCCTAAGATAGTACTGGCCCTGAGAACCTTCTTTCTGTCCTGGAAGGGAGAGGGTCAGTCTCATGGAAGTTTCTAGATGGCTCAGTTTGATGTCAGATGAGTACCCCTTTCTGATTCTTGCAGAGTGAAGAGGTTCAGTTAGGGAGCTGGTGCTAACAACAGCCTTGGGTACAGGCAGGTCCCTGGATCTCTGTCTCTCTGGGGACATTTCCCTTTTTAGGTAGTTAACTATAAATAGGCATCAAATTCTTTCAAATTCCCAAAACCAGCATTCACTGTCTGCTTAAGGCTCCTGGGAGTGACACAGACTGGGTAAGGCAAGAAGCAGAGCCACCCCTGAGGCTGGCGAGGGAGTCTGGGGCTAGCAGGCCAGCTCCCGATAACCCCCACTAAGAAAGGCTCAACGCACTGACTGTCCCCTCACCCACTGACTCCTTCTAGTACTTTATTACAGACATGTGGAGACATACTGGTTGTCTTCCCAGAACTAACATCTCTGGGCAAACTGCCCACTTGCCTCCCTTCATAGCCTCCAGAGGAACACAACTTCTCTTATTGCTGCAAGCTCTTATTCCCAAACCCCATGGAATGTCATGATAGTTGTGAAAGAGAAGTCTAGCATGGCCGGGCCAGCAGGGCCAGTGCGGCTTGTCAGGCTCTCATAAACTGATTCTGGAGATGGCCCGAGATCACCAGTTACTCAGCTCATGGAAGGTAGCGAGAAAGCTGAAGGATCTAGAAGTGAAGCCCAGTGAACGACCATCAAGGTGTCCCATGCATGTGCACAGGTACATGTGGGGTACTATCACAGTCAAATATCCACCCTGTAAAGGGGAGTAAGAAGGGTTGGTGCCTGCCTTCAGAAGCATCTGTAAAACATCCTAACTGTTCTCCATGGGCCCCTCACATCCAGTGTTAGGCAAGTCTTGATGCTGAATCCCAACTTCTTCTAGATTTCCTTTCAGCCCTGTGGGTTCTATCAGAATTTAATATTTCCCCCCAAAAAGAGAATGTTTTTTGACCTTGAGAAGACCAAGAGGACTAGACAAAATGTTTGAGATGCATAGATATTTTCAAATCGATTTGACTTTTGGCTTCATAGAGACACATAAGATGGACCAAAACAAAGAGAAACATTGTCATCAGAAACAGTTCCCTGTGGTCACCGGCAGCCCATGTGCACCACCCTCCAGAAGTGAGTGTCCAGGCCAGGCACAGACTCCAAAGAGAAAGTGCCCCTGAGTTGTCCCTAAGTCACAGAACAGTGAAGGCAGGGGCCCTTAAAGCAGGAGGAGCTCATGCCTTGGTTAGGAAGATTAAATACTGTGGACCCAACTCAAATATCTATTATGCTAAGCTGTAAAACCAACAGGCACTCATTATCTCTTTCTTATTAGGACCCAAGTCTGTCACCAGGCTGACATTGCTTCTTCTGCGCTTCCTCCTTTTTAACTTATATTTTCTAAAACCATCTTTTAAGGCCCATGAATCCATCCTTCAAGTAAAATGCTTGCCTTCCTCTACACAAAACCCCCAAGAATTCCACTGGCTAGTGAGATCCCCTTCAGTAGAAGCACCCCAAAGTTGGGCTTTAGGCTCCAGGCCACCTTCCCTGCAAGGTGCTTCCATCACGGTGTTATCCTAGATGGCCAGATTCTCTTGAACTGTGTCCCTCACAACTCAGCGTCAGTGTCCTGATGTCACAGCTGGACAAGGTTTGAGACCAGCCTTGGAAGGTGTTCATTGGATACTGAGGAAGCCATGTTCTAAAGGGTAGAAGGGCTTTAAGAAAAGCTACGTGTTTAACTAGGGAAAGAACCAAGACCTCTGTTTCTTGCTACCCCACGGCTTTCTTGCTATGCCCCATGTCTGGAAGTGATTAGCAAGCCAACTTTCTGGACACGTGGAGCTTCACGGAGGCGCTCCTGTCTCTCAGTGGCTAATCAGCTCAGGCAGAGACTGGGTGCTGCTCCCTGGGCCTGAGCACATCTCTCATTTTATCTCCAAAGCAAGAAGAGGAGTCAATTCTGTGTTGAGGGAGGAGGTAAAGTAACCCAGGGATGCTGATATTATATTTTCACTAAGAAAAGACACTATTGGGCCAAGTGACAAAAATAAATAAATAAATAAAGGAGGGTAGACTGTGGACAGGCTAGATAGCAATATTGCTTAAGTGTCAACTTCCCTGATTCCAACTACACATTGTGGTTTTATTCTTAGACAATGAGTAAGAAATGAAAGTCTGGTAACTCTTACTTAAAATGGTATCTGTCTATCTCAATGAAAATTATAAATATATAGAGAGAACGACAAAACGGTGGGATAAAATGACAACTGGTGACTCTCATGTAGAAGGAACACAAGAAGAGTTCTTTGCACCGGTGGTTCTTGGACTTTCTCTGTAACTTTGAAATAATATCAAAATGGCTGTTTCAAAAATCCCATCGTGAAGCATGCAGAACACACACTGACAAGCTTTTGGATCCAGGAACACGGATCAGTGCCGTTCCTGACTCCTCTGCCACCACCCCACCTCCTTCTGCTGCCACTGTGGGTCACAGGGAAGAACTGTCAGCCTTTGTGTTTGTGCGGTCAATGTGAAGTGAGCCCAAGTCTACAGCAAGGTGAAAGGGGACATGGCAGGAAGACGAACCACCGTGGTTCTGTTCCTTACCAGCTGGGAGACCCTAAGGCAGGTCAGTTTCATCTCTGAGGCTCAGTTTTGCTTCTCTAGGAAATGGGAGCGAAAAGCATTCATAAGACAGCAGAAGCTCAGCTACTGGTGCTCAGAAGGAGCTCCTGACATGACGCCTGAGCACAGCATCAGCACACCGGTTTTGTTTGACTCAGCTGTCCTCCCAGCTTTCCCTGCAGCATCTGCAGTTCCTCCCCCAAGCTCCCGCCTGCCTCTCCTCCCCTGCCAATGTTATCATTCTTCTTCAAACCACATAAACTACATTCCTCTGCCTCCTTCAAAACCCGGTTCTGAGTTTTCCTCACCTCAAACCCTCCCAAACTTCCTCCCGTGTTTGTGGCTTGTGACTTGGGTGACTGGCAGGGTAACAAGTACTTTAGTCATGGGGGTCTGAGGGTAGGCTGCCTGGATTCTTTCTCATGCCACAACAAGGCTTGGGGGCTCCCAGGCAAGTGTGGTCAACACTGTCCAGTCCTACACCAACAGCTGGCTCATAGGAATAAACCATCCCTGGGGACAGGAGGGTGCACAGAAAGGGGCCTGGCTATACTCTGTTTGACAGGAAAGTCACCCCCCCTTTCCTCAGGAAAGATGGATTTCCTCCTTAGATTAGATACTTCACAGCCTTGTGACAAAACCACATGTATAATCCAGAGAAGGACCACTCATAGAATCCAACACGTCTGGGAAAGAGGATAAAACCCTAGCAAACATGGCACATGATGAGGGCATGCACACTACATGTCTGATTCCGTTTCGGCAGGGAGGATAAACCGTTCCTGCTGAGGAGTTTCTGTGTTAACACACATACAAAGTGCACAGAACAAAAGCAAGTGAGTGTGTGAATGAAATAGAAGACAGAAGAGGATTTTCACATTGTCTTGGTATATTCTTGTATGTCTTAAGATGCTCACGAGAATGCATGCACATATAACTTAAGCAATTTCCAAAGAAATTCTACCTCAAAGAATAAAAGAATTGGGGACACAGACCTTAAAGACACCACCTTTACTTCCTGTCCCTGGAAGCAGTCACCTTGTCAGAAGGCGCCAAGGACCAATCTTGGTGGTGTCCCTCAGGCCTCTGGGGTGCAGGTTTCTAAGGGACAGGAATGCATATGGGGAGCAACAGCCAAAGCCATAACCTAATGCACAGAAGGACAATAGGCTTAGGGTGGTGGTGACTGAGTAGAAAGCCAGCACAGGGAGGGGAAAGTGGCCATCAGGGTGCATGGGGTGAGATCACCATCACAGGGCTACAGAGGAGTGAAAGTCCCTTTGCACATGGGTGGGTGGAGTTAATCCTGTGCTGACTGCATTTTCCATGGGGTCCAAACATGTCCTGCCAGCCCCTGCTCCCCCCCCCCCCCCGTACCTTAAGGCTCCCTCCACAGGCTGACTTGCTCTTAAGACACTAGTGTGAGCATACCTGGGTAACTCTGCACCCTTCCCAGAGGCAGCAGGCAAACCCTCTCCTGCTCTGAACCAACCATGGATAACAGAGACAGCTTCCCAGGGAAAGGCAGATTTTTAGTATGGCCCCACACTGGGACGATAGGAACATGAACAAACGTGGAATCCCAGCCGCCACCCTAGAGTTTTTGTTGACTTGGTCTGGGGGCAGCCTGAGCATGGTGGTTTCCAAGCTCTACAGGTGACTCTAATACGCAGCCAGAGCTGCCACCCAGGCCCCCAGAGTGTGATGATGACAAGTTGGTTGAGGTTTTCCACGGCCTCCTGCTCTGCAGGGCAAAGTGCCCAGCGCGGAGCCTGCTCATTGTCTCCCAACCTCCTCGTGCTTGTTTTCCTCCACAGTCTGCTCTGACCCTGCCTTACCCTTCTCAGGATTGCACAGAACGGGGTTCCAGACCTGAAGATGGGGCGGCTGGCCTTCTGTCCCTGCCAGGTGAGCCCCCTTATCACGCCTGTGTCACAGTCCCTGCTACTCTTCTAAGAGCAACACTTGGTTTGCTCACGTTTGCCCACAGTTAGCACAGTCAGGCCCAGGCGGCAGTTCTGGAGAATAACACCGCTAGCTCATTCCTCCTGGGTACACACGACCATCCTTGAGCTTTCGACACCTTATTAAAATCTACTCAGGACAGTCCTGGCTCCTCCGCTGTCTAAGTGGATCTCACTTTGTGTAAACATCTTGGAGAAATTATACCTTCACGTTGGCTACCCCACCATGAAGGCTGAGGACCTCTGATCCTTCGGTCCGATTAGCCGTGTTCCAAGAGCTCAGCAGCAGCAAAGGCAAACACACAGCTTTACAAAGAAAAGAATAACGCAGCCATAAAACACGGCCTTATCATGGGAAGAAAAGTGATCTTTGGAACAAGGACACTAGATCGCTTCCCTCTACTAGTAGAAGTGAGAGCTTATCTTCTGGTTTTGTTTTCTGTCTTGCTTTTTTAAATTTTTTCTTTTTTGAGAGTCTCACTCTGTATCCTAGGTTGGCATAGAACTCACTAGGTAGCCCAGGCTAGCCTCACCTTAGCTTCTCAAATATTGGGATTACAAGGGTGCACCATGCCTGGTTTTCTGTTTATTTTAAAACTTAGTGTGTTCTGGCAATGGCCAAGGAACTCTGTGCCCTATAAAACTGGAACTGTAATAAGGTAGTTCTGCTAATAAAAGCCACACTAATAATCACAGCAGAAAACAAGGCTGCATTATGGTTTTTGAGGAATTCAGGAACGTCTGTGTCTATCATTAGACAATTTTCTTTGATATGTATTAAATTTTGATTATGTAGGTTATGTTTTACAACTGCATAAAGATGAATAAATTAATAATATGCATTTCAAAAATATCTTGAAACAGTTCTTTTTTTTAAAATTGCAGCTCTGTAAGCATAAAAGCAGCATGTACCCTAAAGACCCTGTCTAACAGAGATGCTGGTCCCAGTGGGTGGGAATGGGATTCAGATCCAGAAGGAGAGAGGTAGTCTTGTAGAGTATGAGTTATACATGTGCCCTTCCTTCCTGACTATCTCTAATATCCTGAAATCTGACTCAGAAAGGCTCTCGTGAGATCCTTCCATAGACACAGCATGTCATCCTGAGGGCCAGGCTGGCCTTCAGGGGACACACAAGGACATTACTATGGAGCCAGGAAGATCAGTCAAGGTGGGGTTGGATGTTCTGGAAAGTTACTGAGGTGGCTTTAGTGGGAGTTTTCTGGAAAGCTGCACATGAAGGCAAAATCACGAGAAAGGAAAGGAGATGGAGCTCCCCAGGACTCAGTGAGGAGCTCTCTATGGAATAGCTGTTAGGGAGGTGGGGCAAGCATGAGTTGGCAGTCAGGGCACACATGGGGCTGCACCTGTGCACACATAGTAGGTTTGCTCAGAGCAGGAACACATGAGAGGCTCACCTGTGGGAGTCGGTAGGTGCTAGGGACCATTGGACATTTCTGATGATGTCATAAGCACAGAGTAACCGTATAGAAAGGCTCCCTTGACAGGACAGGATCAACTTAAAGATGAGGAACAGTTCCCATGGGGGTCTAAGCAACAACCAAAAAGTGATGCAGGAGGTCTGGAGGTTGTGGTCAGGAAGACAAAGAACCTATGTAACAGCCCTAGGCTGCAGATGGGGTAGAGAGAGACTGGCAGGGGTTGAGAAAAGGTGATTGGCTCAGTAACCAGGAGGACATAGAGTACCCTGGGGGATGGGCAGAAGCATGTCCTCAAGGAGTTCAGGGCAGAGCTGGTGACCAGGAAGCAGGGGCTGTGCCAGCACGCCTGCCTTTGTATGGAGAAGCTGAGAGGCACTTACTCTCTGTTTCTAGCACAAGGGGAAGAGAGCTCTTGGGTCTCCGGGATTTCATCTCCGGGACCTTGGTGTTCTCACCGGGCCGAGCATCTGGAACAAACAAAGGAAAGAGAAACATCAGTCAGCAGCTGTCTAAGGAGCTGAGTAGAGGAGGCACCCCAGGCAACACCGTATCTTGACCCTAGTCGGCCCACCCACCCTACATTCCACTCGGAGGCCCTCTGTGCCCGCCGCCGAGTGGCGCCTGCAGCAGGCCCTTCCTCCAGGGGAGCACCAAAGAAGGAGCGCCTGCTGGATGGTCCTGATAAATCAGGTGGCTGGGACAGTCACCCAGCAGGATGGATGGCCAGGCTAGGGAGCTGGTTATTGCTCCCTGCTGTAGCAGTAGAGGCTGCCAGGACTGAGGCCACTTGGCAGGGCCTGGGCCCTCAATACCCTTTGCTCTTCTTGTCCCCATGGGGCCTTGATTCACTTATCTAAATGGTCTACAACTCAAAGGCTTTCTGCAGATGGAGGGGCCTCACACAGAAGAAAAAGACCAGGCCCCTTTGGGTTCCTTTGGGTTCACAGACTAAAAGGTGTGTGTGGCATTTGGTTTCTGAGACTTTGCTTTTGCACTGGGCCAGGCCTGGCCAGATGAAGGCTTCAGGACGGGCCACTCGCATAGTCTTGGAGACTAAGGCTGGGACTCATTTAAGTGTTTTTGCAGTGCCTCTACAAGGCAGGTCTTCGGATCCCTGCATTGGCCATTGGCTGAGGCTGGGCAGCAAGTTCCCTCTTCCACAATGCCAGGAGCAGGTATACTCTCTCTGAGGATAGATGTGAACAGCACCGTGGGCACAGATAGGGCTCTCCCTGGATTCTCACGAGACTGGATTTTTTCAAACTTTGTGGTAAAACCACCCAGGACTTAGATAAGAAGCCGCTGGCTGACTGGCCACTACCAGGCTCGTGTTTTCACTACTCTTCGGGCAAGGGATGGAAGGCACCTCCCCCCATCCCCCAAGTTCCTTCCTGTCCTTATCCTTTATTTCCTGCTCCCAAAGAGGAAGCTCAGAGGGAGGAGGGGATTTTCCAGCAAGGGTTTGGCCACATTCCTGTGGCTTGGCTGGAGAGAAGGGCTAACAGGCTGTCCCTGCCTCCAGGTTGGGTACTTCAGCTGGTCTTGTCTAAACTGGGTTTCTTGTAAGGGGTGGTACTAGGAACACAGACTACAGAGGTTGGGGGACACACACTTCCTAGTTCCTGGTTGCATTTCTCCTAGATGACATCTGGTCCCTTGCATGCTCTAGAATGTGCATCTGTCCACACAGCCCCTTTAACTAAGTCTTGTTTATGTAGGCTTCCTCCACCGCATGCCTGGCCTCTCTGTGAGCTGGGCCATCCAGTGACAGAGGCTGCATGTGGGCACAGTTAGGTGGCAGCCGAGGGACAACAAGGTCAACCCCCCTGTTGAATACAACCAAAGCCATATACACACAACTGTGGAAGTGATTCCACTGGAGCCTTACTTAGGGGTTGCTAGCACTATATGATGGTTGAGGTAAAGGGACAAAGGAGGAAGAGATCCTTTTAAGCAGAGCTTGACATCCCAGCCCATACCCTGCTGCCTCTCCCACTGTGTGATGCCCCTGTCCTGCCACCTCCCTAAGGGCAAAGGAGCTCCAGATGGAGAGTTCAGGGTTCTTGGCTTCTGGAGCCGACAAGGTCTCAAGTTGCCGCTCACACTCTGAGGTACCAGTTTCACGTGGATACATTGGTGGAACAGAAAGCCCCCTGGGACTTTAAAGAAAGGTGCACTCAGAAGTGTCTTGTCCTCCCCTTCCTAGGAGGAGGAATGAATGGCAGAGTGCATATGGAGTACTGAATTCCGGTTTCAGTGTGCTTTTTCTCACGGTAAGTTCCAGAGCAGAGAGGAGTCTGGGAAAGAGGATCAAAGAGGATCAAAGCCCTTTTTCTGGCATGTAAGTGGAGGCACAAGCAAGCCAAGGTGATGGGCCCAGATTTCCTGGCTTCTGAAAGAGGGTACCGGGAGCCCATAGAGGCCTTTCCCCGTCGGTCATGCTGGGTTCTATTTTGGTGCATTTTGTCTTTGTCATTGGCCCCTGTGAGGACTTGGGCGAATCATTTAAACTGCTTCCATAGCCGTAGAAAGGGAACTTTTATCTTTTCTAGTTCACTGCATCGCAAAATCCAGGGAAGGCAAGGCATAAAATGATATTTTGGTCCGGGCTGTGGTGGCGCATGCCTTTAATCCCAGCACTCGGGAGGCAGAGGCAGGTGGATCTCTGTGAGTTTGAGGCCAGCCTGGTCTACAGAACGAGTTCCAGGATAGGCTCCAAAGCAACAGAGAAACCCTGTCTCAAAAAACCAAAACCAACCAAACAAAACAAAACAAAACAAAAGAACAAAACAGAAAACCAAAAAGCAAAAAAACCAAACCAGATGGTATTTTGGCGAGATCAAAAGCACCATTTACCTAAATGAACTCATTCTTTTTGTTAGCCACGTTCCCTCACCTTCTAATGAACTTAAGCATCCTCTCACTTCAGAAAGCCCTCGATCAGCCAGCTCTACCTGCCTCTGGAGTGCCCTTGCTCTGGGGCAGCGTGGGTTCAGGAGAAGAGTGAGCACTTCACCTGGCTGCACACAGAGCTGGGTTCAGGAGAAGAGTGAGCACTTCACCTGGCTGCACACAGAGCTGGTTTTGAGAAGCTCCACTCACTGCAGCTGATCTCCCCATCAGACCCTGAAGAAAAGTGTTCAAGTTTCTCTTCCAAATCAGGCATATTCCAAACCCAGAGGCTCAGGGCAGGGGAGAGCAGCATCCCCTAAGTGCCAGTAATGTGGGGGCTGTGTAGGAGGTATGGGGCCCAGCCAGGAATACCAAGCTGCCTGGCCACTGTGAGAACCGCAGCACGGAATGGGCTGGGAGGACCAAACGCTTAATCAAAACCAGCTTTGTGCTCACGTGCTGCCCGGGGGATAAAAATAATAGTAATAAAAGTTTGAGAGCAGCTTGTATTTTCTGTCTATTTTAATCATTTTGTGATGAAACTGGGTTTTATTTCTAGATCTGAGCCCCAGGGCTAGAGTCCTTTGCTGGCCTGGTTGTGCCCCTAAAAAAATACGGGGGTCGAAGATAGAGGTGTGGAAAATCTGGGGCTCCTAAAGAGATCAGGGGATCTGCCCTTACATGGGCAATGCCTCATCCCTTCTACTGCTAGACTAGCTTTGGGCTCAGACCCGGCATACTTTTTTGTACTATCTCCCCCACCCCCAAGAGGTTGTATCCCTGGACTCTGACCCTAGGCAAGGGAGAAGGCAGTTTTGGGAAGGTTCTAGGGGAGGGTCTGAACTTCAGGAGCCTCAGGAAGGGCAGAGCAGGGGGCTGGGCTCCTGCATCCCCTGGGACGGCTCTTTTCTCACTGGTCTCTCTGCCTAAGAGCAAGCAGCATAGGAGCATACGGAATTCTGGCCGGGGAAACGTGAAGTCTTCTCTGGCCAGGTTGTTTAGTGGTGACGAGCCCTTGGATAAGCTCCTAAACTGTGGGATGAGAACCTTCCTAGTTAGGAAAAACAGCATCCCACCGGAAGAGCCAAAGGCAAGCGAGTGGCAAACAACAGGCAAGGAGCCAGCGAGATACCTCAGTGGGTAAAGACACCTGCCACCAAGACTGAGGACCCAAGTTTGATCCCCGGGACCCACATGGTGGAAGGAAAGAAATGACTCCTGCGAATTGTCCTCTGAGTTCCACACAGACTCTATTTCATGTCCTGAGGCCTCAAATAAATATTAAGGTGTAATAAAAAAAATCGAAGTAACAGGTGGCATTCACTAGGTATCTACCCCATCATGCACATGTATGTCCTTCATGTGCTCACAGCAGGCAAACATGACACTCACAAATACTTAAATTCTTTCTCTCCCTCCGTCCCTCCCTCCATCCCCTCTTCCTCTCTCTCTCTCCCTCCCTCCCAACCACCCTCTCTCCATCCCCTTTCTTTCCTTATTTTGGAGACAAACTCTCACCCTGTAGCCCAGGTAGGTTGGTACTTGCCACACAGCCCAGGCTAGTCTTAGACTCAACCCAATCCTCTGGCCTTGGGCTATTTAAGCATTTTAGAGCTATAAACCCAGTCATTTGCTTCAGTCCCACCTACTACTACTAGCTGCACATGAAGATTTAAAGAATAAATATGGAAGCAGGAGAGGATTAAGGAACATGCTAGGACTCAGACCAAGGCAGGTCAGCTTCTACTTAGCACAGCCAGCTGACCACAGCAGTTGGGAGCCAACACCAGGGTTTAAGTTCCTATCCAACTAGCCAGGGTGGCCTGTGCAGGTGATCCGGTCTCTCGGTATTAAATAAGGCTGAGACTGCTGTCAGTCTCCTGAGCCCCTCTTATCAAGGTCACTAACGATCTCTGTGTTATTCTTTCCAGTGGTCATCGATCAGGCTGAGCCGCCCCAGTGGCAGCACTGAACTCATTGGTCATTCTTTTCTCTTTAGAATCCTGACTATTGGGCTTCTGGGCTATCTCTCTCCCGGACTTGGTTCTCTGTTCTTGAGGACCTTCATCCCAGTCTCTTCTGCAGACCTCTGAGCTCCCTCTACCTCTTAGGGCTGTACTTTCATGTCTCTCCTCTATAGGAGCTCATTCAATCCCAACTCACTCAACGACCTCTCCGTGTGGCTTCCACCCTATGTTCTGTCTTCAGTCCCTCAGATTCAGATTCATCTAAATGTTTGTCCATGTGACTCATCTCTGGAACTGTCTCCTGGGCATTTTATCCTCATATGCATGGAAATTTGACGGTCCCCCAGCCTTCCCATTTTGACTTAAGTAGGTAGCATCACCATTGACCCTTCCTGCCCCCTGAAAGCCTAGATGTGACAAGTCAGAGACCTGGCCCCTGTCCAATTCTCCAGATCGAATTCATCAGCAGCTCCTATCATCTCAAACCAGATGACAAATCCCATCTCTTCTATCTACTCTAACAGTCTGAATGTCATCACACCCTGCAGCTGGCCTCCCTGCTCTCTTTCTTACATACCTGAGGTCTGCTCACCATGAAGATGCCTGAGTGAGCCTTCACAAGCATGTGGTGCTGTCCCAATACACTGGGACATACACAGAAAACCTGGTTTCCTGTTCCAGTTCATGCTACTCTGCAGCCCTGGACCCTGCCCCTCTTTAGCTTTCTTTCCTGGCGCTCTGCACCTAGTGCTTGGCCCAGCAGTCTGCTGCTTCTTCCCACGCTGCCCACAAGCACCATCTCTCTGGGATTTTCTCTTGCTTTTTCTCTCTCTCACCTCTTTTCTCTTCTAAAACTCCTTGAAGGTCTCTGTCCAAATGTTCATTCTACCATAAGTCCTCAGCAACACTTTTCTGAAGAAGGAGTCCCTTCCCCATTACCAGGCTACGCTTTTCCAACATCATATGGTATTGCTTAAGTGTTTGTGTGTGCGTACACACGCACACATGCACATGCACAAGGACACACACACACACACACACACACACACACACACACATGAAAGTCAAGTCCAAACACCAGCTCCTTGAGCTGTGCCTGGCAGAGTGCAGACTTAAATATTCATTGAATGGACGAATGATGGCATGGGTGCCACTGCTACATGCTCCTCCTATCCAAAGACGTGTGATCTTTTGTGACCGTGAAGCCCTGCTCTCTCTGAAGATAAGGCTGGGTGCCTTGGCTAGTGTACCTGAGCTGGGAGGGAATCATAGGAATAAATGTCCCTTGAGTAGAAGTGACTTCCAAGCAGAGGGCTGGCAATAATGGATGCCAAGGTCTCTCAGAAGTGACTTGCCATGCAAATTCCCTGACCAGAACCAGCTGGGAAAGGTCTGGCAGGCCCCAGGCCCAGACACACCTGCGTTCTCTCAGGACAAGGAATACTGCGCTTTACTGGGCGGGGCTTCAGCCTGGAGTGGTGTTTATTGTCAGTCTTTGTGAGCCCATTTGCTCCTTGGGAAAGGTAGCCTGCCCCTTGTTGCAGAAACTGAAAAGATGAAGTACAGAAGTCTCCGGCCACCGTAGGTATTAAAAGTCAACTACTTCCCTTGTGGGTGAGTTTTTTGTCAAGTTCAACCCATCACAGGGTCAGTACCCTTCAGGATGGGACAAGTTGACACCTACCTTCTGCTAAGTTTGGAAGAAAGGGTGATATGACCACAATCAACAAAGGGCATAAATGTTTTTATAGGCAAATGACTCAACTAGGGCTATTAATAGCTGAACACACTGCATTCTGTAGGTTACTCCTTCCTGCCTTATAAGAACCAGAACACTTGCCAAGCATGGTGGCACACACCTTAATCCTGGCACTGTGGAGGCAGAGGCAGAAAGATCTGTGAGTTCAAGGCCAGCCTGGTCTACAGAATGAGTTCCAAGATGGCCAGGACTACACAGAGAAACCCTGTCTTAAACAACAAACAAAAGGAGAGGAGAAGTTGGAGGAGTGAAGGAAGAAAGGAAGAAGGAAGCAAGGGAGAAAAGAAGGAAGGAAAGAAACAGACAGAACACACCTGAGCCCAACAAGATTCCTGTCTGTGAAATCCTGAACTGCACCCTTACATTGTAGTCTTAATGGTATTGGACACAGGCTGAATGAGTGGTAGTGGCTTCCAGGAGGCATGACCAGCTCTGCTGAGTGACAGCAGGAAAGCCAATCAGAAGTCAGCGCAGTAGAGAGGGACCTCGCTGTCATTTGGGAAGGATGCAGGACTGTTTCTACCCAGAGTTCAGGCAGGAGGCTACAGTAGATGGATTAGACGCACTCACTGATGAAAAGTCAACCCTTGCTAGCTACTCCTAAGGGCAAATGTTTTCCCCCTTCCTTCCTCCTTTGCCTCATCTTTATTTCTTTGTTGAGACAGTCTCCTATGCTGGTCTTGAACTTGTGATCCTGTTGCCTCAGCCTCCCCAAAACTCATAATCCAAGACTGCATACACCAACTCTCTTTGAGAATTTGACTGAAACCATGGATCCTGCTTTTTAGGAAGATGCTCTTGCCACACATAGGTGGGCTTTTGACAATAGTGAAGGATGGCCAGATCCACTGAGATCTCTGAGGACCGTGTCCCGGGAGTGCGGAAAGCTGAGAGAAGGAAAAGACAGGAGGTCACTCAGCTTGGACAAACCCAAACCCAAAGGAGGCAAAAGCTGTCATAAGGTTGGCTAAAAAGCCCACTGTCCTTCAGGGTTTGCCTGGCGGTGGCTCTTGGCGGGCGGGGGGTAAATAGAGCTAAGTGTGGCAAGAAGCTCATCTAAGAGATGGCACGGGACACATCGCCAGCTACAACAGCGTGGGAAATGGGGAGGAAGGCTGGGGAAGAAGGCTGCCCTTTTTCCTCTCTACAAACAAAACCAGACCAAGGTCAATTAACTGTGAGTCGCTTCTGTTGTCTCAGCTGCAGTCTCTCCTGTCTCTCTTCTAGCTCTCCTTCCAAGTCCCAGGTCCTGATTTGTAGCCAGGGACCAAATTCTGACTTTGAAGGAACTGGGGAGAAGTGACAGTGGAGACCACAAAGAGTCCCCCAGGATGCCTCCTAGGCAATCAGAGTTTCAGAATGAATGAGTCCCCTAAACAGAAGAAAAAAAAACCCAAACCAAACAAAACCTCCTCAACACGTTGTGCAAAGGAAAAGGATATTGCCCTTTGCAAACAAATCTGGAAAAGGTGCTGACACTGTGCAGATAAGGAGAACAAATTGCTCTCTTGCCTGCAGCGAGCCGTGTAAATAGGAGCTCAAGAGACCAGGGGTTTCCAAAGCAGATAACCTCATTAGCCGATTGGCCATTTACAGATAGGAGGAATCTCCCTAAGCCCCCAGTGTGGCCTTAGAAATAAATCAGTTTCCAGGAAGGCACCACCTGGACGGAGGGCAGTAGGTCCCTAACCCAGGTGGTGACAGGCAGGTGACACACACCAGGAGTAGGCAGGAGCCTCACAGCAGACAACTGAGTTGACCATGAACCCTGATCCGTCAGATCTACTTCCTCAGAGGCAGAGTCTGCAGTTCCTAGAAAGTCATTCCTAGGCTAGGCTACTTGTACCCTGTCAGACCATTTTGGCGGCTTCTTCATCTTCATCATCATCATCATCATCATCATCATCTTCTTCTTCTTCTTCTTCTTCTTCTTCTTCTTCTTCTTATTATTATTATTATTATTATTATATGTCTAGAACTATTTAATTTACTTTGTATGTTTTCAAAAGACACTTTCCTTAAGAAGACACCCCTTCTTTTCTTCCATTTATTATGTATGCCACTTTGTGCTTTGTGGCCAAGAAGGGGGTCATGAGATCCAGCATAAGGACAAAGACTCTCTGACTTACGGGATGGCCATAAACAAGGTTAAGATTTCAGGACCAGAGAGATCAGACTCAGGAGCCAGAACAAGGAAGCTGCTCCTTCAGATGCCTTATTTGGACACCAGTTTTGACAAGCTACTGACGGTTATTAAGCAGGCATTTCAGGGGCAAGAAACTGATTCCCCAAAACTACCTTTTTAGATGTTTCCAGGAAAGTATGAATATACGAAGGATAGGCACTGGATTGAAAAACAAACGGCACTGGGTTGAGAGACTCGCAGGGGTCCCGGTAGGGTTTGATTTCCAATGCTGACAGTGATGGCGAGGAGAGCTGATAGTCAGGATGTCAGTCTAAACCGGCACTACCCCCAGGCTCTCTCTAGTTCCACACTCCTCATGGACAGGATGAAGAGACACAAACTCACGCTTCCTGCTGGGCCTTGCTCCTTCCTGAGTTGGGGAGCTCCACACTCCTCAGGGGTCGGTTTCTCTCTCTCTCTTCCTCTCTCTCTCTCTCTCTCTCTCTCTCTCTCCTGCCCTGTCTCCCTTCTCTCTGCTGTCATGTTTTCTTTTGGCAGAATTAGCCCTATTCTCCTCTCTCCCCCACCTCAGCCTGACTCACCTTCTCCTGGAGGACACTTGCACACTCAGCTCTGTCCTCAGGTCAGGGTTCCTCAGGGGGCCTGGGCACCAGCACTGTACGTACACACTTGCTTGCTGTGGTCTGTCAAATACTTAGAGTCATTTTCCTGTGGGTGTGCCCTTTCTCTTGCTGGTGCCCTTGTGCCCGACTTCCTTGCCCAGAAGCTTCTGGGTGTGGAGGTCAGGGCAGGGAGGGGAGGAGAAGGTGAACAGCCCTTCTTCCTGGCTAGAGATACAGGAAGATACATGTGGGCAGTCAGGTAATCAAGGTGAGGTTGTCACTTCCCTTCTTGACTCATTTTCTCTCCTCTTTCTTTCTTTCTTTCTTTCTTTCTTTCTTTCTTTCTTTCTTTCTTTCTTTCTTTCTTTCTTTCTTTCTTGATAGCTGGAGTCTCACCAAATGAATATTAAAGTAAGGCTGGAGACCATTTGGGGTGGGGAGTCATTCAGATGCAGGAGGGGCCGAGAGATGGATTCTGCATGGCAGCAGTGGGTAAACATGACTTACCATCCACAGTGACTTGGCAGGAGCACTCGGCCTGGCCGGCGCTGTTCTTGGCTACGCACTTGTACAAGCCCCTGTCCTCAGGCAGTGCCTTCTCGATGGAGATGGAGAAGAGTGAGCCTGTGGGGAGAGAACAGGAACTGTGTGAATGCCCAGGCAAGGGCGCAGTACCTTCCCTGGTAACTGCAGCACAGGAGGTGTCCTTAAAGGCCCCTTCTCAGAATCCAAGAGCGGAGGCCAGGCAAGAATTTGGCTGTCTCTGAATCCTCAAACTCTCTGTTGATAACCTGCTTCCAAAGAGCCTAACTCCTAATTCCCAATCAATCCTTCAGGACCCCTCCCCCACTGGAGGACTCTCCCATAAGCCGCAGAAGGAGGGAGACAAGCCTTTGTCAGTGGAAAGAAGGGGGAGGGGCAGATGGACATTGCCTGTCCCCAACACAGAGCATAAGCAGCCAGGTACAATCTCCTGGGGACAGTGGTCAGGAAGGAGTCACCTTCCAGTGACGTTGAAGATACTGCTTGGTAAAGCAAGTTTCTAAGAAAACAAAAAACAAAAACCATGAGTTTGGCTGGACAGTGGTGGTGCCCGCTTGTAATCCCAGCAGCTGGGAGGCAGAGGCAGGCAGATGTCCATGAGTTTGAGGCCAGCCTGGTCTACAGAGTAAGTTACAGGACAGCCAGGATTGTTATACAGAGAAATCTTGTCTTGAAAAACCAAACCAAACTAAACGTGTGTTTGCTATGATGTATGTGTGGAGGTATGAGGACAACTTTCAGGAAGCTTTTTCTTTCCCCCAATATGGGTGCCAGGGATTAAACTCAGGTCGTCAGGCTTGGTGGCAGGCACATGTTTCCACTGAGACATCTCACCAGCCCAAGGTAAGGGGGTTTGAGTGAACAGGTAAGTAGGAGAGGGTGGGAACCCGTGTCTAACAGGGACACTGGCCTTTGGGAAGCCCTCCTGTGAGAGCGTAGTGGCTGTGGTGTGTGACTTGGCAAATGGCTTTTTTAGGAAGAGTGTTATGACTTAAGAACAGACCACCAAGGGGTCCTAGGCCATAAGAGAGACTCCTGGGGCATTCTTCCTACAAGGCCAGGTTGCCTGCCCCCTCGGGAGGGTGAGGATGGCTTCTTTCCCTACAGTCCACGTAGGCTACCCTTGCCTAAGAACCACCTCCGAGGGCCGAGAGGGAAGGCAGGCTGAGAATATACAAGAGCTCAGGGATCCGGTCCTTCCTCATCCGGTTCTCTTATCCTCAGACCGATCGGGACTCTTAGATCTTCCTGGGGG
This sequence comes from Microtus obscurus, assembly GCA_963919715.1. Taxonomy (NCBI): domain Eukaryota; kingdom Metazoa; phylum Chordata; class Mammalia; order Rodentia; family Cricetidae; genus Microtus; species Microtus obscurus. The sequence goes on from CAWTZC010000308.1 coordinate 1,629,972, forward strand.
TAGGTGTAGGCCATCTACGAATGGGGCTAGCCTGACCAGTCAAGAGTCAGCCATCTGCTAGGTCCTCCCTTGAGCCTTGTGAACAAGCCTAAAGTATGGCATCCGGCTCAAGTCACCCAGTGAAGAGAAGGACAGAGCAGAGCCGTGCCACCCTGCTGTCTGTAAGCTATCCATCCCCATAGCCCCCAGGCCACTGTCACTGGGAGGATGTGGGACAAGATCAGTGGGCACTGTTCCCAGGGGGGACATAACCAATCAACATGGTTATACAAAGCAGATGGCAGGAAGCCGAGAGAACAAGGGAAGTCGAGAGAACAAGGGAAGCGTCAGTTGGGCCCTCAGCACCGCCCAGGCTGGAGAGTTGGAAAGGCTACACTGTTTCATTGGCCATACCCAGGCTGCAGAGTTGGAAAGGCTACGCTGCTGTTTCGTGGGGCGGCACAGCCGATCTGTGTCCCCTTCCTCCTCCCAGCTCTTGAACGGGCTTCACTGTCTTTCCACGGAGAAGGCAATGGGCCACCATATCGTCCCAACAGCAACAGAATGGATTTAAGTCTGGTATGAGAGTAAGAACTGGGAGGGGGGCAGAGAAGCAAAGGCAGCTAGTCCATTCATCTTGGTAGGAGGATGTTAGGATGACCCCTAACATCTGAGCCTGCAAGACAAGGCTCAGAAGAAACCCACCCTCCTCTGAATTTCCCTGGTCTGGGAGGACAAATTCCATTTCCCCATCCCCAAGTTATATCCTGCTTCATAACCCGCTTTTTGTTTTTGTTTTTACGATTTGGTCCCCTGGCTGCCTTTGGCCTGAAACTTAAATGACAGGCACAGTAGATAGTCGTGAGAGGGCTAGAAGGGCAGTGGCATATTTGAACAAGAGCCCACTTCTCTTCCCAGCTCTCCACGGCCCCAGCAGAGCTTAGCCATGGCCACATGCATCGTGGCTTAGAAGACTGGGCAGGCTGGAGGCTGGCCACCCCAGATGAAGAATCTGGTATTTCCTGTGGGACGGCTCATTCTTGACCTCCAGAAGAAAACTGTTTCCCAGCAATTTTTTTTTTTTTTTTGGAAGCCTCAGCTGGTCAGCCTGGTAGGGAGTATTGAGGAGGAGTGTGGGGGATGGGAAGCGGGAATCCACTGAGTGGTTCAGCAGGAGCTACCCAAGAGCCCCTCCTGGATAGGAAGTGGCTCTTCTGTGATTAAAGACCACCCCCCTGAAGCTCTTCCCTTTCCTGAGTGGGTTGGGAAGGGGTGAGAAGAGGCTAGGATTACGGTCAGGAGGTTGCCTGAAGTCCTAGAGGCTCCTGGTGGTTCCAAAAGCCTCCCTGACCTACCCTCCCGATAGGCATTGACCAACACTGCCACTCACCTAGGGTCCCTTTCTGGGGCACAGTGTCCTCTGTGTCACCTCTAAGGCCCTTGCTCTAGCTGCACCTTTCCTGGGCTTCCCCAGGCACCTGACGTAGCAAAGCCCACCTCAAGGCCATTGCTGGATCACACTCCTGTCTCCCAGGCTAGCTCTGAGGGAAGTAACCATGCTGGAATGTAGTTGCAATAAGTAGTTGAGATTATCTGAATGGCAGAGGCTATTTCCACAGCAGGTGACCTGGAAGGATCTATGCAGGACAAGGTCATGAACACACAATCAATAGCATGTATTAATCTGTATTGTTGGAAAGATCAGGCAGTTTCTAGACAGAAAGAAATAGGTAATTTTGAGTTCTTTAAATGGAGTCTACATACAAGCAAAGGTACCATGTATAATTAATGCTTTGTAGGTAGTAGGTGCTATGTAATTTGCAGGATGAATTTATACAAGATTGAAAAAGCCTTCGTAAGAGTCCACCCTGAAGGCAACTAAAAAAAATGAATCATCTCTTGATAATAGCAACAAAAACAAAGCGTCATTACTAGACCGGGAGAAGTGTTTTGCTAGGGGAAGCCCAGCCTGGAGTCAGGGAGCAAACCTTGAAAATAAAGGCCCTTTTATTGCTACCTCAGCCCTGCCTGGACTCTAGGGTCACCACTATAGCCAAGACATGTCTGGAAAGGGAAGCCAAGGTGCCTGTCCCCAAAGGGCAGGTCCAGCTGATGGTCTCTTGAACACAGATATCCCACAGCTCTGGGGGCAGATGAGGAAGACCACTTCCACTTCCTTGACCCTCCGAGAACTGCCTAATGGTCAAATCCCACCAATGGCTATCACACCTCTTCTAGAGGGTTGTCTTGCAGGCCCTGGGGCTCAGCAGAGGAACCCCCATATCTATGCAGGCCATCCCTAGCAGTGGGCCTTCTGAAACCCACGGATTAACTGGGTACAAGGAGGGCATGAGTGTCTCTTGATTAAAGGGACAGGAGGCTGAGAAAATATCATGGAGGAAGTGAATCTTGAAGTGGGGGGATTAACAGGATAGGCGTCAGTGCAGCTGGAGGTAGAGGTGGGGAGATAGACAGGAAGATGGGTATTGTTTTTCCCCCACTTGTCACCTCAAGTCACCCACTGAGTTCCAGGGGTACAACCCTGTGGCTCAGGAGCACTCAGTCTGTCTCCACCTCCCTCTTCTGTGCCCAGCCCCGGCCATCACCCTGCCCTTCAAGCCTGGCCACTGATTGTACAGCAGATGTCTGTACTTTTTGCACTGCATTCTTTCCCTTTGTGGCTCCGCTCACCTTGGGAGTGTGGACCTCACCACCATCCCCTCCCCGTGCTATCTTCAGCAGTGAGCCAGCCAGAGCCCCTAAAACCCAACTGTTTGTAGCATTCCTCTCTCCCAAATCTCTCCTGCGTGGCTCTCTGTTGCTTTCAGACATGTTCTCTGACAGGATGTGGGCTGAAATCAGGGCCAAGTCACTACAGCCAGTCCAGATAGGCCCATTTGCAAGCAGACAGCCTTTAGTGCCCCAATGTGCAGGGACCATTTACTTCCCTATTGCCCAAGTCTGGCCTGCTTTCTGAGCTCCAAGGGAGCCCAGGGGCTTTCGCGTCAGTCATTCCTTTCCTTAGCATGCTATAACTCCCCTCAGGTCCACTCTGTGGTGCCTGGCTTCAAAAGTTTTATAATAGTGAGCCTATGTCTTCTGTGCCAGATCTACTAGGAGCAAATTTGTCCACTTCGGGCAACCTTGCTGCCTTCCTGGACCAAACAGAAGATTGGCAGCTGATAAGCCCTAAAATGCACATCCCTCTTAAAGACTTAGTGAATCCAGGTTTAGGAGGTGGGGCTGGCATCTGGAGGACAAGCACTCTCCCCTTTACTGTGGTAAGAGAGGCTCACATCACAGTCTGCTCCCTCCATCACAGAGAAAACACCAGATGGTTGGCAAGCCGAGGGTACTACCTGTCTCCCAGTATTTGTGTCTAATCACAAAAATCTTAGCAATGTGAATTACAATCCCAGCTCTGTTACTGAAGAGCTATGCAACCTTGGGCAACTTACTTAACTTCTCTGTTACAAAGATAGCTAGGAGGGTGAGAGTTAAGTGAACAGTAAGTGTCAGGTGTCTAAGACGGCATCGGGACATGGTGTTCAACCGATGGAAACTAGGTATTCCTACTTTGAAGTACTGAGAATACTGTTTGGAGTCTGGGTTGGAGCTCTCTGCTGATGATTTCAGGACTTTCTTTTGCAAGGAGAAGATGCTGTTTGAATCTCTGCTCTACAGCCTACTCCAAGCAACCCAGGCATAAGAGAAGCCAGTGTCTGGTGGCTCAGGAACACTTCTGGAACCAGGGCTGAGGCCTGCCTTACACTGCTTGTTGAAGAGACTGGAAGTGGCCATTGATGGTTTTGGCTTTAGTAACTGCCACCTTCACCCCTGTTTGAAGCCCTGTTTCTCTTAGGTTAAGGAATCTATCACTTCACATGTCCCAGGCTGGTGGCTGTCCTCCATCCTGCCCAGAGAGGTCACTGGACATGGGGACCTGGGAAACATCCCTAGCCAACAGTTTGTTTGTGTGATGGAGGACCTTGGGTACAACAGGGAAAATGGTAGCACCCACTGTCACGTACTTCTCACCCCACCACAGAGGCCCTGAGACCTTCTGTGTGTGAATATCATAGTCCCAGAACTAGCAGACATGAGGACAGATACCTTTGGAGAATCCTGCCAACCTGGGGACATCCATGTGAAAAAGTTACTGTGCCAATACACTAGCGGAAGATAACATCATCTCTGTCTGCTGAAAGAAATTACAGCTTGCTTTGTGGTCCTTCAACATTTAGACTCTGTATACTTTGGCCCCTCTGGGTGTAGCTGGTGGATCCATAGAATAAGGGACAACGATGCTGCTATTTGTAAACACCTCCCTCCAAGTGTCTGGAGGTAGACAGCTGTGGGATGAGGGGAGAGTGGGTGGAGAGGGGAGTGAGTAGAGGCTATCTGGAGATCGAGGAAGGGAGAAGGGGCCTGTCTCTGTCTCAGTGCACTAGCATTTGCTAAAAATTGTCCACTCAGCCTCTGCAGGGACTGTCCTCTGCACCTCAAGGTACATGCTGCATCCTGGAAACTTCTTCATGACTCACTAGGGTTAGCTCTAGTTCAAGCAGGACCCCATCCCTCCACTACTCCCCTCAGGGGACTGTGGGATGTTGTCTAACCTAGGAGTTCCTGGCAGGACTTGGGATGGATATGGTGCCTTAAAGCACACTGAGGGCTGGTAAGGTAACTCAGCAACAGGTAAAGGTGCTTGCTACCCAACCTAACTACCTGAGTTTTATTCCAGGGGACATACATGGTGGAGGGAAAGAGCCAACTCCTCTGACCTCCACACATGTACCATGGTAATGTGTGGTCACATTCATAATCCACCAAAGCCCCCCCCACGATACATAAATAAATAAATTTAGTAGAAGAACAAAGCATGCCAAGAGCCTGGGGATAAATCTCTCACCCCCGTTTTCTCTGGTGTAAACTGGCCCATCTGAGAACTCCAGAGTCCCAAAGGCCATAGGTGACAGGACTTGCACCACCCCCAACCAAGAATGTGAAACACCAGCAAACAAAAGTCTCATCCAAATTAGGAAGCAAGCAGCTCTGCCCCGCGTGAGTGTGGCCATCGGACTGTGCCGAGTGTTTGGCTTGCCCATGGGTCCCTTCGGACCCACAATGTTCTCAAGGTTGAACTGTTGCTGATGCCAAGCCCTAGTTTCATACCAGCATGCCACCACCCACTGTTTCCTAAACTCAGATAACTCTTCTCAATCAGTAATGGGCACAGGGCCCCCAGCTGACCTCAGTTTCAGGTACCCCCCGTTTCCCAGTCTGCAAGCATAGCTCTTTCCATGAGGGTGGGGGGACGTTAGACAATTCATTGCTATAGGTCTGCTCAGAGGCCCAGGGTGGGGTGCCAGGAGAAGGTTCTGCCAGACAGACACCAAGGCACAGCGTGTACTGCACAAACCAGAAAGCCAACTCTCATCACAGAAGGGTCATGTACACACCCAAGGGCCCTCAGCCGGGAGTCCATCCCATAAGTGACAGAGGAAAAGGAATGGCTACTCCAACTCAGGCTCTGGCTACAAGTGACCACCAAGAGGACTGCAGCTTCATGCTCTGACAGTGACCCAGGCAGGTACAGGGACCCCAACTTCACTACCCTCACCCCTGTTTACCTTCTTGGGAGAGGGCGATGAATTTCGTGGTCTTGAGTGTCTTTCCATTCAGTGTCCAGGTGACAGTGGCCGGGGGGTCAGAGGTCACCTGGCACTGGAGCAGCAGCTTCTCGCCCTCGGCTACACGGACGTCTTGCAGCTTTTCCTTGAAGACTGGGGCCGAGCCTTGGCTCTCGGGTCTTTTCTCATTGCCTGTGGCTCCGGCATGGCTTTTCTTATAGTTCACATCATTCTTAACCTCCTTGAGCTCTTCTTTCCCAGCTGCTTTCGGGGTCTCAGCAGGCTTGGTATTGGCCACGGGCTTCGGGGTCTCAGCAGGCTTGGTATTGGCCACGGGCTTTGGGGTCTCAGTAGGCTGTGCATTGCCCACGGGTTTCAGGGACCCTGCAGGCTGTGCATTGGCTACAGGTTTCAGGGTCTCAGTGGGTTTGGCATTGGCTACAGGCTTCAGGGTCTCAGCAGGCTTGACACTGCCTATGGGTTTCAGGGTCTCAGCAGGCTTGGCATTGCCTATGGGTTTCAGGGCCCCAACCGGCTGTGTGTTGCCTACAGGCGTGGGGCTTTCCCCGGCCTTGACGTTCAAGACCTCAGCATTGTTGCTCCCGTTCTCTGAGGGCGATTTCTTCTTGCCACCTAGCACTGAGCGGAAGTCTGGGGTGGCAGCTTTTGGGGGTGGGACCTTCTCAGGAACGGGGGTCTTAGGGGTCCCCTTCTTGGCTAGGACAGAGCGGAAGTCAACCTGCTGGGGGCTATGTACCTTCCTTTCTTCCTCGGACACGGTCTTTGGCTTCACTTGCCGCTGAAGGTTGGCGCGGAAATCCATCTGCTCGGCTGGGATCTCCTTCAGGTCTTCTTCTGATACGGTCTTGGTGCTCACCTTCTTTCCCAGGAGGTCACGGAAATCCAGCTGCCCCACCTCCTGTTGGCGGATGGCCTCTTCTGTGTGTAGCCTGGTCTCCACCCGTCTCTTCAACAGCCCCCTCACGTCTTCTCTGTCTTCCTCCTCTGGCCAACCTTGCCCTCTTGCTGGCCAGCCGGGCCTCAGGGTCCCATCACGGTCACCATCACCATGGGCTCCAACTCCTCCACCACAGAGGCCCTCACAGGCAGCAGGCTCCCGCCCCCTGCAGCAACCAGTGAAGGAAAAAGGGAAAGTAGCAAGAGGAAAAGGGGCTGGGTAAGGCAGAAACGTCAGGGGAGAGCAAATCCCTGAGGGCGGAGGGTAGAGAGGAGGGGGAAGGGGACGTGGGGGCCGGCCAGGCTGTGTTTATAGAAGGGAACATTGGTGAGAGGCGCTCACTTGCCTAGTTGGTTTATTATATCGGTAATGACTTCAGTAGCCTTATAAGGGTGTGTGCAAAAAAAAATAATAAAGAAAAAGAAACACACATCACCCCCTTCTTGGCCTTCCCCTGCCCTCCCTCCTTCATCCCCTTCCAATCTTTCCCTTTGGCTCTGGTAGCCTCAGTAGGAGGACACAAACAATCCCAGGCTTCGAGGCCAGGAGGAGGGTGGGGAGTGCAGGAGCCTGACCAGGCAGCTCCTGGGGGCACTCACCGTGGTAGGGCTCTGGCAGGTCTGTTCTGCAGCATCAGTGACACCTGGCAACTGCACTCGCCAACCCGGTTCCTGGCGAAGTCAAGGACAGTACAATAAGGACTATGAGACTCCCAGGGCAAAGGACCTATTCAGCCCAGGGCTGGAAGGAAGGCAAGGCAAGTGTAGACCTGGTCACGAGCTCATGGGCCATCGGGGATGAAGGCGGCCTAGGGTTTAGCTGTGGCATCCTTCCCAGACTTAGATTTAGGGTAGAGCTCTCACTTTGTGGTCAACCTTGATTTTTATAGTTCTGAATTAAAGAGAAGGGAGACGGAAAAAAAAAAAAAACCTATCTGAGGCAGCAGCAGCATGTACAAGTGGGAATCCTTTCTTAACTACCAGTTAATCACTCAGTCCAAGAATAAAGGCTGCCGGGGGCTGCGATGAAGCCACTGGTCTATGCACACAGGCCCCGCTCAGATACCTGCCATCTGATTCTCCAATGGCCGAATTCTTCCTGAAAACAGTCCCAGCCTTCTCCCTCAACATTCTGTGTTGTTCCGTGTTAAAAAACCTAACAAGCGTGTCTCCCAACATGGGTGGCCTTTCTTTTCCTCCTTCAGGCGGGGAGGGCTTGCGATTCTCTACACTCATAGACCTTTTCAGCATGGGGGGGTGCACACTAGCTGAGGCCCCTCTTCTTAGGCAGAGGGGCTAAGTGGTTAATAGGGCGGATTCAAAGCAGAGAGTCCTCTGGCCTACAAGGTTGCCCTCTGCTGGCACTTCTGAGTGCTGTTTAGGGAAGGAGCATGTCCACCATTCTGAGGACTAAACTTTCTATCCAGGATCGTCTGGCCCTCACGACGGCCACATGCTTTGTCTTGCTCTCAGCAATATGCCAGTTAAGTTCGGAAAGGGTAGGAAAACACAGGAGGCTGTGGGGACTGTGGAAGGCAGTGCTGGGACTCTCGGGTCCCACTCAGTCCCCTAGCGCCTTCACAACACTGCTAGGTTCGAGGGACCCTTTTAGATCCCACGATAGGCAAAACAGTTGCCAGCTCTGGGACCTCTTCCTTACACAGCCCGACTCACTTCACCTGTGGCTCCAACAGGCTAGAGGCAGCGCTGCTCTTTTAGGACAATGGAGGGGATAAAGGTTAAATAATGGGCTAAACTCACAGAGTTAAATTGCAGGGACAGGGACAAGGACCAGGACCTGGATCTACCTACATACTAGACTTGTGGCCTGCATTTAGGTTCTACATTGTTCATCAGAAACAGTTTGTTTCGGGACCCTTGTGTGTTTCTTGGGGTGTCTGTATAAATGTGTGCCTTAACCATACGAGTGGATACTCACATAAGTGTATGGGTCTACCTCGTAGGAACCTATGCCTTGAATCTGGGAATGTATGCTTATGCCTCCTGCTGCCACAGTGGCACATCCATCTCATTCTGTCTGCTACTTCCTCATGTTAAGATGCTAGCAGCCTACAGTATGGGGTCTGCAGATTTGCTCCGCATCCTTGGGCAGGGACCTTTGAGAAACTAGGGCAGATCTACTTGCTCCCTTTGAGCCTCTCTCACCTGTTTGGACCTCCTCCTTGGCCCCTTCTTTGCCTTTGTGTTGTTACATTAGGCTGTGCCCCTGTAGATCCCTTCATGTAACCTCAGCTACCCCATTCTTCTCTCCTCTCCTTACAGCCCCCCTAGTTTGTCCCGTCTTCCAGGCCCAGGGTCTCTGAAGCTACCAGTTCGAGCAGCCCAAAGAGTCCAGGCTACCCCTCTGCTTACCAAGCAACTCGTTAGTGCCAGGCTGTGGGCATGATCCCTGAGGCCCCCATTCTGCCAGATCACTGGGCAGCATCAGGCCGTTCTTCCCCTGCTCCATACTATCCTGTGCCTGATGCTGGCCAATGGGTGTTTACTTGGTAGCTCTTTCCTACTTTTCCTCACGGAGTTTCCTCTTGTCAGAAAGACAAAACCCAGGCATAGAAATTAGGAGCAAATACTGACCAGCCGGCCCCACTTTACCCTAGCGGCACCCCAGGAGGCTGTGATCAGAGCTGGACCGCCTGATGAGCTGGAGCCAGGCTTATCTATATCTCCCCATGGAAGGACACAGTAGGGGCTCCCTTCATCATCATGATCTGTCCCCACTGGGGAGGGGGGCACAGACAAAGATCAAGTCCCAGGGTCTCTGGTTCCACCTACCCCCAGACCTCACCCCGAGGAGCACTGAGACACCATGGCCACTGGGATAATTATCTTGAAAGCTGAAAATGTAGAGCTCTATTGGGTCTTTAAGGCAAGTCATGGGTTCTCCTGGAGCCTAGAGAGCTCAGACGGACCTTCACTGGGGTCATCTACCAGTGTCCTAACCAGCAGGAACAGCATCTCAGGACAGCTTTAGTATTACCCATAATACTCCATTACAAACCTGGGCGGAGACTGAGGCCCTGCCCTGGTCTTGCCACACAGGACACAGCAGCCACACTGCATGCTGCACCTGCCACAAAACACGGAGACCTTTGGTTCCCCTTTCCCGAGCCCCGTAAAGAAGCTCTTGCTCTAGTTATAAGTCTTGCCTTGGGTCTCACCCCAAACCACCAGCACATGGGGTGATTTTATATACAAAGGGGAAGAACGGATTTCCTGGAAAATATCTATGTTCTCTAACATTGCAGCTGGAGTTTGGAGTTGGCTTGTTGCTAGCTCTCCTCTTGGTCAGAGCTTGCGAAGGGTAAGGAACAGTCTCATCCACTACTCCATAGTAGTAGAAACTGATTGGACCCCCTTGGTGTTCTCCCAGCCACCCAGCCTTCCTCCTTGAAAGGCCCTCCCCCATGGGCTAGGTCTGACTTCTGTCAGGACAAAGACAGTGAGAGGGAACAAGGCCCCTGGTCGGCCTGGCAAGCACTCCTAGAGAGAACTTTCCACTGACTTTCCATTTTTTTGCTGGGGACAGAGTCAGCGCCATGGTAATGGCCTCCCAGAGGAATGGGGAATCCAGACTTTACGAGGAAAAGGACAAGGGAGACATGGGTGAACAGGCCAGTGTGAATTCCCAGGTCCCCAAATTCCCAGCGCATGGAAAGACATCTCCAGTCTAAGAATGGAGGACCATCTGATTGAAGCAAAAGATGAGGGCTTGAACTTAGGCTCAGCTCGTGACCATGAGCAGGTCAGTGACCTGAGACCTCCGTGTCCCTCATTATTAGATGAGAAGGCTAGATAATTTCTGCGTCCCTGCCAGCTGGGATAGGCTACATTTTATGGCTGTCCCCAGCTGGTCCCAGACAGTCTGCCTTTTGCCCTCCCTCTAAGGGTCTGGCAAACTTCTTCCAGCCTTTTGTTTTGAGTCTCCTGCCCCCCTTCTTTCTCGTCTCGTTTAACAGCTGAGTCCTTTTTACTGGCCAAGACCTAGTTTTTCTTTTTGCTTCAAAAATCTCCCAAAAAGTCAGGAGGTGGAGGCAATAGAATCAGGAATTCAAGGTTACCCATATTGAGTTTGATGCCACCCGGGCAATATGAAGTTATATCCCACAAAATCAAACCAAACAAACAAAATCTCACACACACACACATAAAAACTTCATTTCTTAGGATATCTAGCTTGGTTAATACACGGATCATCTCAAAGTACTGTTCCTTCATCAGAAAGTACTGCCACATCTAGTCAGTTTCTGTCCTGGTACTGGCCTCCTGAGCAAGGGTGTGGGCTCCTATCACAGAGAATAGATTTGTCCCCTGGGTAATAATGAGTTCAAGCAAAAGGCAAAGTCAGTTGACATATTCTAGGCACATGGATGATGGTAAGAGGACAACAGATAATTGTAAGAGGGTCCTGTGTTTAGTTCAGATCCACAGAGTTTTGCCCATATGGGCATAACTTCTGAGCAGACCCAAAGATTTCTAAGAAATAATGGTTTTATTTTTTTAAAGTATACCTTTAATGCCCTAGGTATCTGGGGTGGTCTGTTATGTAGCAGTAGCTAGTTGATGTCAGTAGGTATCTGGGGTGGTCTACTATGTAGCTGTAGCTAGCTGATGTAAGTAGAAAGCACATGCTCACAATTATTGTAGGCACAGTCTTCTATCACAGCAAACGCCTTGGCATATGGCTTAGAGAGCTGATACTGATGAACACCATGGGCTCAGCATGGGGAGTTGATACAGTTCATGAAGGAAGCTGCAAAGTAGTTAGGTACCCATTACCTGTCTAAGCCTAGATAAACAATCCTTCATGAATACTAGTGGCTGTACAGACCAGGCAGAGAAAGATCAAGGCACGCATGCTCTCCGCCTCTTGCCATATGATGCCATGAGACTTTGCCAGCAGGAAGGCCATCACCAGATAAAGCCACCATCCTGGGACCTACAGAGACCTTTGTTTATAAAGTTATCAAGCTTTGGGCATTTCATTACAGCGACAGGAAATGAACTAACACATCAGTCCACAGAAACTGAACAAGTATTTGCTGTTTTAAATTGGTAAGTGTGGAGGGATTTGCTACACAGCAAAAGGTACCTAATACTAACACATCCCCTTAAACCTCTACCCTCCCGTATCCATACCTTCTTTCCCGGCTCCTTCTCTCTTGAGACAGGGTATGATTGTGTAGCCTCGGCTGGCCTCAAGTCTACTATGACCCTCCTGATCCAGCCTCCCCAAATGCTGAGATTAAGATGTGAGCTACCAGGCCTGCTTCACATTTCTGCATCGTTCATAGTCTTCACACCCCACATAACATCTCGAGTCAATATGTAATGCTAGAGGCTCCTGGGGAACCAAGTTCCCGGGGAACTGAGCTCAGAGGGAAGGGCTCTCCTCAAGGACCTGTCCTATTCAACTGCAAGAACCAAGAGCATGGTAACCGCACTGGGCCCGTGCCAGCTGCGGTTTCCTCTGGCTTCCCAGTCCTAGCCCAGGAGTCTGAGGAGGGGGTGAGGAAGGCTGGCAGGCTATGCAGACTCACTTGAGCATGATCTCATACTGGCCGGCATGCCAGGGCTGCACGTTCTTTAGGACTAAGGTGAACACGTCCTCATTCTGTAACAGCTCGAAGTGGCCGTTATCCTTGGAGAGGGCTTTGCCATCTCGGAGCCAGTGCACAGTTGGGAAGGGGTCTCCAGCTATGGCACAGGAGATGAGGACACTCTGGCCCAGGCAGGCTGTCACTGAACGAGGCTTGCTGATGAACCAGGGCTGGGTGCCGTCATGAGGCTCTGGAAGTAAGCAAGGGGGAAAACATTGAGACAGAAGCTCTTCAGCATAGGGCTTGGCATCCACTCCATCCTCCATGAGGGCAAAGGGTCAGGAGACCTTGGTAACAGAAGTGTGTTACCAAAGACTAGGTGGTCCAGAAGGTTCTTGGACAAGGTATGCAGATACAGCACATACTTCTTGAAAATCTGCCTCAGTTATGTTATCAGACGATACTACTGGAATGAATTTATGTAAGTCAGAGTGAGGGCAGCGAACGGTGACAGTACGGAGTCCCAGGCTGGGTGCTCCAGATGTGTATCCAGTCTGACTGCTGGGAACTGCTGCTCACTGCATGTGTGTATCTCACTTTTCTTCTTTAAAAGGAGGCCTCCACAGAAAGGACTCAAATGTGTAATTCATATCCCAAACCATCAGCACCAAACTTTATGGAATTACCTCAGCAATCCATCCAGTTTAGCAGCAGCCCAGAGAGAGCTGGGACCTCAGGAAGCTGGGAAGGAAACCCCACTCTGCAAGAGTTTGAGATGGAGACAGTGATCTGCCTCTGGCTGCAATGGGACCAGGGTGGTCTCCAGTGTTTCCCTCACCTCTAAATGGCTTTTGAAGAATCTTGAATGCCACCCCCCCGCCCCCACCCCCACGCCAAAGGAGTTCAGGTTCACCTTGCACGGTGAGTACGGCCTGGGTGCGGACTTCTCCAGCACTGTTCCAGGCCTCACAGGTATATGTGCCCGTGTCCTCTGGGAACACCTCCTGGATACACAGGCTGTGCTGGCCACCCTTCTGTTCAAAGTGGAAGTCTTCTGACTCCTGGATCTCATTCTCATTGTGAAACCATATGACTTCTGGAGGTGGGTTCCCTGGGCAGAGAGTAGCAACAGAAGATTGTGAGAGAGGGACTTCCCTAGCCAGGAAGCAACTGTGCACTGAACATGCTAATGCTGGGCTAAGCAAGCTACCAAAGGCTTTGCCTGTGTTTCCTCACATGTTCTGCCTTGTAGGATTGTTAAGAGAAACAACCTAGTTAATCTAACCTTTGTGAGCTGCTCACAGGATGGCGTGTAGCACGAAGAGAACACCTAGCCCTGAAGGTGTTTCTGCCCTGCTCTGCCCTGCCTCACATGGAGACTCCGCAGGCAGGCAATGGTGATGCCACGGTAGCTCCCTTGCAGACTACCACCAGAGAGACCTCTGTAAGCATGGGGCCAGCACACAGGACCACCACAGAAATGTGGTCTCGGGACCCCAGCTTACAGAGGATTGGTTGGTGATGGGTAGGAGTGCCAGCCTATGCTTCTGGAATGTGTTGGGGGTACAGATCAATGGCCATGTGAGGGTTTTCATAGGTATGAAAGCTGACCACGAGGCTCTACTTCCAGAGGAGTGAAACCCCTGGGGAGACTTTAGAGTGAGCAGATGGCCATTTGTCTGCACTGGACAGGCACAGGTCTGGAGATCAGGTGCCAAGTGCCTCTTATCTCTTTCAATTGAATGTCAGTGAGATCCAACTGGCATGGCACATGTGGAAAAGAGACCTAGCCTCTGTCTGAAGCTGTCATGGAAAGACCTTCATTCTCTAGGAGCCGGGGATCATCACCTCCTCAAGGACAAGTCCTCAGGTCCTGTGACCGTTCATATGTATTGCTTTTGCAGGTCTAGAGGAATTAGGAAGCCAGAGATGGGCCCTCCTAGTGTTCAGAGGCACTGATAGAAACCAAGAACCACAGATGCATCCAAAGGTACTAGGTCTACTCTGTCTTGAGTGTGGAGCTGGGACTTTGTGGGCCTCTCCTGCTAACCCCACCAAGGGGCACAAGAGCTTGGTCTCTGTGCAAGCCACGTTTCTTTGCCTGTTTTAGAAGGATCTCTGATTATCAGCGTTCTACCTCAGAATCTGACTGGAGCAACTCAGATGGCTGCAGAGACTCGAGACCTCACACGAGCTCATTCTGCACCATTTAAAAACTTTCTAGATAGTCTTTAGGGTTTTTTTTAAGTATAGGCTTATATTTTCTACAAATTGGATAATTTGACTTCCTCTTTTTTTTTTTTTTTTTTTTTTTTTGATTTTCGAGACAGGGTTTCTCTGTAGCTTTTGGTTCCTGTCCTGGAACTAGCTCTTGTAGACCAGGCTGACCTCGAACTCACAGAGATCCGCCTGCCTCTGCCTCCCGGGATTAAAGGCGTGCGTCACCACCGCCCGGCTTTGACTTCCTCTTTTCCTATTTGCAACCTTTTCATTTCTTTCTCATGCCTTATTGCTCTGGCTAAGATTCCAACCACTATATCGATTAAGAGCAGAAAGACTGGGCACCCCTGTTTTCTTTCCTCATATGACTTGAAAATAGAAGGGGGCGGTGGGAGGAAAGGAAAGGTAACTAGTAAATACAGTTAAAGTATATGATTCTTTTGAATAAATATAATAATGAAACTCATTATTTTCTTACAATGAATATAGACCAATTAAAAAAAGAGTTAGAATTATTTAAAACAAAAACAAGACCCCAAACTTTCCACTGGGACTAGGCACATTAATCTTTGCCATCTTCTTCCTCTGGACCATATAACCCTCAATCTATAAATGATACCCACACAGCAGGAGAAGTCAAGAGGCTCCATTCCTTTGAACCCCTTGCTGATGGTTCCACGATGATTTTCTGGGCACCTAGGAGCAATACCCATTGCCACATGGTCACCCTCTCACACACCCCGAGGAGAGAGCGGTATGGACAGACCTGACACCTGGACTGTCATGGTGACCTGGCTTCCATCCATGACTTTGAGATCAGAGAGGCCTTGCAGGAAGATGGGTGCAACGGGCTTGCTGGGAGCCGGGGGCGGAAGGTGCTCCCTCTCTCCTTTACTCTTCTTTTCTGTGTTGTGGGAATAAAATAGGAGAGAAACATTCTATTCTTTCACACACTCAACAAACACACTAGACGACAGAGTTGTGCTGAAGCTCGGGTCTCATGCCTGTCGGGAGGCTCTGGAGAACACGGGGGACAAGGCAGGCCCCATGTCACTACTTGACGTGACGATGTTCTTGCTTGACAGCAGAGACTAAACAGTGAAGTTCCATGGAGTCCTGGGCAGCCAGCTCGGCTTCCCGAGGAGAACCTCGGGGAGGAAGTTCACACTTGGCATCTTCATAAAGATTTTCCCCCTTAAATTCTCTTTGCTCTTTTGAATTAAGTGATTCACTCATGTGACACAGAATTCAAAAGATGCCAGAAGGCCTATGTGAAGTCTCCCTTCCAACCCCGCACGCCCCCTGGCACTGTCTCCCCAGCAGTAAACAATACTTGGATTCTTCTTAATCCTGCCAGACATGATCTGTGTGTACAACATACACAGCAAACAGAACAAATCTCTTTCTTCTTCTTTTTCCTTCTCCTCCCAGTCTCCTTCTTACCTCTTCTTTCAGTCCTGGGAGGCAAATCTGGAATCTCAGATATAAACACCTACTCTACTACCAACCTCTACTTCTGGGATCATTTCTTGCCTTTTCTGAAAAAATAAACTAAAGCTAGGTGTGGCGACACACACCTCTAATCCCTGCACTCAGGAGGCAGAGGCAAGAGAACGGTGGGCTTGAGGTCAGTTTAGGGTATGGTCACGTCTTGGCTAAACAAAGCAACACTACTGGTTGGGATGCAACTCAGTGATTGAGTGGCAGCCTCACCTGTGCAAGGGTTAGGATTCATTTTTACAGCCCCCCCGATCTCTCTCTCACACACACAGCGTGTGTGTGTGTGTGTGTGTGTGTGTGTGTGTGTGGGTGTGCTCAGCGAGGGGTGGGAGATGGATCAGAAAAGAGCACGGAGGAATGCTTAAGAGAAACAGAAATGTTCACTTTTTAGTCCATGGTAAATGTCCCATGGTTATACATATGTCTTCCGAACTCACTAGGTTCGACTTCTAAAATACACGCAGCTTACCTGTACTTTTATAAGACTTCAGCAAACCTGGGAGAGGGTCAAAGGGAATGCGTTAGCTAAGGGCAAAACCGGGACAGGTCTCTGGGCACAGGCCTGGTCCACCCCTACTCAGCTCTCTGAGGAGACAGATACACAGGAGGGCTTTTCCTTATTCTTGCCATCTAAGCCAAGCTGGCTTTAGCCAGTCTCTAGAAGGTAAAGCGCTGGCTGCTTCCAAAGCAGGAAGAGCCCTTCACGATCCAGCGTCTGTTCTCCTCTGTAGCCTTTTGCTGTTTTTTGTTTGTTTGTTGTTTTTTCTGGTACTGCAGGGCATAAGAGTAGCAGGGCAGGTACTAGGGTTTGAATTTATTAAAACTCAGGGTGAACAGCCTCAATTTATTATTTTTTATGTGTTTGCTGTATTGGGTATCAAACTCAGGGCCTGAGATAGGCAAGGGTTCCACATGATCTTTGAGAGTCATAAAGAAACTTCACTCTCAAAACGAAAGCATTGGAAAGGGGTCCTCTGAAAGGCAATAGGTCATGGAGACAGCATCCCTATGAAGGGATTAAAGGACTTCTCAGGAGATTGATAAAGCTCTTTAGACAACGGATTAGTTGTCTCAGGAGTGAGTTGGGCCTCATGGAACCGGATTGGTTAAGGTGAGAACCGTGTTCTAAAGTGAGCCTGGAGCCTGCACTGGTCTGTCTTCAGCACGCACTTGTACACGGCCCCACTTCTACTGCTTCTTAGCTCTGATAGGACAGAGCGTGAGACGTTCATGAAGACCTGTGAAAACATCTGTGTCTCCCTTTCTGACCTCTAGAAGTAGGAACTAAGGCAAGCTGGTTACAAAGTATCCATCTTCGTTCATCTTTTTATAACCGGAACCACACTAATGTCTCTAACTTACAATCAAAGTTTCAAGGGAGTATTTTGGGTCTCCAACACCACAGGGAAATACATTCCAAACCTCTTTTCAAACTCTAGAACCTGGGATAGTTTCCAGGGTGTTTTCTCTACCATCTTAATTTTTACCTGGGGCCACAGAAAGCAAAGCTCTCCCAGCCCAGCCTCTGCGACCATGGAAGGATAAGGCCCAGGGGGCTGAATGAAGGTCAGAATGAAGCTTCTTCCCAGCCAGTGTCCCAGGGAGGATAAGAAGCAGGCACACAAGAGCAGCGAAGACAGATACGCTCCATCCCACCTCTGGCCACCAGGTAGGGTTCTTGATCCCCTGCCCGCATCTCAGGAAGTGGACTTGGGGAGCCTGTATTGGAAATGTACAAATCTACCTCATGTCCCTGCCTGGGCTGCCGCAGTCAGGAAAGCTGGCTGCCTCTGGAGGGTTGAGGAATTTCCTGTCTTGCACAGATTGAGAGGGCTCGAGGACAAAATGTTTTCCCTCTCTAGAGGACTCCCTGTTCCTGCTCTGCCTCTCAGCCCAAGCCATGGAGCTCCATACAGATGGACTGGAATTCTTTCTGGGTGCAGCAGGAACACCCAGATTCCAGCTTGCTTGCCTTCCAGTCGGTGGTTATCTGCTCTTCCAGGCCACCCTCTCTCAGTTCTCCCCACTGCCTGTTTCCTCACCTGGGAGCTTCAACAAAGCCACGGTACCCTGTGGATCTTGGCTGCTGGGGTCTAAGGACCTGTCTGTACCTCCATCCTGCATGAGGGATGATGGACTGGAAGCTCCCAGGATCTAAGACCTGAGTGTCTGTCCCCTGTAGCTGGACAAGAGACATGTCTTAGGTTTCTATTGCTGTGATAAAAATGCCATGATCAAAATCAACTTGGGAAAGATAAGGTTTATAGATTTCAGAAGTGCTCATAACTTTCAGGTCATAGTCCATCACTAGGGAACATCAGGACAGGAACACAGAGGAGGAACTGAAACAGAGGCCACGGAGGAGTGCTGCTTTACTGGCTTGTTCATTATGGCTGATTTAGTCTGCTTTCTTATTCCATCCAGGACCACTGGCCTAGGGAGTAGGACCACCCATAGTGGGCTGGGCCCTCTAAACGTCAACTGTCTCATCAGGCATTTTCTCAGTTGAGGGTCCCTCCTCTCAGATGACTCTAGCTTGCAGCAACTTGATACGAAACAAAACAACAACTAGCCAACATATGACAGAAACCTAAGACTTGGGGCCATCTCTTGGTCATAAGTAGATCTCTGCCTCTACCTGAAGCCCCACATCCTCGCCTGTCTAGGGCGTTCTCTAGGGGTTCTGTCATCTCAGGGCTCACACTACTATGTCAGGAAATGCTGGGAGTCAAAATTTAAAATCTGAAGAGAGATTCTGTGAAAGGTGTGCGTGGTTTTCATGCCATCATAAAGTTGAACACCCCAAGTTGAACCATCCTAAATCAGGATTGTCCACATTCATTATCAATGGCATTGGTTGAACTGGCTAAGTCCTACTTGTCAGAGCCACACAGTGGATCCTAAAAAGCAGTGCATCCCAAGCCTCCCTGATGATTACTGACTTGTTTTATTTATTTATCTATCCATTTATTTATTTTTAAGTAGCCCGCAGCAAGTTCTGTGATGCCATGCTTGGAGACACCATGGGACAGATCTCAAAGTAAATTAATGGAACTTTGCTGCATCTTCCCAGGCAAGGAATGAAGGAAGCAGCTCAGGCTTTAGACCCAGAGTAGTCACTGTCCCTGACCCTGCTCTTTCTTCTCTTTAGCCCTACAGCGACAGTGGCAGGAATAACTGAATGATGGGAATTAATCTGTTCTCAAACGGGCAGGTTGATGTTCCTGTTTGTTCTGCATCCCTCCAGCAGGAACTGGGTAAGTGACATGGGACATGACGATCATGAATTCAGGTCAGAGGACAGCAGTCAATCAGCCCAAGTTCTCCACGGGGTGAGGAAATGGGTCAGCCTTCCTATAAACACACGCTGAAGGAGAGAGGGGGCCTTGGGTTCCCAGTAAGTGGCTTCTGCCGAAACCCAAAGAAAAGGAGCCTGAGTTAGCTCCTTAGAACCCCAGTCTCAAGCTGCTACGTGTTGTAGGATATTAGTTTAAGATGTGTTACGTTTGTGCTGTAGAATATTTATTGAATGATGCAAAGATGTGTTATATTCTTTTATGTTGCATTTGTTTAACTCTGTAAAGCTGTGTTACTTTGCCTGTATAAACACCCAATTGGTCT
This sequence comes from Microtus obscurus, assembly GCA_963919715.1. Lineage (NCBI taxonomy): Eukaryota > Metazoa > Chordata > Mammalia > Rodentia > Cricetidae > Microtus > Microtus obscurus. The sequence goes on from CAWTZC010000308.1 coordinate 1,649,440, forward strand.
AATAAAGACCTGAATGGCCAATTGCGAGACAGGAGAGAGAGGGGAGGAGAGAGATAAGGAGAAAGAGAGGAGGAGGCCAGGGGCCAGCCACCCAGTCACACAGCCAACCATGGAGTAAGAATTAAAAGAAAGATACATAGAATAAAGAAAGGTTAAAATGACCAAAGGCAAACATAGTTAAAGAGAAACAGGTTAATTTAAGTTAGAAAAGCTGACTAGAAACAAGCAAGCTAAGTCTGGGCATTCATAAGTAAGAATACGATTCCGTGTATTTATTTGGGAGCTGGGTGGTGAGTCTCCAAAGAGTTAAAAAAAAATAATTAACTACAACTGCCCATCGTACTTAAAGCGTGTGCAGGATGTGTTAAGGTGACAAGATGACCAGGGTCGTGGAGCCAGAGCAGGTTGACCAGGACAGAGGGCCAGGCCTCCTGAGGACAAGGCAGGACACACCATAGGTGCCTCTCCAAAGGGAACCAGCGTTCTCCCGTGCTGACCACAGTGAGCTGTGACAGGGCCACAGAGGACAAGCACATTGCTGCTCATTCGTGCAGCAGATTCTTGACAACTGAGAAAAACAGAGCAGAAACAAGTCAGGCAAAAGGGGCACTGTGTGTGTGTGTGTGTGTGTGCATGTTTGTGTGTGAGTGTGCACGTGTGTGCATGTGTGCGTGCATGTGTGTGTGGTTAGCTATTATCAGCTACAGAAAGGCAGCACCGACAAGCAGAGTGGACTGTATACGCGAATCCACTGCAGGACTTCCAGATAATTCAAGGCAACTACATGTGAAAACAGTCGTGGGGCTGGCGGTGTAGCTGGGTTGGTAGAGTGCATGAATTAAGCTCACTTCAATCCTTAGCACCACCTAAGACTAGGCATGGTGGTGCAAACCCATGCATTCCGTCAGTCCAGACAGGGAAGCAAGAGTCAGAAATTCAAATCCATCCTCCTCAGCTACATAGTGGGTTCAAGGGCCTCTCTCAAAAGACCCCACAACAATTTCTAACAACACTTTGGATTTCTGAGTCCTATTGGCTGTTTTGATTGAGCAGGGTCAACCCAACAACAACAAGACAAGCATCCTATCCAGGACTTAAGAGCGGCTATGGGGATAAGCCAGAAGAGTCCCTGACAAGGTTCTCAGTGGGCACACTGCCACTCAACAGAGGAAGGTGGCCTTTCTGGCTCCCCAGGGCTGCAGTGGCCAACAGACGTGAGATGTGACTGTCTGGGTCAGGTTTCTTGCTTTCTCTCTATGGATCTAAGACCAGAGGCAGGCTATTCAAATAATACCACCTGAATAGTGTGCCCATGCACAGGGCTGCCTGTTAGTCCAAATGTCTTCCTTTGAGGTCACAACAGGAAGTCAGCCTCAGGAGTGAGAACATCCCAGCCTTCCTCATCTAGGAGGCAGGCACTGGCTTCCCACAGCACACAGACCCCAAGGAAGGAAACCCTGAGACCAGGGATGGATGCCTGTATCCAGCTCCAGTGGGGCTAGACTAAATAGACCTCTGGCTTTTCCCACAGCTGTGCTTACTGCTCCCACTGAGAGCGAGCTCAGAGAGGCTGAGCCACAGCTCACTAGCCTCGGGCTAGTCAACAAGGTGGGTTTATCTGTTCCTCCAATTCTTGATCCCTGTGTCCAGCACTGAACGGACTGCCACCGTTCCACTGTGAGAAGGGAAAGGAAAACATGGCCAAGAATGAGCTGTTGATAACGTAGCTCACAGATGTGTGTAAATGATGATATATAGATGAAGGTTGTTATAGGGCTTGAGAAAGAGAAGGAAATAGGAGAAGGGAAAGAATGAGAGAGAAGAGGAGAGAAAGAATGGGAAGGAAAGGTGGAAGGCTGAGACAGGTAAACAGATTGAGGTAGGCAAACACAGGTGCCCTCCACGCACACATACATGGTCACGCACATGTGCATGTGCACACACACACACACACACACACACACAAACAGCAGCTCACAGGTGCCCTCCACGCACACACACACATGCATGCACACACACAAACAGCAGCTCACAGGTGCCCCTCATGCACACACACACACACACCAGCTCACAGGTGCCCCCCACGGACACACAGCAGTTGACCCAATCCCTCTAAGCACTAGTTTCTTCATCTATAAAGGTACCCAGGAGTTGCTGAGAGTCACCGCAACAAGCCACCCTGTCTCCACAAACGTACTTTTCCCATGAAAGCTCCCTTCGAAAATACCAATGGCAGGGACTTCAGTTCAAGAACAAATGCACTGTTTTGGAAAACTTGGAGAATAATCAGTGCCCACAGGATGGAGCAGTTGGTGGCATCGTTATACCCACCGGTCCAGTACAATAAACAGTATTAGCTGCTCCTCCAACCCAAGCCACTAAAGCCTTCAACTCTTCCTGGGCCTGGGGCCTTCCACAGCCTTCACCCAGGTGGCTGGTGCTGGCTGCAGTGTCTCCTGGTACCGTGCAAAAATTTCCCCTTTTCTTCCCTCAACAGTCCTTCTCCAACTTTCTACAAGCTTAGTAGGAAAAAATAACTCATTTGGAATTTCTCCTTAAAACCATTACCACCCCCAACCCCCACCACCACTTCTGGACAACCTATGCTGTCAGCCTGTCTGCTCTCTGAAGCACCAAATCTATGGATCCAAATGTGCGTTCAAATGAACACACTGGCCTTTATCTTGGATCTACTAAAGACTCTCTTTAGTTCTTTGAACACCAGCCACTTTCCTTAGCTATCGCAAAACAAAATGCCATTCTAACAGCAAACTGGATCCCCTCTCACCCCCGTCATTCTATGGAAATCTAATAAATCACCAACTGAGGGACATCTATAGCCAGTCTTTACCCTTCCTTTATTTGGTGCTCAAAATGCAGAGTGGTCTCCACATCGGGGACTGGTGCCTCTCACCCACATTCTGACACTGGGTTTCCTGACCTTGCAGGAAGGCAGCCCAGCCCCTTCCCATTTCCAGAGCATTTGGCAAGCTATAAAACCCCTGGGGAGGTATCTGAATTCCCTTTAACAAAAGCCTGTCTCTAACCCGATAGAACTGTCTTGGAATGTCGGCACGGGTCCGCTTTTCTGACTGTTTTGGCCGTCTTTCCTCCTGCTGACTTCTCCAGAACTGAAGAAGTAAGTGGGAAGAGAAACGTGCAAGGAGAAGAATGAAAGGAACACAACGCATGACATCTCAAAAAAGATCTCTGACCAGTAATGATGGGCTGCTCCACGACAGGCGGGGACCCCCACAACCTCAGCCTCCCTAAGGTCCTGGAAGTTATAATCACACTCCAAACGGGCAGCATCCAAACCCCCAGAGTTCCTTGCCAGCGAGGCCTAGAAACCACACTGCTGTGTGTGCTGTCAGAACTGGGGCTCAACTCGCCACTGGGAACACAAGGCTCTCATTCTGGACGGTATTTTTGGCCAAGGTCTGCGAGCTGGGAAGTAGGGGCTATGGTCTACAAAGGGCTGTAAAAGTGGACAGTTATGAGACTCTGTAATTGTCCCATTAGTAAGGCAAGGCTCCACTTCTGAGCTTTGTACCAGACCGACACATCCGGCCCGCAAGCCTCCCTGCAGTGTGGGGGCCTCAGTCTGCAGAGAATGAAAATGCTGGCGATGCATTGATTTGATGCTTACCTCGCTGCTTAGCTTAGGTTTCAAATGCTGTCAGCAAACGCTTGGGCACACTAAGGGTCACAGTTTTTCGAGAAGGGGTTTCTCTGTGTAACTGTACTGGCTGTCCTGGACCTGGCTTTGTAGACCAGGCTGGCCTCGAACTCACAGAGATCCACCTGCTTCTGCATCCCAACTGCTGGGATTAAAGGCATGTGCCACCACTGCCGGCTCAGTATAGTTTTTTTTTTGTTTGTTTGTTTGTTTTTTAAAAAGTTAAAGACATTGCTTCCTCTTCTTCATGGAATCTCTCTTTAAAATATAAGGGTGAAAATGATGGCCAGTGTGCTCAGCTGGCAGAGAGCAGGGTCCATGATCTACGCCAGCAGACAGATGACATATGGTCTTACGTGTGCACACACACACACACACTTAGGATAAGCAGAGGAAGCTGGGAGTTGCCACATGCCTAAGTGTCCAGAGTCAAGAACATGGCTGTCCTTGAGGGCCTGTTGTCCTTACCAGGGACTCTTCATCAGACAAACCCTCTAACCTTATGTCCTCATAAGAAGTTTTTTTTTTCCCCCCATCAGATTTTTTTCTTTTTACCTTACCCACAATGTATGTCCTTAGGTTCCTCTCACAGGCCCAGTGTGCCTTTAGTTAAATAAACAGACCATTAGTGGAGAAACTATGTCAAAATAGGTAAATCAGCAGATTATTAATGCATCTTATTGTTTAAGAATTTGGCCTTGACACAGACGTGTACCCTGTCTCTGTGTATAGGCGGGGTATCTCTGTCTCTCTGTCTCTGTCTCTGTCTGTCTCTCTCTCTCTGTGTGTGTGTATGTGTGTGTGTGTAGGTGGGCTAAATTGAAAAGATCCTAGCCCAGGGAAGGCCCCCTGCCCCTGACTCAGTTATGATGTCTGGAATTAGTGGCTGTTTCTGAATCTTCTAAGGCACTGGAGGAATTTGGATTCATCACCCATTAGGCTCCATTTTTGGTGTGGAGGGAAGATAATATTGCCTGGTTAATAGTGGGGATGGTCTTTCTATTAGCCTGGAGAGAGGGGGAAACAGGCACGTTTGTTGAGGGTCTCTTGAGAGCGAATTTGCAGGGCTCCTGGAAATTTCAGAGCTCTGAGAACCTAAACAAATGGGGAAGATAAGGGAATGCCTCCCTGCCTATGGGGGGGACTCGTCCACTTCACAGCCCCCTTGGTCACTGCTCATCCACTCACAGGGGCTCAAAGGACAGGCTCTGAGCCACATGCAGTATCAGGAGGACGATGGCTTCCCTGAAAGAAGGCTGCAGATACTTACAAAAGGCAATTAGAGCGAATGTTCCTTAACTTCGAGGTCCCGCATGATATAACCCCGCCTCTCACCCCACCCACCTTGTGTTCTGCTACTTTGACACCTGAGGCCCTGCATGACATATCCCTGCCCCTCACTGCCCCAATATGTTCGGCTACTCTGCTACCTGCTCCCTTGACTCCAGCCACAATGGCCATCTTGAGTAGGCTGGCCTTGCTCCCACCTCAGGGTCTCTGTGCTTGCCGCGTTGCCTGCCGCCTGCCTAGAACACCACTCCATCTGCCTCTGTCTAATCTCGCTCTCAGTTCACTTTTGTAAATAAAGTGGTCTATGTGTGGTGCTGGGGCTCCAGCGTGGGAATACAGGGCTGGTGTAAATGCTCTCCACACCTGAGCAACAGCTCCAGACCTCTATTCGCGTTCTTTAAAGTATGCATCAGCAGGTAAAGTCAGCCACATCTCGACTGCCGCCGCCATCGGAGGACAAAAGTAGACCTGTGCTTTACAGTGTCCCCAGACCAGCTGAACGCAAATACTCAGCAAAGACTTTTGGTAAGTAAATGGGACAAGGGATGTGTGGTGAGAGCAGGGCTTATTCTGAGGTGAGCAGGGAAGGCTTCTAAGAGAAAGTGTCATCTGTCTAGGCTAGTTAGATAGGCTTCAGGACAAGTAGAGTAGCTGCAGAACAACTCAGGGTGCTGGGCCAGTGCCCTGAAAGGTTGCAAAGCCCTGACAAAAGGATGAGGAGGTGAGAAAGAGTTCCCAGGTCTGCCCTTCAGCATAGAATCTGCTAGAATCTCACGGACAGAGCTCCGGAAAAATGGCAAGTGGAGGGCAATGCGTTGCTGCATTGTGCCACCTTGTGGTCAGAGCCTTGAGATGCAGCACAGGAGCCCATGGCCGGCTCTAAGTCGGGCTGTGTAGCCCAGGCAAACCTTGCCCTTCACCCAGCAGGCAGATAATACTCTGCTGCTGCAAGTTAATTCTTGGGTAAAATCACTTCCTGGGATAACGCTTCTTGTTGAAAGTTTGGGCACCCATCATAACAGCACGTATGGGACATTCAACAGTCTGGTAACGACAATTCATTTAATCCTCACAGTACTGTGACTACCAGTGCCCCCCTCCCCCCCCCCCCCCATGTCACACAGAGGAAGGTGATGCCTGGAGAGCTCACACTGAGGTGGCAGGATGAGGAAATGGTGAATGGAATTCAGACCAGGCAGTTGGCTTTGTATCTGCACTTTCTGCAACGCCACACCGAGAGCAACAGAACCAGGCCTGGGGAGCTACATAGAAGGATGGATCGGCGGTTGAGGCACCATGGAACAAGTCCCTGAACATCTCCCGGGAGCCTGGAGCCAGAGGAGCTGCCGAGAAAGTCAGAATAACTCCAAAGCTGGGGATGGTGCGTGATACAGCCTGGAACCTCCACAGCACCTTGGGGCAGGGTGCCAGGAATGTCATTGTGCCAGGTTTACTCTGCCAGCCCTGTGCAGGGGAGTCTTGTATTAGACCCGAGTGCGGTTGTGTCTCAGTCTTGTTTTCCATTTATGGTTCTGAGCCTCAGTCTGGCTTGAAAAGGTCAGCACATCCCCCACCCGGGAGGGCACTCACTCACCAGGCTGCCGACAGATCCGGAGGACCTGGTGGGGCCTTCCCCAGCCTTCCCAGCACCCAGGAGTCAGGGGACTGTCCCGGAGTTCCCCTGTCTTCATCTGAAGACCCCCACTGCCCACAGAGACTGTTAGCTTAGCTGAGTCTCTAATACAGTTGAAACCCAAGCAACTGAAGACGGATGCTGGATTAGCTGACTAGCAGAGGAAGCTGGCGAGGCCGCCTCAGACTCAAGACTGGGTAAACTGGCCCACCCTATGTCATTCACACTTTCCCGCCCAGTACAGACGGGACCGGCCTCTGGGAAGATGTGAAAGCTGCTGCCCTGGGCCTCTGAGACCAGGGTATGAACTTCTGGGCTTCCTTGGAAATCTCACACCACCACCCCCCGAGACCTGCAGCAGCCATGCCATGAGATAAGTTGTTATATATGTGTACCAGAGAAGATCTCATGGGCTACCGCCAGCTCTGACCCCAGTGAGGAAGGCTTCCTGGAAGAAAGGGGCAGGCTGGTTCACAAATGACTCCACACAGAGGCATTTCTTCAGAGAAATCCAAGTCCCTCCTGGCAGATGGCTGCACAGGGCAGACAGTTACCACATTCTCCGTTAGCGACAGCTCCCTTAGACCTAGGGAAGGACAGTGCCCTTCCCTCTGTGGCTAGCCTTCCCCTTTGGGCGGGGGCCGTGTACTCTGAGAAAGGGCAGCTCTGTGGTGACCATGGCCTCGGTCCTAGGGCCTGGGCTCAGAAGCTAGCTTCACCTACTATTCTGGGGTACTACCAAGCGCCACTGATGTGGAGGCCACTGGAAGACAGGGACAACTCTGCCCTGAGCCCAAGGGGCCTCTGTGAGGTATGGCTGAGGCGCTAGAGGAGACAGAAGGCATTTTGTGCTCTTTTCTATGATAACCTTTCTAAGAGGCCTGAATTTTGGGGGGGAACGAAAAAAGGTGAGGTATGGTTTTCTGCTTGGCTGGTAGGGAAGGCTGGCACACTCTACCCCGTTTAAGCACCCAGAGGATCCCGTCACTCTCAGGAGCTTGGGGCACGGGCCAAGGAAAGGCAGGAATCAGGGTCACGGACCCGAGAAGCATCCCGCCTTCCTGGAAACAGCCACCATGCATACCCACAGCCCAGGGTCAGTCCCAAGCCTGTGATTCATGGCGATTCCCACAGACTAAGTGCTGGGCTGATCAATGGATGACTGTGACAATCAGATTACTTGTCACCAGGCTAGTGATGAATGAAAACACAAGCCTGGGCATGAGGGACCCTTCGGCTCTTCCTGAAGTCTCAGGACCTGCTTCATCACCAGCACCTCAGAACATAAAGAGGTTTGTGAGGTGTTTGCATGCGAATGACCTGTGAGTACCCCCCTCAAGTCTTGAGGGGCAGGTGGTTTTCTTATTCTAGACTGAGGACTTCTGAAGTCAGGGAAGCCCTTGTCTCTTTCCCTGGTGTGTGTCCATGGCCCAGTGGGGTCAAGGGATGGGAGACAGACTCCTGTTATTGTGGCTTGCCAGAGACTCTGTCTTCCATCTGCCTGCCTTCATGGTCAGGATCTTTCCTTCTCTCCTTTCTCCATTCCCTTTCTTCCTTAGAGACAGGGTCTCGGTTTCTATGTATCTCAGGTTGGCCTGGAACTCAGGATCATCCCGCTTCACCCTCCCTAGAGCAGGGATATCAGCTGTGCCACTTCATGGCGATGCTCGGGACTTTCCTTTGTCCCTAGATGTTCCAGCATCCTCTCTGCTTCCGTAGCTGCCTGCCAGCAGCCACAATTCCATTTACACATCTGCTTCTTGGCTTTGGGCCAGTCATCCTATGGTCTATAAAAGCAGTCTCCCTTCAAAGCAGACAGCCAGAGCTGGAGGGGGAAATGCTTGAAGGATCCTACCTTGGACGGTGACCCTGGCGCTGCAGGACACTTGCCCCAAGGCGTTCTCAGCCAGGCAGGTGTAGGTGCCACAGTCCTCTGGCAGGGCATCCTGGATGTGGAGCTCGGCCATGCCAGCCTCACAGACGGAGTGAGCAAACTTGATGGGCTGCCCTGCAGAGGGAAGCACAGAAGGGCTCAGGCCAGGGAGCACCTGGTGGTGGGACACCAGCCCTGACCCCAGCAGGGCAACTGTCATGGCACTGGAGCTGGCCCAAATCTATGGAGGATAAGACCGGACCTGGAAAGACTGGGTAGAGTCACTCTGGAAGAATTTGGCATGTAGGAGGGCAATGACAGACAGCTGGCATTTTGGGATAACCTCCATTCCACACACCTGGAAAGAATTCCGCAGGGCCTTTTGGTCCACAGCCCAGACTCAGGCAGAGTAGACCTCACTCGGTCTGAACATGTGGTCCCCAGCTCTTTTGAGATGTCTCCAGAAATAGGGATTCCATTTCCCATTAGAGATATTGATCAGAGAGCAACGCGGCAGCCCCACCCTAATGTCGCAATATGTTCATTTCCTCTGCGCAATAAACTACACTTTAGCATCCAAGGAAAAGATAAACATGCAGAATGAGAATGAGTGGTCCTAGAAGAAACCCTGTTTGTATGCAGGTATAAACAGGCATCGGGTTGTAAGCAGTTAGCATCAGCGCCGTCCTTACTACTGCATGCTCGAAAACTGCATCATCCCATAACGGAAGCTTTATTTCTAGGGAAGCAGTCAGTCTTACTGCTGAAGAGTCTGGCCTCTAAAGGAATGAGTTCATCTGCTGTACAGGCAGCAACTGTCACTTTGTTCTCTTACGTCCCCCAGTCCTAGTTTGCACTTCATAAAACTAAGGGTGAGGAGGGAAGGGAGGTAGGCAGTTTAGGAAGAAACAGCCCTCCCCACAGAGCAATGTGTTCTTCTGCACATAACAACACTTTATGTCTCCAGGACAGTTTTGCAAAGAGACTGCCGAGCAAGAGGGAGGGAAGAGAACTTTCCCAATCCATTGCACTCCAGAAAAGCAGGACTGAGAGGGTGGACAGAGGGAAGGCCTGGGCCAGAGACCGCCATTGGAAGGACTGAATACCCTTTGTTCTTCTTTTTGTAACAGTGACACCCTCAGAAACAGACGAGATCGCCTGACAAAACTGGGAGCATGGGGGTGGAGGAATAGGGAGGGCAGAAGGGGAAGATGGTGGGAGAGGGAGGGAGGAGAACTTGAGGGAATGGGATAGTCGAGATGGAGGAAGGACAGAGATGAGAGCAAGGAAAGAGATATTTTGATTGAGGAAGCCATTATGGGGCTAGTAAGAAACCTGGCACTAGAGAAATTCCCAGGAATCCACAGGATGACCCCAGCTAAGACCCTAAGCAATAGTAGAGAGGGTGCCTGAACTGGTCTTACCCTGTAGTCAGACTGATGAATATCTTAAATATCACCACAGAACCTTCATCCAGAAACTAATGGAAACAGAGGCAGAGACCTGCATCAGAGCACTGGACTGAGCTCCCAAAGTCCAGTTGAAGAGTGGGAAGAGTGAGAATATGAGCAAAGAGGTCAAGACCATGATGGGTACACCCACTAAAACAGTTTACCCGAGCTAATGGGAGCTCACCAACACCAGTTGGACAAGTAAGGAACCAACATAGGTCCAAACTAGTCCCTCTGAATGTGGTTGACAGTTGCATGGCTGGGCCAGACTGCAGGGATACTGGCAGTGGCACCAGGATTTATCACTAATGCATGTACTTGCTTTTTGGAACCTATTCTCTTTGGATGGATATCTTGCACAGCATAGATATAGTAGGGAGGGCCTTGTACCTTCCCCCAAAGCAATGTGCCTTACCCTCTCTGAGGAGTAGATGGGGGTGGGGGATAGGTAGAGGGGATGGGAGGAGGAGAGGGAGTGGGAACTGGGATTGGTATGTAAAATTTTAAAAGATAGTTTGTTTTCTTTAAAAAAAAATAGCTTGAGTATCAAAAAAAAAAGCAATAATGATACCCCTAGAATCTGAGGTCACCAGCATGCTCCCTGACTGTCCTCAGCCTGTCTCCTCTGTCCCAACATTCGTGACAAGCACTGTAAGAGCTTGTCTTTTACTGATGTAGAATTCCTGACTCTTTTGGGTCCCACAAGCAGGGATGGAGCCCCAGAAAGAAGCTGCTGGCTCAGAATACATCATGACTGAGAACTAAGAAACTCTCAACTTGGAGGGCTGGTTGGACTAGCTAGCAGTGGAGGAAGGTGAATTTAAGCACGATTGCCCTCTAGTGGGAAAAGTGTGGAAAGTCAAGATCTACCCTACATTCAGTCCGCACAGCTAACCACCTGAACCCATGCTCCAAACCCCACCTGCAACCTGATATATCTAATATAATAATTAATGTGCTATATTAATTATTTAGAATACAACACAATTGCTACAATTTTATTATATATTGCATTGACAGATACAATAGTATATAGTAATATGTATTAATTATAAGGTGTACTTATGTATATTATATACGAATTCTTTGAGAATTTCATACAATGTACTTTGGCCATAGTCTTCCTAGCTCCTCCCCCTCACTCCTACCAGTTCCATTCTCACCCCAACCCACAACTTTGTGTTCTTTTTGTTTTGTTTTGTTTCACAAACCTATCAAGTCCAATCTTTGCTGTTCATTATTCTTGGGTACAGAGCATGTACAGGTCTTATGTAGGCAACCATGGACTCTGAGAGTTCAAGAATGGAGTGGTCCTGTCATGTCCAGAGATACTGTTCCAACAACCCTCCCCTACTTCTGCAGTCTTTCTGTCCCATCTCCTGAGGTGGTCCCTGAGTCATGGCACTAATAGAATATAGATGTCCTATGTGTGGTTGAGTGAATCCCAAATGCACCATTTGCTGCATGTTGACCAGAGAAGAGTTTCTGTTAGCTACTGTTCAGTTTTCAAAAACTTCTCCTATGCAATTTGGTTTTATACAGCTGGCAAACCAAGAACACTATTAAGTACTATCTCTGTGTGTGTGTGTTTAAATAAAAAAGAATAAAATTTCATGACACGGGGAAATTGTATGAGCTTCTTATTTCAGTGCCCACAAATCATATGCACACTGTCTGTTGTTTCTATGCCGCAACATGTAGTTGAACAGTTGTAGAGGAGTATGCCCTAAAAACCTGGAAGGACTTACAGACTGCCTCTCTGGAGGAAATGCTCGTTGACCCTTTCTTAGCTCTGCCCATTCTGATGGGGTCTTGAAAACAAAACAAAAGTCAAATAGCCTTCCTTAATTATGGAATTATAATTAGCATCAAAGAATTGCTAGTTTTCATCCCAGATCCACCTACCACCCAATAGAAGATCAAATTCTTTGGCCAAGTTCTGATGTGGTTTACTAGGTTATTCATTTGCATGTTCATTTATTGACTCAACAAATGCTTATGGGTGATCTCTTAGGAGTCTAATCACAAGAATAGAAACCGAAATTGCATGTGTATCTCTGGACAGGCATCTCATTACCCACTTTGTATAGGTGAACTTAGTGAATCTGTAATAGCCACCTTGCCAGGTTGGATGAGCTAGCAGACCCAATTCCCACAGCTTCTCCTTCTGTGCTTCTGAGGTACACATAGCTAGAACTCGAGTCAGGAGGTCAATGGAGCTGGAGCAGGGGGAACTCACCATTGAGTAGCCAAGTGATCCGGGGAACTGGGGTCCCTCGTACAGAGCACCGCAGCACAAAATCCTGGCCCTCGACAACAACACTGTCCTTCAGGACACTGGAGAATGAAGGGGCCATCTGTGCCAAGTCTGACCCTGTGAAGGCAAACAACACAAGGATCCTCTCAGACATAGCTCATCCACCTGGTGGTTGACCAGTTTTCCCAAGCCTGGTAAGGCAGACACCCTATCGCATTGGGCCTTGGGCTTCCTCAATCACTGGCTATGCCTCGCCTACCTCCATGCTTGGGGAGGAAAAGCATCAGACACCTGCAGTCCACTCAGTACAGCTGACAGGGGGTCTTCCGGGGTTACAAAGCTCTCTAGTGCTAGGGCACACACACAGAGGGGCCTGCCTTCCATCCTTGTGACACAGGCCTCTCCCATCTACTTTTGACATTGCTATCCTGAGCATCCTGGGAGTGCCTTCTCTCATCTTCCTGTGTTCTAGGTTCTCTTCTTTATACATATCACCATCGATCCCATGGTCTCATTTCAAATTAATACCTTATTTGTAGAAACTATGGACACATAGTGGGGCATTTCCATTTGAAATTATTTTAATTAATCATTTCCCCCATTTTCAGGGCTAAATCAAATGGCAAAGATTCATATGTATTTTCCCTGTGTGGCCTGGGCCCTGTTCTAGGTCAAAGGTCCAAAGTGACTGACGGCAATGCTGTACACACACTGTGGATGAACTTTCTGCTCTCAAAGAACCGCCTGTGTGTCTTTCAAAGTTCAAAGCCTTTCAAACTGTAGACTGAGAAACACTTTAAAACTTGAGGACCTTAATGAAGAGCAACAGGGACAGATGATGCCTTCTAAACCATCCTGGGTATGGTAGCAGCGTCACAGGCAACTCTGATTTCACAGCCACACCTTCTAGACTTTATGGTAGGCGGTGCATGAGCAGACACAAGACAGCAACGGTGCTTCTGATCTGGTCCGACATGGAGGAAGGGACCACCGGCCCAAGGGCTGTTGGAAGGCACCATCCATACCTTCTCTGACTCATCATCAGACTCTCTCACTACAGAGATGCTGTTCACAGTCACTGACAAGATTGTGTTCCACCGACTTGAATTAGAAACACGGTATCTTTGATAAGGCAACCAATGCATGGAGGGCGTTTGGCACAAGCCTTGCCTGCAGAACATTCACAGAGAGCATTTGCCACTTTTGTCAAATGGAAGCTGTGTGTGGAAACTCTGTTTGGAGGAAGTGGAGTTTAGTGTGAAAGAGTAGAGGGGTACAGGAAGAGCTCCCAAGAAGAGATGGGGGAAGAGGAAAGACGGGGCGGGGAGAGGCAGAGTCATCCATGCTGGCTAAACTCTCTACGGAGGATGGAAGGGGTTGAAGAGATGCGTGAGTAGAGGAAAGAGCCTTCCTGCAGTTAGAGGAAAGTGAGGGCTGGTGCGGATGCCAAATCATGTGCACAGCACAGACTGCGTCTTGGTAAAGTATTTGCCAAGAATGAATGGGACATTTGTAGTCTGGAGAGGTTGCAAGATAGTGGTTACCTTAAGAAGAGAGGGGAATGCAATGCACTTCTAGAAGGGGAGAGAAAAACAAAAAACCAACCTCTGTAATCTACTCCATTAAAGCCGAGAGAATGTCATCATAGAGATTCTAGGTTAAGCTTTCCAGAACTCTGGATATTAACCAAGGGGTGAGAAACCCAAACCGCATCCCTCCGAGCTCAGCTGGATCTTGGGGAGGACAGCAGGCTCTGTGGTCTTTCAACTCCCATTCCCTTCATCCCAGCTCTTGGCAGCTTTGAAAACCAGAAGCAACTATGGAACTTGTAAAAATGAACTGTTTGGCAGGGGTTGAAGGGGGGGGGGGTCAGAGCTCCCGAGAACCACAGCCCCAAGAGAATCATCATCCCTGCCTGGTTCCAGCAGCTCCTTCGGCTCCACCTCCAGCACTGTCTGCTTTGACCTGACTCAGAGCTTGGTCTATGCGAACCACTTTATACCCAAGGTATTTGTGAAAAAGCAATTATTTAACATCACTGCTACTGAGGCAGCAATATCAGCTGGGACTAGTAAGAGTCTGACCAATAGCCGGGCGATGGTGGCGCATGCCTTTAATCCCAGCACTCGGGAGGCAGAGGCAGGCAGATCTCTGTGAGTTCGAGACCAGCCTGGTCTACAGAGCTAGTTCCAGGACAGGCTCCAAAGCCACAGAGAAACCCTGTCTCGAAAAACCAAAAAAAAAAAAAAAAAAAAAAAAAAAAGAGTCTGACCAATAAAAACTTACGAGGGAAAACTGGGAAAAGGCCCATGGATGGCTATCAAACCCCCGACAAAGTCTCAGCATACACAAAGCTCTGTGTCTGCTCAAGTCAGACCTGAGAGGCCCTGCTTTCATCTCTGACTGGTCTGGGGACTCCGTGCTAGCGGGGAATAACGGCTAAGTTAAGCTGTGAACTTTCAGCAGTAGAATGAAGATTTACTTAAACACATGCAGAATCCCTCATCAAAGACTGGAAGACACACTGGTCCAAGGCATTTCCTTAACTTATCCGTACGCAACTGTTACTTCAGTCATCAAGATGATGAAATGGAGATGACGTTGGACACATGGTAAGTATTCTGGTGCTACCGATGTCCCCAAGGTGCCCATAGCTCAGCATTCTGGGCTATGGTGGACCCTATAGGTGGGGTCTAGTGGAAGGAAGTTGGGTCACTGGGGGAGTGTCCTTTTGGGAGATATTGGAATTCTGCTCAGTCATCTTTTGCTTTACTCCCTGGTTTCTATGAGGTGGGGAGCCTCCTCCATCACATATTCCCTGGTAGGTTTTGTCACCACAGGACCAAAAGCAGCGGAGTTAGTCGACTGCCAAATAACCTTTGCCCCTTTAGGTCAATTATGTCAGGAATTTGACCACAGGACAGAAAGCTAACACAGCCAGACTTTGTAGGATAGGAGGAAACATTAAAGATCATACGTTTAATAAAGGACTTGTATCCCAAATATATAAAGAACTCTTAAAACTCTGCGACAACAAAAAATTGACCCAATTTAAAAAATGGGCAAAGGTGTTTCACTAGATTTTGGCAACACACACACACACAAACTAAAAAGCACATGACATATACTCAGAGTTAGTCATTTGAGAAAAGCAAGTCAGAATCCCAGAGAGACAGCTATAGACAAGTAAGATATGGAAGGTAACTGCTGGTGTGTGGGGAAACTGGAACACTTGTGCATTGCTGCTAGAGCAAAACGGTGATACTACAATGGCAATGGGTTTTTGATCCTACTACACGTACTGGCTTTGTGGGAGCCTAGGCAGTTTGGATGCTCACCTTACTAGACCTGGATGGAGGTGGGTGGTCCTTGGACTTCCCACAGGGCAGGGAACCCTGATTGCTCTTCAGGGGATGACAAGGGAGGGGGAGTTGATTAGGAGAGGGGGAGGGAAATGGGAGGCGGTGGCGGGGAAGAGACAGAAATCTTAAATATAAATAAATAAATAAATAAATAAATAAATAAATAGAAAAGAAAATGGTCCGCTGCTTCCTCAAAGGGAAACACAGCATCACATCATGACTCAACAATTTCACAGGCATTAGAAAGCACTTGCACACAATGGTCACAGAGACAGCCTCATCCCTGGAAGAGCTAATGGCCGCTGAGGGAGGGAGAGACAGTTTTTTCTGGACAAGAGCCTCCTGATAAGTTTCTCAGTCCTAAGTAGTCCTCTTTAAACACATGTGCCTACAGGTAATACTAACTGGACTAAGTAAGTGTGTGTGTGTGTGTGTGTGTGTGTGTGTGTGTACACAGTAATAATTATAAAAGAATATGTCATGAATTAGAGGAGTGATGGGGTACACGGGAGGAGTTGAAGCAGAGGAGGATGGGGTATAAATGTGTAAATGCAGTGAACTCATGTAAGAAATCTTTAAAAATTAAAGTAAAAAATTCCTGGAAAGCAGAAGCACACTGAACACTCATCTTCTGATGACGGAACAAACACAACAAGTTGATGTAGACAATAGAATGGTATTTATTCAGCTATAAAGGTAATAAAGTGCTGGCTTCAACCAAGACAAAACTTGGAAACATTCTTCTAAGATAAAGAAATCGTTTACATGTTATAATTCCACTGATACAAAACGTTCAGAATAGACGAATCCATAGAGATAGAAAATAAATACTGGGCACTGGGGCTGGAGCTGGGGCCAAGGGAACAAGGGATGATGGTAGGGTTTTGGTGAAATGGTATAAATTTAGATGGTGGCAATAGACATACAATTCTGTGAATGTATTAAAATCAGTTGAATTCCAAACTTCCAAGGGTGAGTTTTATGTTACATGAATTATGTCACAAATTGCCTACCACACAAACCAACAACAATAACAACAAAATGATAGGGAGCTGGTAAGCAACAAGCTACCCCAAGATGGAAATAAAAAAAAGTGTTTCCTATAAGATGTAGACAAATTCACAGCAGACAAAACCAGAGAAGAATCTAGGCTCTCCAGACATCCCGTTCACCTTTGGTAGCCCTGAAGACACAACATAACAAGACGTGGAGCCTGGACCAGCTGACGAAGCAAGAGCTCCTGACATCACTACCCACAGGTACTGCATCTCTTGAAGGAAGAGATAACGTTCCTTGTAAATAAATTCACCAGCACAGTAACATCTCAGTAAAGAGGCAAGCAAAGGAGCTGGAGAGATGACTCAGCAGTCAGGAGCACTGGCAGCTCTTCCAGAGGACCAGGTTCAGTTCCCAGTACCTATGGCAGATGGCTCACTGCATGTAAATCTAGCTCCCGAGGCTCCTGACACCCTCTTCTACTGAGTTATTTCCTGGGGAGATTTTCAGACATACCCCAAAGCAGACAGAGTAGTGTAGTGAATCCCTGGGCAGATCTCACTCACTTCCATTTTTCTAGACCAATATTATTTTCTGGACATTCTTGCCTATGCTTCCCAAACATGAAGTATTTTTAGGGCAAATACAAGAAATCATATACGCTTCACTAGAGAATAAGTTAAGAATAAACATGGAGACGTTCATCACAACCTTAAATAGTGCCGTGTGTCTAATATCTTGCCAATGTCTACATCTTTCTGATCTCTCACAAAAACTTTTAAATATTGTTTCAGTCAGAATTGTACTAAGTCTACAAACTATCAATAGATATTATTTATAACTTAATTTAAATATTTTGTACCTTGTCTCTGTGTTTCTCTCCCTCCCTTTCTTCTCCCCCCCCCTTTCTACTTTCCTTATAATCCACTTGTTAAAATAACCTGGCAAAGGTTGTTGGTCCCATAGATCTCCCAACTTGGTGTATTCTACTTGGTGATTCTACTCCTGGGGTTTTCGTTTAATAGATTTATCAATGGTTTGACATGGACTTAGGGCCCACAATCATGCATTATGTATTTAAAGGGGAAATTTTAAAAATTAAATTTACTTAGTGTGTGTGGATGTCTGTGTGCATGTGTGCGCATGTATAGTGCACAGGGCACAGCAAGGATGTGGAGTCAGGGAACAATGGTGGGAGTTGCTTCTCTCCTCCCACAGTGTGTGTCCCGGGGATTGAACTCAGGTCATCAGCCTTGGCAACAAGCTCCTTTTCCCACTGAGTCCTCTCACCAGCCCAAGGGAGAAATTTATAGAAACCCAAATGGAAACATAGACTGACTGACTGCACTGCCTCCCTCCCTCTTCTTTGTTCTGGGGTCAGAGATCAAAACCCAGAACTCATGCGAGCTACACACGCACTCTAGAGCTGAGCTGCCTGTCCAGGGCAATTCATCACGGCTTCTCTGTAGCAGCGGAAAAACGACAACAACAGAAACAGTCAGCACAATGAGAAGATGCCAAAATTATCCATGTCCACTCTCACAAAAGCATATGGCTACTAAACATCATGCCTTCAAAAGTATTAAACAATATAGAAAGAGGTTTGCGTTATATGAGTGAATTAGGATTGAGAGCAGGACTCAGACAAGCGCAAAGCTCATTTTGTTTAAAAGGCTTTAAAATATTTATTTTGGAGCCAGAAGATAATATATGGTTTAAATCCTGCGCAATGAACACAGATTGCTTCTATAAACAGACGCTAAACAAGCATAAAGGCGTGGCACCCATGGTCTGGTGGTTCTTTAAGACTGCGTATTAAGCCTCTGAATGCTCCATCTCCGTGGTTAGAGCTGAGTCATGGCACTGCTCGGACAGCAGAGGAACCTAAAAGAGTATAGCTGTCAACTGGCCTTGGCATGGACCGGGCAATGTCTGTGTTGAGGGGACTCTGCACTGAACATCTGATTAAGAATGGGGGGTGTGAGCAGTGACTTTTCCCTTGGCCTGTAGGTGAGGGTGACAGCTGCCAACTAGGGTGCGGAGCTGTAGGACCTGAACTGCCTGAGGCATGCAATGACCTATGAGAGTCACCACACCAAGAATCCACCTCGAGATGTACTCACGGTCCACCAGGAGGGTCCAACTGCAGGACACATGGCCAAGCCTATTGGATGCTGTGCAGCTGTATAGCCCACTGTCCCTCATCCGGGCTCTCCGCAGGCAGAGGTAATGGGATGCCCCATCTTCATAAATCTCAACGACGCCTTCTCGTCTCCTCACAGGGATGCCTTCCAGGAACCAGGCCACTTCAGGCTTTGGTATCCCTGAAACTACAGGGCCGTGCGTGGAACATGTGCCCTCAGGGAGCACTGCATGCTTCTAGGGTCGGGTGGGGAGAGACTGATAGGAGGAAGAACTCAGGCTGCACAGGAAATGATTTCCTACTTCCAAGTCTGCCCCTTTTCCTGGGATCCTGCACTCACTGAGTAAATGTCCTGTGAGAGACAGGGTCTTGAGGTGGGGGACAGCAGGTGGGGATGATGAGCCAGTTCTCCAAGGGAGACAGGGACAGGAAAAGAAGGACAAAGAAGAAGGGGCTTGCAGTGTGTTTGTGGTAATGGGTGTGCCGAGTTAGAGCACAGGACCAATGCTCTATTCCATAAGGAGTAATGGGCCACTCTGAGGGTTTTAGAGACCGGCACTTCCTAAAGAGAAGACCCAGAAAAGTAGCTTCCCAAGGGACCTAGTACAGACACAGACTGATGTGCTGATGGAAAGGAGTGGCCATCCAGGGGCTACATTTTGGGAGCCAGAACCAAAGCATCTCTACTCACCCTCACAGACGAACTTGACTGTCTGATCTTCGGTGACTTCTCGGCTTTGGGGCTGACTCTCAAATCTGGGGAATGATGACTCCCTGTGGCTCTCTATGGGGATATTCCTGGTGACAAACTTGTTTGCAACTGGGCCTCCCAGGCCACACTGTCTGCTAGGGAGCATGGCTTGCTGAGGGACAGCCAGACTTTTCCTCTCTTCCCCAGAAGGAGAGAAGGCCTCGAGGCCTGACACTCTGGCTTCTGGCTGGACTTTGGCAGCCTTGAGGGTGATGGTGCTGGACGTCTTCTGTAAGCCTGAGGACTGCAGGGCCTTTCTGGGAGCCTCCTCACACAGCTTCATCTTAGGCTCCTGTGGGGACTTCAGGTGGCTGTTTGTGGCCCAGGCTGCGGAGACACTCCTCTGGGGGCTTGAGCAGTTCTTACTTTTGGCCACAGTCTCTGGGTCCTTGGAGATTCCATTGGTCACTTCCTTCCTGGTGTCTGGACTTGGGGCTTTGGCTCCTCTCACAAATGACCTGTATAACAACGAGGGCCAGGAGGGGAGAGGGAAAAGGGACACGGTGGTCAACGGGGTTACTTGTACATGTCACCATGGTACAGATGCCAAGTATCACAAAGCCCACAGATGAAGGCTAAAGCAAAGTATTACAGCTTGTTCCACATCCCACATCAGAGCTTAGGGGCCACCCTTGACCCTCCCTGTCCTTTGCTTCCACCCATAGCCCTATGCATTGATACATCTCTCTTCTCTGGGGCTCTGGAGCTCAAACCGATCATCTTCCCTTGCCCACAAAGCCCCTCTCTGATCCAATCTTAAGTAGCCATGGGCAGCCTTTTAAAGACATAAACTGCATTGTATCACTTGAAGCTCCAGGAGGTTTCAGCTTCCCGTTCTATTAAGGATAAACCTGAGCATCACAGTGGCACCGAGTCCTACTGCTTCTTGCCGCACAAGCCACTAACACAGACCACCATGCTACAGCCACGAGAGGGTTACTGGGGCCCCACAGGGGGCTTTTCTTAGAATATGTCCTCCCGAGCTTTCATCACCGGCTTCTGCTACACTTCCCGGGTCTGAGTTCAAATGTGGACATTTCAGAAAGGGTCTTCTTGACCCAGGAGTGAAATTGGTATCTGTCTGTTGTTCTTCACAGAGAGCACAGCTGTCATTTCACAAGCGAGGCAGTGAAAGCTCTTCTCTACAGTGGGTGGTCTGTTCTCCCATGTCCTGACATCCACACTGTGCTTCACATCCACAAGGGAAGAAAGCAACCACAACTGTGCCCCAGAGGACCAGTGGATAGCAGGGAAGTTACCCTCAGTGGGGCTAGCTTTGGAAGACAACGAGGGGATACTGAGGCACCCAGTGCTCCGAGAATTTCCACACTGACAGCAAATTACCACAGGAGGAGAAAGCAAAGCACCCCAGATAAAGCGACCCCAAGCCAATCCTCGCTTCCTACACAATGCCTTGAAAATTCTGAGCATTTCCGCTGCTATTGCTATGTGGAGTATTTTAAGATGAAAAAAAGTAACCATTATAAAGAAAAGACATACCTGGTGGCACTGTCCAGACCTGGAGGAGGGCAGAAAGACAGTGGATTACTTTCCACGCCAAGCAGAGACAATGCCAAGGTGACACTGTTTCCATTTACTAAAAAGCTCCCCTGCATGGGGCCTGGAGTGGGCTGAGGAATCTTTTTCACACTAGAATTATATCCTAGCTTTTCCAACAGCAGCTGGGGCCTGAGGGCCTGGACTCCCTTCCTCCTTTCCAGCCAGAGGGAAGCATAATCATGAAGGCAAACCAAGGAACAAACCCTCCAATGAGGGTGCCAAATGGATGCTTTCACAGTTACCTTCAGCCTTTAAGACCACACCCAACCCAAAAAAGTCCATTTTGGACAGATAGATACTTTAGAAACATACAAAGTAAGTGGCATTTTAGTCTTCCAGGAAGTATAAATTTACTCTTTTCTTACCAAGTCTATCTCATGCTTTTTAAATTTTATCATGAAAAATTCCAAAACATATCCCAGTAGAAAGGTGGACATTACAAGCCCTGAACGTCACCAGCATGGTAAGGAAAGAGCATCATACCAGTCTTATCAGTCTCCTTTTGTCTTATTCTGTTTGTTTTTTAATACTTTCAAACAAACCCCAGCAGTGTATAGTTTTGTCATCAAGTATATTAAGAGGGAGAAGTTGGAAATGTAAGGGTATGGAAAATCAAGGATGGGTGACCCAACCTTGCTGCAGAGGCCTGCCCCAGGTCCTGACTCATAGGGAGTGGCCTAGTTACATCCTTGCATCAGGACTGGGGTTTCTTGTTTTAACTGTATCTGGTGGAACAGAAATACTAGTGTACATGATACACAGAATGTGTCAGGGTGGTTCCGTGAAACCTGTTTCAGTTAAATATGTTTATATACACAAATTTCTGTGAACTGCCGAAATATTTAAATCAAAATAAAGAGATGTTAAGTAGATGATAGATAGGTAGATAGATAGATAGATAGATAGATAGATAGATACATAAATAGACAGATAGATTGATAGACAGAGTAAGAAGGCATAGTTTCTCAGGAAAGGAAGGAGATACAAAAGGGAAAACTCATAGGCAGAAGTGGGGAAGAGAGGAGGAAGGTGATGAGGTCACTTCCCCTTCTGATTTTAGTGACCAGTGAGATCTGGGAGCACTGAAGTTTGCCAGACTCCTCCCAATGCACATGCTCAAGTTTCCCCAGGCTGAACTTGGGAAAGGCAAGAGAACCATAAGCGGGCTATTCAGAGAGGCTGACACGGAAGAACCGACATGCACTGATGATGAAAGCGAGGAGGAAAGCTATTGCTGACAAGTCCAGTCTGGTGAGGAGGATCCTGGGTAGAAAAAGTTACGTTGAGGGAGGACCTTTTCAGGTCCAAGAAACTCAGAATAAATGGCCCAGGTGCCTACTAGCACACCAAAGTGCATACTGGCCCCCAGTCTCACTCAGCACCTCTCAGCTCCGCCCCACACACCCTGGCCCTATCCTAAATCTCTGGAGCTCATGAGCTTCCCTTCCCCTAGCTTCTCACTCCTATACAACCCTGCCGTTTTGGCCATGCACCCTCTTGGTCCTCTCTCTTGGTCTCCTTTGCTCCGTCTGTCTTCTCCTCCATCTCACTTTCCCCGTCTCATGGCCTGGTCTCGTCTACTGATCATGCTCAGCTTACTACTTTCTCTCTCCACTCTAGACTTTTCCAGATGCCTCGGGCCATATTCTCCCTCATATCTACAATGAAAACCTGCTGTAGGAAGTAGTGCAGCTTGTATTTACCCACCTACTGGAGCGTGGCCTCTTATACTATTTAGGGGAAAGCCAAACATGCAGGTGTGCGCCCCTTCTCGCTCGTTCCCCTCGCTCTGTTCCTGCTGGCTGCTCTTTTGGATGGCGTGATTCAACTGGTCAAGCGGAGGATTCTGATTTGTGAGTTTACCCCTTAATAAATGACTATCGATTTCTCGATTCTGAGCTAGTGTGGGATTTCTTTAAGCGTCCAACTGCCATAACAAAAACCCCCTCAACCATGTCAGGGAGCGGTCACGTTGCCAGTGTTTACACACATCTGATTTGAGGGACACAGTGGACAGGTTAGAGCTCAGGCAGGAATGACAGCAGAGCATCGGCAGCACCTCCTTCCCCAACAGTCAGAGATAGGAAAAGCTACCTGAGTTAGGAAAAGGACAGAAGACACAGGAGCAGGGCCTAGTTGGGACACAGATGAAGGAGATAGACAGCTCAGAGCATCTTCCTCTGGGCCTGGTCTGTGCTGCTAGCCCATCCCTTTTCCTCTAAAGACGCACAGTTGTCTAAGTGTGTCACATGAATATACACAAGAGAGATAAGGAAGAGCTTCCTCTAGGAGGGTCCCTCTGCATCAGCCACCCACCCGATACCTGGGATGGAGAGCTCGGCTGACATGGAGGCTTTCCCTGACCCATTCACCGCCATGCACGTGTATGTGCCCAGGTCATCCTGAGTGACCTCATGGATTTCCAGGATCTGCATACCATTCTTCTCTGACATAGATAGGCGGGCACTTGGCTGCAATGGGACATTTCCCTATAAGTAGCGAGAGGGGAGCTTGGTTACAGGAGCCTGCTCTCTTTTTGACCCAGTTATCCTGCCTCCCGCCCGTCCTACGCGACGGACACCAGGGCTTGATCGATGATTGGTGTGGAAGGGCCCCACCCACCATGCATGGGTCAGGCTGTCCGGGGTAAGTGGTCCTGGTGTGTATGAAACACCGAACTAAACAAGCTAGAAAGAGCAAGGCAGTTATGAGCGTTCTGCCATGACTTATGCCTCGGCTCCTGTCCCCAGGTTCCTGCTCTGACTTCTTCTGGTGATGTGGAAGCCGAAGTCAAATAAAATCTTCATCCTGCATTGGTCACGGTGTTTAACACAGCAACAGAAAAGACGACTAAGCCAACACCTACTTGAGCACTCGGGCTTGGAGCCAACGTGTGGAAACAGCCTCAAAAGACCTGCGTTTCTCTGAAAGAGGGCATATGGGAAGGCTTTCTATATGGTCCCCCTTCAGCTTGTCTTCGCCGCCCTTTCTTTCTGAGGATGAGTTCGGAAGAACCAAGATGTAGGTAAAAGGAGTCCTGTCACTCATTTCACTCAAGATTTCCTTCTCTGAAAAAAATCTACTCTCTCTCTCTCTGGTCTTGATCCCACCTGCTCCTAACATCTTTTAATGTCCTGTTCTGTCCCCATCTTTCTCAGCGCCTGGCACCGCTAGCTCCTCTGCCTCTCGTTCATGTGGCCCAGTTCTGAACCGTTGGTAAATCACTTCCACATGGAAGTTAGCTAGTTCCACTAGCTCCTCGAGGCATTATTCCAACATCAGAGATAAGGAGACCGGGTTCCAAGAGTTAGGGGACTTGTCTAGCATCATGAACCATAGAACTGTTGCCTGAAAACCACCACCCCAATTCAGATTCTCTCTCTTGAGATGCCTGGTCTGTCTTTACACAATAGCTTTACACTGTTTTGTGATAGCAGGGGAGCAACAGAATAGAAGTGTCCCTATCACACCTACCGAGAGCTTTGGGGAGACGCCTGGGACTGAAACAAAAAGAACCAACCAGAAAGCCAGATTCCTACTAGTCCCAGGGTTTTAAGATCTCTGACTTCTTGGCCAGGGTCAGAGTGTGGGCAGACAAAACGTTACCTTGAGCCAGGTGACCTGCGGTGGAGGCCGGCCAGTGACCTTGCAGGAGAATCGTCCCATCTGCCCTTCTTTGACCACAGCTCGGCCCAACTTCGTGGCAAACTTTGGTGGGCACTCACCCCAGATGCTAGGACGGGTCTCCCCTGCTGGGGATGAAAATCTGTCCCCGGAAAGAAATCAGCAGAAAATCCAGACTTAGGGTAGCAATTCGATTCTTCCCCTCCTTCCTAAGTTGATAAAATTGTGGCTAGAAACCATTCAAGGGTTGTTTTCCCAACTCTGTGCCTCTAGCGTGTCCTCTTGTCTCCTCGGGTAATCGGTGGCACTAGAATATATCACCTCCACCACATAGAAATGAAGCCATGTGGCATTTACTAGTCTCCCTCAAACCCGAGTTCTACTGAGGTCCTCTGCTTGGGCCCAGCATTCTGTCTAGGTGCAGAAGCTCCAGGAGATGGAGCTACACAACAGAGGAAGCTCCTTAAAGAGAACGTGAGAGCTCTAGTTTGTTCAAGAACATCTGTACTGAATGTCCCTTTGTTGAGCAATAAGGTTGGGTGAGCCACTGAGACCTGGGACTTGTCTGTGATGGCAGCTATTATTAATGCTTCTTCTGAGTTTACTCATCTGAATTTCGTATCCATTACTATCTTGATTGTTAGAATCCTCTGAAGGCCATAGACACAGTCTTCCACTTCCTTAGTATTCAGCAGCTGGGCCAAAGGTGCTACTCACAGAGGCTGCTGGGTCAGAATGACATCCAATGTCCCACTAGGATACACAAGACTCCAGCACTAGACCTCTGTCAGCCAAGTCAGCAGGAAAAACCAACCCAACCCTTACTCTGGCTTGAACATTTCAGAACTTACCCTGAGGTTTTGAAAACAACAGGCTGACCAGGCTTCTTCATAAAATTCCCTGCAAGTAACAAACAAAGAGAAGGCTAAGGAGTCAGGGCCAGGCTGCATCCAGTGTTGGTGAGGAGTCATGCGGATTCAACAACGGGAGAAGCTGGGACAAGGATGGTAGCAGTGAACCTGGAGGAGCACGAGCTGACTCACTGAGGACATCAGGCTAGCACTTCACACACACTGGAACATGGATCCCTTGAATTTAGTTATACACTATTCTTCCATCTTTCAAATTTTTTAAAATTTATTTGTTGTTATTTTGTACGTATGAGAGTTTACTGTTTGCACACATGCTCACATAAGGCACATACCTAGTGCCTGTGGAAGCCAGATGAGGGTGGAACTGGGGTTACAGATGGTTGTGAGCCACCATGTAGGTGCTGGGAACTGAACCTGGGTCCTCTGCAAGAACAGTCATTGCTCTTACCTGCTGTGCCATTTCCCCAGCCCTCTTCCTGTATGTTTTCAGTGGGTAAGAAAAATGAAATCACAGAAGCCACAGGTGTAAAGTCAGACCCCAGAATAGTTCATGAATTCATCAGCTCTCCCAAATTCTGGAATAGTGACCTCTTTGTTGAGCTGTGAGGTATTGCTATGTACTCTCTGCTGTCAGAATTACCTGCAGAGATCCAGCAGCATTCCAGCATAGCCCAGTTAAGTAAGGGAAGGAGATGCCCGTGGACATCTCTTACCATATCTATACTTGCTGGATCTGATGAAGACTACACTCTTCCACAGAGGGCTGAGCAAACAGCAGCAAGCAGAAATGGAGCAGGGCTGAGCCACCATGGAGCCACACCTCCCCTCAGTCAGCACTACTGCCCCTCACAGCTCTGCCAGTCCTTGGCAAGGCATGATTATCCTGGGCACCCCAGTTCTAGGGGAGAAGTTAATATAGCCAGTGCCACTGAGCCTGGGTGAGCTGCTGACGTACCAGGCAGCAAACAGTTAAAAAGCAAACCAAGAGAGACAAGGTGGGGTGCCCTTAGCCAGCTGCTGCAGCCGGGGACATAATATATAATGTGGCCAGGAAATAAGTACGCAGTAACGATTGCACAATAGTGTTGTTTTTGAGTTAGGAGGAGGAGGAGGGGAACTGCACGGTTTTGAGACGGCCATCATGCTGGAAGTTATTCTCTTTCCAACACAAGCTGTGAACACGTATAAAAGCCTCCTTAAGCCCTACATGGAAGGCTCAGTCATTCTCATAGGAGCAAGTGTCTGCAATGGGGAACATATCGGGCGGTTATTGGAAAATGGTGGATTTCTTCATACTCTCTCACCTATTTCATTTACATGGCGTCCCAGGAATGAACCCAAGGGTAAAGGCTAAAGGTCACAGCGACCATTTCCCCAGACAGTCCTGTCTTGAGATTTCAGCAGCGCATCAGTGAGATGGGATCAACCACAAACACTTGCATCACGTGCGAGCTGTGACGCCATGCATCAGTGAACACTGTGGATGCATTTTCGCTCAGTATGACCATAGAGCGAGGGGAGTCTGTCATCACATCCTCCAGTCAAGGGTAAAAGAAACTTTAAGCTGATCAAAGCAGAGACGAGATTTGAAAGGACCCAACCGACATGTACAGTTAAGATGCTGGGCCCCTTCCATGTTGTTGGGAGAAGTTCAAACATAAGCGTTATTAACAGCAGTTGTTCAGGGGTGGCGGGGTGCTCAATAACTTTAGCTATATTCTGGTTTCAGTAATAATAGCTCTATTTTTTAAGATTGATGAATATATATAGTTACAAAAGAGAAACACAATGTAGTCACTCCCTCCCCAGAAAAAGAGAAAGCGAAAATGAACTCTGGCATCCAAACAGGGTGTCAGAGCATCTTCTACATGCCCCGTACAACAGCATCCACCTGCCAGGCTGCTGAGATTCCCACCACATATCATTTACCGCACTTATCAGCGCTACTGATCTTATCAGTGCTACCCATTTGACCTGTATATGGATAAACAAAACGTAGTTTATTCGTGCAATGAAACATTACTCAGGCATAAAAAGGTATGAAGTACTGACACTGACACACTAGAGCATGAATGAGCCTTGAAAAATGTGAAGTGAAGGAAGCTTATCACAAAGGGCCCATATTTTACACCTTCATTTCTAAGAAACGTTCCGAACAGGCAAATCCACAGGGAAAAGAAAGTGGTCGGCAGGGATCAGGGCCACAAGGAGGAGAGAAATTAGTGAGTATGGATTTCCATTTGTGATAATGATAAATTTCAAGAGCTAGGCAGTTGGTAGTAGCTGTGCAAGCTGGGAGTGTACTGACGATCACCTCAGGGCAGTGTGCAAGATGGGAGTGTACTGACGATCACCTCCAGGGCAGTGTGCAAGATGGGAGTGTACTGACAATCACCTCAGGGCAGTGTGCAAGATGGGAGTGTACTGACGATCACCTCAGGGCAGTGTGCAAGCTGGGAGTGTACTGGATCACCTCAGGGCACACTTTGGTAAAATGGTAAAAAGCATAAATATTGCATGTTTTTATACTACAGTAAAAGAAACTGATTGAGAACTTTTAAAAAATCTTAGGAGCTAGGCATCTTAATCCGAAGGCTCTAATTCCTTAAAAAAGAAAAAAAATATCTGGTATTTTCCCATAGAATAGCAATGTTTATAGGTGTCTCTCTGTCAAAGCAAGGGTGATTTACAGTGTTTTTCAAGGGCAATGCACCCATCAGTCACCCAAAAGTGGATCTGAGGAATGCTCATCAGTACCAGAGAGCTTACAGCACTACAGAGAGAATTTAGACTAAGATAACTATGGGAGTGGGGGAGAGTCAAATTGTAAATAGTCAGTCGACTAAGGCAAAGCCCATTTCCCAAAAGCATGAAAGGCTGGCGGAAGACTAAGACCATGATGGAAAAGCAAGCGGAAAGGAGATTTAGGTAGAACACCAGAAACGGAGAGCAAATGAAGAGAAATGGTGAGGACTGGAACGGTTTGCGAGGGAGCGACCAAGACGCTGAGGATTTTAACACTCATCTCAGAGTTTTCCAGATCACAGGAATGCTGGTAAGCCCTAGGAGCAAAAAGTTCAACAGAGGAGGGGCTAAGAGCAAACCTGGTGCTTTTCATCAAAAGATGTAAAAAGACTGGACGGATACAGAACACCTTGATCTAAAAGCAAAGAGCTTGGTCAAGACGATAAGAAGGCGGAAAGCTCCCAAGGGTGTGGCAACACCATCTGTCACTCAAACAGGACGTCCACCAACCAAGAGACATGATTAATAAGCAAGTCAGGGCAACAGGCACAAACCCCGCCTGTTCCAGGTGAACCAGAAATAGCCAACCTACTTAGCCATCTTCAAAGTGTTTCTTACGGAAGGCTTAAAATAGTGCTTCTCCACTCTATTAGAACAAATCCCACTTTCATAACATGCATTTAGTCATGCCCGGGCCACCCTGAATTGAAGTTCACGGCTAATTGGCCATGTATATGGTTTCAGAAACTCATGTAAAGCCTTAATTAAAGCAAGGTGACACAGAAAGTAGACCATAATCCTGTGTGTCACAGTATGTAATTGTTCTGCTGGAACAGGTTGGAGGATAATGAGGTCATCGGATGTTTGTGGAACTTGTAAAGCATGCTTGGAATGAGCAAAACTCATACCATCAAGCAGTACAGGAAAAGGAGGAGTGAGGTGGATATGAGAATAAAATTGTTTTAGAATAAAAGAGCATATCATAAATCGTAATAGCCTTAAATAGCCTTAAAAGGGTCAAGCAGCTATGAGGCAAGTCTTTAATCCTAGCACTCAGGAGGCAGAGGCAGATAGATCTCTGTGAGTTCAAGGCCAGCCTGGTCTACAGAGCGAGTTCCAGGACAGAGAAACTCTGTTCTGAAAACAACAACAGCAGCAATAATAGAAATAATAATAATAAAGGCTTAAGAGGTAACGTAGCAAGGTAAGTTAAGGATGAAGGATGACTATATAGAGAAAAGAGAAAAAAGACCTCAAGCGTGATGTCGAAACAATTCTATTTTATGCCACAGAATCAGGTTGTAAAAGGTTACTGTAGAAGCCTTATCTATGTCTTAAACTCCCACCATACCTTGCAGCACACCCTCAAAGAGGGACGTGAAGAAAGGAAAAGTGACAAATGCTGCATCTGTGACTTGAAACTAATGTCCCTATGCTCCCTATCAAAGCACAAATCCGTTGCAATACCGCCAACTTAAAGACAGGTGAGAAGACAGAAAATCTAAGGAGACATAAGTATGTCACCTGTCTCCTTGATTTAATACTACTGGGTTCCAGTTCTGCCGAGTCTCGGGTCTCCTCTGGTTTACATGTGATGCATGTAAGTACATATCAATATAATGCTTGTATAGACATGTGTACATTGCTATATTTCACTCAGCAAAAATGTGCACAAAATAAATATTGCAATAATTTTTAGGCTATAAATTTGAGACCTCTCTTTACAGACTGGTCATTTCTTAAATTATTGGGGTAGTTTTCTCAACTTAAGAAATCCTGGGTGCTATTAAGGGCCACAGAACCCCTAGCTTAAATGTTTCTGGAGTATTGTTCTAGCAAGATTGTAAGGAAGAGGGGAGAGGTCCTTTCTAAGAAACACATACTGTATTCCTAGAACTTTCCCACTTTTTGTGGAGATGCCCACAAACTTCCCTGACCACTGGGAAGAGAAAGGGACTTCGTGAATGCCATGCCCTTTTCCCTAGGGGGTGTGGTGCTGTTCCAACTTGGAGCCAGTGGCTTTAGTATTGGAGAAGTGGCTGGCATTTGATGAGCTGACTGATCACGCTTGATCATTAAGAAAAGGTGAGCAGGGCTGAGTGAAACTAGAGGGTGATGAATTGTTGGATATTTCTGCAGCAAGATGGTCTCTTCAGTTCTCTTTGACACTCGGCCTTTCTCTGGAAGCCCGAGTGCTTGGGAGAGGACCTCACTGGCTCCCAAGGGAGGCAGCCTGGTCAGGGCTCTCCATGAGAGCTTCGGGCACCTTGAGAGAACTGGAGAGTTTGTGGGCTGGAGACTTTAACGAGAGCCAAACCACATCCACAGGGAAGGCCTTGCCGATAGTCAGTCACTGAAGGATTAGAGAGAGAGGACGATAAAATCCAATGTGCATTTTATAGATATTTTAAATAGTGGTGTGAACACTAAAGTTGAGGACAAGAGAAAAAGGAGGCCACTGGGAATTTTAGGTATGTGACCATGATGGCAAACAGGACCCGGATGGTGGCACTGAGAATGAAAATAACAAACTATGTAGGAGGTGACATAGCAGGACCTGGTGACACCTGATGTAAGGATAGGGAGTATTTGGGAATGACTGAGGTTGCCTGGTTGCCCTACTTTCTCAGAAGATATGGATTGTAACCTGTTGGTATTAACAATCTTCATGGTCCCATGAATGTCTTAACTATAAAATTAAATACCTCTGCCGGGGATTACTGCTGTGGTATAAACTGAGTTTTTCCCTACCAACTGTCACTCCACAGTCTTCCTTGTTGCGATCCACTCTTGCTGGAACATACACCACACAGGTTGTCAGTAATGGGCACATGCCTCCATGGAGGCCAAAGTTCACCTACGGAGCCAGATATTTCAGCATCATGTTTGAGGATCCAGGAAATGAGAACACTGAACAACTCTTCCTCAAGGTATTGGAATAAAATACACACCTCTTAGGAGAAAAACTGTTTCCTGGTGTTTATGGATGAATGAGTTCAAGGAGGAGCAGCGTGGAGTTTTGTACTGGAAAGGGGATTAGCTAAATAGCTAGTTTCTGCAAGTGATTTCTTTAAACAAAAATGTTAAATTATTATTATTTTATGTGTATGGGTGTTTTGGCCTGCATGCATGCCTGTGTGTGCAGTGTCCTAGCGGGCCAGAAGAGGGTATCTGAACCCCTTCACCTCCAGAATTGGAGTTGTAGACAGTTGTGAACCTGGAAATCAATCTCTGGTCCTTTGGAATGGTGGCCGGTGCTCTCAACCACTGAGCCGTCTCTCCAGTTCTAGCAAGTGATTTCCTAACTCTTGTCCACAGTTGTTCTGAGAGTGTAGATACTTGGCGGATAGAAACTAACATTTCTTTTAGAGTCATCATTGAGAGGCCAAGACCCCATCTTAGAATCCTCTTTCTCTAGAGTTTCCTACTGTGACATTCCAAATAACAGGGCAGGCATTCTCTTGCACACCCAAGTCATTAAGAGCTAAAGTAACCACCCCACCAGAAAGCCATCAAAGACGTCTACCCAATCTGAGGCACTACCCTTTTGGTGTGATGTGGTTTTAGCCATTTTATAACCAACCCTTGCACAGGTGTCAAGTTGGGGACCATCCACTGGCAAAGACAGCACATGGGAAGGGTATTTTTTCCTTAGTTATTTTTTTAATTGATTTTATTGAGCTTACATTTTTCTTTGCTCCCCTTACTTCCTCTACCCTCCCCTCCCCTTCAACCCTCTCCTATAGTCCCCATGATGCCAATTTACTCAGGAGATCTTGCCTTTTTCTACTTCCCATATAGATTAGATCTCTGTATGTCTCTCTTAGGGTCCTCATTGTTGTCTAGGTTCTCTGGGATTGTGATTTGTAGACTGATTTTCTTTATATTTAAATATAAAAATAAAATAAAATAAAATATATTTTATATAAAATTTTATATAAAATATATTAAAAAATATTTATTTGCTTTATATTTAAAAACCACTTATGAGTGAGTACATATGATATTTGTCTTTCTGGGTCTGGGTTATCTCACTCAAAATGATGTTTTCTAGTTCCATCCTTTTGCGTGAAAATTTCAAGATGTCATTATTTTTTTCTGCTGTGTAGTACTCCATTGTGTAAATATACCACATTTTCCTTATCCATTCTTCGGTCAAGGGTCATTTAGGTTGTTTCCAGGTTCTGGCTATGACAAACAATGCTGCTATGGACATAGTTGAGCACATGTCCTTGTGGTACCATTGAGCATCCTTTGGTTATATACACAAAAGTGGTATTGCTGGGTCTTGAGGAAGGCTGTGGGAAGGGTATTTTAAGCAGATGCCTAGAGCAATTCATTGCAGCAATCAGCAACTCATTTTGGATTAGGGGTGGGAGAGGGTCTTGAAAGATGATGGTCTACCAAAAACTAGTAGAACACTTGAAAAAAGAAGGAAATTGTGAAAACTAATCTACTACAGCTTGAATCAACCAAAACTAAACTGCTGGGGAATCCTTCCCTGCGAGGGGCTTCCTTAATTAGATTATTGAAACAGGAAGTACACCCTAAATCTGGGCTGTCTTCTAGCGGCAGGCCAGATAAGAGCGCATGGAAGAAGGAAACTTTGTTTTTGCCTGCTTGCCCCTACTCTCCCGGGAAAGTTCATCTGTTCTGTTGCTGCAGCATTCTTTGCCTGAATGAGAACCGGCTTCTTGAGGATTCCACCAGAGACAGAAGACCAGCAGCCCTTTGAAATCCAGCAGGGACTCCAGCACCAGGTTGAGACTGAACAACTCTTGGATTCTTGGCCTTTCCTTTTCAGCATGAGATAGTCATTGCTGGACTACCTGGAAGGCATCCTGTAACCACGCTAATAAAATCTCCGTTTAATACAACCATGCATTATTAAGAGAGTCAGTGTCTTGAGGGGAGTTCTCTTGCTCCTTATGCCCTAGTACAAAGTATGAATTTTCAACAAAATATAACGATAAAAGAGAAAATAGGTCTATGAGCAACTGGGGAAAACCTGAATCCATTGAAGGCCAAGGTTAGAGAAGGGGAAAGAGGTGGAGGACCAAGTGATGGGGAGAATAAAGGAAGTGCTGGGATGGAGAAGATACCTGGGGGCTAAGATCACACATTCTGCTCTGGAAGCCCCCCAGCACCCACGCCTGGTGCCTCAGAATCTCTAACTCCAGCTCTAGGGAATCTGATACGGGTGCTCCTCTCGCTTCTGTGAGCACTGCACTCAAATTAAAAATAAAATAGAACTTAAAAAAAAATGGAAGTGCTATGGCAAGATCAAAGTAGGGTCACCACAGGAGTGGAGCGGAGGGTGTATTCTGAAGGGAAGAAGAAAGAATGACCAAGGAAGATGAAATGAATCAGGGAGAGAAACCAGTGTGAAGGAGAGTTAGGAGTCCATCCTCAAGAAGAGGGTGAGAAAAAGCACATTGTCGCTGGACTCTTCTGTGTATCTAGTGCGGTGTCTGACAAGACGGTCTCAAGACACAGCTAACCTCCTAGGAAACAGATCACCAAGGCAGAAAGCAAGGCCCTCACTGTACCGCATCCGCAGTGTGAGCTGTGAGGAGAGAGGGAAGGACACAAGTTCAGGAGCATCTCAGGATTCTGCCTGGATTAAAACCTAAAAAAAAGAAATTGCACTGGGGAGTCTGATAGATTAGACTGTGTTTATAAAGGGTATAATTGAGAAATATATAAATAGACCTTTCGGAAGGGAGGGAAAGTTAGGGAGGTGGGGAGAAAACACAGCAGACATTTTACAGGAACAATGTAATATTATTAAAACTCTGTCATGTAAAATATCCAGTGTCATGAGCCCACTCCAATGTGAGGCAAAAAGTGGTCTGGCAGTTCCTTGAAATGGACAGAAGCTCAGTAAGAGGAGCAGTCACCATACACTCAAAACCACCCAAGAGTGCGGTGCCCCAGGAGCTGGGCCAAAGCTCACCAGGGCCACCCCCTGAACTTCTGTGACACATGGCCATTCCCCCTTCTGCCTGACATTCTGGGTGGTCTTCAGAAAGGCCCTCTCTTCCTCTCTCATGGTCAGGAGCTGTGATCCACAGGACAGCAGTTTCATCTATATGCAGAGAGCAAGACAGCAGTCTCAGTACCGCTAGGGGTCAGGGATGAGAGGAAGAGGGAGGGGATGGACAGGAGGCCAGGCTGGAAGAAGACAGAGCAGGTTGCTCCAGGCCTGCTGATATTTCCTGAAGCACCACAGATGATTTATGTTTTGGGCATAGAATCTTTATAGTAGCCCAGGCTAGCCTTGAAAATAATGATAATAATAATAACAATAATAATAACAACAATCCTTAGTGTCCCACAGGCTGTCTTTGAACAGGTATGCACCACTATGCCTGACTATGTGAGTTGAAATCCTCCTAGTGAGGTCTGTGGGCAGCAAAAGGGTGACACCTGGTGGTGGCAGAATTATCAACATGGGTATGTGATGAGAGTCCCCAGAGAGGCCTGTGTGTGTACATTTGCACTAACCCATCCTGTAACACTGACAAGTCTGTATCTCTTCTGGGCCTACAATTTAATCAGACTGGGCTCCTAAGCATACAGCCTGAGAGGCAACCCACTATCAAAGAGACTCTCTGGGTCCTCAAATTTCAAAAGCCTTCATCATATGTAGAGGATACTCATGTTTATGCGGAGTGTACTCTGAAATAATAGCATTTTGGGTATACTGAGCTAAATAACTCAGTTATTATAATAACGGTGTGGTCCTGTCCTAGACACCCGGGTAACTGTGTGGCCCTGTCCTAGACACCTGGATAACTGTGTGGTCTTGACTTAGGCACCTGGGTAACTGTGGTCCTATCCTAGACACCCGGGTAACTGTGTGACCCTGTCCTAGACACCTGAGTAACTGTGTGGTCCTGTCCTAGACACCTGGGTAACTATGTGGCCCTGTCCTAGGCACCTGGGTAACTGTGTGGTCCTATCCTAGACACCCGGGTAACTGTGTGACCCTGTCCTAGACACCTGAGTAACTGTGTGGTCCTGTCCTAGACACCTGGGTAACTGTGTGGCCCTGTCCTAGGCACCTGGGTAACTGTGCACCTGTCCTAGGCACCTGGGTAACTGTGTGGCCCTGTCCTAGACACCTGGGTAACTGTGTGGCCCTGTCCTAGGTACCTGGGTAACTGTGCAATCCTGTCCTAGGCACCTGGGTAACTGTGTGGCCCTGTCCTAGACACCTGGGTAACTGTGTGGTCCTGTCCTAGACACCTGGGTAACTGTGGTCCTGTCCTAGACACCTGGATAACTGTGCAATCCTGTCCTAGACACCTGGGTAACTGTGCAATCCTGTCCTAGGCAACTGGGTAACTGTCTTGTCCTGTCCTAGCCACCTGGATAACTGTGGTCCTGTCCTAGGCACCTGGATAACTGTGCAATCCTCTCCTAGACACCTGGGTAACTGTGCAATCCTGTCCTAGGCACCTGGGTAACTGTCTTGTCCTGTCCTAGACACCTGGGTAACTGTGTGGTCCTGTCCTAGACACCTGGGTAACTGTGTGGTCCTGTCCTAGACACCTGGGTAGCTGTGTGGCCCTGTCCTAGGCACCTGGGTAACTGTGCAATCCTGTCCTAGGCACCTGGGTAACTGTGTGGTCCTGTCCTAGACACCTGGGTAACTGTGTGGTCCTGTCCTAGACACCTGAATAACTGTGGTCCTGTCCTAGGCACCTGGATAACTGTGCAATCCTGTCCTAGACACCTGGGTAACTGTCTTGTCCTGTCCTAGACACCTGGGTAACTGTGCAATCCTGTCCTAGGCAACTGGGTAACTGTCTTGTCCTGTCCTAGCAACCTGGGTAACTGCGTGGTCCTGTCCTAGGCACCTGAGTAACTGTGCAATCCTCTCCTAGGCACCTGGGTAACTGTGCAATCCTCTCCTAGGCACCTGGGTAACTGTGCAATCCTTTCCTAGGCACCTGGGTAACTGCAATCCTGTCCTAGATGCCTGGGTAACTGTGTGGTCCTGTCCTAGACACCTGGGTAACTGTAAAATCCTGTCCTAGGCATCTGTTCTCATGTTCTGATATAGATATGAATAATCTGCATTGGTATGGATTTTAAGGTCAATTTAGTTATATGTATATGTATTTCTGATATTGATTAAGGTATTGTGATTGTGTAGTTCATTTAAAAATGTAATGTATATAGGTTGTTAATGGATAATCATCTATAATAGTCAAATTTGTAGTCATGTTAGTTAGATTTTCTAGATATATAGAGATATATTTCAGTTAGATAGGCATTCTTAATATCTTTCAAAGACTGCAGAATATGGCATTTAATGTTTTAATAAATTAGGGCTTTTCATGAAATGAGACATGTCTGCTCCTGGCAGCACCAATCTACTTCAAAAGGAAGATGGGCATCGAAGAGGCTCCTTATGGAGTTTGATAGCCATTTGGGCAAGAAACTGCTCTTGCCTGAACTGTTGCATAAATTGGACACAGAGAACCCACAGAGAGAGGACTGCTGAACTTGCCTAAAAGGTGAGATGGCCTTTCGGGGTTCCTGATTCATGAAAGAGTCTGCGAGACATTCTGCAGGACATAGCAGATAGTGACTGAACTGCCTTTGAAATTTCCTGCTTCATGGAAATGTCTTTGGATACTATGGGCCCGAAGGCTGAAGATGGATGCCCCAGCAGTACAAATGAACTTTGGGTGACTGTCCAGGCAGTGAGATATCTCTGTCGTTACTAGAGTTTTGGAAGTTGCTTATTTCTTGTTTAATCAGGTAATATTATATCCTTCTGGAGTCTTTGATGGAGTTAAAGAATATATAGATAGTTATAGTTTTCCTTAGTTATGATAAAAGATAAAGTAGATGTAAATATTTTAACTGTAATTCTTGCTTTATAATAATAAAGTAGATGTAAGTATTTAACTGTAATTCTTGCTTTATAACTGTTTTGTTATATGTAATTTTGCTATGTTAAAGTGAAAGCCTTTCCTTTTTGTTTAAAGAGAAAAGGGGGAAATGATGGAGGGAGGTCATTGGCTAATAAAGAAACTGCCTTGGCCCATTTGATAGGCCAGCCTTTAGGTGGGTGGAGTAAACAGAACAGAATGCTGGGAGGAAGAGGAAGTGAGCTAAGATGCCATAGCTCTGCTCTCTGAGGCAGATGCGATGAAGCTCCGACCCAAGATGGACGTAGGCTAGAATCTCCCTGGTAAGTCACCACCTCCTGGTGCTACACACATTAATAGAAATGGGCCAAACTGTATTATATGAATACAGTTTGTGTGTTGTTATTTTGGGGCATAAGCTAGCCAGGAGGCCGGGAGCCGGGTGGCAGGAACGCAGCCCGCAGCTCCCCACTACAATGCTCCTTGGCTCTAATCGCCAAACTGGAAGTCAGGCAAGGAAGCTTTCTTTTTTTTTTTTCTTTTTTTACAAGCTTTCCTATGTAAGTATTCTAAAGATGTTAGGAGCAGCTTGGATAATCACTGGGTACCATTTCCTAATGGCGAGGGTCTACACTAATCCATACACCACTCTGCGTGATGCCCTCCACCTTAAAGGGAAAGTTACACGGCTCAGAAAGGTCCATTTGCTCATAGGTAGAGTACAGCTAAAACTCAACCAAGGCATTTGGCTTTCTGCTCACTGAGCAACACTGCCTCCCATATGACCACCAAAGGTTAAAAGTTTCCACCTGTCAGTCATACTTGATTCAGGGTCTCTGTTCTGCCCAGAGAAGAACAGAAGTTGCAGAGGAGGTCGGAGGCGGCGGGGGTTGGGTGCAGGGGTGGGGTGGTGGCTGCTGGAGTCACTTTGTGAAGGTAGACACTAGCCTGGCAGGGTTGACAGTTTTTTTCATGGCAGGAAGCGATGAGTAAATTCTTCTAGGCCTATAGGACTTTTATATATATATATATATATATATGTGTGTGTGTGTGTGTGTGTACACACATATATATATATATATATATATATATATATATATATATGACACATCGCCTCAAACAAGTTTCTGATATGGAAGTGGGATGCCCCAGATCTGTTCACAGAGAGAGGTGGCAGCCACAAGACCATTATCCCTTTAGAGTTAAAAGCATAATACATCTTATATGCCTGGGTCAATCTACCCAGTTAAAACCCAGCCAAAGAGAAGGTGAAGAGTCCAGACTGTGAGCCTAGCCTTGCTCTACTATGATTGTCCCACTTCCTTGCCTCTCTCCTCCTATCACGACCTGAAATTTGTTCTGCTGGGATGAGCCACCAGATCCAACTTCCTGAATAGTAAACACCAAGAAGGTTCACAAATTATCTCAGCTTTATGTAGACCAGTCTAGCTTTGAACTCGGAGATCTACCGGTATCTGCCTCCAGAGTGCTGAGACTAAAGGCGTGTGCCACCACAACTGATTATGTTGATTTCATATAATTTCCATGCATTCCCAACATAGCCCAGTCTTCCTTAATATGAATCACAGAAAATAAGGGCTAACCCAGGCAGCAATGCTTGGAATTCATATCCGTTTTCTGCAGAAGCCGAGGTCCAGAGGTTTCAAGTCACACATTAGATTGGCACAAGCTGGGATTGGGACTTTGGACTGTGACTCATAGCTCAGCACTGCGCCTCGCTCAGCTCCAAAAAGAAAGCCAGGAAAGGGAGGGAGAGAAGTTTTGTTGGGGGGGGGGCTCGATTTCCAAGTTTAGACTTTGTGATCAGTAGTATAGGGGACAGCAGAGCACCAAAATGACTTTTGATAAGTTTATTCTGAGACTCTGACCAGCCACTTCCTGTCTGGAATGCCCCTGCCTCAGACACTTGAAGCTCATTAAAATGACCCAGTTAGAGAATTTAAGGAAAAACGTCCAAACTATGCATACTCCACTCTGGAACTCATACGCCCTGCAACTGCGTGGGGAAATAAGGCAGAGAGGTCGAGGAGTGGCCACTGGCCCAGGTGCACATCATCCCTTCTAGAACCTTCCAAAGCACCCTTCACAAGTTATCTGAATTGCTCACACACAGCGTCTCCTGCAAATGAGGTTGGGAGAGCAGTCTTCTGAAGAGAGAAAAAGCAAGTTTGGCTGTGTGGTTTATCAGCTCCCAGACAGGATCCAGGGAAGCAGGTCTTACATCTGAGGGGGCTGGCAGACCCCTTTGTCCTTCCAGACATCAGGCCTTGAGTATCTGCCAATGGCCTGACATGGAATGTTCAACCCTGGAGAGCAGCTTCAGCCTGCCAGGAAGACAGTGGTGACAAACCCCATATTATTTGTAGCCAAATGCTTCTCCCAGATACTTTTAAGTTAGTCAAAATTTTGACCACAGACGTAGGGAGAAATACATATATATATATATGTTGTTGTTTGAGATAAGGTTTTTCTGTGTAACAGCCCTGGATATCCTGGAATTAGCTGTTGTAGGCCAGGCTGGCCTTGAACTCACAGAGATCTGCCTGTCTCTGCCTCCCAAGTGGTGGGATTAAAGGTGTGTGCCACCACCGCCCAGCAGAGTTACATATATTTTTATGGTGAGCACTATTCTCCAGTGGTGATGCTAACAATAGATTCTGTCCATTCATTCCCAAACATGTGATACTGACCTGTGCAAAGATACTGGAA
Source organism: Microtus obscurus (assembly GCA_963919715.1). Classification (NCBI taxonomy): domain Eukaryota; kingdom Metazoa; phylum Chordata; class Mammalia; order Rodentia; family Cricetidae; genus Microtus; species Microtus obscurus. Next base: position 1,689,294 of record CAWTZC010000308.1, read on the forward strand.
AAACAGTCATAGAGGGCTCAGAGCTGTGTGATGGGTGCTTAGAGGGTGACAAATCAACCTTAAAGAAAAACTGTGAGGGAGTTGACAGGAAGGAGAGTTGGAGTCGGGGGGGCTGGGGGTGGGATTAAGAAGGGTTCTTTCCAAGTTGGGGGCTTTGAGCAGGGACCTGAAGAACACGAGTACAATCTGGGTGAAAGATCAGGGCAGGAGCTCTTGCTTGGGCAAGCAACAAGGTGAAATCCCCAAGGTTTGTCAAAGGAGAGCAAGGCTTGGCCACAGTGAGGTGATGGGTGAGGAGCGTGGGAGATAGGCCGGTGCCAGGACAGGGGTCCCTTTGGAAAGTCACCATTAAGAGCCTGTCTTTAGTCTTGGTGTGATGTAAGTCATAGCAAGGCTGGAATGTGAGCCTAGACATGAGTCCAAAGCCCCAAGGTGTGTGTAGCATCTCCTATAAGTCCTATAAGTCTCATCTGTGAGAGATGGCAGAGGCAGCAGCAGACCCAGGAACTGGCAGCTCAGCTCCCACCACAGAGCTGCCCCTGGGACTCACCTTCCACGGTCAGCTCCACTGTCACCTGGCGGGCACCACTGCCATTGCTGGCTTCACAGGTATACTTTCCGTTGTCCTCCTCACGGACAGGGTGAATTACAAGGCTGAAAGTCCCCCGTACTCCATAATCCAGCAGGAAGCGGCCTCCATGGGTGATGGTTTGCCCATTTCTGTGCCATGTCACCTGCGGCTCTGGGTAGCCCCGGACCTACAAGAAAAAGAAACTGTAAGGGCTTCTGTTTCACACAGGCTCACCATGTGTCCTAGAGTTCACGGTTCCTATGCATTATATTATATGCTGGGTTGGAAGAACAGTGCAAAAAAAGAAAGAAAAAGAAAGAAAGAAAGAAAGAAAGAAAGAAAGAAAGAAAGAAAGAAAGAAAGAAAGAGAAAATAAAATAAAAGAAAGATCTCAATAGTTTGAGCACTGTGACACGCATTTGTAATTGCAGCACTTGGGAGGGAGATGCAGGAAGATCTGGAGTTAAAGGTAATCCCTAACTACACAGGAAGTTCAACCCGGGGCTGTGTAAGACTCTATATGAATCCCTCTCCATCAAAAACAACAAACAAAAAGCCCCCAAAATACCAAAACCCTCAATATTAAAATTTATTGAGTGCATGCTGGGAAAGTAATGTATTTTATATTTTGGCAATAAATCATTAAGATGAATTCCATCCTGTATTTCTCTCTGAAGTTTTTTTGTAGTTACTGTGTAACACGAATAATAAAAACCTAGAGACAGATATTGGAGTTGGGGTTCAACCTGAAGATCAGAGAAGCAAAGCCACTAGAGAGCTCTTTCCTCCATGAAGTCTTCAGACTGAAAAAGAGCAATTCCTGTCTCATCCTGTCTTATAGTTCTCTCTCATGCTGGGATTAAAGGTGTGTGCCACCACCGCCCAGCCTCTATGGCTAACTAGTGTGGCTGCTGGAATTAAAGGTGTGTGCCACCACTGCCTGGCCTGTATGGCTGACTAGTGTGGTTGTTTGTTTGTTTGGGTTTTTTTTTTTTTTTTTTGGTTTTTTCGAGACAGGGTTTCTCTGTTGCTTTGGAGCCTGTCCTGGAACCAGCTCTTGTAGACCAGGCTGGTCTCGAACTCACAGAGATCCGCCTGCCTCTGCCTCCCGAGTGCTGGGATTAAAGGCGTGCGCCACCATCGCCCGGCTTAGTGTGGTTGTTTTATACTGACCTCCAGGCAAGCTTTATTTATTAAAATACAAATGAAATCTCACCACACTACTGGGAGAGACAGCCCTACACACGCATCCCTTGGCAGTCTCAGGATAGTCCTGCATCAGCTCTCTGCCTCTGGCAATAGTTACGACCTTCTGTGAGTGCTACGTGGTCAGTGCTTTCCCAAGTACCTGACTCACCCAAGCCTCAGAGTCCCTTATTCAGAAAGCACAACTCTCAAAACAGGGAGAAAGGAGGAGATAAACTCCCATGTAAGAATTATCTTTGAGGGGTTAGAAAGATGGCTAAGCAGTTAAAAGCATGTGTTGCTCTTCCAGAAGACACAGAATTGGTGAGGAGGTCTCGCCTATGTCAGAAAGCTCACAACCACCTGGAACTCCAGCTTCAGGGGATCTGAGGCTCCCTTCTTGACTCCTCAGGCACCTGCACTTACACATGCATCTCTCTCTCTCTCTCTCTCTCTCTTCTCTCTCTCTCTCTCTCTCTCTCTCTCACACACACACACACACACACACACACACACACAGAGAGAGAGAGAGAGAGAGAGAGAGAGAGAGAGAGAGAGAGAGAGAGAGAATAAATTTTTAAAAAATTACTGAGCTCCAGACAAGAAAATTCCATTAAGTGCCCTTGAACACCTGAAATGCAACGGATCCCCTCAGGCTGGACTTATCTTCAGTGGAGCAGTGCTGCCCAGTTCGTCCTGCTCAGCGAGGACCTAGAACTGGGCAACTCTGCAGTAGGAATGTGCAGAGACCGCGTGGAAGGCCCCTGGGAAGGAAGTCGCTTTTGTCACAAACATTGTAGAGACATTTTTTATCCATGCAGCCATTCCAAGGCAAGAAAGAATGGCTGCAGGTGAAATGGAACCAAAATTTGCAGTACGAACTCTCCCCACCCCCCACTCCCACACTCCGTAGCTTCCCCCCTTCCTCACAAGGTCAGGTAGTGATGCTATATGGGCATGAGGGGTAACATCTGCTAGCTCCTAGGCACCCACACACTGTGGTGACTCCCCTAAGCATGCTAGGGGAGGGAGCTCTGTTGCAGCAATGATAGTTTTTGTTTTTGTTTTTTTTTTTTGATGCTGGGGATCCGCCCCAACCTCACAGCTGCACTAGGCTAACTTTCCTGAGTTCCTCCGTTCCTACCATCTTCAGACTCAAGCCTGAGTATCTAGGATATGGATTTTTGTTCCTAAGGAAGCATTGACTCCCAGTTAAAAAGCCCAAAGCCAACAATCCTTCTTGGATTAATTCATATAATCATCCCTTCAGCAGGAGTTTATAAATCTCATATGACCTGCCCCTCCAGCCCGGCTGATACAGAGTCAGGCTTCAATGGAAAGAAGAAAGAAACAAAGAAAGAAAGGAAAGAAGGAAGGAAGGAAGAAAGGAAGGAAAGAATGAAGGAAGGAAGAAAGGAAGGAAAGAAAGAAGGAAAGGAGGGAGGAAGGGAGGGGGAGGGAGGGAGGGAGGGAGGGAGGGAGGGAGGGAGGGAAGGAAGGAAGGACCCAAACACCAAATCAGTATTATTCATCTCATTTGCAATTCCCACAAACAAAAAGCTCCTTCCTATAAAAATCTAAATTATGTTCTTGACAAAGACAGATGTCCCACGAGGAAATGTTTCAGTTTTTAAGTTGTCTCCTTCAAAACTTGTCAGCAATGCCTGAGACTGTCATGGTCTCACCACAACTATTTCCCACCTTAGATGTGACTATGACCACATCCACCTGGGTATATGAACCCTCACCACTGCTGTTCGAAGCCAAAGGAGACAGTGCAGGTTTCTGCAACTCAGGTTATGGGAATCCCTCCTTTTCCTTTTAGTTAACTGTCTACCTGTGATATTTCTGCAAATGTCACACACTTAGTCTTTGTTAAAAAGAAGAAAATATAAATGTGCTCTTTACATTCATGTATCCCTAATGGATCATAGTCACTCATTCATTTGTTGAAATAAAAGAACTACACAAATAACCACTATGAGTGTTTGAAGGTGGCCTGCATTGTGATCCCATATAAAATCATCATCATATGGCCTTGATCTCGTCACAAGCACTTATACAAAGGAACATTCGACAGCAGGTATCCTAATAAAACAGTCTCCTGTGTTTTCAGAGAGCAAGCAATGAGGCCCTGAGCCATGGCTGTCTTCTCCCGAAGTCTGTTAGGTAGGGCTGGCCCATTCTCCTGAAGATGATCCCAGAGGCCTGTCGACTTCAGAGCATAGGGGCTCAGCTCTGCAGCCAGGAGCAGATAAATCATTAACAGCACCCAAGGCTTCCAAGCATTCCAGCAGTGTGCACGCTGGCCCCCTGCAGCAGGCCGCTGGGGGCATCAATGATTAACTGGGAACACTGAGAGCATTCCAGACCTCAGGGACACGATCCCTTGACCCTTTCCTCTTTTCTCCTCATTGTCTTGTTCCAGAGTTACCTCTGAAATGCCGTATTAAAATAATTATTCAAAGGTTCCTGAATATGCTGAAACTGGCATAATTTTATAAGACAGTATAAGTGTGCAAACAAGACTTCCATAGCTCCTGGATCTAGGGCAAAGGCAGGGACTTTGTGACCTTGCTCAGTTCCGAGGTCTGATCTGCAATGTGAATGGATACAGGTCCTGCCGCCGTGAAAGAAGCTCAGCAGGCCCCTAACATCAGTCATTCGGTTTCAGGATGTCCCTTTTATCACTCACTGCCTGTCCTCTATGCTGGATCCAAGTAGAGAAGATGGGAAGTCTTGGTTCACATTCTTGGGGTGCACGCACGGCTTTCAGTTACAAAGCTACAGTTGGGAGTTGTATGGCTGGGATCTTTCAGAGGCCGGTGAAAGTCCACAGATGTCTAGTTCTCAGAGAAGCTCTGCACAGACCCTCCCTTGACTCACAGCACTGTGAGGGAGGACCTTAGGTCGAGCTGCTGTCGTAGAACACTATCTTCCGAGCCTCACAGCCATCAACGTCATTGGAACAGCTGCAAGAAACTGCAAGAGAAGCCTGAGGTCTGGCTTCTTTACTGATGGTGTTCCCTCACAGAAAGAGGGAGTGGAAAGGGTCACTGGACCCTCATAACTGCCCCTTACTGAGCTTCCAAGCAATCGGTATGTAATTCTGCCCTAACTGCACATGACTGTGCACTCTTGAGAGTAGACAGACTGTCAAAGGTTAATTAAAGGGGATTCAATCTATGCAGCTTTGGGCCAGTCTTCATAGTCTTCATCCATACTGGGGAGAGACTTTGTGATGGCGGAATTGCTTTAGGATCTCTGATGCTCCTGTAAGCAACCCTTCACCCATACTCTGTGAGTAAACCAACAAACTTACTGATTCCCCAAGTTGGGCTTTTGTGGAATCCTACTTTGGTCTGTTGTTGGTGTCCTATAAGGAAAGGGGCAGACACTGGTTTATGTCTCCCCAGGGAAAGAGCTGCCTCATCAGCTACCCTGTGATGGGGACCTGAATGGCAGCCATGATGCCAAGTATAATATTAGAGACAGAGCAGAGTGGGTTTTTCACCATCTCACATGGCAGATGGAGTGGTACATTTAGGACCACAGTTCTGGTCTCCAGTTTCAGAGGTTGTCCAGATCTCACTGCAAATACCTCACTAAGGAAAACAAGTTTTGCATAGCCCAAATGGGTGGCAAGAACCTCTCTCTCCCAGACCCTCCATCTCTTAAAGAGGTGAAAGCAATGCCCAAAGGGTTCAAAAAAGATATGGTCATGCCAGAGGGGACTCATAGGTTGTTCCCTGTATTGAGAGTAGGACAGGATCAGGGCCATGTGATCTCATGACATCCCAGGAGAGCTAGGGTGGAAGAGAGAGGGCAGAGTGACAGCCAGGCCTCAGTGCCTGAGTCTGGTCAGACTTCCTGGTCTCTCTGCGCTGTAATCCCCTCCTAACATGGAAGAGAAGATTATTCTTTAGGTGTCCTGAGTTCTGTCTCTGAGGTACGGCTTTACGTGGTGACTCACCTAGCTCTTAAAGCAGGCTTTTCCCTTTCACCTCCATTCCCCTCTGGGCCCAACCCACAGCCTTGCTGCCCTCTAATTCCTCATATGGGAAAAGCAAGTGACCACAGGAGGAATGTTCATGAATGCAAAGAGGCTTGCCCTCCCTTTTTCACCATAATGAGTTTTTGGAACTGGCCCCAAAGAGGGTCATTCCGAGGAGAATCATATTTTTGCCACAGTAACCACATTTAATTGGAGGTTGTGTTCTTGAACAGAAGCCCAGAATCAAATAAATCAGGGGCATAACCAACAACTGTCATAAAAATAAAGATACAGCAGTCAAAACCCCTATAATAATTTTAAATAGTAAGACTGTGCTCCCGCTCTATAAAATGTCCTTAAAAACCGTTATGGCCTCAAAAGTCCTTTAAAAGAAAATGGGGCTCCTGAGAGTGTGGCTGGTAGGGGAGAAAGCAGGGCTTCTGTTGAGGAGTGTTACCCCATCTCGTGTCAGTGTTTAGATCTAGTGGAATTCACTAAGTGACCAAAGGGGAACATTCACTAGGCTATCAGACCGGCAGGTCTCTTCGAATGTGTTGAGGGTCCTCACCTATGCCTCATCACCTATGGCAGACCTTCCCAGCCTGAACTCAAAGCAGTGGCAATACTGCTGACTGCACAAACCTGCCCAGACTCTAAGCCACACATCTGCCTTCTCTGAACTTGATGCAAAGTAAAAAGGGGACGATTTTGCAAAGATGGCCAGCCTCCGTGGGTCTTCTGATCCTGGCAACTCCTAGCCCTGTGTGTACACTGCAAGTCCATACAGCTGCAGGGACAGCTGCAGCAGTCTGACTGTCAGCCAGGACTAGGCAGGACCAAAGAACTGAGGTTTTGCCCACATCTGGGATGAAGGGAAACCAAAAGGAGAGTAGCCAGGATTGGGCGCTTGCCCAAGAGAAACAGACTGCCTGGCAGGATGCTGGGACCAAGAAGATGCACATACAAAGACTAAACAAACAAACAAGGCAAACAGTAAGCCGGAATCACTAGGGGTAGAGCAGGCAGTGACGGGTGGATACTGGGGATGGCTGGGAATTTTCTCCAGGCAGAGAGACCTCTTTCCCGGTGCAGCTGCTGCCTGTGGCTCTATGCTCTGAACTCTTCATTCTCTAACAAGGCATCGCTATCTCCAGGAGAACTCTTTTCCTATTTTTTTTTTCCTTAAAGCAAGTTCTCACTTAACTGCCAAGATGATCCTTGGACTCACTCTGCAGCCTGAGCAAGCCTTGAACTTGTGTTTTTCCACCCCCTCTCTGCCTCCCAGGTAACTAAGATTGTAGGTCCGTGCCACCAGGTTCAAGCACCTGTGTTTATAATACATGCTGTATCCTGTGGTCAAAGACTAGAACAAAGCTGAGGATAACTGGAGAACAGGAAATAAAGCTGGCCATGAAGATCTATACCTATGATCCCAGCATGGAGGAGACTGAGGCAGGAGGATTGCAGGTCTGTAGTCAACCTGAGCTACATGGTGAGATCCTGACTTAAGAAAAAAAAGTAGGGGGCTGGAGAGATGGCTCAGGGGTTAAGGGGACTGGCTGCTCTTCCAGAGGTCCTGAGTTCAATTCCCAGCTACTACATGGTGGCTCACAACCATCTGTAATGAGACCTGATGTTCTCTTCTGGCCTGCAGGTAAACATGCAGAGCACTTATACATAAAACATAAACAAATAAGATTTTTTAAAAAGGTAGGAAATAAAGTCAATGGGGCTGCAGAATTGGTGGAAGACTTAGTCCTCTGTCCCACCTCTGAATATGAGCTCCCAGGTAGCAAAACATCACCTCCCCACAAAATGGACCACAGGTACCGTGAGTCTAGTCTTGTGGGTATATTAGTGGGTGAGGAGTGAAGAGTAAGCCATGGCCAAAGCATGACCAAGCTTCAAGTCTGTGCCAGCAGCTGGCACCCAACCCACAGCAGGCAGGCAGGTACTTAATTAAGGCTTAGGATAATCCTCTTGCAGCCCAAAGCCCCAAATGAACCGGCAGAATGCACCAGGAAGAGATCATAGCCGCTGACAACAGCAATTAGGAAGCCTTAGCTGTGGCTTCTTTCATCCCCGCCCCTGCTGGGGAAACCGGAGGATGAAAGCTGTTCTGAATGCTGTCCTCAGAAGGTGTTCTTAACTGGATCAGTGGATGCCAACTGGATCTCCAGGGATACATGCTTCAAGTCCCTTCAAGTCCTTGTACTCTGCCGCTTCCATTTCTATGATTTTTCTTTCTTTCTTGTGAGCAGGGACACAGGCACCCTCAAGTCTCTGGACCTGCAAGTCTATGGACTCCATTCTCTTTCTCTGAGTAGCCCAGGCTGTCCTGCAACTCACTTTGTAGACCAGGCTGACCTAGAACTTAGAGATCCCCCTGCCTCTGCCTCCCGATTGCTCTCCTTTTTCTTTCTGACAATTTAAGGCAGCATGAAGGTTGGTGGCCCTGGGTGACACTGCAGTCCCTTTAAAATCTTACAGTGAGAAGCCATTCCTTTTGTTCAACAGGCATAACTTCCCTATTCTCAATCAATGAGACACCCAAGTCCTTGAAAATGCGCAACCAAGACACAGGAGTAAAAGTGTACAGGGGAAACTCCCATACTGACAATTCTTAATTCCCTGTAGGTCAGGCTTTTCATATTACCAAGATTCTGAATGGACTTCAGCCCCCTTTGGGATGGCTAGTAGAGAACTCTTCCATGTAAACTATGGTTCTGGCTTTATTTCCTGTTGCCATGGGGCTCTGATGGCACAGTGTTTAGCTGACAGGCAGATCCAGGAGATTAGCATTCTGTGGTCCTCAAGCTTCTGTGACCAATTTGAGAGAGGTTCTCCATCATGGAAAAGACCACTAGAAAGCATGCGGTACTGTAGATGCCGAAGGAACCAAAGCTTTGGTGTGGTTTGGTTTGATTTGCTCAGGCTCTCCTGCCACCTCCCCAAGGTCAGCAGCATGTCCCTTCTTAGGGGAACTGTCTCTCCCCACTGCATGGGGTCTGGAGGGGAGGCCTGCCTGTGAGCTGCCTCTGGCCAAGATGCTTGTCAGACATTGGGCACACATACCATCAAAGCCAGCCAGTGTGTGCTCTTCCTTAAAATTCCACTCTGACTCTTAGGAGACCAAAATTATCCCGGAACTGTCTCTTTCGCTGCCTCTGAACCTCTCATGTTCCCGCCAGTAAAGGACCCAACAAGTGAAAATCTGAGAGCCCAGGCATACAATGAGGAGAAGCCATGAAGACACTGGAGGGCAGCACTGTGGGGGCTTCAGATCTACTCAGTTATATGAAGTGATACGTCTCCTCTGCTTAACCACTCTGGGACTGGTTTCTGTCACAAGTAAAAAAGAATCCCTACCAATTCAGGAAGACATCTAGGCTCTGAAATCAGACCCGGCATACTGTGGTGTGACCTGACTCCTGGCACGAAGATTCTGACTGCATCAGTTATCCGCTGCCTGGCTGTGGACGAGCAGCTTCACTTACCTAGTCTGCTCATCTACAAGATAGGAACGACGCTGGGATCCACACCCATGGAAAAGTGTATGATCAAATCAGATCAGATGGTACATGCATAACATCTCATTAACAGATTCCAAATTTTATACCCACACTCTCTTCTTCAAAGTCAGTAATTCTTTATAAGTTATCCTAAAATTCACACACACTTCCAGAATTCTTAACACTATGAAGCCACTATTGCCATAAGATATACCAACAAGTACTAACATTTGTGAATAATAAGCTTAAGTGTGCCTCGTGTACAAAATTCACACTTTTTTTTTTAAGACAGAGTCACTTTACATGCCCTGGCCAATCTCAATAACCCTGCCCTTGAAACATAGATCATACGGGCCTAGAACTCACAAAGATCCACCTGCCTTTGCCTCCCTCTGAGACTAAAGGCATGAGTCACTGCACCCAGTTACAACTCATATTTTTATAGACAACTTAGAGAATTCATATTTCTTCAAGAAAATCTTATGTGTGCACACGTATGTAGGTGTACACAGGCCAGGGCATGTGAATGGTTGCCAGTCAGTCCTTTCCTTCCACCGTGTGGGTCTCAGGGATTGAACTCAGACTGCCAGGCTTACCAGCAAGCAGTTTACCTGCCGAGTCATCTTATTGGTCCAGAGAGCTGGTCTATAATCTTTTTTAAACATATTTATCTATTGGGAGGGGATGCTTCAGTATGTGGGTCTGCTCTTTTCATTAGGTAAAAACCTAACACTTTAACTAAGAACACCTTCTGTTCTGGGTGAACTGGTTTGCTATTTCTAGCTAAAGAATGAAACCAAACTTGAAAAGTGATCATTATTTTTATGTAGCATGGCAAAGCACATTTGGAAACGAATATCCAACCTGTCATTTTTCCACACCATCATTGCCTTCCCGAAATAGTGCGTGCAGTTTTGAGACAGGGAGCATCTCTTGAATTTCTGCCTCAGTGACTAATGCGATCCTGGAATTTGAAAGGCCATGGGCAAGGGTTGGGAAGACAGTATCTGGGGTAACAAATCTGAGTTTCTACCAATCGTGGCTGCGTCCGGAGAAAGGGATATACTTCATTGGCAGAAGGGTTGAAGGGAGCAGAGAGCTGCTCTCCAAATCACACAGAGGCCATCATCCTCAGCCATAGCAGCCAGGAGCACAAGACGTGGAGAGACAGCTCACTGGTTACAAGCACTTGTTCTTATATATGACCCAAGCTCGCTCCCAGTGTAGATAGACAGGGCAGCTTAAAACTGCCTGTGATTCCAGTTGCAGGGATCCGACTCCCTCTTCTGAACTCCTTGGGCACCGGGCACACATGTGGTGCACAGACATCCATGTAGACAAAACACTCATATACATAAGACAAAATAAACCTAAAAAAATTAAACCAAAATGATTTGTCCCAGTAGTTCCACTTTGGGATATATACTCAAGAGAAATGGAAGTAGGAACTTCAACGCATTCATATACCAATATTCTTAGTAGCCTTCACACTAGTTAAGAGAGAGCAACCCAGCCGGGCAGTGGTGGCGCACACCTTTAATCCCAGCACTTGGGAGGCAGAGGCAGGCGGATCTCTGTGAGTTCGAGACCAGCCTGGTCTACAAGAGCTAGTTCCAGGACAGGCTCCAAAACCACAGAGAAACCCTGTCTCAAAAAAACAGAAAAAGAGACAGAGAGAGAGAGAGAGAGCAACCCAAGTATCTATTATTAGATAACTGGAGAAGCAAAAGTTTTACAATGGAATACTGTTCACCCATAAACAGAAAATTCTGACATATGCTACAACATGGGTGAGCCTGAAGATACTATAGTAAGTGACAAGAATACTGTCACTACAAAACTTCAGAACACACGATTTCACTTGTGTGAGGGACCAAGAGAAGTTAAGTCCACAGAAACAGAAAGCAGAATAGTGTTGCTTAGAATTAGGGGGAAGGAGACTAAGAAGTTGTTTATATTTTTGGCTGTGAGCCTAGCCTTTAATGACAGAGCCATCTTTCCAGCCCATCAGGAAGGGGGTGGAGGATGGAGGGAGAGACAGCTGGAATTAGGGGGGGGGCATTTAGGGGCAATGTGGAAACCCAGTAGATTGGAAACTTCCTGGAATCTACGAGGATGACCCTAGTGAAGACTCCTAGTAATGGAGGACATGGACGGAGTCTAAACTGGCCATTGTTTGTAGCCAGGCAACGCTTCCTATGTTGGGATGGGTTGCAACTGCTTGAGCTATTAGTCAATGGGGGCCTGTGGAGATCCTAAAAAAAATGCAGGCGAATGCTAGGACAGATGGCTGCTCTCTGAAAACTAACAGTGAGGTCCCATTGCTGAGGATGACATCCACACAGACTCATTGTACATGGGAAGGCGGGCTGGTGCCAGCATGGAGCTTTCACCCTGTGTTCTAGTCTCTTTGGTGTGGGAAGGTAGTCTGCAGGCACTGCAAAGAGAAACCTGAACACCAACTCAGGTTCACTTCAACCTACAATCTGTCCTGCCTGCAAGATGTGTTGGGTGCAATGGTAGCACAGAAGTTGTGGGAGTGGCCCACCAATGTCTGGTTTAACTTGAGGCCCATACCATGAAAGGGTGCCCATGCCCAACAGTACTTGGATGGCCAGGAACTGGAGATTGGACAGCCCAGACACTTAAGATAGAACCAAATATGACTGGTCAAAAAAATCAGTGAAGCCGGGCGATGGTGGCACACGCCTTTAATCCTAGCACTCGGGAGGCAGAGGCAGGCGGATCTCTGTGAGTTCGAGACCAGCCTGGTCTACAAAGCTAGTTCCAGGACAGGCTCCAAAGCCACAGAGAAACCCTGTCTCGAAAAAAACCAAAAAAAAAAAAAATCAGTGAAATAACTGATAATTACATTGTATTTTTTTTAAAGAAAATTTTTTAAATTTATTATGTATACAATGTTCTCTCTGTGTGTATGCCTGCAGGCCAGAAGAGGGCACCAGACCTCATTACAGATGGATGTGAGCCACCATGTGGTTGCTGGGAATTGAACTCAGGACAATGCTCTTAACCATTGAGCCATCTCTCCAGCCCCTGATAATTACATTGTTATACTTATAGATAGGTGCCTTGTCCAGTTATCATCAAAGAGGCTTCCTCTGGCAGCAGGTGAGAGCGGGTACAGAGAACTGCAGCCAGACATTATAGATCCAGTGAATCTAATTAAGCCAGGCTCACGTGGGCTCACAGAGACTGAAGTGCCAAGCACACGGCCTGCATAGGTGAGCATCAGGTCCCGCGTGGGTCTGCATCAGGTTCTATGCATATATTAGGTTAGCTTGGTGTTTCTGTGGGACTCTTAACAGTGGGAGCAGGTGTGTCTCTGGCTCTTTTGCCTGATCTTGGGACTCTTTTCATCCTGTTTGGTTGCCCTGTCCAGCCTTGATGTGAGGACTTTTGCCTTGTCTTAGTTGCATCCTGTTTTGTTTTGTTTAGTTGTCTCTTGGAGGCCTGCTCTTTTATGAAGAGAAATGGAGGGGAAGGAGATATAGGGGAAAGGGGTGGTGGTGGAGACCTGAGCGGAGTGGAGGGAGGGAAAACTGTGGTCTGGATGTACTACTGTATGAGAGAAGAATCTATTTTCAATTTTTTAAAAAATGAAGTTTTTGTTTAATGGTCCCATAGTTTTAGTTTTATAAGGCAAAAGCTGTCCTGGACATGCACGGTGGTGATAGTCACATGACAGTATGACCATATTTAGGTGACTGAACTGTACACTTAAATGGCTAAAACCATAACTTTTATGTTATGTATGCTCACCAACAGTAAAAGAGATTAGGCCAGGTGTGGTGACGAGAGACTAGGAGTTAGATAGACACCTTGATAGACAGACAGACAGACAGACAGACAGGGAGAGGGGCCATGACTAGGTAAAGGTGATGAAATCCAAGATGGCCGGCTTCTTCCTCACCCTTCTGACTTGAGACAAAAGCCTGGCATCTTAAAACAAAGGCCTTGTGGGCTTCTGTCCCCCACCAGCAGGCCCCTGCAGATGGACTGGCTCACAAAGTTCAAGGCCTGCTAAGGAAATATCACATAACAGGATGGACCAATCAATCATCCTATCTTTCTTCAAACTGACCAACCCTAACTTAGGGAAGGAAAGCCCTTCAGAGGCTTTATAAACCCCCAGGTCTTGGGAGATGTTTTCCCAAGTCTCCTGACTGCTCTGCAGATGGTCTTTTTCTTGGATATCTCGTCCCAGCAAATGCCTTCCTTCAATGGTTGGTGATGTCTGCGGTGTTTGAGACTCCTCTGTGGCCTGCTTTGGACTTCAGCTTTTTCCTGCTTTAATTTCTTAACTGGTAGAGCAAATGAACCCAATCGAGACCCCTAAACTGTATCACTTCAGTCAAGTATCACAATGCCCTTAGGAGAGAAATCAGACCAAAGTCATCCTTCTAAAGATCCAACTTTGCCTTCTCCTCTGCCCCCTCCTCTCCCTGCCTTCTGTCCCTTCACACTCTTCCTGCTACAGAAGCCTTCTGTGGGAGGCCACCCTGGCACACCTTGAGCAGTTGGTGTTGTTCTAGAAGTCTGGACAGCAGGCTATGGAAGCTTCCTGAGGGTGGAGGCATTAAAGTGTTGCTGTGAGCTAAACAGGCTACGGTTGGATACAGTCAGCTCCCTGGGAGCAGGACTCACAGGGCTAGGCATGGAGAACAGAGATCTGTAAGAAGCTGCACTCAAGTGTGCAGAAGGTGACAGGGTGCTCCTAAATGCTCTGCCTACCTCAAGCAGGGTGCTCAGAAGTCCTTCCCTGGGAAGGGGAGTACAAGGCGCCTCCAAGGAGACCAGGGCTCCTATATTTTTGCAAAGCACTCTCAACAAGCAGCTTCGGCTGAGCCGCTTCCTCAGCTGCTTCTGCCTCATCTGCTGGTCTTGCTAACAGTTTTGCAGACACAGCCCCCTCACAAGCTATTGTTCAGGAATTTTAGGGCAAAGCTCTGGGGACCCAGGGGAGAGAGAAGAAATGAATGCCAGCAGCCCCATTGTGAGCAAGCGACTGGGGTGGCTCTCTCAGTTTGCCGGTGGCGCACTGGGAAAACCAAAGGGGTGAGTCCTAGATCCAAGCCCTCATTTAAAGCAGATTTAGGCTTCTCAGTCCAAGCCATTGAAATTGTTTCTGAAGAAGCATCTGGAAAAACGGAGGGAAAAAGCTGCCCAGTTATTTAGTGAAAAACAAAAGTCAAACTTTCCTTTCTGCCCTCCTTCCAATGTCCCTTTCAACTATGTGCTCCTTGGGGATGACTGCTGGAGCCCAGAGACCTGGCGCTGAGCATCGTCATCCCCAGAGGAGTCAGCCTTACCACAAGCACTGGTTAGAAGGCTGGGTATCCTCTCCTCCCGAAAATTTGGGTACAGGATCTGGCTTTGTCTTAACCAACCTCTAGCTTGCAAAAGGCTGGGTTCCTGCCTTTCTATTCTGGTCTTAGGGACCCATAAGGAAGTAAGTGCCAGTATTAGTTGGAAGCCGCACTTCCTACCCTGGGTTGAAGATCCTGTTGACGTGGGTGGCTTCAGTACAGGTGAGGGCTCGGGCCACCCTTCTCAGAGAGTTCGGGGTGCAGAGGTCCTGGAGTCCTAACAGGCCCTCAAAAACAAATATGTGGCTGGGGTGACTCCGTGGTACAAGAACATCCTCAGCCTGGGTAGGGCCCTGGCTTTTATTCCCAGTATCACAAATAAATAAAACAAATATAGCTGGGCCGTGGTGGCACATGCCTTTAATTCCAGCACTCGGGAGGCAGAGGCAGGCAGTTCTCTGTGAGTTCAAGGACAGGCTCCAAAGCTACAGAGAAACCATGTCTCAAACCCCCCTCCCCCCCCAAAAAAACCAAAACCAAACAAACAAACAAACACATATGATATTTGCCTCCAGTCTGAGGGGCTGAGGGAGAACAGGGTCTGGGGTCAGTTCCATTGGGAGTGAATGAAAACTGGCAGGGGGAAGCAATTGATAAGGACAAAGGATCCCTAAGGGGAGCCTTGTAGACGGACACTGGTGAGACCTGAGAAGGTGGTTTAGTTTTTATTATCTGTTGCTAAAATACGGCTGCACAGCTGGGGGATGTAGCATGCATGAAATCCTACGTTCATTCCCCAGGCACCGCATGAACCAGGAGTGCTGACACATGCCTACGATCTCAGCGTACAGGAGGTGGGTGCAGGAAGATCAGGAGTCCAAAGTCATCCTCAGCAACAGCGAGTTTGAAGACAGCCTGGGCAATGTACAAACTTATTGTCATATCCCAGGGAACCACCTTAGCTTAAAGCAGTTTAGAACTCACCATTTAGCTCTTTGGCCTCCCAAAGAGCTTCAGACACTAAAAAGGCTAGCAACATCCCAGCAACCCAGCAACAGCTTCCCCAGTAGCTGAATCACTCAGGGTACCACCACATCATCACTACAGGAGGTGCTGCAGAAGCTAAGGGGAGCCAAGCTGCCCTGTGGCTTGGAAGGACTGGGCATACCTGGGGTCCAGGGACCACTTTCCCACAGTGGCACAGCCTATTCCAGAGCCGTTTCCATCACAGGAGCTCAGCACTAGGTCTAGACCAGGGTCCCAATTCCAAGGCTGGTGTTCACTCCTTCCTTTTACTGGACACAGGGAAAAATCCAACATGCTGTTACCATCAGTTTCTCCGGATCTAAGTTTACTGCCTCTGCAGGGTCTGCCCCACCCCACCTAGAAAATATGTAAGCCATGTATGAAGTTGATGGTGGAGACAAAATTCTCAGTTTAACTCGGTTCCCTGAAGAGAGCACTCAGGGAATAAGGACCAGCCTGACTGAAATGACGCCCAATCTTCCTCCCTTGCTAAGACCCCTTAACACCTACAAAGGGGGATATTCACACTTTATACATATGCTTCTATCTGTCCTACATCAGATTCCTCCCCCCTAATGCTGGCCTTCCGAAACACGTCTACCTTACACTGTTGGAATACTGGAGGGATGCTCTAGAACTAAGCAAAGATAGTGGACCGAAGGCAGCGATGTAGAGATGCACAGTTGGTTACTTTCCTGTTGCTGTAGTAGAACACTCTGAAGAAAAGCAACCCGTGGAATACAGAGCTTGGTTTGCAGATGGTTCCAGAGGATTAGAATCCATGAGCGCAGGAGTGGCCTGGCAACAGCTGCCAGAGCGGGAAGCTGAGAGAGTACGTCTTCACGGAGCAGAAGGCAAAATGGATGTAGGGTGAGGTTTGTTTATTTATTTATTTATTTGAGTTTTTTTGTTGTTGTTGTTTATTTATTTATTTTTTTAGTTGTTGAAAAAAAATTTCCTCCTCCTTCCCGTTTCCCATTCCCCCCCCCTCACACACATCGCCCCCTCTCCCCACGAGGGGTGCACCAACCCACTGTGACAGTGGAACTGATCTATTGGGAGCTCACCAAGGCCAGCGGGACTGGGGCTGAATAAGCATGGGATGAAACCGGACTTTCTGAACATGGCGGGCAATGAAGGCTGATGAGAAGCCAAGGACAATGGCACTAGGTTTCGATCCTAATACATGAACTGGCTTTGTGGGAGGCTAGCCTGTTTGGATGCCCACCTTCCTGGTCCTGGATAGAAGTGGGAGGACCTTGGACTTCCCGCAGGGCAGGGAATCTGGACTGCTCTTCATTCTCAGAGGGAGGGGGAATGGAATCGGGGGGAGGGGGAGAGGAGGAGGAGAGTAGGGTGAGGTTTAAACCTGCAAAGCTCGCTCCCTAGTGATGTTCTTCCTCCAGCAAGGCTGCATCTCCCTGTAATCTCTCCAAATAGGACCACCAACCAGAGACCAAGTAGCAAATGCCTAGGCCTATGGACAATGTCTCATTCGAGGCATCACGGTATTCCTCTCCACCTGCCATTCTCCCCATTTAGTCTCTTGAGGTGGCCTGATGCTCTCCCCTCTCCCTAGTCTTCAGCCTGCACCCCTCTCCATAGTGACCACATCTTTAAAAACAGTGTGCATTGACCACAGTGCAGACTGCTTAGAATCAGGCCTGGCCTAGAAAATCCAAAGCAACGAATCACTATGACATCACCTTCCATATTTCTCTGCCTACAGCAAGCACAGGACCATATTTTCCATTAAAAAAAAAAACAGGGCATATTATTTGTTGAGAGATTTATGGGCTGCCTCCAGGTGCACGAAGGGGTTGGAGTTGCAAATGTTTCAACATCAAAATACTGGAACCAAGGATATTTGGATGATTTTATTATTGGAAACATGAGTTTGTGGGTTTTTTTTTTTAAACAAGAATGGGTAGTGACCATCTGAGAGGACCGCACGTATGCCAGCCAAAAAGGTTCTGCTTTGGTTTATTCCAGGTATCCTGGACACAACTCAACACAAGGCAGAGTTATTTAAGGGAGGGGACCAGGCATTGCACCTATTTCAAAATCAAAGTTCTCCCAACGCCCAGCAGGGCCACTAAATCCTGGCTAGACTAGGTTGGCTGATGCCTCTCTCTCTGTATCCTGGCTTATGTGTCACTGCAAAATACTTCTGTTGATTTCCCAAACCAGGTCACATTGTACTCTCACTGCCCCTGTGTTTCTCTGTCAGCGGACTCTTTGTGGCATATCATTCGTGTAAATGCACCGCTAGCAAACCGTGCCTGTTTCGGAGCACGGGACTGTGATTGCCCGTGGAAAGACCTGCAACAGATCTGCCCATCAAGAAACTGGAGAGCAGGGTGTGGCAGCTTATACCTTAATACCAGGACTCGGAGACCGGGGGAGGACTGGGCTACACACGAGATAAACTCGAAGGAGAGAGAGAGAAGGGAGAGAGAGGGGAGAGATGAGGAGAGGACAGAGGGGGAAGAATAAAAGAGAGAGAGAAATTCCTAATTCCCGACACTATTTCAAGCACAGAATGTAGAAAGGCATTTTTTTTAAGAGGGAGGAGAGTAGAAGCAGAGAAATGAGAGGTAGGTACGATCACATTTTATTATATACATGTATGACTTTCTCCTAATTAAAGAAAAGAAATGGAGAGACTGGGGGTGGGGAAAGTGGTCGCTCCTTAAGTTGCCCAAATTAGTCTCAAAGTCATGGGCTCAAGGAAAATCCTCTTCAGTCTCCTATAGTTGGGAATAGAGGCATGTGTCATTATGCCCAGCTATCAATGTTCATTTTTAAATTAATGATATGGTTTCTCTAATAGGTTCCTTGACTCTTTACTTATGCTTTAATCCCTTGTTGATTAATTTGAGTTTATTATTAATATATTTATTACCACTAGCTATTACATTAATGGAGACTACAAGGTTGTTCACAGGACTATGGCTGGCACACTACTAAGAGCAAAATGTGGCTCAGATTCAATGTTCTAAAAGAACAGAAGCCCGAAGAAGAAATTAAAGAAGAAGGAGTCTTGTAGAATGCATGGTTTGACATAACTTGTATGTGAAAAGGACTGAGTTCTGAACGTCATTAAATCTTAAACTGCACCAACAGAACTCAGTGCCCAAACAAAGAGAAGGTAACTCTTCCGATAGAACGCTTCTGGGCACATATGCCACATGTTTGCAAGGCACAGACGAGGGGCTCACCATCAGAAAGGGGATGGCAATGCACAGCATCCAGTCAGCACCTCGCCTGTGCGCAATGAAAACTGGATGTTGCTAGGAGTAGGCATCCTTAGCAGGTAATAAAACCCAAAGGAGGACATTACAGTTTCAACTATATGACAAGCTCCAGTACGGAAGTCTACACACAGCACAGTGCAAAAGAGCAGAAGTAAGGCTCCACATGTAGAAAGGCAGATGGTGGCTACAACAGGGAGGGACAATGCCTGAGCAAACACGCAAACCAGTTGCAAGAAGGTGGACCTCACCTCCAGAGCATTCCTGCCAAGCTGGTAACACAGAAGCATTTCCAGTCCCTGGAATGTCTCACAACCCAAATCTTACTGTCCAAGGAGGTGACAGAGCTGAACACGTAAGGGTGAGTAGGACTGTGAAGGGAAGAAGCCACTTCGTATCAACAAGTCCTGCGCCACACACAGCCTGAGATGGTCTGTCCCTTGAAGGCTTCCATGAACTCAACCACAAACTCTCTTCAGCGCTGGGCCAGCAGGCTGTGTTTCCATCTGTTCTACCGGGTCCGCTGGGTCTCAAATTCCTCTCTCACCAGTCAGAGGAATCTACTTTTCCAGAAAAGTATTCACTTCTTTCAAGAGTAGGTTGTCAGAGTGAACTTGAAAAATCTCATGTCTGCCGGTTCCAGGTCAGCGGTGTGAGCCCCTCTTCTCAATTTCATGTATCTTCTCTGATTTCCTTTGATTGGTCTCTCTGGATTTGCCTAGTTTCTATTCCTAAAACCTTAAAGTAATAACTAATGCTTATAAAAGTATGGTAAAATTAAATTCTTAAACCTTGTTGGGATGAAGACCAATCATTGAACTTCATTTTTTCTTTTCTCTGAAATTAACACAGCGATGCTGACCTTACAGGGCTTTCTTATTAGTTGGAAAATGTCCATTCACAGACTTGCCGGGACTCAGCGACTCTATTTGTGAGATTTCCTGCCTTTAATCCCAGCACTTGGGAGGCAGAGGCAGGCGGATCTCTGTGAGTTCGAGACCAGCCTGGTCTACAAGAGCTAGTTCCAGGACAGGCTCCAAAACCACAGAGAAACCCTGTCTCGAAAAACCAAAAACGAGAGAGAGAGAGAGAGAGAGAGAGAGAGAGAGAGAGAGAGAGAGAGAGATTTCCTTTGGGTGACTCTGATAATGGATGTTGTTTGTTTTCATTTAATTAAAAGTTCAAATATTTATTAGGAATCTGTCAGTTGGGTGTGGTGGTACACACCTGTAACTCCAGCACCAGGGAGCTGAGGCAGAAGGGCTGTGACTCCACAGCCAGCCTGAGATACTTACTTGAGTACCTCACTCAAAAATAAACACAAAGGGAAAGTAATCTAAATGTGTTAAAACATAGTATATTGAAAATAATATGGAATATCAAAAAACAAATATTCCATTATTAAAATTATCTTGGGACTTGAGAAATGCCCCAGCAGTTAAAGTGCTCTTCCAGAAGAATGAGGTTCAATTCCCAGAACCCACAGGCGGCTCACAACTGTCTGTACTGCCTGTCTCAAGGGATTTGACATCTACTTCTGTCACAGGGCACTGCATGCACGCGGTACCCAGGCAAAACACTCCTACACATAAAATAAAAATAAAGGGAATTTTAAAAATTATTATGAAGAATTATAAGGAATGTCAATATCCTTTAAGGAGCAACTAAAAATACAGCTTTTTACAACTATAGTTATTCAATATCTATAATTCAGCTTTTATTGAAATTGCTGCTGGGGCTGAAAAGGCTGCTCCGCAGTTCAGAGCACTGGCTGGTCTTCCAGAGGATCCAGGTTCAGTTCCCAACATCCACATTGTAGCTTACAAGCATCTGTAACTACAGTTAGAGGGGATCCGATGCCTTCTCCTGGCCTCCAAAGTCACCAGCCATGCAGATGGTGCACAGATACAGATGCAAGCAAAACACTCATGCACATAAAATAATAATGAGAATAAAATAAAATGCTGCTATTTCTGGGTGGGTCGATTGTTTTCTATAAATTCTATATTAAAAAACTATGATAAACATTTTACTTTTATGAATGTTTGTCAAAAAATTTAAAAATGTCACTTTCTGGAAGTCAAATTATGCACGCTGAGGAAAACATTTTTAGAGAGTAAATTAAAGCAGAGGTTTGTGGTGACTACATGTCCCCTCAGAAAGACAGACAAAGGGAGCAGTACACTGTGCTTGTCATTAGGAAATTCAGTTGCAATGGGCATGGCTGGTGACCAGCTGAACTAAACTAAATGAGCTTTAGCGTGGCATCTCCTCAAAGCCCTGGCGGAAGGGCCTCTGCAGAGGGGTGCGTGGCTTCACAAGGGGCAGTGTGAGTGCTGGGCTTTGGCCGTGTCCACGATCTCTAGCTGGTGCCCAGCAGGACTTAACCGAATGCTCTAGCCTATCCATCAGGTGTTGGGTAGATGGCCCGACACCCGCTTGGAGAGTCTGTCCTTAGTCAACTGGACCTGCGTGGGTTCAAGGAGAGGTTAACTCCAACCCCTGTGAGTACTCAGGGCCTAGATCCTCTTGGGTTCTGAGCTAGAGCCTGAAGCAGAGCAGAGCCACCACGCAGTGCGAGCCCAAACTGCCAGGCCTCTTGGCAGAGCTGAGTTCTGCTGGCCGAGTGAGACAGCTCTGGGGCACGGGGAGCGGAGAGAGGCTGGCCGCCAGCCTCGCCCAGCTGTTTCCAATAAGGCTCCACTTCTGCGGCTGCTGGCAGATCGCTGGAAAGAGCGGCACCAACCTCACATAATGTTTTCCATCAAACCCACAATTAAGTAATATTCTCTTAGCTCATGAGCTGCACAAGAAAAGCTTTTCCTGTCACTTCTCCATTCTCCTCAAAAGTCTCCTGAGCAGTGGGTCAGGCTGGGGTTACAGGCTCTGGCAGGTCGGGGGAGAGCACAGCACAGGCCTCTAGAGACCAGGATGGTCCTCCTGCCACGTGAAGATGGAGACCTGGGAGGTCCCATGAAAGCCACACTATACACAGCAGTTCACTTCCTCTCACCAGCCCTGTCAGTCAGGACTACTTTTATAGGTAAAGAAAAGACCTATAGCATTCTCAAAGAAGTCAAGCAATTTGTACCAGGTTCCCCAGTTCGGACTTATTCCACCACAGCCCACCACCATGTAGGGGAGTCCAACAGAACCACAGGCAAGGAAGCGCCAAGTCTCAACAGGCAAGGCTAAGACTTCCTAGTCTTTAGGCAAGGTCTGTCACCAGTGTTCCCCAGGGCTTATGCTTTGAGAGTACTGTTAAACACCACACCCTTATTTTGTAATTGAAGGAATTAATAACTCCTAGAAAGGCGTAGGAGGGATGCCACCTTCTCCGCGAGCTCTTCTCCGTGCTTCTCATCCCTATCTTTTATTGTGTGCTTTATCATATTTTATACCGTGACCAAAGAACACCAGGTCTGTTTCTCTCACAGTGTTCACCCATTCAGTAAACAAAACTCAGCACTGTCCCTCTTGTACTGGGCTAGACGCTGGCGATGAAGAAATGACCCAGGACTAGTCTCCATGCCGCAGGAATGTCAGCTCTAACAGGGGCAGGGGAAGAAGATTCAAAGTGGTAGGTCTGAAAATCAAGTTCAGGTTCAGCGAAGGCACAGCCAGACACATCTGTTCCAGGGCCTCGATCAGGTCGCACTAACACAAACAAGAATGGAGTCTCAGGACTTCACACCTCTTAGGACCTTTCTCAGTATAGCTGTCTTTAAGCACACAGAGGGGACTGAGTTCCAAGAGCCCCTGAGGGGCCCTGTGGATACCAAACTGTAGATGTTCCAATTCTTCTAAGAAAATGTTTTATAGCATAAAGGGGGCTAGAGATGTATAGAGCTCAGGGGCAGAATTCTTATTTATTTGTTTGTTTGTTTATTTAATGCATATGTGCTGGTGTGTGTGTGTGCATTATGTACATGCAGAAACCCTCAGAGGTTAAAAGAAGGTGCCAGACCCCTTGGAACTAGAGTTACTGGCAGTCATGAGCTGCCGTGTGGGTGGTGGGGAACCAAGTCTGGGTTCTCTCCAAGAGCAGTATGTGCTCTTAACTGCTGAGCTATCCCTACATCCCCAGTGGCAGAATTCTTGTTTATTATATCCAAGGCCCCTAGGTTCAATCCCCCAGCACTGTAAAAATCCTAAGGAAGACAAATAAATAAGTAAAGTGACATGAACGCATCTGTATAATATCTGAGACAACATGATGCTGTGTATATGTCACTACAGCATTGTTTAGAGAACAAGGACAAGGAAAACAGCCGGGGCCTGGAGACACAGGCTCTTGCAGAGGACCAGAGTTCAGTTCCCAGCACCCTCTGCAGGTGGCTCACAACTGTCTCTAACTCCAGCTCCAGAGGATCCAATGTCTCTGGTCTCTGTAGGTACCTGCAGTCATATGGACATACTACCCCAATACACATAATTAAAACTTCTAAAATAAACCTTTAAGAAACAGTATGTACAAACACATGCCATTTTCTGCCACATATTTTCAATTTGCAGCAGGTTGAACCCACAGATGTAGAACTCACAGATACAGGGGACCAGCTCTACTTGTTACATACCTCTTCCAGGGAACACCATGACACCTGCCTTGGGACACTTCCCCATTGCTCCAGGGAATGGTATCCACGGTGAGAGCTCCTAGTCTGGGGCCCAAAGAGGAAACTCGACACACACACACACACACACACACACACACACACACACACACACACGCTGAGTGCGATAGGACCACAATGGAAAGATTAAAGTCAACACAGTGTAGATCAAGGAGCTGTGCGGAAAAGGAAAGAGAAAAAGAGCTAGAAAGACTTGACTCTGGGTCAGCAAGATGGCTCAGGAGGTAAAATGCTTGCTCTCAAAGCCTAACAACCTGAGTTCAAGCCCCAGACCCTGTATGATGGAGGGAGAAAGCCAACAAAGCTGTCCTCTGAGCGTCACTTGTGACAGCATGACCCTCACCTCTCATAAACAAACAAATGTATTTTTTTAAAGGAAGTCCAGAGGAATGTGGTCCCTAGGAAATTATATTAAATATTAAATTTAAAGTTATATATATTAAGATATACATGGGAAATCAATTTAAAAGAGGAACTGTAGAAACCACCTAAATAACTGCAGCCAGAGGAATGATTCACCAAACAACAGTGCATTGTATTTTACAGAATATTAGCCATTGATGTCACATGGCAGTGCTCTGGAAAATGACTGAGTCCTCAGATTAAAAAAAAAAAAACAGCGGACACCTAGCAGTATGAGTGACTTTACTTGTGACACAAAGCTCAGCTACCGAGCACGTACGCTATTACACATGCCACAGTGACCTTTCTCCAGTCAGTGCCAGGACAGAGGCAGCGTCACTTCCTCTCTACAGACAAGAAACTGACTTCAAGAGTAATCGGACAAATTACCCAAGGTCACAGCTGGTGGAAGCTAGGGCTGAAGGAAACATGAAGTCTGACTCCCAGTGCAGCCATCTAAAGGAGACCTGGCTCAGAGAATAAAGATGGGGCAGAACTGTCAAGCAAATGGCGAAGGTCGCTGCACGGCCCAGCAAACCCAGCGGCAGACTTGGCCTTCCTTTGACGTTTGCCTTCGAGTTGTTCCCTTAACCAGCAGCATGTCTGCCCAGAGGCTTTCTTGAAGAGAGACTGCCAGAGGAACAAACACTGCGGGCAGTCCACGGGAGCTCCCAATTATCTAGGGCTCCTCTTGCCGTGGTTTAGATACTTGCAACCAACGGTTATCCAAAACATAGTAAACAGAAAGGTCTAGAGATAAACAAGTTTTAAGTTTAGACAACTTTGGTGTAGAGCATTGCTAGGATTCTTCTGTTGTACCACTAGATTATTCTCGTGGATCTTCCACTGAGTCTAATTTACAAATTAAACTTAGCCACATACACGTAGGAGGTGGCAAACAGTACCTAGAGGGTTTGGTACAACTGTGGTGTCAGGTGGTTTTGGACTGCGTCTCCGTGTGTAGATAAAGGGTCTACTGTAGCACAATGTCTTCACGTTACTGGAGAGCTGCTGTGCTGGTCTGCCACGGTACCAAACCTCTCGCTATACAGTGAGGTGGGGTGATTATTCCCATCACGCCCGCGAGGCTCAGAACACAAGCAGGAGAAATCCCAGCCCAGGCCGGCTTGAAAAGTCTGCACCCTTGCTATTCTCCCCACCACTCGGATGCTCAGAGGTGCTTGGTTTCCTGCCTGAGTGTTTCATGACCACGTTCTGGAAAGTACTTGTTGATAAACACATGGTGGACCTCTCCAGTGTCTCAAGCATGAAGGTGAAAATCAGGACTCTGCCATAGCAGAGTGAGGCTTGGTAACTCTGTGCAGCCCAGTTTATCTTCACCTCTTCCTCGGGGAGCAGTGGTCCACCTGAAACCACAAACTGTACCAAACCCTGTTTGTTTTCCTCTACATCCATATGAGCTGCTTTTGCCTGGTATTTTATCATGGCAA
This sequence comes from Microtus obscurus, assembly GCA_963919715.1. Lineage (NCBI taxonomy): Eukaryota > Metazoa > Chordata > Mammalia > Rodentia > Cricetidae > Microtus > Microtus obscurus. Next base: position 1,714,650 of record CAWTZC010000308.1, read on the forward strand.
TGACAAAAACAACTAAGAACAGTATCCCGGAAATAAAACAAACAAACAAACAAAAAGAACAGCATCCCACCCTGTTGGTCCATTCAGCAGACACCCACAGGTGTTATTGTCCTTCCCATCTCAGGCCCTCAGTAAACACCCTCGCTGGTCCAGGTGCCCTAACTCAGCAGAAAGAAACTGGTCTTAGCTTAGTCTTAGCCGGTTCTTCTCTAGACCCGCCATTCTTACTATTCTTATTATAATAAGAATATTATTATTATCATTTGGGCCCTGTGTCTCCCATTCTCTGCTCCAAGAAGCTACACTTTCTACCCCAGCCACTGTTGGAGAGGAACATCTTAGAAGGGAACAGAAATCCACCATGTCTGCAACTGATGGCATGGCTGTGAGCTGTGGGGCAAGACAGGGGGCAGAGTTCCCTCTGCCTCCTGTCTCCGAGAGGGAGCTGGGGCACCTCCCTGGGCATCCAGCCTCAACCCAAACCCTTCCTGGCTCTCATGCCCCTACCGCAGGGTACTTATCTCAGTGCTACTCTTAGAGATTTCCTTCTCTCACTCTCTGCCACCCACATTCTCTAGAGAGCCAGGCCTCTCTTTTTAGCCCATACATCTTTGTCCATCCACCTAGTCACCATCTCCCCAGGAGGTGTCAAACACATATTGCAAGTCCCCATCTTCACCAGGCAGTAACACCTCTATAAGGATAAAAATTAGTTCTAAGAAGGGTGCAAAATAAAAATCCATACTCTCATTCTCTCTCTCTCTCTCTTTCTGTATACATACACACACACACACACACACACACACACACACACACACACACCATGGTACATAACAAGAGTGACGATTTGTGGCATTAAATTCATATTGTGTAGCTCTGCAGGGGATGCGAATGAAGGACAAAAGGGTTGAGGAATTACTAGTCTGAGTTGACCGTGCACAGCCATCCATGGACTCCTTCCCATGATACACGATCATCAGACATACCATTCTCAAAGGTAAGGTTGGGTGAGACAATGAAGTCCAACCACCTGTTCTAAGTCACCCCTTTGCCACATGATCCCCTATGGGTGGCTGCCGCCTACAACGTGATGCCAACTTCCAGACCCGAGTGGCTCACGGGGTCACCTGTGCTCCCACGGTCTCTCCTTGGCTGGTTCTGAAATGCTCAGTGGGTTCTGAACGACCCGGCTCTGAGAAACACCATCTCTAAAACCTCTGCAGAGTAATTGACTCGCGCGTAAACGTCTCTAGAATTCATTTCTAACTCCAGATGAAGAGGTGGGCCTTTAACACAAGAGTCTGCCTCATACAGTAGATTGACTATGTTCAAGTATTTCTTGTATGTGTGGGAGACCAAACTGTTCCAGAAATGCTCCCCCTCCCCGCTTTCTATGCATTCGTAACAGGAGCAAGTGTCCTCATCCTCCAGCCCCAAGCATTTTCTGTTGTTGAGCAACCTGGTAGTGGGGACCACAGGCTGGGCCGCCAAGCTAATAGTGCTCCACTTCCCCTCACTGCTGCTGGACAGTGCCAGGCCTGTGTGACAGGCTGTGGAAAGTATGTCCAGGTGCCTGGCTCCCCTCCCTAATGCCTCTTATATCAGGATCCAGATTTGATTTTATTTTTCTTGCCGTCCTGGCTCTTCCAGGCTCATTTTTCACCCCTCTGTCAGACTTCCCGGGACTTGGTGGCCAAGTGCTTCATACGTCACAGGCATGCCTTCTTCCTAGGCTTGGGACGCTGGGCTGACCATTTAACTTCGTCCCTTAGCAGGTCCCACCCTGCCTTACCAACTTGAACTGCACCCTCAGTCTTACTAGGGTTTTGTGCCTGGGACCTGCGTCTTGTAGAAGAGTTTCCTGGAGACTCGACGTGTCACTGAATGGAAAGAGAAATGTGTATTAATCCCCGTCCTCACTGCCAGGTGTCAGGTATCTACTTTCTGTCATTGTGCCCCAGCTAACTTCCATCTCGAAGGGTTCTTTAGCAGAGGTAGGGAACAGAGCTGACCTGAGGAACCATGAGAGCTGGCACCAGTGTGCACTTCTTATCTTCTCAGCCACATCCGTGTGTGTGTGTGTGTGTGTGTGTGTGTGTGTGTGTGTGTGCATACATATGTGCATCAGTGTGTGTGGAGGGGATTGGAATGTACGTGGTGGCTGCTCCTTGCATGGAAGGACAGCACTGTGGTTCTGCCATAATTTTTATTCCAAGAGTAGCAAATGTCATCCTATAGCTAATGTTTTCGGAAATAAAGCCACTTACAACTGACCCACGCCAGCCAGCCTTCTGAGCCCCACAGCTGTCATGAAGCGCTGAGTGGGGGAAATGGGGGTAAGTGGACAGCATGTTAAGAGAACCAGCAGGTCTCGACTCCGATATCCGGTTCATACTTCACTCTTACGACATTACAGAATGTTAGTACGTGAAGGGGCCTGGGGATCATTTGGTTTGACCTTCTCATTTTATAGAGAAAGAAACTAATGCCTATAAGTCAGAGCATGCAGAAACTGAATCCCAGGCACCCGGCCACCAGCCCAGTCCTCCTTCCAGGTTATGCCATGGTCTCAAGGGAAGCAGACCCTTACAATAACCAACAAGCTGCTGGACAAAGTCATTTGAAAAGATAGCATTTGAGCATCCCCAGACTGATGGAGTGTCCTAACACACTTATGCCCATTCTTCCTCAAGCACAGACTAAGCAAAGCTCACGGGCTATCTACTGTTGCCAGGTATGGTGGTACCTGTCTGTAATATCAGCAACTAGAAGTTCAAGGACAGCTGTGGCTACGTGAGACCCTGTCTAAAAACAAAACAACAAAAACAACACCCACAACCATAAATAGGGAAGCCTACTGTTATGGTTTGGATCTGAAATGTCTCCCCCGCCCCTCCCGACTTATATTTTGATTGTTTGGCCTCCAATTTGTAGTGCTTTTTTGAAGGCTGCAGAGCCTTCAGGAAACGAGGCGTGGCTTGTAGAAGTGGGTTCCTAGGGGCAGACGCTGCACGTTATAGCCTCCCCTGGTTCCCACCTCTTTCTTCACTTCCTTGTCTGCTGCCTCTCCATCCTGACACTGTGGCTAAGCTGCTCCATCCTGCCTTCCCCACTATGATGGATCGACACTTCTGAAATGACAGACCTTTCCCCATTCAGGTTTTCAGTTAGGTATTTTGGTCACAGTAACCTAAAAGTAGCTGACACAGACTACAAGAAAGTGGAGTTGTTTCTGGGACTAAGTCTGACTACATGGTTCTTAGGCCTTTGGAACTGACTTGTGGGGAGGATTTGGACAAGTCTGGAGCTATAGCTAGAGTGGCCCCAGAAGGCTGTCAGCTCCACCTAACAGATGATTGGAGGTGTGCAGTGATAGTTCATTTGTATTTCAATAAACAAAGCTTGCCTGAGGTTCAGACAGTAAAACAGCTGCACTGATCAGTCTTACAGACCAGGCAGTGGTGGCACACACCTTTAATCCCAGTTGCTACACTAGCTTGTCAAAGAAACTGGGTGGTAGTGGTGCAGGCCTTTAATCCCAGCACTAGAGAGGACTATAAGATGGGAGGAGACAGCTCTCATACACACAGTCTCATTCTGAGATTCCTGTAGGCTGGATCACCAGTTTGGATTGAGGTAGCAGTAAGAGTCATTGACTGGCTGTTTTGCTTTTCTGCCCTTCAGGTTGAACCCCAATTTCTGTCTCTGGGTTTTTATTAATCGTGCCACAGTGGTGAGAGTTTGAAAATGTGGATAGAAATGCAGACAACAGAGGCTGTGATCTTGAGGTTTCAGATGGCAGTAAGGTCTGGGTTGGGAAGTGAACTAGGGGCCACTCTTGCACATCCTGGCAAAGAATCTGGCTGTATTTTACCTGTGTTTAACCAATCAGAGGGAGGCGAAATTCACAAGTAATGATCTAATTTATGTGGTGAATAAAATCTAAACATGGCATATCATTTAGTCTGTAGCATGGTCATTGTCAGCTACTTATAGCCGCTTTATGATGACAATCCCGAGAGGCACAGCAGAAATGCCATTAAATGTCAGTTGTGCACGGACCACTGGGGCCACAGGAAAGCTTAGCCTGCTGCAAGACCCCACCACCACCTCCACCCAAAGACTCCTGGGCGTGAAAGCACAAGCTTCCACTTGCAAAGAGCATGCCACTGGGCCGCCCTGCCAGAAAGAGCTTTCTGGGAAAGTATTTTCTAGTTCCGGCTAGCCCTGAGGCCACTGAAGCTATGTCCAAGGGTCATAGATAGGGTCACTACTGATGGGATAGAACACCATGATCAAAGCAACTTGGGGAGGAAAGGGTTTATTTGACGGGCCCTTCCACATCACAGTTCATCATCAAAGGAAGTCAGGGCAGGAATTCAAGCAGGGCAGGAACCTGGAGGCAGGACCTGATCCAGAGGTAGTGAAGGAATGCTGCTTTTACTGGTTTGCTCCTGAAGACCTGCTTTCTTATAGAACCTAGGGCCACCAGCCCAGGGATGGCACCTCTCACAATGGGCTGTGTCCTCTCCACCAATCACTAATTAAGAAAATGCCCTACAGATTTGCCTACATGCAGATCTTATGGAAGCATATTCTCAATTGAGATTCCATTCTCTCCGATGAATTCTAGCTTGTGTCAAGTTGACATAAAACTAGCCTGTCCAGAGACTCAACTATTTCCTGAGCTAGCATCCATTGTTAGCTCCACAGAATCATCCATGTGACACCAGTTTTACAGGTAGGCAGAATGCCAGAGTTGTGGGACATGAAAGCTTACACCAAAGTTTAAAAAAAAAAAAAAAGCCTATGAAGCCCAGCATTGTGTTAACAGGAGTGGATTCCTTGCAGAAAGTCCCTAAAGCAGGCTATGCATGAAGGCTGCTAAGCTGAAACAAGTTACAATGGAGATCCCAGGATGCTGGAGATGCCAGGAATGCGAGAAGAAGGGGTTCTCTTGAGGAAAGCTACAGGCACAGAGCACACTGGTCAAGCAGAGACGTCATGTATGAAGAGATGCAGGACCCTGGGGCACGCCTACCCAAGCCCGTTGGTGTGCACACATGTCACTATGTGCTGGGATATTATTATAGGCCCTGTGGACATTAAGGTAAAGGATTTGGGGGTTTTGTTATAGTTTTCTCTGCTGGGTTTCAATTCATTTTTACTTGGTGTCTCCTTGCTCTTCTCTTTCATAAGTGTGCATCTGTATGATGGAATAATGCAATCTGTTTTTTGTTTTTTTTTTTTTGATTTTTCGAGACAGGGTTTCTCCGTAGCTTTTTGGTTCCTGTCCTGGAACTATCTCTTGTAGTCCAGGCTGGCCTCGAACTCACAGAGATCCGCCTGCCTCTGCCTCCCGAGTGCTGGGATTAAAGGCGTACGCCACCACCGCCCAGCTTGTTCTTTTTTTTTTTTAACAGGAGCTCACAGTTAAGAACTTTTGGTCACTGCTGGAGCTCTTAAAAACTATGGGAACTGTTAACATCGACTAACATTATGTTTCATTATAAGACAGTGTTATTTCCAGTTACATTGCTGGAAGAAAATAACCTGACCAAAAAACAACTTAGGCAAGAAAGGTTTATCTTTATATTTTATATATATATATACATACATATATATATTTATATTTTATTTATTTACTCACAATCCTGGGTTACAATCTATCTTAGCAGCAAAGCCAAGGTGGCAAGAACTTAAAACAGTTGATCCTATCACATGTACAGTCAGAAAAATATAAAAATAAGTGTATGCATGCACACTTGCTTGCTTGCACTCAGCTTGATTGCTACACTCATTCATTTCAGGACACCACCCTTACCTCTCATATACACACGGTGCATAGAGAATTGTGGTCCCTGAACTGAGGCAACCCCACAGAGACATGACCAAAGACAATCCCTCATTGAGACTTTCTTCTCAGGGGATTGTAGGTTGTGTCAGGTTAATAATTAAATAAAATCTTCTCAGATGATCATGAACCTTTGGAGCTAGGGGAAGAACAGTTTAAATTCCAAGGTTATGGGACTATTTTGAAGGTTGTAGAGGCTTTAGAGGTGAGACATGACTGGCAAAGGTAGGTTTTGGGGTCAGGCCTTTGCAAGTTAGAAGTATCTCTGGTTCTGGCCAGGCATTTTTCCTGGTCACCACCATGTAAACAACAGCTTCATGCTCCCACTGCCATGGACTGAGTCACTCTGTCCTGCCTTGTTGAAATTGGGGTGCGGGGGTTGCGTCCCCAACACCCCAGCTGCCTGGCTAGCTTATGTCCGAAATAACAACACACAAACTGTATTCATTTAAACACTGCTTGGCCCATTAGCTCTAGCCTCTTACGGGCTAACTCTCGCACCTGGTCTAACCCATTTCTAATATTCTGTGGTAGCACCCCAAGGTGCGCTTACCGGGGAGATTCTAGCCTTTCATCCTGGGTTGGAGCTTCATCACGAGCATGCCTCAGAGAGCCGGGCTATCCTGTCCGCCCGCGAGAGAAGAGCCTGGCTTCTCTGAGTAGAGCTGCATGATTTCTGACCTCACTTCCTCTTCCGCCCAGTTCTGTTTACTCCACCCACCTATGTTCTAACCTATAGGACCAGCCAAGCAGTTTCTTTATTTTAACCAATGAAATCAACAGATTGATATATGACACTCCCACATCACTGCCTCCTCTGGTATCATAGATTGGACCTGAAAAAAGAAGAAAGGAGAAGAAGGAGAAGAGGAGGAGGAGGAAGCAGAAGCAGCTGCTTTCTTCTCTTAAGTCGTTCTCCCAGGTATTTTGGTCATAGCAGTTTCAAAGGCAGTATATACCTACCATGACTAGGAATTCACCTTAGAGGCTCTGGAGAACCAATGATTAACAAAGTGATATGGGATTCCCCTCTGTATTCTGTGAATACCATTGGTTAATAAAGAAACTATCTTAGGCCTGTGCAGGGAATAGAGGTAGGTGGGGAAAACTAAACTGTATGCTGGGATAAAGAAGGAGGAGTGAAGAGCCATGAAGCCATGCCCTGAAACTTTGCTCGTTGGCCACGACCTTATGGTGATGCACAGATTAATGGACATGGGTTAAATTTCTTTTTTTTTTTTCGATTTTTCGAGACAGGGTTTCTCCGTAGCTTTTGGTTCCTGTCCTGGAACTAGCTCTTGTAGACAAGGCTGGCCTCGAACTCACAGAGACCCACCTGCCTCTGCCTCCCAAGTGCTGGGATTAAAGGCGTGTGCCACCACCGCCCGGCAAATTTTTAAAATATAAGAGTTATCCAATAAGAAGTTAGAGCTCATGGGCCAAGCAGTGATTTAAATAATAAAGTTTCTGTGTGGTTATTTTTGGTCTGAGCTGCCAGAATGAACAAGCAGCCTTATTATAATAGCAAAGACTTGCTCACAAGGGTGTCTCACTCTAGCAACAAGTTCCCAAATAAGCAGAACTCAAAGCCAAAAGTATTTTATACAAGAAAACTCCAGCACAGTCTGCAGCTGCATGGACAAGAAGAATAGGGCAACTGGGAATGACAAGATTTAGAAGAGGCTGGGCAGCACCAATAGACTGGAAAGGTAGAATCCAATTAGAAAGGCCTTACACAAGTCTAAGAGGCAAGGCCCAGGAAATGACCAGAAAATGTGGATTATGGCATAGGCCTAGGCCTAGGTGATGAGACAATGGGAAGAAAGCTGGTTCAGATGTTACAAGTGGCTGAGAGTTCTTTTTCTTAGGTAAGAATTAAAAATATGTATTATCCTTTAGTGTTGGCAGCTTAAGCCCTAATTCTTTGGGACTGGGCTTATAAACCCAGGAACTGATAGCTCGGGCTCTGCTAACTAATATCTTATACCGCTAAACTAGACATATGCAAATCTGGATGCTCGGGTCAGAAAATTATTGCTCTGGCTTTGAACGCAGGCAGCCCTGCAGCTAGTGTTACAGCTCCTGAGTGTTGGCAGTCCCACAGTTCTTAACACTTGGGCACTCTCTTTGGAATTCTTACACTGACCGGAAGTTGTAGTTTCATCTCTCCAAAGTCCCCCACTTTTGACCCTTCACAGTCTTTTACTCCATAGTCTCAGCTCCCCACCATCTCTGACCCTCTTAGGACGTCCACAGTCCTTGTCAGCTCGGATCAGTTTCTCCTCCTGGCTGCTCTCTTTAACACCTCAGCAACCTTCCAGCTTTGCCATGGCTGGTGGTATCTGTCCTCTGTGCAACCATCCCGACCCACCTTACCTGTGGAAGACTAAAGTAGGCAAAAGGCCATCGGGAATGGCATCTGGGAGCAAGAGTTGCATGCATGAAGAAATCTTAGCCTGACCACAGGAAAGGGAAATGGAATGTGATTATACAGTTCTGCTTACACAGTCTGGAAAGGAGTTTGGCATTCATTCTGGTAGTGATTTTAGTTCCACCAGTCATGGTCTTGTTTGTGTATGGTTTCTAGATCTACCAACCACAAGCCTCAGATACACACCAATTGCCGGCATTGCATAAGCACCAATCACAATCTCTGCGCTGTTACTGAGAAGGTGTTCTCTCCTGTTTAAGAACAGCTTCAAGATGAGTGAGGTCATCTAGAGCAGTCAGAGGCTTACACCCACCAAAGCGATGTCCCTTAGGACCTGTGCGAGTTGTCTGGAGCAATCATGATCGAAAGAAGACTGAAGCAGAAACTGTGGCTTTGGGAGAAGCTGTGGTGGCAGTGTTCTTAATAGGTAGGGGGATGTTTCCTGGAGGAACCCATGAAGAGTCCAAAGCAGATAGACTGCCATGAGCAGCCTGAACAGTTGCTAAAGAAGGAAAGAGTTGGTTAATAGCTCCCTATTCTAGATAGCCAGGCACTAGGGAAGGGTCTGGCGATTGTCAACTGTCCCTTAACATACTAGTTGAAAGAAGAAAACGGGCATTAGAGGGTGCTTATAATAAAACCTTACATCATGAGTCTGGAGAGATGGCTCAGCCATTAAAAGTACTTGTTGCTCCTGCAGAGGACCAGAATTTGGCTCCCAGCACCTACACAGCAGCTCACAACCATCTTTAACTCCAGTTCTAAGGTATCTGATACTGTCCTCTGATCTCTGGACAGACGCACACACGCAGTGAACAGACTTAAATGTGGGCCAAGCACTCGTGTACAAAAATAAACAAAGAAAAATTTAAATGTCATTAGCATTCTTAGCAGTACCAAAAAGTTCTTAGACCCCAAGCAAATAGCATTCAGAAGAGTTGAGTCCACATGACCTGTCTCGCAGGGAACTAACCCTGTACAGTGGAGACAGCTGGGAAGGAACCTGATCACAGAGCTCCACGAGGGTTCTGTTTAGAAAGGAAGCAGTCACGGTTGTGCACTAGGAAGAGCTTCATGGAGACAGGCCAGAGGGGCTGAGCAGCCAGCATTTGGAATGCTTGGAACCAAGTCTTCAGCACCACCACTCAGAGGCAGGTGGGTTTGGTTTGTGGGGAGTGATCAAAACTGTTGTCATTCTTCCCTGAGCCCTCCTACAGAACACTGTGCGCTTGGAGTCCTTGGCCTCCCTGTATGCTTCACCTGGTTTTTGCGGAGTGCCAGGACACAGAAGAGAGATAGTTAGCACTTACTGCCCTTAGACTGGAAGGACTTCATATACAACACAAGGCTAGATAAATGTCTGAAATATTGTCAGAAATAAGTTCCGATCAGAATAAACAATAAAGGAAATTGGCACCGAGATACAGATACAAATAATAAAATAGAATGCTAGAGAAACGACCATCGAGATTATCGGGCCCAGCTCCCAATGCGATGCACAGAATGCAAACACAGCCATATTCACGCATGGCAGTCCTGCGCTTCTCACAGATTTCTGGCTCTGGACAAATTAACTGTCTGGCTCATGAGAAAGTGCTCCATTAACTCTGAACGTGGAAGACTGTTACACATGACCAAGAATCCCAACATACTAGAATTCTAAGAGTCCAATGAACTCGGCACCAGCCCAGGCCCACTGACTAGCAACAACCCAGTCCTCCACACCTTGACCTTGTGACCATCACCTGCAGGATAGTGGCTGTGAGACCACCTCAGCCTGGACTCTCCATCTCCAACTGCTCATTCCGCCACTCCACTTTGTTTATATTTTGAGGCAAAGAGACAAGCTAATTAGAAACAGCTAAGATAATAGGCACCTAAGAGCCTCCCCTAGCACAGCCAGGTCCGTGTTAATTGTGCCAGTCCTGTCCTTTCTAATCGGGAAGCTGTCACTGAGCAATTTTAAAAACATAACATTTAGAAAACATCCAACAACAACAAACTCTACTCACAAGGCTGCAAAGCCTCCACTAATTGCATGTAAGAGGCATGTTAGTGCTTTCATGGGGTTGAGATCGGTCTAGGCAACCACATCCGTGTTTCTGCTTTCTCTTCATCTTATGCTATTCTCCCACATTTCCATGTACGGACGTAGCTCCCCAAAATGTCAAGCAGGCGATACGTTATGCAATAGCTGCCATACTGATGTATTTACTTAGTGGTCTCTCTTTGGTACAGGCTGGCTCCATTTCCACTATTATAAATAGTGTTCTGAGCACCTCCATTCCGGCTATTTTCCCTGCTTCTCCACTAAGAGTTAAAGTACAGTGTCAAAACAGAATTCTTGGTAAAGTGGATCAATGGTTTTATTGCTCCTCTAACATTCTTCCCGTCTGAGCCCATCCCAGGAGGCTGAGCTAATCGTCAATGCTTCCAGCAAAGGAAACATCCCGCCTCCTCACTGCTCCCATACTGGGCCTCGAGAGCTTGATTTTGTTAGTTTTTCAGGTATACAACACTTAAAAGGAATTTAAATCTCTGTTTGTTTAATTGCCAGCAGAGTTGTGTAATGCATTTTGATGTAGTTATATGTTTTTCCATGTCCAAATGCTGTCTATGATATTTTCAGTATAAACTTTGGATCTGTCTTTGATCGTTTATCTGACAGGATCTGGACACGGAACTCCAACTGCTGGAACAAATATTTTTATAAGCATTTTATTATGCTTTAAAAATTTACAGCCATAATTTTTATCTACTGTGAACAGAAACTCCAGCAATGAGAATATACGAAAAATACAAGGTAAATGTTGAGAGTATAAATTGACAGAAAGATGTTTTTCCCTCTTAATCTTTCTCCTTCCTGCAAAATTCACTTCCCAAGCAGAGTCTTCAAAAAATCATCTTTCTATTCTTTTTATCATTAACTTCATAATCAATACTAACACTCTCTGGGTGTGATGATTAGTGTTATCATTAGCTAAACGGAATCTAAAACCATCCAAGAGCTAGGCTACTGGAAGCTGCTGTGGGGGATTGACGTGGGAAGAGCTGCCTGTCTATTGCGGGTACAGGTACCATTCTGTGGTCAGGGTTCTGAATTATATCTGTAGGGAAACAGAACCGAGCAGCAGCCACGTGCGTTCACTGCTCTCTGCTTCCTGATGATGGGACTGCATGCTGGGCAGTCTCCTGATGAACGTCAGCAAGCAGATAGCATGTCCCACTCTACTCACTGTGACCAAGGAAGCATCTTTCACCCTGACAACTGGCTAATAGCTACTCCAAGAGCTCTAATGTCCTCCACAAAGATGCTAGAAAGCCATCAAAAAGATAGTGGCCTCAAATATGAAGCTCTGTCTTCTGTGGCATCTTTATCCAATGTCTGCTCCTAGGAACAGTGGTAGATTTCTTCAGGGAAACCCTGAGGGTTTCTCAAAACCATGGATGTCCTTTTCTTCAGTACTGAGCGTGCAGCTCTGAAATCATCCTCGTTTGTCCTTAAGTTCATTTCCATGGCATGTGTGGAAGGGAAGGAATTACTAACTTGGTTCACTCTACAAGGTCAACCTTGATGTAGCCACCAACTGTTGACAGCGACAGTTTTCAGCAATATCTACTCCATCATCCTATTCTATTGCTTCAGGGACTGTGGCATGTAGGCCATGTCTGCTAGCCACCTGGAGCAGGTATCTGCAGGACTCTAGGGAGTAAATGCACGCTGGCAGAAACAAGGCTAGCATTCCTCCTATAGACCTCAAGAGGTGACAATATCCTTTGGATAGATCTTATACCTTAAGTAAATTCTGAAGAATTCAATGTTTCCTTTCTATTGTGAGTGACACACTTATTGAAAATTAAGTATATTAAATACTTATTTAGTTTATACAGATGTTTATATGCCCGAGTGTGAACATATGCGTGCTGTGTGTGCAGCAGAGGTCAGAAGAAGGATTTAGATTCCCTGGAACTGGAGTTACAGGCATGTAAGAGCTACCACGTGGACACTGGAAACCAAATTCTAGTCCTCTGCAAAGCAGCAAATGCTCTTAACTAGAGAGCCATCTCTCCAGCTCAGAACAGCTTTTTTTAAATATCTTTTAGCTGCGATTCACCAATATCCAAGGGCTGAATTAGTAAGAATGTTCTAGACTAGGAACGTCCAAAATCTTTGCTGTGATGCAGAAATACTTAGTAATCTGTGCTGTTTGACACAGTAGCTATTAGCCTCACATAACCACTGAGCACTTAAAATATGTGTATGGCCTTGTAAGTGTATTTCCCTAGGATGCCAGGGAAATGAATTTTCAATTTTATTTAATTTTAATTAGCATTAAAGTAAATTAAAAAGGCACACGTGGCTAGCGGTTATCCTATTTAACAGTGCAGATCCAGACCTTGAAGAACTCACTCATTAAAGAAGCAAAAGATGTTAAACACGGACATGGTTGTAAAGGGCTAGAACACAACACAGTGGGACTTCAGTATTAGGGATATTCAGAGGGAGCAACTGAGAGGGAGCAAGCTGGCGAGTACGTCCTGTCCACGAGGTGCAACCACCCACTAATGTGCAAAATGCATGGGAAACGAGACTAAGGAAGCACAGCCGGCGGCCGGTCAGCATATATACACGGTGTGGACAAAGGGATATTCAGATAGATGCTGCATTTGCATGGACCATTTCTGAGCATCTGTCTACACAGTTGATGGTCACTGCCTCTGAAGAGAAGGAATTAAAGGTCAAGGCAGAGCATTTTCAGGTTTCCTTTGAGTTTTTATTATATGCATTTGTCTCATGTGTAGGGACCTCCGGGGTGTGTACCACAGGCCCTCCCCGCCCATCATGTGTATCCTGGGGGCTGAACTCAGGTAGTCAGGCCTGGCAACAGGGGCCATTAATAATAGTTTAATGTTGAAATCATTTTCTTCATTTTAACGGTCACAGAGATGATTACGGGATGGCACACTTTAGAGACTCAAGAGGTCGAGTCTTTCCTATGGTTGCCATTCACGACTGATCTTATGTGATTACCAGGACCATTCCACACCCTACAACCACGGCTCGTCTGTAGTCTAACAAAAGAGCTAAAAGTAATACTGATGGAAAGTGCCCTAAGGGAAGTAGAACCTAAGTCAATAAACTGGGCAGAAGGAGGTGCATCTTGATCCAGGCACAGTCTGGGGAAGAACACGAGCCCTAAGACAGGGATGGGAAGGGGTGTGGGAGGGATGCTGGGCCTCGGCTTAGAATGAGCTCAGGGGCCACTGTGACTGGAAACAGCTGGAAGCTCAGGAACAACCCCACCCTGGTGTCTTCAGGGAGGCAAAAAAATGTACATAATCATAGAGTAGGCACTATGTTACTCTTGAGGACCAACGACCAACAAGAAACAGCCAGTGAGTTCAAGAATTAGACAGAGCTCTGGAAGGAAGGCAGGTCTATTGGAGCATGGGACACAAGGTCTAGGTGCAAAAGCTCTGGGCAGAGCACTCTGTGGTGCCACTCCGGTGGTGATAAAAAGACCAGGACTGCATGTGTGACTCCATCAGTCATGACAATATCCTTGCTCCACACCACCCCGCCCACAGCAGTAAATCCGTTGATAGACTTTCTGCAACCACCCAGTTATACATGGTTACAGCTGCTGTTTATGTATGCACACCTTTCTACACCACAACACTTAGGACTCCCGGGGACCAGTGGAGGCCAGGCATGGCATTTAAATTCCCCATGCCTGAACACAGTGGCTGCTTCTCAGTTGGATGGAAACTGGGAAGAAGGACTTGGGGAAATGATACTTTTATCGGTTAAAGCACAAGCGGAAGTCGTTATTTCCCCTTTCGAGGGAGGTTTTCTCATGGTCCCTCTCTGTTCTCCACAGCCGAAGCAGCATCTGCCTTGAGAAGACCAAAGCAGCATTCTACAGGAGGCCCACCCCAGTGAACCCAGAGAACCCTTCTTCTGGCTGCACTTTTCTTCTGGGGCTATGGTTTTACTTTATTGATAACAGTGAGTCCCTGGGCAACGGGGAAGAAAATTCCACTGATCTTAGTATTTTCCCACATTGCTCTTTTCATACCTTACCCTGTGGTAGGCAGGCAGCCCACCGATGCCACAGTTCACCACAGGGACCATAAACAGCCAGAGGTACTTCAGTTGGTCCAACAAGCTGGGCACTAGCTATACCCTGCAAAGACTGTCGGGCAGTGGGGCTGTTCTGGACATAGGTGCCCACCCTCCTTACATCTTGCAGTAGGTGCCTGTGTTGAGGAGATCCTCCCCAGCACATGAGTGGACAAGCACACCACTGGGGCCCAGCGACAACAGTCACGGGAAGAGGCTCTTACAGGCCACTGAGGTAGAAAACTGACGGGTCCTAGGTGCCGTATCGAGAGGGCACAGCTGGGTGAAAGGACAGGGGTTTCTAATGTCAGCTCAGGGCACGGCGTGGGGTGCTGGTGTCTAAAGGCGGCACGAGCGGAACATGAAGGCAAATGTTTGCGAATTTCTGGAAACAACCTCTCAAGCTTTGGGAGTGCAGAACCCCACCAGACATGCACACTCAAGGACATAGTCTAACCAATTACCTAACCCACACATGCACACTCAAGGACATAGTCTAACCAATTACCTAGACCTGATTGGACAGAAGCAGCTCCATAGACTGCACCACTTCCCTTCAAGTGCAAGATTTTCTTCTGAATGGCCAGAGCCAGGACAGAAGGAATTCTTCTCAAATTCAGGGCCATATTAAACTCAGAATGAGGCAGTCTGTCGTGGCTAGTGAATTTGGAAAGGGACCAAAAGAGTTTCTCGATGGTCCCTGTGCGGTCCGTCATTTAAAGGACGTCTACATAGACATCACTAGTGCAGTGCATCATTTGAGGACATCATCTACATATACATCACTAGTGCAGAGCATCATTTGAGGACATCATCTACATAGACATCACTAGTGCAGAGCATCATTTGAAGACATCATCTACATATACATCACTAGTGCAGTCCACCAATTAAGGACATGATCTACATAGACATCATTAGACTGGTCAGGAAGATATTTTTGTAAAATTTCCTATCTGGATAATCACAGCTAAAGATCTTATCTTGGAAAGTCTTGAAGCCTTAGGGTTCACTTGTCTCTTGGTTGCTAGTCCTTCGCTGCCATTCTCCTGCCTCCAACCAGTCCTCATTGTTTTAAAATAGCTGCCTGATCACCAGCATTGCACCTGTACTCAAGGCAGGAAGAAGGTAAGGTAGAAAACGAAAGCATCAACAATATCTTTTTTTTTAAACTTTTAGTCATGAAAAAGACATCTTTCCTTGAAGCCTGCTAGATGACTTCAGCCCAGATGTGTCATTGGGCCATGCTGAACTGCAATGGAAGGCTCTGGAGTTATGTCAGGCATTGAAATGGCCAGCTAAGGGAACAGCCTATGTGTTCGCTAACCAACGCATCTGTCTCGGAGTGGGAAAGCGCTATGAGATGCAACAGACCTAATGCCAAGCATGGAGTGCCTCAGGGAGGCCTGAACCCAAGGGGGCAACTGTGGCGCCGCTCTACAGAGACCCATGTCTTGCTGATAAGAAGAGGCGCGTTATCAGAGGAGGAGTTCATTCAGTTCTTTTTGAAAGTAGACATAACAGGAAAACAGAGTGAGTGGGCTGTTGCTTTTAGATTTCAGGGATAAAAACAATAAGGCCAAGTTTCATCCCAACTGCTACGTACAGCCTTGGAGGTGGAGGGAAAGAGTCTTCGTGACCTGCTGACATCTGTGGCATCCACTGAACCAATCCCTGCCCTCACCACAAGAAGCCGGACCCTCCACTTGGGGTGGCAACTCTCAAGAAAGAGGGAAAGCCAGCAGGGGTCCTTGGGCACCAGGAAGGATGAGCCCAACAGGAACTACCAGGCGGAACTGAAGGATGAGGCACAACCTCAGAAAGATACCTTGGAAAGAACTCCTTTGAGAGCCCAGTCCCCAGAGCTGCTATCCTACAGTGGCTGTGATGCGGTCATAGGCACAGAAGCCATTGAGCATGCGTGTGCCCCAAGAGAGGAGGGCATTGCAGGCAGGGTGCAGCAGCAGGCACCTCTGGCCAAGCATCTGGGAGCCTGCATGCAGAGCTCAATTTCTTCTAACAGCAACTCCTGCTCAAAGCAAACCACCTAATTTTTTTTTACTTCAGCGAGGGCACAAGGACATGATGTCTCTGGCTCAGCTTCAGCCTTGATATCCACACAACAAGCTTCCTCATCCTGGGTCATTAGAGGTGGCTCTCCCCTGATGTGAATGTCTTCATGTGTTTGTGGCCAAGAACCATATGTGTTAATAGAGAGTTTTCTGCCTAGCTCTGCTTGCAAGTAAGCCAGAGCCTAGCTGCACATCCCTCTCTAACATCCCTCCGTACATGCCATACCCCAGCACGCTGCCAGCATCCTGTGGCAAGCAGCAAGGCAGGCCCTCAGGATGATTCAAAAGGAACACACAGACCACAAGGAATATGCAGAGTCAACTCCTGGGTCAACATAAGTTAAATAAAATACCCCTAAGACAACGCTGTCTTAAGAGTTCTTCAGTTAACACTGCTACAGTTTGGATTTGGTTTGGCCCCAAGAGGCCCACGTAATGAAAGCTTGTCCTACGAGTGGCACTATTGGGAGGGGGTAAACCCTTTAGTGTGTGGAGTCTCAGTGAAAGAAAGGAAATTAGGTCACTGGGGAATGTGCCTTCGCTGGGGCTGGGACCCGGACTCCTGTTTCTTTGTTTCTGGGGTCACACAGAGAGTAGCTTTTTTTTTTTTTAAAGCAAGGAACACATGATAAATATTTTAATAAACATTCTATTCTAAGGTGTCTAAATCTTGCATTGGAAATAAGCTTGGCTAAATCATAAGAGGAAGGTAACTACGATTAGATTATCAAATCTTCAACCCCATCAAAGGCCTGAGAAAGGAGATAGTATTACTTGAGTAAGTAGGAAGTGCAATCAAGCAGCCTCCAAAGTGAGCACTACATGACAGAGACAATTGGTTACCTGAACACTCACCCAAAGTCTCATTTGCAACGTTGAAGCAACCAACTTTGATTAAGGCCTAGCATTTTTTTCTACTGCATACCCTACTATGACGCATCGCCCCTCCACAGGCCCAAATGTAATGTACCAAGCAACCACCAGAAATGGTGGTTCCAAAGAAACCACCTTTAAAAGGCTGGTTTAACTCAGCAATGTTGTTACAGTAAGAGAATGCCAAGTAATGATTAAATTTGTATTATGTGAGTTTCAACTCAGCCAGAGAAGTACTGCACTACGACACTTTCTGACAGCATAGAGCACTTCTAATGTCTTATTGGCTGCTTTGGGTTAGAAACAGACAGCATTTGTGGTTCGTTTTTGGTTGAATGGTTTTTTGTTGCTGTTGTTTTCCCTCAAATAAGGAAAACCTAGCTTCATGGAAGGTCCAAGAGAGTAGCTATGCTAGCTGTCAGGTGAGTGTTTGTGTCCTGACGGTCCTAACTCAAAGCTCCTTCCTAACAACGGCAGTGACAGAAGCCGGGGTGTCGCTGTGCTGTGGGGAAGCCAAGAAAGGAGCCGTCTCTCAGAAGTGGTGTGGTAAGAGGGTGGGAAGATCTGCTGACGAAGGCACATCGTAAATGGCTTTTAAATTTTATCATGTGTATAGTTCAGCATTTTATAAAAACATCCACAAAGTCGCCCCGTCACCATGGCTGTCTATTTTCAGGACATTTTCTCCATCTCAGGGAGAAACCGCAACAACTGGCAGCCACGCCCATCTCTCTCTCCCCCCACCTGCTGGGACTGTTTGCCTCTCTGTCCTCCCAGAGATGCCATCCTGGACATGTAATATAAATGGAATCGTGTACTCTGGTCCTTTCCTGTCTGGCTTCTTTCACTTGCTGGAGTGTTCTCAAGGGTCACCAATGCTGTGCCAGGAACCAGCCCTCCCTCCCTTCCTGTGATCACGCGAGCCATTTCTGAATACTCAAGGTTTTTCCCTGGCGTGGAGATGAGAGAGGAGGACTAAATTCACGGCAACAGAAGAGAGCCTCATCCTGGCGGAGCCCACAAACATCCCCAACATCGCCCCTGTGCTCTTCTTTAGATAAGATATATAACATAGAAATGTTAGGGCAGACCCGTTAGCACGAGTCCTCACTAAACAGACCAGTGCTTCACGTACGATTTGGGACAGCTCTGACCTGTCTCCAACACAGAAGCCTCAGCACACTCATGGCCAAACCTGCTACCACACAGAGGTAAGGCCACTGCCTCCAGGAACATCTGCTGGACTCTGTTCTTCAGCTGACTCCCAGGAGCTCACTGTTACAGTCACAGGGGGACTTAGGAATCCCTCACACTTCACTGAGTGCTTACGCCAAAGCCTTTACGCTTCTGGCTCTGGGACCCCTGTGCTTGGTCTCCAAATGAACACTATCCATAACCTCCCTCATGTCCACGTCACCTCCGTGTGAAGCTGACGTAATGCCTACTTACAGCTTACTAAAAGGCTTTCGCACTGGGTCGAGCCTCGGCTGTTCTTACAGATTTTCTTCCAGACTCCCCTCTTTACCTATTTAACAGGAAGTAGGCAAGGATTGCCATTCATACTTTCACAAGAAGAAATGGAGGCCCCAGGAGGGCAAGAGATCAAGATTCACTGGTAAAAGGGGACAAAATGAAATTGGGATCCTGACATTCCACTCCTCTGGGTGGAACAGGAGGGCAGGCGATAAAACATCCCTTCCAGAGAAGAAGTGGGAGAGAAATGAGTCATTGGTAGGAGCCCAGATTTTGGTGCACATTTTTTAAACTCAAAATTCATTCCTCCTGACAGCAGGCCATGTATCCAGAACATAATGAGCAGCAAAATATCTCAAGACGGTCAATTTGCCTGACCCCCTCCTCCATGGCTGAGTCCACCACCAGAGACTGAAGCTCACCATAAACCAAGAAATAGAGTAAGATGATACACATCCGATTTATATGATGGTCCAGAGGAAGGCTAGACCTTTAATCAAGTCAGGCTTGCTGAGGACACATTTGATGAACACTCCCCTTCTCCCACACGCTGTCTTCCAACCAACCACGATTCTTACCCTCCCTTCGAACTTGGCCGTGGCTCCTTCTTTGATGCAGAGGTTCCGAGGTGGCTGGATGAAAGCAGGGGCCTCTGTGAGGGGCATGGAGCTGACCCTTGAGGGATCCACACGGTGGGAGGTTTTGGACATGTGTGATGAGGCAACCAGTTTCACGTCCGCCATGGTCTACAAAAGGAAGAGGAGCGAGTCAGGTCTTTAAAAACGCAGCATGTCATCTCCCTTGTAGATACCACTCGCCCAGCTCTGTGGTTTGAAGTAGAAGGTGCAGGGGCCCAGTAAGGTCAGCATCCACCTGGAGTACCTTCTGTCGCTTCTCCACATAACCTACCAGGCAAGATAGAGCCAGTCCTAGACCCCAGCGCCATGCCCTCCAAGAGCTCCCATCTGTCTACTGAGAGAGCAGGACTTGGACAAGATCAGGAAAACTGGATACTCATAGATTTCACAACAGGCCCCGGAGGCTCTGTGTTCAACAACATCTACCTGAAGCACCAAAGTGGGAAGTCGCAGCTACTTCTGCCTACAAAGATCATGGCCTAGAAAGAAAACAAAACAAACAAAAAACAAAGCAATAAAACGGCATTGAGACTCCAAGAAAGGAGGGAGGTTGGGGTTAATGTGACAAGGGCTCTAGGTGAGAAGGTGAGAGTTGGTGGCTGAATAAAGGGTAGGGTCAAGCCGGGCCTACTTTGTAGAAAGACTCACAGATCAAAACATCAAGGAAAGGAAGGAGGCACTGGAAGGTCATCCAGGCTGACTCCTTCATCTGTAACTAAGGTCCAAGAGACTAATGCATTTATCCAATGAGGTAGAACAAAATTATGCCATCACTGCCAAGAATACCTTGAGCCTGGGATCCTGTCCAAGGCAGGTATGGGACTAGACAGGATGTGTCTGCAGGCTGGTGAGATTATCTAGGGCTAAAGGACTGATATGGAGAGGAACAATGGCTATCCACTGAAACATTCAATGATTAATCATTTGAGTTGCTTCTTCTTAACTTTAAGTATGTTTCAAGGTAAAAATTAAAAAATACCAATGAGCAAATATAATAAATTATCACTTATTGGTGGGCTGGCAAGATGGCTCAGGGGACAAAAGGCACTTGTCTCCGAGCACAATGGCCTGAGTTTGATCCCCTGGTCCCACATGGTAGAAGGAAAGAAATTACTTCTTTGCCTTCTCCTCTGACATGCACACCATGGGACACGTGCATTTACAAACACATAATAAATAACATTTTAAACTGCCACTTACTGAACACTCCTCTGTTTCAAACACTGTGTAGAGGACCTTTATCTATGATCTCACATTTAAGATTTTTATCGTTTTAATTTTGGTTGACATAGTAACTGCATACATTTATGGGATACAATGTGGTGTCTTGGTACATGGCATCATGTGCTCTTAAGTTGGGACAGTCGGCATATCTGTCCCCTTGGACAGTTACCACTTCTTTGTGGTGACAATACTTGGAAGCTTTTTCCAGCTCTTCCGAAAGGTTCCTCATAGTGAACTATGCACTTCTCCCCACGGCGCAGCAGAACTCCAGATACCGCTCCTTCCGCTTCTCCCTTCTAACCTAACACCCCATGAACTGGACTCATCTTTATACAAATGAGGAACCTGAGTGACAGGAGTGAGGGTGGGGTCATGCTACATAGGTCGAAGGAGAAAACTGAAAATATCCTCAGGTCTAGTACACAAGATGGTGCCTCCCTTGTGACTACAGAAAAGTAATCATTTCACACAGCCAAAGCAAACCATTAGAAATGTTTTCTAACTTTTCCTCCTAAATTTTCTTAAAATTCAATGGATAAGAAGCTTGTAAGAAATCTGATTTAGTCAGGTGGTGGTGGCACACGCCTTTAATCGCAACGCTCAGGAGGCAGAGGCAGGTGAACCTCTGAGTTCGAGACCAGCCTGATCTACAGAGAGAGTTCCAAGACAGAGCAACACAGAGAAACTGCTCTAAAGAAAGGAAAAAGAAGAAAATAAATAAATCTGATTTAAAGGCTAGAGACATGGGCCAGTTGGTAAAAAGCATTTGCTACAAACACAAGGAGCTGAATTAGGACCCACAAAAAGTAAACCCACTGTTGTTAGGGGTGGAGACCGGAGGATTTTTGGAGTTGACCACCCGTCTAGCTCCAGGTTGGGTGAGAGAGACCACCTCAAAGGATAAGGAAAGTGACAGAGAAGGACATGCGTTGTCCTCTCATGACTTCTGCAGATGCACACGCAGGTGCAGGCACGAGTGCACACACAGGTGTATGCGCAGGTACACACAGGTGCAGGCACAGGTGCACGCACGCGCAGGTGCACACACATACCCACGTGTACACAGCCTATCTTTAGCCTTCTCTTACTCATTCTTTCTGTGACACAGAGAGAAAGAAATCTGAACAAAACAACATAAAAGACAGGTGTCTGATGAGCCCCCACCACGGGCCACTTGCCAGTTTCTACACAGCAGATATTTAGCCAGCGTGGTTCCTCTGCCTGACAAACCTGGCTTCCTTTCACTGATAAGGCATTAGCTGTGCAAACAAAATTCCTTTCCGAATGAAACAACACTCTGGCAGGCTGCAGGAGGTCACAAGAAAAGCGAGTACCTGAGTCATAGTTCCTGTGTGTTGGGAACAGACTAAGCACTCTGTAAACCAACGGTTCATTGGCTCCTTACAGGACTAGGCAACAACTAATCTCACCATCCATTTTAAGGGCTAGAAACCTGTCCAAGGATTAGAAAATCGTGCAAAGTCAACAAAAGAGGGAGCAGAACTGGCACTTGAACCCAGTGTGTACGCTGTGCACTGTGCCTCCCGCAGCAGTCAGAGTTGAAGTAACGGTAAAGCCTGAAAGCGGCTCAACTCACACCACTTAAAAATGTCCCTGGAACGCTGGACGTGGTGGCTCACTCCTCTAATCCCAGCACTTGAAAGGCAGAGGCAGGTGGATCTCTGTGAGCTCCAGACCAGCTCGGTCTACAAAGTGTGTTCCAGAAAGCCAGGGCTGTTATACAGAGAAACCCTGTCTTGAAAAACAAACAAACAAACAAACAATTTTCTTTATAAGATTAAGATTTTTTTGTATATTAAAGAATGACATTTACATTAAAAGATGAATGATAATATAGAAGAAAATGTTCACAATGAAAACATAGGACCAGAATATTTTCACAGAAGAAGAAACCATTCCAAGGCATGGATGAGTGGAGGATATTGTTGCAGAGTAAACCGCAGAACGTTATCTGGCCCCAGGAACACCCAGTAGTGCAAGTCAATTATGACCTGTGTTTTTGTAAACTAGGAAAGAAACAAGCACTGCTTGTAAGACCAGGGCACTCTCTGTATACCCTTGCTGAAGGACAGGTGTCCACGAGTGTTTCTAGTAATCCTACATGTAGAAACTCATTGTCAGGAAAGAATGCGAGACAGCCAAATGTGTATGTAAAAAGAATAGTGGCATTACTTAATGCAAAGGCTGGACATATAAAAAAAAATCCAGCAACAACAATCAACTGTATACAGGAAGGCTCAATTTTTTAAATTATTGAAAAATTTCAAGCATACAGAAAACAATGACAAAAAAAAAATCAGTGCCCCAAACACCCGCAGTGAGCATCACCAGTTAACATTCTCCACACTTATAACATTCTGCTTTTTGTGCGTGTGTGCAGAACCACTTCAAAAAGGGTTAGGACAGGATTTTCTGGTTGACACAGTGATAACTAAACACATGCATACCT
Source organism: Microtus obscurus (assembly GCA_963919715.1). Taxonomy (NCBI): domain Eukaryota; kingdom Metazoa; phylum Chordata; class Mammalia; order Rodentia; family Cricetidae; genus Microtus; species Microtus obscurus. Next base: position 1,737,809 of record CAWTZC010000308.1, read on the forward strand.
ATGTGTTCATGACCAAACACAGTGACGACAGCTCTCCGTTCTTTATAAACACACAGTAGTTACTGGAGCTGGAAGTACCTCACTGTGTTAAAGGGTCCAGGAACTAACTGTATTTTGGTGCCTGTTTTGGTTTAGACTTGGATTATCTACCAAGGGTCCATGTGTTTCAGGCTTGCTCACTAGTCTGTAGTCCTGGGAGGCAGTAGTACCCTCAGTGCTTAGTGGATAGGTGTGAGGCCATTGTGGGTGCACTCTTCAAGGGGACACTGGGACCCCAGCTCCTCTTCTGTCCCTCTTTGCTTCCTGGTAGCCCTACAGCCTCCTCCACCGTGCCATGACACTCTGCTTTTATACAGGCCCAAGGCAATGGAACTAACTGGTTATGGATTGAAAACTATGAAACTCTTAGCCACAATGAACCTTCCTTCATTCAGGTTCATTTTCCTCAGGTATTTCATCACAGTGTCAAAAAGCTGGAAACAGGGCCAGGCAGTGGTGACACACGCCTTTAATCCCAGAACTTGTGAGGCAGAGGCAGGCGGATCTCTGTGAGTTCGAGGCCAGCCTGGTCTATAAGAGCTAATTCCAGGTCAGGCTCCAAAGGTACAGAGAAACCCTGTCTCAACCCCTCCCCCCCAAAAAACTGGAAACAAACACTGATGAGCCAGCTTCCTTCTCTACCCTCTACACCCTATTCTTCAAACTATAATTTCCACAACTCTACTTTCTATTTCTATGAAATTATTTTTTAAGTTTCCTAATATGGATTAAACTTATTTAACTTAACATAATGTGGTCCAGTAATCTACATGTTGTCACAAACGATAGGATTTTTTTAAGGTGAGTAATATTCCACCATGTGCATATAAATATATATATATATATATATATATATATATATATATGCTATATTGTCTTTATCCATTTGAACATTGTTGGCTACTTGAATTGATTTCATGCCTTGGGTATTGTACATAATTATTACAGTATTGTAATAATTATGAGAGCTCTGGTATATCCTACCTGGTATAATTTTTAAATTTAAAAAAAAATTATATTTATGTGTGTAGGCAACTGTATGTTACATGCGTGCAAGTGTCAGAAGAGGCCAGAGGATCTCCTAGAATTGAACTTAGAGGCAACTGTGAACCAACTGACATGGGTGCTGGGAACCGAACTTGGGTCTCTGGAAGTTCGACAAAGTGATCTTAATTGTTGATCCATCTCTCCAAGGCCCTAATATGATGGTATTTTAATGGCAAGAATAAAGAGATGCTTATTCACTGAAATGATACAAACTGAGCATCTGCTAGCAGAAAACCAGCCACTATCTAAAACAATGAAGGGATCCGTGTGGGAGGAGTGCTGGCTGTGTGTGATGCCTGGAAGTGCGGGAGTAGGGAGGAGACCACAGTTCTTACACCCTGCAGGTGACCCTAGGACCACAGCCTGGAAAGAGCACTACTTCACCCACTGCCATCCACAGAGCGGCAGACACTGTGCAGCCGACCCTAGAACTAGGGTGGAGGTAATCCATGTAACAGGAAGCTCAGACTCGCTTAACTTCACCATTGGGGGACGCAGCAGCTTCCCAGCCATGGTTTGGTCAAGGGACCTCCACTCTCTTCCTCTTTACCTCTTTATCTCTTCCTGTCAAGCGGGAACACTATGAACCCTGCAGGGTGGAGGGGATATGAGTGAGAAGGCAGTATATATAAACCAGAAGTACGGTGCAGAAGACGCCCACTGAGCAGACTCCGTCACAGCAACCCTCATCCAGAAGGAAGCCTGTGACTCACCTCATTGTCAAAGACAGCAAGGAGCCTAGTAGGCCTAAACCAGCCTCAGACAACTCTACAGGGAGGAGGCCTGAGCCCACGGGCAGCTTCCAGCAGCAGCAGCTTGTGAGTGAGGCAGATGCTAACTGCACCTTGTGGTCCTTCTCACCTGACCCTATCAATCCTACAAACAGTTCTCGGGGTCCCCTTCCATAAAGGAGGACAAGGAAGCCCAATAAACCAGCTACACTCACCCGAGGTTCCCGAGCTTAGCAGTAGAAAGCAAAGCAGGCGCAGAGGGCCGTCATACTCTACTGGATTTCTGGAGGTTCAGACACAGCTTTTCCGGCTGTCCTCAGTGACTGGAGGTACAGCAGGCAGGGGCCTGAGAGTTGCCATGGGAAGAAGAGCAGGAGAGGTGACTCCCCATTGTGGCTTAGAGTATCTCCGACCACAGTCTACTTATTCAAGGTTTGAACAAATAGGTTCAAAGATGCTGAAATTAATCAGTAGATGCTGGATCTGATCACTGGGCAGTGGCTGGTTGTCAGTGGATTCATGCACTTATGAGTTCACACCAATGGGCTACTATGGGGTGGGGCCTGGGTGGAGGAAGTAGATCACGGGAGAGGGGTCTGCCTTTGACCGGCATCTTCCTCTCCCTGCCCTCTGCTTCCCGGCCACTGTGAGACAGCTGCTCGGTTCAGCACCTCCTTCCCCAAGATGTTCAGCCTTGCCATAGTCTCAGAACCAAGAAAGCCCGGCCAACCATAAAACTGTTAGCCAAAATAAATCCCTCCTGCTTCTGAATCTGTGTCTCTGAGGTATGTGTCAGCATGACAAGAAGCTGACTAGCCTTCCCCATTCTGCTCCAGAAGACCAAAGACTCCGCAGAGGGGCTCGCCAAATCTTTGTGACTCCAAACGTCCTGGAGTCCATCAAGATCTCTGGAGGGCACTAGATAATCTCACCAATAGAAACACACCTGGCCTAGGGAGATGGCGGAGAGGACAAAGGCACTCGCTCTGCAAGTGCAAGATGATTGAATCTCCAGATGCATAAACATCAGGCATGAGGCAGATATGGGAGGGTCTCATGAAGCTCGGGGCCACCTAACCTGGTATATGCGGCAGAGCAACAATCGTGACCTTGACTCAAGCAAGATGCAAAATGAAGGTCCCCATCCGGGGTTGTCCTCCTGTCTCCACACTCACACTAGGGCACCCGGGAACCTGCATTTACATATATGTATGTTCACATGTATATTAGAATTTCTAATTTTGAATTCTATTTAAAAAGTGACACACTTGGCCTAAAGAACAAACGACGAGAAGGGGTCTGGCTTCTAGTTGAGAAGACACAGACAAGGCAAAATTGCTAGGAACCACCTAGTCCCCTGAGAGGTTGCTCCAGGGAGGAGGATGACTCCCCTGTCACAGATCCAAGTCCCAAGCTGTGTAGCCATGCCAAACAGCTGCACCCACCCTCAGCCCAGGGCTCCGTAGCTGCAGTCAAATTCCAGCCATGCTGTCAACTGATGGCTACTGCATATTTGAGGGAAATTAATAATAAATTGAGCCAAATCCTCTTGTTCCTCTCTCCCTCCACCGAGCCTGGTGACCACATTCCAGCAGAGAATACCAGAGAGACTGAATGGCGTGTGTCGCGATCTCTATCGGCAGGGCAATATTCAGCTGTTGCAATCAAACGCTCCCAGCCAGGGGATCCATTCAGTACTCAGTCAAATTCAGACCAATAGATAAAGGAGAAGCAGAAAAGCACAAGGAAGGGGTCAAAAAACAGTGGCCCACCGACGTCTGAGGAAGAGCCAAGCTCGGTGTAAGGTTTCTACACGTAACACAATTAATTAATCACCCAAAGTAGCTCTGAGTAGAATGGACTTTAATTTGATCAAAAGCACTGTAAATTGTCTCTTGAACCTGGACAGCCAAGACAGAGCAGTGCTCGGAGACACAAAGACAGACATGTCAAGTTAGCCAGCAGAGGGAATTTGGAAAGGCCAGCTGCCCCTCCCCTATTCCAAGCACACACACACATATGAGATCACCTTGGAACCTTGAAGTCACAGGATACATTGGAAATACCTAACCTTCCCCGCGGGGAGGTGCTTCTTAGCAGGTGTGGCATGCAGCCCTGTAAAACCCCCAACAGCTCATATCAGAGGTGGCAAAACCACTGGCGTACAAACACCGCAGGCACTGATGGCTCCCTCTGCCCTCCTTAATCCTCTCTGCAATGCTCTCAAATCCTGACAAATACCTTAATCTCTCCTAATCCAGCACTGAGCTGCTCCTCCACTGTGCCAGATTGCCTCACCATGACCCACCCAAGCAAAGTGGGGCAGGGCCACACACGGCTACCCCCAGACACACCTGACGGCAGCCTCCTCCCCAGGGAGCATTCACAGAAGGCAGATCAGAGGCCAGCTTCAGTGCTGATGAGATTCTGGTTCAACGTCCAGCAATAACGGAGAGAATCGGGAGAGCCGAGCGAGCCAGGCGGAGAAAGTAAGGAGCTTTGTTCTAACCCTCCTCGCAGATGTTGCAATTTGCCTGCTGCAGGGCAGCCAACTTTGCTGGGAGATCTGTTGTTCTAATCCGCCCAGCTGGGGTGACCTTTGAAACCTCTGGCTGCCACCGCAGAGACACTCAGTGAAGTCCTGGGGAGTCAGGGGAGGAAGCTCACGGGTTTTCACTTGTTGGAAGATGCAGACTCCAATCTGAGTGTAAGGCAACTGAAAAGACCACGTCAAGCAGAGAATTTGAGCCCCAGATGGGCTGGGCACTTCCCCAACTCCACATCTGGCCAGACTGCCACTCTAGCCCCTTGGTGCATCTGGTCTGGGATTACCACCGGCTCATGAGAAATGTGCCTCCTGAGACCCAGCCCTGTCTTCCTTAAGTCAACGGAGCCCCACTTAGGATGCCTAGCTCAGAAGGGATAGAAGGCTGAGAACTTCCACGCTGGAACTGGAGGCAGGAACACAGCAGCATGTGGAGCTGAGAGCTTAGCAGAGTTCGCAGGTGCTCAGCACCGCACAGCGCTGCTGCTTCTTCCCAGTGGATGAAACAGGAGCTGGGCTGGGAGCACATAAAGCTCCGTTCCTTCTGTGGACACCCAGGTATTCCCCTAGTTCCCAAGGAACAGATGGAGCATCCTGAGCTTAAGCCCTGTTGGGTGAGGGTGGATTCATAGGGGGCTGCTATGCCCAAACACCTAGGGCATCCGTGATCTTCCAGCTCAGTGGCTGAAGCCTCTGTGGTCTCAAAGCTCCTTTGTGTCCTTTAAAGTTATTAAGGTCCCAAAGGCTTTTTCTTGAGTGTGTTGTGTGTGTGAGGGGGCTTCACTGTGTTGCCCAAGTTGGCCTCAGATTCCCGAGTTCAAGAAATCCTTCTGGGCTTAGAGAAGTAGCTCACCACTTAAGAGTATTCCCTGTTCTTCTGGAAGACCTGAGTTCAATTCACAGCACCCACATTGGCAGCTCACAAGAGCCTGGAACTCCAGTTCCAGAGGATCTGATGCCCTCTTCTGCCTCTTAAGGTACCAGAACACACATGGCATAGATTCACACAAGCACACACAAATAAAAGCAAACTAGAGAAAGAGTGAGAGCAAGACTGGGGTGCGGTTGGGGGAGGAGAGAGAGAGAGCTTCTCTCTCTTCCCTTCTTTCCTAGTAGCAGGGACTAAGTGGCAGATACACACCTTTGTGGCCAGCAATATAAATATCTTTTTAAAGGATAGCATATTTTCTGGAAAAAAATTTTAGGATGAAGTTCAGTTCTGCTGTGTGTATATGCTGTATGCATGGTCCTGGGCATGGAAACCAGGGCCTCACACAAGTTAGACAAGTGCTATATCACTGAGTTACATCCCAATCCTGCAAACTTCTACTTCTTTTGAGTGTTTATTTATATATGTATGACGGGGTGCGTGCAACGGGTCCTATGTGGAGTTAGTTCTCTCCATTCGCCTTGACGTTGCTTCCGTCAATGGAGCCGAGGTTGTCAGACTTGCTTTACCCATCTTCTCAGCCTGCAAATGTCTTTAAACATCTGGCCTAATGATGAACAATTAGATCTTTTCATCTGTTTCTGAATCTTGTCTACCGTGACATCGCAGGATCTATAGCTGCTAGGCAATGCCACCATATGGAGAGATACTAGAAGAAGAAAAACAAATATCGTCCTACGCAAAAATAACCTGGGCTCCTAAAGAGGCTCGGGGCCTTCCCTGGTTACACTAAGTCTCCAGATCATACTTTAGAACCTTATGCCAGCTAATCTCCCAAGATCTCTCTGTCCCCATCTGTTCTCAGTTCTGGCCCTCTTCAAACACCCGAGAGTAAAGGGAAAAGTGGTTGTCTCTGGGCAGTGGTGTGCAGCTTTAAGGAACAAGAGAAGGAAAATGTAATTCAACCTCTAACTCCATTCTCTCTCTTCTTTAAGACCACGAGATTAAACAGTCTGACCAGAAAAATAAGAAGCCCGAGATTGGCACTACAGAAACACCTTCAATCACGTAGGTCCTTGACCAAGACTCTGGAAGACCTTGTACATGGAGACACCCCCAAAACCTTTTTTGCTACAGAGGGAGAGTTTTATAGAAACAGAAGCTGCTCACAGAAAACAGGGGCAGTCCATCCCAAGCCTTCTCAAACAGGACTCTCAAACCATGTGACCGGCAAGTCATTTTACACTGGACAAAACCAGGGACGAGGTTTTGGCCAAAAGCATGGAAGACGTATCGGAAGCCTGAGGGGTCCCTCAAACACATGGAATGGCTCATCGCTTGAATGTTAACTATAACCCCAAAATATTCGCACCATGGATCAGGATGTGGGAGGAAATTTACATGAAAAGCAGTCTTTAAATTCCTATACTTGGGTTAAAAAACAAATGCCCAGGAACAAAAAACCTGACCAGACACATTGCATAGACTTCTGGTCCCACAAAGAGACATCTGGGTCCTGTGATAAACACACTTATCAAATCCTTGACATTGTCTTCGTCCCATACATCATGGCTAGCAGACATGTAGAGGAGTGACCATTTAATGAGCACCATCTGTGTCCCTGGTGGAAAGTAAGCCACGCCAGGATAAAGGGCATGCATGCTTTCTTTATTCGGTGGTGTATTGCCAATGTCTAGTATACTGACAAGCACAAAATACCTTCTAAACAAATACATGTGTATTCCATAAGTGAATAGAAATTTTTATGTTAAAAGTTTACAAGTCACTCTCGTGCTGACTAGTTTTATGTCAACTTGACACAAGCCAGAGTCATCCAGCAGGAGGAACTTCAACTGAGAAAACACGCCCATCCAACGTGCCTGTAGGCAAGTCTGTAGTACATTTGCTTTATTGGTGGCTAATGTTAGGGCCCAGCTCACTGTGGGCAGGACCACCCCTGCTGGTGTCCTAAGCAGCTCAGACCCAGATCCACGTGTCCCGCATGAAAACGTGCAAGGTTATCCCACACCTGTTCCCACCACTGAGTCCTCCCCCAGATCACCAGACAGCTCCCTCCCACTGCCTCGTAGGCCTTCTTCCTGGAACCCACATGAAGACCCCAGCTGCACCCCAGCCAAACCATATCAGTCATACCAGCAGGGCAGAAGCCACATTTGACAGGACAAACCAAGCACGCGCATCTCTGGTAGAGAGCTCCTTGGGGGCTGTCTTAAAAGGGGGTGCAATACACACCCTTTCTCACACACATACTCACACAGTCACACACACACACTGATCTAACAAATACACAAACCCACCTGCCCACTCTCACAGTGAGAATGGCATGGCCTGGTCTCCTGGAGTTGCTCTCCGGCTGGGATCCCCACTAACTTGGGATTTAGTAAAAAAAAGTTCAGAAAATCTTTCTGCAATTGAAATCATAGCTAATGAAGCTAAAACCTGAACCAAAAACCCTAATTGTAATTACATTTTCCCAATACACATTCTAGCAACAATGCTCATGTTCATACATTTTGTCAACACACATCACCTTACAGAAAGAAATGTGGGGTGTCAAGTGGGTTTGTTGAGCTCTGACCATACCCTCCCCTCTTAAATCCCATGTGTCTCCTCCCTTTGGTCTATATCCCACATTCTCACTGAACCCTGTGGATTGAGCAATGTGCACCTCCAGGTAGGGCTATCATATGAGCTTCAGAACTGGGGTGCCAGGAGACCACCAACGCATGTGGTGAACTGAGGGATGGAGTGAATGTGTAAAGAAGGGGTGAAGTGCTGAGTGAAAGTATTTTGTTAACATGGGCACAGCCATGTCAAGGATCCAGTGCCTCAGACCTACGCGAATGGTAAAACCTTTCCCATACAGGTCGGGCTCAGAACTGGCGAAGTCTTCCCCTGGTTCTGTTCCGGTGTTGATGTGTGTCTACAAATGACTGGGCAATGTTTGCAGAAACTAGCAGCAGCCGCTTTCTTTACCAGGATGTTGACAGCCCCAGGCTGCTGTCTACAGAGCCCTCCTACCTAGACTAGCTAACTTCTACCCGTGTTGTTCATAATAAATACTTCTGATTTGGTGCCATTCCGCCAGAGTGTGCACAGCCCACCTGACCCCAGCTGTTCTCTGTATGTGTGTCTGTGTGTCATCCTTTCTTCGTTCCCTCACTGCCCCAATCAGGTCAAATCCAAAACCTTGAACAAAAATGATTCTTAGTGGCCAGCTAAGGGAGAACAGATACTTCCTCTGTTGCAGGACTAAGCACCCAAGGCAAGTGAAAAAGTATCCAAAGCCTTAATTTATGCGTTTGTAGAATAGGCTACCACTCACTCCTGAGGGGCTATTGTTATTGACCCAAAGGACTATTGTTATTGACAGAATCTGCCACAAGTGTTATAAAGAGAAGCAAGGAGGATAAATGTGGCCTGGTTCTGGAGGAATTGCCCCACAGGGGGCAAATGAGAGCCAGAACCTAAGGGTGAGAGCAGAAGCCTGTCACCTCCTGGTCATCACAGCTCCAGCTAGACAGCTGTGCCACTTCCTACCCGACCACATCTGTGTTTCTAGGATGGGCCAGTTCTCCACGGATACATGGGCAAGATGCAGGCCCAGTGTGAGGAGCCAACCCAGAGCAAGACAAGTTATAGCAGAAGCCAGAAGAATAGGCAGAGCCTGGCCACCAGACTGCAGCTTAGGCCACCTTACAGGGCTCACAAGCCAGCATGCCAAATAACTCAGGCACTCCTGAAACTTGAGACACAAGCACAGGCCATGGAGACTGAGGATTGGGCCAGGGCAAGGACAGTAACACTTGCAGTTATCCCAGGTTCTCAGCCCACCGCCAACTTCCAGGTGAGTGTGACCCCATGAGACCTCCCTAGAGAAGAAAGGGGGGTGGAGGAAGGGGAGAAAGAAAACTCGCAGCCATTGCTCTTTACTGAGAAGTTTCTGTGTGTCAGGCCTTAAACTAAGTACTTACTGTTGACTCTGTTCATTTCACCGTCCCCCCTCCACCAGGGCAGTGACCAGAGTAGCCTCAAATGAAGGAGGCCTTGGGGCATATCATTCACTTGCAAAATAAACGAGATATGTTCCTTTTCTTTAAAGTATCCCTTTCTTCATTCTTGTTTCAATAACTGACCACCAGAGGCAGAAGTGCAGGCAATAAAAAGCAACCAAAACTTCAGCAAATCCAGGATTTCGAGGAGCAACTCACTAGAGACTATGGGCAGAGGCACACCAGAGGTAGTAACTAGACAGAGATCCCCACCTCTCTCCACCCAAAAACAGGAAGATTATCATGTCCCTAATTTGACCGATATTTACTAGTTATATATTATATATATCTAATTAGACAGCAAGCATTGCTCTCATTGTCTAAATTTGGGTGTGCTCTTAGTCCACTTGAATACAGCGGGGCTGCAGAAAATTAGGCAATGAGGGAACCTACATCATTGAGTCCACTGCTGATTTTACAGACAAGGAAATGAGGGTCAAGAGTGGAAGGAGGTAGAGGCCAGAGTAAGGATGAGTGGCATTTAGAAGTCCTGGATAACAAGGCATTGCAACCCAAGTCGGCAAATCTATGTGGAACTGATCTGGGGGTGGGTACATGTAAGAGCAGAAACTCATCGGGTCAAGAATAGGTAAAAGGGAGTTTCAAAAACCACAGCTGATTGGGTTGAAATATCATCGAGGGGATTGAGACATGGTGTAGATTGAGACTAGGTGTGGAGGGTCCCAGTGAGAACAGAGCTCTTTGATAATACTACCAAAAAAGCATTTACTAACTACTGTTTTAATGACTTAAGAAATTCCTTCCTAATCAAATCTCAGTTCATGTTGTTAGCAGCGCCTATTCCATGAATGACGGTGTTGGCCACTCTGAAATACCTGAGATAGATGTTTAAATGCACTTGTTACAAAGCTGCCTCGTATACTGCTCCTAGCGTCATGAGGAAATAACATTAGCTCAGCGAACAAATGTCATTTCTAGAGAAAAAGTTCATAACATAGTAAAATATCTTATCTTCATTTTGTTGAAGGGAAATATGACCCTTAAGGTCACGCCACGGTTTGAGTGTGTTGCCCAGACGTGACATATTGGGAGCTTCAATCTCTTGTTTTGTGGCGATGCTGAGAGATAGCAGGACATTTAGAAGGCAGAGTCTGTGCTGTGCTGCTCTGGGCCCCTTCCTTGATTCTGCTGCTGAGTACAAGCTTGGTCTCCAGTGTTTCTGAAGAACACAGGATCATGCTATGATTGCTATGATGTTGTGTGAAGCCCGATATTTCTACACGCCATCACCCTTTGCTGTCTCTACCACAGCCTCCAGGGAGGATGAGAAACAATGGCTTAGTGTCTGCTGGAATTTACCTAGGGTGGTGCGGGCTGCCAACCCAAGCCAGCCAGGCCTACCAGCCCAAGGGCAGAGAGTCAGGCTCAGACACAGCCCTGCTCCTCTTCTGGCTGTGTGTGCTCTCTACTTCCCCCTTCTATTGGTTCTGCTTCAGTCTAGAGGCAGCCTACCTGGGGCAGGGACATAGGAAGCTGGCTTCTCAAGGGTGCCTTAAGGATTCTTCAGCACTAACCTCAGACCTTTGGTGGAAACTCATACGCCCTAGGAACCAGGAGTAGCACAGGAAGGAGAGACCTTCCCAGTCACCCAATTTCATCTCTAGCTGTAGGACTACAGAAGGATTACTTAAGGCGACCTCATTCTAGAACATGTATCCTACTCAGAGATTTGGGAGATTGTTTTTATATTAAAAACAGCTTATTTGATAGACTACCACCTGTGAATGAATCTGGCAACTCAGCAAGGATGTTTCAATCTCAAAGCTTTGCGCCTGCTATTTGAGGCTGTAACTCAAGTCCTACCCCCCAGGTCACACGTTCTTCCTCGGTCAGCCCTAAGGGTGACAATATTAGAGAAGCCTGAACCAATACAACCTTCCCACTTCGTAGAAAAGAAACCCAAGCTCCAGACCAGTGAAGCCACAGTATGTACTGCTGTGATAAAAGTAATCCATGTATTGATTCTTTGCTGGGAGCTAGCTCTGTATCGAGGGCTTTTAGCCTAAGTTCACTTCCATTTTCAAAGCAGTTCCTTCAGATTCCAGTATAGCCCAAACCTTAAAGCCAGTAAGTACCAGCTACTAATCATCAGCCCTGTCTGAACTCAGGTCTCTTGATTCTAAGGTTCAGACCCTTGGTGGCAATGTCACATTGCTAGAGGTGCTGTGAGGGACACTATGGAGTTGACGAAGCTCAGAGGTCCTATAATCTTGACCTGACTTCACCACTAGACTACATACAACCACAAAGGCTCTTGCCTCACACTCTCAGTCTTGATAGAAAAAACAAGGCCTAAAGAGAAGGGATTGGCTTGAGGCCAGACTCCCCAGTTTCAGGAACAGAATATGGAGAAGTGTCCTTACACAAGGTTGGCACTCTAACACACCCTCAAGGATGAGCAGCATAGAATCCTAGGAGCATGTCCTGCAGTCTGCACGCCAGCTCCAGCTTTGGAAGGGTCTTTGCTCTGGGGAGGGCAGCTCACACTCTCCTCGTCCTCTCGTCACACAGCAGCATGAAGGGTTCCTAGGGTGACTGTCCCAGGCACTGAGCTTCAGAGAGTGCTTGCCAGTCTGCTAATGGCCAGATTCACCGGGCACACTGTTGGAGAAACACACACAAGCAACAGCATGCACACCTCTGACACAAAAACTCTGGAACTTCATTAATGCCTGTCATGTCTCCAAAGGACTCTTCCTCCAGATCCAACTTCTTGGGCCGCTGTTGTTATCTAGAGACCTGGAGAAGCTAGCTAAGCTTGGCTCTCTCCTACCCACTTAGAACTGTCTCCGCACTGCTGACTTGGGCCAATAGAGCCAAGCCTATCAGGTTTGTGCTCTCAATGTAGCAGGAAGAACAAGGGCCTAAAAGACAACATATTTTGTCCACACAGACTCTCTGTATTTACCGAGTACCTGCACGGCCCTGGCTGAGCACAAACAGGGTGAGACAGCAAAGAGAGCCTGGCAGACATTCCTTCCTCTCCATAGTGACATGAGTGTGTCAGAAAAAGCCAGAACACCCCTTTACCACCCACTTTATCTTGCCCAGCTTTCCTTCCTTCCCACAGTCTTCCCCCACCCCCTGAGAGCTGTCCCATCCTGTCCCTTCTCCACTGAAATGGTCAAACCCTGGATGAAGGGTTCAATCAACAGCTCCCTGCTGAACACAGGTAGGTTTGGTATTCTTAGCTGGTGCTCACTGAGGCTGGGTCGCTGTGGGCCTCCTCTGGGTTGGCCCCAGTACCTCAGTGTTCAGCCTTTCTATTCATTTGGTCATGCACATACATGATCCCCTAAAAGTTCATGTGTTGTATACTGAATCCCAATATTCCTGTGTGAACAGTATTTGTAGAACTTTGAAAAACTAGGTGGGATTAGGTGAGGTCATACGGGCGCAGCGCTTATGATGGCGTTAGTGGTCTTAGCAGAAGAGGACTAGAGATACAATGCCCTCCCCACTTTGCTATGAGGAATCAAGAAGACCTTCACAGATGTCAGCTAGAAGCTATCACCATGTTCTCTGATGGGGCTCTAGGTGTGCGTGTGTGTGTTAGTTTGATTTCTATTGCTGGGATATAACACTGACCATAAGAGCAGAAACTGCAAAGGAACACTGTTTGCTGGCTTGCTCTCCATGACTGTCTCAGTGTACTATCTAATACAACGCATCCAGGACAACCTGCCCAGGGATGGCACTGCCCACAGTGGTCTGGACCCTTTCACATAAATCATTAATCAAGAAAATGGTCTACAGACTTGCCTACAAGCCAGTGTGAGGGAGGCATTTTCTCAACTGATGTTCCCTTTGACCAGATGGCCGTAGCTGTGTCAAGCTGACAAAAAAAAAAAAAAAAAAAAAAAAAACCCTACCCAGTACACTGTATATAATATATATTACTATCTTCCATGTGTATACTTTTAAGGACAAAATAATACATACACATGGATATTACCTCCTTCTCAACAAACTCAACAATGAATTTATTCCTGGATGCAAAGCATTCTTTATAAATCTTATTTCCAATATTCCATCAAACAGAGGAACTATAACACCTCCTTTTATTTAACATTAAGGCTGCTGGTAATTTCACACACACACACACAAAAAAAAAACCCCTCAAGTCACAGTTTTACATATAAAACTTTTCTTCTAGATTACTTTTCAGGACATGCTTCAAAAATTTTCACAACTGATTTCAAGTGCTTGACATTTTGACAGAGCTTCCCCGTGACCCAGTGCCAGGGCCCAGATTAAGAAGCAGGTCTGGGGATTTCCACACACTGTGAGAGGATGTGCATGCATGATACCCAACCAAGTTAGGTAGGCCTTGGAGAATGAGTCCAGTGTTGAGCAAGACAGGAAAGGAATCAAATTCAAGGGGTCACAGGTTCAAAAATACTCTTGTTATCTAGCAAAACAGCAAGCCTTTGCCTTCCTATGGAATCCTGCCAGGGACACAGCTCCAGGAGGCCTCCCAGAGGCTACTCTGGTGAATCCTGCTCTACCGCAAGGTACATCTCTTCTCTAAGGTTACTCCAGTCAGACCCACAAACCGCTAAAGCCTTTTCTAAGACGTGGACCCCCAAGAAATTCCTGGGAGGAAGCTTCCCCCTCCCAGCTAGTGAAGAGAGAAGAAGACAGAGGGGTTCATAAACACACACTGAAAAGCTGTCCTTTTGTCCCCTTTGTTTCCCTGTGACAATGTCAGTAGCTTTGTATCAAGCTTGCTTGGTCATAACCTGTATTTGCCGAGCTCAAACTTCACAGTGTCCAGTCCCCAGAGACACAGCAGTGGACAAAAGGACAGGGCAGCCCCTGCTTAGCCAGGCTCCGGGGCTGGCAGCAAGTGGTTTGGGTCCCTGACTGCAGGTTATGGACAGTTCTGGGGTTTGTATATCTCTGAACTTTTCCCTCAATACACACTGACGGTGACACAGTTTCATAGAGACACAAACTTTCCTGGGAGGCTGGAGAGCAGTGTTCCCACAGCAGTGTGTCATGGGGAGCACTCTTCCCACAGCAGTGTGTCATGGGGAGCACTTTTCCCACAGCAGTATGTCATGGGGAGCACTCTTCCCACAGCAGTGTGTCATGGGGAGCACTGTTCCCACAGCAGTAGGTCATGGGGAGCACTCTTCCCACAGCAGTGTGTCATGGGGAGCACTGTTCCTACAGCAGTGTGTCATGGGGAGCACTCTTCCCACAGCAGTGTGTCATGGGGAGCACTCTTCCCACAGCAGTGTGTCATGGGGAGCACTCTTCCCACAGCAGTAGGTCATGGGGAGACCTGTTCCCACAGAAGTGTGTCATGGGGAGCACTCTTCCCACAGCAGTAGGTCATGGGGAGCACTGTTCCCACAAAAGTGTCATGGGAAGCACTGTTCCCACAGAAGTGTGTCATGGAGAGCACTCTTCCCACAGCAGTGTGTCATGGGGAGCACTCTTCCCACAAAAGTGTTATGGGGGAGCACTCTTCCCACAGCACTGTGTCATGGGGAGCACTCTTCCCACAGAAGTGTGTCACAGGGAGCACTCTTCCCACAAAAGTGTGTTATGGGGGAGCACTGTTCCCACAGAAGTGTGTCATCGGGAACACTGTTCCCACAGCAGTGTGTCATGGGGAGATTGCATACAACAGGGAGTGACCGTGTCACGAGACCAGAAGCAAGGGAGTGAGAAGGGGCCAGTCCTAGAATCCTACCACTGGACCCCACCTCTTCATGGCTCCACAGCCTTTAAATGTTGTCATAATGGAAACAGGACAGGAACTATTAGAGGACACTCATATGTCTAAACTAGACCGTAACATCATTTGTTTCCGATGGCTGTGAGGAGCAAACCCTTTAGCGCCATGCCCGGAACAATGAAAGTCCTTTCTTAAACATGGTCTAGCTGCAGTGGCAGCTAAATAAACTGAACTATTTAGTGACTGATGACATTAAACCAGGTAGAAAGTTCCATAGTCAGAGACTCAAACTGAAGTGGAAGGTGCATTTGACGACCCAGGAAAAGGCAAGGTTATAATGAAAGTATTCAGAAAGGATGGAAAAAAAGAAAAAGAAAAAACTAGAAAATCTTTCTCTTCCTTTTCCAGGGCTGCCAATACCGGAAATATGGCAAAAGGTTTCTGCCAAGTCCAGATGGCTCCAGTGATGAGCACGAGCCAGAACTCAGACACCAATGGTGGAGCTGAGCTGGGGAAACAGGACTGGGGAACAAGCACAGCCAGCTCCAGGACTCTTCTCGAGGATGGACATTCCAGACAGATAAAACCCAGTGCCACTGGGCGTTATGGAATTTCAGAAGTCTGTGGGTGGGTGGGGCAGGGTGGAAACTGAGTACTGGCCGCAACTAGCAAAAGGACCAAGGCCCAACTTGGCAGAGGTTGTTCTTAGCACCGCGATGTAAATGGAATGCTGTCCAGACTTAATATCAGTGGCGCAGATAAAAACAATGTCAGCAGACTGGATAATTAGAGCTTTTGGCTCATTCCTCCTCCCTCTCACTTTCTTGAGGGATGTTGAAAGAGAAGGAGGAGATGGGTCCAAAAACCCAAGAATTCCTCAGAGCTGCGGGGTATTTTTAGCTCCTCCTGGCCTCTGGGAGAGCGGAGACATGACTTCAGGATCAGCTCTTGACTGTGCCCTTTACGCCAGTCTAAGCGGCGCTTTTTAAACCCCTTTGATAAAGATGGATGTGTTTAAAGAAATGCACAAGCTAATTAAGACCACATTTGGGGAGCCGTTCCCGTTCAACAGAGGACCATGCTGGCCAAGTGGAACAGATCTGAAGTCAGCTGCCACTGCGCCTATTGCTCACAGCTCCCCAAACTCCTCTGTCAGCCACTCCAGGGTCTAGTGCCAGCCTTTCAGCTGGACCTGCCAGGGTGACTAGGGCCACCCCAAACCAGCGGGCTTCCAGGGGCACAGCCAGGTCATTCCAGAGAGCCTGGGCCCCGCCACCTGTTACTGTTGGCTTTCTGGAATTCAGGTCACTGGACAAGGAAAGAGTGAATCACAGGATCACAGACACAGTTAGGACACCTAACGCTGCCTCCCACCCAGCAAAGGAATCCTGTCTTTCCTAACTGGGCAACAGTGGTCTGGGGTGTGCATGGGGAATAGAGCTGGCAGAAGGGATGGGCCCAACCTCAACAAAGTCCAAGGTAGGACTTGGTCAATATCCTGTGGGTCCCCTAAGAGCAACTTGAGATACCAGGAACCTCAGCGCCTGGTTGACACTCCTCTACACTCTGAAGCAGGGACTAGACACCCCAGCAATGAGACACAAAGGAGTTCTGTCTGACCACAAGGGACATCAACAGAGGCCAGGGGCAAGGTCTAGAACACATCGCTTATCGCCTAGCTCTCCACTAGAGAGGAGAAACAGAGTGTTTATTTAGAGGATCTAGACAGACCCCAGTTAGGTCATCCATACATGGCTGAACGACCAAGAAAATCACGCACAAATGAGGTTCTTTTCGCACAAGTCCCTCCTTCCCATACCGTCTCAGGAGACAGTCTGCTATTTATGGAATCATGATATATCCTCACTGTATCAAGGTCTCCTGCAACCACCAAAAGTAAATAAATAAACGTCACTCTTTGAAGATAGCTCTCATTTATCCTCAATCTTCTTCAGACTAAACACAGTCCCTTTCAACGATTCCTATTTCACACCGTGTCCTTCCACACCATCCGCACACATACCATGACCCTGAGGACGGAAAAAAGAACACAGCGGCACAGCAGTTAAATGCACACCCTGGAATCCCAGCTCCACCCCTCACTGAGTTTTCACTTCCTCAGCCTGCAAATCTTATTGGGAGAATTACTCGATCCGCATCTAATTCAATGTTTGCTACCCCTGCTCCAGTGCTTTGTACTTTATTGTCCCTACTCACTAGCTCCTCGTTAACAACGCAGCAGTGCTGTGGAGATTGCTTAAGATCTTTGATGAGACAAAGGAAGGACGTCCTCTGGCTGGTACTGCTTCCACAGCAAGGATGCATAAACACTCACATCCTCCCCTTTTCTATTGCTGATACATTTCCAAGACCCTTCTCCCTGGGTCTCACAATTCTGCACCTCTTACCCACAGAGGCACTCATGGCCTTTGTTCCAGGCTTGCTTTTCAAGAATACTTGTGCACTCAACAGCTGAGAAGAGGGAGAGAGACACACTCCAGTTAGACACTAGCCTCCCCCACCACCAGTGGTTGGAGCCCAAAGAACCAGAGTAAGAAAATGCTGATGCTCTAGCTGTTTTTGTTGTTAAGCATAAAGTGCTTTATCTCTAACCTACAAGTCTCCTCTCCTGCCAGAAAGCATGAAACTGGCAGATTAACTCCTTTGCAAGCAGGTAAATTCCCATTCTCTTTATAGTTGTTGAAAATGGCCTATAGAAAAGGTAGTAGCAAAATAAACTTCCTTTCTCCGATCTTTAAGTTAGAAAATCACCAACCCCATCACATCCTGTCCATGTTTAGCTTATTAAAAAAATATAAAAAAATAAAAGCTAACCCAATGACTCTAAAAATCCCCATTGATTCTCATCTTGATTTTAATCCAAATTTCCTTTTGAGGTTTTGATGAGGTTTCTTTTTAAGGAAGGTTAATCTTTTTAATTTGAAGGTTTCCTGTTAAATTCTCTTGCTGGAGACATCTGTCTTCCTGGTTCACTCATTCATTCCACCAGACAGGAGAGCTTCCCTCTAAGTAAAGATTGTACTGTGGAATAATCCTTCTGTACACTGTGATATTATCTGTGACTGGTTTAATAAAGAAGCTGACTGGCCAACAGATGAACAGGATAAGGTTAGGTGGGAAAACCAGACTAAGAACAAAGAAGAGTCATCAACAAGTCATAGAGAGAAAACAGGAAGTACAAGATGAAAGAGAGGTAATGCCATGTGTCAGAATGTAGATTAATATAAATGGGTTAATTTAAGATATAAGAGTTAGTAATAAGCCTGAGCTATTGCTCAAGAATTTATAATTAATAATGAGTCTCCATGTAGGTAATCTGAAAACTGGTGGATGGGAAAGAAAAGTCCACCTACAAAATTCTCATTCAGACATCTTCCAATAACCCCCACTCCACAAAAAAAGAAGGGTACGTGTCCTGAGGGTATGACATGGGTGAAGACTAGAGGACACCGGCTAGGGTAGTAGAGCAGAAGAAGTAATGCAGCCCACATACTTCTAGCAAATCTGGCTGAGAACCACCACCACCCAGATGTGGGAGGACAGTTGCAGGGGAAGTAGACACTGCCAGACTCACATCCAGCACTGGGAACAGGCAGACAGGGTAGAGTCCGAGGCAATGCTATGAAATTTCCAATACTATTTTCACACACTTCAGGTAACTTGGTGGGAGACTGAAGGATGTGGAAGTTGCCAGTGGTTCCCCAAGTCCCTCAGATATGGGACATGAGCATCTACTCTGCCTTCACCACCACCGTCACACATTTATAGCTGAGGATCCATGGGGAGGCTGAGCTTTGATTCACAGGTGACCATGGACACTCAGCTAAGCCACCGGAGATTTTCACAGTTTTCCCCATCAGGCATGTTCTTGATTTCTCTTACGGCTCACCCACACAAACTACAAAATTGGGTCCATGTAGGTCTCAGCATCTAAGATTAAACTATAACTTATGGTTCTTGTACAAAAATAAACAAAATAATCCAGGAAAGCACGTGATGTAAAATGCTTTGCTATTATTCATCCTTTCAATGTTTTAGCTTTATTTTTAGCTTTTACTGCTTACAATACTTTTAAGCATGGCTTTAAAATCCGGAGCCTTTAACATCTGGTCATGAGTTACTTGCAGAACTTTAGCATAGTTTTCTTTCTTTTGAACACTAATTAATCTGTGAGGGCTTTAATGGATGGCAAATGAATAAAAGCAGCTTTAACGCTGACATAATTTTAGCAGTAAGATTGAACTTTATCAGGCCTCATGATCAGGGGTCGCCTGGAAAAGTTTATAACTTGGTTCCAAGGAAAACTCCAGGGGCTGGACCCTGTGCCTGGAAGCTTATTATCAGTTTGAGCTCTGAGGGGGCCCTCATTCCACACCAATGGTCTTCTTTGTTCATAGAGGAATCTCAACTGGTGGCCCTCCCTATGCCAAGACGCTCTTCCGTCTCTTCAAAGCACTCATAAACATTTCAATCAGAAAATATGGCTGTCTGTTCCTGAGGTCCTATGAGTTCTCTGGTCTTGCCATATCCATGGAAGACAGAAAGGATTAGATCCAAATTTTATCCCCGTCTCCTAAATGCGAGGAAACCTTATTTAAATTAATTCCCAGTTTGCCCAGTTCTCAGGAATTCAATGGTTGAGTATGTCCCCTGAAAGTGTTAGAACCCAAATTCTGACTTCAGCGTTGAGATGGAGGATTTTTGGAGGTGACTGGATGGCGAGGCATCTGTCACGCGTAAGTAGGCTCATAATTTTGGAAACAGGTTTGCTGTAAAAGTGAGTTGAATGCTGGGTCTTATGATCTCTTGGCTATCTGCCTTCCAGCATGAGATGATGCAGAAAGGGGGTCCTCACAAGATGCAGCCCTCTGACCTTTGACTCCAAGACTGTAAGAGACAAATCTCTGTTCTTAAGTCTCCCAATCTGTGGTCTTTTGTTAAATGAGCTCCAAACTGCAGGCATCTCTAAGGCTGTTCTGCTACAGGTACTGCCTCCAGTCAGAAACGGCCAGCTCCCTGGGCCCACGTCACTCTCCTGAATACCACACTAATAATGATCAAAGGAGGAAGTCACAGCTGACCCAAAGTACCCCATAGAATCCCTTCCTAAACACAGGTCCCATTGGACTTTGCTCTTGCTAAGGCTGCAACTCATGGTTATGAGAGAAGTACCTCCAAGGGAGGCCAGAGAGGGCTTCTCTATGCTTCTTTAATCACACACGAGACCACACGTACTGCACAGAAAGTGAAAAACCCCAGACAGCATCAACTGGGCATTCAAAATGCCTGTCACTGTTCTTCTACGTCCCCTATCCTCAGGTTGGAGCCCTATGATCACAGAGGTAAATGGTTTCTTAAATTGGGAGTCTGACATCTGCACACCCTGTTCCTTCCATCTTTTCTGCCATCCAACCCCTTCTACTCAGTTAAGACAATCCCAAACTCTTCCGGTCTTTCCTTGTCAGAACTATCTCCCCTCTACCCCCCTCTGCAACACACACAGGCACACACACACGTCTACTCCCCAAACAGGGCAAGCAGAGTCACTTGGGGTCTCATACAACAGAGTTGAGATGTAGTTAAGTTGAAACAGACAAGGGGAGCCTACCCCTCCTGAGAGCACCACCTCTCCTGGGAGCACCACCTAGGTGCTAACACTGGTTTAAAAGAAAAATCACTTAGGATTAATGATAAATTTTTTAAATTCTTACTGTAAGCACTGGCGATGCTCATCTTCCTAAAAAAGACGTTTATATAAGCAAAGACTTGGGGGGAATCCCAAACTGAGAAATTCTAATACCTAGGCCTCTAGGAAGCTTTAAAGACAACTGCTTACTGCCAAGGGCTAAAGAATCACAACTTCCCAATCTTACAAAAGAACTATTAACATACCGTGAAGTTAAAGGGTACTGCTGTCAGAAGCCTGTATGAGTATAAGGACAATAGAGGGCTGTCCCTACCTGTGCTACTGAACGGCAAGGAATAGAAAAGTTCCTCAGAACTAGCACTTGAAAAGCGGCTCCTCACCTGCCTCAACTTCCACAGGGTGGAGCAGACTCCAGTCACAGCCATGAGTGGCTTCAAGCACAGAAAAAAGAGTGGATCAGCCCTGTCCTCAATGAGTTTATTGTCTAACGGAGAAGATATGACCTGATTACACCGGACGACATCATTGCCAGTTTCTATGGAGTTAGGATGCATCACGGTGCACTGGCACAGCTATCATCATCATCATCATCATCATCACTTCACAGTCTTTCCGTCCTGGCTTTCTAGGATACTGCACTCTTCTCCTTTTCCTCCTCCTTTTGCTTCCTGGACCCTAAAGGGCTCACTTCCTAGATGACCTAATCCAGACTTGTAGATTTACACATAAGCAAGCACTTCCCATACTCACACAGCTTCCCTATTGATTCCCAGAATGTCACAGCCAGAGGCTTGCAGGACACCACTAATTTTCCTAAGAGAACACAGCAGAATTTCCCATCTCTCCAGCCAGATGTTCTCCAGTGGCAGTATCTCCCTCAGCAGTTTCTTCCCAGGCAAAGGCCTCATCCTCAACCCTGTGGTCAGATCTTCTTCACCCTGCCTCTTACCCAGAATTTACTTCAACCGGTTCTCCATCTGATCACTTTAAGGCCACTGCCTACCAACATCATGCTTACAGACCACGGCAGAGCCTGCCACCTGCTTCCTTTTCCATTCTCCTCCCGAATAGCTGAGCCCCAGGAAGCAGTCAGATACCATCACATCCCACACAGCACCCTCCAGGGGCTGTCCACACAGAAGAAAATCCAAAGTCCTTATCATTGCCTACAAAGCTGCGGTTCAACTGCCAACCTAGTAGGAAGAAGAGCAGAAGGAAAGAACCAAATCAGACACAAGCAGCACAAAGGACGAAAAGAGTGGTGAAGAGCATCATGGTCTCTTAGGCATAGAGGAAACAGGTAAATGCCCGAAAGGTAACAATGCCCTGCCCATTGTCAAAATCCACTTCCTGTTCAGCTCTGCTTCACCCCTTTGCTATCGCTGGCCAACTTGCTGCTCCTCCACCCACACTAATTGATTCCAGCACCATTGCGGTCGCAATTGCCAAGTTCTTCGCTTGAATCGAGTTCTCAGTCCAGATCACCAAAGAGCCATGCTTTTACTTCATTCTGTTTGCTTCTAGGTCACCTTCCACAGAAACGGTGTTCTACTTGGCCATCCTACATAAAACATACATACACTCTCTTGCTCTCTCTCTCTCTCTGCCTTGTTCTACTGTTCTGTTCTCCTCTGTACTTTAAAACTGCTGCCTGCTTCTCCCAACAAAATGAAAAGTTCATCAGAGCAGGAATTGTGACCCTCTCACCACACAAGAAAGACTCATCGAATGAATGAATAAGTGTCAGGTTGTGTTACTTTTATTTATACTCTTTTTTTTTTTTTTTTTTTTTGGAAAAGAGGACTCAGTTTCTCATAGGGATGGTTACGCTATTGATAAGGGCCCTAAGCCGACTTCTGAGACACAGCCCCAAGAGAAAGCCATTTACTACAAGGACCACCCATAGACAACCCACTAGAACCATGAATTTCCCTATAAGGAGCAATGCACAGGAGCAAGGCGACGTGAAGCACACAAAGGAGCCCATTAATGCTTTATGACAGGGTTCAGAGAGAATGCCTACCTCGTAGAGAGATGACTAAACTCCACTTCTGAATACGAGCTAGCAAGAAACAATGTCCCAGAAAAGACGCGTGCTTTCATAAGAAAGAGAGCTGACAATGAAGCATATGCCACTGTGGTTTGAGGCATTATCATTGTTAGTTAAGGATGAGAGCCCATTGAAGGACACTGAGGATGAACCCCTCCCGCACAATCGGCGGTCTGTAAAACCAGGAACTGAAACTGTACGTCAAAAGAATGGGATCTGAGTCACTTCTGGCCCTAGAAGAAGACATGACTTTCTAAGCTTCCCAAGGTCCACAATTGCTAATGAGAGCAAGGGAGAAAGTGCAGTCAGTGAAGGGCTTGCTATATAAACCTGAGGATCTGAGTTCAAACCTCAGCACTCACATCACACCAAGACCCAGTGATGTGAACGGCAATCCCAGCTCTAGAAAAGCGGAGATAGGAGGATGCTTGGGGCACGCTGGTCAGCTAGCCCAGCCAAAATGGGGAACTCCGGATTCTGTGAGAGATCCTGTCATAAAAATAAAGTGAGCCCTCAGGTAAAGGGTGAAGGAGGCAGACGTAATTGTCATCGTAATGTTATTTCCCCCACAAGTGAAAAGAACAGAGAGTAAAGCATGTACGTAATACAAGTTATGCCCACAAAATACCAGAGGGTGACCCACAGTTTTGAAACCTGAGAATATTTACTATTGTACGATTGCCCACAAAAGGCGCCCTCTGCACTCAACAAGCATTCTCTGCGTCTGTTACTACAAGAGCCTTCTCCCTAAACAGAAAGCCAGCACATTTGCGAAGTCATGCCTGTGGGAGCTCATAGGCGAGACATGGAGCAGCTCGGCCCCACAGAACCAGCTGTGGTGATGGGCTCAGAAACAGGGCCCTACTGTAGCCCCCAAACCAAGGAGGTCTACTTCCTACAGAAGCCAAGGAGAACTCAAAAGCAAGCAGTGTTCATCAGAGGGGCGCCCTCGCAAGGCATGAACAGTCTCTAGCAGAAGTTAGAAGCCCCGCCCCCCTACCCCACCTCTGCCAGCTTTTAAACTTGTTTCTGGCTGGTCCCAATGACAGTTCTCATGGACTCACCAGGTCTAGCATAGCATTCTGCCGGCTAAGCCAAGGCCAACACGTAATTCTAAAGCCTCGCTTGACCCTCACCTGCCCAGGGAGCTGACCAAACAGCCTGTCACAGAAAGGATCTCCTGGGGAACCACGAAGATGCAATCCCCCTCTGTAGCTCTCCTGGCTCCTGAGGCAGGATGGTCAGCAACAGAACTCAAGCCCTGCAGACTCACCAGCGTCTTCCCTGTGGTCTGTTGTGGTAACTGGGCTGGAGGGCCAGGAAGGGGCCTGGAGGACAGCTTCCTGCCCTGCGAGCCCCGGGAGCTGCTCTGAACTGCAGCACAGACAGACAACTCAAGAGGAGGAGAAAGGAAACACAAATAAACCAGAGCCAGACCCGTCCGTGTGAGAGCAGCTAGGAGCCGTGCCGTTCTCAAGAGAGTCTCCCGGGTGACAAGAAGCGAGGCATTACAAATGGAGTTCAGAAACAACAGTCCTGAGAGGAGCCAGAGAGAGATGCCTTCCTCGCCAAGGAAGACCCATGGCAGTGTTCTGGTCAGGTTGAAGGGACTGGAGAGAGGGTCTGACAGGGGTGTGGGAGAAGGGCTTTGGGAGCAGCCTCCATGCAGGCAAGAGGCAGCGAAGACAACTTCTGAGGAAGTGGCCTAGGTAATCGGGGGCCAGGTTGGGGTGACACTGCCATAGAAAGAAGGGCTGACAGCTAAAAGAAAATACACTATGGAAAAAGATGGCCTAGAGACAAGTGGCCCTCAGGGGGACTGGGCCTGTATCCTTTGTTTCTCTAGATTCACATTAGGGCAGCCCACCGAGTCCACCACTCGGGCACTGAGAGTCTCCCTTCTCCTTTCTGCAGAGACTTTTGCTCCCTCTGGAGGCAAGTTTTACATTAAGAGGGAAATGAATAGCTTTGGGGAATCCATTTCTCCCAGAGTCTTTGGCTTTGCCCTTGGTAACTTGTTTCTGTCTTTCCTGAGGCATGCTACTTTATGAAGGGCAAACCTAAAGGAAAACGAGCCCTCACCATGGCATACCAGCCAGGAGGTCACAGAGTGAAGGGTCTTTATGAAGTTCCTTAATAGAACAGAGCACGCAGGAGGCCCAGAGGGCTCCTTCAATAGCATGCTGGTTTTCTTCCCACTTTGAGGCACTCTCTAAAGAGGAAAGGGGACTAACTAGGCTCTTAGAGGAATGTGATGGATGGGTGGACTTCTCAGCCGATTTCAGTCTCCTGGCTAGATGCTCTGCCTATGTGATGGGAAACACCAGCCTTGTCCTATTTGGCCACAGGACCAAGAGGAGCTGAGTCAGGATGGGTATTTCTGCTTCTCTCGTGCGTTAAGTCAGACTTTGAACTCAAAGACAAAGGTGGAGCCCGGCTCATCTGCTGTTTAAGAACTCTTAGTTCCCTGACCTTAGATCCTCTTCCAGGACATGCAGAGCTGGTATCGTCCTCACTAGTCATTTTCCATGATCTGACAGCTGGAGATGCCTCTAAGCACACAATTTCTCCCATCTATCCTCAGGACCACAACCCCAAACATTGTGTAGACCAGGCTCCTGGATGCTCAGTCATTCCCACATCATCCCATAATCATAATTTCCTGTTCCATGGGCATTTCACACTTCTGATTTCAAAGGACTCGAAGTCACAAGAAAACATAAAATAATGCTACTGATTATTTGAAGATAATTGTAGAAAAGCTCATCCTAAGCTAATCTTTCAGGTCTACTAAGAATTTTATCTATTCCCGAGTTTCCTAATATTTGGGAGAAAAGAAAAAAGGAGGGGTCACATAATTCTCCTGCTACAAAGAGGGTGAGAGGAATGGGAAAACAGGCCATCCAATGTGAACTCCTAAAGGCCTCTCTACAGGACAAGAGTGAGCTGAAAACCACTGGACTTTTAGAGAGAAGTGTTTACCAGGTGGTCTCTTTTAATATCAGCATCTGTTTTAAGAAAGCATCAAAATACAAAAGCATGGGTTTTCAAAGGCCATTGCTTCAATACTGGGGCAGAGGTCTGGAAGCTAATACAAACCTCATGGTTCTCAAAAGAAAACTGTACGGCTATCACCATCCATCCTGGGGGTGGGAAGAGAGGAGAAGGTAGTGATCAAAGACGTCAGAGGGCATTGAATGTGTGGTGGGATGGACCCGTCTTAATGAATTGAGGACAAAGGGAAGGGGATCCAATTACCTACATTAAACAGAACATTCATTAGAAAGAATACTTTGCTAAGATGCTAATAGCATCCTGCAAAGCAGCACTGGAAAAGGAATGGGTAATTAGCGGACCTCTTCTAACACCGCTCTTAAGTACCAATTAAACCTTCACTGGGAGTTGACAGCAGTGACCACAAGAATGTCTGCTCCGGGGAGCACTGGAGGAATAAGGTGCCAGGTTTCTGCCATGTCCGTCTGCTGGTGGTAAAGTACATATTGTCTGTCTGAGGAGGAAGGATCCTGTCAGGCATCACTGGGCAGAAAGCTGAACAACAGTGAACTACGGACATGCCCAAGGAAAGAAAACACACCTATCCCCACTTTGATTTCGATATACATCGAGAAGAGGGTACAGCTGAGGGTGTATCAGCGAAGAAGCTATTTGGCCTCGACGGTCCTCAGACTGTGGTCAGTTCCCAGGTAGCATCGCCTGGGTAGGAACTTGTTAGCCTTGAAGATTCCTGGGTCCACTTCAGAGCTGCTTAACTGAAACTTTTACGGTAGACCTGGGCATCAGCAAGTTCTCCTATGATTCTGATGTGCTGAATCCGATAACCACCCATCCAGAAAGTTTGGGGCTATCTATGGGAGCACGCCACAGGAGATATTTTACAATTACTGCTTGTCTCTCTACAAAGTCCCTGTTATACTCTAAAAAGGAGAAAGGTGTTCGCACATGCCTATGGCAGACAAATGACCTAAGGCACCTGGAAAGGGTTTTGATGGCCCAAGAGTTAAGAAATGAAGGAAAGGGGTACATTTTAAGGAGCTAATTCAGGTCTCAACTTGACCAGAGAGGAATCTTCTTTCTTAGGGTAATGAACAGTCAGTGCACTGACAAGCTCACAACTCGAGACATGGAAGAACCGCATCTGCTCCAGATGGCTAACACCAGAGCGCCTCCCAGAGCCAGCAGTATCAGCCATACAGTGGAGATGGTGCAAGATTATAGGTGTTAGAAAATAGCTCTATCAGGTAGTAAGGTGTTCTTAGTTTGTGTCTTTAACACTCATTGGGTTTTAATTCTGACAGATAAAATATGGTTTATAGTTATTTGACTTAACAGATAAAATCCTTCCAAGTCATGTCACTGCTTTGAGTTTTCTCTGGTATTTGAGCTCCTTTCTGCTTTTGTCCTGGGGTACCTGAGTCACTGGACACCGGCACTATCCAGTAATGCTATTTTGTTATTAATGACCGGATCAAAGGTTTCCATATTACTATCCAGTGCAGCAACATTTCCTTCAAAACTATTTCTGTTCCTAGTTCTTCAGCACCATCAGGAAAATGTCTCTCCCCTCTGATTTCTACGAAGTTTTTTACTTTTACTTATTTTTGCCAATGTAGCCTCCAAATGTAAGGCTTAAAGTAGATTAATAAATACACAAACAACCTTATTGGAAGAAATTCACATGCCATGGAATCTATACTAATCAGTAGGATTTTCCTGCGATCATCACAGGGCTGTGCAACCACCACCTTGGTAAATTCCAGAGCACCCTCATCCCCGAGAGAGAAAGTCTGTGCTCACTGTTGCTCCCCACCTCCCCAAGCCTCCCAGCTCAGGCAGCCAGCAGTCCACACACTGTTTCCAGCAGACCAACCAGCACATGCAACACAGTCGAGCAATCAAACTCAATGACTTCGGAGATAAGTCCACACCCAATGTCTCCACTCTCCACTGAAGAGCACAGAAACAAAGGAATGAGGAAAAAAAAACAAACAAACATTTGCGGACAACAGCACAGTACCAGATGTTCTAAAGCAAACCATATATTCTAAATAAGTATAAGTAATAAAAATGGTGGTGACGAAGTGAAACAAAAAACCTTCTCAAATAATATTACATCAGGTAGAAAGAGAAGATAAAAGCAAAGAAAGATTAAACAAATAAAGATGGATGACATTTTATCCCAATCATATTAGTAATTATATCAAATAAATTGTCTATCACTAATTTAAATGTTTTTTTAATTTGAAAAAAAAAAGACCCAATTATATACTATCTACAATAAAAGCTTCTTTGAGGGATATAAATGCAAGCACTAATTAAATAAGACACAAAAAGCTACACTGACACCAAAGGAGCTCAGAAGAAAGAATGCTGCCAGGAATAAAGACAATCACTTCACAATAAGTCAGTTCACTGAAGAAAGAATAACCCTCAAAAACATGCAAACACTTAACACAGGTTTCCAAAATACTTTATTCAAAAACCCTTAAAACTAAAAGGAGAGCTAGAAAAATCCACTGCTGTAATTGAAGGCCCTAATACTCCTGCTCAGTAGTGATGAACCAAGTATACAGAGAACAGGAAAACATCAGACGCTCTGCACACTGTTTCAACCCAATGACTAGATCCCTGGTTCATAAACACCAAATACACATTCTTCTCAAGTTCACATGTAACATTCATCAATTAATCCAGATTCTGGGCCACTGAACAAACTGAATCAAAAAGAAAGAGAGAGAGAGAGAGAGAGAGAGAGAGAGAGAGAGAGAGAGAGAGAAGAGTTCCAACATACTAATGTCCTCTGAGAAAAGACGAAATTAAGTCAGCAGGGTCAACAAAATTGTACATGAAAAGTTCCTAAAATAGAAATCAAACAGTGTTGACTGAGTTTTCTGTAATGCCCAATTCCCGCAATTGTTAAATCCCAAAGAAATCACACAGAGGTCTACATTAACTATAAACTGATTGGCCCATTAGCTCAGGCTTCTTAATAACTCTTATAACTTATATTAGCCCATTATTCTTGTCTATGTTAGCCATGTGGCTTGGTACCTTTTTCAGTGAGGCAGTTACATCTTGCTTGCTCTGTGGCCAGGTTAGGACTGCAGACAAAGGTTCCCTCTTTCCAGAATTCTCCTGTTCTCATTTCCTGCCTCTACTTCCTGTCTGGTTGTCCCACCTATACAACCTGCCTGGCTACTGACCAATCAGCATTTTATTAAAATACAATTGACAGACTACAAACCATTGTCCCACAGCAAAACAGTATACTTCTGAAGAACCCCTAGTTCAAAAGAAGCCACAAG
The DNA here is from genome assembly GCA_963919715.1 of Microtus obscurus. Classification (NCBI taxonomy): domain Eukaryota; kingdom Metazoa; phylum Chordata; class Mammalia; order Rodentia; family Cricetidae; genus Microtus; species Microtus obscurus. The sequence goes on from CAWTZC010000308.1 coordinate 1,766,884, forward strand.
GGATCTTAGAAACATTTTAGATTGACTGGGCATGGTGGTGCACACCTGTAACCTAGCACTTGAGAAGCTGAAGCAGGAGGATTATGAATATGAGGCCAGCCTGGGCTATAAGACAAGACTTGTCTACAAAAAAGAAATTCAAAATGAAAGAACTTGAAAATATATGATATTAAATGTGAGGATTGCACGAAACTAAAAAGAAATCTTTAAATTAAATTTAGTATTAAATACCTGTATCAAATCAGTGTTCTAAGCTTTCACTTTAGGAAACTTAGCAAAAAGGCAAACTAACCCCAAATCCATCATGAGGAAGGAAATAGTAAAGGCAGAAATCAATAAAATTGAAAGGAGAAATAAAGAAAGTTAATGAAACAAAAATTTGATTTATGAAAAGATCAATAAAGTTGATGAATGTGTAGCCATGCTGTCAGGAAAAACAGAGATAACAGAAACTACAAATCTCGGGAATGAAAGATGAGACACTAGTACAGATCCTACAGATACAGAAGAAATAGAGTGCTCTTCCCTTATTCACCCCAAGTGGATGTCAAAGAGTAGCAAATTCTGTAAACACTTTTTTCCTATATATGCACTTCTATGATAAAGCTTAATTTACAAAATAGGCACAATAAGAGATTAATTGCTAACATATAATACAACAGAACAAATATAACAATGTTCACATTTTAGGATCATCCTTAAATAAATTATAGATTGCTTGGATACAAGCACCCCAAAATAACTGTATGTACATGATATGTACAAGATAACTGAAATGGTCCCTAAATGATTAGTAGGCAGATAGAATTGAGCAAGGATATTCTGGACAAAAGGACAGAGCTGGATAGGATGAAATTTCATCATGCTACTTAGAAGAGTATACCATTTAACACTGACTTAAGCTGAATTCCTCATTTAAAGTTTCTGGACTCACTGTGGACATTCAGCAACTGTAGCCATGAGCAAGGGTGGGGTATCTGCTACATTATGACTGACTCTATGACCACGACTTGGCAACAAGATGGACAAATTTCTTTAAAAATATCAGCTGTCAAACAACATTAAATTCTTTAGTATGAACTAAAGAAATGTCATGAGACCAACATTACTTGATATGAAAATCGGATAAAGAAATAATAAGAAATGGGAGATCATGGCTAATGAGCTGGCTTCATGGGTTATGGGGCTGGTGCCGAGTCTACTTACTCAAGTTTAATCCCCAGAACTCACATGGTGGGAGGAGAAAACTGACCCTTAAAGCTTGTCCCCTGACTTTCACAAGAGTGCCATGGCACACACATGCACACAAATAAATGTTTAGAAATATAAAAAAGGAAACTACAAGCTAACATCCTTCATATAAAATTATATCAAAATAATATCAAATTAAACTCAACAATATAAAAATACTTCATTACCATGAAAGATTGATCCTAAAAATATAAGCCTGATCCAACATTTAGAAATCAGTACCAAAAAGTAAAGCTGCTTCTTGACTTGTCCCATCACATGTTGGAATTAGAAAACATCAACACTAAAAGTTTAGGTATGGTTTGAACTAAATATGTATTCCTTTAACATAATAGTAAAGTCAAAAGTTTCTAACTCAAATCACTGTAAAATCAAGAACCATCTACACATGATAGATTTATTAGACAAACCTCTCCCAGAAATCTACAATTTAATTTCTATTCATGGTTCAATTGCTCTAGTTTGGATTCACAAAAAACAAAGAGAATAAGAAAACCTGTAAAAACTGGTCTGAACCAGACCCAGGTGCTTAAAAGATCCAGAATCTTCCGACATAAGGACACATGGTAGAGATGTCAATCATGTGATAGAGCCATAATACAGTTGACTATCTAAGAGAGAACCAGTCACATGCAGGCAGATATCAACAGAATAAGATTCTTCATGTTATCAGGTCTCTGGGCCAAGGCAGCTGCTTCCCATTTAGAGTGGTGGACTCTTAAATCCAAAAGGTCCTGGGCAGGACTTGTCAGGGACACTACAGGACATCTTCTTCCTTAAATGGCGTGGACCTGATGGCACTGGAAGTTCTAAAGGCTAAGAAAGAGGAGGAAAAGAAAAATCCAGTTGGCTTAATTAATGTTTTCTAAATGGCAAGTAAGGGGATGTGAAATTAATATACATTTAAAACCATGATGCTATCTTTACACTAGTAATCTAACAGGGATGTGTACATATTTCTAAGATGTATCACATACAAACATTTCTGTAAATCTCTCTCCTGCCATTTACTCAAAAGAAGCTAAATAACAGCTTAGCTCTTCCTGCTTCATATCTTCAACCATTTCTTTTCTGTCCCCCTTCCCCCACTCTCTCCGCCTCCTGAGTGGGCTCTTAAAGACCCACGATTAGACCTGCTGCTCTGTCCACCCCATTTCTCACCTCTCTCTCTACTCACGCGCCTTCAGTGAGTCAGCGCCACCTCCTGTCACAGTTTCCTTTCCACCTACACACTCCTTTGTTAACCTCCCGCAACCTCCTCACTCCCCTTGTTATATACCACCTAGTATGCTAGAATGCTACAGGTCTAGGCTCAACCTAGATACATTGGGGAGGGCCTTGGTCCTGCCTCAACATGATGTAACAGACTCTGAGGACTCCCCATGGGAGGCCTTACCCTCTCTGAGGAGTAGATGTGGGGGGAACAAAGGGGAAAGGTGAGGAGAGCGGGAGGAGGGGAGAAAGGTGGAACTGGGATTGGCATGTAAAATAAAAAAAGATTTTTTTTTAAAAAAAAAGAAAGAATAGAATAGAATAGAATAGAATAGAATAGAATAGAATAGAATAGAATAGAGTACAACAGAATAGAATGCTACGCGTCAGGGAGACTGAAGCATCATGGGGAGGATATAACACTGCTTCTCCAAAGCTTCTAAGATAGAAATCAGTTAAGTCATTGGGTTTAGTTACTTGTCTGTTGCTGTGGGAAAATGTCCAGATCAAAAGCAAACTTGGGGAGAAGTTTATCTTAGCTTACAATTCCAGATTACAGTCCATTTTGGGAAAGTCAAGGCAGGAACTCAGGCAACTAGTCACATCACTTCCACAGTTAAGAACAAAAGAAAGGCAACCATGCTGTCTGCTTGCTGCCTCACAAGACTCCTGTACAGTGTAGGACTCCTCAGCCTTGGGAATGGTGCTGCCCACAATGGGCTGGGGCAGTAATTAACCAAAACAATCTCTCAAAGGCATGACTACGGAGCAACCTGATCTAGATAACTGCTGAGCTGAGACTCTTTTCTAGTGATTCTAGGTTGTATCAAGAGTTAAAACATGCAGATAATCTAAATATTGATCAGGCAATGACAAGAGAACTTAAATTTTTGGAACCTTCTGGTATAAGTTTATAATAGATTGTTTCCTGTGATGTCATCAGCAATTCTTCCATATTCACACACTCATGTCATATCTACTCCAACTATATCACAAACCACAATAACAGACCATATTCACCAGTTAAAAGACAAATTTATACATGTTTTATTTATATATTTTTATATATATTAATACTTCTCTATATATTCTTCACAAGACAAAGCTAAAACACACAAAGACATTTAAAAGAAATGACTGTGAAAATATGTAGGGCAAAAACTAACCATCAAAGAGCTAAGTTAATATTAGATAAAATAGGCTTTAATAAGTAGTTAATCAGGAAAGAGACTCTCTACATGATGATAAGCCAACTGAGATAATAATCTAAACTGGCATTGATTTTAGGAACAGTATGTTAGTAACTGTAGTCCCAAAACAATGGCTCAGAATCAGCCTAATCCGGCTTAGTTTAACTCAGTCTCACAATTATTTAGGTGAAAACACAAATTTCTTATGATGGGCAGAAAAGCTTGATCTCACACACATTTATAGAACCTGTGTTTGATGATTAAAATATATCCACTATTATTATCAAACTGGAAATGTTTTCAAAGGTAAGGCTGCAAAGGCAACACTGAAAGTCTCAACAAATTCCAAAGCATCGAGCAACTCAACTGGCCTGTTGGTTTCCTGCACCAGTATTTCACCTCCCAGCTTCCCTACTCAATGTCCTCCTCCCCACTTGACCTTCTCTGTGGACACTGTATATGCTCATTCATACTCTCAATACATTTTTATTAAATATCTAAACACCAGTCACTGTGGTAAGTACTGGGGATTCCTTAACAAAATAAAGAACAAAGGACCCTCCTGGGAGGAGTTTACATTCTAGAGCCACTCCATCACTGGGGTGCAAGTGTCTTAAGGCAGGATCATGTCTAACACAGATTCAGTTGGCTCCTGGAAAGCAGCTGACTCTGGTATGGCAGAAGTCACACACACTGATACGGAGCAAAGAGGACTGGGAGCGCTTATAGCATGCTGTGACGTGCTATGGAACATGACTGGTCGGGAAGGTATCTGGGGCCAAGGGTAATGACAAAATATAAACATGCCTCATCACCCCACTATTGACAATCCAGTATCTCAAGGCTCAGGAGTTCTTGAGTTAAAGCAGGACAAGGTCTAGAAAGCAGACTATTAGAGTAAAGGGGAGCCTCTGATGTTGATGGTACCAGAAGCAATGAAGTCAGACTGGAAGGAGCAACTGTCTCTTATCATGTCATTGAAACTTGAGTTCTGTTTTAAGAAGCCAGGTGAGCCAAGTGACCATGACAAATGACTAGGCCCCACAAGTTAGCTTCAATGTAAGGGCTCTGTTCCCCCTTCCTCCATGAGGTAGAAAGGATAGCCATGTCCGAAGTAATATAGGCCAGGAAACGGGGCAAGAGGAGTGCTTGCAAGGGCAAGGGAGGATGTAGCTCACTGCAAATAGGTCCATGTTCTGACTGGAATGGGGAGAAGATGGCTGTTTTGGAGAGTCTGCTAAGTTCCAGAAAGCCAAGAAAGAAAAAGGATCTGACAAAGATGCTTCTTTAAATACCGATTAGCTTTGTCTGCAGGGAGGTACCCTTAAAAAAGGCCACTTCAGTCCAGGGAGAATGAAAAAGAAAAAGCACAAAGCAGTGGCCCCATGGTTAAAGAGAGGAAGGAAGCTATTGAAAGCCCTTGTCCCTTTGTCAGGAAGAACACAATAGCCAGGACCTCTGTGGAACAACCACGGCTTCAACAGAATCCCTCGGACCTGGTGTTTTGTGGGTTGTGAGCCTGTTTGAACACTGTTACTATGGCAACAAGGCTGGGATGCTCAGTTCTACATGAGGGGTTTATCCCTCCAAATATGCCTCTTCAGTAAGCAACAAAGGGATTCGATGAACCTCAACTAATCTCATATTCTCCTGGGAGTCCTCTCTTAGGAGGCACTTCCCCTCCTTACTCCCACAAACTTCCCAGGTTAGGGTTAGCCCACAACCGCATCTAGACAGTTACTTTCACACATCACCCACATCTGGGTCAAGCAGTTACCCTGTCAGTCACAGGGACTTCTCCCATACCTGCTATGCAGGGACAGAGCAAGGACAGTTTTAGAATTCTCTTAAGATCCACATAGTTACTTACAGTTGGCCCTCTCTATGCACATCTTCAAATCCAGTCAACTAATGAATCAAAAATGTCCTGAAAATCAAGTGTCTCTCAACATGCATACTTTTCTTCCTGTTATTATTCCTTAAACAACACAGAGTAAAATCTAGAGACTGTTTGAAGGAGGACTGGGGAAATGGCCCCAGAGGTACCGGGCTCGAGGAGCACAAATACCGTACACATACGCACATGATTTAACACAGGGAGATATGACACATGCGGACTTGAGTTAGAATCCCCAAAACCTACTTGTCTTAGTTTCATTTCCTGTTGCTGTAATAAAAAAAAAAAAAAGAAAAAAAAAACACACATTCGAGGCGACATGGGAGGGAAAGAGTTTATTTCAGCTCACGGTTCCAGGTTCCAGTCCATCACAGAAGTCCCAGTGGTGGGAACTTGAGGGAGCTGGTCATATTATGTCCATAACCCGGAACACAGAGAAAGGGACGCATGAATAATTATTGTGCTCAGCTCACTTTCTTCACTTTATCCAGTCCAGAATCCCCACCCCCACAGTGGGCATGCCTTGCCACCTCAACTAACATAATCACGATAATCCCCACAGGCATGCCCAAAGGCCAGCCTAATCTAGTCAACTTCTCACTGAGACTCCCTTCCCAGGTGACTCTAGTGTGTTTTAAAACCCCATTCCATACTTCTAAGGCTGATAAGCACCTTCATAAAGTGGATGGATACAAAATTAATTCAAAACAACAACTACTACTCCAAACCAGTAGCCCTCCTATACGTACATGATGAAGGGGGCTGAGAAAGAAATTACAGAAATAACACCCTTCACAATAGCCACAAATAATATCAAATATCTCTTGGTAACTCTAACCAAGCAAGTGAAAGACCTGTATGACAAGAACTTCAAGTCTTTGAAGAAAGAAATTGAAGAACTTATCAGAAGATCGAAAGATCTCTCATGCTCATAGATTGGTATGGTTAGCATCTTACAAAAGCGATCTACAGATTCAATGTAATTCTCATCAAAATTCCAACACAATTCTTTACAGAACTTCAAAGAACAATACTCAACTTCATATGGAAAAACAAAAAAACCTAGAATAGCTAAAACAAAAAAGAACTTCTGGAGGTATCACCATTTCTGGTTTCAAGCTATACTGCAGAATCGTAGTAGTAAAAACCACGTGGTATTGGCATAAAAACAAACATGTTGATCAACAGAACTCAATCAAAGGCCCAGATGTAAATTCACATACCTATGGACACCTGATGTTGAATAAAGAAGCCAGAAATACACAATGGAATATATGTAGGTCGCTCTTGCCCCCCTTCCTGGGAAAAGAGGATCTTCTTGCCTTTAAGCACTAAAGTGAGAAAGCTCACTTCCGTCCCAAGCACACTGCTCTGTAACACACATCGCTGTCACCCAGGAGTGTGTCGGAATCTCTCAGCAGCTCACCGGCTCAATGAGGATGTCAACCCCTGGCCCAAACACATGAAGGGTGGGTGAGCCCCTTTGTAAGTGTGCTCATTCTGTCTCTGCTTTTGCCAAGCCTTCCCTAACAGTTTTCCATTTAGCTTTACTACCTGTGATGGCTAATCTTGGCTGTCAACAATGTGCCTCTGATGTCTAACCTTGGCTATTAAGGCATCACGGTGACTTGGAATCACCACAGAAGAAAACCAATAGGTATGTAGGAGCGGTAGTCCTAGACTGTGCCAGCTGGGGAGGGAAGACCCATCCTGTGGCTCTGAGCTGAATGAAAAGGAGGATGCAAGCTGAGCACCAGCATCCATTGCTCTCTCCTTGACTGTAGATGATGCACTGTGACCTGCTGCCTCAAGCTCCTGCTGCCAAGACTTCACCACCACGGCAGACTGCATCACCTCCAGCCGTGAACCTTCCTCCAGCTGATTTTATATCAGCTGTCTAGTCAGAGGCAACAAGGAAAATGATTAAATACTACCTATTCAAATACTATTACATACTATCATACACGCGTGTCATCATACATTGTTCCGATCCATCTTTCCCTCCCACGGTCCTCATACTTTAGTCATGCAATGTAAGCCAGCTTATTCCCGCTTTTCAATGAAGGAAACTAGCTCAGACGAGCTCAGTGGTTTTCATGGTCTATACAGAGTAGACCTTGAGGTCAGCTGTGACTCCAAAATCCAGGTTTAGGTTTGTCTATTATTCCTGCAATCTAAGAATACTTCTTTGGGGTATTGAAAAAGTGTATGTCATGGGTTATAGCCATAGACACATTTTCAGTTTCCTACCCAGGGGTAAGTCCAACCCAGTGGTCTATGCGGAGCCTGTCCCCTAGCTTATAGACACCCTTTCCCCTCCAGTTCACCCCTCACACCTGTGTCTGGGACTGAGGCCTTGAGACATTCAACTCTCGGCATAAGGTAAACCAAGGGACCGAGGACTCGAGTCCTCTCTTGATGTGGAGTTCTGGGCTCCTTCAGGGCCTGAGCCTTGGGAGTTGCCACTGCTGTTGCTGAAGCTGTCTGCTTCTCAAGCTTATTTTTATCACTCGCGACAGTGCCCAGATCCTGTGGTATTGGCCTTGGCCCTGACGATGTACAATAAGCAAGAAGACTTGGGAGAACTGAGATCTCCAGAGTAGGAGAAGCCTCAAAGAACTAAGGAAATAAAGACTGGAGCTAATTCTCAGAAATGCAAGCAGACTCTTACCTTCCCCCCACGGCCGTGGTCTCTTATATAATTCAGCAGCAGTCTGAGCTAGCCATAGGCCTCATTGCAGGACCAGGCTTCTTCTCACCCCGTCCAGCTGACTCCTGACATGGCCTTGCTGGCGCTATGACATAAGATGGACAGGGGAGGGCATCCCCATTGGGTAAGCCTCAGAGATGGAGAGATCAGCTCATTAGCAGGAGAATCAGAAGTAAATCGCTGTCTTCCTGGCCCGAGTCCAGTGTTCCTGATGTGCAGACAAGGGTGTCATTGTGGGAGTCTTGTCCTCATCTCTTCAACACTCACTTCTAGTGGGCTTTGATCGGGCTCATCACATGAATTATTCCAATAATTAATTAGCAGCCCTACCACCATCTGAGTCTCTAAGCCACTCATCACTACAATACATGATCTTAGTTAGCGCAATCTAGCCATGTTGCTACCGTGTGCGAAGTCATGGTTTTCTATGTTCTCCACGCTTAAGTTCAAAGTCCCCAAAATGGTGGGACATGGTCTTTATTCAATTCACCAGCCTCATCTAAGGCCGCACCCTCATACGTGAGCTGTGGCCCACAGACCTCTCTGTAGCTGCTGCCTGCCGATCTACTTGGAACAGCGTACTCCCACCTGACCTCCTGAAACATGTTTACCTGCATCGGTGTGATTTGTCTTTAGCAAGGTCCTCCTGGAGTGCCTTCTGCCCTCTTGTTTCTCTGTTACAGCTTTATCCCGTCCATACCCAGGAGCTCCTATGGGGCTGGATGTTATAACCTGGGTCCCCAGGATGTGAAATCAGTTCCAGGCCACATAAAAGTAGATTAATAAACGATACTTGACTCAAGTCGAGGTTCTTGCCTGGCTAATTTCTGTTTCGCTCCTGAATATATAAGTTCAGGCTGACCTCTGCTCAGACCATCGGATATTAGATGCAGTTATTCAGACCTGACAATACGATCTTAAACTCATCCCTTTATGATCAACTTACTAACATGATAATCAGAAATTCTGGTTGAAGAGTCAGAACCAGAATAAGTCAGTGTGCACTGGCCACTGCTGTGTGCCGAGAACCCGTCTCCCCTGGCTGCACAGACACCTTTAGAAAACAATGTGTAGACAGCACTTTAGCCACACAAAACAGTGCAGACCTCTCACAACAAACCCACAAAAACCTCTGCACCTAACTATGTACATGTGCATACAGGTATATTTTTATTTTTGAGTCAAGTCCTCATGTAGTCCAGGCTGTCCTTAAACTTGCTGTGCTATGCAGCCGAGAAGGACTTTCAACTTTTCATCGTTCTGCCTCCACCTTCTAGTGCTGGAATTGCAGGCATGCAGCCCTGTGCCCAGCTCACCTGCGACATCACATCATACAGACGCTTTATCCACCTCCTCAGGCTTTTTCAGACTTTACACTGTGGTTTAGAGTTGGGTCACTGCATCAACCTGGCTGTTTCAAATCCTGGCTCTGTTATTTGTTGACTGTGTGTTTTCTCATCTATATAGTGGATACCTCATTGGGTGTTGTGAGGATGTTTAATCCGTATAAATAGTTGAAATAACCCAAGTAAAGCACTTAACACAGTCACCCAGTAGATCTTAGCTAGAGGAAAAGTTCACACTTATTTAGACAATTCGTTCTCTTTGATTGATATATAGATAAATAGATGGAGAGAGAGAAATATTCTTTGATATATTGATATATGTATAGAGATATATTCTTTGCTATAGATCAATATATATTTCCAAGAATATATATGTGATATATATATAATTGTTTTAGATAATAAAATAATATCATGAAAACATATATGTACTTCCACATTAGTATCCTCGGGGAAGTTTAAAAAGCCATTTGAAGGTGGTTTGACAGTTTATGAGGTCCTCTGTCAGCACCTTTTACATCACTGTGGCCAAACGCCTGACAGATTGAACTTAGAGAATTATCTTAGCTCACAGTTCCATGGTGGGCAAGACACAGAGGAAGAGTTCAGAACAGGAGTGTGCGGTGCAGGACGTTCCCACTGCAGCAGAACCAGGAAGCAGAGGAGACAAGGTGGAAATGAAAGGGTGGATATAACCTTTAAAGCTGGCCCCATCTCCCGAAGTCCAGAACTTCTCATAACATCGTTAACTGAAGACCCAGCATTTAAAACATGAGTATCTCTTGAGGAGATTTCAGATTCAAAGGTCCCTTACAACTATTTCAACTAATATACAATATTTAGAGACATACATGGGCTATAACATTATAATTTGAAATGTGTATATAATAAAGATAATCAAATCAAAGTAATTACATCTATATCAAACATTTATCATTTCTATATGTTGGGAGAATCAAAACTCTTCCAGTTATTTGGAAACATGTCAGGAATTATTGGACATGAAAACTGCCCTACAGATGCATAGAAAAATGAGTGAGAGCCCACTGTCTTTCTGTGACTGGCTCGTTTCATTTATCATATGGCCTCCAGGTCTACCCATATTGCTGCGGATGACAAGATGTCTTTATTCTCATAGTTCAATAATAAATACTCCATTGTGTGTATATACCTTATATGATTCCATGTCTTGGCTATTGCAAACAGTGCCTCCAGAAGCATGGGAGTTCAGACACCTTTGATAGTCCTTGGGATATACATCAATCCACGGGTTTGCTGGATCCCATGGTAGCTGTGGTTGTTACTGTTATTTTATGAAGCATCTTCATACTGATGTCTACAAGTTTTATGATTTAAATAATCACCAACAGTGGTAAGATTTCCTCCTTCTCTATATTCTCATAGCACATGCTAGTTTCGTCTTTGTAGATGTAGCCGCGCTAACTGGGGTGAAATGACAGTTCGTGGTGGTTTTCAGTTGCACGTTCCTGGTGACTAATGATTTTTTTTTTTTTTTGGTTTTTCGAGACAGGGTTTCTCTGTGGTTTTGGAGCCTGTCCTGGAACTAGCTCTTGTAGACCAGGCTGGTCTCGAACTCACAGAGATCCACCTGCCTCTGCCTCCCAAGTGCTGGGATTAAAGGCGTGCGCCACCACCGCCCGGCCTTTGATCTTTTTTTTTTAGATAGATATTTTGTTTTACTTGGGAGAGTCTTCCAAATGCTGGCAAGGAATTATTTGTATGAGGCAAACTTTCAGGTATTACATATATTTTACATCAAAAAAGTAAAACAGAAAAGTATAAGAATAGATCTGGCTTTTGTTGAAAGTTTTAAAAATAGCTCCACATTTTTAAAATTATAAAGGAAGTTTGATAATTACATGTATTCAATTTTGCTTAAATTTTTTTTATTATTGTAACTAATTCTACTAATGTAAATTACTAATATAAATCATTCCTGCTTCATGGGTTATTTTAAACTGAGAACATTTAACAAGTGCTTTAGGAGCATCTTTTTAGACATTTAAACCACATTTCAAAGTAGAGAACAATTTGTAAATGATCATGTTGTAAAAGAAAAACAAACTGTTTACAACCATTAAAAACAGCATCGTGGTTTATGAAATGATTTTTTAACCTATTGTTTTTTCATAATATGTGTTTTCTGATTATCTCTTTGCATTTTCTTCTTTCTTAATGTACTTGTCAGTTACTTGCAAGTCTTCTTTTAGGAAACAATCATGCATATTATTTACTCATTTTTCTGAAATGATTTTTTTTGCCGTTGCGCTTTTCTGAGATGAGGTCTCACTAGATAGCCCAAGCTGTCCTTGACCCCACAACCTTCTTCCATGAGACTTCTAGCACTGAGACTGCAGGTGTGTACGACCAAGCCTGGACTACTGTTGAGTCTTTGGGGCTTCTTATCTATTCTGGACACTAATCCTTTGCTGAAGCAATGGGCTGCAAATGTTTTTTGTTCATTCTATTTCTTTGCTCTTCTGTGTCCTTTGCACCACAGGAACTAGAGTAGAAAAGGCCCTTTTTAATTCCCTCCATCCTGGAATTAAAACTTTGTCTTCTCCACAGGCAAGATACTGACTGGTGTCATATGGTACTGAATTCTGGGGACTGATAGGTCCTCTCCAGTTCTCTAATCCACCCTACACGTCTCGCCTCTGCAAGAGAGCTATGTGCTTACCGAGGGTCAGCAGGCTTAAAATTGTCTGTAGTGATTATATTTATTATTTAAATTGCATGATTAAATTCACATAAAACTTTAAAAGTATATGAAGTCATTAAATATTAACATAAAATTGTTTCTATGAACATTGGGTGATAAAAATGAAATGTTTAAAAATTATTGTTGAATTATGTTTGAGTGGGACAACTATGAGATAACTATAAAACAGTGAGAAAAATTATAAGAACTATAAATATTCTGCACTTTAAAGGCTATAGAACATGTCCTTTTTTAAACATATTTCTTGATTATGTATACAGTGCTCTGAAGCCTGAATGTACACCTCCACGCCAGAAGAGGGCATTAGATCTCATTACAGATGGTTGTGAGCCACCATGTGGTTGGTGGGAATTGAACTCAGGACCTCTGGAAGAGTAGCCAGTGCTCTTAACCTCTGAGCCATCTCTCCAACTACATAGACCATGTCTTAAAAGTACAGTCCAAGTGAGAAATATAAATGTTGACTCCTGTCAACAAACCCACAGGCCAAAAGTGTCCCCTGAGGGTGAAAGTTTGCAAAGTTCTATTATCTGGTTTAAGTTAAAATATTTAATATACACATTCATGATGTTTTTGACAGCTTTCTCAGCTAGTCAGTTCATTGCTCATCATAGTCATTCCTCCAACACTGTGGAGTCTTGGTCATCTCAGACGCCAAGTCTACGACAGGCTTACATCGTTCCAAACACGGTTACTAAAGCAACGCTGCTGACGTCAGCCAGCCTCACTCAGCCACATCACGTGTCATCCAGTTCCAAAACTCAACTCCATGTTCAAAAGGTGAAACCATGTCACAAGGTTTCTTAAAGGTCTGTCCAAATATCATATCATATGGAGAGCTTCCATAACACAAATAGTTTAATAGAAAAAAATAAGGCAAGGTGAAAACAGACAATTGACACATCATCAGAGGTACACACAAATTAGCAATGGCCTAGCATTGAAATGAATCTCAGTATCTGGTTTTAGCAAAGTATAGGCATCAAATTGTTGCCAGTACTTTCCTTTGGGTCATAGAAACAGAAAATTTGTACACAGGTGTGATTTTTATTGTTACTGTTGCTATTGGTAATGGTGGTGGGTTTTTGTTTTGTTTTCTTTTTTCCCCCGGAGACTGGGTTTTTCTGTGTAACATCTCTGACTGTCCTGGAACTCTTTGTAGACCTCGAACTCACAGAGATCTGCCTGCCTCTGTCTCCTGAGTGCTGGGATTAAAGATGTGCGCCACCACCACCGATCTACATGTATAAAATTTTAAGTGACAGGCTCTTCAACCTTTTTTAGACACAGTTAAATAGGATGCAAAACACTCTCGCAAAAAATAAAAATGGAACTTTACTTATTCTCAAACATAATGGTGAGATGAAAATCCAATAACGGGCTGAGAAACTTAAGTTCTCTGAAGAGAACCACTCGATGGGAGTCAGAGATCTGACCCAGGGCTAATGTAAGGCACCCCCGCTGTAGGGCAGGGCTCATGCCATGCAGTCCTGATCCAGGGCTAATGTACGGTCCCCCTGCTGTAGAGCGGGGCTCGTGTGTTGCATTCCTGACCCAGGGCTAATGTACGGTCCCCCTACTGTAGAGCAGGGCTTAAGCTCACATCTTTCGATCCCGGCACAGCGCTCCAGATCAGGGGCATGGCAAAATTCATGCTGTCAAGAAGCCAGTATCGCTGTCTTTCCCTTGACCTGTGGTTCTTTCTGTACCTGTGCACAAGCCATGAGTCACGCTAGGAGGGACAGTTCCCCTTTCACAGTATTTGGTCAGGACATTGCTTCTTCATCTCATGCTGCAGACTTGCTGGTAGTTTATCCCTTATAACACCCAGACCCAACAGTAAAATAAAGACTCAGTTTCTTATATCCTCGAGCCAAGGACATAGTATTCTATCTATACATTAAGATGTAGATTTCCCAGTAAAAGGCAAACTGTTTGACTGGGGAAGAATGACTGGGCTGGAAAATAATTCTAACTGGTTAAATTTTGGCATGTGTGCGCGCACACACACACACATCAGCCAAACTGGAGAACATGCCCTTAATACATATCTTTTAGAAGACACAAGATGCAGACTCTAACAGCATCATCTCATAGGACGGTCACAAGGAACAACCAAGCTTATTTAATAAGTGAAGCCATCATGGTAGACATTCAAATGTTCCTTATTACAATGGATGACAGAAAGTGGGGAAGACGGGTGATGTTGAGGAGCCTGAAATGTCAGCTGTTGGAGGTGAAAGCCATGTACAAGATATTTAACCACGTGCTCTTCCCAAGCAGCGTTCAGTCACGGCATGTTTGGTCTTCTCCATCGGGCACTACCACACACCTCTCTGTGACAGTGTGAGGGTGTCCACGACAGCATCAACTCCCCTGTTCCCTTGGTTGTCGAGATTCACCTTGTGTCAGGTAACTGGAAGGTTCTGCATGTAAACATGGCAGCCCCTGTCCTACAGAAGCTCAACTTGTAAAGATGGAGGCAGCAAGAAGAGTCCTGTGAGGAAGGTGTCACAAAGGGGAAAGAAGGGCTTTGGTTCCTGTCCTTTGAATGTGAGCAGGCCTATCACTGTGCCAACCAATGGAATACAGCAGCAGTGACAACATGTGACCGCGGAAGCCAGGTAAGGGCACAATACAAAGCTCGCATGGGCTCTCACTGAATGCCAGCTCTCTAACGTGTCCCTGTGGGAACACCTCCTCCAGACACGCAGGCACCTTGCTCTGAGGAAACCCAAGCCACAGGTAGGTGGAGGCTCTGAGTGCTCCCTGCCAAGCCCAGTCTTCAAGCCTAGACCCCTGTGGGTGGTAAAGAAGCTCTCACATGATTCCAGCCTGTAGCCATCTGCCTGGTTCCTTTCAAATTACTGACCCCCCAAAAAGATCTGGGCATAATACAACGATTGCTATTTTAGGCCACTATGTGTGAAGTAGTTTACTATCGGTAATGAAGACCCCAAACAATCCCTGATAGACTGATGACAAGCCCTGGTCGCCTAGGATAGGGACTTGGGCATCACCGGAGTAATACCCTCAAAGATAATAACTGCTTAAGCCCCTTCTCAGTTTTTGCTCCCCTTACCAAGTTTGCAACACCTTCCTTTATTCAGCATTTAGCTCACATGGGCCGTTTGCTAGTGTGTACCAATGGCGCGACTTTAATATTATATAGAGACCTTGCCCTCGACGGTCAAAGCACAGAGGACCAGTGTCTTGGTGGAGTGCTCAGTCATGTATAGGACATATATATCATACCCTTTTCCCCCAAGGCTCAGGGAACATCCCAAAAGAGAAGGCAGAAAAGCTAAGAGCTGGGGGTTAAGGAATGTGGGGGCAGAACGGTGTCCTCTGGACAGGACAGGCCTGCTGCATAGACTCATGGACTGACACGACAGGCCTGCAGCAAAGACTCATGGACTACGGCACCAGCTGGAGCTGCCTGCACAGGACCCGCACAGGATCAAGCCAGACAGCATTCCAGCACGGGTCGGGGAGGGGCTCATGAGCTGATGGCTGCTAGAGCAGGGACGGCCACTTGGCTCCTGGTAGGCTGGCCATGCTCCAGTGGGTAGCCTAGACCTATCTGTGTATGGGCAGCACAAAGTGGACTGAGTGGGTTATTTAAAAACAACAACATAAAGTTGGAAAGGGGAATGAGGGTATCTGGGAGAAGTTAAACTGGGACAGTTAGGGGTGAATAGACATATACATAAATGTATGGATGGATGTATATATATGTATATGTAGGTATATGACTTTCTCAAAGAATAAATAAAAATACTGTATTTTTAAAAGTCTTTGCCTCAGACCAGAACGATGGCGCTTGCTGCCAAGCCTAAATTCCTGAGGGGACCCACATGGTGAAGGAAGAGAACCAACCATAAGTTGCTCTCTGTATGGCAAGCATTTGCCCACACCTATATCCCTACATGCAAAAAATAAGTAAATATACCAATGTAATTTTTAAGTTTTTTTTTAATTGTCTCAATGATTTCACTGTGTAGTAGGAGAAAAGAGACACAGAAAGAGGTTACTATAACAAACCCATGCTGGACAAGAGCCAGGAGCAAGAGGAAAATAAGCCAGTGAGAAGGACACGAAAATCAGAGTGAGGTTGGCATCGTGGCCAGTGTGGCCAGGAAAAGCTCCTGGGGAAGCTGGCAGAGCACAGTCTTGCAGAAAGGCCAGAGGCAGGGACTCCAGGCCCCCGCTGGCTGTCCTCTCTTTAGTGCCCTCCCGTTATCTGCTCACACCTGGCACCCAGACATACCTTCGGACTATCCTTGGGGTCAAGGAGCTTGAGCCTCTCCAAAGCGTCCAGCAGCAGCTGCTTGCTGGAACATCCCACAGTGGGGCAGTTTGGTGCCATGGAACAAAGGCACAAAGGAGGGCCATACCTTTTCACCTAGCTAAGCTTTGCCTGGAATGCAATCCGAGGAGACGACACAACAGAGAAAATAAACCATCTGGACAAAGATGATCATAGCGGTGTTGTCCGTAACAGTGGCATAAAAACAGTAAGCCTTAATTATAGAACACTTTTAAAAGGGCATCACAATAATGCCTAAGGTTTTGTGAATACTTGCTGTATGGGACACACACTGGAAGTGGGCCATGTACATTGTTGGATTCTTGTGATCCATATATAAACCAGAGGAGGTAGTACCAAAACCATTACCCCATTTTCTATATAGAAGAGGAAGCTTCTTCAAGATCACAGCACAGAGATAACAAACGGCCACAAATTTACACCCTCAATTCAGTTTGAGTCATGGATTCACCAGGGTCATTTGATCTTTAAAAAAAAAAACTAACTCCCTAAGCCTCAGACCATCATCTATAAAATGGGAACAAGAGCAACATGAGGGGCCTGAGTCGGGGTGGGCTGAGTAGACTAGACGCAGAAGTGTCTCTAATTCACTGACCGCAGGAGAGGCAAGGTCCTCATTCCAGACAGCTGCGCCCAGGCAACTGTGACCTTGGCAGAGAGAGGGACCCTGGAACACAGGAAGAGGAACCATCATTCTCCCATCACTGGGCAGTCATGAGGATGATAAGGATGTGGCCAGATCCAGGAGACCTGGCACCACCAAATTTTACTGGTTCTGTAATTGGTTCCACCAATTTGAACCTGGCACCTCCGGGTTCCCATTCCAGAGAACCTGACTGAGTAACAGGAGCCAGGAAGTTCAAAGCAACACCCAGGGGTGTCTGCTTACAGAGAAAACTCAGAGACCTAGCCCTTGGGTCACTCCTGCCACCCTTCAGCCAGAAACACCCGAGGAGCAGGGAAGCAACCTTGTATTTCCACATTCTTTGTGCAAGGGAAAGCAACCATCTTGCATTTCCACATCCTAGTTGTATTAGTTGACTTGCGTCACGATAACAAACATAATCAACTACATAACTGTGACTCAAAGTTTTGGAGCTTCCAGTCTGTGACTGGTTGGTCCCATTCTTTCTGGCCTTTGACAAGGTAACTCTTCACCTTGTAATCAGGAGCAAGAAAGACGTAAAGCATGGATCCAGACCCTAGCGCTGATCTGATGGCTTTCCCCATCAGGTTTTCAATTTGTTTGTGAATCTCTGTAGACTCTGATCTACTGTTCCTTGCTCCTTCCCCGGCCCAGGTCAGAGGTTAAGGTAAACTTGATAACAAAGCTGGGAAGATGTCAACCTCTTTCTTTTATAGATGACTGAACTGGAATTCAAAGTTGTTAAATTATACGCCCAGGGTCACTCACCCAGTAAGTGGCTGAACTGGACTTAGTAGCCTCAGCCCTTCATTTTATAAAGGGGATCTGAGTGTGTGTGCGCGCGCGTGTGTGTGTGTGTGTGTGTGTGTGTGTGTGTGTGTGGTGTTGACCTCCACACATGTATGGAGGTCAGAGAACTGTGAGGCATACACTATAGGTTCCCAGGGGTCAAGCTCAGACCATCAGCTTTAAGCAGCAAGTGCTCTTACCTGCTGAACCATCTTGCTCACCGGCCCAGACTCTCATCCTATCCAGCCATACCCACCCTTCCCAACCAATGAGATAGAGCTGTATCAACATGAGGTCATTCGGAAGCTGAACAGGCCCAGCCTTCTCACACACACACAGCACACACCCTTGTGTTAAAAGGGACTTCAGCCCTAGAAAGGGTCCAATCAAGTCCTCTCAGAACTGGGAAGCCCAAATTCATGGTGCTAACTGCACCCTTCAGTGAAAGGGGAGCATAATTAGAGAGCAGGCTCCATAGACAAAACTTCAGAAAAGTTCTGCCTGGAACTCCAGAGTCCAACTCTTTCACATAACCCCCACTTCCTGCAGGCCTCTAAGCCGACCCGTGCAAACACTATGTGGGAAAGATGGCACCCATGGGCACAGCAGTGCCCCTCCTGCCACAAATGCCCAGCTGATGGGAAACACATGGTGGCGCTGTTGTGGCCTTACACTGAGAAGCTCACAGCAAGGCTAAGAAACAGACTAGAATGTTCTGAACCAAGTGATGTGTATCTACAGAACGAGTTTATCTGGTTCTACAGATGAAAATCAACAACAAAATGAACTATACTGGCATGTTTTATAGCAGGGGTAGGCAAACTGAAGCTTACTGAAATGGGCAAAAACCTGCTGAACATCCTGCTGTCTTTCCCTGAAAACAAAACTTTATTAAAATACCTCCATGCCCATCGTGTGTATATGCCCGCGGCTGTTCTAGTGCTACAGTAGCAGGAGGGGCAAAGGAAGAAGCCCACAAAGCTGAAAGTATTGACCACCTGGCGTCTCCTTACCAAAAATTCACTCACCCTTCCTCCAAAGCATCAAGAGAGAGTCCTCCATCGCCAGAACCGCAGCAACCCCAGCTCCCTCTTCCGTGTTCCACACACCATGTTGGGAACGGTGAGTACAGGGGCAGAAGGAAGACCAGTCACTGGCACCCTTAAAGAAAACAGCCTTCCTTCCTCTGACCTCACCCCAGGCAAAAGCTTCAAGGAATCCCTGCAAGAACCTAGGTGGTCATCACTAAAACTTCCCCTAGACATGATTACAGATAGAAGAACACTTCTGCACCTCCAGGGCTCCCTGGCTCTTCTGACCCAGAAAGAAAAAACCTGTATTAGAAAAGGTGTCAGGTCAGTGGCCTCGGCCGCTGCTTTGACCCGGTAGGAAAGAAAGGGCAACAACACCCAAAGCAGAAGAAATAACAGAGAAGAAACCAAGGAATTAAACTGAAAATAAAAAGGCAGGGGGGGTTTCAACGAAATAGGACCAATAGAACTGACAGTTTTGAGCCAGACTAATGAAGACAAGAGAAAACACAAACTACAGATGTCAGGAATGAAAGATGAGATGCTACCATAACTCCTAAAGGCATTAAAAGGAAAATAAGTGAACCCAAACTTTCTACCCTCACGTAAGATAAACAAATTACTCAGAAGGCACGAACTGCTGAAAATCACTGACTAGCCCTTTCTTTAGTTTTAAAATTTGTGAGAACCACCCCACCAAAATTTAAAAACTTCTTGGGTAAATCCTACCCAAAACTTGAGTAATAAGCAACAATTTATAAAATTGGTAGCTTCCAAACTCTTCCAGAAAATGGGAGGCACCATGTCTTAGCCTATCATATCTGTCACTGAAATCAGACAGGGACGTCCCAAGAAAGCCAGATCAATACACTCAAGGACAAACACAAAGAACCCTCCACTAAACGTTGACAAGCTGAATCTAGCACGCGGAAGTATGACCACGTCATGAGGAAGTGAAGCTCCCTGGAATCCAAGGCAGGCTCAACACTGACAAATCAACTCCCCTGGTTAGACATCGTGACAGGAAAGAGCAGGAGTCGGAAAGCAGGGCTGGGCACAGGCCACCCAAGTCTAACCCGGAGCCGTTTTTGAGTGATGGTCCACTGTCACACAACTCTACCCACTTGTTTATATACTGTCTCTGGGCTTTTCTGGTTTTTTATTGGTTTGGGTTAAGACAGGGTTTCTCTGTGTATCTTTGGAGTCTGTCCTGGAACTCTCTCTATAGACCAGGCTGGCCTCAAATTCATAAGAGATTCACCTGTCTCTGCCTCCCAAATGCTGGGATTAAAGGTGAGCACCAACTCTGAGATTCCATCTTAACATCTGTAAGAATGGCCAAGATCAAAAACACTGATGACAACTTATGCTGGAGAGGTTGTGGGGAAAAGGGAACACTTCTTCATTGCTGGTGGGAATGCAAGCTGGTACAACCCCTTTGGATGTCAGTGTGGCAATTTCTCAGAAAATTAGGAAACAACCTTCCTCAAGACCCAGCAATACCACTTTGGGGTATATATCCAAAGGATGCTCAATCATGCCACAAGGACATGTGCTCAACTATGTTCATAGCAGCTTTGTTTGTCATAGCCAGAACCTGGAAACAACCTAAATGCCCCTTGACCAGACAAAGAATGGATAAGAGGAGTACTACACAGAAGAAAAAAAAAAAAACCCGACATCTTGAAATTTGCAGGCAAATGGATGGAGCTAGGAAACATTATTTTGAGTGAACTAACCCAGACCCAGAAAGACAATTATCACATGTATTCACTCAAAGTGGTTTTTAAACATAAAGCAAAGAAAAACCAGCCTACAAATCACAATCCCAGAGAACCTAGACAACAATGAGGATCCTAAGAGAGACTTAACATAAATCTAATCTACATGGGAAGTAGAAAAAGATATCTTGAGTAAATTGGGAGCATGGGGACCTTGGGGGAGGGTTGAAGGGGGGAGGGGAGCAGAGAAAAATGTAGAGCTCAATCAAAAGAAATATGTTAATATATATATTGAAGGTGAGCACTACCACGGCGCCACCACCCGGTGACTCTGGTTGTTTCCTCACAATAATGGACGAACTGAGTCAGTGAATAAATAAGTGGGACCTTACAGACCACAAAGTCTAAAGTATTTATCTGTGGTTACAATGACTTGTTTTTCAGTCCTACAACATACTGTCCCAAAGGTATTGGTCTGGGGATTTCCCTCATACCATTCAAGTCTCTGGGACTTGGGACACCAGCTGGGAGTCCTGCATTTCAGTTCAGGTCCCACACTGTTTACCCTAGGTCACCTCACTCACAGATCCAGGGTTCATTCCCCATTCCAGATGCCAGTCCCAAGTCCTGGGCCTGTGATAATTCAGACTGGTCAGCTATTAAAAAGCAAACAAAATACACTTCCTCCTCTGGCTCATTAATTCGCTACAACAGCTCTAAGAACTCGGGAACACTGGCTACTGACATTTGCAAGCTTATTATGAAGGAGGCAGTGCAGGAATGGCAGTGGATTAGAGATGCAGGACAAGCATACCTCAGGAGCCTCTAGGCACACCCCCATGCTAGCATCCAATCCAGGAGCCTCTGGGCACACCCCCATGCTAGTATCCAATCCGGGAGCCTCTAGGCACACCCTCATGCTAGCATCCAACCCAGAAGCTGTTCAAACGCCATAATTAGGGCAGCAGGGTGGTGGTGGTGCACGCCTTTAATCCCAGCACTCGGGAGTCAGAGGCAGGGGGATCTTTGTGAGTTCGAGCCCAGCCTGGTCTACAAGAGCTAGTTCCAGGACAGGCTTCAAAGCTACAGAGAAACCCTGTCTTGAAAAACCAAAAAAAAAAAAAAAAAAAAAAAAAAAAAGAAGCTTATATGGGGGTTCCATTATAATACAACAAAATGATTAAATATCCTTTTAGCCAAAATGTTAGCCTTTCCCTCTTCTCTGAAGGTTGGGGAACAACCTTTTAATTACATGACTGGCTCTGCTGACAACCTGCCCCTAGCCTGTCTCTATACACAGCGTGGAAACAGTTGGAGCACCTTTTGAATAGCTACTAAAGGCTCCGCTCTCACCTGCACCAGTCAGGAAATCTGTAGGTTTAGAAGTTCTGTGCCCGGAACTGGAGATAAAGGCAAATACATATTCCTTAAATATCATAATATCACACTAGTCCTTTACAGAAAGCATTACCAGCTCATAGGAAAAAGAGAAGCAATGTACAACATTCTTAACAGACCCAAAAAAAGTACTTGGAAAAAAATCCTACTTATTTCTGATTAAAAAAAACAATCTTAGCAATTATAAAGATAAACTCAAACTTCCTCAACCTTGTAAAGCGCATATACAAAAGTCCTACAGCCAACACAGTGCATAATCACATGTGCCTACGTGCCTGGCCCCAGTGATAGAAAATAAGGCAGACATGTGGGTCTCCATCACTTAACATTATACTGCAAAACTACCACACAAGCCAAGAACAATAAATTAAAGTCAAACAGATTAGAAGAAATAAAAGTCTTTATCAAAGATGACATCTATTCTCTACGATGAAAATCTCTAAGAATCTAAAAATAAAGTACTGGGAATAGACTTAAGAAATATCACGTAATAGAAGATCAATTTAAAAAATCAAATCAAAAAAGAATGCCCAGGGAAAGTTTAGAGGCAGAAGTAGGTAAGGGCTTAAGCTTGATTCTATACCTCAGGCTCCAAGACTGTTCAAATTAAACATTTTATTTGTCGGTTAACTATAATTAGGTACCAGTTACATTAGATCCCTGAGTACTATATGTATACACCTAAAACTTCAAATTAAAAAAAAATCTGTTAAAATATAGTTATTGTAATTATAAATAATAGAAATAATCAATCTGGAAATAAGGCTTTACTAAACGTAGTATTTAAAGTTGTACTAAAAATGTATAATGAATGCGCCTAGAATCTAACAGAGTACAGTCAATATTTATATGCCAAAAAGTACAAAAACTCTGAAGAAGAAATCAAACAGTACACAAATCAATGGGGACATACGGCTAATGGGCATACTACACACACACACACACACTCACACCCCAAGATGTAAGCTTTCTCCTTAATGTGAAAATGCTATTGATCCAAAGTCCAGCAAACTCTGAAGCTGGGTGAGATGGCACACATCTGTAACAGCAGCACCAGGGCTTCTGGGTACCGGAGATTTAATCTGTATGGGGAACCGCAGGCTAGCCCAGGTCATGCAATGAAGACCCTTAGTCTCCTTTTCTGCAGGCTAGCCCAGGTAATACAATGAATATCCTTAGATTCCTTTTCTGTTGCCATGGTAAACACCCTGACAAAAGTGGCTTAAAGGAGCAAGGGGCTGGCTCACAACGTCATCACCATGGAGAAGAAAAGGCAGCCTACCTTGCTGTCTCCGTTTTATACAGTCCAGGATCCACTGCCAAAGGAATGCTCCCATCCACAATAAGAAGATGATCTTTCATATCAATGAGCATAATTAGAACTGTCTCTGGGCTGAAGAGATTGCCCATTGTTAAGAGCAATTGCTGCTCAGGCAGAGGTCTAACTTCAGTTCCCTGCACCCACACTGGGCAGTCCACAACATGCAACTCCACTCCAGGGGGTCCAATGCCTTCTTCTGGCTTCCTCAGGCACAGGTACACATGTACATACACACACGCATGTGCACACAGAGAGAGGGGGGAGGGAAAGGGGGAGAGAGAGAAACACAGATAAATACAAATAAGTCAAGACAACCCAACACAGACATTCTCAGAGGCTAACCTTAATCTACACAAATGACATACAGGTGTGCCCAGACATCTGTCTATTTGTAGTTACAAGAATAACCATCAGATCCTGTCTCAAAAAGAGAAAAACAAACAAACTTAACCAAACAATCAATGACAGCAAGACTTCCAGCAGGATTTTAATGTAGACATCAGCATGATGGTTCTGAATTTTATCTAAACAGCAAAAGCTCTAAATTACTAAATCACTGAGTGACTTTGACAAGGAAGTAAGGTAAATTAACTTCTTGATTTTAAAAGGCCCGATAAAGATACAAAAGTTTACTACTAAGAAAAACACATAAAGCAAGGGGGGGTACTCAGCTATACTCTCTCTCTCTCTCTCTCTCTCTCTCACACACACACACACACACACACACACACATACACACACACACACATACACACACACACACACACACACACTCAATTGACTTTCAACAAAGGTACAACAGGAAGGGGCAGTTTTCTCTACACTGAACAACTAGACATTTCTATTCAGAAAAGAACTTCTTGTCTTGAAACAAGAACAAGAGCTTACTCAAAACCAAACTGTATCAAACATCAATGTAAAACCTGCAACTATAAAACATCTTATGGTCCTTGGACTTCCCACAGGACAGGGAACCCTGATGGCTCTTTGGGTTGAAGAGGGAGGGGGACTTGATTGGGGGAGGGGGAGGGAAATGGGAGGCAGCGGTGGGGAAGAGACAGAAATCTTTAAGAAAGAAAGAAAGAAAGAAAGAAAGAAAGAAAGAAAGAAAGAAAGAAAGAAAGAAAGAAAGAAAGAAAGAATATCATAATAAATTCACATAATGTAAATTAGATGCCCTGGCTTCAATACCAAAAGCATAATCCATCCTTAAGACAAATGGGACTTGATCAGAGAGTTAAAACCTACTGTTCTGCAAGCCAGACACTGCTGAGAGGATTTAAAAGACATCGGTTCTAGGCTCACCAGATTCATCAGAGTGCTTGTAGCTAAATGCCGTCTTCTGACCTGCCAAGGCGGAAGGCCAGCCTCTTCTCTCTGCAGCTCTCGATCCAAGCTGCCAAGAACTCCGCCATACTCTCCCAGTCATGTCAGACTGTACCTTTCCAAACCATGGGCCAAAATAAATTCTTCCTTCTTTAGGATGCCTTTTTCCCAGGTATTTTATCACAGAAGAAAATAACCTAAGTACTGAAGTCTATTTTTCAAAGACTCTGGTTAATTTTCAAGACATCAACTTTTAGCAATATTATTTACTTATAGAAAAACCAAAGCCATACGTTGAACCTAAAAGAAATGTAGGGAAATGTATCAGACTTCCTTTGGGTCACCAACCAGCTCCCAAATCATGACACAGAGCCTTATTATTAATTATGAATGCTCGGCCTTATCTTATGCTTGTCCCACTAACTTTTATAACTTAAACTTATCTGTTTCTCTTCATCTACATTTTGCCTAGGGTTTTTTTTGTTTTTTTTTTTTTTTTTACCTTTCATCCTGTATGCCCTTCGTTCACTGCCTGCTGTGTGGCTGGGAAGCTGGCCGCCCCAGGTGTCTCCCTCTTTTTCTCCCTCATTCTCTCTTCTCTTCTTTCCCAGCCGAGATTCCTCCTCCTGCTTATTCTCTCTGCCTGCCAGCCCTGCCTATGCCTCCTCTGTGTTGCTATTGGCCGTTCAGCTCTTTATTAGACCAATCAGGTGCCTTAGGCAAGCAAGGTGAAAGAGCAACACATCTTTACATAACACAAATACAGCATAAGCAAAAGTAACACACCTATACACAGCTAAAGTAACACTCTACAACATAAACAAATGTAAAACATCTTTGCCTAGTTAAAGTAATATCTCACAAGAGGGAAATTCTGGTAGACTTCAGTATCTCTGAGAGTGGTTCTGTTCATTCCAAAGATGTAAAGGTGTTTAAAAATTGGAGGTTCAAATACAACTGGACAAAGAAAGCAACGACAATAATTTTATCTCATGAGTCATAGATGCAAAAATCTCAGATAAAACACTAGATAATCAAATCCAACATAATATAAAACCAAACAACAAAATGTACACTTCTTAACCAAGATTTTGTCTTGGAACAAGGATTGGTGAACATTCAAAAATCATGAAGACTGGTTATAAAAACTAGCTTTTATCTTGAAATCCTATGTAACTCTAACAAACACAGTTCAGAAGGGTTTTTATATTGTGATTCTACTAAGGATAAAGAAATCGGTCCCAACTCTACAAAGGGATGCTGTCGTTTGGACAGCATTTGGAATGTGTAAATCGGAGGAAATGCGTGTTTCCTGAGAGACTACAAAATGCCACTGCACAGCTATTTATTCTCCCTCTCTTCCTCTCTCTTTCCTTCCTTCCCTTCCATCCTCTTCTTTTTCTTTATCTAGTTGGTTTGCTAATTCTGAAGAACTATTGCTAATACACAAATCAAAGGAATGATGACACCATGGAAAACCAACTTGGATTGAACCCCAACTTTGGCTGCTCTCAGAATCCTCCAGGGAGCTTTGTGAAAACAAAAACCAAACAGGGGAGTCCCTGAAACCACTGAGACTGCGGGATTAGAAGGAAAACTTTACCAGTCAGCTCTGGAATCCTGTTGTGAGGAATAGACAGCCACCAAGCTCTTCCCTAGAAGAGTTTCCAAGGGCCTGATGGCACAGACCTTTAATCCAAGCACCGAGGAGGCAAAGGCAGAGAGTTCAAGGCCAGCCTGGTCTATAGAGTAAATTCTAGGACAGCCACGGCTCTGTGAAAAAAACCCTGTCTTGAAAAATCAAATAGATAGCTAAATAGATGATTGATTGATAGATAGATAGATTTTTATCATGAAAAAAATCAAATAAAAAACTCCACATTAATACATGACTTGTCACCTTAAAAAGAATTTTACAAGAACAAATTGCTACAAGATGTTGAGACTGAGATCAAAGGCAGCCTCCACTGGTGCCAAGAATTAGAAACTCAACTCATTTCTTGAACAAACAGGCAAGGATAAAAGAACTTAACAGGCAAAGAGACACGTGGAGAATGTTCCAGAAGATAATAAGATAGAGAGAACGGCACTAGGCAAAGGCTGTTGTGGGACATAGCAGTAAGTGTGTGGACTTGTAGTGAGACTGGGGCTGGGGGGGGGGGTGGTCCTGAATTTCTAGATGAGATTATTCCAAGGGAACAGAACTAGCAGGTTTCCAAAGGTGGGGGTGGCATGGTCAGTCTGTGCTTTAAGATGAACAAAGCAGGAACTGGAGAGATGGCTCAGGCATTAGGAGCACTGGCTGCTCTTCCAGAGGACCTGGTTTAATCCTAGCACCCACATAGTGGCTAACAACTAATCTGTAAATCCAGCTCTGGGAATCTGATGCCCTCTTCTGGCCTCCGTGGGCAGTGCATCCATGTGATCTATAGACAAATGCAGACAAAACACCCATACCCATAAAAGTAAATAACGATGTAAAATAAATAAAAATAAAAAGGACAGCTCTTAAGGACTCTAAAGAGGCAAGTGAGATAAATAATGGAGCCAATGTGCACCCATCCCTCTGGCTTAGGAAAGGACGTGGGCCTCGGCCTGCCTTCCCACCCTGTCACCATACACTAGCAGCACAAATGGGGGATAAATAGCGTGGGTGCTTCAGTTCTATCGCTCGGTCTCTCATGCCTCCTCAGTCATGCAAAGGTCAGCTGGGTGTGACTCCATTAGTCCAGTGCCCTGCAGTTCTAGAACAAGAAAATCAGCAACAGTAAACGAAGCACGGGAAGAAAACACAGACCCCAGAAACTCACAAGTCTTCTACGGGATTGGGCCTTTACTGTGGCCACAGATTTGCTGCCTCTCATTATTTTTGATTCAGCATAAAATTGAATTCATTCCTGTAAGACTCTGGGCAGAAAGAAAACAAGCCCAGAAATGAAAATCATTCACAAAATAAATCTCAGGAGAAGCAGGCATGCATGGCTGGGAGAACACCACAGGTCAAAGGTGTCACACCAGGTTCTAGCTGAGAAGGGTCTGAGAACCTTCAGGCGCTGGGCAGGTGTCCCTGCCCCCTCTCTTCTGGTGAACAGCTACATTGCTCTCTTTCTCGAGTTTGAGGCTCTCCCCACTACTGCAGCCCCTGAATGTCCTTGAAATTCTGTACTCTCCCTGTTGTCTATTTATTTCATCCACATCAACTGTTTCCTCACCCAAACCCAAGTCTCACAGGCATAAGACCCTTTGCTTTACAATCACCCACACAGCTAGGTGCAGAGTAGACATGTGTGCCAGCCCGTTTATAGCTGTCCCATGGACATGGTGCACACTAATCAATGTTATAATAGTGGTTACTCCTTTCTCCATTCTGTAGTCCGTTTTACTGTGTGTGAGTGTGTGTGTGAGTGAGCATGTGTATGGGCATGCATGCGTATATGTGCATGTGGAAGTCAAAAGTCAACCCCAGGTATCTTCTCTCAGGAGCTATCCGCCCGTATTTTGTGATAGACCTGAAGATCACCTAGTAGGTGGGCTGGCTACTAAGCTGGCTGGCCTTGAGCCCTAGGGATCTCCCCGTCTTTGGCTCCGCGGTGCTGAGATTAGGAGCCTGTGCCACTATGGCTGCTTTTTAACAGGGCTTCTGGAATGAACTGCCGGCTTTCACACTTGGAAAGCACTTCCCTGACTGGATTATCACAGAACCAAGTCTTCTCAGTTTTAAAACTGTTCTCTCGGGGTCAGATAAAGATGTTAAAGACCGCTCACAGAGGTTAAGGGCTGTGCCTGAGAGCACCCAGCCAGTAAGCAAACAAGGCAGGGCAGCTCTGAATGCTTAAACGTCACAATGCACCTGCCACCCCGCTGCCACCTCCTGCCAATTTGCTGAAGAACTAGCAGTACAAAAAAAAAAAATCACTAGTTTCTGGAAACAAAAAAGATACACAGGTTTTTTTTAAACTTTTTTTTTTTAAACCTCAACTATGCTCCCAAATTACCTGTTTCCCCTGAGGATTATGAGAAGTAATTTATAAGGTCCTGGATTAACAAATTAACATTAGGCCTGAGGGCCCGGAGTTGGGGGAAAATCGAGCTGCAGATCTGAAAGAAAGGGAAATCCTCTCCTCATCCCCTTTCCTTTGTCCTGGGGGCTTTGGGTCTCCAGAGGGCTCTGCACTCAAGACCCAGGAGGGAGGAGCAGAGCTGGGGTGGGCAGAAAGGGAGGGCACAGAAGAACCAGAAGTGGGGGATGGGACAACACTGGGGAATTGAAGCTGGGTCTACACAAAAATTCCCACAGCTTCCTCCTGGGGTTCCCATTGTGAGCATTCGCCCTCAGACACCCAGGGACCTTGAGCAACAGGGCACTGAAGAGAAGACCCCAGGGAGCATCTGAAAAGTCAGCCTTCTTTAGTCCCTGAGCTTCAAGGGGCAGTCCCTGCTGACCCTGCCTGTGCCCTGGCCCCACTAGGCTGGCTGTCCTGGCACAGTGCACAAATGCTACAGCCCTGGTATCTGAGGAGCAGGTACCAAGGTAGAAGGGACAACCCACTGGCCTGTGGTGACAAAGTGAGGTCCCACAGTCTCAAGCACGTGAGCTTTAAATCTGGAGGAACCGGTCAGCAGCTAAAATTCAAGCAAGGACAATGAGAAGGCACCTGCACAACGGGACACATGGGATTTAAGTGATTGACAAGCAGGCCTGATACCTCACCACTCCTGTGGGACAGGAGGCTGAGGGAGCAAAGGGAAAGGAAAGAAGTCACCTGACACTGGGGCTCACTGCAGTGACAATGCTCTGTCCACATTCTGGATGACTGCTTGATGATGCCTTGGTTCTGAGCCCCCATAACAGCCAACAGACTCTTCTTAAACCCAAGCACCCAAGTATGGAGACCTTCCATGCAAATGTCCTCTGTGCACACCCCTTGTTTGCCAAAGGGGGGAAATGGCTCAACAGGTTACATTTAGAAATATACGTGTGTGTGTGTGTGTACATGAATATAACAACAGGTAATGAAAAAGAGGCCATAAATTTGAAAGAAAGAAAAAAATAGAAAGAGAAAGAAAGGAAGAAGAGGTATAAGGAAGTGTTCAGAGGGAGGAAAGGGAAAGAGGGAATACTGCAATTATAATCTCAAAGAAATTTTAATTGCTCTCCATTGAATGTGGGCAAGATCAAAGTCCTCTGTTGGAAAAGTCACTTTATGCAGGGGTGTTCTTTTTCTAAGTTTCACTAGCTTTGCAAAAAGGGCAGAACAGGAGGTTTTGTTGTTGTTTGTTTTGTTTATCTGGTGATGCTGTTTTTAAGCAAGGTCTCTTACTATGTTGACCAGGCTGCCCTCAAACTCACAGGGATATTCCTGTTTCTGCTTCCCAAGTGCTGGGATTAAAAGCAGATGCTAGTAGGCCTGACCAGCAAGAGACTTATTTATTATTTATTGTTTTATTTTTGATTTTTCGAGACACGGTTTCTCTGTTTAGCCCTGGCTATCCTGCAACTTGTTTTGTAGACCACACTGGCCTTGAACTCACAGAGATCCACCTGACTCTGCCTCCTGAGTGCTGGGATTAAAGTTGTGTGCCTCCCAATGCCCCTGTAGAAGGCTTTTAAGAACGAGTAATCTCCTGTGTGTATTGCAAAACACTTTTCTGAGGAGAGGAAACGAGACGTGTCATTAACAGAGCCCTTTCATTCTCAAATCCCCACTGTATGACTCTCTTTAACAAAGAAACAACAAACCAACTAGATGCATTTCACAGAAAAAAAAATGGGCCTAGGTGAAGTGTGTAGTGATCCATCTTCTCCTTTGAAGGGAAAATCAAGGGGGAAACAGAGAACGCACTGAGGAGAGGCCTTACCAGTCAGGACCAATACTCTTCCTCCACTGCGCACCTTGCACAGGTCCGTTTCCCTTCAGTATAGCTGACGTCAGACACGCCTTTGCAGACCCTTCCCTGCTTGGTGTGACTGCAGCTGTCCTGTCTATCCAGGTAGACCTACCAAGTCTTACCAGTTGGATCAGGACTATCCCTAAATTCTGATTTCATACATGTCCTCTAATATCTACCCCTGTGGAAAGTCTCCTGTGGAAGGGTCAACAAATCTCTCATACACAAACCACTTTGAGGACCCAAACTGTCACGTCTACTGCCAAGATGCCCCCTACACCTAACCCAACTACCCTCCTCCTCCAATGGCCAAGCATAGTGCCCTCTAACACTTCCCTCTCTTACACACAGACACAGACACACACACACCACACACCACACACACGACTGAACAAGAAACAGTAGCTGGTACAAATGCTCACTACAGTGGGATGGTTCTCCAAGCTCATGCCTGGTGCTGGATGATCCCTCATCAGTGAGCCTGGGCTGACCTGCTTGGTACAGAGTCCTGTGCATACCCTCAGAGCACAATCACTTCCCACTCAGAACCAAGTATTCCGGAAGGTCTCTTCTAGCCCTAGCTCAAACCCTTGGACCCTGAGGGTGGGAACACAGGACAAGCTCACTCTGGACCAGGACAGGACCATTCATTGACTAGCCTTGGGCACAGAAGAGATGGCGTAGCCCTCCACAGTTCTTTCTAGGGCAGAACAGAGCAAAAGGCTCAGACCACAGAAGACGGCTGTGAAGGTGGTCAAGACAAGAAAAGCAGAGTTGATGGAGAAGGGAAGGAGAGAAAAACAAAACAATTCTAAACACCCTAGAGGCCTTTTAGGAACACAGATTACAGAGACACCACACTCCCCCCAGAGACCGGTGTGTGGATACCCAGCGTGTGTGGAGTAGAGTTGTGTATTTTAACCAACAAGCAAAGATTGTTCCAGGGCAGAGACAGGCACAACCTCGCTGGGAGGGTGAAGCAGCTCTCAAGCAGGTTCTGGAGAGCTGAGGTATGAGGGGTGGCCTGACAAGGGGAAATTCGCATACCCCAATTTTGCAATTTAGCAGAGGGTTGGTGAGCCAGCTCCCTAAACCCTAGCACCACGTCCACTGCCTGGGTGCACCCTAAGCCCCACCCAGCTCCCTGAAACCACAATAGCTATTGTATTCCCTTCAGACCCCAATGGAGAAGAGTTTTTCTCTTCATTATATTCTCACCTCAGTTTAAAAAAAAAATTCAAACACTTTCCCCAACAGCATCTTTCCATCTGCCATGCCAATCTGAGAAGTTTAGTCCTTTGAGCTTTGAAGGATTACAGAGTCCTAAAATCCAGAGAGGGGCACGATCTAAGCCACCCTTAGGGAATCAGTTTATCTATCCCAAACTTCCCAACAGCGGTCATCTCTAACAAAGTCCCTCAGAAAGGCGCCCCGGCTAAAGTGAGTGAGGCCAAGCGAGGCGGGCTCGGTGCGGTGCTAGAGAGAAAACCGAGTCCCAGCCCGCGAGACCGTCCACGTCCCAGCATCACACCAGTGGGTGTGGGGACCAGGCGGTCATCAAGCTGTCTGCAAAGGCCGGGGCTGGAGGAAGAGCCATGCTTTGGGGGTTGGCTTCCCCTTACATCCCAACTCTCGCCGCTCCCACCGGGAGCCCGGTGACGGCGGCAGGACAAAAGCGCGCGGGCAGGCTCACTCACCCGCGCGGCGAAGACCGGTGCGAGCCGGCTCGGGCGCTCGAGGGTTGGCGTGCAGCCACAGGCGTCGGGCTCCGCGGCCGGCCGAACCGGCGCCTCGGGCTGGACGGGCAGCGAGCGCCGAGGTGGCGACTCTGCGCGGCGACAGCGAGCGGCGGGCGGGAGCGGACCGAGCCGGAGGGCGGCAGCGCGTCTCTCAGGACTGGGAAAGCTCACGGAGCCGCAACTTCCACGCGCTAATTTGCATGTCATTTGCATGGAGCTCCAGGAATGGACCTGACACCCTGACGCCACGCCCACTCCCGCTGTGCCTAGGATTTACGCGACCCACCCGGTCTGGACTCCGGTCCCCCCACCCCGCACCGTACCAAGTTCTTCCCAGCGCGCCACGAGCAGCGGTGCCCCCGATTTTTAAATTTTACTTTTGCATCTCAAGAAAGAACTCTCAACACAGAACAAACAGGCATCACACATTGGGAAATGAATTTTCTCTCTCACGGATATAGCTGTTAACATCAGGGGCGCGCGCGCGCGCACACACACACACACACAGTGTGTACTGAAACATTTTCTACAAAATATCCTGAAAGACAACTTTCTTTCGAAATTACATTACATGCAATTTCCTTCAATTAATGACAAAAACAAATTACGTAGATAGGATAACACAGCGCTTTAAAATGTGGATTCTGGAATTGACTCTACCCCCTTCTAGTTTACAAACCTTTGGACAAGTTACTTAACATTTGCAAATTAGATTTTCTTACCACAGGTCATTGCAACCATGCCGAACATGCAGTTACTAGTAAATCTGAAATGTGCACGTTTGACTGAAGCCACTTAGACTGAGAGAGAGGTAGCCAGACCTGCCGGGCCGGCAGAAGGAGCAGACTGTGGGAAAGGCTATAGAAGCAGGGGACGTTGAGAAAAGACAGCTGCAGGCCCAGCCCAGGATAACCCACCCAATCCCTCAGGCTAATCAGATTCCATCCTACAAAGTTTCTGGACCTGCTTTCTCCGAAGAAAACCAAACCGTGGTGTTTTTTGAAGCATTCTCTCCGTGGCTTCTGTCATTGGAAAGTCCCAGATGGGGAGAGCTAAGTTTTAGATCTGGTTCTTATAGAGCTGGCCCTGTGGGCTGGTGAGGCCCTGCCTGACTCTGGTCTTTGATTTTCTACTCTGTATAAAGATGATGTTAACGGACTGACTAGCTACATTTCCGGAGCTGGTAGGGTCTCTGTTGGATGGTTTTCCAGGCATCTCACAGCTCTGAACCGTTAGTTCACGGTTTCTCTGACATATTCCCTTTACTCAGATTCTCAGAGTTTGGAAGATGCCTTCAAGTCCCTTTAAAAGCTGGTTTGGGCTGGTCTGTGGTGGCATTAGTCTTTAATCCTTGCACTCAGGAGGCAGGCGGATCTCTTTGAGTTCGAGGTCAGCCTGGTCTATGGAGCTAGTTCCAGGACAGCCAGGGCTGTTACATAGAGAAATCCTGTCTCACAAAACAAAACAAACAAACAAAAGCTGGCTTGGGGATTTGCCTTTTCATTTTGCTTGAACTTAGTATGAAATCTTTCCAAGTTTCCCGATCTCTCCATCTGGACTTTCTTTTGGGTTGTTTTTTAGTTTGGTTTTGTTCTTTTGCTTGTAGAGAACACCAAAGACAAACACATAGACTGAGTTATTGTGAAGGGAGCATTGTGGAGTCACGACTCAGATCAAGAAATACAGCTCTGTATAGCTGTAGTGGCATACACCTTTGTAATCCTGGCACCTGAGTAGCTGCGATAGGACCCTGGCTACATAATGAGACAGAGATCCTACTGATCTGGAGTTAGCACATCTGGAGTTGCCTGATGTGAGTGCTGGGGACCAAACCCCTGTC
This sequence comes from Microtus obscurus, assembly GCA_963919715.1. Lineage (NCBI taxonomy): Eukaryota > Metazoa > Chordata > Mammalia > Rodentia > Cricetidae > Microtus > Microtus obscurus. Next base: position 1,801,263 of record CAWTZC010000308.1, read on the forward strand.
CTCTGCAAGAGTAGCATGCACACTTAACCACTGAGCCATCTCTCCAGCCCTCGTTAGTCTCTTAACCAATGGCATCTTCCAAGGCTCATCTTGCCAGTGTCTTTAACTTAATGTGGGGGTTTCCTCTGTATGCTGTGATTACCATTGATAAATAAAGGTCTTTATTTTGGGCCTATAGCAGAGCTATAGTGGAACAGAGCTAGGCAGGGAAAACTAAACTGAATGCTGGGAAAAAGAAGGAGTGAGAGAGAAGCCATGTAGCCCCACCAGAGTCGGATGGAACTTTACCTGGTAAGTCACAGCCACGTGGCAATACACAGATTAATAGAAATGGGTTAAATTAAGATGTAAGAGTTAGCCAATAAGGAGGTAGAGCTAATGGGCCAAGCAGTGATTAAATTAATATAGTTTCTGTGTGATTATTTCCAGGGTCTGAGCAGCTGGGGAACCAACAAGTGGCCAAGCAGCCTTCCTTCAACAGATGTGTCTTTGGAGTCTTTTTCTTACAATTAACTTGTTGAAGAACTTGAGGCCTCGAGAGCTCCCCAGTGTGGGAGCTACACATTCAGCCTGATCTAGGCCTGTGCAGACTGCAAACTGGCAGCTGATCCAGACTTCATCAGACCAAGGTCTGATACCTTTTGTAAGATTGTACGTGGTGACACATTTTCCCCAAAAGACAGGAGATAGATGCATTTGTGTCCGTCCGTCCTGTGTGTGTGTGTGTGTGTGTGTGTGTGTGTGCATGTGGGGGGCTGTGGTGTGCTATGCATGTACACCTGTGTGTATGGGCACACACATAGGCATGCATGCTTGGAAGCCAAAGGTTGGCACTGGGTATATTTTTCTACATTGTTCCACAGTATTTTGGGGGACGGGTTATCTTACTGAACCTGATGCTTTTGGGTTCATCAAAGCTGACTAGCCAGCAAGCCTCTGGCACCCTCCTGTCTGCCTCCCGGTAATGGGATTGCAGGTGTACGCTGCCAGGCCAGCTTTTTACCGAGATGGGATCCAAACTCAGGTCCTCAGGCTCACACAGCAAACGCTTTACCAACTGAGCCAACCCCCTTGCCTGGGCTTTTGTTCATTTTTGGGGGGTTAGTAGCAGTGAACACCAATTCCTAGATTCATCAATTAATTGTTTGAAGGTAACAATTCAATTTTTTTATTAGTCAAATACATTTATGAGGCTATACCTCTGGTCTACTTGGCTTCCTACTGTGAGGTAAGATCATGCAGAAAGAGCTGGATAAACACTTTCCCTTTTAATTTACCACTTAAGATTCAACAAAATTGTTTTTATCCCTAGAAGGATATTTACTAGACTTTATTTCTTTTTTCTTTCTTTCTTTTAATACAATGTCTAATTACATAGCTTAGTTTTATGATTTTTCTCTGCGGGTTCGGAGCAGCTTGCGGCGAGGCGAGCTGGTCCTGGCAACAGTGAGGTTCCCTGACCAGGAGAGCCGTGCAGACCCAGCCATGCAGCAAGCGGCTGGGCAGGTGACAGTGAGTCCCCTGAAGGTGCAGGTTCCCAGCGGCAGGCGGGTGGGCAGGCAAGCCGGTGGGAGACGCGTGGGCAGACACATCACGTGGATCAGAAGGGGGGGAGGAGAAGAGGAGAGAGAGAGAAAAAGAGAGAGAGGGGGGAGGAGGGAGGGGGGAAGGAGGGAGGGAGGGAGGGAGGAGGGGGGGAAGAAGGGAGGGATGGGGGTGCGGAGAAGTGGGGAGAGAGGCAGAAGTGAAGCTGCCTCACTGAGAGGAAGACAGAAAAGAGAGCAAGCTCTGGCCGGAAGCTGAAGATCAGCCTGCCTCAGCTGATGAGGGAGTGGGCGTGGCTTGTCTCTTAAAGAGACACAACAATCATTACACTCAGAATGGTCTCAAACCTGGCATAGAATCCTTCTGCCTCAGATTCCCAAATGTTAATATTACAGGTGCTTGCCACCTCCCAGCTAGGGCTCAGTTTCTTTTGAATATCATTATATATTCATAAATTTAAATGTATTTAATGAGTTTTAATATGCCAAAATTCTAGAGCTCAAACTGTCCCATTTGGGATCACGAGGGAGAAGCCTCTGGCACATGTCTCTGAAGCCCGCCTGCTAAGGCTTACTGTCATCAGGACTATGATCACAAGAGTCTAAGGAAGTGTCTGAGGTGGGAGCTGGCATCAGAACTGGTACAGATCCAGAAGGATACAAATCCATCATGATGGAGAGACATGGTGGCAGGAGCAGGAAGCTGAGAGATCAAGCTCCACCACAAGCACAAAGTAGAGAAAGTGAACAGGAAGTAAGCTAAAGCTACACCCTCTCAAGGCCTATCCCCAGTGACACTTCCTCCAGCAAGTCTGTACCTCCAGAACCTCCCCAGCACTGTAAACAGCACCATGAACAGAACCAAATGTTCAAATGCCAAGACTTATGAGGTTACATCGCTTTCAAAACACCATACTCCTCTTCCTGGCCACCATAGACTCGTGGCCGTATCAGAATGCAAAATGCATTTAGTCCAATTTTTGTTGTGCAAATTCTAATTGGTCTTAATAATAAAAACCTTGAGTCAGATATCAAGGGTGAAAGTTGAAAGATCAGAGGAGCAGAGCAGCCAACCACTAGAGAGTTCTTTCCTCTATGAATTCTCAGACCAAATAGGTGATCCTGTCCCTATGAATCTTCCGACTGAACTCTCTGAGCTCCTTTCTCCTCGCACCCTCTATCACTCTCTCCACCCAGCCATATCACTCCTGTCTCCATCTCCCTAGTTCTGGGTTTAAAGGTGTGTGATCCCAAGTACTGAGATCAAAGGTATGAGTTCTGTTTCTCTTTTAGACTGACTCAATCTCAGTGCAGGCCAGGGTGGCTTTGAACTCACAGAAATCTGTCTGCCTCTATCTCCTGAGTGCTGGGATTAAAGGTGTGTGCCACCACTGTCTGGCCTCTATGGCTAACTAGTGTCTTAGCTCTGCACTCTGATCTTCAGGCAAGCTTTATTTGTTAGATCACAAACAAAATATCACCACAAAATTAGAAGATCTCTGGGGCAATTTGAATAAGAACATTAGCTCATGTGTTTGAATGCTTAGTCAGTAGGGAATGGCACTACTTGGGAGTGATAAGGGGGTGTGGCCTTATTGGAGTGGGTGTGGCCTTATTAGAGGAAGTGTGTCATTGGGGGTGGGTTTTGAGGTTTTGAAGGCCCAAGCCAGACCCAGGGACTCTCTTCCTGCTGCCTGCTGATCTGGATGTAAAACTCTCAGACACTTCTCCTGCATTGTATCTGCCTGCCTGCTGCCACACCTCTGAAACTGTAAGCCAGCCCCAATTAAATGCTTTCTTTTTTAAGAGTTGCTATGGTCATAGTATTTCTTCACAGCAACAGAACACTGACTAAAACAGTATGCATAATCTCTCACAGTCTCAATACTTATTTATTTAAAAATTCAAAGTCTATTCTGAGACTTAAAGCAATCTCTTATTTGCAATCCCCTATAAATAAAAAATTCAAATTACATACTTCTAACAGATAATGGCATAGAATATTCATTATCATTCCAAAAGGGAGGAATCAGGGAATCAAGAGGAAATAACAGATCAAGGCAAGATCAAAACTCAGCAGGGCAAACTTCAGCTCCCGCAGGTCCATGTCCCACCTCACTGCCTACTGTATACACCTTGCTTGGTCTGCGTCCACTCCCTGTTTGGAGTATTTCTTTGCAGATAGCTCATGGGTCTGCCATCTCCAACATCTTGAGGTCTCTACTGCAACCAACTCAGGCTTCTGTTTTGCTTCAGAGTGGCCTCTGAGGGCTCCCTGCCCACTAGGTCCTTCATGCAGGGACTTCTCTACCGCATGTTGCTTGGATTCATCAGCTCTCTGGAAGTGTAGAAGAAGAATCGATCACCGTTAATGAAGCCTTTGTGCCTCTACATTCAGCACAATGGATGACACCGCAGAGTGTGGCTGCCAGTCTGGGACACCCTGGTGCCTGGATCACATTAGTAGCAATGCTCCCACTCAGTTGTCTTCTAGGGGCAGAAAACACTTGGACTCCCCTTCATCAATTAGAAGCCTAGTTAGCTGGGGTCTTGACTCCACGCCCCAGAATCCCTCCCTTAGTTCCAGTACAGAGTAGGCCTTTCCTCAATGGCATTTCTCTCCTCAATAGTTCATTACAGCCTCTCTTCCAGCACACGCCCCGGCTGTAGTATTCAGCTTCTTCGGGCTCATTTCCTCTCCAGACTCTATCTTTCTGTTCCTTTCTGCCCCACTCACCCTTTTTCACAGAAGTCCTGCACAAGCATTGTCAGTAACAACCATGCCACAGATACAACACTATGTTGTCTTCGAATTTTCTCCACCAAAAAAAAAAAATAGTCTGTCCTTTTTCCAGTTAGTCACAGGAATGCTCTCAGAACAAGGGCAGACGGCAGCCTGATTCTTTGCCAAGGCATTAGAGGAATTGCCTCTATCCCAGTTGCTGTTAAAGTGTTTGCTTCCTTCCGAAACCCTTTGACCTGGGTCTCTACAGTCACCTTGCTGTTATTTACACTGTCTCCTAGGTTCCTTTAGAACTCCCCTGTGAGCTCTGCTAGCAGCCTTCAGCTGCTTTTCCTTTCTTTCTTTCTTTCTTTCTTTCTTTCTTTCTTTCTTTCTTTTTTCTTTCTTTCTTTCTTCCTCCCTCCCTCCCTTCCTTCCTTTCTTTCCTTCCTTCCTTCCTTCCTTCCTTCCTTCCTTCCTTCCTTCCTTCTTTCCTTCCTTCTCTCTCTCTCTCTCTCTCTCTCTCTCTCTCTCTCTCTCTCTCTCCCTTTCTATTTTGTTCTTTGGGGTGTTGGTTTTCACATTTTTATTAGGGAGCAACAGGGAGGGGGACTTCTTCCATCACTGGGAGTATTCGCAGGTTCTCCAGACATTCCAGGCTTGGACCCTGAGGGTACCATGGGTGGCTGGGCACATCTGATATGTCCCAATATCTCACACAGGCACTGGGTAGTGTGCCTTGTAGGGAGTGGCCTGGTTGATCATGGTGGCATATTGCTGTGGGGGCTGACGATGAGCATAATTATATCGGGGCCCCAGACAGAGAGGGATACCACCAACACTGGCTCCTTCGCCATGGGACTTCTTAGTCTCTGTGACTGTATGAGTCAATTGTCCTCATAGGTCCCCTTCCACAACTCTGCTTCCTTATCCTGTTAGTTCTGTCCTCCGGAGAAACCTAATATTGTGCTAACAATACCCCCCCCAACCAAAATATCTCATAACAAAATATATTTTAAGAATTATTTTATGTGTATGGGTGATTTGCTTGTATGTACATGTGTATGTCTGGTGTCCATGGAGGTCCAAAAAGGGTGTCGGACCCCCTAGAACTAGTGTTACATACAACTGTGAGTTGCCATGTGGGGGCTGGCAATTGAACCCAGGTCCCTTGGAAGTTAAATCCACTGGAGGAAACTTCTGCTCTGGATTAGTCCTGCCCATTTTAGAATGGTTCCTTCCATGTCTCTGTACCCATCAGAAAAACAAACTAATTAGGTCAACAACTCTAGCCTGAACAGAAGCCTGACATCAGGAAGTTAGCTAAGATAGCCGTGGTCTAGATCCAGGGCTCCGTAGCTCTGCCGGGGCTCATCTCTAGGCATGGCCACACTTCAGTAGTCCTAGAAGGCACACATCACTTTGTCTCCTCTTGGAAATGAGAGGTCAATCTACACATTCCAGTGACTGAAGTTCTACCTGGGAAGTTTTCTCATATGCTTAGGTTGTCATTCATGATGCTAATACAAACCTTTTCCGAGTATGGTAGTGACAGAAACTCTAAATGTTTATGAATAAATTTAACCAAATGATTCAAGATAATTATTATTAAAGATGGACAAAAGTATTAATTAAAAGGCACAAGATGAGATTTAAATAAACTGAAAGTCATATCCTTTTCCTAGGAGGAAAGACTTCATATTAAATTTAACTCTAGAAATTTTAATAAGGAATTTTATTGCTATTGCAATCAGTTTTCCCTTGGAAGTAGATAAAATGGTTCTATATGTAAAATAAAGGATACCAAAGAACAGCTATAAAACTATTGAAAACTGTAAGGAAGGAGCTGGGAGATGGCTGGGTAAGGAAAGGGCTATCATACAAGCATGACTACCTGAGTTTGGACTCCCAACACCCACTTAAATGCCAGATGGGCATGGTGACCTGCCTGCCATCCCACAACGACAAGGACAGACACAAAGGGTCTCTGGAGCAGGCTAACAAGCTACACTAGCTCCAGAACCAATGAGAGACCCAGCCTCAGCCGGGCGGTGGTGGTGCACGCCTTTAATCCCAGCACTTGGGAGGCAGAGGCAGGCGGATCTCTGTGAGTTTGAGACCAGCCTGGTCTACAAGAGCTAGTTCCAGGACAGGCTCCAAAACCACAGAGAAACCCTGTCTCGAAAAACCAAAGAGAGAGAGAGAGAGAGAGAGAGAGAGAGAGAGAGAGAGAGAGAGAGAGACCCAGCCTCATTATGTAAGGTAGAGAGCAATTGAGGAAGGCAACACATCAGCCTTCGGTCTCCACAGCCATGTGCACATCTGTGCGCATTCATCTGCACACACATGAGCCTCCCACATGAGAACATTCATGTACCACATACAAACACACGCACGAAAACGTAAGAAGAGAAAGTGTGTACATATCAAGTTGTTAAAATCCCCAAACCACTACAAAACTGAATTCAAATCAACGTACCATCAGCAAGGACATAAAGTGTATTCGAGGCACAGGGTGAATAGCTGATAGTTGTGTAGCACTGGTTATTAGAAATGTTTGTGAGTGAGCTGGGTGGTGACACACACCTATGATCCCAGCACTCGGGAGGGAGAGGCAGGTGGATCTCTGTGAGTCTGAGGCCAGCCTGGTCAACAAAGCGAGTTCTATGGCAACACAGAGAAAGCCTGTCTGATAAAAAAACGTTTCTGTGAATAGCAATATGTCTGAGAAACTGCTAGCCTGACACAGCATTTCTCTTTCTACACAAAATACCCTTTGAAAGACAATGGTCAACAACTAAATAGAACATCACGCAGAGAAGACAAATAGTTCACTGATAGTACCAAAGATCCCACAAACATGAGCTTGCTGAAACTCAGGAGAAACCAGAGAAACAAAAATCAGATGTCTTGATGTCAGTCACATTGGTAACACTAGCCGCCAGAGTTTCCATGGATCTAACAGACAGCTTGAGAATTTATTTAAAAATCACAACCGTAATGGGATGAAACACATCAAATAAGTTTAACAAATCACTTCATAGTCATACTGAAAAGAAAGGTTCAATAGAATCACTTTGAATTTAATTTGAAGAGTAGCCATCTTTATCTATTGAGACCGATAATCCATTAATGTTGTGTGATGCTCCACTTATTTATCCTATAAAGATCTTGTTAATTTTTTTTGGGGGGGGGGAACTTGCCGAGTCTTTGGTGACAAAGTGATCATGAGATTAGGCAGACAACAACATGGAACGGTATCCATGGATCAGTGTCTAAACAGTGAGACACTCTATCAAGTGTGTGCTCTTCAACTTGCCTTAATTTCCTGTCTCAACCACTCCGTTTCCCTATTGACAGCAAGTGCAACCCACGGGAGAGTGAGCAGAAGGGAGAGAAAGACTCAGGGTGGGCACAAAAAGAGGAGAGGAGAGGGGAAGAGAGGGGAAGGGAAGAGGGGGGGAGGGGAGAAGAAAGGACGGAGGGAGAGGGAGGGAGGATGAAAAGGTAGCAGACAAGAGAACAAACAATGGTTCTTTTTCTCCATTCACTGAAGCACTGGGTTTGAAAATTATTTTTCTTTTGCCAGTTTATTCCTGCCACCCTCCAAGAGGGGCTGTTCTGCTTGATTTGGAGCAGCTGGGCTTAAGATATTTGATTTTCGTCTCCTCTCTCTGGACCTGAAGTTCACAGCCAAGTGAAGAATCTGGAAAGGATGGTGGGGTGAAAATCCATACTTGGCTGTGTGCTCCCTACTGAACGGCTGACCACATTCTTCATTAAGATGCGAACAAATACATGTCCCGTTTCAAAGGGGGCCAAGTTCAGGATGGTCTGTGGTATTGCATGTCTCCTTGGAATCCCCATGAGATGAAGGTGTGAAGATGGTACCGGAGTCTGGAAACTGAGAGGACTCACACTGAATGCTGGTGCCAAAGGGAGAAAAACACAACCATTTTTAATAATGACTCATAATAAAATTGGTCAAGTGACAGGCGAGAGTCTTGTTCTATCAGTCAAGTCACATCATGCTAGACAAAGATTTTAAGAACAGTGTGTCTTCAGAAAGAAAAAAAAAGCTTGGGAGCTTGGCACGGGCACACACACGCACACACACACACACAGAGAGAGAGAGAGAGAGAGAGAGAGAGAGAGAGAGAGAGAGAGAGAGAGAGACGAGTGGCCAGAGGCAGTCAGCACTCATCGGGATCGTGTTTAGTTCAGAGCAACTCCATGCTCTCCTGTTTAATACACACGACAAATCCCAGAGGGGATTCTTGGCTCTTATACCTTGGCTCTCAACTCTCGTGTGTTCAAACTAGACTGAAGATTATCCTACCTCGTTTAAGGTGTTCCATGACAGTAAATTAGTATCTGGTTATGTTAACTCCATATTTTGGTTTTCCTGTTTCTAGTCATTGTGACCTCAAGAAAAAAGAAGCACTTTGGCTCTGCAGTAAATGTGAGCTTTTCCTTAAGAACAACTGACTACTTATTTGGAAATGTCTGTCCTAACATGGTACCATTTTACCTCCAGGAATGACAATGTGATTATCTGGAAATCGCATCCCTAATATGCGATATAAGGCAAGTTGATAAGCATACACTTGATAGAGCACACACCTGTAGCAGGATATGATAGCTCAGGTAGCCAACATGGTTGTTGTCCCATTTTAAGTTAACTGTAACGGATTACAGGAAAGTCGCTTGACCTGTATTTCATTTGACCAGATCACATCCACTCATTGTTGCTATATCTATAATATAAAAAAACTCATTGATGAACTAGCTGAAACCAGAACAAAGACAAACAGAATGGTAAATAAGAGCTCTTTAAATGCTACAAGTTGCTTGGCATTTGTTGTGCACGCCTTTAATCCCAGCACTTGGGAGGCAGAGGTAGGCAGAGGCAGGCAGATCTCTGTGAGTTGGAAGCCAGCCAGAGTGAGTTTCAAGACAGGCTCCAAAGCTACATAGAGAAGCCCTGTCTAAAAAAAAAGCCACAAGTTACAGATTACAGTGCCCAGTTTTCAACAGCTTTGCCTCCATTAATCCTTCTCCCAAATCAGTCAGGAAGGCTGGTGGGTTATTCTGCAGACAACATGACTAAGTTTCTGTCCTATCTCTTCATAAATATTTAAAGGATCTACACCTCTCATCACTTGCACAGTGGTGTGCATGTGTCTTCTACTAGCAAAGGGATTTTTGCCTCTGAAAATAATAGAAATAAAAAGGATAAGATTTCCGAACAGCAGGCTAAGGCTAGCAACTTAGGTGGAATAAAGCAATAAACTGCTATGGGTGCTTAATGCCAAGTAAAAAACATCCCAGGAAGCCTAGGGCTGTCTGTCAGGGATTTAGTGAAGTCTGAGAGGAATTACTGTCACTCACTGTATGAGAGTTACCAAGTGCCGTGGAAATGAACGAGACTAGGCAGGGCAGAGAAGCCTGAACATGAACCGGCAAGTATCAACAAGGCAAACACAAGCAGTATGATGGGCTTGTGTAAGAACTTGTCACTGGACAAAATGGATGCTGGGTGTGCTTGGGGTCTCTCCAGTACTGTCACTATAGAAGACTCCCTCTAGTTATGATGATGGCTTTTAAAGTCCTTTGAAACTTAACTTGGAAGGTTTTTTTTTTTAATTTTTTAATTGATTTTTATTGAGCTCTACATTTTTCTCTGCTCCCTTCCCTGCCTCTCCGCTCCCAACTTCAACCCTCTCCCAAGGTCCCCATGCTCCTAATTTACTCAGGAGATCTTGTCTTTTTCTGTTTTCTACTTCCCATGTAGATTAGATCTATGTAAGACTTAGTGTCCGCATTGTTGTCTAAGTTCTCTTTGATTGTATTTTGTAGGCTGGTTTTCTTGGTTTTATGTTTAAAAACCACCTATGAGTGAGTACATGTGATAATTGTCTTTCTGGGTCTGGGTTACCTCACTCAAAATGATGTTTTCTAGCTCCATCCATTTGCCTGCAAAATTCAAGCTGTTATTTTTTTCTGCTGTGTAGTACTCCATTGTGTAAATGTACCACATTTTCCTTATCCATTCTTTGGTCGAGGGGCATTTAGGTTGTTTCCAGGTACTGGCTATGACAAACAAAGCTGCTATGAACATAATTGAGCACATGTCCTTGTGGCACAATTGAGCATCCTTGGGATATAGTGATATTGCTGGGTCTTGAGGAAGGTTGTTTCCTAATTTTCTGAGAAATGACCACACTGACATCCAAAGGGGTTGTACCAGCTTGCATTCCCACCAGCAATGCAGAAGTGTTCCCTTTTCCCCACAACCTCTCCAGCATAAGTTGTCATCAGTGTTTTTGATCTTGGCCATTCTAACAGGTGTTAAGATGGAATCTCAGAGTTGTTTTGATTTGCATTCCTCTGATGACTAAGGATGTTGAGCATTTCCTTAAGTGTCTTTCAGCCATCTTAGATTCCTCTGTTGAGAGCTCTCTGTTTAGATCTGTACTCCATTTTTTTTTATTAGATTATTTGTTCTTTTGGTGACTAATTTTTTGAGTTCTTTGTGCATCTTGGAGATCAGACTTCTGTCTGATATGGGATTATTGAAGATCTTTTCCCATTCTGTAGGCCGTTGTTTTGTCTTGTTGACCATGTCCTTTGCTTTACAGAAGCTTTTCAGTTTCAGGAGGTCCCATTTATTGTTTCTTTCAGTGTCTGTGCTGCTGGGGTTATATTTTCGAAATGGTCTCGTGTGCCGATGAGTTCAAGTGTATTTCCCACTTTCTCTTCTATAAGGTTCAGAGTGGCTGGCTTTATGTTAAGGTCTTTGATCCACTTGGGCCTATGTTTTGTTGCACGGTGATAGATATGGGTCTATTTTCATTCTTCTACATGTTGATATCCAGTTATGCCAGCATCATTTGTTAAATATGCTTTCTTTTTTCCATTTGATGTTTTGCTTCTTTGTCAAAAATCATGTGTGGATTAATATCTGGGTCTTCTATTTGGTTCCATTGGTCCTCCTGTCTGTTTTTATGCCAATACCAGGCTGTTTTTAGTACAGTAGCTCTGTAGTAGAGTTTCAAGTCAGGGATTGTGATGTCTCCAGAAGTTCTTTTATTGTACAGGATTGTTTTTGCTATCCTGGGTTTTTTGCTTTTCCATATGGAGTACTATTCTTTTGAGGTCTGTGAAGAATTTTGCTAAGATTTTGATGTGCATTGCATTGAATCTGTAGATTGCTTAACTTGTAAATTCTTAAGAAGTTTCTATGACGTTACTATTTCTGAAGTTCTTTGGGAAGTCCAGCTCAGGTCAACTGCTTTAGTTTAGTTTAAGCCCAATTCCTTCCAAGTTGAGTTTTAAAACATGGGGAGAGAAACGTGAGGTTTCTTATGTAAAGTGAGTTCTATTCCCAGAACCCTTAAGCAAGTCTGAATAGAAATCAATGGGCTTGAGTGACTAAGGGAATGTTTGTGCCAATAGAATCCAATTCTTGCTGGTTCCCTGCTTTGATTCTGAACACCCTACATTTATAAGTTTAGAAATGGGCCTCTGACTTCAGTGAAAACTTAAGCCAATTCCCTCACTATGCATCCTATACAATAGGGATCATAACACAAGGAGTTGGTCGGTTGTTGGGTTGGCTACATGCTTTTCTACCAAAGAGGAATTTTGTACTTCTTCCCATGTGGTTGAAGCAGGCCTTTTGAGTCTCTAAGACACTCATCACCAATAAAACATCATTATTAGTACTAAGTATAGATTTCTGGAAAAAGATTTAACTTAAAGTGAGGCGGGAATACACACTGAGTGTTGCCTTGGTTGTTTTTTCAGCCTTGTTTCTTTCCCCCTAGACCAGAACTGGAATTTCCCCTCAAGGCATCGCAGAATGAAAAATCTTCCCCCTGTATTGAATTCTCACCTACTTCCTCTGATAGTAGATCATAAGACTCACTTCAGCCCATCATACTCAGGAGCAGGAATGCTGTACAGAAGCCAAGAATTTAAACAGGCCTGCTGGGCATTATATCATGGTTTTCTGTCCAATCACTTATGTATGTCAGTGTTTCTCAACCTGTGGGACATGACCCCTTTTGGGGATCAAATGACCCTTTCACAGGAGTTGCCTAAGATCATCAGAAAATATTTACATGACAATTCATGACTAGCAAAATTACAGTTATGAAATAGCAACAAAAATAATTTTATGGTCACCAGAGCTTGAGGAACCGTATGAAGAGTTTTAGCATTAGGAGAGCTGAGGACCATTGATCCATGTGGATGTCTGTGCTTCAACTGTGATGCTGCAAAGACATCTCAGCGAAGGGCAGGGGAGGGAGAGCTTTTAGGCAGTAGGGTTATGTGGTTGAACAATAACAGACCCACACACCTAGAGGACACACTAGCCCAGTTTGATGGGGACAGAAACTGTAGGTAGCATCCTTCCACACATTGTCCTAGCTACCTCTTTTTCTGGCTGTTTAACCTTCTTTAAGATAAACCTGTAAATGTGTTTTCTTGAGTTTTGTGAGCTGCACTAGCAAACTTTTCTATTCTGATAAAACACCGTGACAAAAAACAGCCTGGGAGAAAAGAATTTATCTTACAACTCTCAGGTCACACCCCATCATTGAGGAAGTTAGGTCAGGAAGTCAAGCCAGGAACCTGGAGGCAAATCAGAGGAGTATTGCTTACAGGCTTGCTCCCCGTGGCATTTGATCAGAATTTCTTTCTTCTTCCTTCTCTATTTCTACTCTTTGGTTTTTCAAGACAAGGTTTCTCTGTCTAACAGCCCTGGCTGTCCTGGAACCAGTTTTGTAGACCAGGCTGGCCTCAAACTCAGAGATCTGACTGCCCTCTGCCTCCCAGGTGCTGGAATTAAAGGAGTGAACTGCCACCACCATCATCCAACTGATCAGTCCACTTTCTTATGCAACCCAAGAGCACTTGGCCTAGGGATGGCACTGCACCCAGGGAGCTGGGCTCTCCCACATCAATCAGTAATCAAGACAAATGCTGTGGAATATTATTTTAACTGCGTGAAGGCTTGTTATAATTGTTTATGTTGCATTTAATTTTGTAAAGTTGTGTTGCATTTGTTTCACCTTGCCTGCCTAAGGCCCCTGATTGGTCTAATGAAGAGCTGGATGACCAATAGCTAGGCAGAGAAAAGATAGGCGGGGCTGGTGGGCAGAGAGAATAAATGAGAGAAATCTAGGTTTGAGGGAACAAGAGGAGAGAACGAGGGAGAAAGAGGGATACACCTAGGGCCAGAAACCAGCCAGCTTCCAGCCAGCCATAGAGAGAGCAGGAAAGATATCAGAAGTAAGGTAAAAAGTACTGAGGCAAAATGTAGATTAACAGGCTAATTGAAGTTAAAAGAGCTAGCCAGAAATGAGCCTAGGCTAGGCCAAGCACTCATAACTAATAACAAGTCTCCATGTCATGATTTGGGAGTTGGTTGGTGACCCAAAAGTAAATGCCTGGCACAAGACAATACCCTATGGACTTGCACACAGGCCAATCTTATGGAGGCATTTTCTCAGTTAAGATTCCCCCTTCCCAAATAATGTCTAGATTTATGTCAAATTGACAAAAACTCACCAGCTCACTGATCAAGTCTATTAAGGGGTTCATAGGAACCCTGATGTACAGCTGGTCAGTCAGTGGTGAACTTGTGACTAGCATTTGAAGCAGGTGTTTAATGTTTAATGTCTGTTGGCATTGAGACCACAATCTGTTGACTCTCCCTCCAGGAACAGTGTCTGAACTGGACTGGAGTTTCTGCAGAACCCACTGTTTGCTTGCTGGTGAGGTGAAGTCCTTATGCATTCTGAGATCACGGGAATGAAGTGGTGTCCATGTATAGTAAGAGAAACACTTCCGTTCTTGTGCATCTTCAGAACTGTCATATCAACGAGCTTAAGGGTTTAAGTGTGTGGGCACGGATCTACCATGGCGCACAGACGAAGGTTAGAGGACAACTCTAAGGGTCAAGTTTTCCCCTTTCACCTCTGGGGAAGCACCTTTACCAACGAAGCCATCTAACTGGCCCCCGAATTTACATGTGTTTATGAATAACAGTTGATATTTGAGAGCAAATATCATTTTGTGTTTCTGAACACAGATGAAGAGCTGTGAGCTATTACCTCCAAATAAGTTAACAAAAAACTTAGGAACACTGAAAGTAAGTATGTTTAAAATGTTAATGAACAAGTCTGTGACAATACTTTACAACTCATTTTAATACATTCATACCTAAAAAAAAACCCTCTATGAAGTCTGGATATATTAGTCTATCTGGATCCTTCAGAGGTTGTAGCACTATGAAAATACAGCAGAAGGAAATCTGGGATCCGGCAGAATGCTTGAAAGCCAGAGGCTGCCCAAATACCAAATTCAGCTACACCAGACAGGTGGCTTGTACCAAGAGTTACCGACAGCACAAGACTTAGCTTCTGAGAGGTCAAAGGTGTTTACACAGAGAGGTGACAGCAGGCAGCTAGGAAGTGCGGGTGCATCCATTGCACGTCTGTAATCAAGGCGTCAGGCTGAGGCGGGAAGATGGAAGTGTGAGGTCATCTTGGGCTATATGGCAAGATAGGACAATGGGCTGGTACCGAAAAGCAGAGAGGGCAACACAGTTCATGTTAATTATAGAACAACATTCTCAGCTAAATGATGGGGAAAAACTGGGCCAGAGAAGCAGAATTATCACCAGTGCCAAGATTTGCAAACTCCGTCATTTTCTAAGACAGTAAGAAAAACCCAAATCTTATTAAAAAACAAAATTATTAAGGTAAAAGTTGGTTGTTAGCATTACCTGATTAGTCTGACCTTATTTTTGAAAGGTCTTAAAATGTACATTCAAGAAAAGTATAAATAAAATGTCCAAGACTTAGACTACATTTCCCTGGACCAGCCAATGCTTTGTATGAGGTGGGTATACCGGCTCCTTTCTCTCAGAAAGGTTAATGCATGTCATCAACAGCATGTCGTATAACCCAGAGGACCCCACGCATAAGCACACCATCACTCACATACAAACAACGGATATTCCAAAGCAGAGAGGAAACTTTAATTGCCAGATCTTTTCCCATTATCCTTCTGGACAGCTGCAGTCCTCGGTACCCGCACCACTGACCCGGCAGTTCCACACGGAAGACTCTCTCTGTGACACAGTGAGGCACACAACACTTGCTTAGGTAGCCACAACTTTCTTCTCTTAGCAATTGTTAATTTCTTAAGAGAATTTGTTTTTTATAAGTTTCAGGTGTTAAAATAGTGCAATAATAAATTTATTCCATTATTATTTCATACATAATTAATAGTATAAAATGTTCTCTGTAAAGAAACCTAAAATATACTAGGAATGTAGCCAAATTCTACTATTAAAAAAAAAAAAAAGCACCCAGTCAGTTTTCTTTCAAACTCATTTCTCCAGAAGGCCAGTCCTTAAGGACTTCTGGAGTCGAGCAATGTTGGCATCCAAAGCTGCCAGGCCATTTCTGAAATCTTGTTCATCATGAGACGTGAACGTTGAGAAAGAGGAGATGCTCCAGTCTGACGTCAAGTCGGAATTTAGGAAGCTGATATCACTGATGACATTGCCCTTCACTGGGACAACAGGGCTGCGACAAGCTGACGGCCCATGATGTGTGGCCTGCTCCTCTGGGTGCTCAGCCTGAGCAGCAGCAGCAGCAGGGATCTTACCAATCGCTTCCTTTATTTTCCTGAGGAGCTGCATGTCCTCTGTGTCAGATGGGCTGGAAAGTCTCCCAGGAGCATCTTCTGCTTCGTTTCGTGAAGAACAAGCTACAGGTTCACACAGTCTAGGTTCTCTTTTAGAGGCGGGTGTGATGCCGCTGGCTAGCTGTGTGGTAGCAACACTTCTCACTGGCTGGGGTGACAGTCTCTTAGAAAGTGGTGGCTGCTTTTCAGAAGTGCTTCTGGCAAAAGGAATATAAAGTGTACCATCCACATTAAACTCATCTTCTGTCAAAGCGATGGTTTCACATTCTGTATCGGAATCCTCTACCACAGCAGCAGAAGCCACTACAGGTGCAGGGCTCCCACCCACTGCCCTGGTGTCACTGTGTGGAGGGCCCTGTGCAGGCAGCACGTTCTCATGGGGCCTGTGCGGCTCTGTGGCTTCCTCGTTGTTAAGGAGCACTGAGTGAGCAAAACTGTGATTTGTCTCCAGCTTATTTAGGTAGCTCATTATGGATGTGTGAGAAGGGGCTGGGTCCTGCTGAAGCTGCTGATCATAAATATTCAGAAGTGACTTGGTGAGGTTACTCCCCATCTTGCAGCGGGCAGTGTCCACACTGAGATCTGAGAGCAGCTTCGCCATGCTGTTCTGTAAAGTTCTGCCAAGAAGAATGCAGGACAGTCACTACTGTTTGTTTTATGCATTTTTGTTAGCTCATTTCTAATGCTTCTATCCTTTAAAAGAAGGACTTAAAGCAAGTATGAAAATTAGTGTTAGAAGGCTTTGACAACAGAAAACTACAATAACAAATGACAAAAGATCTTGATTTATATAATTTACTATCCTACCTAAAGATAAAGGCTCACAATTTTTTTCTTAAGGTATAGAAATATTTTATTCTTGAGCAACATTGCAAACTGAACCTTTGAGTTAAAAAAAAAATCAGCCTAGTAAGAGGTATGCTAAAGTAAAGCAGAATTTCTACATTAAATTATTAAGTACATTCATAAACTAAGCACATTATATATGACATATAATTTATATATACAGACATCTAGTTCCCAAAAAGCTTATACTTAAAAATGAATCATTTGGGATGATGAGCTTCCAGGATCACTAAAGGAATAGTCAGATCTACTGGTTTCCTGGCCTATAATTACTAACTTCTCTGAAATGTTTAAAAGTACTTGAAAAGCCAATGATTACCAAATGTCTCAAAAAAAAAAAAACAACCCTGATTTTTGTAAGGTTTCTATAAAAGTATAAAAAGTAAGACAGATTTATTCATTTGGATAGAGACTGAGTAAAGAATGAAGATATTTAGAGCCTGTGGTCAAATCTCTCACTTTACTGATGAAATGAAAATCAGAAAGCCAAAGAGGTTAAGAGACATACCCAATATCATTGGCATGAGGACTCGACATGTTAGATGCACATCATGAACTATTCTGTGGTCCCCTGACAACTTTGTGACAGAGCTTTAACGCTTAAATAACACGCACAGGATCACTCCACTAATAGGCAGCACGGCTGAGAGTCCACCCAGGCCTCTCTGTGTGCGAGCCAGGGAGCTTCACTGCTTCACTATACAGTGTCCAGTTCTTCGCTGGCGTCAACTGGTTCCTCATAATCTACAACCCCACGGTTTAAAAAAGCCTTATACAAGTCTGGAATCTTTAAAGTGAAATAGACCAACACATTAGAAATTAAAAGAAGTGGGGGGTAAAGGAAACTATCAGGGAAAAAGGAGGAAGTGATGTGGGAGTGTCATATATCAATCTGTTTATCAATCTGTTGATTTCATTGGTTAAAATAAAGACACTGCTTGGCTGGTCCTATAGGTTAGAACGTAGGTGGGTGGAGTAAAAAGAATAGTATGCGGACAGGAAGAGGAAGTGAGCTCAGAGAAGCACGCAGCTCCGCTCAGAGACAGCAGCCTCCTGTCTAGCGGGCAGACAGGATGGCCCAGCTCTCTGAGGCACACTCGCCATGAAGCTCCGAATCAAGATGGACGTAGGCTAGAATCTCCCCGGTAAGCGCACCTTGGGGTGCCTACATAGATGATTAGGAATGGGTTAAGAGGTTGAAGTTAGTGGGCCAAGCAGTGTTTAAATGAATGCAATTTGTGTGTTGTTATTTCGGGCATAAGCTAGCCAGGCGACCGGGGTGTTGGGGACACAACCCCGACACCCCCCAATTTCAACAGATGGCTGCCCAACGTGTGGACAACTGAATCCACAGAAAGCCCGAGAAAGCTTGGGAAAGAGTAAAGCATGTTTGTTTTCTTGGTAGCAGCAGTTTCTCGGTTATGCTCTGATTGCTAGAGGCAAGCAAGCGCTCTCAGCTAAGAGAGGCTTCCTGACTCAGCTTCAGCTGCAAAACCCTGCAGCTCATTAAGAGGTCCTGCCACGAAACACTTAAACGGTGTTGACGAAAAGCTGATCGCATGCTTTTCCGTTTTCAGCCGGAGCAGAAAAAAGCTGCTCCATTTAAAAATGCCAGTTTTCTGGGCCATCCTGCCAGGGCAAACTCTGACTGTTTGAGGCAGGAGGGCAGACTACAGAGAAAGGACTTGAGTGTTGTCTGTTGCAGCTTAATTGCTGGCAGGGACCTTGAAACACTTAGACTTGTGGCACTGAAGGCGGCTCTGGCCGATATCTCAGCCAAAAGTTTGGAGTGGCAGAAAGCTAAGGAATGGACTGGATCTAGCTGGCAAAGCCACGCCTTTAGTCCTACTGAGATTGCTTGGTAAATTAAAGACCTATGTGGTCAGAAAAACAGAGAGAGATACAGTAAAGAGAGATTCAAAGATAAAGAAAATTTTTAAATGGTTTACAGTGTGTTAAAAATATAAGCAAGCTAAAAGTAAGTTCTTAAGAGTAAAAAAAAAAAAAAGAAAGAAAAAGAGAAGTTGGTTGTGGTAGTACACGCCTTTAATCCCAACACTTGGGATGCAGAGGGAGATTCACCTCTGTGACTTCAAAGTGTGGTAGCACACGCCTTTAATCCCAGTGCCTAGAAGGCAGAGACAAACAGATCTCTGTGAGTTCAAGGTGTAGTAGCACACGCTTTTAATCCCAATGCCTGGGAGGCAGAGACAGGCGGATCTCTGAGAGTTCAAGAACAGCCTGGTCTACAGTGTCCAGGTCAAAGATATATGCTTAAAAAGCAAAAAGCTAAAAGTAAAAATAAACGAAATAGAGGTTAAAACAAAGCTGTACAAATATGGAAAATACACAGAGAATGTTGATACTGTGTATTTTTATTATGCTCTGTTTGAATTGTTTGAATGCTGAGGAAGGAGCAAAAGCTGCTAAAAGATATTTGTCTATAAATGCTGCTAAACTAACCCAATGTGAAATTGCCTTGACTTTGGAATTTGGATTTAAGGACATGATACTTCGGAAAGGAGTTTCTTGTTTTGTTTTCACAGAGGATGAGACCCTGTTCATTTCTTCTATTCCGATATGGTATGACGAACCACGCCCTCCTGAAAGGTTGCTGTGAACGCCTTCAGAAAATTGCTTCGCCCAACTGCCGAGATGAAACTAGCACACAGGTTATACCATGAAAGACCTAATTAACGACGCCCTCATTCAGCAGGAAGCAGTTTGGAGAGAAAACTGCGCCCATGTTCCCAAATATGGTTTATAAGTGTTCTTTTACATTTAAAGGGGGAAATGGTATAGGTATGAATAATTTACATTGATATGGATTTTGCTTTAGTGATTTAAATTTAAGGTCAATTTTGTTATATGTACATGTATTTCTGATCCTGATTAAGGTATTGTGATTGTGTAGTTCATTTAAAAATGTAATGTATATAGGTTGTTAATAGATTAGTTAAGCTAAGTTAGTTAATATGTTAGTTAAGATTTTCTAGATGTACATAGATATATTTTAGATAGGCATTCTTTATATCTTTCAAAGATTACAGAATAGGATATTTAATGTTTTAATAACTTAGGACTTTTCAGGACAATGAGACACATCTGCTCCTGGCAGCACCAATCTACTTCAAGAGGAAGATGGGCATCGAAGAGGATCCTTATGGAGTTTGATAGCCATTGGGCAAGAAATTGTTCTTGCTTGGACTATTGCATAAACTGGACACAGAGAACCCGCAGAGAGAGGACTACTGAACTTGCCTAAAGGTGAGATGATCTTTCGGGGTTCCTGATTCATGAAAGAGTCTGCAAGACATTCTTCAGGACAAGCAGATAGTGACTGCCTTTGAAATTTCCTGCTTTGTGGAATGTCTGCTGAAAACTATGGGCCTGTAGGCCGAAGACGGATGCCCCAACGGTACAGAGGAACTTTGGGTGACTGTACAGGCAGCGAGATGTCTCTGTCATTTCTAGAGTTTGAAAGTTGCTTATTTCTTGTTTGCTTAGGTGATATTGTATCTTTCTGGAGTCTTTGATGGAGTTAAGAATAGTTAGTTATAGTTATACTTTTCCTTAGTTATGATAAAGATTATTGTAATTTTTACTTGATAACTGTTTTATGTAATTTTGCTATGTTAAAGTTAAAGCCTTTCCTTTTTGTTTAAACAGAAAAAGGGGAAGTGATGTGGGAGTGTCATATATCAATCTGTTTATCAATCTGTTGATTTCATTGGTTAAAATAAAGACACTGCTTGGCTGGTCCTATAGGTTAGAACGTAGGTGGGTGGAGTAAAAAGAATAGTATGCGGACAGGAAGAGGAAGTGAGCTCAGAGAAGCACGCAGCTCCGCTCAGAGACAGCAGCCTCCTGTCTAGCGGGCAGACAGGATGGCCCAGCTCTCTGAGGCACACTCGCCATGAAGCTCCGAATCAAGATGGACGTAGGCTAGAATCTCCCCGGTAAGCGCACCTTGGGGTGCCTACATAGATGATTAGGAATGGGTTAAGAGGTTGAAGTTAGTGGGCCAAGCAGTGTTTAAATGAATGCAATTTGTGTGTTGTTATTTCGGGCATAAGCTAGCCAGGTGGCTGGGGTGTTGGGGACGCAAACCCCGGCACCCCAATTTCAACAAGGAAGAAAGATCTGTGGCTTGGGGTTTATAAAGACATCAAATAAGAGGCCTGGGTTATCTCACAGGAAGCGAGTTTACCTGGTTAGTTCTCTAAGTCGAGAAACCTCAGCATCACGCTGGCGTAGTGTTATTCCCAGTATCTGATTTTCCTTTTCTGCAGTCTCTAATTTAAACTGAGAATTCTTCTCATTGGCCAAGGCATCCTCCAACTCTAAAGCAAACAACAAAAGCAACTTCAGTTTCCTTACTGCTTTAGAAACAAAGACTATAGCTACAGTTCAAATACACACCAATTTTTACTCTCGTCATCTCAATGTCAAACTGCTGTTTATTCTGCAGAAGAGTTTGCTCTTTGTCTTTAAACAAAGTCGTAAATTTTTTGTTTTCATCCCTCTGGTTTTCTATCACTTTTAAGAGTTCTTCATTTTTACTCTGTAGTAACTCCTGGCTCTTCAGTGACTCTTGCAGTTGACTTTGCAGTGACATATTCAACGACTGCAGGGAGAATACTGTAAGATAAACACATCAAACAGCTGTTTCCCAGTTTTTAAAACATGCCTGTTTTCAGGAAAAGTCCTTAAGTTCACTGATTTCCCTAAATAGTAACAATGCACAAATAATGCTATGTAAATATTAAATACATTTTACAAAATAAATGTCTTCTCCAATCGATATTTTAGTTATAAATTGTTTTTACCTTTTAAAACAAATGAATAGTACATCTGCAAATAATTATCTCAAACTCCACAAAAATGCAAAAGACAGCATCAAATAATTCTCAATATGTCCCCCCATCCCTGTCGGCTCTCACACCAGAATCATACACTATTAATTTCGGTTACTGTACTGGCAAATACTTATGCTGATAATGACTTACATAAATATATATTTAAACACAAAAGAATCATACTATCCCACAGTTGCTAATTTCACACCTTCCCCCTTGTAGACTGTTGGTATCAGCCCACAGATCTACCAGTCTTTGTCAGAGCTGTAAAAGTGCACGAAGACTTCCATGTAAGGAAGTCTGGAAGACTCATCTTCGAAATGCAGTGAAAGAAAACAGCAGAAATAACACACACAGTGAGCCCTTGCCTTCAAGAGATGAGGTCTGTAAATGGCCTAAGGAAAACCTTGCAAGGAAGCAGGCAGGAAAACCAAGGGTGGGAGCGCAACTGGAAGTCCTTCCAGTTGGCTTACTGGAAGCTGCAAGGGAAGTGCTCCTCACGGCACCACACAAACCACAGCAGAACCACAGCAGAGCGCAGGGGTCCAGGACACTACTAGGAAACTTACAAGCTCCCCTCCTGCTTTTGCCAGAACTCCAAGAACGCTGAGGCTGCAGAGACCAATGGCGCTCTCCCCTCTCCCACATAGCAGCAGTGGAGCCCTCCAGAGTTAGAAGGATCCAAAGACTTCACCTTCCAACTCTGTGCAACTGCACCAGCAATTCATTCCATAAGGCTAGCAACCCTGAGTTCCTAGACTGAGGAATTATTTTCTGAACTACACACTCAACTCTACCCGATATAAGGACCACTTAAACATTGCAAATCCTCCAACTGAAAAAATACAGCTTATTAAAACAGACACAAAAAACAACCAAGCAACAAAATAATACTAGTGGTATAAACCTCAGTGTTGTGGCATAAAAAACAAACAAACAAAAAATCCAAGACAATACAGCTTCTCCAAAAATTATTGTTCCTACAGCAATGGCATCTGATGAAATCTATAGAAAAGAAGTAAAAATAATGATTATGTGTTGGGATTGGCGAAACAGCCATTAAAGAGTGCTTGCTTTTAAGGACAAGCGTTTGGTTCCCAGCACCCATATTTGGCAGCTTACAACACCAATATGCTTTTCTGGCCTCTGATGGAGGAGGGTCATATTCTATCTGTTGCTTTCATTGGTTAATTAATAAAGAAACTGCTTGGCCTGATAGGTCAGAACATAGGTGGGTGGAGTAGACAGAATAGAATGCTGGGAAGAAGGGAAGTGAGGTCGGATGTGATGGAGCCAGCTGCCAGGTCAGACATGCTGAATCTTTCCTGGTAAGCCACCACCTTGTGGTGCTACACAGATTATTAGAAATGGGTTAGTCAAGATATGAGAGTTAGCCAAAACAAGGCTAGAAATAATGGGCCAGGCAGTGTTTAAATGAATACAATTTGTGTGTTGTTATTTCGCGTGTAAGGCTAGCTTGCGGGAGCTGGGCGAGATGAAAAGCAGGCCTGCCCGCTGCTCTTACTACAGGCCTCCATGAGTACTCACACACATGAACACGAACACACACACAAATAAAGAATAAAATCTTTTAAAATATGTTCAAAGACACAAACAACAGCAAAAAGAAACACAGAGAAATGTTCAAGAAAACCCATTCTGAATTGCTAAAAGTAAAACCAGAAGCAGTGAATCAAACAAAAAGCTCTGTAGAAAGTCTCTGCAACAGACTGGATTGAGGAGAGGACAGAACACTGGAGTCTGAAGACAAAGTAGAAGACTTGGAACAATTCAACAAAGACAAAGATAAAATAACAAGGCACCATGGGGATTTCAAGATATACCTGACATTGAGAAAAGACCAAATTCACAGGTAATGGGCACAGAAGGAGAAGAATCTCATTCTACATGCATAGAAAAATAACATACATTTTCTCAGTATTGGGAAAAGATTCAAATCCAGATAAAAAAGTTACTTAAAACACTGAACAGGAAACAACCCCCCCTTGTCAGATTACAATTAAAACACTCTCCTAATTAACATTAACTGTCAACTTGGTACAGCCTAGAACCACCTGAAGAGAGAATCTGAACTGAGCAACTGTCTATCAGATTGGCCTGTAGATGTGTCTGTGAGGGACAGTCTTGATTGTTTTGTTAACTGTGGGCAGTGGTATTCCCTAGGCAGGTTACAGCCTTGACCTCTTTCTCTCGGGAATGGAGTGTGACCTGGAAGCACAGGCAGGGCAAGTACACTCTTTCCTTCCCTAGGCTGGTGTTTGGTCAGAGTGTTTAATCACAGCAACAGAAAATAGAATAAACACACTGAATATACAGAACAAAGAGCAACTGAAACCAGCAAGAAAGGGACACCAAGTCATATATAAAGGCAGGCCCATCAGAGCCAGCAGAAGATTTGTCAACTGAAACATCAAAAGCCAGGAGGGCCTGAAAAGCTAAATTTCAAGTTCTGAAGAATAGCATTGCCAACACAGACTATTCACCAAGAAAATTATCTGTCATAATTGAAAAAAATAGTAAAAACTTTCCATGATAAAAATAGACTAAAGGAATTTATGACCACTAAGCTGATTCCAGGGAAGATGCTAGAAAGAGTCTTTGACTGAAGAAAAACACAGTTCCACCTATGAGGTCACAAGAAAGAACAACACATGCTAGAGTAATAACCAACAAAGGAAAAAACACAACAAAATCAACAAAATGCAGCAATCAATCCACACCTTCCTAGGTCGTAACAACTTCCTAGTTGGTAAACAACTGAATACCAATGCACAGCCAACTCCGTAATCAAAAGACACAGCTAGTAGATAAGATCAAAAGGCAGGGATCATCTACGTACTGCCTCCAAGAAATTCACCTCACCACAAAAGACAGACTACCTTATGGTAAAAGCGATGGAATAAAGTATAAGTAAATAGTAATTTGCACCTAGAAAACAAACAAGGGTCACTGTTCTAATACCTGATGAAACTGACTTCAAACCAAAACCAGTAAAAATAAATAAATAAATATAAAGGTTACTTCCTCCGGATTAGGGAACGATCAATCAAGAGGACATTAAGATTTTGAATGTATGCCCCTGAATTCCTGGTGTACCCAACCTCATAAAACTAGATGTAAAGTCAGAAACGAATCCCACTGCAATGGCAGTGGCTGATTTCGGTATCCCACACTCACAGACACATAAGTCATCCTGACAAAAATTAAACAGAAATAAATACCTGATATTACAGGTCAAATGAACTTAACAGATATCTACAGAATATCTCACCCAAACACTATAGAAATCACATTTTTTCCCTCAGCAGCTCATAGAAAGTTCTCTAAAATAGATCATGTATTAGGATGCAAAACAACTCTTGACAAATATAGGAACACTCAAACAATTCCTACAGATATATATCTGATCACAATAGAGTAAGACTACAGATGAACAAGAGAAACCCCAGGGAATGCACAAAACGCGGGTCGGGGAGGAGACAGACACACAGATACCTACAACTGGACCTGGTATGCCACAGTGCTGATCTTCTAGGCAAAACGTGTCCACTAAAGACTGTTGAACTGTAACGGAGGCAGCCAACCACTTTCTGATTGGATTTGAGCCCTGCTACACAGGAGGGAATTCGTACTGTAAACCTCATGACTAGAGAGGTCATAGGCCCTAGGGGGAACTTGCTTATTGTTGTTTTGCTATATGGTTATGCTGTCAAGCTATTCTCTGAAGATTTATGTTTATACTTATAGATCTGTGCTGCTCTTGGCTGTAGTCAGAGAAACTTCTTTTTCTAGTGGGAAACAATGCAGAGACTCATAACTGATCAAAGTGCTGGAAATAAAAGACTAAGAATGTCAGACATAAATGTGACATTTATGCTAACCCCACTCCCCAGGTTCTGGGAAAACAGAAGAGGGGCAGAAAGAACCAGGAGATAGAGGACGGGGAGGAGAGCTGTGAACACAACATGGGCATTGCACTCGAGCTCACAGCAGCTATGGTTACCTGTAGAAGACCAAACCTACCCTAATAGTGGAGAAACTGCAGGCCTGCCCGAATGGAGGAGCTCTTTGTAGTTGATGGATCCCTAGGGTTGAGTCATTTTCTTTGGGGGAATGCCGTCGGTGTCGGTATGCTGCCTATGCTACAATAGAAGGACACACAGCGACACACTTGGAGGCAACAATAATTCAACTCACTGGGGTTTTTAAGAAAAGAAGAGGGCATGAAGTTGGGCAGGGGATGTGTTGGGAGTTCTCCTGTGAGAGTCAGAAGTGTGGTATTGAGGGGTGGGAATGATGAAAATGCATGGGTATATGTTCATGAAGTTCTCAAAGAATAAATGAAATTACATGAAAGTATATGGCAACATTTTGTTTATCTAATGCAGTCTTAAGTGACTGCTTACTGTGTATGAATCACTAATAGAATCTGGGTATCCAACAGTGAGCAACACAGACAAGGTCCCTTTTCTCATGGAGCCTGTAGTAAGCAAATTATTATAAACAGTAATAAATACACTCCGAAGAAGTACACCAAGGTAAATGATTATGAGAATACAAAGAGATAAGACGCTTAGAGAGGCAACTGCTGATTCCCACTTCCGTATGGCCTCCTCTCTGGCCTTCTTCCTACCCATACCCTTGTTAACAGCAGAACCAGAAAGACCTACCATATATTACTCTGAAGCTAGGCATTTTTGAAAAGTGCTTACTCTATTGGTTGCTTGGATTTTCCCTTGCTTTGCAAGAGAGTTATACATTAAAAGAAATAAGCTTGTTATGTCATATATTACAAAAGAACTTTTCCCTATTCTGCTGATACTTTTTGAAAATATTTTATCATTTAGAAATTGAAAAAAAATTCTAGGGTATCAATGTACTTCTTTGTAACATCACATTTACATTAGACTCAAGAAAAAAACTCCAAGAACATTCAAAATTGTTCTCATCTGTTCTTATGCTCTTGTTTTTCTCTGTGAAGCTCTGTGATCCATAAAGACAATTTGGTATTCACCTTGTAATTCCAGCAACTGAGTAAGGATGGAGGATCAATTGAGCCAAGAAGCTGAAGAATAGCTTGAGCAACACAGTAAGACCCCCATTTAGAACAAATCATCAGAAAAAAGAGGGGTCATTTGACAATATCTGTCAAAACAGCCACTATATATACATTTTGGCTTAGCAATTTTCCTAGAAATCTCGCCTGTAAAATATGTATGTATGTGCAGACATTGGGACAGAGATCTTCACTTCTCCTGTAAAATGTGTGCAGACACTGGGACAGAGATCTTCACTTCATTGTTGCTCACACTGTAGGAAAGGCTGAAAGTACCCAAGTATCTTTCAGAAGACCTTAAATACAGGAGAGTCAACAAGAAGAATACTTATGTGGTTATTTAAGATTTGTCCATATTTATTAACTTGTTTTCTCTAGATAGGGTCTTACTGCATACACTTTTTGTTGGAGTAGTACTTGATATGTTGCCCAGGCTGGCCTTAAACTGTGGCAATCCTCCTACGTCACAAGTCCTGGGATTAAGATTAAATTATAAAACAGTTATTCCTAATTTTAAAGTTGATAAAGAGAGAAAACCCACTTAGACAAAGTAATTGAGAAAGCACAAGTCTGCACCAACATTTCCAGAGAGACAAGGACTTCTGTTTCATTTCTTAAAGTTCTTTTACCTACATTCAAGGTTACTAGGTGCCTTTGGAGTTTTCTCTTCTTCTCTGAGGCGCTGGTTCAAACTTCTTAGCTGCCTAAAGGAAATAATGAAGACTTGTAAAAATCCTAAACTCATTTTACAGTTTACATCTGATACCCTATCAAAAATATATAAGTTTACCAAAAAAGACAAATACTATCATCACCTGGCCATCTCAAATCCCAAACCAAACACAAGATTTAAATGAACAAAACAACAAAGCCACACTATTCAGGGGTTCATTTTGAAAACAGCAGCCCCTGACTTGACAAGTACTTTTTATATCTATAGAACACACACACACACACTCACACTTGAGACAAACTCTCAATCAAATTTCCAAGGCTAGTCTTGAACTTGAAATCTTCCTGCCTCAGTAGCTGGACTACAGATCTGCACCACCAGAACCAGGACAGAGAGTTGCAGAACTACTGTTCAGGACACCATAACCCTGCCCCACTGTTTCCAAGACTGGCCTGGAACTCAGTACTGTAGCTCACAGTATTTTCCTACCTCAACCTTTCAAGTGCGGGGACAATACTCACGTGCCATCACGTCCAGCTGTTTCCTTTGTTTTCCATATCTTTACCCTCACATCTCTTTGAAATAATACGTGTGAGTGTGTATACATTTACAGAATCTTTACTACTGTAGTTTACCTTTAAAAATAACTGTCATTGCTGTCAACTAGAATACCTGTAGGTGTCAACTACCAGACATATTCCTGCTTCATGTCTGTGATACATTAACAACTTGGGGCACATAATTTATGCCTTTAGCAATTTCATTATTAGATGGAAACGTTCATTTTTAATAGCTACCTCATTAGAATGTTGGTATCAACTCTGTCTTCACAATATGTACCTGCTTCACAAATAAGAAAATGTAAGTAGGTACTGATTAGGACAAAGCAAAAACTCTCTGGTATTTAATATCTTTCCAGGACTGGAAACTTTCTGAACTAAAGTATTTGATTTAGTTATTGAATCTAAAATGATAGTACCCTTACCAAATACCATTCACAAGTATTAATTCTTGATAGATTAGAGTTAAGAACACAAAATATACCAATAACACAAAATCCAACAACTCAAATTTTATAAGAAAACATAAATAATCTTTAACTAAGGAAGGCATCCCTAAGCAAGACTCAAAATCCAACATCCATCAAGTAAAGAATATAAAGATTAAACACATCACAATTTGAAGCTTGTTTTAGAATTGAAGTTCTGTAAAAAGATAAAATAAGCAATTTATCTAAGAAAGCTAAGTGATTAAGAAGCATCCAAGAAAAGCATTGCTTGAGGATAGGGGATGACTTACCACAGAAACAAAGGGCCTGGTTTGGATTCCTAGTGCTCACATGAGAAGTTGGGCATAGCAGCATGATACAACTGGCCTCCAGGTGTATACACAAATACATGAATATACAGAACACACACACGCATGCACACACACTCATACACTACAAAAATATAAAATAAAGGAAATAGTTCTTCATTAGTGACAGTATAGGGGAATTTTCTCAGTCAGTAGGAATTTATTGTAACCATTTGGATTACAGTTTGGCATCATCCAAGCTATAAAACATATATCTTTGACAAAATAGTTTTTAAAATTAATTTCATTTTATGTGTATGGGTGTTTTGCCTGCATGTCTGTGCACCACATGTATGCCTGGGTCTTACGTGAGAGTAGCAAATGCCCTTAACCACTAAGCCATCTCTCCATCTCTGGAAAGTTGGTTTTACCCATAGTTACTTACTCTGAGAAATAGCTATATAAATACAAAAGCATGTAAAACATTACAGATATATACAAGATATATAGTGTAATATTCGATGAGAACTGAAAACAACTTAAGATGTGATACACGTTATAGCTCATCCATATGATGAAATACTGATATACACTGAAAAATAATTAAATATACATATGTACGGCCATAGAAATATCACCACAAAGGGCTTGGGGCTAACTCAGTGACAGTACACTTTCAAAGCATGTACTAGATCTTGGGTTCAATATCCACCACTGGGGAAAAACAAAACAAAACAAAACAACAAAAAAAAAACCTCTAAGACACATTATAAAGCAGAAAAGAATAAGCAGCAGACAGAACACTATTTTTTTTTTCCTAAAGGGTTCCCCTCAATAACAAAACATGCAGCTCTAGAAAAGGCAGAACAGAGTGATGTCCCAGAATAGAAAACAGAATACCTCTTCTGGTATCTTCCAGAAAACTAGCAGGTACCTTATATGGGAAAATGCTTTTTCTTATCATCTTTTTGAATGCTGCTGTTCAGGTTCTTCTCCTTTAAAACATTAGCCAATTTGAATTTTCTATCGCTCGCTACAGCCTTCGACCCCCATCCTATTCTCTAAGCATTGTCTTCCTATGGTGAGGAGAGCCTGCAGAAGGTACAGTTGCAGGAGAGCTTGTGTAGCATGGGAGTTTGCTGGGCATGACCTCAGACCCAGTGCTTGGGAGGCGGAGACTGGCGCTCACCGACCAGCAAGCCTAGCAAAACAATAGTCTTCTGGTTCAGCTCCAGGTCCTATCTTACAGGAATAAGATGAGCCATTGAAGAAGGAACTCAACATTTTCGTCTGGTCTCAACATGAGTATACCTGTACATAGAATTCATTCTCTGGTGTAGGAAGGTCTTCTTTTTATGTGTTACTTTCATTGGTTGAATAAAGAAAACTGCCTTGGCCTTTTGATAGGGCAGTCCTTAGATGGGCATGGTAGACAGAACAGAATGCTGGGAGAAAGGAGGCAGAGACAGAGAGCTGCCCACCACAAAGCTGCCAGGTCAGACATGCTGAATCTTTCCCGGTAAGCCACGACCTCGTGGTGATATACAGATTATTAGAAATGGGTTGAATCAATATGTGAGAGTTAGCCAATAAGAGGCTAGAGCTAATGGGCCAGGCAGTGTTTAAATGAATACAATTTGTGTGTTGTTATTTCAGGGTATAAGCTAGCCAAGGTGGCCGGGAGCGTGGCAACGGGAATGCAGCCCGTCCCTCCTTTTACTACAATTCTCTCTCTCTCTCTCTCTCTCGTCTCTCTCTCTCTCTCTCTCCCCCCTGTCCTCTCTCAGTTCTGCGCCTGCAGCTTCATTCCTTTGGTTGACTCCTGTGTCTTAGCCGCGGTGCACCCTGAAACTCCTCCCATATTGATGAAAACACTCCTTACCAGGAGCCACTCTTTTTTCTCTTATTCTCTGCTTTTTAAATTTTTGCTGTTTTATAAATACTAAAAATAATAAAAATAATCTCTCAAGAATGGCTATTACATAAACTATTTTTAATGTGTTCAATTTAAATATATTTAATTTTAACCAAAGACAGATGACATTTAAGTAAATATGCTTTAATTGGTTTACTTTTATGTAACTGTTTGGAGATAAAGCCTATGTACACTAATACATATATTTAAAGTGCATTTTGTCATATGGTGTGATAAAACCTTCACAATAGTAAGATCCGCATCATTTGGAGTTTCCTCGGGCCAATTTCATACCCCTCCTTTCCTGGACACACAGCTAATCATGGTTTAGACTGTTTTCAT
Organism: Microtus obscurus; assembly: GCA_963919715.1. Taxonomy (NCBI): domain Eukaryota; kingdom Metazoa; phylum Chordata; class Mammalia; order Rodentia; family Cricetidae; genus Microtus; species Microtus obscurus. The sequence goes on from CAWTZC010000308.1 coordinate 1,832,264, forward strand.
TTCCTAGAGTTTTATAGATATGGAATCTTGAAATGAACACGCTGACATCCTGGCTTCTTCCACTCAGCATAACGATTCTCAAGTTCATCCGTTCTGCTGCATGTATCAACAATTTCTTTTTTTTAATTGCTGAATACCACTATGAACACCTGTCAACAGACATTTGTTTCCTATGAATATAAATTTTTATGGACATATGTGCTTTCATTTCTGAGAAAATGCTGAAAAGTGGATTAACTAGATCATTCAACAAATTTACGCATCATTTCGAAAAAACTCCCAAACTTGTTTCCAAAGTGCTCTTACCATTTTACATTCCAACTAGCCAAGATGGCTCCACATCCTCACTAATAATGGTTTGTTCTTTTGATTGTTGCTATTCCAATGAGTATACCATGAGGTTTCATTGTGCTCCTACCCTGCAGGTTCCTAGTGGTTGATGATAACTATCTTTTTGTGTTCTTATTTGATTTCCATGCATTAGAATCCTAAGCTTCACTGATGTGGGATGCCCCCTCTGTATGCTGTGAATGTCTTATTACCATTGGTTAATAAAGAAGCTACTTTGGTCTATGGCAGGGCAGAATATGGCAAGGCGGGAAATCCAAGCATAGATACGAGGAGAAATAAGGCAGAGTTAGGGAGACGCCAGCAGCGGCTAGAGGTGTAAGATCCTAAAGCATTACTGGTAGGTCATGGGCATGTGGCAACACAGAGATTATTAGAAATGGGTTCATTTATATGTGGAGCTAGTCAGTAAGAAGCAGCGGTCAAACAATTATAATAAATATTAAACCTCCGAATGATTATTTTACAAGCAGCTGTAGGGACCAGCAGGCGGGAAAGAAACTGGTCTAGCAACACTGGATGGGACAGAGAAGACTTCTAGCTACACTTCACACATGCCATGCAAGAGATCTCCTGATATAGATATGAATAATTTGCATTGGTGTGGATTTTAAAGTCAATCTTGTTATATGTATATGTATTTCTGATCTTGATTAAGGTATTATGATTATATAGTTCATTTTTGAAATGTAATGTATAATTAGGAAATATAGGTTGTTGATAAATAATCATAAGTAATAGTCAAGCTTGTAGTCATGTTAGTTAGATTTTCTAGATATATAGAGATATATTTCAGTTAAATAGGCATTCTTCATATCTTTCAAAGACTGCAGAATATGGCATTTAAATGTTTTAATAACTTAGGGTTTTTCATGATAATGAGACACGTCTGCTCCTGGCAGCACCAATCTACTTCGAGAGGAAGATGGGCATCGAAGAGGATCCTTATGGAGTTTGATAGCCATTTGGGCAAGAAACTGTTCTTGCCTGGACTGTTACATAAACTGGACACGAAGAACCCGCAGAGAGAGGACTGCTGAACTTGCCTAAAGGTGAGATGATCTTTCGGGGTTCCTGATTCATAAAAGAGTCTACAAGATATTCTGCAGGACACAGCAGAAAGTGACTAAACTGTCTTTGGAATTTCCTGCTTCATGGAACTGTCTGCTGGATACTATGGGCCTGAAGGCTGAAGTTGGATGCCCCAATGGTACAGAGGAACTTTGGGTGACTGTCCAGGCAGCGAAATGTCTCTGTCATTTCTAGAGCGTTTGATTTCTTGTTTACTTAGGTAGTTTTATATCCTTCTGGAATCTTTGATGGAGCTGAAGAATGGATAGTTATAGTTTTCCTTAGTTATGATAAAAGATAAAGTAGATATAAATATTGTAACTGTAATTCTTGATAACTGTTTTGTTATATGTAATTTTACTATGTTAATATGAAAGCCTTCTTTTTTGTTTAAACAGAAAAAGGGGAAATGATGTAGGAATGACTTCTTATTAATAAAGAAACTGCCTAAGCCCATTGATAGGCCAACCCTTAGGTGGATGGAGTAAACAGAACAGGATTCTGGGAGAAAGAAGCTGAGTAAGGAGTCGCCATGATTTTCCCACTCCAGGCAGACACAGGTTAAGATCATTCCTGGTAAGCCAGCTCGTGTGCTACACAGATGATTAGAAATGGGTTAGATTAATGTGTAAGAGGCTAGCCAATAATGGGCCAGGCAATGTTTAAAAGAATACAGTTTCCGTGTAATTATTTCGGGGCATACGCTAACCATGTGGGCGGCTGGGTGCCGGGGATGTAGCCCGCTGCTCCTTATTACTACAATCTCCTACTAGGCCACATATGTCCTCAACCCAAGCCTTGTTTTGTTTGGTTGTATTTATTTATTTAGAGGGAGGGGTCTTCCTATGTAGGGTTTCCATTGAATTTAGGATTACCCTTGCTTCTAACTTCCATCTTTCAAGTGCAGGTATGTGTTTCTGTGCCCAACTCTGTGTGTTTTCTATAATAAAGTTCCTGTTCAAATATTTTACCCATTTTAAAAACAACACAAAATAGAGTTATAACATAGAATTTTAATTGTTCTGTGTTCAGTCTATATATAAGTTCTTTGTAAGATACATTTTGCACACTTTTTTCAAAGTCTGTTGGTGCCTCTTCATTTTGGGTTAACAGTATTTAAATTTTTGAAAAACAAAATTTGAAATTTTGCATTTCAATATAATTACTTCTTCTGGCTTATATTTTGGGATTATTGAGGAATCTTCTCCAGTAAAAGATATAGGACCCTCCCTATGCTTACTCCCACTAGCTTTTGTGCTGTCATTCTTTGCAAGTTAACTTGTATATGGTATGATATAATGGTTGCAATTCATTTTTTAGTACATTTTAAAAGAGGACAGTGTGTGTATGTTGTACACGCTCACATGTATGGAGGCGCAAGTGCTGCTGCATATGCACCTACAGCGTGAATGAGCATGTGGAAGCCAGAGGTTCATGTTGAGTGTCTTTTCTGTTCTCTATTTTGCTGAGGAAGGGTCTCTCCCTGAACCCAGAGTTCACTGACTTTGCTAGTGTAGCTAGCAGCTTGCTCACAGACCCCTGTCTCTATCTCCCAAGCTAGAGGCCACTAGGGCCATATGGATTTTTTATGTAGGTGTTAAAGATACAAATGCAGATCCTCACACATGTGCAGCAAGTGATTTTATCCACAGGCCTCCAAAACATTATTTTTGAGCTTGAGCTTAGGGTATAAAGCAGTGGTAGAAAGCTTGCACAGTATATGCAAAGCCCCAAGATTCATCCCAGAAGACGGAATCCCACACCTCCCCGCCCACACATCAAGGAATGAGAAACAATGATGAGATACAAAATGTAAAGTGTTTGGACAAAGAAATAAGACTGTTAGAAGATGCTGAACTATTAATCCAGTAGAAACTAAAATGGGAAGGAGGAAAAAAAAAACACAAAAGCCGCAAACCAATACAACAATTCAGTGTTCATATGACCCAAGTTTGAGTGGCCTGCAATAGTCTTACTTATTTCTCCAGACAACAGAATAAATCTAAATTTTCACACATTGGCTCTCCCACCACCTCTCCTCAACTCTGCCTGTTTGCTCTTAAACTGTTATGTTCTGTCTGGACTCTAATGAGCTTATATTTGAGTCTGCAATCAGGAAGTGATCATAAATCCTAAGTCACCTCACAAATATTAAGGTACTCTCTAAACTGAAGGTTCTTAATGTGACGTAACATTCTACTCTGAACCTCCATTAAAGATATTTTGGGATGTCCTAGGGGCTCCTATAGTTAGAGTCAACAAAACATTACAAATTATAGATATCTTGTGGGTTGGGAACAGAAAGAATAAACAAGAGACTACTGTGTTTCAAATATCACAGACGATCTGGACATGAAAATGCCCAAAGTACTGGAAGCAAGGCATCCAGCAGTTTTTCTTTTCGCCACAAGATGGCGATGCACTAAGTTGTGTGGGGTGGGAAGGGAAAGGATCAGATTTCTACTTAAAAACATGTGGTTTACAAATGTCTACAAGAAAAAAAAAAAAGAAAATCACTTCTAAATAAACCCACCCATTCTAGTTTTTATTTATAGTGAGATTTATGAATTATTTTTTTCCAAATAAAGATAAAAATAGTATAAAATTCCCACATGGCTTCTGGAAGCCTTAGCCTATTCTAAGGAACTCTAACAAATTCATTTTTCAGTAATTTTATCCTCTAAAAGGTCAAGTAACTAACAGTGGCAAGCTATCACACGTGGCATCTGTGTGCTGGCTGTGGAACTCCCGTACCTATAGACAACAACACTAAAGAGCAAGTCTTACCTCCGCAGCTGAGCATTTTCGCTTCTCAGTGGCTGCAGGGCCAGTGCTATTTCAACGTCGATGTTTGTGCGGCCACTCACTGCTGAAAGCCCAGATATGCATGCCTCTACTTCTGTTACCAATCTCTGAACTTCCGAGTCCTCTATGAAAGACAGGTTAGTAAAAACAGTATTTTAAATTGAAAAGATTATTAGCATGTATTACTAAAAATCTTTATAGATAAATGTATACCCATTATAGTTTTCATTACTCATGATTATTATACAAATTCTATTTCCCTTTATCTTGCTGTCTGTATTTGCTCACACAGATCAATTCTAAAGAAGTTATACCAAGTAAGGAAAGATTAATCTTAAATCACAGTATTATATTTAGTGATTTTCTGGTTCAGTTAAGTGAAGTGGGAAACAGATTTACACATATCTCCTAGTTGATATTTATCAAACTCTATAGTGGACTCCATCATTGCTGTCGAAGTTTCCTATAATTCGCTACTCTATAAACATCAGTAATAAAATCTTTGATCTTGCATTAAAAAATATAGCTAATTTGGGGCCAGGCGGTGGTGGCGCATGCCTTTAATCCCAGCACTCAGGAGGATCAAATCACCTCAGGAGGCAGGTGGATCTCTGTGAGTTCAAGGGTGATTGATTTGGCAAAATATTGTAAGTGGGTTTCCTAGGACATGCCATTACTTAACTCTATAAAGCACTACTGTGACCCAGAGTACCCTCTCTTTTGTAGAGAGCGGCTATGTTTACACATGGCCAACAGATGTAAGGAGTGAGCATCAGATCTATCTTTTCTCTGTCCCTCCTTTCTCTCGAAGTGTTTACTTAAAATAATATTGCAAGGGTAATCGAGTTATAAAAATGTATTCAGGGCCACAAGTATTTGAACACTGATGAAAAGCACAAGCACACAGTGAACAAGGATGTCCAGCAACTGAGCAGTCATCACTTTCTCTCGAGTGGCTCTGCTAGCGGCTCTGCAGGTAAAGCGGTGGCTCAACCACTATGGCAGCTTTGACCTTAGTCACATAGAAATTGTGTGATTTACTGTGTATAACATGTTTTGAATTATGTATGCGTAGTGCAATAGCTAAATTATGTTAACAGACATGCATTGCCTCCTGTATTAATGTTTCGTAATGAGAAGGCTGGCAACCTAATCTCTGAGCAATTGAGAATTATATTGTATCGTTACTATAGTCAGTGACCATACTGTACATCAGATCTCTTCATTTTAGTCTTTCCTCCTCTCTAATTGAGATTTTTTTTTATTTATTATATACTCTGGCCAACATTTCAGTTACTTCACTCTCAAAGTCTAAATTTCCTCACAGTTAAATGGAACTAAAAAAGCAGTCTGTCACTGGGTGACAGAGGTCAGAATGAGACACTGTTATCCAAAACTCGCTTCCTTCCCGAGAGTGGAGACCATTACTGCTGTGAGACTCGGGTGAGCACCCAAGTGAAAGAGCACAGTGCTGGGCCCTGCTGAGTACTCTAGACCCCTAACACTGGCGCTGCCCTACACTGTTGCGAGCATGACTGAACATTTGGTTAAGGACGACAGAAGAGTGGTGGCGCACACCTTTAGTCCCAGTACTTGAGAGGCAGAGGCAGTTAGGCTTTTGTAGGTACAGCCCGGGTCTACACAGCAAGTTCCGGGCCAGCCAGAGCTATACAGCTAGTCCTTATTTCAAAACAAAAACAAAAACAAGCCTGTCTAATTTGAAGCTCTGGAAACGTAACAATTTTAGCACATTTAACCTATACCTTAACTGTGCTGTTATTCCCAAGGACTTTAGAGTTCTGTACGTATGTCAGCCTGTATAAATGGCAGCTATTCTGTTAGCTTCACAACCAATTACTGCGCTTTCTACTCATAGCTCTGATATTTGCAATTCATTCCAAGCAAAAGCCACTACTTCAGAAAAATACATACACAATGAAAAATACTAAACACAAACTAAAAGGCCAGTAAGTGGCACTGGTTACTATGCAAAGTGAAATCTGTTGAACAATTTTACAGTCAGTTACAAAATAATGGAAGGAAATTTGGATCTTTGTTAAACCGAAAAATAGTCATCTAACTACTATAATTTTCTTTCTATGGATTCTCGGTGCTGGATCTTTTCAAGTCTGTTTGCATCAAGCAGAATGAATACACACTTGGAAGTGTTTGCTATTTCTCAATACATGTCAAGTCCCAGGAATCCCAGCACACAGGCAGTGGAGGAAGACCAGCAAAGACTAGTGGTCCAACATCACCCATGAGACCCTGTCTCAGGAAACAAACAAAAGCCCCAAAATGTAAGACAACAAACAGAACTCTTTTCCTTACTGGGTTAAGACACAGTTCTGTGAAAAACAGCAGACACTCCTTAGCAATCACTGTCATTGGAATGACAGCCAGAAGACATAACACTGCTATTAAGCATTATACCACATTACAGAAAAGTTTGAAACACTCATCTACCTTGTTCTGCGACCAGGGCCTTGAGCTCTCCCAGCAAGCACTTGGCAATTCTGACTTTTTCAGCAGTTTGGCTCACGTCTTCTGCCTGCTGCACATTCTTGGCTATTTTTGCATCTTGCACATGTATGCTTAAATACTTTCCTTCGTTTGTGGTCTCTCCAATTTGTTCTCTGGCACATTTTTCTTCATTAGTGGCCAAGGAGGCTGGCTGCAATTGAGTGGGGCTTTGGTGTGCCTGACTGTCCGAGGGAATGTCTCTTCCATGAGCTGGGAACAGAGACACATGTGTTTGGAAACACTTTCGCAGGTCTGCTTCCTTAGCTCTTTGTTGTGGCAGCATCCACGACAAATTAGCAAGAGTCGGCTGCTGAGGCGTGGGAAGAGCTGCTTCGTCAGTGTGGGGAAGGCCACATGGAATTCCAGGAAGGACACTAGAGGAATTCCTGAGAACATCAGGGCAGTTCACAGAGCTTGCTTGATCTTGCGATGTAAGATGGTTATCGTCATCAGTCTGAACTCCCTAAGCAGGAAAAACAAAAGCCTTCAAAAGTATGAACAATCCACTAGTAGACTATTAAAAACACAAATCAGTAATACTAGAAAATCATTTTCTACCATTAAAAGCCAATTCTGTGACTGTTCAGTTGACAAGCAAGCTGGCTGTCTCCACTACACAACAAAGACTGATTTTTCAGAGCTTAAATAGCTCACTCTGCAACATGAGAATATTATAAGGTCATGATGAAAATAGATTGTTTACAAATACCATACATGCTTTAAAGGCAGCAAAAAATTAGCCCACATTTGGACTGAAACAAATTATTTTCACTTTGAGGAACATTACAAGAAGCAAGCTAAGAGACTGGAGAGACAGCACATCTGTAGAGTACTGCCACCATTGCAGAGAACCTGGTTCGGCTCCCAGAATCCACGTGGCTGCCCACAACCTTCTTTAACTCCAGTTCCAGGGGATCCAATGCCATCATGCATGTGGTGTACGGACATACATGCAGGCAAAATCTCCACCAAAAAATAAAAATAAAATGATTATTTTATTAAAAACCACATACACAGAACTTTAGAAAGATCTATTCAGTTAGGGATGTAGCTCAGTGGTAGTGTAAGGTGGTAGGCTCAATTTTTAGTAACAGAAATAAAAATGCATGTGTGTATATAGAATGTATATGGACATGTTAAAATAATAAAACTAGCTGTTGGTTCAATATCAAATCAGAGACTAGTGATTTTATTATACAACTTAGCTCAAAGACATTTGTCTTATGAGAAAAATACCCACAAAACACAGCTTCAACTATATAAAAGGTATACTGTAATAAAAAGTCGCCAACTAGGTCTCGTGGTGCATACCTTTAATCCCAGCACTTGGGAGGCAGAAGCAGGTTTCTGTGAGTTCAAGGCCAGCCTGGTCTACAAAGTGAGTTCCAGGAGAGCTAGGGCAGTTTCTCAGAGAAACCCTGTCTCAAAAAGCCAAATAAACAAAAGAGAGAAAGAGAGAGAGAGAGAGAGAGAGAGAGAAGCAGAGAGAAAGAAAACACAGTCATACTAACAATGTATTAAGTGAAAAAAAAAGCAGTATATAACTGTATAAAACTATAGCTCTTATTTTAAAAAGAAAATCACTCAAACAGAAAATAAGACACAGAGTTAAATGAGTAAAGACACGCGTCACCAGGTGTTGGCTGTGCTTGGGTACCGGGTAAGTTTGGTTTCTTTCCTCAGGATTGCTTCTTAATAATACCTATGTTCTTAACAGGTAAAACTTTTCTAATTCAAAAAATACACAAAATTGGTTTTACATCCTAGTACATTGGAGCGGTTAATTCAATATTCCATTGCTAAGATGACAATTTCTATAACCACGTTGTTTCTTGTTTAGTATACAAACTATACCCACCGAGTGAACCATTAAAGGGCAGGACAGCTGCTGAGGTGACCAGACTGAAGTGGAAGTACAACAGCCATAACCAGAATGTGGTATTGCCTGAGACTCTAAAAGAAGTGAAAAAAAAAAAAAGCATATGTATCTTTCACATTTTATAGTGCTTATATAACAAAGTAATTTAATCACGGCTTACATTCAATATTCAAATATTATACTAACCTAAACCAGACACAGTATGACACGCAGTAGGCATTCTGCTGGGGCCATCTTTTGAAGCCAAGGTATTCATCAGTGACATTTGAGTCTGCACATGCTCACAGAGGGCTTGGTATATTATCGGTGAGTACATTCTATAATGGTCTCGTAATGACCAGTGCTGTGCTGTGTCTGGTGTGTCTCTCTCACTTCCAGTCGAAGCTTCACTAGATATCCATTTCTTACTTTCTGAAGACACTAAAGTGGAGAAAGGAAGTAAGTTCTTAAATACGCATCTTCAACAACTTTTACTCTAGTATCTTGGGGGGGAAAAAGACTCTCAGATGTAGTTCAACTGATCATATGCTTTATAGAAGGGCTTTACTCAACTCCCTGAAGAAAACTCTCCATTCAAGGCTACTTGGAGGCTCTCCCTTTAGTTTCAACACCTGTTACGGGTATTATCACGAATGCTCAATAAGCTTCTTGCACCCGGTCCCTTGTCCAGTTCTTCTCAGTGGAAAACAGAATATGAAAGGCAGGACACTGTGTAACTTTCTATGTTTTCATAGAAGGCCAACCAGTAAGAATAGTAGATAATCAAAATGCATAAATTCAGTCTTCACCTAGTACTTAATGTTTGTTGTAATAATAGCAGCGGGATACATTCCTGGCACCCGGCTAGCTTTACCCGAAGAAATAATTACACAGAAACTGTATTCTTTTAAACACTGCCTGGCTCATTAGTTATAACCTCTTATTGGCTAGCTCTTACATATTGATCTAACCCACTTCTAATATTCTGTGTAGCACCACAAGGTGGCTTACCAGGAAAGATCTTAACCTGCGTCTGTCTGGAGTAGGAGAATCATGGCGAATGCATGACTCGGCTTCTTTCTCCCAGCATTCTGTTCTGTCTACTCCGCCTACCTAATTTTCTGTCCTATCAGGGCCAAGGCAGTCTCTTTATTTAACCAATGAAATTAACACAAAACAGAAGACTCTCCCCTATCAAATGTTTCCCAAAGTCTGACCAGACCAGCACCTACTTCCCAGCTCTCTTGGAACTGCAACTCGAATGATACATCACTAGGGTAGCAGAAAACCCAGGAAGCCTGGCTCGCCTGCTATAACATTGCTTGTGATGAACTATCTCTTCCAATCCCCCCACCAAGGCTCACATAAGTGTTCCTCATATGAGTCTAGTGATGACTATTCTTCACCATCTCAGAGCACAGTGTCTACTTAGATCATAATACGATACATATATTGGTCTGTGTTACTTATGTTTTATTATCATTGCCCTCTGACTAAACTCTAGCTTCTCTAGGCAGGGCTGATTTTGCACTTCATTATTAAAGTCTTCTCTAGTGTATGTGCAAAACATATACCTGGAATTAATAAGCTAAAGAATGAAAAAGACCTTGATACAGCAATGTCCTATAACCAGCATAAAAGGAATCTAGGTTCTTTTATTTTTATTTTTAATTTTTGGCTTTTTGAAACAGGGTTTCTCTATGTATCTTTGTCCTAGAACTCACTCTGTACACCAGGCTGTCCTTGAACTCACAGAGATCCTCCAGCCTCTGCCTCCCAAGTGCTAGGATTAAAGGTGTGTGCCACCACACCCAACTATTTTCTTTTTTTCTTTTCTTTTAAGGACTTTAACCTTTTTCTTTTCTCTCCCAAGCCTACATATATTTTTAAATACACTGTAAATTGTTTATAAGCTTTTTCTTCTGAAACTATCTTTACTCTATCTCTTTTTTTCTGATCATATGAGTCTTTAATTTGCTAAACGATATGGCCAAGATTAAAGCTGTGGCTTTGGTGGCTGGATCCAGCCCATTCCTTGGCTTTATGAGATTTCAGCCTCATGGCAGAGGTACTGGCTGGAGACATGTTTATTGCCACAACTCTATGGCATTTCAAGGTCCCTGCCACCACCAAAAAGCATGCAGTCAGTTTTTCATCAACACAATTTAAGTGTTTCATGGCAGGACCTCTTAAAAGAGCTGCAAGGTTTTGTAGCTAATGCTGAGTCAGGAAGCCTCTCTTAAGTGAGAGTGCTTGCCTCTAGCAAGCAGAGCCCACCCAAGAAAGTGCTGCTATCAATAAGCCACGCTTAACTCTATTCTTTTTTGTCTAGAATTACTTTCCAAGTTCTGTCAGGCTTTATGTGGATGCAGCTGTCCATGTGGGCACCATTCTGTTGTCTGAAGTTTCTGTCCTGCCCAGTTCCCGCAGTCATTAAGTCCCAAAGAAATCACAGAGGTCTACATTAGTTATAAACTGATTGTCCTAGTAGCTCAGACTTTTATTAACTCTTTTAACTTATATTAGCCCATTATTCTTGTCTATGTTAGCCATGTGGCTTAGTACCTTATTCAGTGAGGCAGTCATATCTTGCTTCTTCTGTGACTGGTTCATCAAAAGAAAATCTAGATTCTATTTCCCTGTCTAACAAGACCCCCCCCCATTCCCCTAATGTTTGCTAAATAGCATTAACAGAAATGAGCATATAGATATGAAATAGACTTTGAAAAATAGCTTGGAATGGCACCTACAAAAGACACACCCAAGCTATGACACAATTCCACTTCTACACACAGCATTTACGGGTACTAAAGGACACATACTAACATGTTCACTTACTAGCTGAGTACCCTTGAGGATATGCCTAACCTTTCTTTACCTCCTCATTCTTAATAGAAAAAAGGTTAAAAGAATGGTTTTTAAAAATGATTAAAAGAATACAGTTTCTTCAAAGCAGAGTGGGTTTAGGGTTGCTGAAGACTTTGAGGCCTGACTCCTATTCTGACATAATATTGTTACTTCTGCAGGAATCTGTAACACGAATAATAAAAACCCAGAGACTGATGTTGGGGTTCAACTTGAAGATCAGAAAAGCAAAACGGCCAGCCACTAGAAAGACCTTGTGCCTCTACCAAATCTTCAGACTGAAAAGGCAATCCTGCAATACTCTCCAACAACCTGACTCCACACTCCACTGAGTTCCTGACTCTTCCCTTTTATATTCCTCTCTCCATCCAGTCAAACAGCTCCTGTCTCCACCTCCATAGTGCTGGGATTGTATGATCCCAAGTGCTCAGATCACCTTTGTGTGAGCTCTGTTTCTCTTTTAGACAGATTCAATCTTGTATAGACTAGGGTGTCCCTGAACTCACAAAGATCTGTCTGCTTCTGTCTCCCGAGTCCTGGGATTCAAGGTGTATGTCATCGCTCCCTGGCATGTATGGCTGACTAGTGTGGCTGCTTTGCACTCTGATCTTCAGGCAAGCTTTATTTATTAAAACACAAATAGTATACCACTACAGGAAGCATAGGTGAGATGACAAAGTCCTTACAAAAATGAATTCAGATACCTCCGTCTTTCCATGCCTGCTGCATCTGCATGGAAAGTCACCTCACAGACCCAAGTGCGACAGAAGGCAGGTGCAGTTTTTGCAGGCCTTGTCCCCATCTTTCCCGGGAAGAAGCCCAAACTCTGTTTCTTGCCTGCTATGCAGGAGACTATCACAGCGGCAAGTCTTCAAAACCAGTACTCTTATGAAGACTGCATGGACTGCTAGAGAGGACAGCTGCATGCAATGCCTGAACGTGGAGGAAACATGCTATGTGAGATTCACAAGGAGACAAAGATAATTTTCTAAAGATGGAAAGATGTTGTTTGCTCTAATCCAACCCTCAGGAACACAAGGTTCACAGACACTCACACTGAAACAGTTATGGGAAAGCTCCTAACAAACAGGATCGTGTGGGGCAACATCCAAGAAAACTAGAGAAATCTAAAGAAGGGAGTCAAAAAATCAACTGATGGATTTGAATTTAGAGTCTCTTCAATAACCAAACAACATGATATACTGTTTAATGATGTGAGAAGTTCAGTGTTTAGAAAGTGAATCTTTAAATTCTGATAGGCATTACTGGGGTGTGGAGAACCCAAAGGTTCATTTTTGGGAAACCCTACTAGGAGGTGATTGTGAACTCTTCAAACTGCACTCTAGAAGCCTGATGGAATTCTCAGATAAGACAGAGCCTGGGGCCTGGGGAGACAGCTAAGTGGGTAAAGTGCTTGCCACTCAAGCAGCCACTTAAAAACCCAGGCATAGCCACAGGCATCAGGGACCCCAGTGCTGGGGAGTAAGAGACAAGAGGATCCCCAGGGCTCGCTGGTCAGCTGGTCAGTCTAGCTAGAGGAACAAACTCTAGGTTTAGTGAAAAAACTGCCTCAACAAATAAGATGGGAGGGAGTGAAGAAAACCTGTGCTGCGTGCATGCAGCCCTGTGCCCCAGAGCTACCAAATAGATGAGCAAGATGAGGGGTGACGGGACATCTGACAGCAGCCTCTCTCACACGCACACGCAGTCAAGAGCTGAGACCCATCTCTTCTTTCATGTGAGGATAGGATCATCATTAGTCTCCTCCACCTCCTGAATGTTTCCTCACTAGATGGAAACCCCGGCAAAGGTTGGTATATTCTATAATTTTGAGAGTAGAAAAGGAATCCTCACGTCAAGGCTCCCTACTTACTCCTTCAAGTTCCCTGTCATTCTTTCACTCCGTCCCCAAAGCTGGCCACACATCATAAAAACCTGACTGTCTAGGTATTCCTTATCTGAAGGAGCCCTCTCAATTAAAGTGAACCAATACTGTACTTGTCTTTTTCTACTTTAATGTAATCTCATTGTTATTAAACACAGAGTAAAATACAAATAAAAATCACCAACGTCAAGACACTTGGGCTATAAATAACATTTGGCAAGTCATAAGAACAGTATGTGGTATATAGTAAAAACTCAACATGTCATATCATCAAATAGTTTCAAACTAAACAAACTGGCCAGATAAGTAAATATTTCATGTTAATAAATCAATCTTGCTATCTAAAAAATATACTTCCAAACATGATCCCTCTGAGACAATTTAAATCCAGAGCAATAAGTTGGACGGTGATGGCGCACGCCTTTAATCCTAGCTCTCAGAGGCAGAAGCAAGAGGATCTCTGTGAGTTCAAGGCCAGCCTGGTCTACAAGAGCTAGTTCCATGACAGGCTCCAAAACTATAGAGAAAGCCTGTGTCAAAAAAAACAAAATCAACCAACCAAACAAACAAACAAACAAAAAATCCAAAGCAATAATGGATCTTCTCTACCAGATAAGCCACAACAAAATTAGCTAATAATTTCCTATAAAGTACCAGTTTTTATTGAAAATGCAATTTTATAATAAACAAAATAGGAAATATCCTCTAAAAATACTTTCACTTTGAAGTCTACGGTGAAACACAGGAGATTTTTGTACACAACCACAGAGCACACAGCCTTGCCCTCTCCTTTAGAGTCCTAGGCCTCTCTTTTTAGACTTCCTTTGGTTCCTTAAGAACTGTCTAACCTGAGGAGTTCTGATTTCATGCTCACGGGCCCAAGTTCTCCAGTCATTAGCTCTCCTCCACCTTCTCTCTGTAGTCTCTCAGTCACCTGAGCGACACATCCTGCCCTGTCTCTGCCAGCAGATGTCACCGCTCACACAAATGAACAAACTCCACACAAGCTTCCTTCTTAAAAGGCCAGAGTCAACATTTAAGGCTTACTGAGCTAGCGGTCTCTGTCGCAGCTACTCAGTGCCACCAGGGCAGCACAAACGCAGCCATGGAGAATATATGAACAGCAGACTCCAACAAAACTTTAGTTACAAAATAAACCTAAATATTATTTTTAAAAACACAACTGGCTATATGGTACTGACCTAGTTAAGACTGTCCAACAGAAACAAAATATAAGCAATATATGTAATTTAAAATTTTAAGTAGTCAAACTACAAAGTTAAAAGGATGACTTACTTTCCATGTGTTACTTAAATGTAGCCAGAGCTGGGGCTGCAACTCAATAGTATAGCTCTTGACTAGCACGTAGAAGGCCTTGGATTTGACCCTCAACACCGTAAAAATAAATAAGGAAATGTAGCAAGAATACTAACATTTCAGTATGTAATGCTCAGAACAAAACACTTTCTGTATTCAATCTTCAAAATTCAGCATATATTTTACACAAAGCATACCTTAAACCAGATGCTAATCAGAGATATTTCATCTCCATTTAGACTGAATATAATTTATAGTTAAAAGAGTAGATTTACACACGCAAATTATTCCAAAATTCTTAGTTTTATAATTGCATCAATATCAGTTTTCAAATTTAGTAAAATTCCAGCCTAGGGGTTGCAATGGTAGCTCAGTCAGTGAAGTGCCTGCTGCTCAAACACAAGAGCCTGAGTCTGGATCCCCAGAACCGGGCAAGGGCTGACAGCATGGCCCTTAACCCTAGCCTAGGGAGCAGGGACAGAGGGATCCCCGAAGGTCACTGCCAGCCAGCTTAGTCAAACCCACAAGCTTCAGGTTCAGTGAGGGGGGGAGTGAATAAGGAAAGACAGATCCCATGTGTATGTACATGGGTACACAGCCACAGTAATCATGTGCGTGCGCGCGCGCGAGCGCGCACACACACACACACACACACACACACACACACGCACACTCTCAGCCCATTGGTTGTATTAGTCAATTTCAGGGGGTCACTCACAGTGTAGGGAATCACAATACACGATGATAGGTCAGTTAAGGCTTTCACTCTTAACTGATGATCAGATGGGATGACAATGTTCAGTCCTTCCACTTCCATTTTCTAGGCTTTTTGCTTATACCTTATCTCTTAATATCTAGGGAGACTGTCTTACATGATTTTTAAAATTTTTCCCCTTGTGCTAAATGTAAGCATGCACTTATGTACTGAATGACATTTTGACCCATCTGAAGAATAGGACTAGCTGATTTCATCCATAATTCCCATTGTAATATGATCTGATTATTCTGCACTGTATACACATGTGGAAACATTTGACTGTATCTCATAAGTATGTATAATTCCATGTTAATTTAAGAATGGACTTCATAATGTAGACTGTTTCAAATGTCTTATGCTACAGCCTTTAAAAGACAATATTCTCAAAATATTTCCTCAATCACTACACTTAATTTTCAGCAAGGATAGCCATGAAAGTATAAACTACCATGTCTCTGGATACGTTCAATGTCAATCATTGGCAGGTGTTTTTGCCATATATCCTAACTGCACAGTTCAACAAGTTTACTCTTTAACTAACTTAAATTATATGCACACAAGTTAATTTTAAAATAACTATTATATGTAAGTATATACCCCAAATGCAACCAGTTTGTGATTAGCTATGAAAACAAGGAATATGCCAGGCATAGTGGCACACACTTTGAATCATAGTACTCGGGAGGAAGAGGCAGGCAGATCTCTGAGTTTAGGCCAATCTGGTCTACAAATGAGTTCCAGGCCAGCCAAGGGCTACACAGTGAGATCCTGTTTCAAACAATCAAGCAAACAAACAATGGCAGTGTAAACAAAGCTGGCTGTACACTTCCTAACATCATTCGGTTGGAAATTTCTATACTGCACACCCAGAAAAGAACCTCAGCCCCTGCTTGGAAGAAAGTGACAGCTAGCCGAGTGACTATCTGGCAATGAAGAGCTGACTACAGAAAAACAAGCACAAGTACACACTTAAACCAAATAAAATAAAAATCAAAGACAACTGCTTCATCCTGATAATTTATCCAAATCCCAGAATTAAGTTATCTTTAAGGGCTGGAGAGACAGCTCAGTCAATAAAATGTGTGCTGCCCAAGAACGAGGGTATGAGTTCAAATCCCCAGCACTCGTGTGAAAAGTTGAGCACAGTGGTCCCTATACTCCCAGTGCTGGAGAAGCAGAGACAGAGGGATCCCTAGCTTGCTGGTCAACCCTCTAGCAGAACCAGTAAGCTTCAGGTTCAGGAAAGAAACCTTGTTACAACAGTGGAGATTAACTGAGGGACATGCCTGGCATGGCGCGCGCACACACACACACACACCATACACTCTACATACACACACACTTGCACACACACAAACACATTCTACATAAACACATACACACTCTCAGATGCACAACCTTTAAGTAAATATGGGGAAATGCTTACATATCTCTTTTCGAACCACTGAAGGAGTATGTTTTCCAGGTCCTTTCTTTTTAACTTTGCAGGTTTTGCCTTCTAAAGGTCTGGCATTGCACCTGTGTTCCGAATATACTATTTCCGAGCCTGTTAATAATAAAAAACAAACTTCTGTAAACATTAAGAAGAACAGTTCATTGATAAAAGGTGATCAGCAAAGAATTTTAAAAACAGAACCTGAATCTTCATTTTTCAAAATGTCCCGCAGCAAAGAAGCACAGCCATCAAGTCCCTGCACAGTATCCGTCTGCAAGAAGAGGGTCGTTTAGAGATAAAATACACCCTGCCACTTCAAATGCATCTCTTTTCTTTTTCTTTTTTAGTCTTTCAAGACAGGGCTTCTTTGTGTAGCCCTGGCTGTCCCGGAACTCAGTCTATAGACCAGGCCAAGATCTCTCTGCTTCTGCCTCCCAAGCACAGGGATTAAAGGTGTGCACCACCACTGTCTGGCTCAAATACATTTCTCAACAGCCGACATACTTCCTTGGTGCAAACCATACTTTACCTTTGGACTGTACTAATTAAAATAGCATATTGTATCCATTCACTTGGCTTATTGTATCCATTACCTGACTTTCCGAATCAGAATAAACAGGACAGGCACAATCTGCATTTAAATGTGCTACTTTCCTTGGGTGGGTCCTAGAAAACAAAGTAGATAACCCAAAATATGTAATTAATCACTTCCTTTCCAGTAAAGATTGAAGAATAAAGTTCATCTAACCACATATGAAATGAACACACTGTGGATATTATGAGGACTACTAGACACTAAAACCACTCAGTCAGGTTGGTATGACCCATGTGGTGATGCAATATTCTGAGAACATCTCTTCTGTTCTAAAAGACTGGAACTTTTACTGGACCTCACAGCCAGAGTGAATAATAAACCTTGAGATCACGTAAGACTAAGACTGCTCTCCTACTGTGTGCACAGACTGTTTGTCTAACCTGCCTTTAAGAGAAGCACCCAAACTAACTGCCTTGGATTTCCCTGTAATCAACTTTTACAACCTAAGCGAATACACGGCTGCAATCTTATGCCCTCTTTCATGCCCTGACCCGTGCCCGTGTGTATCATTTGCTGAAAACCCAAAACACAGAAGTTGAAAGCAACTTTCTAAAATCCACCACGTAAAGGCTGGAAGCAACTATTATGGACACTGGCTGATAACAATGTTGTCTGGTCAGTTGAGGGTGACATAATCCCTTGTAAAACTCTGCTAAAGATTTCCATAAAGTATCCTACTCCTTCCCCCATGTGATGCTTTCTGTACTGTTCAAGAAATTCAGAGCAAAATCCTGTTTTTATACACAGACACATAAAAAAGACAGACACATACAGACACGGGGACACATTCACAAGACAGCCTTCAGGCAGGCACAGATTCAGATTCATAAAACAGAGGATGGAAGACACAGGGAATTTGATGTAGAGAATTCAAATCTGGACTCACTCTTGGTGCTTTTCTTCTCAGTGTGACACCGACATATTATCAGTGAATTGGACTTAATCACTAATGATTTATAATTTGCACAACAACTAACTACTTGTAGAGGCACAGCCCACTTATTTATTTTCCAGGGATTGGCAAAATACAGTCAAGCCCTAATACTTGAAGATGTAACTAAGAGTTCCTGAACTTAGAAACTTTGAGTACTCACCCTTTCTTTCCATGTGTTAACTTAGATCCTGGGTACCTTCCTGAAGATATCACCTATGACATAATAAATTATATTACAATAGATATATATTTATTGTTCTATTAGGTTGGCATCCTGACATTACTGAAATATTTTTTTTTTCACAAAGCCAAATTGAATCATAGTCCCCACTGCCTGGCAACCATTTTTCTACTCTCTAAAACATTTGGCTTTAGAAACCACTTCTAAATGGAATATCTGTCCTTCTGTGACTAGCAGAGTATCTTCAACCTTCATCCATACTGCAGCATAAACCAAAACTTCCTTTCTTTTATGAGGCTGACTATTCTATTTCATGTAGGTAGCATGCCACTTACTTTTATAAATGGGAAATATCTTAAAACTGCACAACTATAATTTAGCTCTTATGCAATAAATGTGTTCTATAAGCAATGTGAGGAAAGCAGCACACGCATTTGTTCCTTTAGCCTACTTCTTACGTCTGTAAAGAAAACTCAAATTATTTTGAAGTCAAAAGGACCTATTACTACTATATTAGGACTGTACTCTTTCCTTGAGCATGTTCTAGTCTCCAAGTTCTCCGATCATATAACCCAAAGACAGGACAAAGGGGTTAGGAAGGGCTTTAGGGAAGAGCGCTCTTCCAGCACAACAAAGCCAGGGAGACAGCTCAAACTGACTGCAGCTCAAGCATGACAGCTGAGGTCAAATCCCCAGCATCTACATAAAAGCCAGGCTCTAGCCAGGCGGTGGTGGCACGCCTTTAATCCCAGCACTCTGGAGGCAGAGGCAGGCGGATCTCTGTGAGTTCGAGGCCAGCCTGGTCTACAAGAGCTAGTTTCAGGACAGGAACCAAAATCTACGGAGAAACCCTGTCTCGAAAAATCCAAAAAAAAAAAAAAAAAAAAAAAAAAAGCCAGGCTCTAGGGTCCCTGTCCATCACCCTAGCAATGGAGTCGAGGATGGACCCCTGGATTCTGGGGGGACCACTGGCCAGCCAGTCGAACCAAAATAGTGGAGAGCTCCAGGTTCAGTCAGAGATCCTGTCTCAAAAAATAAAGTGAAGAGCGTTAGAAAACTGACCTGCCCTCCCAACACACGTGCAGAGGTGATTACACCCATCCACACGCACTAAAAAGTAAAAGCTTTCTTCAGAACTCTGGCTCCGTCTTCTAACTTCTTGCTGGGCAGTGGTGGTGCACGCCTTTAATCCCAGTGTTCAAGAAGCAGAGACAGGAGGATCTCTGAGTTCAAGGCCAACCTGGTCTACAGAGCAAGTTCCAGGACAACCATGTATGGATGGTCATACAGAAACCCTGCCTCAACAACAAAAAAACAAAAAAGGAAAAAGAAAAAAGAGAAAACAAACCCTGCTTTTATCTAGATCTACTTCTCTTATTCTTTTTAAACTCAAATAACAATTTTATGTCTGCATTTTACTAATATAGGTGGGCTAGCTTTACTAAAGAAAAGATGTTCATTGCTTTTAGATGCACTCAGCATATTGGAAGCTGTGTAAGAAGGTTGTCTTCAGAGAGGAAAACTGAGTATCTGGAGAAGCAGATTAGAGAGACTTACTTGCAGAGCGAAGCAATAGAAACTTTATATCATATATACCCTTATATCTTAATAACTTTGTATCTGATAATAGCATCTCCACTCAAAACAAAATCTTAGAACACCAAAGCCCATAATCTTCTCCCCATTCCACTCCTGGATCCACTCAGTGTTGGCATCCATTCAATTCTTTGCACATTTACATATTTCATACTTGAGGGAGTAACTACCAAACTTCCTGAGCTGCTTACTGTTCTCTATTTGGAAACACACACAAACACACACACACACACTCATGCACACGTTATGTATTTCTTGCCCCTTCCAATATTATTGAGAATACATTTTTTACAAAACTGGATTGGTTAGAGTTACATTTTCTGAGATGCCTTGGAATCTGATGGAGTGTCATGAATCTACACTATCATACAAAAACAAAAACAATCATGTCTCGAAACAAAGACCATTATTTTTTGTCTTCCCACTTCAAAATAAGTCACAATCATAATATTCTTAAATGGGGATGGAGAGATGGCTCAGCGGTTAAGAGCATTGCCTGCTCTTCCAGAGGTCCTGAGTTCAATTCACAGCAACCACATGGTGGCTCACAACCATCTATGAGACCTGGTGCCCTCATCTGGTGGGCAGGCATACATGCAGATAGAACATTGTATACATAATAAATAAATATTCAAAAAAATAATAATATTCTTAAATTTTTTTTTTTTTTTGGTTTTTCGAGACAGGGTTTCTCTGTGGTTTTTGGAGCCTGTTCTGGAACTAGCTCTTGTAGACCAGGCTGGTCTCGAACTCACAGAGATCCGCCTGCCTCTGCCTCCCAAGTGCTGGGATTAAAGGCGTGCGCCACCACCGCCCGGCCTTCTTAAATGTTTTTTAAGGACAAAATTCCCTAATATAGCCATAAAAATTCAAAACTTTGGGATTATAATCTAACTAAATAGACCTGATTCATATTACACTTATCCCAATTCTGTCCTTCAAAATAGTAGTTTATATCTAGTCCAGGACCACACTAAATTGCTACGGTCCTTGAATCTCCTTTAATCCAAATTCCTTGGGCTGTCACTATCTTCCCTAGCTTTGACGTACTTAAAGAGTAAAGGCTAGTTATTTTGCATAATGGCCCCTGGACATTTAGATGGACTGTTTCCTCAGGATCAGACTCAGGCTATCCATTTCTGGCAGGAACACTATAAGAGATGTGTCATTTTCAATACAAGTAGGCAAATGACATTAGTTTGTCCTGTTACTGGTGATATAAATGGATTTAAGATGGTGTCTGCCAGGATTTTCATCATTAAGGTTACTATTTTTACTCTTCTAATTAAGCACTTTGTAAGATACCCTGACACAATCTGGGTATCTTCAGACTTTCGCTAGGCAGTCTGAACATCCATTTATGACTCCTGTTAAGTCACTGATCTATCAAAAGCTGATTTATTCATTTCGCTATACAATTGGTTCTACATTTATTAGCTAATTTCAACTAATAAATTAGAACTAGGGCAGGACCTTTCTTTCTTCCTTGCTAATTGGTTAGTGTGAAAACACTGATTCCTATCTAGTCAACACACCAAATATGATTCATTATCATTGACACTGATGCTGATATGTAAACAAATATACAGGTGAATACAATATAAAAAGTGAAAAAAAAACAAGAAAGAATAAACATTAGGGATGAAGAAGGACTGAATGCAGATAATGGACAGTTATAAAAGCCATTGTTTTTCTAGTTCTTTGCCATGGCTTTTTCATTTTTTGGTGATGGAAAAGTACATAAAAATATATTTGATAGCTAAACTACAATGTGAAGCTTCACAGCTTCAGCAGGGTTGTTCTAACTATGCAGAATTCTCTGAGTTAAATAGACTTTGAGACTAAATAATTTTCTTTTGTGATATTTTCTATTAGCAAGGCTTTTAGTAATAAAGTTTATGAAACATTTTTTTCAAAAAAAAATGATGGTCAATTTTTTCCAGAGTCAATCAGAGGAAGCACCACCAAGTTGGATACTTTATCATTTTTAGCCAAGCCTCAGAATCTTTTGAGCTGTTTCTTATTTTTTTATAAAGACTGTTATAAAAATATTTAATACTTCATCTACCTTAACAAAATAAAGTATCAACTGAAAGGAAAAGTACCGGCTCAGGACCCCAAGACCAAGTTCTCAGCACAAAGGAGATGTATTTGCCCCAGAGGGACAGAGGACAGGGAATAAGAAACAAAGATAGGAGATAGAGAAGGGGAGGGGACAAGGGAAAGGGGCCAGAGTATTTGTCCCAAGAGGACAAAGGGCTCTCTCTGAACAGAGGAGACAGATGTGGAGCACAG
The DNA here is from genome assembly GCA_963919715.1 of Microtus obscurus. Classification (NCBI taxonomy): domain Eukaryota; kingdom Metazoa; phylum Chordata; class Mammalia; order Rodentia; family Cricetidae; genus Microtus; species Microtus obscurus. The sequence goes on from CAWTZC010000308.1 coordinate 1,854,729, forward strand.
GAAAAGGGCAGCTAATGAGGGTACAAGGAACCCCCCCCCATTAGGATGAGGTGTGTAATTTTAATTGGGCAAGCTAATTAGTGCAGTCAAGGAGGGCTTTTGATTGCTGGACTTCAATAGTTTGATAGCTGGACCTTGGTTGTCAGCCTCAGGAGGAGAAAGTGGCCAAACAAGGGAATAGACCTTTAAGACTGTAATCTACTGGTTTTTAGCAAGGCAGAGGGAATAGGAGAGGAGGGCAAGGTCTGTCCTTTCCTTAACTACAGGCACAGATTTCTAGATTTCTTAGCATACATTTAAAACTCAATACCTCTTGAGTAGCAACCCCACATTCTCCCCGGCCCAGCCTCTGCAGTCGCCATTCTATTCTGCTGAACCGAACCACTTCAGGTCCCACATCAAAGTACAATCATGCGGTATCGTCCTTCTAGAACTAGCTCATTACCACTCAGAATGAATGTCTAAAACATCACATTTGCTATTGCATAGGGCAGAACTTCCTTAAGGCTGAATAATATTCCGTTAGAGAACCGCTCACTTGCCGGGCGATGGTAGCGCACGCCTTTAATCCCAGCACTCGAGAGGCAGAGGCAGGCGGATCTCTGTGAGTTCGAGACCAGCCTGGTCTACAAGAGCTAGTTCCAGGACAGGCTCCAAAGCCACAGCGAAACCCTGTCTCAAAAAACCAAAGAGAGAGAGAGAGAGAGAGAGAGAGAGAGAGAGAGAGAGAGAGGAGAGAGAGAGACCGCTCACTTCTTTACCCATTCACTTGTAGATATTTAGGTTACTTTTATGCTTGGCTGTCATAAATAATTCAACAACGAAAGAAAACGTGAACAACTCTTCAAAATCTTGCTTTCAATTCTTTTGAATAAATACCTAGTCATGGATCTGGCTGGGTCATATCAGCTCTACTTTAAATAGTTTGGTTTTATGAAACAAGATTTCCCTGTTATTCAGGCTGGCCTCAAACTCATCCTCCTGCCTCAGGTTCCCAGATAGGACTACAGTTGTGTATCACCATGCCTGGCTTATTTCCTGAGAAAATTTCATCCACTTATTCATAGCAGCTCTACTGTTTATATTTCCACCAGGACTGTATACAAGACTATCGACATTCTCATTAATACTTATTTTGTGTTAGAAACTATCACATGGTTTTAATTTCCATTTCTTTGATTATTAGAGCATATATTCATGCACATATTGGCAACATGCATCCATTCAAAAAAGGAAGTCTCCAGACAGGTCACAAAAAAAAAAAAGGGTGCAAAATTCACAATAGTAGGAAAGACATTATAGGCATATTGATAAATGATGGAAAACAAAACCAAACCTCAATCTATCGTATATGCCAAGTTTTCTAAATCTCCAAGATAGGGAAGGAATATTCTTGCACAAGATATGGAAGGTGGCCTGAAGCACACCCAACGAATGGTGTGAGGGCGTTAAACAGGGTCCAGAGACAGCTCACGAGCTGAGGGCTAGACAGAAAGTGGAACTACCACAGCGTGAAAAGGCATAGAAGTGTGCAGGGAACTGCAGGGCCAAAGCTAGTTTAGCTGTGTTGGACCTGATTGGACTGGGGCGGGAGCTGAAGAGGATCCAAAACAGCTCGGTTCCAAGCCAAAGAAACTATGAAATAGGGTCCCTATCGTACTTTGGGCAGTTGCTAGAGTACATCGAGAGTCATGCATTTGAGAACGGTAGGGCTGGTACAGAGATCAGCTCACTGAAGCACCGGTGGCAACGCCGAGAAGCTGGATCTGGGGGCAAGGATTAACTAAAACTAAGTCACTGTACCGGTGATAAGAGCTGGGGTTCGAACCCGGGATCTGACACCAAACCCAGCACTGTTTAGACTGGGACGCCTAAAATAATGCATTCACCTAGCGACGTCCTCACTCCTCTCAGTCTTTGTTTTTATTTTTTCTAGCACCTTCCCAAGTCCCTCTAGTCCCTCGCCACCCCAGAGTGGACTCATCGGGTCCGCAGCCCTCACCTGGCCCGGGCGAGATCCGGACCTGACCATTTCTCTCAACTTCAGAACCGCCCAGACGTAGGGAAACGAAGGCGTCAGGAAAATAGAATTAACCGCCGAGGCGTCCCGACGACCCTTGTCCCGCCCCCCAAGCTTCCGCTTCCGGGAAGGCGCCCGCCGAACGCCGCGCCTCATGGCCTCCTTGGCGCTAAGGTCTTTCCTTCGGGTCCCGACCTGGCCACCGGGGCGTGCGCAACAGACTTGGCCTTCTCCATCTCGTCACGCTCGGGGCGGGGCCCGGAGGGAGGGGCGGGACAGATACGGGAGTGGGTGGGCTCGGGGCGGGGCCCGGAGGGAGGGGCGGGGCAGATACGGGGGTGGGTGGGCTCGGGGCGGGGCCCAGCGGGAGGGACCGGGCGAGGAGCTGAGGCTCTGCTGTAAGTGGAACCACAGGCAACAGAAGAAGGAACTCACTGGCCCTGCAGGACCTGTTTCAACCGGTTGCAATGGGAACCAGCCAGCGCCAGAGGAAGGGCCCGGCATAGAGGACTCTATCGTTGGTTTTCAGAAGTGACCTGAAGTTTTGTGTGCTGTTTTAAATGTATTTGTTCTTGATACGCCTTAAAAAATTAAACCTCGGTATCATTAACTTTTGGTTCGATGGCAGTTTCAGAACTATTCACTGTGGCCTTTCTGCTCAGTGTTCAGTAGTTGGAATTTTGGTTTTTTTCTGTGCACATCTTGGTTGTCTACTCTTCTATTGAGATCATTGCTGTTCATAGAGAATGACAGTATTTTTTATCACTGACAGCTTTGCTAAATAGAGAATGAGGTTTAAGACACGCTATTTGGGGTTGTTTTAAGTCAAGATGGAGAGAAATTAACTCAGTTGATTCTATTCTTCTTTCTATGGTTAAATAGGTACCATTTTTTTTTTAAGTGCATTAATTTTTAAAACCCTGGGGACTGTAGAGATGACTTCCTGCTCAACTCAGGTTGGGTACCCACATCCAGTGGGTCACAACCACCTGATACCAGTTTCAGAAGATCTAGTGCCCTCTTCTGGACTCCTCAGGCATCAGGTATACAAGTGGTGCACATACATACATGCCAGTAACTGCCTGACCTGAAACTTACTATGTAGAGACCCTGCTGGCTTAGAACTCACAAAGATGCTCCTCCCTCTGCATGCTTTCTGCTGGAACTAAAGGTGTGTGCTACAACACCCTACTTAAATAAATCTTTTTAAAGAATTCATTAAAATGGAGCTGGAGAGAAAGTTCATCTGTTAAGAGCACTGGCTTCAATTCCTAGCACCAACATGGCAGCTCACAACTGCTTGTAACTCCAGTTCCAGGGAATCAAATGCTTTTTTCTGGCCTCTGAGGTCACCAGGTACCACACAGCACATAGTACAGACATACACACCTAACACATAATAATTAACATATATTAAATTAAAATGTATGTAAAATTATATATGTACATATTCTACAAATAGAATCTTTCTTCCTGTGTATTTCACAACTCCTACTGGAGGGATTTTGCGAAGTATGTATTTGTTGTTGGCCACTAGGTGGCATGTCTCTGAGGATACCTATGAATGCCACCCAAAACAAACCTTAAACTTATTACATTATGAGGTGAAGATTTTGCTTTCATTTTTTCTTACTCTATTGGGGTTCTACAATGTGAACTTTATAACTGACAACCTTATGCCTCAATTTCAAAAGGCCGGGTATGCCTATATACCCCTGAAACTCCTTTCTTTCTCTATCCCTCTGGTAAGTGTTACCCTGAAATTACAAATGTTTCTCTTTTATTTTCTTTTTAATTATGTATATATGTGTCTGTGTAGGAGTTTGTGCACATGAGTGCAATGCCTGCAGAGGCCAGAAGAGGGCACTGAATCCTGTTGGGGGCACAGAGGTCCTTGTACTCACAGAGAAGAGCTAGGAGAAACAGCAATGTTAATCACAGAGGGGTGTGTTCTCAGTGGAGGAGATAAAAATCAAATACCTGCATTCCATCCTGAAAGCAGGAAGTGAATTTTGATAATGACCTGGTGACTTTTTGATATCAAGACAGACCTCACTCCAATTCCCCAGAATGATGACCCCAGACTCTTCCCTCCCTGGACTGTCACCCATCCTTAGGGGAGGTGTCACAAGTACTCTATGGCCTGCTGACCTCTATGCTATGGTCAGAGACCACACCAGATTCTAGGCCTTTTAGCTACAGAACCCACCCTCATGGTCACATGTACTTTGTAACGGGGTTTCTGCGTAGTCATGTCTTAAGCTTCATTGTGTACCTGGTATTGTACTGACTGTTGCCTGGAGACCTTTCCCAGATTGTACTGTGTTTAAATATGCGGACAGTGAACCGTCTGGCATTAGACTCCCAAAGTCTGATCCGGGTTAATGAAGTCAGTCTGCACTGGGTTTCATTCTCATCTCTTGACCTGGTTTGCCTCCCCATATGACACCTGCAGGGACCCCCTCAGGATCCCCTGGAGTTACAGGTGGTTGTGAACCTCCTGATGTCTGTGCTGGCAGCTGAACTCAGGTCTTCTGAAAGAGCAGGAAGTGCGCTTTATCACTATGGCATCTCTCCAGCCCCAAAGATGTTTTTCTCAATTTGATTTTTTAAAACATTGTTTTCTTAATTTGTACATACTTACTTTTTAAATATATGTAAGAAGAGGGAAAAAAGGAAAGAAAAGAGAAGTCACCTATAATTCATACCACTCCTTGGCACATTTCTTTCAGACTTTTCTTTTTAATTTATTTATTTATTTATTTTTTTGGTTTTTTCGAGACAGGGTTTCTCTGTGGCTTTGGAGCCTGTCCTGGAACTAGCTCTGTAGACCAGGCTGGTCTCGAACTCATAGAGATCCTCCTGCCTCTGCCTCCCAAGTGCTGGGATTAAAGGCGTGCGCCACCACCGCCCAGGTCAGACTTTTTCTACTTGATAATTTATCTATAAATACACTTTGGATAGGTACTAACATTTTTCTCTTAGTAGCACATTAGCATTTCCCTATTCATACACAATTACAGAATGACTGTGTGTGGTTCCATTATTCTTTCCTTTTGCTTTTTCTATTTTTGGTTTGTTATTTGATATTATAAATGAAGTGATAGGGAGAGATGTCAAAGTGAATTTGGAGAGGGGAGAGGAATATTCTTTCTCTTTCAGGTTTCATGTTTTGATTTTAAATTTTTTATTCCTTACGAATTTCATAGATGTGTACAATATATTTTGGTCATATCTATCTGCCACTTCCCATTCCAACTCTCCCAGGACTCTCTCCAAACACATCCCAACTTCACGTCATGTATTGATATAGATACAGATATATAAATATCCCGCTGAGTCCATTAGTACTGTCTCCATACACACAGAAGCAGAGGTATCCATCAGAGCACAGGCACCCTCAAGTGGCCACACCCCCAAAGAAGTGTCTCCCTCCTCCAGCAGCCATCAGCTCTCAGTTGCTCCTGAGCTAGAGGTGGGACTTTTGTGAATTCAGTGGAATTTTGACTGGTTTGGTCTTGTTCAGCTGCCAAAGGAAAAAGATGCCGCTGGAACCTTACTGATAGGTCACAGCTTTGTGGTGATACACAGATTAATAGAAATTCTGGGAGAAAGAAGGCAGAGTCAGATAGATGCCATATAGCTGCCGAAGGAGACCTTACTCAGCCTTGTGGTGATATACAGATTTATAGAGACGGATTGATTTAAGATGTAAAAGCTAGCTAGGAATATGCCTAAACTATAGGAATATGCACAAACAGTGTTGTCATTAATATAATTTTTGTGGTGATTATTCGGGTCTGGGCACCCCGGGAAACGAACAAGCAGCCTCTGATTATGGATCCCAGAGGAACTGTGTGTGTGTGTGTGTGTGTGGGTGTGTGTGTGTGTGTGTGTGTATGTCCTTGTGGAGCGGGCAGGAAAGACCCACCCTCAATGTTGGTGGGCATCCAATGCTGGCACAGTCAGGATCGGCTTTCTTACCACAGCAGATGAGCTGAGTACAATAAGAGACCCCATGTCCTTCAAAGCTTAAACGATCTCTGATGTGGGAGTGTCATATATCAATCTGTTTATCAATCTGTTGATTTCATTGGTTAAAATAAAGACACTGCTTGGCTGGTCCTATAGGTTAGAAAATAGGTGGGTGGAGTAAACAGAATAGTATACGGACAGGAAGAGGAAGTGAGCTCGGAGAAGCACGCAGCTCCGCTCAGAGACAGCAGCCTCCTGTCTAGCGGGCAGACAGGATGGCTCAGCTCTCTGAGGCACACTCGCCATGAAGCTCCGACTCAAGATGGACGTAGGCTAGAATCTCCCCGGTAAGTGCACCTTGGGGTGCCTACATAGATGATTAGGAATGGGTTAAGAGGTTGAAGTTAATGGGCCAAGCAGTGTTTAAATGAATAGTTTGTGTGTTGTTATTTCGGGCATAAGCTAGCCAGGCGACCGGGGTGTTGGGGATGCAAACCCCGACGCCCCAATTTCAACAGATCTCCTGCCCTGCTCTTTATGATGGATGATGTACTATTTCAGGAGAATGGCAAACACGCATGTGAGCTCTTTCCCTACCTCCAGTTTCCGCCCTTCCCTGTCTCAGGGACTGACCTGTAAGAACAGTATCACTCAGACTTGTTCTCCAGTTTCAGGTCTTGTTTAGTCCACAGGAATAACCAGCCAAAGACAGGAGAGAAGGAGTGAGATTGAGGTGTTTCTCCATTCAGTACCACTTGGCTGGTGCACTGGATCTCTACAAATATAGATCCTTCTGGGCACATGGGCTCCAGGTCTCTCCAGCCTTTCATAAATACTGTCTCCCCTCATCTCTTCAGTCTTAAGGGTGTTGATGGTTTTCCAGTTCCTGAGTTCCTCAATATTCCTTTATGGTTCCCTTGTCCGTGACTCTGTAAGGCTGGTTTTATTTAAACACTGGGCTGTCTTCTGTTCCTATCTGAAGCAGACCGATTGGAAAGTCTATGTTCAATATGATGGCATTGAGAAGGATGGGGAAGAGGTCTAACTGGTGAGGAGGAATAAAAAGGACACACTTGAAAGCACATGAGAGGTCAGATGGAGAGGATTTGGGGAGATTATTGGGAAAGCAAAGGGTAGATATTTTCCTTACCTTTGTTTTGCATGCTTTAATGCAGGGACAATCAACAACAAAGAGGGGTGCTTATGAACTCACTCGCTCCCCATTTTGCTGTGGGAAAATGCCAAATAGGATGTGTCTGGGGGCATGTTGAATTGTGGGGAGCCTTGGAGTCACTCCAGAGGACTGAGTCAGCGATTGGTAGGTATTTGAATCTGGAACTTGGTGAAGAAGGTGTGGGCTGAAACATCTCTTTCACATGGAAGTTTCTGTGTTTGCTCTCAGCTTAGCTCAAGGAAAGCTTTCCTTCCATCTCTGCCCTGCTCCCGAATATGAGATTGTGTGCTCCAGGCTAAGATGGACTAACTCTCATCACGATAAGCTTATGGCTAGCTCTATGTCTATGGTCTCAAATAGAATTTAGTGTCTGTGAATGCAAAGACTTTGCCTTATTCAGTGAAAATCCCTATTGTCTTAGCACAATGCCTTGCATGTGGTAGTGGTAGGAATTTAAAAATCATTCAAGTAAATAAATTAGTCAGTTATTTGGGGAACTGCTGTGGTAAACTAAAATTGCCAGCTACTTAACTATCCAAGATTCAGGACCACCCAGTGCTGATCCTGTGGGCCTGACATGGAAGTTTTAGTTCCTCTTCTTATTCGAGTACATGGCTCTACTTTCTTTATTCAGTCTTTTTATAACTCAGCACACTGAACCAATGAATGATTTTCCAGGTGACTCGGCACACTGGACCAATGACTTCCCAGGTGACTCAGCACACTGGACCAATGACTTCCCAGGTGACTCAGCACACTGGACCAATGACTTCCCAGGTGACTCAGCACACTGGACCAATGACTTCCCAGGTGACTCAGCACACTGGACCAATGACTTCCCAGGTGACTCAGCACACTGGACCAATGACTTCCCAGGTGACTCAGCACACTGGACCAATGACTTCCCAGGTGACTCAGCACACTGGACCAATGACTTCCCAGGTGACTCAGCACACTGGACCAATGACTTCCCAGGTGACTCAGCACACTGGACCAATGACTTCCCAGATGGCTCAGCACACTGGACTTTCTAGGTGACTCATTTCTGAAGGGCCTAAGTCTGTTCGTGTTTGACCATGTTCCAAAGAAAACCAAAGTTGCATGCATATGAAGGTCTGAATTTAAAACACAGGTTTCAAACCAAATATATGAACCCAAGAGACTGTGGATAGTGTCACATTCTGGGTGTGTAGTGAGCTCTGTTGGGCTTGAAAAGATTTGAGAACTATTTTGTTGCCTTTCCCCAAGGCATTTGGTGTTTTCTGGAACCATTTCCAATCAAAAGGTTTTTGACCTTTACAACTTTGAGATTCACTAAAAACTTTGTAAGTTTTTCCCCCTTGGGGAAAAAATGCTAATGTGTACATTTCTGCAACACATTTGCCTGGAATATCATCAGAGGTATCCAGGAACCGCTCCAAGAATTTCCAGCTAAGATTATTCTAAACTATTTCAAAATCAGCCATCCAGAGTCAAGAGTCCAGCTCCGCTTGCTTAGCAAGGTGACCCTCGAAGTTGTTAGCTACATAGGGATGGTAGGGGGAGAACCCCCGACTGAACAGCATCAAAGAGCTGGCAGGGCATGAAATACAGTGAAATGAAATTAAACCACGGTTTTGCATTTTCCACTGAAGTTTTAAGTGTATCTTTAGATGTAGCTTTCACTTTAATCAAAATAGCTTAATTTAGGGGAGAAAGAACCCACTTCTTTTTTCTTTATAAAATCCTGAGTTTGTTGCTTCCTGAATGTATTTTTTTTCTTTTTAAGGAAGAAACACATACCATCTGCTCTGAGGAGTTCCGTTTGACAGCTTAGCCAGGGTCATGCTAGGATTCTGAAACTGCTGAGTGTGAAAGAGAGGCCCAAGGTACAAGTCTGACACAGGTATTAGCAGCAAGGATCAACCTAAGCAGTGTGGGTGCAGAGGTGGGGTACTGCCAGGCTTTGGGGTCATGTGTGAATTCTGATATATCTCCTCATCAGTCATACCTTGCCCTACAGCCTCCAGGCACTTGCGTCAGGCCCATGGAGAAGCAGTAACAACGATTAAATATTAAAACTTCACTTAAGTCTCTGTAAAGCCTGCTGTGGATCCTGATGGCTGCGCATTGCGTATACCTGCGACTTCCTGCCTGAGAGCAGTTTCTGCCACAAATGGAGCAAGCCTGGACTAACAACGTGAGAAAGTTAAGCCTTTAGACAATTACGGATAGTGGTTTGGTGAGGAAGCGGCCCTCAACAATGGTAGGGGAAGAGCTTTTATCATGCTCCAGGCTGGGACAACTGCGTATGTCCTACACTGTCTGCCAGAGGTCCTCGGCACAGCTGGGATTCACGGCTAACAAGCGAGATAACTCACCCTTTATGACTGACTTCTTTTCACAATTTCTCACTCTATCCCCTCCTCATATTTCCTAGGATTGTCTCCTTTATAACTTACTCTGACTTAAATACAGGGGTAGCTCAGAATCCTTTCCAGGCAGGTCCTGTATGTAGTCAGGCCCCGAGCATGTAAGCAAAACAACACAGGTTAAGAGTCATACAGACCTGGATTCAAATTGCTTTTCAATGACATTGAAAACCCTACTTGTTCTAAGACAATTTTTCCATCTATAAAATGAGATAATGGCACAGCTTTTATACAGTTTGATTCAAAGAAACAAAATCTGAAAATATGCTTAAACATGTTTCCTATAGTTTTTTGTACATGGTAAATGAAGTATAAATATTGGTTATGGTTATTGTATTCAATTTTTTTATATCACTGTGACCAGATACTTGAGAAAAGCAACTTGGAGGAGGAAAGATGAGCCTTGGGTTGCAGTTTCTGTTTGTTATGGCGGAGAGGGCATGGCAGAGCACAGCGGCTCCATCACAGAAGCCAGGAAGCAGCTGAGAATGCAAGCAGCAGACCAGAGGAGGCCACGGCACGGTATGTCCACCAGGCACAGCCTCCGTGGCCTACTTCTCCTATCTGTGGCCCATCTCCCACTTCTTGCAAGCTCCCAATGATGCTATGCAATGAAGCCATCAAGGGGGTATTTAACTGATGAGGTAAGAGACCCCCAAACCCACCCCTCATCACTTCCCAAAAGCCTGTCACCTGGTAACCGATTCCCCAGTTATATGAGCCTATGATTAGCACTTCATAGTCGACCCATACCAATCGTTAACATGACATTTAGTTGATATGGTAGGAGAATTTGAACAAGAACTGGCCCCGTAGGTACAGACATTTGAACAGTTGGTCCCTAGTTGGTGGTGCTGTTTAGGGAGGTTGTGGGGGGAGGGGTGCACCTCAGTTGAGACCAGCTTCCTTAAGTTGCTTTTGATTGATGTTTTATGACAGCATCAGCAAAGTGACTAACACATACAGCATAGCGCTGGAGGCCAACGCTGTTTCCCATCCTTGGGGTGAATGCTGACCATGACAGATTTAGCAGATTTGCTGGAGAACATGATTCTGGTGAGTACTGTAGGCTTAGCAAAATCAATAGAACGGAGAATAGGGGGAAAATGATAGACAGCCAATGCTATCTCAGAAACTGAGCAGCAATGTGGGGTTAGGGAGGTGGCTTAGTGGGTAGACCATCTGCCACACAGGGGTATGAATATTCAGAATCCTCGTAAATCTAGATGTGGCTGCAGACATTTGTGGTCCCAGTGTTTCCACAGAGAGACCAGCAGGAGATAGGAGAAGCCAGGGAAATCTTGTGTGCCAGGTAGCCTGGCACATAGACGCAGCAAGTAAGAGACCCTCATTTCAAACTGGGGCACTCAGAGATTAGATGGGCTCCCTGATCGGCAAGCAAAGAGAGGGACCATGACTACTAAAGACAGTGAAGCTCCAAAGTAGATGGCTTTTTCCTCGCCCTTGCAACTGGGACAAGAGCCTGGCATCTTAAAACAAAGGCATTGTGGGCTTTTCTCCTGCCAGTAGGCCCTTGCTGATGGACTTATGTGTCAAGTTCAAGGTGGGATCAGGACATGTCTACATACCAGTTGTCGACCAATCAACCATCCTACTTTCCTTCCAGTGGACCAACTCTAGGCTTTGGACAGAAGACCCTTTAAAGACTTGAAAAATAACCAAGCAAACAAACAGCAGCCCATAGGGAGAAGCTGGGCTTCGGGTTTCCTAGTCTGCCATTCACTTAGCAGAGGGTCTTTCTCTGAGCCTGCTGAGGTATGTTCCTTTATGTGTTTCTTCATGTATGTGAGCTTCTGCTTGCAGTGTTTGAGATTTCTCAGCTGCTACCCACCACATTTAAGGTTTTTCCTGTCTTTAACTGGCAGTGAAAACAAACTGATCAAGACCCCTGGACTGTTAACAAAATCGTGTAGAATCCTGAACTGACACACAGGTTGTCCCCTAACTTTCCACATTTGCAAACCTGAGGACGGACAGGCACACACACACACACACACACACACACACCAACATTTTTTGTTGTTATTGTTGTGTGTTTTATTTATTTTCAAGATAGGATTTCTCTGTAGCTTTGGTGCCTGTCCTGGAACTAGCTCTTGTAGACCAGGCTGACCTCGAACTCACAGAGATCCGCCTGCCTTGGCCTCCTGAGTGCTGGGATTAAAGGCATGCGCCACCACCGCCCAGCCTAACACTTTTTTTAAAAAGATGGATGCCCCAACGTTGCAGAGGAACTGTGGGTGACTCCAGGCAGCCAGCTGATGTGGGAGTGTCCTATATCAGTCTGTTGATTTCATTGGCTAAAATAAAGAAACTGCCTGAGCCCATTGATAGGCCAACCCTTAGGTGGGTGGAGTAGACAGAAGAGGATTCTGGGAAAGAGAAGCTGAGTTAGGAGTCGCCATGATGTTCACACTCCAGAGAGACACAGGCTAGAATCTTCCCGGTAAGCATACCTTGGGGTGCTATACAGATTATCAGAAATGGGCTAGTCCAAGTGCAAGAGCTAGCCAATAAGAGGCTGGAACTAATGGGCCAGGCAGTGATTAAATGAATACAGTTTGTGTGTTGTTATTTCGGGGCTTAAGCTAAGCCATGCGGGCGGCCGGGTGCGGGGGAACACAGCCGGCCTCTCCTCTTACTACAGCCAGTTGTTTTTGTCATTTCTCACACTTTTTTTTTAAGTTGCTGGCTTGTACTTCCTGCTTGTTATTATTTTCATTTTGGGTCTTTGATTGGATTGAGGACTTTATAGCTATAGTTTTAGTTTTCCTTGTTACTAGATTCAGAAAAGAACTTCACTGAAGAAATGTAAACTATATAAGGTTGAGAGACATAAAAAGATAGACTTTTTGGTGATGCAAGTTAGAATAGAAAGTGAGTTAGGTACAACCTTTTGGACTCACCAAGATAGGATAGATATGGAGTATTTTCTCTGAATTTGTCTATTGTTAATGGACTAGACATTGTTGGTGTATTTATTGCCTGTATATATTGTAGTTATTGTATTTATTGTATATAGTTTCTTACATTAGTTATAACATTTTTTAAAAATTTTTAGACAATAAAAGGGGAAAGGTGATATTTTGTTTGTACAAATAAATCTTTCCTGAAGATTAGAGGGTGGAGCTTAGCCACTAGCTAACCATAGAGCTCTGGATGTCTGTACAGACAGAGAAAAAACGATAAGGCTAGAAGAAAGGAAGTGATATGGCTGGGAGGAGAGAGGAAGTGATAAGGCAGCAGGAGAGAGGAGCTCAGTCTCTTTTCAGCTGTGAAGTTGAGTAGGTAAAGTGGCTGTGGTTTTGATCCTTTGTCTCTCTGATCTCAGCACCCCCCCCCCCCATCTGACTCCGGGCTTTCATTGCTAAAACCTATTAGAACTTGTGCTACACAAATTTTTTGTTATTCATCTGAAATTCATGTTCAACTGGGTACTTTAACTTTTACCTTGCCACCTTATACCTCAATAAAAATCAATAAAAATTGGTAACTAAATGAATGGATGCATGATGAGCAAATGGAGCAGCGGATGAGCAAAAGTTGACGACCAGGATCCTCACGTAAATGACACCCAGCAATCACAAAGCATCACAATCACAGCAGCCGGCCTTCTGCCTTTTAAAATCAGTCTGGCTGGGACTTGATGAGTTTTGTAGCCAAGTTTTGTGAGCCACCTTTTCACCCTGTGCGAGTGTCTTGTCCCAGAAACCTCACACCCGAATTCCACACATTCCTGGCTAATTGTTTATTAGTTGTGCCAGTTGTAAAAGAAAATTGACTTTGGGTGGTGTTTGGAGCTCACTTATTCTGAAGTACATCTCTGTATCTTCCTTTAAAATGGTCAGAATTGTGCTTTTATTCCAGCCGAACCCTAGGGTTTTGAGTAAAGTCATTCACCTTGATTAAGCCATCAGGACCAATTCTGTTTGGGAAAAAAATAGATATCTGGAATTAGATTTAGCGAGCAATTAAAAAAGTATATTATATATATTTATATATGTATATATCACCCAAATTAATTTCACTGCTGCTGCCCCCAAGGCTCCTATTCTTTTTCATTAATCAAAAATGTTATTATTGTATGTGCACAATGTATGTGTGGAGGCCAGAGGACAATTCTGTGGAGTTACTTCTATCTATCCTCACAGGTATGGTGGTCTGAATGAGAATGGCACCCCTAGGCTCATACATTTGAGTGTCTGGTACTCAGTTCGTAGAATTGTTTAGGATGATTTAGAAGGTATGGCCTTGTTGGAAGAAGCGTATCATCAACAAGGCTTCAGAAAACTTAGGCTGTTGTTCCCAGTGTCTAGCTCTCTCTGTCTTACGTTTGTGGATCAAAAGTAAGCTCTCAGCATCAGCTCCAGCAATATGCCTGTGGCGTGCTCTCCCGCCATAATGGCCATGGCTCTAGCCTTCTGAAATTGTCAGCAAGACTCTAATAAACTCTGTCTTCTATGAGCTGCCTTGGTTATAGTGTCTTTTCACAGCAATAGGAAAGCCATCAGGACATACGGGCTCCAAGATCACACTCAGGTCATCCAGCCTGACCAGCAAGCATCTTTACTAGTAGAGTCACCTTCCTGGCCCTTTTCCCTTTAGTCTTGGTTGCCTAATCTTCTGCCTCCCCCCCCCCCCTTTCTCTTTGGTTTCTCTGTTTTCCTGTGCCTTCTTTCTCCTCCACTGGTCAACTTAAGCTCATGCAAAGGCACCTGGCAGGTTTATTAAGACGGGTTACAAGTTCCTGGGCCTTGGATTCTGCGCTTCTAATATGCTCCAGGTGGAGGCTGCTTCAATTAACCTCTGAAACCCTCCATGGGTCACTCTCTTAGACTGTTCCTTTTCTCAGTCAGTATTTCATGTTCCTCAGAACAGAAAAGTATGCAGATGTTCCTTGACTTACAATGGGGAGCAAGTCTTTGAATCCCTGTTGTAAGTGGAAAAGACCATGTGGGGGGCTGCAGAGATGGCCCGGCTGTTAAGAGTGCACATTGCTCTTGCAGAGGACCCGAGCTGAGTTTCTAGCACCCATGCTGGTTGGCTCATAACCACCTGTAGCTCTGGCTTCGGGATATCTGGCACCTTTGACCTCCGAGGGCGCATGTCACCTGCGCGTGACTGCCACCTCTTTATCATTAAAACAAACCTTAAAATGCAAAGAATCTTTACTTTTTAAAGAAATAAAATGTCCATAATGTACTTAATAGCCCCAACCTATCTGGGACCTCCCAGATCAGCCACACAGTAAACTATAAAGTATCGCTTCCCTAGCAATATAAAAAGCTGGTTGGGGGCTGGAGAGATGGCTCAGTGGTTAAGAGCATTGCCTGCTCTTCCAAGGGTCCTGAGTTCAATTCCCTGCAACCACATGGTGGCTCACAACCATCTGTAAAGAGGTCTGGTGCCCTCTTCTGGCCTGCAGACATGCACACAGACAGAATATTGTATACATAATAAATAAATATAAAGCTCGTTGTTAGCTGTGATGTGGTGCATCTATCAGTATCAGGGGAGATTACTGCACATTACTGGGATATTGCTAGCCCAGGAAATTATATCAAAGTTCAAAAAAATGAAATTTAGTTTCTACCGAATATGAATTCTTTTACGTCATTATAAAATTAGGACTTGTAGACGAAGCTACCAATGACAGGGACTGTCAGCAGCAGCCTCCCCCTAGGTGGTCCATGCCCGTACACTTTTGCTCTCCCTTGCCAACAGTTTACTCACACTTCCTGTTCAATGTAGTTGAGCATCCTGCTGACATGGGATGAAGAGATCTCCCCATCCACTTCGGCAATATACGTGTAGAGAAACTGGAAGGTGCTGAAGGGGATCCGGGGCGGTCCTCCATCATGGTCGCCGGACAGCACTTCACACACTATCTTGAGAGTTTTGGCAATGGTCTAGAAAACCGTAAGACAGGAGGAGGAGAAAAATCACTCTTCCGGGCTAGGGCCCTGAGATCAGACTAGACTCAGGAAAGAAAACAAAGTCACTGCTCATGGAGGGTGGAGTGAGGATAATCCAAGACTCCAGAAAGTAACGTGTCAATCAACCCATTCCTTCTAAACACTGACTAACGCATGTCTCACCTTCCTTTCTGGAAGCAAATTCGATTTAGAAACTGAAAAGTACTTGGAGATATTTGTAAGCTTAGTTAGAAGAACCTCTTCCAAGGAGAAGCGACTTTTCATTCTATAAAATTAGCACTCTTGGGCCGGGGAGATGGTGGGGTGAGAAAAGGTGCTGGGCATACACAGCTGGGTGGCCTGAGGGTGATTCTCAGGACTCACATGTTGGAGAGTGTTATGGCATTCCCATGCCTTCCCAGTGGGGAGCCACACCAAGGGCACAGGGATTACTAAAGGAAAAAGGTTTAATCGGTGCAAGGGTAGTTCTGGCTATGCACAGAAGGGGGCCAGGCTTGCACAGCCATCCCCAGCGGTGTATGCGGCTTCACAGTCCCCGGCTACATTCTGAATAATTAAACATGTCCCAAGGTTTGATGCTTGAACAAGTGGGGAGATTTACAGTGTAACATTATTATAGCTATCTCAAGCCAGCCCAGGCTGTCTTCCCAGGCAGGTGTCAACCAGGAGCAGAATCCTGCTCTCCCTGATAAGAGAACCAAGTGCTCCTTAGCTAAATTCTGTTCTGTGTAACTTAGCATTTCCTAAGAAAGTTTAGTAGACCCTTTGAGACATCAACTTATTATTCCCAGTTTTTTCCTAAAAGAGAGCCAACTCCTGCAGCCCAGCCTCTGACCCTGTGCAGATGCACGCATGCACAGTGAGCAAATGAAAAATGGAAAAAAAAGAAAATTAAAAATATTTATTACCTTCCAACTTTATCTCCTAAAGTGTAGAGATCTCCCTCTCCCTACCTACCTATATAAATATATATGATAAATACAAGACACACAAATACACACCACACCCACACACACACACACACACACACACACACACACACACACACCTGGGGCAAAGCCCATAATAGGAGAAGAGTTGAGGGAAGTGTACTATTTCTAAAGAGATAGGAGGCCCACAAGATAAACACCCATTCTTCATGAGGATCCACTTAAGTAAAACCACCTAATAAATAGTCCTGGTTAGTTCTTATCGTCAACTAGACACAACCTAGCGCTACCTAGAAGAAGGAACCTCAATAGAGAAATTGCTTTGATCAGATTGGCTTGTGGGCATGTCTGTTTAATGACGAATTGGTGTCGGAGGGCACAGTCCACCGTGGAGGCACCATCCTCAGGCAGGATGCCCTGGACTGTATAAGAAAGGTCCTGACATCAATAATGAGTAGCTGGCCAGTAAACAGCGTTCTTCCATGGTTTCCGCTCGTTTTCCTGCCTTTACTGCCCTCAGTGATGGGCTATGGGCATGGAAGTATAAGATGTAGTAATTCTTTTCCTCCCCCAATTGTCTTTGGTCAGAGATTTATTACAGTATCAGAAAAATGACCTATTTTTTTTCTCATACACACACACACACACACACACACACACACACATTTTGCTAAAGCTGCCAATGTAAAGATACATCCTCCAGGGCTCAGTCAAGAATTGGTCCTGAGTGGTGAGCTAAGCATCCTGGGATGATGAAGCAGCTGCTATATGTCCTTACATGACTGGCCAGAGAAGTTTTGTGGATGTTCGGCTCCCATCCCCTCCTAGAATGCAAAGACTGTCTGTATGGTACTTCTTTAACTGTGAGGCCTAAGAGGATGTGAATAAATTTGGCTCGTCTTCCTAGAGACGGTTTTACTGAATGGCAGTGATTTTTAAAGATCTTTTGCCCTAATTAATTACTATGCATTTTGAGTTAATAGTTAATTTTTATATCCATTTAACTCACATTGTATAAAATAGGATCTTTGACATGTAACAGTTTAAATATGATAAACCCTAGGTGTCAAAAAACTACCGAGGTTTGTAGCTTTGAAACAGGTCAGTCTTCTGTTACATGTCTTCTGTAACATGGGGTGAGGGGCGGATGGCAAGATGTATGTGTGAGGCTGTTGGTGGGTGGGGAAGGCCTAAGTGTCAGATGAAAGTGATTTGGAGTGTATTTGTAAGCATGCGTGTGTGTGTGTACTGAGCTGCATAATTCTGCCCACAGTATTTCCTAATATAATTCTGTACCCATACGTCCTGTGCTGTCCTCTTTTGGGGGTGCTATTATAGGCTGAACTATCCTCCACTCAAGTTCTTAAGTCCCAGAATTTCAGAATTTAAAGAGTTAATGCGAACTGAACGAAATGGTGAATACCTATAATTGAAGCACTCAGGAGGCTGAGGCAGGAGGATGGACAGACCATCCGGAGTGATATAATGACCTGCTGTCAAAAAGCATAACACCAAAACAAAATGCCACCCACCATAAACGTTAAGACGCGGATTAAATTGCAGCGAGATGAGCAGCGTGGACCTTAGCTCGGCATGACTGGTGTGTAGTGTGTGGCAGGGATGGTAGGAGAGAATGTACAGGCTCTGACACTGGAGGAGGAAGTTCCTCAGACGCCAGAAGAGGAGGCTTCAGAAGAATCCACCTGCTAACATCACCACCACCTTGAACTGTTTGGCCTCCAGGATGGTAAGACAATATTCTTTTGTTGTGTAAACCACCCAGCCTGTGGTAAGTTGTAGCAGCCCTTGCAAGCAACTAGGTGCTTTCGACCTCTAAATTCTAATAGCCTCATACTTTTGGTTTTTGTTATGTGTCTGTGTGGAGCATGTGCACATGAGCACATGAGTTTAAGTTCCTCACAGTCTAGACCAGGCTGTAGCTGGTTTACATGGAGTTGGAGTTACAGGTGGTTGGAAGCAGCCTGAAGTGACTTCCAGGAACTGAGCTCAGGTTCTCTTAGTACAAAGTGCTCTTAACTACTGAGCCAGATCTCCAGTTCTCTTCATAAAACTATAAAATATTTTAAATAATAAAAAAAGATCATGGATTGATGTAGGATTCCCCTCTGTATGCTGTGAATGTTTTAATACCATTGGTTAATAAAGAAGCTGCTTGGGCCTATGGCAGGACAGAGTAAAGCCAGGCAGGAAATCTGAACAGAGATACAGAGAGTAGGCAGAGTCAAAGAGATGGCATATAGCTGCTGAAGGAGACAGAACCCAGAACCTCACTGGTAGGTGACATCCTTGTGGTGATACATAGATTAATAGAAATGGGTTGATTTAAGGTGTCAGAACTGGCTAAGAATACGCCTAAGCTATTGGCCAAACAGTGTTGCAATTAATATAGTTTCTATGTGATTATTCAGGTCTGGGTGGACAGGAAACATAAGAGCAGTCTCTGTTTACAATGGTTAAATAACTTCTCGGAGTGGAACTTTTCAAAAATTCAATTTTAATGTAAACAGATCTTCACATTCTCTCTCATCAGGTTTGTGTGTGTGTGTGTGTATGTATGCGTGTGTGTGTGTGTGCACGTGTGTGTGAGGGGAGAGGTTACTTCATAGCAGCAGCCTCCAGCATCATATAAGACTTTGTTTTAAACTCAGGCATGAACACACTGATTCCATACATGACCTCTTCCTTTTTATGTGCACTCCTGTTGGAACAGCAGGTAGCATTATGGCAGCATGGAGGGAGGAAGGCTGGACAGGAAGAGGATACAGGTCTGCCAGCCACGTGGAACCACACATGTTAGGTCCAGAGAGCTCAAGACTGGACTCACTATTCCTGGTGCCTACTGGAGTAAAAGTTCCAGTCGCTAGACGTTTCCAATGGGAACAAAACCTGTTTTCCCAGCTGATAAAAGACCAAAACATGCTGCAAAGAAAGGAAAAATTCCTGGCAGACTGGTCTCCAAGGACATATGGCTAGATGGACTGCAAACCCTCTACTAAATGGTGACACCTTGACTGTCTCAGCTGGCTCAGGCTTCTATCATAAAGAGTATCTTAGACTCAGAGATTTAGTACAAATCGGAAATCTGTTGCTCACAGTTATGGAGTTATGAAGTTTAAGATCCAGGGCTGACAGCGACCTGTTTTTCTTAGGTGGTGATTTCTTGCTGTAGTCTCTCATGGTGGAGGGGTAAACAACCTCCTCCAATCCCCATTTATTAGACTGTCCAGTCCCTGTTACTGAGGACTGCACTCTTGTGACTTCAGGCCCCACTCCCTGCAAGATTTCAACACATGAGTTCAGGGAACACAAGCCGACTGCTTACAGCATGGAGCAGCCCCACAATTAAGCTCCAGCATGACATAAGTGAGTATAGGTATCTTCCTGGGTTCACAGGCACCTTCAGTATAGACTACACTTCCAGGCTGACTTCACTCCTGTGTGTTGGTGGACACAATGATGGGCATGAGGCTGTTTTGGTGGAAGCAGATAAATGGGACAGAAAGTTTGGACCTTATAGAACACCTGATCCAACATCCTTGTCTTGGAAGAGATGGAGAAAAACACAGCTCACCTCCTGGCTTCCTCCAAGTTTGGGAGGCAGGCACATCAGAGCAAGCCTGCCAGGTATGTGATGTGCAAAGCAGAAAAGGAGTTGTGGCCTTCCAAAGTCACCCCCAGGCTACTGTGAGGGATGGGGACATGAAGATGACTCAGCCATCTCACACACCAAAGCCAGGGAGCAGATGAGGACAATGTACACAAAACACTGGTGGGGGTGGGGGGAGCGCAGCACCAGGGAAACCTGAGATGGGCTAGTGGGGACCATTATGATGCTTTGACCAAACCAAGAGATGCAAAAGCCTAAGCCACAGTGGCGTTGAGGTGAAGACCAGAGAGCCTAAAGAGGCCACACCCTTTCATCCCAGATCAGCCCTTTCCTAAAGAACTGCATTGCTACTCTGGAGAAGAGCATGAGGAACCCCCCCCCCCAGGCAGCGTTTACCTGGAGGCGGTTTCATTAGCACCAATGTAAGCGCTAAGATTGGATCAGAGCTACTCAGTTCCTACTCTATCCTTTGAAGATGGGGCAGATCAAGGTCAGAATTAACAGGGAAAGAGAATCTCAGAGCGTCTTGTTAATAAAGTGCAGACTTATGAGACTTTAACAAAATGTGTGCATTTTAAAGTAGTTTTCTTTTCTGATTTCTTTCGCTCCTTGAGGCTCTTCCCCCAAGAAATGTGAGCTTCATCCGGGTTGACAGGGCATTTGCCATGTTTGCCCCCTACCCCCCTCCCCCCGCCCCACCGTCTGCCCTTGGAGAATAGTCATTTATTCATTATGTAATGTTTCCATGAAAGACAATGAAAAAAACCCACAAATATTCCTCTCTTTCCTCCTCTCTGGAGAAATGATTATGAATCGGTTGCAGGGGAAACCCACGGGAAAAGTTGGATTACAATATTTCTGCTAAATTTACACCGAAACAAAAATGCCAAGTACGTGTTCGGAGCACATTTGAAAAGAAAGACCAAGATCGTGCCTGGCTGTGCTGAGAGATCCAAGTTCCTTTTTCATCCTTGTTGGCCTGTGTGGAGGCAATGATCTCCTAATTGACTTTTACGTTATCTCAGGGCTTTAGAAATTAGTAAAGACTCACTTTCATAAAAACATTCCTGATGCATTGGTTCATTATCAGTGACTAATGTGAGTCCACCTAGATGATACCTCGTTTTTAAATGCACATAAAAGCTGGCCTCAGCATTTCCTTCTTTCAAAACAGGAAAGGGGCTTTTCCAGTTTTCAAGCTAATTTGGAAAAGGCCTGAGTCGGTATGAACTTCCCCTCTCCAAGGTTATGATTCTAGAAATCTAAACCTTTTCTTTTTTCTTGCCCCTTTAAAAAATATTTCAAATCCTCTTTGTTTTCTGGGTTTTTTTTTTTTTTTTGACTCTTATGTCCCCTTGTGTTTGCCAGCCATTTTCTATCAGGCTGAACACCCCTTTAAGGTCGCCACTAGCATGGCTTTCGGGTATCTAGACCCCACAAGTAAACATGACTTATCATACAGCTAGAAGTCATGAACGAAGAACAGACTGAAAATTCATCTGAGAGCAATGGTTAAAAGTCACAAAAAGCCTGAAGCCAAACTTGGCCAGCTCCTGCAGAGCCTGGTGAGAGCTGCCCCGTCCTTTCCCTACACCTCCTGGTTCTGATCACTGAGTCTGGAAATGACCTAATTCAGAGAGCAGAAGAAGGCACAAAAGGCAGCTCTTCTTTTCGCCATCTCTGGGGAGCCGAAAGGGAGCAGATGCATTGTCCTTCCGGGCCCAGAGAAAAGTTATGGGACATTTCAAAGTTTGTCTTCTGCATATTGAGAACCGAATCTAGGGCTTTACCCACACCAATGTGCCGAGTCATGCCAGCCCTCCACCCTGGGAGACACAATACAACACACCAATGTGCTGGGTCATGCCAGCCCTCCGCCCTGGGAGACACAGTACAGACACACAAGCAAAGCTCACTTACAACTCCGAGAGAGCTACACGCAAGGGCTAAAAACTTGAGCCACTCGATCTCCTCCGTGAAGCGACCCACGTTCATCACACTGTTAAACAGATCTGTTGGGAGATTCAGCACCTTCCACATCTGGGCCAGCTCGTCTGCGTGGATGATCAGTCGGCCAGCAACCTTCAAGACAGAGGACACACAAGAGACACGTGAGAGCCTCAAACAAGATGGCCTGAGTTCTCCCAGCACTAGGAGTGGGGTGGGGAGCTGGAGAGGCCAGAGGATCCCACTGGACAGTTGTCTTTGCGAGGCTGTGACACAGTTTTAATATTTTTAAATTTCAGACACCAGAATTATGGTCAAGAGATCATTTATAGTACATTCCATTTGTAAATGATGCCTTTATGGTCTCTAGTTTTGTTCTTAGGTTGCCCGTGTAAGGCAGACAGGTCGACAGAGGCTTGAAGGAAATGCCTGAGACCTTTAATGAATCAAGAATGACATTGTCTCTCCCAGACTATACAGGGTTCTCTGCACTGAGCCCCTGTATATATATCCCTCCTGTCTCTGAAAGAGTGATGTGTGGTACCCTATGGCTGACCTACAGGGTTTAGCATGGATGTCTAACATTGTTGGGTCTAGGAACTTGAGAGCTCTGCCATGTTCACTCCACAGAAAACTCGGCAGTTAGAAAGCGGACGGAAAAGGATGGGTGGCAGTTAGCTAATGGCAAGGTGAGGGTGCAGATGCCCCATTAAGTGTCCCAACCCTTTGCCAGGGCCTCTGAGCCCAGGGAAATGCTGGAACTCTGGAACCCAAGCTCCAGTGGGTCCCCGGTCACCCAAGCCTCCCCTAAAGTGGGGCACCATGCTGCTCAACCATATCCTGGGAACTGGCCAAACCACCAGTTTCTCAAGCCTGTCCCTCCTTTTCCATCACAGGCCAACTCCTGGGAGAATGCCTGGGGGTTGGCACGCTTTGTCCTGAAGGCTGGGCAGTGGTGAAAGTAGAGTCTGCACTTTCTCCAGATTGTGCGAGATCTCTCCTGGTCTGGATCCATCAGGGAGATGCTGAGGAGCCTGGGGAGCTACTATCTCTAGGCTAGGCAGCATTCATTCCACTGAGCCCCTAAATAGCCTTCCAGATTCGGGGGAATCTGCGGTGACCCCAGGAGACAGCCCATCATCCATCAGTTTCTTCCGTACTGATTCCTGTTTCTCTGAAGGAAGCCCTTTTAGGCCAGGCTTTAGTAAACTTTGGGATAGTGCTGATAGCTACCTGCCTGGCGGAAGTACAGGTAACCCGTGCCGAACCCATTCAGTCCCCACACCATCCATGAATTCTCCATACCCGAGAATGCAGGACCTTCAACAGCTCGGGGGTCAGCTCAGCCCAGTTGGACAAAGTGACTTGCTCAGACCTCTCTCTCACTGGGGGCATCTCTCCACGGGACATGGCCCCAAAATACCTGCGGAGAAAAGGGAGTAGAGGAAGGCTCGCAGGCTCCAGTGACCGCTGGATAGTTTATTTACTTTTCTTTCCTTCTTCTTTTGGAGAAAGTGAGTAGTTAAAAAAACAGTATTTTACCGTCTTTAGTTCGTTTGCATACGGACAAAGTCTGATTGCGTTATTTCCACTTTAAGGGATGAAGAACGCCTAGGGAATGAAAGGGTTTTCTCTTCTCTAAGGATAATGGGAACAATCAAGAAAACTTTGGCAAGCCGTCACCCGAGGCATTTCAATCATCCCTCCCATCCCTTCTTAGTATTTTATTCGCACGCACAGACAAATGGAGATCCTAGGACATTTATAGGATATCTGTATGTGTGTGTTTGGCAGGTGGGGGGAAGGTGCATCTATGAAAACAAGAGCAGATAGAATATTCCAGGGGTGAGTGAGGCCGGCATGGGACCTCAGCGAAGGGGCGAGGGGCAGTGAGATACGTCAAGGAGATAAAACAACCTGATATGGTGCGTACAAGGCACCCCTTCTCTCTTCCCTCAGAACTTAGTTAAATATGGCTGCCGTGTGTCGCAGCTTTGTGGGATGGACTTGATTTGGGGGTGATGTGAAGATAGGTCAGGTCCTATTTCAAGACTGGCACGAAAGGAAATCCGCCTCCTGCCACAGGGAGAGGACGTGAGCAACAAGATGCCAGGGTCTGTCCCCATCAAAACCTCCGCCCCTTCCTGCCCTCACTCCATTCCTTTCTTCAGGAGCAGGTAGCATAAAATACAGAGTGTGTTTTATAAAAGGCCTCTGTAGGGTCAGTATACATGACAGAGCTAACTATTGCTCATCTCTGAGACACAAGACAAGCAGGACCAAAGAGACGTGGATCCAAACAGTAACTTCTAGTCCCTGGCTGGAGGTCCTCAGCTGTAGAAATACTTTGATGCTTTTGAGCCTTTACCTGGGAACTCTCTGGAGGCAGACCAGTGTTTGGGTGGGGACAGATACAATGGGACACCTAGAACGGGATTGTGGCCTCTGAATTTACAACCAGATGAGGAGATGAAATGGCAGGAATAGCAATACCATGGCACCATTATACAGACGTACCTGGGTGGAGTTACTCTTGGCACTCTCGGAGGAACAATATTTGAGTTGTGTTATTGGTTAGAAATCGGTGGAAAGGAAGCCGCATCCATGGACTTGTCCCTCTAAATCTCTGAGCTCCATTTGCAAGTGAATGATGCCATGGCTATGGTTGGAGAGATTTAGGCTCTCACACTGCCTGCTGCAGGACAAACTGGCATCTGCCCTGCTGATGCCCGGAGAATTGGCTTCTACATTGTTAGGACACAGGGGGAGGAAATTCCTGCGTGTGATGAACTACTTATTTTATCCTGGAGATACCTGATGGCGTTCCATGTGCTGGAACCCTACAAGTTTGGGAGCCACAGAAAATGAGTGGTTGAGAGCTTTTGATGTCTAAATGGGATGCAGAATGTTCTTAGACCATGCTCTTTTTGACTGCAGTTGAAGTACAGACTGATCTTGCACGGATGTCTTTAAAAAATGTGTATCTATCACACTACACAGCATGGAGCAAGCAGGCTACAGCAGCAGAAAGTTGTTCTCCATAAATGTCAGGGACAATATCAAGAAATGTCATTTTTCTTCCGATAACCGAGGAGCACAAGAACAATCAAATGGAGTTTTAAGCAATCATGGCATAAATATGGCATAATAAAAAATCTGTCTATGCCAAAAGAAATTAGTCTTCTGACATTAAAGTGTAATCTTAGAGGTAATACATACAGTTCAGAATAGAAAACGACACGGGAGTCATGACTAAGCAAAGCAACTCCCTTAAGGCCATTTAAAAGCACCAGGGCTTTACTTTCTCAAAGGCTTCCTACTAGCTCAACCTGGGAGCCGGGGAGTTTATGCCTCCTGAAAGGGCTCCACAGCTTGTCTCCACCACCTGCTAGATGCACCCCCACACACCCCAGGTTCTCTTTCCCCAAGCCCTTTCCCTCCACAGACCGAGGTATCTTCCCGCAGAAGGAAGTAACCCGCCAGCGAGAGAAACAGCTGGAAAAGGACCCGGGAGGTCTTGTTAGCTCCCAGCCCAGACACCGAGGCTGCCCAGTTTCCAGCAGGCACGTGTTAAGAAGCAGTTTCATAGTTGAGAGGTTTTCTATGTGAAGCGGCCACGGTGAGGTCAGCCCGCTGTGTAAGTTCACCCACGGAGCAGCCTCCAGGGGCCCTTCAAGGAGCAAGGGTGCTAGAGGCACACCATGGAGCCCAACTTGACCTCGTCACCCAGTTCTGCCTCCTTTTCCAGAAAGTCATGTGACCATGGACATCTTCATGCAGAGGGGAGGGATCAGTTTTAGGTTTTCTTTTAATCAATAACAGGCCCCCTCCCCCCACCCCCAGACGGGATGCAAAGCGTCTTTATTCTGGCACAGGTTTGAGTTTCCACAGCCATGAAGGAAGGTGTTTCATTAATCAGAGGGAACCAGCTCGGAGAGAGACCACCTCCTCCTCCTCCCTGCGGGATCATCGTGCACCGCCCCACTAGGTGTACTGCTGCCATCTAGCGGTGAGAAGAGGATAAGTTGAGGCGTAAACCAAGGAAAGGTGAGTTGAGCTGCAAGCCAGATTCCCAGGCCCCTTCCAACCAGGACAAGCTGATGGGAGGCAGGGATGGCCTTGGCGGTCGTGTGCTAAGCGTGACGTGGTAAACTAACTGGTAGTCTTTACCCCAGGACACTTGGCCTACTTCCTCTTATGCTACGAGCTTAGGGAAGGGCATCCCATCCTCTCTCTGTTTGATGCATTTATTTTTAAAACTCAGCTTCTCCTTAACAGCCCGATTGCCTGACTGAGGGCTTGCCAACCTCTTCAGTTTCCCACAAACCCTCTTTCCTCACCCTTGCCCTCTGGTAGGAACAACTTACTCGGCCGCCCACTGGATGAGATCCGGAGGCTGCGTCCGAATGGCAGCTTTGGTAAACTGCTTCAGCAGTTCTGGCAGCTCCGGTGGGATGCATACTTGCTTGTCTGTCTGAGGCATTGATCGCTTCACCTAAGCGCACGACAAAACAGAACACGGGGATTGTATCTGAGTCATCAGCAATCACGAACTGTAAAAGGCGAAGGATTTATACGATCTGAAGAGAAACCAGAGTATAGCAATCATGAACCGTAAGAAAGCAGTCTGGAATAAGAGGTCCCACAGACCTGATATAATACTTGTTTTGGATGATAGGCTAGCCCACAAGATATATGCAGTCTAGAAAGGAGAGCACTGATCTTTACATTGTGCTGTATGCTTTTTTTTTTTTTTTAAGACAGGGTTTCTCTGTGTTACAGCTCTAGCTGTCCTGGAACTAGCTTTTGTAGACCAGGCTGGCCTTGAACTCACAGAATCTGCAGCCTCTGCCTCCTGAGTGCTGGGATTAAAGGCATACCCCACCACCGCCTGGCTACATTGTGCTGTAAATAATTATGTCCTTTACATGAAAAAAACACAAGTACTTAAAAAACAGAAGCCAGCAGAAGTAAACAAAAACATTCCTTAATATGTCATTCCCAAATCTTGGATTTTTTTTTTTGTTAAAAAAAATTCAACCTACATATGTATAGTGGTGTGTGTGTGTGTGTGTGTGTGTGTGTGTGTGTGCGCGCGCGTGTGTGCATAAATAAAAGACAGGGTTACACAAAGCAGCTTATATAGCACCAAGTCATGAACACCTTTCTGTGTTCCCTCAACACTTCCCTGGATGAGAACTGTAGCAAAACTGGCTCCATGAGTCCTATTCTATGATTTGACACTAGGTCTTTTCCAAATCAAGGTCATTATCCAGTCAGTTGATGAACCACACTCTTTATCTTTGTGTGTTCTTGTCTACTCTAACATTTTCTTGTTATATCAACATGAGAATCTACAGATGGAATACACTCCTCTATACAAACAAACAAAGGATTCAAAGTTTCTGAAGGAGGCAGACTCAAAAGAGAAAACTGTACCAGCTTCAAAACGCCGAGGTGGCGGATAGATCTCAGTAAGCACCTTGTGTACTGCCTTGCTGAGCTTGCAGTAAAGAAGGAAATCTTTAGCTGCCAAATCAAGAACATGACAGAGAGCCCAGAATGGGGAACACATGAAGAATTTGAGCTGAGCTGGAGGCAAATGTGGCTGGAAAGAACTTGAATATAGGCTATAAAATGCAGTGCAAGGAGGGGAGAGACCAGGGATTGGCCCACCAACACGAAATGACTGAACTAAAGGACCCTCTCCCTTTCTGGCCTGCACTTGAGACCCCACAGAAAACATCGTCTTTTGTGTGGGTGCAAAGGATACCATCTTTAGTGTAAGAACGCAGATTGGAAACAACTGTGTGTAGATTCACACACTGAGAGCTGGTTCCATAGATTTTTGTGGGGAGAGAAAACAGTCCCAAGAGGGTGACATCACACAAAAGAGCTAAGTTTAGATTGGTGCCAACAATGCCTACTTGGGAAACCCCAAGACAATAGATAGCTGTGGTCTTAGGTTGGTGGCGTTTCACTACTTTTTCTTTTGTTTTCAAGACAGGGTTTTTCTGTAACTTTGCAGTCTCTCTATGGAACTCGTTCTGTAGAACAGGCTGGCCTTGAACTCACAGAGATCCGCCTGCCTTTGCCTCCTGAGTGCTGGGATTAAAGGTGTGCGCCACTACCACCTGACCATGCCACTACTATTTAGTTATTTATTTATTTGGAAGATGAGGATAATGATATTTAATTTTAGACTTCATAAAATGTCAACTATGTATACATTTTACTAATACTTCTCACAAGCTAATATAGAAGATTATAAATGTCATAAAAGTAACTACTAGATATGTAAAAAGGAGAAACAGAATTTAAGTACATCCAATGCTCCTTCACACAAAACAAACAAACAAAACCCCCCAAACCCAAAACATCTTGATCAATTCAAAATAAGACAAAACATGAGGTGGGGAGGAAACCTAAGGAGACAGTTGAGAAGAATCCATGCTGATCTCTAATCACAATGAAAGGAAGTAGCCTTAAGTGTGCCAGTGAAAGACAGAAATCTGATGTAAACTCTAGGGACAGTCAAAGCTGAGAAAGCCTGCACAGAACCGTGGAAGATGAAGAGACACAAACCACCAACCAACCTGATTGAGATGTTGGTTTAGATGTCACTGTGGCTAAGAGAGACTTCAAGGCAAACCATTTTAGGAGAAAGATTTTCTGTGTCACAATAAAGTCTTTGGATACTGCCATCACAGGGCCATTCTGAGTCTGGAGATACATCACCATGGGGGACTCTCATGGTGCCCAGGGGAATGCAGGGAAATGTTTGGGATCCTCTAAATTTTTTAAATATATTAATAATGATTAAGGGTGATAAGTATAGTTCAGTATTGGCAGTACACCACCATAGGGGAGTCTCACAGTGCTCAGGGGAAAGTAGAGAGTTCATTGCTTGGGATCCTCTCAGTATTGTAATAATGACTAGGTGTGAGAAATACCAATTCAGAATTGGTAGTTTCCCTGGTTGGAGTGGGAGACGATGTCGTCAGGGGTTTCTATTGCTGGGAAGAGGCACCATGACCACGGCAACTCTTACAAAGGAAGACATTTCATGGAGGTGGCAGCTTACAGTTTCAGAGGTTTGGTCCATTATCATCATGGCGAGGAACATGGAGCATACAGGCAGACATGGTGCTGGCTACATTTTGATCAGAAGGCAACAGGAAGTAGACTGTGCCATTGGGCAGTATCTTGAGCAAAGGCGACCTCAAAACCAACTCTCAAAGTGATACACTTCCTCCAACAAGGTCATCCATACCTATTCCAACAAAGTCACATCTCCTAATATGAGCTCATGGAGGGGCAATTACATCCGAGCTCCCACATACCTATATTTATATTACACACTTTATTTTTATGCATAAGCTATGCTTTCCAAAGATACTATTACAAGTCGTTTTTGTTTTGTTTTGAATCAAGGTCTCATGTAGCTCAGGCTGGCCCTGAACACACTTTGTAGTGAGAATGCCTTTAAACACATGATTATCCTGTCTCCAATTGCTGGGTTTACAGATATCAGCCACCAAGTGCAGCCTTGTAGATTGGTTTGGATGACTTTACAACCTATTTTATTTAACAAACAACAGTGCCTTAGATTGCTTATTTGTTTGTGTCTGAATTTATTCTGATGAAATATGTAGCATGAGATTTACCATTTTATTTGTTTTCAGTGTACAGCATTACATATATCCACATTTCTCTGTAGTCAGCACACACACACACACACACACACACACACCTGTTTCCAGAGCTATCTCATGCTCTCCGCTGGAAACTCTAAGATTGGACAGAAAGGCTCAGTCCTCCTTTGTCTCTGCCACTAACGACAGCTCTGCCTTCTCATCCTGTGAATTTTACTCCTTTAGGAGCCTTATGTACAGGGTCCATACACATTTGTCCTTCTGGATCTGGTAGATTTTATTTAGTTTAATGTCTTTCTGCTTCATGCATAGTGTAGCATGTGCCAAAATCTCCATCCTTTTTAGGTGTGCACAACGTTCCATAAACACACAGCCCTTTTTGGTTGTTTTGCCTATGCATTTATCTGTCAATAGGCTGATGGCATCTTTCAGCTATTTTAATAATCCTGCTTTGAACGTGAGTGCACACATATCTAGCTTTTCCAGGCTTTCGTTGTTTTGGGTGTATAACCAGAGGTAGAATTGCTGGGCCACATGGTGAGTTCAACCAAAGTTTTTGAGGAGCCAAGAGGCTGTTTTCCACAGTGAATGCACCATTTACTGTCTTAAAATATTTTAACAGGATCTTAAGAAAAAACGTGTGGGGGACATGTGGGGGCATGGAATGCAGGGTCTCATGCATGCTAGTAAGCACTGCCCTACTGAGCTCTATCTGCAGACCACCAAACTGCATACAGCACTTCTCATCTTCTGTCCAGGGGCCTCAAAGCCCTGCAGTCAGGTGTTCTCTTGGTCCTTGGAATCTCACTAAATCCCGTTGATAGTTCCTTTGATGGGTGTCTCCTGTTCATCCCTCTCTATCTCTGCCCCTCCGTCTCTGGCACTGCCCTTCCTCACCCACCATATCCTCATTTCAGGTCATTCTCTGGTCCATCCTACCAAGGTCACATTCATCTTCCTGACTGCTTTTTGTAGACCAGAAAGCCCTGCTCACAAAGCAGCAGTCAGACCCAGACCGTTGAAGTTCTCCATGTATTTCCTGCCGCTATTGCTAGCACTGTCTGCTGCGCCCACTGCCTAAGGGATTACACTTGCAGAGTGTAACACCTATGTTTCTCCTTTTCCCTTGGGAAGTTACTGCCGCTCGAATGGCCTCCCTTTCTTTCTTCTATTCAAACCCTACTCAACCCCAGAATTCACCTTGAGATCATCCCGAGCTTTCCTAGAGAACCTGGGTAGCAGCAAGTATTGTTGACATTTTGTATCCAATCCTGCCCTGTCTCTTACTCACTGCTCCTTGCCATGGCTGTCAGGATGGAGAGCAGGTGTGCAGCGAGAGAGAGAGAGAGAGAGAGAGAGAGAGAGAGAGAGAGTTGTAAACAGTCTACAGTGATGCTAACTTTACAGCCATTTACAAGCAGACAGTAGTTGAAATTATATTTGGATGCTGTTTGGCACAGTCAGTAAACTTCCAGATTTCAGTACTTTTTTTTTGTGCTTAACCTTTTATGCATAACACCTGCCACCAGGCACACATAAAGGGCTTTCCCCGTTAAACACGACAATAAAACATCCCTGTAAATCTGATTTTTCTCTTTAACTGTGATGTATTTGTTATCAGTGTCAATCTTTGTGCATCTGTGTTTCAAAGATTTTTGTAAGTTTGTTCTTAAATTTTCACATTAGTTCTTTGTAACAAATATATGCTTCCATAAATCATTATCTGTCTCTAATAATTTACATTTGTTCATTTATGACTAGATCATGTCCTTATTCTAGGCTTTTTGTGCTGGGGAATCAAACTCAGGGTCTTGCCCAGGGTAGATAGGGCTCCACCACTAGCTTCATCTCCGACCTTGGGTTTTGAGACAAGATCTCACTGAATAATCTAGTGCTGTGCATTCAAGAGCCTTCTGCTTCCCAAGAGCTGAGATTACAGAGCCATTTTGGTTTTTGATCTTAATCTCAAATCAAACATTTAATGGATTTTTTAAAAAATGACTTTTTTGTTTATAGAAATAGCAAATGCTTCCTTCTAAAAACAAAAATGAAAATTAATACAACCAATTCAATAAAATCTAACATCTAACATAATAAAAACTTTAAAATATTTTAATTGTATAGCTCTTGAAATAAATAATGATATTGAAGTATTAGCATTTTAATAATTATATTCAACATTTCCTAAATTTCCCCCTTAAATGCTCAAATTTTCAAAAGTTTCAACTTGACTTTCTTTGAAAATTGATTTGTTGCAGTCAAAATCTACAGCCTCCGTGAATACCGCAGCCTCCGTGAACACCTCACAGGAAACCCACAGCCTCGGTGAACACCTCACACAGAAACCGCAGCCTCCGTGAACACCTCACAGGAAACCCACAGCCTCCGTGAACACCTGACACAAAACCCACAGCCTCCGTGAACACCTCACAGGAAACCCACAGCCTCCGTGAACACCTCACACAAAACCTACAGCCTCCGTGAACACCCAACACACACTGTTTTCTGCTGTAAAGAATAATTTTGGCTTGGGGTTTTAGTTCAGCAGTAGGGCACTTGCCTAGCAGCTGTGAGGCTCTGGGTGGATTTTCTACTCCAGAAAAGAAAAAAGAATATTCCTAAGTATTATAAATTTTATTAATTAACTCAGCATTTTTTAAAAGACTAGAAAATCATTCAGTAATTGAAATATAATTCACTTGGGAATATACAGAGCAGGACTATTTTTAATTTGTATTCTCTTCTCTGTTCAATTTTTGTAAGCCTAATAATGCTTGGGAAAGCCAGCAAAAGAACAAAACTGTGCCAGGTACATTATGCCAAGGCCTTAAGATACAACCTAACGATACAATGGATACAATGTCCCTTGTGAATGCAATGTATTTATTTACTGGGGGGGAGGGGTGCACAAGTGCCACAAAGCACCTGTAGAGGTCAGAGGCCACCTTGCAAGAGTTGGTTCTCCTCTTCCACTGTGCAGGTCTCCCAAGGACTGAACTCAGGTCCTCAGGCCTGACAGCAGTGCCTGTGCCGACTGAACCACCTTTCCAGCAAACCCCACCCCCCAAGCAGATCAAAATTCTGTTTTTAAAAATTTCACTGTGTGGGTGTAATATTTTGCATTTAATTGTTCAAGAATTTTATACATATGTGTAATGTGTTTTGATCAAATCTACTCCCATTCTCTCTCCTCTAATCGCCCCCTTTCTCTCCCAACTGCTTTTGTTAATGGTTTAAGTCTATCAGCGTTTGCTATTTTAGAAATCAAAATTGAATATTTTAATTATATTTAAAACAGAAATAAATCTCTTAGATGTTACTGTAAATAGTATGTTTTTTATGAAAAATAGCTACAGTTTTGTGGGGGACGCTTGCTGAGAGCGGCACTGTTTGCTTCTCTCCCTCAGAGGCGCGGATGCCTGGCTTAATGAAGGTAGTTTCACATTCTATTGGTATTCTGTCCTGCTTGGAGTCTCTGCTGTGCACTTTCAGAGTGACAGAGGAGGCAGAGAATGACTGTGTTGTCACAAAACAGCTCTGACCACATAGATACCTTCCCCCTCCAAAGTCAGGGCCTTTCAGAAGTCTCCAAAACCACACGAGGAAAAGCAGGGCTTTAGAAAAATATAAAAGCATTCGTGGCAACTGGACAACTGTAGTTCCCATCAGCCTGGGGTCAAATAATGAAGGAATAGTCGCATAATGACGAAATAAAGCCCAAACGTCTCCCACAGAGTTGCTCTTGTACCACACTGTCTGACCATGAATGGGGCCAAAAGCAAAGGAATAGGAAGAGGACAGCTCTGGGACACACTATTAGAACACATGGTGACACACCCAGCGTACTGAATCATGAGGTTCCCTTACAGAATGATGTGTCTGCACCAGCACAGGAGACCACTTCCTAAATATAACCCCAGCAGCATAGACACTGAGAGAGATAATTAATAAATGGGACCTCCTGAAACTGAGAAGTTTCTGTAAAGCAAAGGACACAGCCAACAAGACAAAACAGCAGCCTAGAGAAGGGAAAAAGATCTTCACCAACCCCACATCAGACAGAGGTCTGATCTCCAAAATATACAAAGAACTCAAGAAATTGGTCATCAAAAGAACAAATAATCCAATAAAAAAAATGGAGTACAGACCTGAACAGAAAACTCTCAACAGAAGAATCTAAAATGGCTGAAAGACACTTGAGGAAATGCTCAACATCTTTATTCATCAGAGAAATGCAAGTCATAAATACTTGTAAGAATAGCCAAGATCAAAAACACGATGACCACTTATGCTGGAGAGGTTGTGGGGTAAAGAAGAACTCTTCAATTGCTGGTTGAAGTGCAAACTGGTTCAGCTGCTTTGGATATCAGTATGGTGACTTTTCAGAAAATTAGGAAACAACCTTCCTCGAGACTCAGCAATACTACTTTTGGGTATATACCCAAAGGATGCTCAAATGTACCACAAGGACACGTACTCAACTATGTTCATAGCAGCATTGTTTGTCATATCCAGAACCTGGAAACAACCTAAATGTCCCTCAACTTAAGAATGGATAAGGAAAATGTGGTACATTTACCCAATAAAATATTACACAACAAAAAAAAAATAATGACATCTTGAAATTTGCAGGCAAATGGATGGATCTAGAAAACATGATATTAAGCAAGGTAACCCAGACTTAGAAAGACAAATATCATATGTGCTCACTCATAAGTAGCTTTAGACATAAAGAAAAAACCAGCCTATAATTAACAATCCCAGAGAACAAAGACAGCAAAGAGGGCCCTAAGAGAGACATACATGGATCTAATCTACATGGGAAGTAGACGAAGACAAGATCTCCTGAGTAAATTGGGATCCTGGGGACTATGGAAGAGGGTAGAAGAGGAGAGGAGAGGAAGGGAATAGAGTGGAGAAAAACAAAATAAAAAAGAATGTTGTATCTGTAGAGCTAACAGTATTAGGTCAATATACTAGTTATGACCCCTGAAGAGGCATGTTTGGAGGATGTCAACTATCCTGCCAAAAAAGTACCAAAATGAACTACACAAGATGCAAGATTTGAAGCAGAGACCTAACAAGACAAGGAAGACTTTCTAGATCTCATCAAATACACGGTCTGAGCAGACAGAAAGTTGGGTGACAGAAGTTAGGCCTTTTCTTGTGTTGTTTGTTTATTGGTCATGGAACTCCAAGAAGTATGTAAATGGTTTAGGTTGTTCCCATAGGCACCCTGGTCTGCCCATTCACCTGTGGATGTGAATTCCACTTCGAAAGGATATCAATAATAAAGTCCTGGCCACCAGGGTTCCCACCTGTATGTATGTGACTGCGAGCAATGAAGACGTCCTTTGTTGTGTCCCTACCAAGCTACCTACCCAGGGGAGTTTGCTAGACTCATTTCTTTTTCTGGAGATTAGATGACACACATCAGTGATCTTCAGAGCACAATATTAGTTTACTGACTTCCAAAATGGTTAGACAATTTTGATCACTAGAGTGATAAACATCACTTGTAAAATGGTTACTAACACAGTTAAGAGCTTTCAAGGAGGAAGTGAGGTCAGAGGTTAGCAGTCCAGTGGGAGTGTTCTCACTCCAAAGACTAGGAGAAATGCATCTCAGTGCATGGATGGTGTCTCTTCACAGCAATAGAAACCATAACTAAGACACAAGTTTTTAAAGAGAAGTTCTTGGCGGCTTGACCAAAACCAAAGACATTTTGAGGTGGTCATGGGATTCTAAGGCTGTGCAAGTTGAGCGAGGCATCTAGAGACACACACGTGGAAAGAGCTTAGCTGCCGTGTCCAGTGGGCCGTGCTGATTCTCTAACACTCTAGGGCATAGGTTTGTGCACAGTTAGGCTCCATATAATCGGCAGTCACCTATGACCCAGGTTGTTCTTGAAACCCTGCTCCATAAAACCTAAGTTTTACAATAACGTCCATTTCAGTGAACCCCTACTTTACAAGACACCAACTTACTGAGTGCTTCTGCTTAGTGCCTGCTCCCCAGGGCCACTAATCAGTTTCTTAGTTCACTGCTAGCCTGTGTCCCACCCAGTGACTGTCCCTCATTGCATCAGAGTGAACTTATGCCCTCACC
The DNA here is from genome assembly GCA_963919715.1 of Microtus obscurus. Taxonomy (NCBI): domain Eukaryota; kingdom Metazoa; phylum Chordata; class Mammalia; order Rodentia; family Cricetidae; genus Microtus; species Microtus obscurus. Next base: position 1,890,533 of record CAWTZC010000308.1, read on the forward strand.
CCTTTGCCACCCTCCTGTCCCCTTCGCCAGCATTCAGACACTCAGTTCTCCTTCACAAGGCCCAGTGAACAAGACTATGACATTTATCCCTTTGCAGTCTCTGGAAAATGCCATCTGTGTCACCTTCGCCGCGCAGCTTCCATTAAGTAAGTCACAGTCTGCACTCCTTTTTAAAAAATTGTTTTTTGATCTCATTACTTCTCAAATGATCTCATTTTCTTCCCTGCCGGACCACGCAGGCTGCCCCCAGATTGACTCCCCTCCCTCTGCAGCGTGCCCCTTAGCTTCTTCTAGAAAGTCTTCCATCTGATGACTGCCTTGCCACTAATTTCATGGATAAAGGTGAGCAGTTTCCCCTCGTTTCTAAATTTAATGGTTCTTCCGGGGACATATTTTCTTCCATCATTCTCTACTGCTTTTTAAATAACGGATTGCTCCCCCAAGAAGGACTTCATTCCACCGGAAATGGTTACTCCAACTTGTTTGTCCGAACTATGTTTAGTTTCCTGCTCCGTGTCTCTTCCATCCCTTTAAAGATATGTTTTCTAAGGGTCTATCCCCCCTCATCTGTGTTTCTCCTTCAGATTGTTCTGGTAGATATTCCTTGTGTACTTGAAAAGAAAGTTGAGTTTGTAGTTGCGGAGTGCCGTGTTCTATACATCCAGAGGGTTGGTTATGTAGATCAAATCGTTGACACCCCCACCCTCCACCCCATTTTTATTGGGTATAAAAACATATGGAAAAATAAATGTAGGTGATGTCAATATTCACAGGAAGGCCCTCCCAATACTTTCTATGGTTTCTGCTCTTATTCTTTTTTTATGCATCTTCATATTCTTTACTAATAGTTCAAAAATCCCACACCCCTACCCTAGCAAGAGGTGTTTTTGTCAAAGTTGGTCCACAACATCCAGACTTTAGTAGAGTCATTTAGGTTGAAGAAAAATGATGCCGGAAAGTAAATTGGCCAGAAGGAAAAGAAAATACAGAATAATTACATGGGAAAACAATGGCTTAATATTGATGGTCTAAAAATTGATGATGTCACCTGCCAACAGTGATAAAAATATATGTAAAAATAAAATAAAAGATAACATTAGTACAAGGGTAAGAAAAAATATTGAGTTAAATTATCATAATTACTTTCACTATTCAAGAAGTAAAATTAAGGGTAGTCTTAATAAATTTAGGATGCATATTGTAATCCTTAGGGCAACCTGTAGAGGAATAACTAAAGCACAGCTCAAAATCTAATAAATGAGAAAAATTAGATTACTAAAAATATTTGATCAGTTTCAAAACTCAAAAAAATAGATGATATGAATATAAAAGAAAAACAATATGTTGAACTGTATAGGGATAATTATATTTTAAAAATAAATTATTCAATTGAGGAATCGTCAGGATTTTTTTGAAGGTTTATACTTTGAAAGGAAAAGTTTTGAAATACATGTATCATGAAAAAAATTAACAAAATAAAGCTGACAAGCCAAGTTGACTTTAAGACAACTATTAAAACTATGGGAGGGGGACTTGGTTGGGGGGAGGGGAGGCGGTGGCGGGGAAGAGACAGAAATCTTTAGTAATACAAATAAATAAATAAATAAATAAACTATGTGTAAACCAGGCGGTGGTGGCGCATGCCTTTAATCCCAGCACTCGGGAGGCAGAGGCAGGCGGATCTCTGTGAGTTCGAGGCCAGCCTGGTCTACAATAGCTAGTTCCAGGACAGGAACAAAAAGCTACGGAGAAACCCTGTCTTGAAAAATCAAAAAAAAAAAAAAAAAAACAACTATGTGTAACATAAAACTATGCATAGAAGCTTTATGTAATATAATATTGAGCTTATTTAATAGAAAGATTTTAAAATATAAAAACATTTATAAATGTTTATATATAGTATATAATGTGCTATATAATAGCTTAAAATTGAACCAGTAAAAATGGGCATAATTAAAAGAATAAACAAAAATTATCACTTTTTCTCCCCTGCACTTTTCCTTTTTTAATTCTTTTTTTTCTTAAGATGCAATTTTGCTACATAATAATCCAACTTTTTGCCTTCCTGCCTTCATCGCCCAAGTGCTGGCATTGCTGGTGTGTTTCACTCCTAGTTCAAACATCTTCCTTGGTTATTCATAGGCTGGCAAACAGAAAAGGAAATACAAAGGACAACTCAAACAGTTAATTGCTTTGACACTTTGAGACATCAAACCATTAGCATTCTGTTGTTTAGACAGTGAAGCTGCCCTAGACCATCCTGAAGATAGCCACTCCCCAGGTGACCTCATAGTTACAAAAGAAGGAGCAGAAGTACATTTGCATATCCTGACCACCTGTCGGGACTGGAGGGATCTACTTGTTATGAGCTATCTTAATGTAAAAGAACTAAGTAATCACATTCTGAGTTGGGACTTGCAACTATGCTTGTCAGACACTTTGAGCAACCTCCAACTCTCTGTCAGACAAGGTGGAAAAAGACTCACATTTTTGGTCCTCTGCATCTGTAAAGATGGCTCAGTGTTTAAGAGTGCACACTGCTCTTGGACTCCAATTCAAATTCTGGTAGCACCCACATTGGGCAGCTCACAACTGCCTGTAATTCTTGCTCCAGGGGAGCTGATGCCCTCTTCTGGCCTTCAGGGATGCAGGCTCACATGCGCACACATACACGCACACACGCTCAGGTGCACACCAAGCCAAAAAAAAAAAAAAAAAAAAAAGTCTTGTAAATCTAAAACACATTCTGCTGTCTTTATCTTGGAAAAAAGTCTCTCCACAAGGACTATGCAGAATGCTCAGTCCAGAGCCTGAGTTGGCAAATGTCACCAGGCAAGAAAACAGCTTAAGCTCTCAGATATCTTTATATGGCTTTTAGAACAAATTTTCAATGGGGGCTGACAAGACTCTTAGGTAAGGGGCCTTTATTTATAAGCCTTCAACCTGAGCTTGATCCTCAGAACCCTTAAAAAGACAGAAGGAGAAAAGTGACTTCACAAAGTTTTCTTCTGACCTACCTTCACGTGCACACCATGGTATGAGAACTGGCACACACACATACATACACACACAACACATTCATACACACATGCACATACACACAAAATAATTTAAACAGTTTTTTTTTCTTTCAGTTGAGGCTTGAACTTTAGAGTTTACCATATAGTAACTGGGAGAAAGATGGCACTTTTGTGACTAGCTCGAGCTCTATGCTAATGATTCCCAAATAATTGCAAATCCTTCACCTATCAGTTATCTACGGTGGCATTCTCTTTCCCCACCAAAGCTTCCCTAACAGGCTTCTCTTACTCTCTCAATTGTCCGGCTGTCATACACCCTAACATTTTAGATTCATCTTTTTCTTTCAGTCCCCATTTCAGCCCTATGTAACTTTTTCCAACTAGGAAAACAAAAGCAAGCAGCTTTTCAAAGAACAACAAAGAGGCTTAAAGTCTAATAAAGTTCAGTGTCTTCAGGACTGATGTATAAAAAAAAAGGCTAAAGGGTGCACATAAGGGTAACAGGATCTATTGTGCTGAGTTGAGACTTTGGTCTATTTCACTGCCGTCCACACTGTACCATATTTATCTCTCCTTGAAGGAGGCAATAAAATGGTCAGGACAGCCCCAAGTTTAAAGAACTATCTTTTCCCATTCTCACAAATAACTAAGATGTTCTGGGTAATCTCATCTGCATCGTATAAAGCTCATTCTTAGCACCTTGAGTAGAACAGAAGTCTTTTGTCAGAGTAGGTCCCAATTTTATGCCCAGATTTTTTTTTTGCTATTGTCTCTTTAAGCACATTCTGACAGTTGCCACCATGAAGGCATACTCAGAACACAACCGGCATAACACAACCATTTCACACTCTTCACCTCACTTAGTCCTTGCAAGGACCGATGGGTAGGTAAGTTCTAATATTAAGAGTTTTCCAATGCCGGGAAACTAAGGCATTTTCTTAGTTTGTCAGATCATCATCCTTAACCACCCAGAAACCCTCAAAAGCCTTCAGTGACTCTTCATTTCTTTTCTAATCAGAATGATACTCTAGTGACTTCCCAGATCCCCACAAATTAAAGCCTGGTGTGGTGGAACATGCCTGTAACACCAGCCCTCAGGAGCAGAAAGAAGAAGTTTGCAGAGGAGTCTTAGGCCATGCATGCTACATAGTGAGGTCCTGTCTAAAAAAATTGTTTTAAAACTCTACACAATTTATCTTATTTATATTAGCCTTGTTTATTTCTCTAACTTTCTATTATTGAAGCCTGGATCTTTTATCTTGGGCAAAATCCATGTTCAAGCAGATGCAGTATTTGCATGCCAACAGCAATATTGCTAAGAGCAGGCTCACTTGACTGCATCCTTGGTTTTTTGAGTAGTTTTTTTTTAATTTTCTCATGTTCCCAAACTTTCATACCCATCATGCTAGTACCACCTTCTAGAAGCCACAAGTTCCACATTATTTAACAGCTGGACAGGTACTTCTTTCAATCTATCATGCTTAATCACACTTGTATTTCAAAAATTTCCTCCCTGTTTACATCATGGCCCCTAAATGTCATATGTACATAGCTTGTTCACAGACTGTCGCGTGCTTCCTAAAGCTGTCTAATGTGATTTCCCGATTTTGGGATCTGGTGTCACCTTAGCCTTGTCCTTTCTAAGAATATGATGAAAAAATTTTATCTAGGTATACAATAGAAGTATTTATTTTTATTTTATGTGCACATTTATCTGTGTGAGGATGTTGGAACTGGGATTATAGACAGTTGTGAGCTGCCATGTGAGTTCTGGGAATTGAACCCGGGTCCTCTGGAAGAACAGCCAGTGCTTTTAACCACCAATCCATCTCTGTAGCCCTGATGTAAGTATTTCTAAGTATTTGATAGTAGTATTTTTATCTAGGTATACAAAGCAAATACTTGTTTTTTCATGTTTTCATAAAAACACTTCACACCCCCCCCTTTTAGGCATTCTCCCTACTTCTACTATAATTGTAGCAATCTTGATTCAGAGACTTGAAGTGTAGGAATAAAAGTTCTTGGGCAAATGCACAGTAGTCTAAAAGACAAGACCTGAACTGTGCTCCTCTCCCCTTACCATTTTTTTTTATTTTTTTATTTTTTTGGTTTTTCGAGACAGGGTTTCTCTGTGGTTTTGGAGCCTGTCCTGGAACTAGCTCTTGTAGACCAGGCTGGTCTCAAACTCACAAAGATCCGCCTGCCTCTGCCTCCCGAGTGCTGGGATTAAAGGCGTGCGCCACCACCGCCCGGCTCCCCTTACCATTTATTCTCCATATTTACAGCATCATACTGCTCTTTTCTAATGTAGCACACACACAGCTACTGTCTTCCATAGCAAGGTGTAGCTAACAGCTCAAATAGCAGATACACTCGTTGGTGAAAGAGCTCTCTTGGCCACTAGAACAGGATTATGGAACTGGGCATAGCTTTAACTTTTGGATCCTGGGAAAGCTATCAACCTAATCCAACTTTGTGTGTTTTCTTGGAATTAGACTAGACACTGGAATATAGAAATAAATAGATCATACACACCGAATTCATGAAGGAATGGAAAGGAGTCCCTCACAGTCAGGGACACCGTGCAAACACAGCCCACTGGATCAACTGACTGGGTGTCATGGGAGCACCCAGAGATCAGGGAGCCTGTAGGGGTCTGACATTTTGACTGAGTAGCTTGGTCTTCTCGTGGCATTCCTAACGGTGGAAGTGGGGGTGTCTCTGGCTCTTTTGCCTGCTTGTGGGTCCCTTTCCTCCTACTGGGTTGCTTCATCCAGCCTTGATGTGACAGTATGTGCCTGGTATTACTGTAGCATGTCACGCTGTGTTTAGTTGATGTCCCTTGGAGGCTTTCTCTTTTTTGAGAGGAGGCAGCAGAGGGGGGTGGATCTGAGGGAGAGTAGAGATGGAAGGGAGAGACTGGGTGAGGGGAGGGAGAAGAAAATGCAGTCAGGACGTAATATAGAGAAGAAAAAAGAAAGAATAAGAGTATGGTAAATGTCAAGGAGCCTGCATTAGATAGAAGAAAGGGACGGGGATAGAAGATAGTTTCCAAAGACTGGTCATGATATTTGGGCTGAGATATAGGGAGGCCTGGAGTGCTTATTACTCTGTTCCCATCCAGCAGAAGAGTCCCCGAGTAGAGGGCAATTGTTCAGTAAACATGTTTGCCATTGAGAGAGAAGAGAGAATTCACAAGAAACACGAAAAACAAACAATTTGGAGGTTTTAGAAGCTGGTGAATTTAGTAACTGTAATCATGGTGCTAGCGTGGATGAAAGGGGACCCTTGGATCTAAGTCTGGATCTGTTTCAGCTCAAGGTCTGAATGTAAAAACCTTTCTGAGGCTTCGTACGTCAGAGGCAACAGAGAGCTGCGAGATGATTTATGGGCTGGGGTCACACAGGCAGATTCTGCTGATACACTGACCATCAAATCATGCCCTCTCAACTCTAAAGCCATCCTTCACTGCCTCAGTCAAAAGGGAAGTAGGTCCTTTAAATGTTTTCCTTTTGCCAGCTGCCGTCACGTTGGGCTTTGCCTGTACAGAGCACTGGAGGGACCTACAGGGAGGGGCAACCATTTTTCTTAAAGGTTCAGATGTGTTCTTGCTGGACTCCAGAAACAACTTGGGTGTCTCTGGTGTCCCCAGCTCTGGACCCCAAAACACAGCATCTCTAGCATGTGACTCCTGCTCTATGCCATCTGTTGAGTGCATGTCTGTGGTACCCATAGCTGGCATTTTTTTGTTTGTGCTATGGTTTAGTAATAAACTCTTAAAGTCTGTATGTTAAAGATCTGGTCCCCAGGGGGGCGCTACTGAGAGGAGCTTGAACTTTTGAGATCATGTGATCTTAGGGTCTTCCTTTTCTCTTTTCCTCCTGACTCAGGAGATGAGTGGCTTGATCTGCCACGATTCTCCACCCTTACTTTATGATGGGCTGCTATTGCTAGAGGACAAAATTAATGGGGCCACTTGATCTTGAATTAGACCCACTAGAACTGTGATCCAAAATAAGTCTTGTCTCCTTATAAGTTAATTTCCTCCGGCACTTGGTTATAGCGATGGGGAGCTGACTGACTCTTGCTGGCACCTTCTCGGGAAGCTCTGTAGCAGAGTGCTGCCAGAGAGTCATGATCTCATAGTTTCTCTGACACCGTAGAGAGTCAATTCTGTGGGTCACAAGCCTCTACAACACGCTCAGTATTAGTCTTTCCCTGAAGTGGTCTAGCTCAAGGCTGCTCCTCATATTTGTGAGCCTTGCATCCTTTGATTCTTCCTATCTCCTTTTAGCCATTCCTCCATCACTTCAAGCCCATTGGTGTTATTTTTTTTTTAATGATGATTCTTCCTTGTTAAAATTACTTGGTGCTGTTTCTGTTTGAGCCTGAAACACACTGGCCAGTAACTTCATGAGTGAACTTAGGAGAGTGGGGTGGGCCCAGATAGGAACCTGGCAGTTCTTTGGGCACAACCAGAGCTTCAAGTCTCTAGAAAGTAGGGAGGGACAGGAAACAAACATTTAGAAAATTGGACATCCAGGAGTTGGTAAGAGGTGTGGAGGAGAGAGGAGTCTAGAGTAACTCCCAGTTTTCAAGGCTGGACGATGAGGTGGGCAGTGGCATTACCTTTGTAGAAATGTCCAACACAGCAGGAGTGCAGAGAAAAGTCTCCTTACTGTCACTTTCTTTCAGGAGTTCCGTGCACTCTCGAGTCACAGAGCTTTGGAATCTTAGGTTCTTTGTCATCCAGACCCAACTTCTCAGCCTCTGAGCCGTATGACCGACTTATTCCCGTCCATTTCTTAAAGGAGGAGAATGGTCTATTCCATCTCACGCTTCCACTCTCTCACGGTTCCACTCTTCCAGCGTTTTGCGAAGTTCTTTTCCATTCTTAAAGCTCTTGGTTTGGGTAGGTTCTTCAACTATACATTCCAGGGCCCACCTCCACTTCTTACAACTCAATAAATGCCCGATTAAGGGAAACCTTCACGCCTCCCAGAGGAGAACATTGAGCCAACACATACTCGCTAAGTGCTAAAGAATATAGGTTTATCAAGGATCACCTATGGGCCTGTTCTGGGATGTCATTTGGTTTTATTGGTGTGGCCTAAGGGTTCGGTTAAGTTGTTCAGTTACAGGAATGAAAGGCTCCACACACCAGAATCTCAGTTGTTTTCTATGAACAGTTCTTGGGACACAGGACTAAGCCACTGTTCATCTTTGCTCTTGAGATAGGCAGTGGTGGGCTTGGGACACACAGTGACTCTGGCCCGGAATGTGCTTCCTTCTTTACACAGGCTAATTCTTCCCTTAGAGCTCAGTTTAATTCTTCCCTGACCTCCAAGAGAGTTCCACGACACCTTTTCAGTGACACTTAGCTTAAAGTTGACATGATTTGTGTGATTCTTGGATTAACACACTTCTTTATACGTTGTAAAGCCCAGGGCTGGCTTGGCCAGCATTTTGCTCACTATAGAATCCCAGTGCTGGCCTAATGCCTGGAACTCAGAGTCCAGTAGATATTGGGGAAAGAACGAGTGGGACCAGTTTATAGTGTGTCGGTCACGCCCGTTAGTCCCCACAATTGTCTTTCCAAATGTGTTCTTATATCCGCGTTACAAATGGAAAAGCAGTGGGGGCTAATCAGATTCCACTGTGTTTTCAAGCCACAGTATTAAAGAATATAATAGTAGTTCTGGGTACACACACACACACACACACACACACACACACACACACACACACGCACAATTTGGCCAGAAAGCAATACTCCCCCACTTAAAGATTTCTGTGTGCCCTTTCCCTGTTCTGTGGACAAGGAAGAGTTGGGAATTCAGGTGGGTCCCCTGCAGCGGTGGCCATGGCCATGGCCCCTCCCCTCCTCCTCCCCCTCCCCCTCCTCGTCCCCTTCCTCCCACTCTCCCTCCTCCTTCCACTCCCCCTACCTCAGGGTGGCTCCCAAAGGGGCTATCCCGCTTCAGGTGACTCCTAGCGCCTGCTATCAGGCGGAAGATGTGGGGAGCGCCTGGGACCTTTGGCGGTGGAAGAGCGGCAAGAGCTACTCCGAAAGGGCGGGACCACGAGGGACGCAAGCACCACTCAGGGCTTTATTAGCGGAGTGCCTTGCTGGGCAACCCTACTGCCTGCCCGCCAGCGAGCAGGAACATTATGTGACGTCATAGACTCTCCAGCGCCGAGTTTGCGATTGCGTTTGTGGGAGGGAGGGATGATAAGGCCTGTGGAGGGGTGGTGGTGGTGGAGAGTCCATAGGATGGAGGAGGAAATTAGGAACTTGGGCAGACGTGAAGCGGTGGGCCCTAGGCTTGAGTGCTCTAAGAAGAGAAAGTGGCAGGTGAGGGAGACCCTTGGGGATCGCAGCCAACACCGCAGCACGTTTGTTCATGCCAGGGCATACTGTGAATGCAATTCAGGTATTAACTCAGTCCGTCCGTTCGGCCACTTTTACCTCCACATTCTCAGATGAGACCACTGGGGCCTTCAGCTACTAGACCAAGATGAGGATTAGCTAGAGACAGGTCTAAGCTAGCTCCAGAATCCTCCCTCCTAACCTCTATTATGCTAAGAAAGGGGGTGGAGCTAGGGTGTATAAGAGCAGAGGCTGAAACGTTTGGAGGCACAGAGCAAAAAAGGAATGTGTATTCTTCCTGCAGTTTGTGGTCATATGTGATGGGTGCTTTTACACACACAAGGCAATGACGTCTCCGGGTACCTTCACTATAGGGGATAGCATCAGTCTCAAAGTTTGGGGTAACTTGTTTATGGTTAGCTCCCTGGCAGTAACCCCTAACCCCAAACCCCACTCTGGGTCTTTTGATTTGAAGGTTATTATTATTATTATTAGAGGCAAGCAAAAAGACCCACCATGGTCTGCTACCCCCTTTGTCCCTTCACATCCATTTCCGTGGGTCTGGTCGCAACCATGCAGTCTTCCAGCCCGTTTTTGCGCAGTAGTGTGTATCAGCCAGAATCAATGAGTTCCTTCACCCAGGGCCTTCAAAGGTTTCTGTAGTTGTGAGATGAAAGCCGTTGTCTCCTTAAAGCAATTTCAAGCCTCAGTGAGTACATGGGGTTTTGGTTTATGTATGCAGAGGGCTTCTCAGAGCCCGCCACCATCCGTTCGCAAAGGGCCTGTCCTACTGTTATTTGTCAAAATCCTGCAGGTGCTTGCACACCTGGATGATCTGGGGAGCCACTTGCCCACAGGCAAGATCTATGGATGAAAGAAATTCATCACTGGCTATCTACTGCCTTGGTGGAGGGACATTCAGTTGCTGGCATAGGCTCCGACTGGCAGCACGGGAGGGGATTGTGTGGGAGGAGATTGGCGGGTGTGTATTCTAGGAGAAAAAAAAGAAAAGAGGTGGGGAAAGCCTATTTGATGTCTCCTGGGCTCTGGCCACTGGGGTCTGTTGTGTGTGTGTGTGTGTGTGTGTGTGTGTGTGTGTGTGTGAAGATGCGCTGGCCTTTTCCTTCAGCATGAATAAGATTAGACAGGAGTGAGTAAGGATGTTCATGCAGAAGGGGCTTCTCAGACAGAGCGATAGCCACTTGGTGATGGAATATGCTAAAAACTGAATTTTAGTGTGCCAGATGAAATAGAAGAGAGGAACCTCACAGCGCTGTCTGGAGCAGAGAGATGTCTGTCTGTAGGAGGCAAGGTTGAGAGGCAGCTTGGTCAATCAATACATGAAACAGAATCCGGTTCAGAGAACAGTACAAGGACCAGCGATGGTAACACTCAGAGATGCTGTTTTTCACTGAAAGGTGGGTGTGGAACGGGAAATGGGATTGCTGGTCTAGCCTTGGAGTGGGTAGTGGATTCGTGGGTGTGTTCCTGATATTTCAGAATTCACACAGACTTTTGGATGTGTCGCGTATCAAAACCTTTAAAGTAAGCCAGTCCAATAGGTTACACTCTGCCTCTCTGCTATCCTGTGGCCCTGTGAGCTTTCTCACCACGGTTTTATCTTTCCTTCTTCTAGATCATCCTCATCAGTCTGCAAACACGGTCTAATTTCTCCCTCTCTGTTTCCCACCATCCCCAGTCCGTTTCTCTGCCCCTCAGTATTGCAAAATTGTTCCTAGGCTGCTCTCCCTTCGTCTCTTTTGCGTTTACTTGGAATTAGGGCTTCATTTCCATCACTGCACCAAAACTGCACCTGCTGGGCCTCCTGTTGTAAAGGGATTGGCTCTGGGCCTTGGCTCCCTGTCATTGACCCTGTGGCTCACTCTCTCATCCTCGAGATTTTTCTCTTGGGCTTCCAGGACACACCTTAAAATTTCCTCCGCTGATGGCGGCTTCTTCTTCACCTCATCCTGGTGTCTTAATCTGAGGCTGATTTTTTGATTTCTTTACCTGCACTCACTCTTCCTTACTCCCCTGCCCCCAGTCTCATGCTTTAGATGCCAAATTTAGGTCTCCATCGCGAGTCCTTCCTTAAACTCCTTCTCAGAGCATTCAGCTGTCTTCCTGAGCTGCCCCATGCCTGTTCCTCTTCCCCGACTTAACAGGTCTGAACCCACATTCCTTTGTAAGCCAGCTCCTTCAGTCTTTTCCACGCCAGCAATGGCAAGTGTTGCCCCTTTATTGGCTCAGGTTCGAGGCTGTGACTTTGCTCCTGAATGCTATTCTTTCACAGTTTATATTCAACCTGAGCAAATTCTCTTGGATCTGTTTTTGCACAAGTCACCCAGCACCTGAAAACGCCACCTCCAGTGCCCTCATTGGAGCAAGTCGCCCTCATCTGTGCTACTGCAATGGCTTTGTAGTCCATTTACTGCCCTGTTTCTCTTCTTGCTCTTTTGTGGCTCCCGGTACCATCTTTTGGGCACTGAAGACTGCTAGTGTCACTGCCTCCTCAGATCCTCCAGTGTCTCCCACTTTACCAGAGTAAAAGCCAAAAGAATCCACAGGGCCGGGCGGTGGTGGCGCACGTCTTTAATCCCAGCACTTGGGAGGCAGAGGCAGGCGGATCTCTGTGAGTTCGACGAGGCCAGCCTGGTCTACAAGAGCTAGTTCCAGGACAGGAACCAAAAGCCACGGAGAAACCCTGTCTCAGAAAACCAAAAAAAAAAAAAAAAAAAAAAAAAAAAGGAATCCATAGGCCTTAGACTCCCCAAACCCACCCTGCTCTCTTCCCTCCAGCTACCCTGGTCAGGCTGTTTCTCAGAAAGACCAGATCCACCCCTGCTGTAGAAACCCATTGCCTCACCTTTGCTGGGACTGAAACTTCAGATTTCCACACTGCTAGCTCCTCAAGCTTGTATCCAAAAGTTACCTTCGGAAGGGGCATCTCTGACGCCTCTACTTAAAGGGGAATGCAGCATCCTTTTCAAGTTCTCCCTTGCTTTCCTCTCACCAAATGTTAAATGTTTTCAAAAATTCACTTTGTTAACTTTCTGTATTCTCCTACAGGAATGTTTGGGACCTTTTAGCTTTGTTTTATTCATGTTGCATTTGGGGGGCCCTAGAATAAGACTGAACGCAGAGCAGTCACTGTTACTATTCCATGACTTAATGAAGCTCTCCCTCTTCCCTTCTGCCACTATTTTCTTCCTTCTTCTTTCCTTCCAAGAGGATGTCCTAGAAAATGATAGTCCTATGTTTGTCCAGCTGGTGTCAGTAACAGGTCTTCGGAACTAAAGCTTTACCTGTGCCAGAAACGATCACTGGTTTCCGTGCCACTACCATCATGGCTGTATCTTAACTACCAACCACCCATGGTGGCCATGAGCTCAGAAAGGTCTCCCCTTCTGCATGGTTCACCCACAGCTCACTTTCTCCTGGTTCTGCATGTACTATTATATAGGAAGACATGAGAGGGATTGTGCTACCTGCTGCTTGGGTCGCAAGGAGGCTGAGATGGAGCTGGCGATGGTTGTATCACAGTCAAGAACTTAGCTCAGGTCCAGCCCACTTCTGGGTTTGGCTGTGGAGCACATTTGTCCAACTCCTTGGAGTTGATGCACCCTGTGTGTGTTAGTACAAGTTAAGGCACATTCATGTTCTTTGGCAAACCTAGTTTAAAACAACACAGATTTATTAGCTCAGTTCCTAAGGTGCAGGAGTCTAGGGAAAGGCTACTGATCTTCTATAGAGTGAGTCTAGGCTACCATCCACGTCTAAGTGGTCTGTGATCTTGATTTGAGGCTCTGGGTCCTCTTCCTGTTCAATGACGATTGGCAGAATTCTATTTCCTGTGGTTTTAGACCAGTTTTCTTGCCAGCCATTGACGCGAGATTCCTCTTAGAAGCCACCCTCGGATCTCAGTGACATGCTCTTCTCACTGAAGCCACAGCCTGGCTGTCGTCATTGTTTTCCAGCCTGACAGAGGCGTCTCCTATTCCTTCTTGCCTTTTTTTAAAGGCTCACATGGTTAAGTCAGGCCAACTGGAATGATCCTTCTTTTGAACAACTCAGAGTCAACTGATTAGGGACCGTAGTCACATTTGCAAATTCCCTTCTGGCACATAAACTTTATCATAGGAGTGATGTTCGACTGAATTCCTAGATGCCACCACACTCAAATGGAGGACAATGTGGTTGAGCATGCACCACAGCAGGTGGAACCCCGGCAGAGCCTTAGAATTCTGCCTGTCATAGCATGCCTCTTGGTAGGGTGACAAGGAGAGATCCATCATCTTTCTACAGAGAATTAGGACCCTCAAGGTAACAAACACAGCTACCATGAGTGGGCCTGGGTCGCCTTTCCCCCTCATTTCTCCTTGGGCAGCCTTTTCCTGAGATCCTTCTAGAACTGTTTAGGAAAAGCAGAGTGACTCTCATAGGTGAAAATAGCCACCTAATCAGGATTTGCTTAAGGAGTTGAAACGTGTGTGTGTGTGTGAGCATGTGTGCATGTGTGTGAGCATGCGCGTTGCTAACTACCACAGTGGAATGCAGGATATGGATGTGGCTCTTTGTGGTGTTTTTTTTTTTTTTCAGTTTATTCGACTCTCTGAAGATTTGATTCTCTATATGGCACCTTTACTTCCATGGGGCAAGGTGGTCCCAAGGCAGACACAGTCCCTCGGTATATGGCTTAGCAAGTGGGGCAGGAACTGGACTTCAGCCACTACCATCCCTCAGAAAACTGCCTGCTTTCCTGCCTCCAGACTTTCTATTCCTATCCACATTATTCATCTTCTAAATATGCACAACACTCCCTCCCCCACCCCAGGAAAAGAAAAGAACGAATAAAATGAAATGAAACGTCTTCAGTATTCTCTCCCTTCCTCTGCAAGAACTCTTCTTTCTTCATGTGGAGAGAGGCTTTGCTAGCTGTCTCTGTATAGATTATTCAACTCTGTCCCTTGGTCCCACCTCCCTCTTCAAATCTCAGTCCTGTGTCCAGTGTCTCAGATTCCCAAGACCACAGAAGATGCACGTTCTTTCCTCAGGCCAGCCCCAGATAATTCCAGTGTGCCGGCGGTGATGCATTCACCCCGACATCCTAAACCGTCGACCCGACAATGTTCCCTCTCCATAACGGAGTCTGGATCATCGTTCTTTTCCGGCAGGCCCATCTGCGGTACACTGATCTAAGCCTTTAGCTTCTCGTGTCCACGCTCACATTTCACGTCAAGTGCAGCGGGTTTCTGATCGTGGTCATTTCCCTTTCCTAGTGGTTCTCAGCTGAGGGCAGTTTTGTGTCCCTTGGGGTGATGTATGATTACATTTCTGGTTATCACAACTGGCTGTGAGCTGCTATCAGCAAATGGTGAGCAGAGGCCAGGCATGGTGATAGCCATCCTACAGAGCCCTCCAAACAAAGACATACTAGCTGTGGCAAGATGGAGAAACCATAGTCTATGGCCCTCCCTCCACACCTCTTGATGCTACAGCCCAATTCTCCTCAAGGAAATGTATTCTGCACACACTTTACCCTCTCTTTATAAAAAGCTCCAATTTCCTATATTTGTAAAAGCTACCACTGCCCAAGATAGTTTCAATTTCCCTTTTCATGCCAGTGCATCTTTCTATTCTCTTAAAGCCCATACGTAGCGGGATCACCATGCTGTGTTTTGAACTGGTCTTTGTGGTTCCTTTAAGCCCACTCTTGAGCCCTTTCTGTCTTAGCCTGTGTATCAGGATTGCAGCTTATGGTCTATGATGGGTTTGGTGGGTTTCTCTGGGGGTATCCAGTGGGAAGATAGTAGGTATGGTTCCCCAACTCTGAAGCTGAATCTCCTGCTTTGGATGTCCAGTGTCTGCTCCGATCTAGCACCTCTTCTTCCACCCACCATTCACCTACCTGTGATTATGTATTCATTTACTTTCAGATGGACTGGGCTGGCTTCACACTCATGATTCTCCAGTCTCTGGGGTGTTGGGTTTACAGGTAAGGTTCTCCACTCCAAGCAACATGCAATTCTCATTGATTGTTTTTGTTTCATTTTGCTTTGTTTTTGAGACAGGGTTTCTCTGGGTATCCCTGACTGTCCTGGAACTCACTCTGTAGACCAGGCTGGCTTTGAATTCAGGGATTTACCTGCCTCTGCCTCCTGAGTGTTGGGATTAGAGGCAAAAGCCACCATATCTGGCTAGACATGCAATTCTTATGGATCCCCAGAAGCACGGTTTCCTCTGGGGTTATAGTTCACTGGTTTTTCTTATTGTTTGTCCCTCTCAGGTCTAGGAGTAGTAACAATTTCCCACGACTGCTGGTCCTTAGGTTTACCACTGTGATCAGTTTGATAAACTCTGCCAGTCCTCAGTAAAGATTTTCTTAGCTAAACTTTCCTTTAAAAAGGTTTTTAAATGTTTACTTTATCTGTATGTGTATAAATGTTTGGTCTGGATGTGTGTTGGTGTACTATATGTGTACTTGATGCCCACAGGGGCCAAAAGAAGGCACTGGATCCTCTAGAACTGGAGCTAAAGGTAATTGTAACCCCTGCCTCATTCCAAGTGGGTGCTGGGAACTGAACCTGAGACCTCTGGCAAAGCAACCAGTGCTCTTAACCACTGAGCCATCTCTCTAGTCCAGCTAAACTTCCTTGAGAGTACCATATGCTTTTGGCTTGATCCTCACTGTCAGAGGAGAATTCTCTCTCCTCCTGGCTCCTAATTCAGAGCAGGCTGTTGGGATCACTTCTTTGCCATTCAGTGTGTATGTCCTACAGTGTGGTAATCTATTTATGTCTGCTATTTTCTGTGTTTCTAATTCTTTGGCATAGTTCCACACTCAGCAAATGTTTACCAATGGAAATTACGAGTTTCCTAAGCAAAGTGAGTTTAAATTAATTCCTTCGTACCAGCATTTTTTTGATGGGACCTGAACTCAGAGGCCTTTCTTTGGTGGGTCATGACTGAGCAAATTCCGGACCCTGTGATGTGAATTTTGCTGTTCAGACTCTTGGTTCCGCTTCAGGTCTGGTGCCAGGAGTTCTGTCTATTCATTACTGCTGCATAAGGAATTCTCATTAGAATGGATGATTTCTGGATGGTCTTCCTCCCTTGACACCAGTATTGCCTTCCTCTAGGACTCTGCCACACCAGCCTACTGACGGCCTGCAGGGAGCAAGTGTTCTGCTCGCCCGTGTCCAAAGGCCAGTGCCACGCTGTGCCCAAGCGCATACTTAATAAATGCTTCTTTGTCCCATGATTCACTTCAGTGAGTTTTTATTTAAATATTTAATGAAGTAAAATTGGCATAAGTGCCTCCTTGGGGAACCTTGGGAAAGTGCAGGGATGTAATCAAATGGTTTGCAGATTGTATTTACTTATTTATAACTCTAATTTGAAAAGAAGGACTGGAATTTTGAAAGGGGACATTCGCACTTCACGGAGGCTCCTATGGAACGAGAGAGAAATCATTCCTAGGATGAAGGGTACATGCCAAGCCACTGTCTGGAGTTACTGCTTCCTGCCCGTCTGACGCGGTGATGGCTATTTGTAGGGGTAATGAAAACAGCAATTCTTTCTGACTGTTGCTAACTACAGCCCCATTTGTCTACTTGTGCTGTGGAGGTCGGAGTGCAAACCTGACTCTGGTTATTTTCATGGCAAAAAAAAAAAATCCCACTCAGGTTTTTGGTGTGCCCAAGTGATGAGGGAGGGGAGGAGAGGGATGGGAGGCATGTGGCCCCTGCATCCACCTGAACGAATTTCCAGAACTTGCAATCTCTGAAGCTGCCAGCAGGCTAAGTGATCAGCCACATTGTGGTTGTTGTGGGTTCCAGGCACTTTTGTCCTTGTGGCTCTCCCTTCCATTAAGAATATAGAAACTCATCTTTTACTACGGTGCTGGCATAAAGACAAATAAATATGATGTATAAACACATTTCTGTGGCCCCCTTTAAGCACTGGCTCTCCTGTGCCTAATGAACGGGCCAGGTCTTTAAGTGAAAGTGCACAAAGAAAAGGCATCTGGAGCCTCTTTGGACGACTCAGGAAGACTCGGCTCCACTCTGTTCTCAGTGTCTTCTGAAATGGGTGGTTATGTTCTCAAACAAGATGAATGAACATTCTTTTTCTGAGTCCCAGGTGTGGGCTGCTTTGTCACCTGTCCTGAGGTCACACACACATGATATTCCATGGTGATTGTTCCCTTTCTCACGTAGGGCGCCTTGTTCTTTCCTCGCAACTGACTGAGATGCAGTAGCAGAAAGAAACATTTAAAATCGTTTTATGAAGATGAATGTGATATTGGTTTGTTGTGCAGTTTATACAAAAAGTTAAGAGATTTAAGAAAATCCTTACCTCCCCACCCCTTAGTCCTGCCTCCCGGAACCAGCTGCTGTCTTCTGCTTCACAGGTGAAGGATAGCCCAGACAGGATGGCACAATCCTTGCTCCTGGGAGCCAGCCCAAGTGCCAGTTGCTGGAGCTCTAGTCTGATGCTTCCTCGATTGGAAAATACCTGGTGCCGGGCGGTGGTGGCGCACGCCTTTAATCCCAGCACTCGGGAGGCAGAGGCAGGCGGATCTCTGTGAGTTCGAGACCAGCCTGGTCTACAGAGCTAGTTCCAGGACAGGCTCCAAAACCACTGAGAAACCCTGTCTCGAAAAACCAAAAAAAAAAAAAAAAAAAAACCTGGATTCTACTGCAATGCCTCCCCCTCAAAGGCTTAGAAGCTGAAACAGTCACCGAAAAGGGCAGCTTACAAAATGCAATGCAGCATGGTCTTACTCGTGTAGAACTGTCCATTAATTTGGACAAAAGAATCAGGTTCTTATGTCAACAATAGCATTAGATGTCTTGGAAGTGGAGAAGCTCCAGAGTCGGGGAAGGAGAGCATTTTGGGGACCAACATACAAACTCTCCACCCAAAGCAATGTCCTCATCCCTTTAGTAACCATGTCATTTCTATTTATCCTCTATAGAATAAGAGGGACAGAGACCACTCCATGTCTGAACTCCAGATCTTTGGAGATTGTGTCTTTGCTCATCTCTTCCTGTGCCTTCTCAGTGGTTTCTGCAGGCCTCGATTTGTATTCTACACTGGCAGTGGGTTTTCCCAGCCATCCTCCTGGGAACACGACTCTATTCTCCACATAAAAGCAAAGATACAATTAAAGCTACGCATCAGAGAGCAATCAAAGGAACAACTCACATTGCCATGGAGAGGATGCTACTGAACAGGCAGTTTCTGCAAACATTCTCTCCTCGTTGTTGCTCCAAATGCAGACGAGATGTTCCTGATGCCTGCCTCTGCAGCCCCCCGAGTCTGGCTCATCTCAAAACATCAGGCTCTGCGCACAAAACGTTCTGTCTCCTCAGGGGCCTGGTCCACAGACTCTGGTGCTTCCCTTAGTTCTCCTCTGTGGCTTGTGTATTGTGTCATGTCTTTTCTTGAAGACCAGGGGCATTGGCTCCTGTGTTCTTACCAGATAGCCTTCCTCAGACAAACACGGTGCCTTGCTTTTCTGCAGCGAGTTCAGATCCTAATGTCTTGCTGCTTACTCAGCAACAGAAAGAGGATACAGACATTGTGGTTCATAATTCATCTCAATGATTTCATGGAAAGGCTTGGAAACTATGACTCTATGAAACTGATGCAGGTTAAGTGACCAAAACCATATCATGTTTTTATGTGGGCCCTCACTACTTTTGCAAATTTGAGCCTTTCCTCCATTAAAAATATAAAAAACCTGTATTTTATAATTGTTGGCATAATGACAAACATATCTGATGGAGGAAATGATGATCTGTCTATGTGTTACTCTCATTGGTTAATAAAGAAACTGCCTTGGCTGTTTGATAGGGCAGGATTTAGATAGGCGGAGAAGACAGAACAGAATGCTGGGAAGAAGGGAAATTAGGAAGATGCCTCTCCTCTCTGGTTCGCAGACGCCATGGAGCCAGCCGCCAGGTCAGACATGCTGAATCTTTCCCGATAAGACACCACTTCGTGGTGCTACACAGATTATTAAAAATGGGTTAATCAAGATGTGAGAGTTAGCCAAGAAGAGGCTAGAGCTAATGGGCCAGGCAGTGTTTAAAAGAATACAATTTGTGTGTTGTTATTTCAGGGCATAAGCTAGCCAGGTGGCCGGGAGCTGGGAGGCGGGAAGAGGCCCGCAGCTCCTTCTACACATATCATATTACAGAAACCCAGGTTGACACTGGTTTTTTTTTCCCCCTAAAGTGTTGACTTCGGGCCTTGGATGTTAGAATAGTACCAGGTGTGTTAGGCTTTGCATGTCTGTGACCAAATGCCTGCCAGAAGAACTTAGGGGGGATTGTTTATCTTAGTTCATGGTTTCAAAGAGTAAGCTGAGCCGTGGTAACGTGGATCTGGCAAGGCTGAACATCACAGCAGGGAGTGTGTGTGTGTGTGTGTGTGTGTGTGTGTGTGTGTATGTGTACGTGTGTGTGTGACTTCATGATGGATAAGAAGCAAAGAGAAATAGAGGACCAGACAGGATTGTGTATTTTGAAGACATAGCTCCTTTTATTTCCACCAACCAAGCCCTGCCATCCACAGTTTCTAGACCCTTCTGTAACAGTGCTGGAACCAAACATTTAACACAAATACCTGAAGTACGGTTAATAACACAGAGACAGATATTGGGGTTCAACCTAAAGATCAGAAAAGCAAAACAGCCAGGCACTGGCTCTTACCTTCACCTCACTCTGAAAACGGTGATCCTGCCTCCAGGAAACTTCAGAAGGAGACTGCGTCTCAGAGCTGTCTCCTCTCTTTTTATAGTCCTCTCTAGTTCTGGGATTAAGAGCATGCACCACTACTGCTTGGTTTCTATGGCAAGCTAGTGTGGCTACTGGGATTAAAAGTGTGTATCATTGCTGCCTGGTCTGTGAGGCTGGCCAGTGTGGCTGTTTTACTTTTCTGATCTTCAGGCAAGCTTTGTTTATTAAAATAAAAATGAAATGCCACTACCTGTACCCATAGGGGACATTTTATATTCATAACACCTAGTAAAAAGATAGTTCACATTGTAGTTCAATTCAACAAATAATTGTTTGATCACCCTCTTTGTGCCACACAGAGAAGAAACCAGTCAAGGACACAACAGATATTAATGTCACGTGCTGCCTTTGACCCTGCTCACAGCTTCAAGCCCCCTTCAGGCTTTTGAAGTGAGCGTTGACAGTAGACAAGTTCAGCTGGATCCATTTTTACCCCTTATTGCTCATATTATAAAGAGAAGTTGTTCACCTGTGCAAGCCCCAGTTTTATGCATCTGAAGCGGGCACGCTAATACTCACTGCAGAGGTTGTGGAATGAATAGAACCATTCAGGTAAAGCACATTTTTTTTTAAAGTAGAAGGCACTCTGCACCATTGTTTCTTCCTTTAGTTTATAAAATTATTTGATGAGAAAAACATAAGAAATTTTGGGTGTCATGCAAACTTGGTTCTTAATTTAAAAATGTGACTTTGCACACACAGTTCACTTTGTGGATTAGTTGCAATTCCCAATAGTGCACACACACTCTGTTCATGGCTTACTGTTTAATATACCAGTATTGAATATTCACCGGTTCATTCAACAAATATTAATTTTATGCATGTCTGTGCTAGTTGTACAGGCACATGTGTGTCGGGGGTATACATGAAGGTCAGAGGACATTAGGTGTTGTACATGCGCAGGGTGTGGGTATACATACAGGTCAGAGGACAATAGGTGTTGTACAGGTACATGTGTGTGGGGGTATACATGCAGGTCAAAGGACAATAGGTGTTGTACAGGCACAGGTGTGTGGGATATACATGCAGGTCAGAAGACATTAGGTGTTGCTTCTTGGGTTCATCAGTCCTGGTTTTCTGAAACAGGGTCTCTAACTGGCCTAGAACTTACTGAATGGAGGAGGTTAGCTGGCCACCAAGCCCCATGGATCAACCTGACTTTATTTCTCCAGTGCTGGGATTACAGACACACACCACCCACACCTCACTGGTTTTCGTTCTTCTTTTGAAAATGTCGGCTCTGGGAGACTGAATTGAGGCTCTCTTCCTCACAAGGTTAGCACTTCACCGACTAAGCAATTATCCTGGCTCCCAACAAATATTTGGTGCGAACCTTTTATGTGGGCTGGGGAAATGAATCAGTGAGTTTAAGTGTGCAAGTGTGAGAACAGGAATTTAGATGCCAGCACCCCTGTAAATACTGTCTGTAATACCACCAGTGCTGGAGGTGGAGACAGTCCCCCCCTCCCCACCCCCCAGAGCAAGGTGGCCACTTAGACTGGCTGAATTGTTGAATTCCCAGTTCAGGTAAGAGACTCTGCTTTTCTATGAAAGGTGCCAAACATCAGTCTCTGGCCTCCATGGATACACACACACACACGTGTGTGTGAATGGCCTACACCCACCTGTGCACTCACAAGCATGCACACGTGTATAAACATACATGCATACCACACACATAGGGGCAAAATAACACCCTTGAATGGAGCAGTCAAGCTATGCTTGAGGAATAAAAACCATCTTTTAATTTAAGCTTGGTCCAGACAGGAATAGGAAAGGAATTCTGCCAGGAAAAAAAACCCTTGCACGAAGGAGTTTCCAGGACCCTGGGAGGTAGGCATGACCACCACAGCGATGCTCGCTGAAGCCTGGCAGAAAGAATTCTAACAAACACCTGGCTGCAGAGAGCCCCGAGAGCTGGACTCGCCACTCATTCTTGAATTGCATTTATTCTGGGAACCACACAGAGTGCTGTGTCAATCTGCTACGAGGGAGGCAGAATTATAAATAGAGAATGTGCTGAAAATAGGGAAGAAGATGAAAGATGGCATTTGGGGCTCTCACGGCTCCCCCACCTTAGCCAAACTCCCCCTCAGGAGAGAGCAAAAAGCCACTCAGTTTTGGTGGAGATAAGAATTCGGAACCACTGCTCCAAGAGAAGATGAAGGGAGGGAGGAGGTGGAAAGAGTGGAGAAAAGGAAAGGGGGGGAAGAACTGAGAGAGATGTGAATGGGGGGGGTCAGATGGACCCCTAGGCAGATGAGAGGAGATGGAGGGGAAACACTAGGACAAAGGGCGAGGATTTCCCCAGCAGGAAGGAAGAAGCTAAACTGGAAATAGAATGATAGTGATAACTTGTGGCCAGGAAGCAAGACTAGCCAGGAAAAGCGGTAAAAACTCAGATCCAGGCTTGGGGAGATGGATCCGTCAGTCAAGTGCTTACTTTGTAAGCATGAAGACTTGAGTTCAAAGCCCAGAACCTATGCAAAAAAGGCAGGGATGATGGAGTGCCCTTGTAATCCCACCACCGGAGAGGTGGAGACAGGTGGTCCCTGGGACTTGCTGGCCAGCCATCCTAGTCTAATTGGTGAGCTTTAAATCAGAGGGAATTAGAACTGTCCTTCTAAGGGGTGCTGAATAGTACCTGAAGAACACCTGAGATTGTCCTCCAGCCTCTACATACATGCACAAGTACACCTGCGCATGCATACATGCATGTACAGTCTCCTCTCCCCACACCCAAGCTGGAAGATTGACAGGCCTATGAGATAGAAGACCCAGTTAATCAGGTTGTTCCATTTCCCCATTTCCCCAAAGCAGTCCTTGGCATCCCACTCAAGATGAGTGTAGTCGAAGGTATTGTTGAATTTCTAAGAAGATGGTCTTCGATGGTCCAGCTGTGGCTGAGGAGGGCTGTGGTAGGAGATGCTCTTGGAAGCGGAAGAGCATTCAAGTCTAGTATGACCATTAACCAGACTTGATCTTGAATATGTCAGCTGGCTCTGGTCTATAAACTAGGTTTGGGTAGAGACTCTGCCACAAGTGTCTGGCTTGTTTGCTGGCTTTCTTTTTGTAGGGCTAAGAACTGAACCCAGGGCTTTACCAGGGAGTCACCCTTTCATCCCTTCTGACTGATATTAATCAATATACTTCTCTTTTATATAGATTTTTATCCATGCAGTGTGGAGGAGCTGCCTGCTATATAATATACCTCTATAACTGGGGGAATAATCAAGGTGGGCGAGAACCATGTGACTTCTAATCCAATCTATATGCAGAATGCGGCTCTCATGGAGATCGGCCTGCTGGCCATAGATAGCTTTAAGTTCTTTGTAGCCAGAGCATCTCTGCTTCCCTTAAGGCAGAGATTCAGTCCTCCTACTCCTCTCTCTACTGCACGGATGCTGAGTTTGAGCCTGTAGAGACCGAGTGCATGAGCTGCAACGTGTTAGACGATTGTTTCCCACCCAGAGAGATGCCAGGGAGGCCTACCGATGACATTAAGTAGATACTCCAGAGGAATGCTAACATAGCACTGCTTAGGACGTGTCGTGTATCTAGTCACTTTATAAAGATAAAGGATAGGTGGAACTTTAGGTATGGTTTGGTTTGGTCCCAAAGCACCAAAGGCTTTCTTTCTTTCTTTCTTTCTTTTTTTTTTTTAATATAAGTGGGCTTGGTTTGAATGTTTGAATATCTCAGGCGTTTGAACATTTGGATTCCAGTTGATGGTGATGTTTGGGCAGGTTAGGGGGTGTGGCCTTACTGGAGGAAGTATGTCACTAGGGGTGACTTTGATAATCTGAATCCTTGAGCCACTTCCGGCCTTGCTTTCTGCTCCTGTCACTGTGCCTGCCACATGCTGTCATGCCTCTGCACCCTGGTGGACTCTTATCGTTCTGGAACCATAAGCCCAAATAAACTCTGCCTTCCATAAGATGTACCAGCCGCCACATTTTATAGCACCCACCAAAATGTAACTAATACATTCAGGCTGGCCTGGAGTTGCTCATGTAGCCCAAACTGGCCTTCAGACTCATGACAATCCTCTTCCCTCAGCCGCCCCGTGCTCAGATAACTGGAATGTGCCTTGTGCCCAGCATAACAAGTCAGTACCATAGAACTCACGGAGTCCTCAACACTCAATGGCTTTCAGCCCAAAGCTCCACAGTGACAACATGGCCAGATCTGTCACAGCAGCACCCTACTCCTGTATCAGTTTCTGTCCTACTTAGGGTGACTATTGCTGTGAGGAAACACAATGACCAAAAGCAAGTTGGGGAGGAAAGGAGAGGGGTTATTTGAATTATACTTCCACATGATAGTCCTTCACTGAAGGAAGTCCAGCAAGCAGGAACATGGAGGCAGGAGCTGATGCAGAGGCCATGGAGCGGCACTGCTTACTGACTTGCTTTTCAGGGTTCATTCCGCCTGCTTTTTTATAGAACCCAGGAACACCATGCCGGCTGGGCACTACCCATAATGGACTGCCTCCAACATCAACAACTAATTAAGAAAATGTCCTACAACTGGATCTTAAGTATGCATTTTCTCAAATAAGGTTCCCTCCTCTCTGATGACTCTAGCTTGTGTCAAATCGACATAAAGACAAGCCAGCACAGCTTCTCTCCTGAGTGGTATCAGAGGCCAGCCATTTACATCGTGTTATGAAGAACTTGATGCAGCTATTTTCCATTTAGCACATTTCCATGTAGAATGAGAATTTTAGTTAAAACTGAAGGGCGATCACAAACTCCAGTTTCTGACACCCCTACTAGAACTTTGATACTCATCACATAGCCCTAGCACACAAGGAGACACATATGGTTTTAAATTTTTCACAGGATTTATTATAAAAATGAAAATAAATAAAGACATCACACATCAAAATTAACCAGACCCAAAGAGTATACAACTTAATGAATTCTATACAGTTAGGAGAGGCATTCAGAACACAAGCTGTGGAGCGTCACATTGAATTTTACACTTTAAATATCAACTATATTTTATGCACTTATCCACCACCAAAACCAAAAACCCCATGACAGAATTAGAACTAGAGAAACCCTTCACTCCAAATCCTCTTACACAATGCTTGTCCATTACGTACACCCAGTCCTTCCCCATCCCCTTATATTAGCCTTTCCTGGTCTCTTTTCTTCATGCTATACTGGACCCACTTGTACATTTGTTTACACAGATACATATATTATTGGCTAGATTCTGCAGATGAGAAAGAACATGTTTCTTTTTTCTTTCTGAGATTGTGTGGCTTTGTTTAATATTATAAGTCCACATCTTATTATGTGGCTGAATAACTGATTAACAGTTTTTAAAAATGAGACTCTGTGTGCTTTTTCTATGGCCATGTGCTTTGCTGCAGTAAGTAGAACAATAGCATTAACAATCCATGTTATTGGCTTCCAGAAACTATGAATGTGTTTCCTGACATAGCAAAGGGGAGTTGAGGTTGCTAGTCAGCTGAATTCAAAATATGGAAGTTATTCTGAATTTCTTTCTTTCTTCTTTCCTTTCTTCCTTCTTTTGTAGTTTTTGGAACTCAGGTACACATGCTTAAAGCAATCTTGTTTCCCATTTTGTATCATCTATGTATGGGAGGACCTTCTCTGTGTCTGAAATATTTAAAAAGTTATCATTTTCCCCCTTTATCATTCTAAATCTTCCTGCTTCCTCTCCAAAGCTTATGCTCTAAGGTATTTAATGGAGTTTTCCCAATGCTCCTGACAGTTCTTTAGAAGTGAGAGGACCCTAGCGAAAATGTATCCTGCTGATGTGTGTGTGGTTCTGGTGGACGGAATTGTGTTGTGGAAGCCCCCTCCCCTGACCTCGCTTTCCCCTGCAAGTCCATTTTAGAGATTTTTCAGGAATCTGCATGAAAATCTTGTTCCTTTTCTTGTTTATATGCCCCACATTTACATTGCTAGAGATGGAAGTTCAGATTTCTCCCAGTGGGGTGGCAATGAAGCTCCTTAGTTCCCTGTGAAGAATTTCCCTAGGTACAGAAATGTAGGGTGGGCTTGCCGGGTTAATGGTTCTTCAGAACAGCTGCTTCATCAGAGAATGAGGGTCTTCTCTCCTCACTTCCTTGCCAATATTTGGTCATATCTGACCCCAAAGCAATGCAGCTATATAGCTAGCTAGGGAAGGGAATATGGATGACTGAGTGGAAGTCATGTTGTGAATGTGGATGGTACAGGAATAATTAGAAAATAACTCTTAGAGTAAGAGAGTATTACAAATGTTGGGTGTAGCTAAAAAGGAGAAAGCCTTCAAGGGAGGGAAGATGCATGCAGAGATCCCAGGAACTCAGAAGATTCAGTCCTGGGCGGTCCCTATGCACAAGGAGATGACTTTTCCTTTCACCATGGCTACCTGGTACTCATTTGCAGTTTGTTCCTATTCTCCCCCTTTATGCTTGTAGGGAGGGGGGAAGGTCTTCACTGAACTTCCCTGGGATGTGAGGGTACTCTTGAATTTCAGCTTCCAAATATCTGTCTTCTTTAACTCCCTCCTTGACATTTTGCAAAATTGTGCAATTTGATAAGTTTTGAAATATCCATTCCCTCAGGGAATCGCATGGTGTACAAGTCCATGATCTCAATGTCCCTGACACATATGCATCTTCTCTGTCTCTAGAGTCATAAGCCGTTCCTCTGCTTTCTGTCAATTCAGGGAAGTGGGAATTTTCCAGATTGAAATAAATACAATTATATTGTGTGCATTTAACCATGCATGCTTTTTTTGCAAAACATAATTATATTGAGATTCATTTATTTTATTGGCATATTATAATTTATTTCCTTTATTGATAACCAGCACTCCATTACACAGCATTTTTATCTTTTCACTTGTTGAAGGACTTGAGTTGTTTCTAGTTTGGGACTGTTATCACTGGAGCTGCTACAAATATTTATATACAAGCTTTTGTGTAGACATGTGCTTTAATTCTTAAGGTTAAATGCTTTGAAGTTCAATGGCGGGCTCATTCATATAACAGTCGTATATTTAAACATTTTAAGAAGCCACTTCATTTCATTTTCAAAGTAACTATTCCATTTTCCATACCCTAAGGCACTCTAGAAGAGCCCAGTTGATTCCAGTGTTAACTTGCTGTGGTCAGTGCTTTTAATTTCTTAAAATGCTAATGGTTATGCTATGATGTATTTTATTGTGGTTTAAATTTGCATAATGACTAATATGCATTCGTAACTAATTATGTTGGTTGCTTGTAATGTCTTTAAAGGCCATTCATATTTGGTGAAGGGGCTCTTCACATATTTGCTCATTTTATTTTACTCTCAAAACTTTTCTTATACTTTTATTTGTTTTATGTGTGTGCTCTTGTTCAAGCAAGTGCCTTGACACACACATACATGTCATAGGCCAAGTACCCAACATAATTGCTTCATTCTCTCCTCCCACCACATGGGGCCCAGGAATTGAACAGGTTTTTAGGCCTTGAGACCTTTGCCTGCTGAGCCATCTTGCTGGCCTCTTTTGTTTGTTTTTAAAAACTATACTGTTTAACACACTGTTTAATATATTAAGTGATAAGACTTCTTTATATATCTGTGCACAAGCATGTGTATTACATTGTGTCCCACTCTATAGTTTCATGCTAACTTTGAAACAGTTTCTTTCAAAGAACACTTAAAAATTTTTTTTATTAAATCCAATTTGCAAATTTTTAATTTCATCATCTACACTTTCTTCTAGTGAAAATGCTTCATTTACTCTCCCGCCAATTTCTCCTCTAATTTCTTCTAGACATAGTATGGTCATAGATTTACATCACTCATGATGGTTAGTGTAATTGTTACCTTGAGAGAAACACATGTGAAATCAGAAAAAGACAAGGTCTCCGGAGTAAATGGGGAGTGTGGGGATCATGAGAGAGGGCAGGAGAGGGGGGAGGGAGGGAGGGTAGAAAAAATATAGCTCAATAAAAACAATAAAAAAAGAAACACACCTGAGAGGTGAGCCTCTGGGTATGCCTGGCTGGTGTCTTGATGGTATTAAGCGAGGTGGGAAGGCCCACCAGCTTTGGAGTGGCATCCCTGGCTGAGACGCCGAGCAGGAAGCTGAGCAGCAGCATCTACTGCTCTCTGATTATGGTGGCAGGTGCAATGTGACCAGCTGCTTTCAGTCCCCGCTGCCTTCCCTCCGCCACAATGTATTTTTTCTCGAACCATGAGCTGAAATAAACTCTTCCTTCATAACGTTGCTTTTCTCGGGCTATTTTTTTATCACAGCAACTGGGAAAGAAACTGAGACAGAAAATTGGTACCGAGAGGCTGAGTCACTGCTGCGATAAGCTTGACCATGTGGTGCTTAGCAATTTGGAACCGGTTTTTAGGATGAATGTAGAACAATTTGGAACTTTGGGCTAGAAAAATTCTTGAATGCTGTAAGCAGAGATTAATGGGCCATTTTAGTGGGAACTTGGAAGACAGGCATACAGAGAAATGTGGACAGCAGGCTCTCAGGCCATGAGGTGTCAGAGGGAACAAGGACTGTATCAGGAGCCAGGATAGGGACCATTTGTGGGCTGTGTTGCCTAAGAATCTTGCATTATTCTCTCAGTGTCCTGATGACTCGAGTGAACCTGAACTTAAAGATAACGTAGTAATTTATTAGGCAGAGGCGATTTCAAGACAGGAGATCATTCAGGCAGGGCCTGGGAAAGCAACTGTAATTATTAAAGAGATCAGCACCACTGACAAGAAGCTTTCTGTGTTCCACTAGGACAACAGGAAAGACCTCCTGAAGGCAAACTCACAGCCTTTGGAGGCTGCATACAGACCCGGAAGTAGAATTTGGCCAGGTTATCCACACGGTGCTGGTTTTAGACGCTCGAGAGGTGAAAAATCAAGGAGTCTCATTCCACAGTTTTGGAGAATGGCTGAGGCTGAGTGATGTGTGGCAGGGTCAGATCCCCTTTAAGGAAGCCCCTAGAGGCCATTTCTGAAGCTGTTAAAGGTGAAGCCTAAGTTACAACGGAGACCTCCCAACACTGGGGATGCCAAGACCCAAGAAGAGCTGTGTACACAGAGTTGTGCCGCCGTAGGAGAGAGAGGTTGTGTGTGCTACAGGTTACAGAGATAGAGAGGCAAGGCTACCCCAGTCCTTTGAAGTCTAACCAATTTTGTCATAAGTTCCAGGTGTCAGATACGAAGTGACAGGATTTAGTGTTTGCCCTGATGGATTTTTGTCTCGCTTTAGTCCTGTCGTTTCTTGCTATGCCCCCATTCTTCCTTTCTGGAATAGAAATGCTCATTCTGTTATATGCTGGAAATATGTAACTTGTCTTTATAGGCGCTAGCAGTTAAGTTAACTTTGGGATTTTAAGGGGTCAGAATGGTTAATGACTATGGAGCTTCTTATGCTAGTCTGGATGCATTCTACATTATAGCTTGTTTCTGAGCCGACAGACACAAGGAGTGGGAGGTTGTGATTTAAAGTGTTTGGTTTGGGAGTGAAGTTGACAAGGGGTGGAACTGTAAATTGGTGTTAATTGTCAAGTGAACTTGCTTCTAGGATCAACTGGGAGATGAGCCTCTAATCAAGTCTGTGGGGATTGTCTTGGTTGCACTAATTGAGGAGGTAGGCGCGCCCACAGAGGGCAGCACCATTCCTTGGCTGAGATCCAGACTGCAGAGACGGGGAGCTGACCAGCAGCATGCATTCATTACTGTTTACTCACTATGGATGTGATGTGCCCAGCTGCTTCAAGTTCCTGGTGCCTTGACTTCTTCACTATGATAAGCGATACCCTGAACTATGAGCTAACCCCACCCCGTTTATTAAGCTGCTTTTATCAAGGTGTTTTTTATCATAGCAATAGGCAAACAAACAAAGACCTTTATGTATATTCTTTATTTTTGGCCTCTGGGATCTTCGGGTCCATAGAGCCTTTCTAGATAGGTCAGTGGCATCTATTTTTACCCACACTAAGAACAAGCTTCAAGACCTGGACCCTTTACATCATCATCCATCTGGCCTTACAACTTCACAGACATTGCTATGGTTTGAAAGTGCCCTGAAGGTTCATGTGCTAGATAACTACTCCGCAAATAAGGATATTTGGAGGTGGAGTTTGGGGAGGCCACTAGGACTCAATGAAATCATAATGGTGAGAAGCCTGTATTGATATTAGTGGTCTTTTCAAAAAGGACAGGTGAAACATGAGCAAGGAAGTCAGGACCACAAGGGGTGCGCCCACCCACTGTGATGGTGCAGCTGATCTAATGGGAACTCACCAAGGCCAGCTGGACTGGGACTGATGGAGCATGTGATCAAACCAGACTCTCTGAATGTGGCTGACAGTTGAGGGCGGACTGAGAAGCCAATGATAATGGCACTGGGTTTTGATTCTACTGCATGGCTACTAGGCTTTGTGGGAACCTAGTCTGTTTGGATCCTCACCTTCCTAGACCTGGATGGAGGGGGGAGGACCTTGGACTTCCCACAGGGCTGGGAACCCTGACTGCTCTTAGGACTGGAGAGGGAGGGGGAGGGAAAAGAGGGGGAGGGGGAGGAAAATGGGAGGAGGTGAAAATTTGTAATAATAATAATAATAAAAAGAAAAAAGAAGTAAATAGATGGTATGTATACTATATTTTATTTGTTTTTATATTTCCTAGAATACTCATTATAATAACTGACAATGAAAATTGCAAAATAATAAAAAATAAACTAAAAAAAAATAAAAATAAATAAAAAGGACAGGTGAGACGTGAGTGGGCGTGTTTGCTCTGCCGTATCATGTGGTGCTCTCTGCTAAATTGTCGTGGAGCAGGAAGGCCCTTACATCACGCCAGTAACATGCTCTTTGACTCCCCAGCCTCCTCAGCAGTATGCTCATAAAACTTCTGAACTACCCAGCACGTGATACTCTCTTATAGCCATGGAAAATGAACTAACACAAACATATGGAAGAAAATGAAAAATTATCTCCTGCTTAGAAATTATAATACAGACGCATTTGCTTCCTTTCTTTTGGTATGATAAACACCATGATCAAAAGCAACATGGGGAGGAAAGGGTTTTTTGGCTTATGGGTCCAGATCACGGTATATTGAGGGAAGTAAAGGCAGGAACTCAGGGCAGGGACCTGGAGGCAGGAACTTGAAGCAGAGACCACAGAGGAGGGCTGCTTACTGGTTTTCTCCTCCTGACTTGCTCAAGCACCCAATGACCACCGTCCTTGGGGTAGCACCACTCACAATGGGCCGGGCCCTTCCATATCAATTATTAATCAAGCAATCAGTTATTAATCATGGAAGCATTTTATCGATTGAGATTCTTTCTTCTCACATGACTCTAGCTTGTATCAAGTGACAAAACAAAAAACATAACCAACACAGTGGACTGTGACTGTCCATTCGGAGCCTACAGGGAAGGCAAAACTGTCCTCTACTATGTCACCTCTGAGGGGAAAGGGCAGGAATCCAGGAGTTGATTTACGTAATGAGAAGGGGGAAACATTCTTGGTGAAGTACCTGTGAGAAAAGGAGGATCGGGAGGGTGACATGGATGCTTAAAATGAACCACGTTCTGGGGAATCAAGCAGAAACTTCAGGATAGGATTTGATAGCTGTTGTGTGGTAAAGGAAAGAATGTGAGCAGAGAGTGGCATTCAGGGGTGGCATGTCCTACACCTCATAGTCTCAGCGTGGCGCCACCCAGGAGATCCTGGGCGGCATACAAAGCTACACTTCTATTGCAGGAGCTTGTTGCTCCAAGAACCGTCAGTCTGGGCATAGATGTCAGTGTAATCACTGAAAAAAAGAAAAGGTTAAAAACAAGGCACTTCCTTTAGTGCGTGAGAGACTGTCTGTAAGAATGGTCAGAAATACAGAAGCAGTTGGGTGTGATGGAACACACCTCGAATCCTGTTGCTGCAGAGACTGAAGCAGGATTGAGGCTAAAAGAGAAGAGAGAGAGGAGATGGAGAAAGAAGGGAGAAGAGAGGAGAGGGAAGAGAAAGAGGAAAAAGAAGAGGAAAGGAAGGGAAGGAAAAGGAAGAGAAGGGGACGAGAAAAGAAAAAAAGAAACTTAAAAATGTAATTCTTGGCTCTTGTGAGTAACCACAGGAAGTGAAGCCAGGTTGCACAGAGTTACAATGAGAATGAGTGGCCCAATGAATGCTCCTAACCACGTACAGCTGTTGAGGAGGAAGATGTCCCATGGTCATATATTTGGGCAGTCTCCTTCTTTCAGCTATTGCAAATAATGTTGTCATCCATATGTGTATACAAACAGCATTTGGGTTTCCTGATTTAAATTCTGTTGGGTTTCTATCCAGAAGCAGATGGTTAGGCGATACAGTAATTCTAGGTTTAATTATTTGAGGAGCAGTTGAACTATTTTCTACAACAGCTGAGCCATTTTAACATCTCCTCAGCAAGGCACAGAGGCCCTAGCCACTCCACACCCTCACCAACATGCATTATTTTCTATTATTTTCCTTTTTATTGATAAGGTCCATCCCAATGAATATGATTTCTTTGATATTTGCATATTTTCTTTAGGGGAAATGTTCATTCAAGTCCTCTGCCCATAATTTAACATAATTTTGATGTTATCTTTGAATTGTCAGACTTCTTCATATATCCTCACCAGATATATGACTTGTAAATATTTCCCCCCAGTGTATACAGTTTGCCTTTTTCTCTGTATTGTGTTCTTTGATGCTCGCAAGTTTTCCATTTTGATGTAGTACAATTTACCCATTTAAAAAGATATGTCAGCCTATACTTTGGTATAGTCTCCTATCAAATGCTAAATTATATGGCTCACATTATATTACCTCATTTCAGGACTAGACACTTCATTAGATTCAGGTGAAATTCTTCGGTCCAGACCACATCATGGATCCTGTTGTGTGCTTCTAAAGGTATCAAGCACAGAGTGTACAGTATCAGACTTTCTGAAGCTCTTGGGGGCTGTGCTGGGTTACCTAGTTAAACAGGTGGGTTGCTAAATATCTAAGCTACAAAGTATGTCTTCTCTTTGCGATTTATAAATAATCTGAGAGATTATACTTTGCCATAAGTACACCTTTCAGTTTTATTACTACTGTTATTATTGCTTTGGGTTTTTTTTTTTTGAGACAAGTCTCACTATATATACAGGCTGGCCTTGAGTGTGTGTGTGTGTGTGTGTGTGTGTGTGTGTGTGTGTGTGTGTGTCCAGCTACAGGGATGAGAAAAAGGGATGGAAAAAGGCAGTGAAGGACAGGCACATCAGAAGGTGGCACAATGATACAGGTGTATGAAAATGTCAAACGAAACCCTTTATTTCATAAGCTAACTCAGAGCTAATAATAATTTAAAATGAAAAATAAAAAGCAAAACTGTGAAAGCAGAAAAGAAAAATTGAAATAAAAGAAAGACATAATGAGCATTTCTATAAAGAAATCATCTACTCTGAATATAGAATTTCAGGCAAGGAACTCAAATACTCTTGGTATACACATGCTCATAGCAACAATAGCTGAATGACGGGGAAAGCTCAGATAGCATCAATGGGTGACTGGAGTAGCAAAACATGATTTCTGCATAGAATCATTTAGTCTTGAATAGGAGGGAAGCTCTGACACATGCTACCAATTCAGACAAACCATGGAGATAGCACACTAAGGGAAATATTATCATCACAAGGAAGGGGACAAGCCGTGGGACTCTACTTCTGTGAGGACCTGGTGCTGCTAAATGTATAGAGATGGTTGCCAGGGCCTGCAGGGAAGTAAAACACAGAGTTATTTTTTAATGTTGCCATTGAAGAAGATGGAAAGTTATGGTGATGAACTTTAGCAATGGGAATGGACCTAACGCCATTGAACTTGAACTTTATGCTTTAAAAAGGCTAAAATGGTCAGTTTTGTGCTGTTTATATTTTATCATAATAAAAACAGCTATAAATGACACTCTCAGAAAAATTAGACAAACCTGAGGTTCTGTAATTATTACATTTTTAGGAATAATAATAACATAATAATAATAATAATCAGCAGCTGGGCGGTGGTGGTGCACACCTTTAATCCCAGCACTCGGGAGGCAGAGGCAGGCAGATCTCTGTGAATTCGAGGCCAGCCTGGTCTACAAGAGCTAGTTCCAGGACAAGAACCAAAAGCTACGGAAAAACCCTGTCTTGAAAATCCAAAAAAAAAAGAAAGAAAGAAAAGAAAAAAGAAATAATAATAATCAGCTTATATAAGAAGAGGACAATGTTTTTATTCCCCCCCCCCTTTTTTTGTTTTGTTTTTTGTTTTTTTTGTTTTTAGTTCCAGGACAGGCTTCAAAGCCACAGAGAAACCCTGTCTCAAAAAACCAATGTTTTTACTCTTAGAAAATCTGAATCATTGATGATAAAGTTCATGATATGCATGACTTACTTTGAAATGATTCACAGCAATTAAAAATGAGGAAGCGAGCTTATAGGTGTTCTTTATTCCTAGAATTTTTCTCTGTGCTTGAAATATTTAAAATGGTCTGTGTCAGGTCATCCAGCCTCAGGAAATGCCCAAGGCCTGCCCCATGCAGAGTACACTGCCTTTTCCCTTCCTCATGACATTCCTAGGGACAATATATAACCAGGAATCGATAGCCAAGGCCAGCAGTGCTCAATGAGCTTGTGTTTGAAAGGCTGAGCCTTTGTTAGGTATCCTGGGAGCACATGGCCTCATCCAGAGGATTTCCTGTCCCTTTGCTTTCTCCAGAGCATGAGCCGGAACTGGGAACTTTCCTAATAGGTTGAGACCCTACAGAAAGAAAAGTGCTTACTACAGCAAGCGTAGGAGACGGTAATTGAATATCAGTTCTTTTTTTTCTTTTCCTTTTATTGAAAATAATTTTCCCATACAGTATATCCCTTCCTCTACTCCTCCGAGTTCCCCCTTTACCTTCCCTCCCCTCCAGATCCACTCCCTTTCTCTCATTAGAAAAGACCAGACTTCTAAGTGATAACCACCTAGTATGACAAAATAAAATACAATTAGATAAAGAAAAAACATTGTATCGAGGTTGGACAAGGCAGCCCAACAGAAGGAAAGGAGTCTGAAGAGTAGACACAAGAATCAGAGACCCTCTTGTTCTGGCACTCAGGAGTCCCATAAGAATACTAGTCTAATAACTATGGTGTATACAGAGGTCCTGGTACAGGCTTGTGTAGGTCTTGTGCTTGCTGCTTCAGCCTCTGTGAGTTCATATGCACCTTGTCTAGGGGAGCCAGAGGGCCTCCTTAGCCTGGTGTCCACCATTTCCTCTGGCTCTTACACTCCTGCCTCATCTTCTGCAGGACTCCTGAATTCTGAGGAGCGGAATTTAATGAAGACATCTCTTTTAGACTCTCTCTCCACACAATGTCTGGCTTTGGGTCTCTGCATCTGTTCCCATCTGCTGCCAAAGGAAGCTTCTCTGGGGATGACTGGGAAAGGCACTCACCTATGTGTACAGAAGAATATCAGTAGGAGTCATTTTATTTGAACCACTCCTATTCTTAGGTCAGAATTGTTTGATTCCCCTCACCCCCACCCCAATGTTTCTGGGCTTTCTAGTCTCTGGTCTTGGTTACCCAAGAAGTGTCAGTTATGGGTTCTGTCTCATGAGTGGGTCTTAAGTCAAATCAGACGTTGGTTGACTGCTCCCACAAATCTTGTGTCACTATTGTTCTGACATATCTTGCAGGTAAGACAAATTGTCAAAGGTTCTGTGGCTGAGTTGGTGTTTACATCCATCTTTTGGTAGCCTTCAGGGTGCCTTCCCACACCAAAGACACCAGACGTGGGAATGAAGGTTCCACATAAGCATCAGATAGACGTCTCTATATTCAATGAGTTGTGTGGGTATTGTCCCTCAGCAATGGGGTCACACTGTCAGCTCACAGAGAGCAACCCATTGTCTTAGCAACAACCTGAATTGTTTGGGAGTATTCATATGAAGAACAATAAGTCAACTGAATGCAACCCAGTTCCACTATTGGAAACCTCGTTTGGTAATGAGAGCTAGCCAGTTGAAACTCTGTATCCCTATGATTAGGAGACCTCATTGGCATCACCTTTGTATATTTTAGAAAATTTTCATTGTACTCACTTTCCATATCATTCCTCAAACTCCAGCTGTCTCAGTTCCAGCTGTCTCTCCCCGCATTCTCTCCTTCTACCCCAGCTCTGTCCCTACCTGATCTTCCCATTTCTGTCTACACCTATCCCCAGTCCACCCCTAAAATCTATTCTATTTTTCCTTCCCAGGGAGATACAAGTGTCTACCCTAGACCCTTTCTCTATACCTCACCTCTATGGGTCTACATATTGTAGCTTGGCTATTATTTACTTAATGGCTAATATTTGCATATAAACAAGTACTTACCATATTTATCTTTATGGGCCTGGGTTTCCTTACTCAGAATGATTTTTTCTAGTTCTGTCCATTTGTCTACAAATTTCATGATGCCATTTCTTTTAAACAGCTCACTAATATTCTATTGTGTAAATGTACTACATTTTCTTTATCCATTCTTCTGTTGAGGGACATCTAGTTTGTTTCAAATTTCTGGCTATTGTGAATAAACCAGTAATAAACATGGTTGAGCAAGTTCTTGTGGTAGGTTGGAGTGTCCTTTGGGTACATACCACAAGAGTGGTATGTTGACAGAGGTTTCTGTCCCACCCGGTCCTGCAGTCATTCAGTCCCAAAGAAACACACAGAGGTCTACATTAATTATAAACTGATTGGCCCATTATCTCAGGCTTATTAACTCTTATAACTTATATTAGCCTATAATTCTTTTCTGTGTTGGTCACATTGCTTGGTACCTTTTTGGCAAGGCAGTCACATCTTGCTTGCTCTGTGTCTGGCTTCCTCTGTCTCTGTGATGACTGCAGACTGACTTTGCCTCTTCCCAGAGTTCTCCTATTCTCATTGCCCTGCCTATAATTCCGCCTGGCTACTGGCCAATCAGCGTTTTATTAAAAATAATACAAGTGACATGATAAAAGACCATTGTCCCACAGCAGTGGCATAGCTGGATCTTGAGGGTGATCGAGTCCCAGTCTTATGAGGAAATGCCACAATGATTCCCACAGTGACTGTACAGGTTTTCCCTCTCACCAGCAATGTATGAGTGTTCCCCTCATTACACATCCTCAACAGCATGAGCTATCACTTTTGTTTTTTTTTAATATTTATTTTATTTATTTATTATGTATACAATATTCTGTCTGTGTGTATGCCTGCAGGCCAGAAGAGGGCACCAGACCTCTTTACAGATGGTTGTGAGCCACCATGTGGTTGCTGGGAATTGAACTCAGGACCTTCGGAAGAGCAGGCAATGCTCTTAACCACTGAGCCATCTCTCCAGCCCCTCACTTTTGTTTTTGATCTTAGCCATTCTGACAGGTCCAAGATGGAATCTCAAAGTAGTTTTGATTTGTATTTTCCTAATGGTTAATGATGTTGAACATTTCTTTAAGTGTTTCTCAGTCATTCGAGTTTCCTCTATTGAGAATTCTCCATTTATACCTGCACCTTATTTTTAAAATTGGATTATTTGGGCTTTTGATATCTAGTTTCTTGAGTTCTTTATGTATTTTGGAGATTAGTCCTTTATTGGATGTGGAATTGGTAAAAATCTTTTCCCATACTATAGGCTGCTGCTTTGACCTTTTGATGGTGTTCTTGCCTTACAGAAGCTTTTCAGTTTCATGAGGAACCATCTATTCATTGCTGATCATAGTGCCTTTCTATTGGTGTTCTGTTCGGAAAGTCTTCTGTGCCAATACATTCAAGGTATTGGCACTTTATTCTCTAGAAGATTCAGTATATCTGGTGTTATGTTGAGGTCTTTGAGCCACTGGACTTGAGTTTATTGCAAATGCTAAGTATGGATCTGTCTTCTACATGTAGACATCTAGTGTGACCAACACTATTTGTTGAAGATGCTGTCTTTTTTTCCCTAGTGTGTATTTCTGACTTTATAAATAATCAGGTGTTCATAGGTGTATGAATTTATGTCTGGGTCTTCAATTTGGGTCCATTGATGAAAGTGTCTGTTTTTACGCCAGTACCATGTGGTTTTTATTACTATAGCTCTTATAGTACAATTTGAAATCAGGAATGAGACCTCCAGCAGTTCTTTCTTTTATTGCTCAGGATTGTTTCAGATACTCTGTGGGTTTTTTATTTTTTTCATGTGAAGTTGAGAATCATTGTTTCAAGGTCTGTGAAGAATTGTGTTGGAATTTTGATGGGGATTGCATTGACTATGTAGATCACTTTTGGTAGGCTGGCCACCATTTTTTAAATGTTAATTCTACTGCTTCATGAACATGGGAGATTTTTTTCATCTTCTGATATCTCCTCCAATTTCTTTCCTCAAAGACTTAAAGTTTTTATTATACAAGTCTCATTTGATTGGTTAGAATTATCCCAAGATATTTTACATTATTTGAGGCTATTGTGAAAAGTGTTGTTCCCTGATTTCTTCCAGTTGTCATTTGTATATAGAATTTTTTGAGAGTTAATTTTGTATTCAGCTACTTTGCAGAGAATGTTTATCAGTTGTAAGAGTCCCCTGGTGGAATTTTTAGGGTCACTTATGTATACTATCATATTATCTGCAAATAATGATACTTTGACTTCTTCCTTTCCAATCTGTATCTCCTTCAGATGTCTTATTGCTCTAGCTAAGACTTCAAGTACTATATTGAATAGACATATTGGAGAGAGTGGACAACCTTGTCTTGTCCCTGATTTTAGTGGAATTGCTTTGAGTTTCTCTCCATTTAATTTGATTTGATGTTGTCTATAGGCTTGCTGTAGATTGCCTTTATCATGTTTGGATATGTCTCTTGTATCCCTAATCTCTCCAGGACATTTTTGTTCAATCATGCAGACGTGTTGGATCTTGTCAAAGGCTTTTTCTTCATCTAAATGAGATCATGTGTTTTTTGTCTTTCAGTTTGTTTATGTGGTAGATTATATTTGTTGATTTTCATATACTGAACCATCCCTGCATCTCTAGGATGAAGTCTACTTGGTCATGATGAATGATCTTTTTGAATGTATTAAATTTGTTTGCTTGTTTTTAGTTTTTTGAGACAGGGTTTCTCTGTGTAACAGTCCTGACTGTCCTGGAACTCACTTTGTAGACCAGGCTGCAAAGTATTTTTACATCTCTGTCCATAAGAAAACTTGGTCTGTAATTATTTTTCTTTATTGGGCCTTTGTGAGTTTTGAGTATCATGGTAAATATGGCCCCATAGAATGAACTGGGCAATGTTCCTTCTGTTTCTATGTTGTGGAATAATTTGAAGTGTTGGAATTAATTCTTTGGAAGTCTGGTAGAATTCTGCTCTAAAACCTTTTGGTCCTGGGCTTTTCTTCATTAGAAGACTTTCAATGACAACTTCCATTTCACTAGGGGATATGGGTCTGTTTAAATTGTTTATTTGATCTTGATTTAACTTTGATAAGTAATACCTATCAAGAAAGTTATCTATTTCTTTTATATTTTCCAATTTTGTGGAGTACAGGTTTTTAAAAGTATGTTCTTATGATTCTCTGGATTTCCTTGGTGTCTGTTGTTATGTGCCCTTTTCATTTTTGATTTTTGTTAATCTGGATACTCTCTCCACATTTTAGA
Source organism: Microtus obscurus (assembly GCA_963919715.1). Taxonomy (NCBI): domain Eukaryota; kingdom Metazoa; phylum Chordata; class Mammalia; order Rodentia; family Cricetidae; genus Microtus; species Microtus obscurus. The sequence continues at coordinate 1,930,396 of CAWTZC010000308.1, forward strand.
TAGTTTGGAGAAGAGTTTGTCTATCTTGTTGATATTCTCAAAGAATCAGCTCTTTTTCTTTTAATTATTTGGATTGTTCTCTTAGTTTCTAATTTACTGATTTCTTCCTCAGCCTGACTATTTCCTGCACATCTACTTCTCTTGGGTGTGCTTATTTCTTTTTGCTCTAGGGCTTTCAGGTGTGCTGTTGCTAGTACGAGATCTCTCCAATTTCTTTCTGTAGGCACTTAGTGCTATGGGCTTTCCTCTTAGCACCACTTTCACTGTGTTCCATAAGTATGGGTGTGCTGTGTATTCATTTTCATTGAATCCTAGAAAGTCTTTAGTTTCTTTCTTTACCCATTTTTTATTCAGTAGGAAGTTGTTCAGTACCCATGAGTTTGTAAGCTTTCTGTTGTTCCTGTTGTTGCCGATTTCCAACTTTAATCTATGGTGGTCTTACAGGATGGAGGGAATTATTTCAATTTTCTTGTAGCTATCAAAACTCGCTTTGGCTCTGAGTATATGGGCAATTTCGGACAAAGTTCCATGAGGTGCAGAAAAAAAACGTATATCCTTTTGTGTTTGGGTGACACGTTCTGCAGATATGTTAGGTGTATTTGCTTTATAACATCAGTTAGCTCCAGTATTTCTCTGTTTAGCTTTTGTCTGGATGACCTGTCCATTGGTGAGAGTTGGGTACTGGAGTCTCCCATTATTAGTGTGTGAGAGTCAATATGTGATTAAGCTGTAGTAGGATTTCTTTTACACACTTGAGTGCTCTCGTGTTCGGAGCACAGATGTTAAGAATTAAAATGCCATCTTGATGGATTTTTCCTTTGATAAGTATGTAGTGGCCTCCCCTATCTCTTTGAATTAGTTTTTGTTTGAATTCTGTTTTTGCTAGACGTTAAAATGGGTCCATTTGATTGGAATGTTTTTTTTCAACCCTTTACCCTAAGGTAATGTCTGTCCTTGATGTTCAGGTCTGTTTCCTGGATGCAGCAGCAGGATGGATCCTGTTTTGGCATCCATTACGTTAGTCTGTATTTTTTTTAATTGGGGAATTGAGACCATCAATATTGAGAGATAACAATAACTAATGATTGTTGATTCCTGCTATTTTGTTGTTAGTGGTGGTGGTGGCACATGCATATGAATGTGTATGCGTTATTTTCTGATATTATTTATTCCCTGTGTTTTCACGGGTATAGTTAACCTCCTTAGGTTGGAGTTTGCCTTCTATAGGACTGGATTTGTAGTGAGATATTGTTGTTGGTGGTGGTGGCACGTGTATGTGAATGTGTGTGTGTTATTTTCTATATTATTTATTCCCTGTGTTTTCATGTGTATAGTTAACCTCCTTAGGTTGGAGTTTGCCTTCTAGCATCTTCTATAGAACTGGATTTGAAGTGAGATATTGTTTAAATTTGACTTTATCATTAAATATCTTATTTACCTCATCTATGGTAGTTGATTCTGGTGGGGGGGGGGGTAGCCTGGGCTGGCATCTGTGGTCTCTTAAAAGTCTGCAGCACATTGATCCAGGTTCTGCTGGATTCTAGAGTCTCCATTGAGAAGTCAGGTATAATTCTAATATGCCTGCCTTATATGCTATTTTGTCTTTTCCCCTGGCAAATTTTAATATTCTGTGTTCTGTATGTTTAGTATTTTGATTATTATGTTCCAAGGGGAACTTTTATTCTGATCCAGTCTATTTGATATTCTGTAAGCTTCTTGTATCTTTATAGGCATCTTATTCTATAGGTTAGAAAAATTTTCTTCTATCATTTTGTTGAAAATATTTTCTAGGCATTTGAGTTGGGATTTTTCTCCTTTCTCTATTACAGTTGTTATTAGGTTTGTTTTTGTTCCGTAGTGTCCCAGATTTCCTGGATGTTTCTGTCATTTTTTTTTTTTTGGATAGATATAACATTTTCTTTGGTCAATGTATCCATTTATTCTATCATATCTTCAACCATGATCTTCTCTCTTTTATTTCTTGTATTCTGTTGGTGAAACTTGCCTCTGTGCTTCCTGTTTAAATTCCTAAACTTTCATTTCCAGAATTGCCTCAATCTGCGTTTTCTTTGTTGATTGTGTTTGCATTTTTCAGGTCTTGAACAGTTTTATTTATTTCTTTCTACTGTTGTTTGTGGTCTTTTGGGATTTCCTTAAAGGGGGTGAGATAAGGTGACTAGTATGGGGGAGGAAGCCAGGAGGGAAAGATCTGTGGGATCCACAGGCGATGTGGGAGGGGAGTGGGGGAAGGAAGGCTGCAGCAGGCAGTCTGTTGCAGTGTTAGGGATGAGACGGGGGATGGGAAATGGAGGTGAGGAGGGAGTGATCAGTATCTTCATTGGCCTACCTCTTTCCCTCTCCTGCTCAACTGGTGTGCACTCAATGAACTGAATGTCCTTTTTTTTTTTTTTTCTTTTCTTTCAATACAGAGAGCAGGAGGAGAAAGGAGAGCTACAAAGACAGGCACTCTGCCCTTCTGTAAGCAATGCTCATTCGACCCAAGAAATCTCTATGTCAAGTGGATGTTACTTCTTTTTGAAGTACAGAGTAAGAAGTATGGGATGAAGGGAAGATGGCTTGATTTCTTCCTTTCCCAGAGGCACTATGAACAGGTAGAGGTCATCAGATAGTCAGCATATAAAGGCCACTCTCTCTCACTGAGTCCCTAGTATTGCTGTGAAAGGTGAGGGGGTGCCAGTCTGGGTAGTGTTGTTGACACCTCCCTCGAAGCTGTATTCAGCAGAGTTCGGCCACCAGAGTAGATACTTGGGGTTCAAATGCTTAGGAGGCTTGAGGGACAATTATAAATACCAAAGATGGTTTTCATTAAGAGCCAAAGAGGTACTTCTCCCACTGATGCTGCTTTTCTTCTTGAATTTGTTTTCCATACCTTGACAAAAGAGAGGCTCTAGGCATACCATAAAGGCAAAGTAGCTGAGGTCTCTTTAGCATCAATTGTGTGGTATTATTACTCCCAATTTAGCTCCCCTTGTAAATATTTTCTAATATCGAAAAAACTCAGAGAAGGAGCAAGCTTAGCAGTGTGTTTTTGAGGAGAAGGAGTTAAAAAGGGACGCTTCCTTGAAACAAGGCAAATACACTCTGGCTTCTTACTGAGCTGGATGCTGGCTAACAGTTTCACACTGGACCACAGCACACTGAGTCACTACTACTGTGCTGGAGGCTTCCCTCTCGATTTGCTTGTGTTCATCAGTTTTCATTGCTGTGATGAAATAGGCAGGGGGTGGGAAGTCTTAAAAGAGGAAGAATTAATTTTGGCTCCTTTTCAGAGTTTTCAACTCATGATCTGCTAGCTCCAATGCTTTGGGCTTACCGTGAGAGGAGGTTCTGCTGGAGAGGGCATGATGGAGCAAAGTTGCTTACCTCAGCACTGCCGGGAAGCACTGAGAGGGAGGACAGTCACAAACACTGAGATGGAGGACAGTCACAGGTCACTGAGAAGGAGGACAGTCAGAGGACACTGAGAGAGAGGACAGTCACAGAACACCGAGATGGAGGACAGTCACAGGTCACTGAGAGGAGGGAAAGGGAAGAGACAGACACGGAGAGGAGGGAAGGAGGAGGAAGTGTATTTCTATGCTCCTCTGTTTTTGTTTCAGAAGGGCCCCCAGCTTATTGGAAAGTGCTGTCTACATGCAGAGTGTGTCTCTCAGGCACTACCTCATTTCTGGAAATGCCCCCACAGACATACCCAGACAGGTCTTTACTAATCTTCTAAGTATCCCAATCAAATCAAGTTCCCAATCAAGAGCAGCCATTGCAACAGAGATGGTGATGCATGTATATAATCCTAGCACTTGGAAAGCTGAGACAAGAGAATCAGGAGTTTAAGGCAAGCATGGGCTATATAGTAAGACCTATCTAAAAAAAAAGAGGGGGTAGAGATTAGCCATCACTTTTATTGATTACCTGAAACTATCAAACCATCCTTGGCTTACAGTAAAAAATTACTGTTGTGGGAATTAGCCTAATATGTGTTACATTCTTTTATGTTGTGGGATATTTGTTTAATGATGTAAAGATGTATTGCATTATTTATGTTGAATTTGTTTATCTCTGTGATGCTGTGCTACTTTGCCCGCCTAAAACACCTGATTGGTTTAATAAAAAGCTGAACAACCTTCAGGCTGATAAGGGAGGGGGAGTTGATTGGGGGAGGGGGAGGAAAATGGGAGGCGGTGGCGGGGAGGAGACAGAAATCTTTAACAAATAAATAAATAAAAAGCTGAACAACCAATAGCTAGGCAGGAGAAAGGAATGGCATGACTGCCAGGTAGAGAGAATAAATAGAAGGAAAATAGGGGGAAAAGCAAGAGAGGAAAAGGAGAGGAGGATTCTGGGGGGCCAGCAACCCAGCTACCCATCCACCCAGTCTGACATGGAATAAGAAAAAAAGAAAATATATGCAGAAATAGAAAAAGGTAAAAGCCCAGAGGTAAAAGGTAGACAGGATTATTTATGTTAAGAAAATCTGGCTACAAATAAGTCAAGCTAAGGCAGGGTATTCATAAGTAAGAATAAGTCTTTGTGTATTTATTTGGAAACTGGGTGGCAGGTCCCCAAAACAACAAAGAGTTAAAAAAAAAACAGCAATATCCTTCCTGTGTTGTCTTACGTACGTTTTCACAAACGTTCAGAAAGGCAATGATTTAAGCTGAAGCAGTAGTTTATTTGGGGGATACCAACTTACTTTATCTGGTCAGGAATAGTAATTCGTACTATTATTAGGATGTTCGCCATCATGGGGCATAAGTTGGCAAGGCAGTTGTAAGTAGATACCTTGAGTACAGTACCAAGGTACCAGTAGATTCTCCTGAATCGTCTCTAGAAGAGTGTGACTTCTCCAGCACCTTCTCAAACAGAGGCTGTGAATTACCCTTCAAGATGAGACATATCACTGATGCAGAGCTTGAAAGCACACTGGTTAATCACTACAGGAGAGACAGGAGGAGAAGATCGTCGTGTGTGTGTGTGTGTGTGTGTGTGTGTGTGTGTGTGTGTGTGTGTCCTTGGCTCAGTTTTTCGTGCTCATTCACATACAGCATGATCTGAGCCTCAAAACCACCTGGGACAGTCAGGGAGGACAATCACAGGTCACTGAGAGGGAGGACAGTCACAGGTCATCGAGAGAGGGGACAGTCAGAGGACACCAAGAGGGATGACAGTCACAGGACAATGAAAGGGAGGACAGTCATAGGACACTGAGAGGGAGGACAGTCAGAAGACACCAAGAGGGAGGACATTCACAGGTTATTGAGAGGGAGGACAGTCAGAAGACACTGTGTTTCACTGTATCTTGAATTTTCCCTTTGGAAACACAGTGCAAGTAAGAGACACTGAGACATACCCATATCCCTCAGGTCTTACTGCTTCAGGGTTTTCCAGTATCTTCCAATGACTGTATCTGCATCTTGATGCTTGAAGTCTATATTTGCAACCCTGGGATTTATTATGTCCAAGATAAATGATCCCCCCAAGAAGTATCCTTTGATAATGAGTGATGGAGATGTCTCCCCGAAGCAACCTCATCCTTCAGGTAGGATAATTCTGAGGTGGATGCATTACACCATTTCCCAGAGCTGCCTGTAGAATTAAGCTACCATTGTCTACTCTAAACTTGGCTTAATAATTCACTTTTTATTGGCTGTCTGTTCCTCCCTGACTCGCTTCCTTTCTCTTGCTGGCATTTCTTTGGATTATTTTCCACACTGACCATTTCCTTTCAGGTCTTAGTTTCCAGGTCAGCTTCTAGAGGTCCCCAAACGAGGAGAAGTCTCCAGCATTAAGTCAGTTCATCAGACAGACAGCCGGGGAAACATGAAGTGAGAGGCACACCTCCTCCCCTTCCTGCCTCTTCTCACTCAAGGTTGTACGGACTGTGCCCAGAGATTTGTGGTTGTTCCCTGCTCAGTGTAGAGCCCAGGATTGTGTAAATTTGTGAACACGTATTGGGGAGTCTCCTCACTGTGGTATGAATTGTTGAATTAAGGACTGTTGGTAGTCATAGAGCGAGCCAGATGCTATGCTGGTTAGGCATGCAAGGGAGTAATCTTTTACTTGGAGTGACATCCCCCAAACTGTGTTCAGGCAACGCTGATAGAAACTCTGTGGTCAGAGGTTTGGGACTCTCTAGATTAAACAGAAGCTGTTTTATAGTAGGACTCCTCAGGACCTCTGTAGAGCAAAGTACATTGTGATTCTCTAAGAGGGGTCACACCTATGGTGTTTCCTAAGCCTCTATGACCATGGAGCTTATGGGAAGACATCCATTAATATCCCACTTGAGTAAGTGGGAATTGATACTAAAGAGACGCATTCTGTCTTATAAATGCACATCTTTCAATCATGAATGTTTAAAAATAAACTCTGAACTTCATTCTAGAGGCTGAAACATCTTTTCCCCTCAGTTCTTTGTGTGATGCCAGACTTTAGTAGAATTCTTATTCCTTATGATCTACAAGGTGCTGCTTTTCTCAGATCCAGCACTGTTGGGCTTTACAGTCTCCAAGTGACTTTCCCACAACTGTGGAGAGAGGTCTCATAGATCATTAACTGTGTGTTCCTGATTTGAAAATGGAAATCTAAAGTGTCCCAAATGCCACCAGTTGATACTCAGCAAGTTTTGTGATTTTGGAACATTCTGGATTTAGTGAGTTATTTGGGGGTGGGGGTAGGGTGGGGTATGTGCCAATAAAAAATCTAAATGCATACTCCAGATTTTAAAAATCTCTCAAATCTGTCTCAGGTGCTTTGGAAAAAGGCTCTTCAGCCTTCATTTGATCATAGGATCCTTAGGCGTCCATTGCTGCAGGCTTATGGGTGTGAAGCAAGTCGAACACCCCAGTGCTCTCATTTTATCTCCGGAGGTTGAACTTTGAGGAAATATTTGTTAACAGGGTTCTCTATGACTTAGCAGGTTGAAGAAGTCACTGGAACAGGCCAGAAAAGAGAAGAATGAAAACATTTGAGCCCTCAGAGTATAACCTGCAGGGCCTTCCAGAAGCCTGTGAGTCGGAGCTGCTATTCTGCAGAAGGTAGGAATCCCTGCTAAGACTAGGCTGTCTGAAGAAAATCTGCAAATGTGCTTCCCCTACTTAGCGAACTGTGTGAGTCGGAGCGAATTAACATAAACAGTCAACCTCATTCCTGCATTTGTAAGACAGAGACAAGAATAACACCTCTCAGGGCTAGGGAGATGACTCCACCCTTAAGAGCACTTGATGCTTTGCACAGAACCTGAACCAGTTCCTAGCACCCACGTGGTAACTCACAACCACCTGTAGCTCCAGTTCTGGGGGGTCCAAAACCCTCTCCCAGCTTCCTCGGGCACCAGGCAAATACATGCTGCACGTACATACATGCAGGCAAAACATTCATACACATAAAATAAAACCAGACACCTCTAAAATGATGCTCTTTCTGGGTTGTGCTGAGGATGAAGCTAAGTCATGAACGTAAGGCTGTGCACAGAAGGCACCCGTGTAGAGTAGGAATGACAGTGGCACGTGGCTGTAGCTAGCAGAATGTTATCTGTAACTTTTATTTGGAGACATTAACGAACCATTTAACAAAACGTAGATAGGGGTTTACTCGCATCTTACCAGAACAGTGCTCTTTTCTGGTGACTTTTGGTCATGCGTTTGTTTTGTTCCTTCATTTGGTTTTGTGTAAAACTGGGCTGAATTGTTTGTTTTCTCCCCAACAAACTAGAAACAAACAAACGAACAAATGGGAAAAGGAGAAATTGAGAACGAATGGAAAAACAACCCCTAAACTTGAGCACTTTCTGTTTAGCTCTCTTGGGAAATTTTGTTGAGAAGCCTATGTTGTGGTTTTAAATGGCACAGGGGTGCTCATCTTCTGTCCCTACCCTGAAGGCCCTGACTGTGATTTATATTTCCCTATTTTAAGCTAGTGCAGATTTATGAGACTTTAAACACCATAGTTGAAGTTATTGGAGGTTTAAAGGGCTCAAGCGGGTCCGGCGGCACTTGGAAGCATGCAGGTTGTTTTAGGGATTTGTCAGGATTCCCGTGCTGAAACTCACTCCTCAAGAATTCTCCTACTCGGCGTCTGAATCTATTTGTTTCTGACTGAAGAGTGAATTTTCAGGACGTCTCAAAAGTGGAAGAAATACACATCCCTCGACCCGGTGTGCTTTGTTTGGATTTCCGGCTGCCTCTGGCCTGCACCTCTCCTTCTTTCACACCCAGCTGGCTGTCTTCTGGAGGTTTCCCTTTTCCTGGTCCTATCCTCACTCATATCTGAATTTTAATTATCCTTTCTGTTCACATATTCAAACATTGAGCCTCTGACCCATCAACCTAAGGGGGTCAGAGGGGAGCCTGGTGCTTCCTTCCTGCTCTGGGCTCCTGCTGACCCAGGGGGCTGCAGGGGTGGGACTGCTTCAATAAAAGGCGACACGTCTCCCTGTTCACACCAGAGGGAGCAATGACTCTGTGACTGTCTAGAGGCCAGAGTTTCCAAATAGACTGTCCATCAAAGGGAAAGAACACACAACTTCTAGGCTTTAGGGGTTAGGAGAAAATACATTGAGTGATCTTGAAAATGTTTAGGATTGGGGTACAAGGTGAATTCATTCTTTGTCATATTCTAAGAATCTTAGGAAGAGCCAACATTCTTCTTCTTGCCAATAATTATGTTCATAAGCCTCCTCATCTTGTTTCTCAGATTTTTTTTTCAAGGCTCGGTTCTACCCACCCCGTCAAATCTGCGTGGGTGTAAGGAACATGAACTCATTTTAATATCAGTCTGAACCAGACATCACGAGAAGGAAACCAGAGAAGCAAGTCCAAAGTCAAATAAAAATAACTCCAGTGAGTACATATATACTCTATGATGCCACTTAGATGAAACTCTAGAAAAGACAAATCTAATCTAATGACAGAAATTGGATTGGTGATTGTCTCAGGTCAAAGTAGAGCAGGTTGTTTGAGACTTGGCATAAGAGAACTCTCTGAGACGCTGGAAGATGCTCTGACTCGAGTGTGCCGATGGTTAGGCTTATAAAACTGTGGAAACTCTTTAAAATGCAGTTAAGGTGGGGCAAACTAAGCTTTGGTTTTAAAAACATATATCTGCTGTGTGTCCACATTTATCTTCATCTACATTAGCAAAGATTATAAAGTTGAGTGTAAATCAGGATCCCCAGAGACTATAAGGGCTAGTTGAACCAACCTATATTGTGCATATATATGTGTATATATATACACACACACATACATGCACACATACATATATGTTCTTCTTGCCAATAATTATGTTCATAAGCCTCCGCATCTTCTCTCATATATATATATATATATGTGTGTGTGTGTATACATATATACACATATGTATGTACGTAGCACAGATAATCCAGAACAACAGATACAGCACCCAAGTGGATGCTAGTGATCAAGGGCTTTGGAATGTTTACTAAGCAAAACTTGATTGACAGAAGCAGGGGGAGAGTAGGCAGCCAAAAAAAAAAAAATGCGGTAGCGTAAGCCAGATCAAACACAGGGGGGAGACAGCAAAAGAATGACTAACCACACATACGATAACAATTTGTTGACTTTGCAGTGTGAACTGTGCATGCCATAAAAGCGCAGAGGAATTGGTGAGGTGGAACAGATGTCCCGGGGAAACCAGACCAGACACCGAGTGGTCCTGGCATCTAGATAATAGGAAGCTTTTGCCATCTCCATCTTTCCCATATCCTTAATTAAAAATTTGATATCACTTAAGTCAGGCACTGTGCCCTATGTATTCTGATGTCCAAGTACCCATTTCAAAATTGGCCAGGCTCACCCAGAGGGTGATGTAACTAGATCAAGACATGGAATTAAGATTCAGTATATTGGATTTTTGTCCCTGCCACGTGACCTTGTGGGAAATCACTTGTTCTACTTATTTATTTCCTTATCTAGTCAATAAAATCAGCACCACCACAAAGCCAGTAGTTTTCAAGATCGCCGGGACAGAGAGCTCCAGGTCTCCTTTTTCTCATTTGGAAATGCTCATTCTGGAATCTCTGCCCTATTCCAATAACTGTGCCAGCGGCTGGCATGAGTAATGATGTGGTTACGCTCAGAGAACCTCAAGGCCGTGCCTCAATGATAACTCTGCTTAGGCTGTATGGCATATATAAGATTCCTTAACTTTTTCAGTCTGTTTCTTTCCAAAGGGTGGCTCCAGGCCACTTAAGGCCTCTCTGCTCTAAAAATTCCATGGAAATGAAATTAAGCGTTTTAGTTTTGTTTGTCGAAAAACTGCTCTTAAAAACCCTTCTAAGGCAGTTTTTGAAATTAATTCCTCATTGCTTCAAATCTCAAACTCACATATAATTATAAGTCAAATTAACATTTGATCTTATGCAGGGCAATAGGCCAAGTTTCTTTCTCTTCGTGTGTATGTCGTACTTATGTATGTATATATTCATGTAGGTGCATATGTGTGTGAGTGTGTGTTTCTGCAGGCTGAAGGTTGACGTTGGCTCTTTTCCTCGCTTTCTACCTTATTTATGCTTTGAGACATGATCTCTCACTGAGCCCAGAGCTCACTGACTGGCTAAGCTATTTGGCTAGTGAACTGTGGATCTGCTTGCCTCTGCTTGTCACCGACTCTGGGATTACAGATACGTCAGACCCAGCTTTTATGTGGGTGTTGGGAATCCATGTTTATGGGGCAGGCATTTTTATCCACTGAGCCATCTCTCCAGCTCCAGCCCGAGGTATTTGACAAGGGTTTTTGATTCACAGTGTTCCCCTTCCCATTCATCCCCTCTCAGATAATAACAAGTCAGTAGACATAAAATATCCCCTCCTCTCCAGTTCTCCTTGCACTGTAAGCACCCAGAACTCTCCAGGGTCCTTTTCAAGTATGCAACATCTGCCTTCCTACAGATCAGTACACCAGCGCTCAGTAGAGAGTTCTAGGGTAGGATTCCAATTCTACTCTTGTCCATCTACAATGCACGATTCAAAAAGCTTCCTTAGCCTTCCTGTGCCTCAGTCTTTTCATCTGGAAGTGGGGATAATAATATGTACTTGGAGCTTTTGTGTCATCTAAATATGATGATGGGTTGGAAACATGTGGCATGATGCCTAGCCCCTGGGCATTCTCAAGCAATGGTGGTTGTTATTAAGGCTGCTGGAGAGAAAGGCTGAGGAGGAGAGAGAAAAGTTCAGCACCCTCTGGGCATGAAGAGACCAAAGTCTTAGCTTTTGCTGAGTAGCTGCTCTGTGTGTGTATGGGGAGGAGGGATAAAATTTTAAAGTATTAAGCTCAGGAGTGTATGTTATTTATCTGAGCGGACTAATATTCTAAGTGGGTAATAAATCATCCATATGCTCTTGACCCAAGAATAGGAGGGTTTTTCTCCTTTACCTAGTATCCAGCCATTAGGAGTACCCATGGAATAACAGTGGAGATATGTCAAACCCTAGTCCGCTATGATGGCCCAAATCTGCAAATGTCACCATCAGATCACCTCCACATTCCCCCAGGACAAGTTGACATCTCTGGCCCTCTCCGAAACAGGCTGTTCCACCCGACAGGTCTGAGTCAGTGTCAGCAAGGAGCTGAGGACCTGGAGTTGAAGCTTGCCTGTCGGTCCAAGAACAACAGGCAACTGGCTCAGGCTGCGATTGCAGTCGGTCGGAATTTACAGCTGGCGGAACAATGACCACATTCATGAACTGAACTTCTGCTTACTCTCCTCGTCCAAAGCCCTTCATCTTTCCTCCAGACAGACAGCCAACTGTGCTCCGAGAGTTTGGTGCTGTTAGCACCTGGAAGTGCAGGATGGCCTTGGTTGTGTGCAACAAACTCTGACATGCCTGATTTGAAAATGGCTATGGCATGTGGGCCTAGTGTAATTGTGAGGAGGCCCAAGTTAAACTAGAGCCCCACACTGGAGGAGGACACATCGATTCTTTCATCTGCTTTATAGCTAGTAGCAAATAAGAAACCTCCTGGTTTCCATGGGACTTTCCTGGTTTTAGCTATGAGCAGTCTTGTGTTTCAGGAAAACTGTAAACCCATGGCAACATGGAAAAATTAGTTGTCCTATATGTGGCTCATAATAGGTGACCAGAAAATTTGTCAATAAGTGAGTGGCCAATAAATTTATCAATCAAAAGAAATACATTAAAGTTTGGGTATGTAGTAGTGCGCTTGCTTATGCTTGTATAAGGCTCTGGGTTCAATAAACAAGTGATATGTATGGAGAAATACATTCAATTCACATTAGAAATGTAATTGGATTTATAATTACAAATAGATGGCATCTAATAGGTATGATTAGAGGTGGATCTGGTTGAAACCAGTGCACTGCTGTAATGATGTGGAGCTCTGCTCTGCTGGTTAGCTTTATGTCAACTTGACACAAACTACAGTCGTCAGAGAGGAGGGAGCCTCAAATGAAAAAATGCCTCCATAAGATTGGATGGCAGCAAGCCTAGAGGGCATTTTCTTAATTACTGATTGATGCAGGAAGGCTCAGCTCGCTATGGGTGGGACCACCAATGGGTTGAAGGTCCTGGATTCTATAAGAAAGCAGGCTGAGCAAGCCAGGAGGAGCAAGCCAGTAGGCAGCACCCCTCCATGGCCTCTGCATCAGCTCCTGATTTTAGATCCCCACCCTGTTTGAGTTCCTATCTTGAGTTCCTTGGATAATAAAAAGTGATATGGAAGTGTTAGCCCAATAAACCCTTTCCTCCCCAGATTGCTTTTTGTCATGGTGTTCTATCATATGAAGACGAAGACATTAAGACATATGGTTTGGGCCTTTTGGTAACCTTCTTTGGCATCTTCTTTTCATCTTAGTTTACACAACAAGGCAAATGGTCATCAACTCTGCACTATTTCCGAATCATCAAAACATGAATAGGATTTTTAAAATCTATTTTCCTAATTGTCACCTTTCTTGCCTTATCTACATAGAAGCCAGATACAAAAAAAAAAAAGTTGACTTGGGGACAAGGATCGAGAAGAAATACTGTAGTTTTGGAGAGACAGGGGAAGAGCAGAATGGGAGGATTAAATGGAGAGGAAGGAAAGAAGCAGGGTGCGAGGGAGGAACTACAGAGAAGGACAACGAACATTAAGAGCTATTCGAGAGCTCATAGAGAAACCTACTAGAAAGAAGCCTTTTTAAATATATAACAGAAATTTAAATGGAGTCACTGAGTAACGGAGGAGACAAAGTTCCCACTAGACATCTTTTACCACCAAGCAAAACCTTCAGTGCCAAGAATGGGCTACATATAATTGAGCTTGGGTCCCCAGGATAACCTTCAAACAACCCAGGCCATTGCCAACGCGACTCTCAGCTCACTACAAACTGATGGTAAAGTCTATTGCCGAGGACAACCCTTATATATCTCCTTGCCCATGGAGAAGCTGAGCTGGTGTCTAACTAGAGCCTTCACCCCTGCTGGTGAGTGTCCATGGTACTGGAAGCTACTCTGCATGCTACCATAAAAGAAATGGAAATATCAAACAGCCACAAACCCTGCACGCTACAATGGTGACCACCTGCATGATGCGCTAGTGCAATACTGGCACAAACATTGGGAGAACAACTGGCCACTGCCTGACTGGATTTAGGACCACTCCATAAGACGGGACCCATGACTGACACTGCTTGGTGACCAGTCACCTGAGACTAGGTAGAGCAGGCCTAGGAGAAAACCAAATACTACTGTCCCGCTGAAGGAGCACAGCAATGAAATGACTCCTAATGACATTCCGCTCTACTCAGTGTCTTGCTCAGCCGTCATCAGAGAGGCTTCCTCCTGCAGTAGATGGGAACAAATACAGAGACCCAGAACTGGACAATATGAAGAGAGTGAGAGACCCTGGACCACTCAACATTACAAGGGCTACCTTCATCAAACCCCTTCCCTCAGAGCTCAGATCTATGCCGAAGCGGATGCAGACAGGTTGTAAAAGCCAGAAGGGGAGGGGTGACACCAAGGAAATAGTATCTTCCAGACACAGCAGGGCTGACACACATATGAAGTCATAGAGATTGTGGTGGGATGCTCAGAGCCTGCATAGGTCTAAACCACAGGACTTAGCACTGAGACAGGCAGGTGTACACAGGCCCCCATCTCTAACCCAGAAGCTTTCGCTAAGTGATAACTGCTTGCAAAGAAAAATTAGTTTTCTCAAATGGAGTCTCACTGGTTATATAGAGTAGCTACACTGAAGAGTAGGCCCCAAGCCCAGCAGTAGAAGGGTCAACACAGAATAAATTCAATGGTACTTTTGGAGATATTTTTTGTCTCATATTGTTTTGTTTGGGCATTTTTTTCACCTTACTAGTCTTTTGTTTGTATGTTATGGTTTCCAGTTTTCTCTTTTTGTGACGTGTGTGTGTGTGTGTGTGTGTGTGCATGCAGGCATTTTTTTTCTTGTTTTCTTTTAAAAACTCTGAGGGTTTTTTTTCTCCTGTTTTCTAAAGAGAGAGGGAAAGAAGTCATGAGGCAGATGGGTGGGCGGGTGAATACCTGGGAGGAGCTGGGGGAAGGGGAAACTGTGATCAGGATATACTGTATGAAAAAAAATATTTTCAATGAAAAAGGAGGAAGAAATACTGTGGTAATTAATCTCCTTGGGCCACCTGTGGTGTGTAACACTGGAAGGCGTATACAATTTATGTCTGCTCAGTAAGAAGTTCAAGGCTGCTGTAGCAGCTTCAAGATTCACTAACATTTTACTCCCCTTTTGCCTTTTGCTTCACTATCTGTAGTTTGAGGCTTTACTGCCTCATGTCCCCAAGATGATGGCTCCACTGGAAGCCTCATGGGTGTGGATGAGGGAAGAATAAAAATTATAAAGGAAGGGGCTAGGGAAGAATCAAAAGGTATAACGCTTATATGAGGAGAAAAATACCCGGTCCCCAATCCCTGGCAGAAGTTTTCTTCTTCAACAAAAAGCAGGCTCCATGGCCATCACTACCTGCAAAGGAGTCTGGAACGGTATGGTAGTCCATAGTGAGAAGGCAGGACAGGGTGTGCTGGGGAGCATAGTCAGCCATACTTGTGCCTTTGAGCAGAAGCCCATGAATGGAGGCGAGCCAGGCACTGCTGAACAATTGTGTGTTTGTGTAATCAGGGCACGATGGTGTGGGATGTTTTACAGGGTGTGGAGAGGAGAAATCTGAACAAAATATTGGAAAACTATGAGCCAAATGCAGGAGTCATAGCTCTCATCTAAAACTCTGGAACAGCCTGTGTTTTAGCTTCAATAGATGACATCAGCATCCCCAGCCCCCCTCTCCTTCCTCATGAGATCCAGCACCTGAACAGAGGCCTAACAACGCCACTCCCAAGCTTGTGCATGCATGCTAACATCAGAGCAGAGGATGGGAAAGCGGAAAGAGTATTCTTTTCTTGAAATTCATCTGGTAGCAGCATTTCAGCTTTGTTATTTATGTGTTGATCAACTCTGCTCACTCTTTTAGTCTCTATATTATATCAACCTTCTTACCATGACACAATTGTAGTTTTAAATTTTATTAGATACTAATTAGGAAATCAAAATAATCTCTATACTGACACATAATGCGAATCAAAAATATATATGTAGGTATATAAATATATATACTCATTTCTATGGATATATGTATTGACAACTAGTACTCAATAATTCTAAAATAACTGCATTCACATCTATTTTCCTCTGTATTTCCCATTTCATTCAGAACGGTCTTTTTGAGGCAGAACTCTTTAGCTTTGCAGTTCCTTTAGAATCCTGGAGCAACTTTACTTTTGTCAGGCTTTCAAGCTACAGCCATCACTGAATGATTTCCTATTGCTTGGATCCAGCCTTGGTTCCTTTCTGGGTAATAGTTCCTGAAGACAATTACAAGATAAAAAAATGAAAATCTATGAAAAGCCTGCTATTATTATTAATAGGGGAAATCATAGTATTATTATTACTCTCAGTCGGGAGTCAGCTAGGAGTTGTTTGACGTGAGTGCCAGATAGCAAACAGTTTTGACTTTGACATGCGGTCTTTGTTGGCATACAACTGGGCATGTCTGTGTACCAATAAATCTTTATTTACTTGGGAGACAATGCTGCAAGTGAACATCAGGAAAAGCCTCTTTCTATCTCTCTTCTACATCCCAGTCCCTTTTTGTTGCATGCTACCAAGCATATTCATTTGTTTATTTTTTATATGTATAAACATTTGGTTTGCATGTATATCTGTGTACTATGTCTGTGCTTCATGCCCAAAGAATTCTTAAATGGGCGGCAGATCCCCTGGAACTGTAATTACAGATGGTTGTGAGCTGCCCAGTGGGGGCTGGGAACCGAACCCAGGTCCTCTGGAAGAGCAGCCAGTGCTCTTAACTGTTGGAGCATCTCTAAAATTCTGTAAGACCTGTTCTTGAAGGATGGTTGGTGGATCCTCCTCATCTCTTGATTTACTTGTTGGCAGAGACCCTCCTGGGCTGCTGCATTGCGTGCCTGGCTACCTTAAGTATCACTAACTCTACTTGGGATGCTTACAGTGTGCTTCAGTTTGGCAGCTGTGTGATTCTGCTGGCTTCTTTGCACCTGAATCACTGTCGTGATTAAAGAGTCTTCTCCTAAGCTAGTCAAGTCGATTTGCATGTTCTTTCATCTTTTAGGGCCCCCCGGGCCATGCTGAGGCTGTCAAGGAGCAGAGACATAGAATCTCCAAGAACACCTTCCTCGGGGTCTGTAGGTGCTCTGTCACCGTTTCCCCTCCACCAACTTTCAAATTTCCTCATCTAGGCCTGTTTTCTGGTCTGTCCATGCTCCCCTGAACAGGATGAGAGGGAACAGCCTCTAACCACAGCAGGAAAGATTAACAGGAGAGACAGGAAGAACTTTGGGACTCTTGCAACTGTATGTCCAGCAAGGCCACGGCCGGGGGATGTTTTGGTGTTCTTTTGGAATTGTTAAAAGAACAGGACGGATTACTTCCTATCCTCACTCTAGACAGAAAATAGTGTGACACAGGAAACAGCTTTCTGTTAGAAACTTCCTGTGCGCTGTGGACTGAGGGCTGGGGATTGAGATAGGAAGCCCAAATAGCTTTTATCAGTTTTCTGTATGTAGATGAGCTGCTCACTGTAACCCAGAAGGCCAGCCATCTTCCCAGTTTTTAAATGACATTAGCCTTCCAGCTCCAGAGTTTTCTACCTCCTTTCGTCTTCTCTTTATCGTTTCGCTCTAACCCAAACTTTTAAGCATGGGTCCCTAGCCCCCTTTTGAAGACAAAACACATTAAACGTTGAAACCTTGGCTTTCGCTCTAGTACTGTTTTGTTTTTCGAGACAGGGTTTCTCTGTGTAACAGTCCTAGCTGTCCTTGGAACTAGCTCTTGTAGTCCAGGCTGGCCTCGAACTCAGAGAGATCCACCTGCTTCTGCCTCCTGAGTGCTGGGATTAAAGGTGTGGGCCACCACTACCTGTCCTTACTTTTTTTTTTCACCATTGAAATATCTTGGGCAATGTTTCCACTCTGATGCTGTCCTTCCTCAGTGACACACTGACTGCTGACCTGCCTCTAGTGCTCTAGTGGGTCCTATCCCCTGCCCTTGCTCCACACTACATACTGTCTCCACAGTGGGGTTCTCCCCTTGTCCCTTCCTAAAGGTTGCTTTTCAGTCACAGCCTTGCCTGTTCCTTACTCATGTCTCATGTCTTATTGCCTCTCACTGCCGTCGGCATCTGACACTCTCCGGTATGTCTAATTCCTATAGGGGCCAACCTGCCCTCACTTACCTGTCCATATGATTTATCTTTCTTTTAATGAATCCTTCCCATTTCATCCCTTTACCAAATGGTTGGACAGTTAGTATGTTGCCTCTGAAATTCAAGGTCACAATGGCAGTTATGTAATCTCAATTTTTGTAATCCCAGCGACTTGGGAACCTGAGGTGGGAGGATCATTTGAGTTTGGGAGTTGGAGTCCAGCTTGCACAACACAGAGAGACGTCAAGATCTTCTCTCAAAACAAGAACAGATCAGAACAGAACAGAAAAAAACAGAACAGAACATCTGAGAGTTGGGACAGGCTGGGCTCGGATGGCACTGGAGAAAAAGGGACAACTGGTGACTTTAAGGAGGAAAGCAGTGGCTTCATGATGGTGTGGACGCAGGAAGAATGGGGCATGGTGTGCGGGGGGGGGGGGGGGGCAGGGATTCAACACATGCCTCAAATTCTACACTGTGCAACTAGAATAATAACAACTGGAAAGTGAGAAGAGGTGCCATTCTGAGGTGGATTTGATTTAAGCAGAAAGTAGAATGTCCGAGTGGATAATTCATCCAAGGAAAAGTTAATGGAAATGGACAGAAAGCCTTTTATCTCATTTGCTCTTGTTGCTTCAGCCCGCTCCTAGCTTTCCCATCAATATTCCTAGCTCTCCAGCCCTTACCCAGGCTGTGTTGACAGTTCTAATTGCTGATTAGACATTAGCCACAGGATTCCATCATCACTTCAGACCATTCACTTAAGAGGGACGTATGCATTAGGGAAACATCGCAGAAACTGAATTCTGGGGTCTTGCTTTATGACTTTGGACAAGTCATTTTCCCCTCTACCTTACAGCTGTCTCGATGAAATTAGATTATGTAAGATCTTAGTTAAATTTCCCTCTTGGCCTGGAGGGATGGCTCAGCCGTTAAAAGCTAGGCTGACAACCAAAAATATAAATTTCCCTCTTACATTCTCCCATTGGTTCCTCCTCCTCATTTTCTTTTTCCTGTTGTCATGACGCTCTTCTCTAGTTACCTTGACTAGCCCAGGAGGCATCTGGGATTTCTCTCCTCCCTGTTTCCTGCCTACACCTACTTTGTTCCATATGTAAACCCCCAACACATGCTGCTGCTTCTTCCTTCTTATTTTATCTTTTCCGTGACTTCCAGAGATTTCCGATTCAATCCATGGCCACATCCTTGGAGAGGTACTTGACGTCTCCTCTCAGGATAATTCTGTGCTTTGAGCTCGCTTGCCAGACTTCTGGGCACACCTACTTTCTGAAACACTTATTCCAACCTGCCCCATACTGCCCCTCCACAAGTCTTTACAGAGGGCTGAAGAGAAGGGGACACTTGTCGAGACTGCTAGAAACTTTCCCCCCTAAACACAGACATCTGAACATCTCTGTTTTAAATTCTACCCTGACATTCATATGCAACATGTTAAAAAATTGTCCAGGGCAATAATTTCTTTCTTTCTCTCTCCCCATCTTTCTTTCTTTCTTTCTTGCCATAAAAACTGTAAAATTTTACGTAATAATCTATAGGATAATTTGTACTTCCTTGTTGGCACGTGTATTTCTTTGTCTCGTTTATTTAAAACATTTTAAAGCATCTCTATTGAGGCACAGTCAACATTTGGCTATATATATATATATATATATATATATATATATATATATATATATATCATACAGTTGGATCAAATTTGACATCTTCATATAACACCACAGTCAAGATGGCATCTCTCATCTAGGAAACGTCTTTATTTCTATTTGCAATCCTATCCTGCAACCTCTCCTCTCTGGACTCCCACTGTGGTCTTCTCCAGACAGTCATTGATATGCTTCTGTCAGTGAAGGTTACTTTGCTCAGTCTGACTTCTGCCACTCAACTAATTATTTTGAGACTTATCCAAATAGTGATTAGCATTATATTATATGGATATATCATAATTTGTTTATTCAATCACTTGCTGATGGATTTTTGGATCACTTCCTGGTTTGGGGCTATTATAAATGAAGTCACTGTGAACATTTTTGTACACGTCTTTGCATAGGTATTTTATTTCTCTTGGGTAAATATCAGGAGTGAAATGATTGGTCACATGGTAAGGGTATGGTTAACTATTTAGGGAACTGCCAAACTAATTTCTGAGGACATTGTGCTGCTCCACGCTTGGCAGAGGTGAAGGAGAGTGCCATTTCCCATCCCTGTCCATCTCTCCCTAGCCTCTACGTTTCTACACCCTAGAGGTGATTATATAGCATTATATTTAAGGTTGCAATACCCTAATAACTAATGGTATTGCCTATTTTCTTGTGTCCTTATTTTTATCTATGTATCTGTAAAAGTAAGTGTCTATTTGAATATTTGGTCCTTTTTTCAGAATTTCAGAATTCTTCCTATAAAGGTTTCAGAGTCCTTTGTGTATTCTGGACAGAACCCTTCCCCAGACACGAGATTTTCAGATATCTCTCCTAAACAGCAATGTCTCCTGAAGAGGAGAAATGCTGGATTTTGATAAAGACCAATCATCGTTTATGTTTAGCGATTATGCTTTGGTATTAAAGTGAAAAAAATTCACAGCCTACTCAGGGTCACAAGATTTTCTCTGATGTCTACAAATCTTACAGTTAGGTTTTACATTTAGGTTGACAATCCATTTTGAATTAATTTTTGAATGGTACAAGATAAGGATCTAAGCTTATGTATTTTGACTTAGGACAGTGGTTCTTAGCTTCCTAATGCTGCGGCCCTTTGGTGTATACAGTTCCTCATGTTGTGGTGAACCGTCTAACTGCAAAATTATTTTCGTTGCTACTTCATAACTGTAATTTTTCTACTGCTCTGAATCATAATGTCAATATCTGATGTGCAGGCTATCTAATATTCAACAACCCATGAAAGGATTGTTTGACCCCCAAAGGGTTCGCGACCCACAGGTTGAGAACCAATGGCTTAGGGACATTTCCATAGGTAGAATCTTTTCCTTTCCACAGATGGTCTATGCGTTAGAAACTTGGAATATATTAGGTTACATAGCAACCAGGAATTAAAACTGTAGAATAGAGATGAATGAAGTTTGTTAATCAGCTCATCTTAAGTAAGGTAGGAAGATTATCCTGGGTTTTATCTGTGTTGGTCCAATGTGATCATAGGGACTTTTGAAAGCGGGAGGAGAGACTGGAAATGTAGTTCAGGGCTAGGGTGGTTGTTTACCATGCACTTGGCCTTGGGCTCAGTCTCTGTACAGCCAAAAAAAAAAAAAAAACCACACACACACACACACAGAGAGAGAGAGAGACAGAGAGAGAGAGAGACAGAGAGAGAGAGAGACAGAGAGAGAGAGACAGAGAGAGAGAGAGAGAGAGAGAGAGAGAGAGGGGTGTAGGAGAGAGGATCAGAGAGATGGTAATATGAAATGGACCTCTTGTCCATTGTTGCTTGATTAGAAGATAGAGGTGCCAGGGGAGGTGGTTTGCCAAAACCAGAAGGCAAATGCGAAGGAATAGATCCTTTTCTAAATCTTCCAGGAAGAATACACTCCTAGCTCATTAGTTTTAACTCGGCGAGGCATGCTCTGACTGGACTCTAGAATTCTAAAACAATAACATAATTTTCTTTCCATTTCTCAGTGCTCTGACTCAGATAAGATGTATGTTAAGTTCCATCAAAGTTTTGGAAACTTGATGCATTAGTCGCAGAAAATCAATATGGATTTTTTGTTGTTGAAATGCTGTAAACACTATCTTCTTCTTCTTCTTCTTCTTCTTCTTCTTCTTCTTCTTCTTCTTCTTCTTCTTCTTCTTCTTCTTCTTCTTCTTCCTTCTCTTCCTCTTCCTCCTCTTCTTCCTCTTCCTCCTCCCTTTCCTCCTCCTCCTCCCTTTCCTCCTCCTCCTCCTTCTTTCTCTTCCTCTTCCTCCTCCCTTTCCTCCTCCTCCTCCCTTTCCTCCTCCTCCTCTTCCATTCCCTCCTCCTCCTTCTTTCTCTTCCTCTTCCTCCTCCTCTTTCACCCTCTCTTTCCTTCTGAGACAGAGACTCATGCGATTCATGCTGGCCTTAAATGTCCTGCTTTCTTACCCCCAGCTCCTGAGGTCTTCTATTACAAGAATACCTCACCGGGCATATTTTTGTTTGGTATTGGGGACCAAACCTACTGCTTTGTATATACTAGTCAGGCACCCTGTGAAATGAGCTATATCCCCAGCTGTTGTTTCCTAACTCTTTTGACTCTTCGCTCTTTTGGGGGACCTGATACCCAGCTCCCAAATTAATTACACAAGGAGGCTTATTATTCTTTTAAATGCCTGGCCATAGCTTGACTTGTTTATTGCCAGTTTTTCTTACCTTAAATTATCCTGACTACCGTTTGCCTCTAGGCTTTTTCCTTTTCTTACTTCTGTTTATCTTATTTTCACTTTTACTCTGTGGCTGCTGGCTGGGTGGTTGTGGCAGGCCTCTGACGTGGTCCTCCTCTCCTTGTTCTATCTTGTTCCTTTCGCCCAGATTTCTCCTTCTACTGTACTCCCCGCCTATCCTTTCTCCTGCTTCACTATTGGCTGTTCAGCTCTTTACGAGGCCATCAGGTGTTTTAGACAGGCAAAGACTCCCAGCTTCACAGCTGTTGAACAAAATGCAGCATAAACAAAAGCAACACATCTTTGCATCCTTAAACAGATGTTCCAGAGCATAACAAAAGTAACACACCTTAATATTCCGCAACGCCCAGCCAACAGTACCATTTTCTCATTGAATTCCTTTGATTGATGTTGAAAATCAGTTGGTGATGGTTCGGGTTTTTATTCTATTCCATTCATCTGTTTGTCTGTCTTTATGTTCATGTCACATTGCCTCGATCATCGTAACTTTGTAAGTTTAAAATTTGGTAATTAAAATCCACTACCTTTCTTCTTCTTCTTCTTCTTCTTTTTTATTTTCACAGTTTGTTCAGACAATTTTAGGTTCTTTGTATTTTCAATTTCTTTAAGAAAATGTCTACTGGGATTTTGACTGGGATTGCACTAAATACATACATCAAGTTGAATAAAATTGATGTCTTACAACTTTGAATCCTCTGATCCATACCATGAAATATTTCTCTCTTCACTTAGGTCTTCTTTGATTTATCAATATACAGTATTTTATACTGTATGGATCTTGCATATCCAAAAGAAATCGGATCAAAAGCTGTTGAGATTGCCCAGCATAGAGGAGAGCTCATGGACAGGCTTGATGTCCTGAATGTGATTTTTAGATCCCATAAGATGATAGGAGTGAACTGACCCCACTGATTCCTAACCTTCACAAGTGCAACCCTGGGACGTGTTTGTCTACACACACACACACACACACACACACACACACACACACACAATTAACCAGATTAAATATTCATGTTTCATATTGTTCATGTTCACGCAGTAATGTTTACTGTACCAGGCCTATTCTTTTGAGCCACAAAACAGATCCCAAATCATGTCACGGAGACTTAATATTGGTCCTGAATGCTTGGCCTAGCTTATGCTTATATGTGTTTAGCACTTTTAACTTATCTTTTTTCTCTTTGTCTACTTTCTGCCTGGGGGATTTTTGCCTTTTCTTTCTATTTGTCTTACTTTCCTTCTTCTTCCAGTGTCTGACTGGCTGGCAGCTCCTGGTTTCTGGGCCTGGGTGTGTTCGTTCTATCATCTCCTTCATCCTCTCATCCTTCTTCTCTTCCTCTTGCTCCCTCAAGCCTAGATTCTTCATCCTACTTGTTTGTCTGCCAGCAACCCTCTATCCCTCTCCTGCCTATTCAGCCTTTATTAGACCAATTAGATGCCTTAGGCAGGCAAGCTGAAACAGCAACACATCTTTTAAAATTAAATAAGTAAGAAGAAACAACTGTAACACATCTTTACACAGTCAAAGTAATACTCCACAACATAAGCAAATGTAACACATCTTTACATAGTTGAATGTTCCACATCTGTTTGCAACGTTTTGGTTAAGACTGGGTAGATGGCTCATTGGTTAAGAGCATTAGCTGCTCTTGCAGAGGACCTACCTGATTCCATTCCCCATATTCACAGGGCAACCCTTTGGAACCAAGTTCTAGGGAATTCTGGCTTCAGTGGACTCTGTATGCACAAGGTACACATAAAAATATATAGGAAAACATTCATACAACCAAATATATAAAATCTTAAAAAATAAAAATATTAAGTCCCATTTTCTCTTCTTTAGTCCCTAGAAGTACAATTTTGTATTGCTAAGCTTATTATTAGTGCTAGCAGCTTTCTGACAGATTTCATGTGATTTTTCTAAATAGCAATCATATTTTAAATAAAGGCATTTTTGTCTCTTCATCTCTGATTTGAATGTCTTTACTTTTTTCTTAGTGGACTGTCCAAAGATAATGTTGAGTAGGCATAAGCCTGCCTTGTTGTGGTGTCAGGAGAAATTCATTCCTTCTTTCATTTTCAAGTAAATGCTAGGGTCTTAACCAAGATTTTTGTATATGCTTTTTATTAAGTGGCAGTTGCTTTAATTCCTAGTTTGCTAAGAGTTTTGATCAGAACTGAATTTTGAATTTTGCCATCCATTTGACTTTTTATGCATCTGTTGAGATCCTCGTATAACTTTCTTTTAAAATATATCACATATAATAACACATATATTAATATGTATATAATAATTTGTATATAATATAACAACATGTATTTATCATACTGGATTAAGTTGTATTCTAATGACCTCATACAGATTTAATGTCTTCTGCAAAGACCTTGTTTACAAATAAGGTCACATTCATGAATTAGGTGTTCAGCGTATCTTTTGTGGGATACAAAGCAACTCCTAGTATATGGTAAGCTTCACTGATTGATTTTTCAAATTAAAAATAAACTTTAATTCCTTGAAATAACCCCACCTGGTCATGATGTTTAACCCTTTTTATACTAGACTCGATATGCTAACATTTTACTAATAATTCTGCACTGTCTTCATAAGGGTTGTGGTCTGCAGTATCCTACACTTTTAAATGGGCTCCATTTAGTTTTGTTATTAGGATAATGCTGGCTGGGCTCATAAAAATAGTTGGTAATGATTCCATCATGTTCACATTTATGGGAAAGTCCTTATAGAAAACCATATCATGGGTTGTGGTGGTAGCGCATGCCTTTAAGCACTCAAGAGGCAATCATGGGCAGATCTCTATGAGCCATCTGGTCTTTGAGTGAGTTCCAGGAAAGCCAGGACTACACAGAGAAACCCTATCCCAAAAAACAACAACAATAGAAAGCATATTATTTCTTCTTTAAATGTTTCATAGAGTTTACCACTAAAGCCCTATAAACTAGAGTGTTTTGTAAAAAGGTTTTAAAGCTATAAACAATGTCTTTAATGGTCATATGACTACTTATCTATTTCTTCTTGGGTAAGCTTTAGTGGTTGTACCCTTGAAGCAATTTGTTCATTTAATGTAACTTTCTTGTGATATATCTCCATAACTCTTTCTGTATTCGTCAAGCCTGTAGTGGTGCCTCGTCTCTCAGGAACGTCAAATATAGTATGAGTTTTCTCTATTATTTAACTATCCATGTGCTTAGAAGATCACCTGCTGTTGTTTTTTTAATCTTGTCAAGCAAGCTTTGAATTTATTTATTTATTTTTTCCTTGTATCAAATATATTGTCTTATGCACTGGGCTTTCAAATTTTCTGTTCTGCTTTAACTTGAGTTGGTCTTTTGTGGAAGTTTATAATTATTAGTGCATATTAACTGCACAAGTCGATGGTTTTAACCGCCGTTTTTATTTATGCTTGCATTGTGAGAACTCTTTTTATAGTGTTTAGCACTATGGATTTATAAGTGTTGCTTCAGCTGCATCCCACAGATTATTTTTTTGCTGTATTTTCATTTTAATTCATTTTAAACATCCTTCTAATACTCTTTTCATAACTTTTACTGATTTTGTTTAACATTTCATGCATGTAGATAATGTACTCTTCTGACTTTCGTCCTATCCTCCTTGATCTCCTTTCCTGCCTTTCAAGCTCCCTTTTTCCTATCAGTCTCTTTCCCAAGTTTATGACTTTTGGTTTTGTTTTGTGACCCATTTAGTTTAGCCGGGATTTGTATGACCATGGATTGGAAGTGTTCATTGGTGCCTGGGGGCGGGGGGGGGGGGAGTCATTCTTGGGCACATGACTGAAAAACAATGATTTCCTCATTCCCTGAATCTATCAATAACATACAGTTCAGCGGTTATCATTTGGGTCCGCTGAATCCCTTCTCCATCCATACCTCAACGTTCATTCTTTTGCAGGTGTGAATTCATGCTATAGCCCATTTTAGTAAGCTCAGTTTTTAATAAATAGAATTATATGTATATGTATGTGTCTGTATACAGGTATGTGCCTGTGTGTGCAGGTGCCAGCTGGAGTCTAGAAGAGACTGTTGGTTCCCTGGAGCTGAAATGACAGGAGGTTGGTTTTGAGCCGCCCAACATGGTTGCTGGGAACTGAACTCTTGTCCTCTGCAAGGGCACCAAGAGCTCTTGACTGCTGATCCATCTCCAGCCCCTCTGCCTTGAGTTCTTAATTGATGTGGTTTATTTAGATATTTGTTTTTCTAGTTTCCAAATATTTGGGAGAGTCCCAGATTTAATTTTTGTTATGGATTTTTAAATTCTGTTATGTCTAGACAACATGCATCTTGTGATCTTCTAAAAGCAACATTTTGCATTAGCATTATTTTAATTCCTTTAAATTTATTGAGATTTGTTTTATGGCTTAGACTTGGTTTTTACTGATATATTACCCATTTACTTGGAAAAATCCCACGTTTATCTGCTGTTTTTAAGGGGAGCTTTATAAATGTTTTATTGATGTCAATGTCAGGTGGATAGTGTTTCTTAGTCTTCTAAAGCCTGATGATTTGTCGCCACATTCGATCAATTATTAAGAGACACGGATATTAAAATCTCCGGCTAGAATTATGAAATTGTCTGCTTCTCCTTGTGGCCCAGTCTTAGTTGGGGTTCTTATTACTGTGATAAGCACCATGATCAAAGGTAACTTGGGAGGACAGAGCTCATTTCATCTTACAACTCTCAGGGCACACTCCATCACCGAGGGAAGTCAGGGTGGGAGCTCACGGCAGGCACCTGGAGGCAGGAACTGAAGCAGAGGGCACGGAGGAACTCTACTTATCCGCTTGCTCCCCATGGCTTGTTCAGACTGCTTTCTTATACAACTCAGGAACATCTGCACAGAAGTGGCACTGTCCTCATGGGGGGGGGGGGTCCCACATGCATTCACTCCCACAGCAATTAATCAAAATTACACTCCATAGACTTGGCTACAGGTCCATCTTATGGGGGCATTTTCTCAGTTAAGATTCCAGCTTCCAAGATATGTCTAAATTTGTGTCATACTGATAAATTCCAGCCAACAAGAGCCCTATCAATCTTGCTTCATGCATTTTGAAGCCCCTTACAAGGTTTGTACACTTCAGGATCATTAGTTATGTCTACTTGTTGCATTGAAATCTTTATTAGTAGTAATAAATAATCATAAACTATTACAAATAGTAGTAAAAACTATTAGTAGTAATAGTTTTTGCTCTGAAATCTTCTTTTCTGATCTCAATATAGCCATGAATGTTCAACGTTTTAATAAATATTAGAAAATTTGTCATCATATATGATAGTCTCCCATTTTGGCTTTATCTTTTGAGGTTTTGATAGGGAACTTCCTTTACACATACAACATTGCTTGTGAGCTAATCCCTTTCTGGGTTCTGATTCTTTACGTTCAATGGGAGCTGCTGCTTTGGTGTCATGGGCATATGCATGTGGGCAAGTGGGCAGGTCAGGAAGAGACCTAGATAGAAGAGAAAGGCAGAATGAAAAAAGACAAATGACCAGTATTCCCACTGTCAGAGAAGGCAGCAGGTAGGGACATCTGCATGTAAGCCATTCGATGATACCAGGGCCAAACGAATTTGGTCTTATGGCAATTAACTTGTCATCTCCTAGTCACTAATGGGGTCTGGTGGCTCTCAAATTTCTACCTACGTCTGAGAGGTTTTCACAAGAGGTGTTTGGGCATAGTTATTTAAAACATAGGTGGAAAAAGGAGGCCGAGAAAGCGAAAAGATGAGTGCAGAAAGCATTGACTTAAAAACTCGCTTCCTCTCCTTTGCAGCCAGGGTTACCCTGGATTCGGAGCGGCCTTTCCCAGGTGCTTTGGTCCCAGGAGAGAGGTAGAACCAAATTAGATTGCCAGAGAAAAAACAGATGCAGGAGTCCAGCGATAACAAGTAACGGGACATCAGTTTTAGCTGAGCACCTGCTTTTCTTTTTAGGTGTGTTCTAACACGACATTAGGTCAAGGACCGCCTCCTCTCTCCAACTGTTTGGGGAAGGCAGCAGCAAATAGCCGGACACATGACCTAAAGTTCTCAGGTCTAAAGCCCCCCCCCCCCCCCCCCCCCGTTTTGTGGGTTTTATTTTTATGGCCATCAATACACTACCGGTTAGTTATTGTTTAATTAATTATTGCTTTAAAAACGTTCGCCACATTTCAATCACTGCATTAATTACTTCATACAACATCTGCCTGCTTTCTTTTTTTTTCTTTCTTTCCTTATTTTTTTTTTTCTGGCTGTTAGTCTGTTCTCCTCAGCTCTTCTTTCTACTTTAATCGAAATTCAGCTTTCTGTAACACCCCCTTTATCCAGGCCAACTGGATCTCTCCATTCACTGGAGAGAGAAGGACAGAAGAACAGAGAAGGCCCCCGGGATTAGGGAGTTTTGACAGCTGTCCAAGAGGAGCCCTGAGATTTGGGCCAAGGACCAAGGCAGGACAGAGACAAATGAGAGACACAAAAGAGTGACAGGACAGGAGAGAGAGGCAGGAAGGCATCCACAGAAGAATAAACGGGACAAGGATTCTCAGAGTCGCTCCGAGATGCTGAAACGGGTATTGAATGGGGGCAGAGAAGAACGTCTCAAAAGAGGGATGGTCTGGGAGGGCAGGGCGACCAGGGGCTGGTCAGGAAGGAGAAGGATGAAGTCCAGCCTCTAGGGACAGGCCAGTCCGGCTTGGGGACTTGAGCGGGAGGGCTGAAGGAGGCGGGCTAGCAGGTCGGGGTTCCTAGCGCGCACCTGAGAGCAGGGTGGGGCGGGGAGGTGGCGGGACCTGGAGCGCAGCAGAGCACGCAGCGGCCGCAGAGCCCCTCGCGAGCCCGGAGAGCGCCCATCGGCCCCGCCCTCCGCCCTGTCGCCTCCTCGGCCCGGGCTTTTCCTGCGGGGCTCAGGAAGCCGGCCTAGTACGGCGCGAACAATAGCTCAGGCTGAGCTCCCGGAGGGCGGGCGCGGGCCTCGGGGAAGGGCGCGTCGCACCTCGGGGTGCCCGCGGCGAGGCCCGGGGTCCGCGGGAACGTCCCCGCAGCGCGGCGCTCTCCGGGTCATTGTTGGCCGGGACCAAGGGAGCAGTAGTCCGGGAGGAGCCACGGGAGCTGCAGCGGCGGGAGCCAGAGGGGGAGCCCGAGAGCTCGTGAGCCAGCCAGGGAGCCGGGAGGGAGGTAGCAAGAGAGAGAGAGCGAGCAGAGCGAGGGAGGGAGGAGGTAGGGAGACAGGGAGGGTGGGAGGGAGGAGGAAAAATAAAGAGGAGAGAGCTGAGCGGGGCTGAACAATAGAGACAGGCGGACGGGAGAGGAGAGCCAGCTGCCGCTGCCGGGCACCGCGGGCGCGCAGGCAGCGGGGACCCCCGGCCTGGGCCAGACAGCAGGCGGCCAGCGCCCTGGGGAAGGGACCATGGGGGAACCGGCGGCAGGCGCCCCCAGCCCGCCGTGCGCCGCCGCCTGAGGAGGCTCGGCGCTACCCCCCGCCGCAGCCCCCCGCCCCGCGCCCGCTCCCGGAGCCCCGTGGCCACCGGCTCAGTGGCCACGGCCACCGCGCCCTCCGCCCACCGGGCGCCGCGCCGCCCTCGGCCCCAGGCTTCGCCGGCGCCCGGCTGCCCGCGGACGCCCTCCCCCAGTCATGAACCCCCCGGAGGGGGCAGCGGAGGAAGTGGGAGCCGCCGACTCGGACGTGGACGCCTTTTTCCGGACAGGTAAGGTCAGGCAGGGTTCCGGGGCGGGGGGTGAGGACGGCCGCCTCGGACGCCGCATCTCGGACAAGTTTGGGGACGGCAGGCTGCCGCCTGGGCGTGCGAGTCGGAGGCGGCCCCCCGCGGTCATCGGGGCTGGAGTTGTGGAGATTCACGTTGTTCTGGCGGTGCTGGCTGCGTTTTGGGGAGGGCGTGGGGGCTGGGCGCCCCTCGGCGTTCACCCCAGTTGCGGGGGTCTGTGTTGGGGAGGCGGGAGGCGGACCTCTCGGGCTGCCTTCTTCGGGCGATGTTGGATCACTTTGTAGAGCGCGGCTTCCAGCTCCCGGTGTCCCGACCCCTCCCTCTGCTCCCCACTCCCACGGTGCCTGACTGCGAGGCTCCTGGGTCTCCCGAGGTTGGTGCCTCTTCTTCTCTCCAGGGCTCAGGGCCCTGATGTACATAGAGGGGCAGCAGGGGTCGCGAGGCGCTCAGGCAGCAGCCTGACAGGCAGGCAGGAGCCAGGCGACGCGAGATCGTGCCGGGAGCGTGTGGGGAAGCAGCGTCTGGGACTTTTGACCGGCTGAGAGGACCATGGGCACCTCGGACGTGCTCCTTGGTCATTTCTCCAGCTCGGGGAACCGATGAGTTTTTACCTAAGAATCGCTTATTTCTGGAAGTGTGAGTTAGCGAGCATCCCTCTCAATACACACCCACCAAATATTTGCTTGCCTGTGGCGCGGGGAGCATGAGTTGGCTTTCTAGCGCTTTTCGCCTCTCTGCACTTCGCTTGCAGCAGGTCTGTAGCTGCTCTTGTTCGCTGGCTCCACCGTCCCTTCACCAAAACAGACACCGATCGCCCTCATCTCCTACCACCTGTAGCCCTGTTTCAAACATCTCATCACCAAGGAGTCCCCATCTCTCCTGTACCTGTAGCTTCCTCCAGCTCCCGCTCCGTTGTGCAGTTCCCTAGCTCCCCCACACGTCTGCAACCATTTTGTCTGGAATCTTTGTCCCAAGACTCTGATAAGTTATGGGTGCCCCACACATCTGCCCTCCCTTTGGGAAAGTTGGATCAGAGGACATGAACTAGTGGGGGTCAGGGGTCAGGTTAGCTCTGGAGGCTTCATGTCCATTTGTTTCCTAACACTGTTGCTTTACCCTGGAGGTCCACTCTAAGGAAGGGAGTGGGGCCCTTTTGTGGGGAAACTTGTGGCTTTGGAAGTCAAGACTTAATTGGCCCATATGGTCATCTCTAATTGGTCTGGAGAGGAAGGAGGTGGAGGACAGGAGTTGATGCCAGGGTCTGGGGAAGGGGAAGAGGCTCCTGTCATCCTTTGCTGCTTCCAGGGTTCAGCCTGCCCTCTTCCCTCTCCTCTCCCATCCTGGCAGTCAGCATTTGCCCCTCCTTTCTCTCTTGCTCACCTTCCCTCTCCTAGAAACCTAAACAGGGGTAGAAGAGGTGCCTGACCAGAGTTCGTAACCCTGAATCTAGGGAAAGAGGCTCTGGGGGCTCAGTGCCATCGCCATCCAGACACTCACAAAGTCTACAGACCTCACCTGCATCCCAGCCTGTCCAAGCAGCTGTATTTTTTACCTCTGGGGAAAAAGCACTGTGGTATGAATTCACAATCTTCCTCTCCTCTTCTTCTGTCTACTTTTCCTTTTGATAGGCATTCGTTTTATAGCTTCCAATTCTGGAGACTTATGAATATATTACTTTCCCCAGAGCCTTTCAAAAACAAATCTTAGCTTACATTGTCCAGGCTGTTTTCAAGTCTCAGGGTAAGAAGTGAACTGGGGTCAGGTTCCTACTGGGGTAATGTCCTTCCATTGCTTCAAGGAGGAGGTGGTGGTGGTGAGGGACACTAGACCTCATATGCACTTAGAGTCAGAGACAGTTTAAATCCTTTATACACAAACTTGCAAATGATGGATGGCCCGTGACAAGCTGCTAAAGGGGTAAGTCTAGAATAGTGCCTTCCTGCCTCATGACCCTCTGTGCTCTGCCCCTGGACCTTCGCCCTCCTCGCAGTCTATCCCAGAGGCCCTTGTTGGGGATTCTTAAGCCCGGACAGACTATGTGTCTGAGCCTTCTCCTTTTTGATTCATGCCTTCTGTGGGGAACATAGCTCTGTACCTGGCTGGCTGGCTGGATTATAAATTTATTCAACCAAGCAACCAAGAAACCATCAAACAGATTGTTCAATTTCCAGCACCAGGATACCCCCTTCTTTCTGGTGGAAAAATTTGCATGTACAAAGACCAGACTGGCAATTACTTTGTCAAAACTCTGGCATGCTATGTCTCTAATTAGGCATGATTTAAATAATTCAGTCATTTTACTTGTTGAGCTTACCTGCTTTCTTATTATTTGGATGTTTTTGTTCTCATGACCAACTGATTAAATGAGATTCTCCAGTCTTACTTTTTCGCAATTACAAGGTTTTAGAACCCACTCTATTCCTACACACTATCCTATAGAATAGTATAGGCTGGCAAAGTCCTGATTGTCTTCCTAAGAGTTCTGTTTCAAGCCTGAGAAGGTATGTTGCTGGCTTTTAATTTTATTTTAATTTAAAATTTTTACTGATCATAGTTGTAAGGTAGCAAAAGGAGATAGGAAAACTCAGGACTGGGACAATAAAAGATTGACCCACAATGTTTTTTTTTTTTTTTTTTTTTTAACACCTACTTGTAATCTTCTGCTGTCCAGGGTGCTGTGGGACACAGGAGAAGTACTCAAAGTGATTGCTGTCCTCAAGAACTTACAGATTGCTAACTAATTGATTGCTAAAGATTAGGACATTGTAAGTTAGAGGGTTGCCAGAACTAGAGAAGGTGGAGCCTAGGGTGGTCTTTGAAAGGGCGCCAGGGAGATTGACAAAGGTAAAAAGGCTGGAGCTTTGGGGAGCCTGGACTGACTGAGGGGAAACAGTGGGTTAATAAGGACAGGAGCAGCGTTGACTAAGTATAATAGAGACAACTAAGGGCGTCTGAAACCTTCTGAAGAGGAGTTTGGACTTGATGTCAAAGGAACTAGGGAGTCATTGCTGGTGTTTGAGCAAGGATACATCATAGATAAAGTAGTGTTTGGAAAGATTAGTCTCTGGGAAATTTTGTTGATGAAGTGAAAAAAAAATAAAGGTAAGATCTAGGGAGATGCAGAGGTCATCCAAGGCTGAGGTAGAGGCTAGGGAGCTTGCCCCATCTCGATGGCAGGAAGGATGGGGAGCCAGTGCTAATTCTGAGAGGCTTGAGATAGAGGTAGAAGTGCCGATATTTACTGATACCCAAGGATTGACAGTGTCCCAGCATCCCTGTATGTCTATATCTGAGTAACTAGATGTGCACATCTAAGTGGACTCATTTTGGAGTTGGCTATGTGGACTCCAGGCATGGGCAGGTGTGGTTGTGCTGATTCGGAAGGCTTGGTGTACTTGAAGCTTCCAGATGGAGATGGTGGAGGAAGAAGGGCAAGGAGGTCTTAATTTGGAAACAGCAGAAAAGAGTCTGGATCCTGGAGATCCCAGAGAGTCCATGCGAGCTCTGATGTGATGATGGGGCACACAGGCTGAGTAGGAGGAATAGAAAAATGAAACACCGGGAGCTGACTTTGGGGGGCACAGGATCAGAAGGGGCACTCGGTGTGGGCATTTGGGGTGACAAGGAGGACATAGTCACTTTGAGTTTATCAGCAAGAGACAGGGTGGAACCCTAGTGTCAGGAAAGGAGTTTTGGTTGTGTCATGGGTGGTTTGGGGTGACGGAGAGCGATCTGTGGAGAGGAAAGCCAGAAGATGCCAGGATGGCTGCGTGGGATCCCAGAGACGAGACAGAAGAGTAGGCTCCATAACAGCTCAGAGCTAAGCTTTGGGGAGCAAAAGAGAAACCTCTTTCTTTAAAATGCAAAGGCAAAAGGCTCAGAATAATGAGAAGACATTGCTGTGAGGTATGTTCCACGTTCAGCTTCCTGTTGAGCTTTGGCTTCTGCATCCAGACATTTCACTGGAAAGATACTGTTAACGGGGCTTTGGCCAAGCTCTGCTCAGCTCTCTGTTTCCAAACACCCCAGACCACCTTCTTCTCTCTTCACTTCCTCATTCTGTAAGTGGCATCTTTTCTTTCCCAGCCACGTTCAAAGCCTTGGCATTAATTCGGGGGAATTTCTCTAGGCTGACAAGCCTTACTCCATAGTCCTCCATAGTTAGCCTGTTGCCTCAGGCCAGTCCTCCATGGACTTCTTCCACAGACCCCTCTCATCCTTCAGAATCTGCCCCCTCTCTACACTGTCCCTGAGGCTTATAGCACTTCCAGAAACACTCTTTTCATCATGTTACTCAGTGATTTATGAAACCTGCAGTAACTTCCTGGTACCTGTGGGTCAAGTCCATACTTAACTGCTCAGTTCTAGCTAGCTTCCCATCCCCATGCCTTAGAGCATCCTGGATCTTGATTCATCCCCTTCCTACTCCACAGCCTCCAAATCCAAGACATTCTATGTTCTAGCTTTTTCGAGAGTGTTTACAGTCTACGGCAACCTCTGGAAAGCCCCCAGTGTCTTCTCACTGCCCTGGTGGTATTGCATTACTGTTTAGCCTTTCCTATATGTAGGGCCTATTTCCCCATCAAAATTATTTATTTTTGGAGGTAAGTATAAAGTCTTTAAAATATTTTACAATTCCTCAAAGATCCCATTTCCTTCAGAGATATAACAAACATGGTCCAAATGTAAGCGCTGTTGGATCAAGGTGATGACAATGTCCCTACTCAGTGCATCGTTCTTAACTTAGAGAACACTCCATCTTGCTGGCTAAGAAAACAAGCCCCTATCAGTCCAAACCACAGAAAAGGAAGACTTTGAAATAACAACATACTCTGTGTGCAGATCTTTGAGTAAATATCAACACATAGTCTGTACATTGCCAGGTACTTGAAAAGGGAGAAATCTTGTTACTTCTTTTTGCAACCAAGGAAAGCATTTCCTTTGACGTTTCTCTTGACTTTTCACAAGGCAAACACGATGCCCAGTGGCTTAGTTGGGGCTACTGTGGCTGTGCTAGAACACCATGACCAAAAGCAGCTTGGGGAGGAAAGGGTTTATTTCAGCTTGGCATCCCCGTCACAGTCCGTGACTGAGGGAACAGTCAGGACAGGAGCTCACATAAGGCTGGAATTTGAGGGAGAGCTGCTGCAAAGCCCGTGGAAGAGTGCTGCCTGGTTTGCTCCTCCTGCCTTGCTCAGTCTGTTTGCTCATACACCCCAGGGACCACCTTCTCAGAGCTGGCACTGCCTGCCCAGAGGTGGTACCACCCACAGTGGGCTAGGCCCTCCAACTACAGTCATTAGTCAAGAAAATCCTCTCCAGACTTGCCTACAGTCCAGTCCTTTGGAGGCATTGTCTCAATTTAGATCCCTTCCTTCCATGACCTGACCTTGTGTCAAGTTGTCATAAACCATCCAGCATACTCAGCTCAATGGCTATTGTGTCTTTTAAATTCTCTTCTGCTTCCATCAGTCATGAATTGGGAATTTAGTCCTACCCTTGTTCAGGAACTTTGGGAGGAGTATTGAGAGGACTTTCTGTTTCTGGAGAGGGGATATTGTGTTTTAGGCAGGTGATGTCTGCAGTATTCTATTTCAGAATATATTGATGGCATCTGGGTCTACCTGTGTAAGGCTGGGGAGGCCGGACTTCATCCTTGGATGGTTGCCTGCCAATGGCACAGTTATTGGCAGTTCTGTCCAGCTCTGTTTGGTAGTCCTTCACAGTAAGACAGGAGGCACTGGGGCGAACCAGAGCTACAGAAAGGAGTGAGGTTACAAGTAGGAGAACCATTCCTGCTTGGGAATCTCCAACCCAAGCGAATGAACTAGGGTTTCTCCTTAGACTTT
Organism: Microtus obscurus; assembly: GCA_963919715.1. Taxonomy (NCBI): domain Eukaryota; kingdom Metazoa; phylum Chordata; class Mammalia; order Rodentia; family Cricetidae; genus Microtus; species Microtus obscurus. The sequence continues at coordinate 1,966,139 of CAWTZC010000308.1, forward strand.
GGAGAGCAAATCCTGTTTGGAGTTCCTCCTGGTTGCTCTTGGCCTTTATATCTGAGTTGGGCCACATAGCACAGTGGTTCTCAGCCAGGAGAAATGCTGCTCTCTACCCCAGGGAACATTTGGCAATACCTGAAGACTTTTTTTTATGGTTGTCACAACTCACAGGACAGTTTGCTGTAAGCATCTGGTTGGTGGATAGGGCCAGAGTGCTGCTAAATGTCTTACAGTGCACAAGAAAGAATTACCCAATCAAAACCTGTCAACAGTACTGATGGGGGAGCCCTGACTAGCCAGAAGACTGTGGGCCTTGGATCAACTCAGCTCAGCACTAACTAGGTTACTCTTGGGTAAATTACACTCATCTTCAGGAATTCTGCTAAACGGGACTTAAGCTTGTTTACGGTTTGAAAAACTTAAGTAGAAAAAGAGTATACCATTGGGGGGGTATTTTTCCCACTGTTGTAGTTATGCAGTGGGCACCTCTGGAAGGGTAGAGTTTCTCACGCATGGGAGGGTGCCAGAACAGCAGCATGATGGAGGCAGGGACCTCTCTTACCTGTGGATTCAGGAGGCCGTCTTTGGGCCTCAGCACTCACTTGCTGGACAAATCCATATTGAGTGTCTGCTGCCGTCATGCAGTGTGGAAGTATATGGAACCATTAAAGGGGAGATGCGAGAGTAGGAAGGGGAATGGATGGAAATATAAATAGACTCCCTCTGGGAGCACGTGGACTTCATGGGCTGAAAGGGGAGAGAAAGCCTTTGAGGAGGTTGTGCGTGAGAGCAGGAAGGCCACATACTCTTTTCTGCTCCCTACTTATCTGGATGACTTGTACGTGTGACTTTGACATCTATGGGAAAGAAATAATAATCTCATCAACCCCCGTTCCCTTACAGAATTGTTGATGGATTCAAATAAGATACAGTAAAAGGTCTTTGTAAGTTGTACAATGCTATTTAAATATCTGCAGATGGTTATTTCAAATGGGGCATTATGTTTCTCTAAGTGCCTCTTCCGACGTGTAGTACCTTGTTTAATCTCCCCTCCGCAGGACCGTTCGGCCTGGGAGGAGAGAGGATCCTGATCATTCTTCCCCCTCCAAGGGGACTGTGGGCCATCTTATTACACAGGTCAGGGCACTTTCTGTTAACTCTTTAACAAAGCATTAAGTGTGCTAGCTCCCTACAGCCCCTTCCGAGGCCCTGAGCCACATGACAGGAGCCTGGTGGAAACAGGTTGGCTTGCTTCTGCTGAGCATCAGGTGGGTGCAGAGAACCGGTTCCTTCCTCTTCCTTCTCTGTTTGTAGTGAAGACTCTTCCTGGCGCTCCTTTGTGTGGATGACTAGCAGTAAAATAACTAGGGAATGACTGACAGCCATAGAGTTGTTGGATCAATAGAGCTGCCTGGGATCGTGTCTGCTGAGGAGCGAGGGAACAGAACGTATCTGCAGGGAGGACAGAGGCATTCATTCAGGGAGGGAAAGAAGAAACCTGGAGCATTAGCTTTGTTTCCTCCCCTTCCGCCCCCATAGCATCATTAGAAGTGAGCCAGGCACTTGCTAGGGAACACGGATACCAGGAATAAACAAGCGAAGGAGTGAGAAGTGATGTTTGATCGGTACAGTTATAGGAGTGGTTATGTCTTCATAGACTGTAGTGTTGCATTCCCGGGCTGAACAGTAGCAGGAGACACGGGCATTCATGTTCAATTGGCAACAGTCACAGTCCAGTCTATGCGACCCAAAGGATGAAGGTAGAGGATAATTGGGAGTTGAGACTCAGAAGGGTGGGGACCACATTGATTGACTGAATGTTTTCATTCATGAATTAAAGTGTGAATGCTTAGAATGGACCGTCAACCAGTTGGATCTTTCTGCAGTCATTTGGGGAGTTTGTGGGTTTCTCTGAACACGGACAGAGGTGTGATGAGGAGCATGAATTTGAGAGCCCTGTGGAGTTTCTCTTAGGATGGAGAAAGAGGCTGCTGGAGGGGGAAAGATAGATTATTGTAATATTATAGGAGGGTCTGGACTTGAGACAGTGAGGTAGACATAGAAAAGAGGTGACTTTGTGGAGGTTGAGCCTACAGGACCCGATGAGGTGTCAAGAAGGTTCAAGAAGGTTGGAACAGAAGCTTAGAGTCTCGGTGACAGGGAGGGTAGAGTTATGCTTGGTGAAAACCAGGAGTTGGGAAGAGGGGACCAGGAGGAGAGGGAGTATTTGGAGAACTCGCTCGGGACATGTTGCATTTCAGGTGTCAGTGCAGAGCTAAGGGAAGCGTTGATTCAGTAGGCGAGTATCGAAGGGAGTCTGGAGCCTTGGAGGGAGGCCAGAGTCGGAAATACAGATTTGGGAGATATCTGGAAGAAGTCGTGTCTGTAGCTATCAGGATAGATGAGATAATAAATGAAAAGCTAACACAGACTGAAGGGCAGAAGGCCAAGGGCAGAACTGTAGATTGACGTGAGGGGCTGGAGGAGAACCAAAGTGGCTGATCAGCGGGCCTTCATGTCGCTGTGAGGTGCCCTCAGCCATGGGGCTGGTTCTGCAGTCAGAGAGACCATTGGTGACTTGTGAAGTAAGTTCCAAACCTGTCTGGGGAGGTGGAATTGAGATTGCAGAGGGGAAGGGAGTGAGTGGATGGGAGGAAGTGGTGGGAGTGCATGTAGATGACTCTTCGGGAAGGTCTGGCTGCGAAGGGAAGGTTAAAAATAGGGAGTTGGAGATGGGGAGCAGACTTGAGGGGAGGCTTTTTTTAGGGAGGGAAGCTATGTGGATACCTGAGGTGAGGAACGGGGAGACGGAGGTAGGAAAAGAGAAGAGCAGTTGATGGAGAAAGATCTGGAGGATCCTGGATATGTGTTTTGTGCCGTGGGCACCAACTTAGGGCCTCAGGGTTCTGGACAAGCATTCTCTACCACTCAGCTAAATTCCCAGCCTCAGTCTGAAGAAGTGGATCTCAGGATCAGCTGAGGGGTCGCCTTGGCCCATAGGTGTTGAAATTGGGGCGGCGAGGTTTGCATCCCCAACACCCCAATCGCCTGGGTAGCTTATGCCCGAAATAACAACACACAAACTGTATTCATTTAAACACTGCTTGGCCCACTAGCTCTAGCCTCTTACGGGCTAACTCTCGTACCTGGTCTAACCCATTTCTAATATCTGTGTTAGCACCCCAAGGTGTGCTTACCGGGGAGATTCTAGCCTTTCATCCTGGGTTGGAGCTTCATTGCGAGCATGCCTCAGAGAACCGGGCTATCCTGTCCGCCCGCGAGAGAGGAGGCTGGCATCTCTGAGCGGAGCTGCATGATTTCTGACCTCACTTCCTCTTCTGCCCAGTTCTGTTTACTCCACCCACCTATGTTCTAACCTATAGGACCAGCCAAGCAGTTTCTTTATTTTAACCAATGAAATCAACAGATTGATATATGACACTCCCACATCACATAGGAGGATGCTTTTTTAGGAACCAGAGGGAAGGCAGACCTCAGGAAAGACGATGTTGATCCAGGACCCAAGCACCCAAGGTGCCTGGTTGCTGGCTCCTGTATAAAGAATCGCTGTCTCGCTGGGGTCAGGGATGTGTGCTCTCTGAGGTGGGTGGTCTGGACGATGTGATCCTCTGAGGCCTTTGTGCAGAATAGCTGGGGTGCAAAATTAGCACCCCTGAAGTGGATCAGTCCTAGGCTAGCGGGCTCTGCAGAATCACCTTCTGTGGAAAATGAGCCAGCGAGGCAAGTGGTTGATGGGAAGGACTGAGGGAGTAGAGTGGGAGCTGACTCAGGCTAGGCCTCGGGCAGCCTCCTGTAGAGGGGTCCGGGCCTGGCCACCAGGAGATGGCACCAGTCAGAGCTGGTGTCTACCCATGATGTTCCAGTTCCCTGAAGGCCTAGGCTACCTAGAAGGAAGCAGAAAGAGAGCAGGGATCCCAGCAGTGGAAGATGTCACACCCTTGTCCCCAAAGCGCTCCCTTTAACTCTGTTTGACAGTTATATTCATGTTATAAGTAGTCATATATAGCTCATGTTGCTAATAATATAAGGTTATATGTGTGACTAGTGTGACTATATTACATATATAACATTGTTGTATCAATGGTTAAATGGATCCCTTCATATCCAAATTATTAAAATTGAGACATTTAGTAGGTCCCTCTTTCCTCTCTCTTTCCCTCCCCCTCCCCTTCTCTCTCCTTTTCTCTTTCTTTTCCTCCTTTCTTCCTGTTCTCCCCCCTTTCCTTTACTGTGTAGAGGTAGGTAGGGATCTTAGTTTTAAATTTGGTATTGCATTTGTTTTAGGCACAACATGCAGGGACAAGGGATGTGGTTAAAATCTCCACTTTTTACACTCTTACCCCACAGTTCAGGGACAGTGAGCATCATGGGGAGGGGTAGCAGGCGCACAGTGTTGAGCTGGCAGCTGGACAGTGAGCCTAGAAGGGGTCTTGGAGGCTGACAGATGGTTAATTGGAAGTGACAAAGGGGGCTGAGAGGGAGGGGTCTGGAAGTCCTGTGGGATTTCCATCTCTGTCTACTTACTGTTCTGGGAAGGAGGGTGTGGGCAAGCAGGAGCTGCTCATCAACAGTTGGAGCGGGAGACTGGCAGGACTCCCTGTCGGGATGTGGCTATTGGAGATGCTCCGATGGAATAATGCCACAGTTTTAGCTGAGGAGGAAGGTACACGATTCCCTGCCTCTTCTCACTAGCCCAGCGCACTAGCACAAGACATGCTCAGATACTGCGGTCCAAGGAGATGCCCTACTAAGTATTGGATCAGCACGGTTTCTGGGATGATGGTGTACCATGTGGTGACAGTGCTGGGGATCGGCGACCTCATCTGGATGTGTGTGGAAACATGGTAGAAATGAGCACAGAGACTATAGACAGCCATTCAGGGAGTTTGGTGGGGAGAGCACAGAGAACACTTTTTTGGGAGCACTTGGTAGTTATATATATATATATATATGTGTGTGTGTGTGTGTGTGTGTGAAATTTTAGACTTACATGTGTGATTTTATGTACACATATAAACTTTATTAAAATATTTTAATGGGTTATCAGGTCTACAGAGGGAGTCTCTCTCTCTCTCTTCTCTCGTAGAAACCCTTTGACTGCTTGAAAAGGTCACAGGATGAGACAATGGTAGAGCATGAACGTGTTAAAAAGTGGAAGAACACCTAGGGGAAGGTTATCAGAGTGGGCGTCAGATTCCAAAAGATCCAGAAAAGGATGAGATTCCTGGGCAAATGGCTAACAATGGAAGGGCTGGTGACCACTTCTGTGGATCCGTGGAAGCCTAGGTGGTTTCCTGGCCAGAGGCTAGAGCTGTTATTAAGCTGACTTGAGCTGTCATTGCACGTGAGAACCAAGATCAAGCACCGAGATGCAGCGTGCAACGTCTGTCTGTGCTCTATGCGCTACCATACAGTTCGCGAGTTTTGGGCAAGGGCTGGAGGTTGAAACATACAAAGACACACAGACAGAGACATGGACCTCTCGTCACTGATAAGAAGCCCCTCTATTCAATAGCACCATGGAGGCTTATATACCCAACAGTCAAGTGGGCCAACAGGTGAAAACCTTATCCTCTGATCCGCAAGGCCAAGGTAACACGTGCTTGCGAAGCAGAGCTGGTAAACAACTTTGACACAGCTTTTAGTAACTCAAATCAGAAGGAAAGTAAAGATCTCTAGCAGGGAAGAGCAACTGGAGGCCAGGACTCCAAATGGTCCCAACACTGAGAGATGCTGGAACTTGGAAAGAGAGGAGCCGGACATATTCTCTGGAGAAGGAATGAGAATTCCATAGACAGATGATCTCGCCAGTTAGGTCAGAGTGGGCCAGGATGCCAGGGTTCTGCATGCTGATCCATTCTGTGGGTTCTGGTTGGGAATAAAAATAGGAATTCCTGTGTCTCTGGCTGGTGTCTTAGACAAGATGTCTGGTATGGAAATAAGGTACTTAGGAGACTTGTTTGGACACCAGCATCATCACAGATCCTTAGAGAAACTGATAGCCCCGAGATCTTCTGGAGGCCTTAGCTTGGAAAATTTTCGTGTCTGTATTCAGACATAGCTGTATTGTGTGTGTGTGTTTGTGTATTTTGCTTTGGACTTTTTTGTATTTTCAGCACCCAGCTGAGTGTCTTAGAGATAACAGTTGCTTAACTATTATTTGTTGGCTTGATTTTTCTTTCTTTTCTTTTTTTTTAAAACTAATTATTGGTGTATATGCCATTTGGGAGTTACTCAATACCGTGCAAAGGAAATAAAAATCATTTTTGTGGACAGGCAGTTCTACCTTAAACAAAAAGACTTGTAAAGTCAACACTGGAATGTAGCTATTTGTTGAGTCTGAATTAGTCAGAGGGGATCCTTTGTAACACTTGATTATAAATATCCACATATTTCATAAGCACTGGAAAAGTAAATAGAGCTGCTAAATATGGAAGCTCACAGTTCTTTTTCTTGAATAGTTTATGGTCTTGAATTAGGGGGAAAATGGCCAGAGATCAACTAGAAAGGGAATTTCATGGATGCATTAATTCACGTAATATGTTTTTACTGTCATTAAGTTAAACAAGTTTAAATAGTATGAAAAACGTTCATTTATAAAGATCAATTTTAAGGTATCTGTTTATAGAACACTTATGTTTTCGTCTCTCAGGGCTGTCTGCAGTATTGCTGTTTCTATACTGCTGTTTATTGTAGAGCGTTTAGACAATACAGTGAAACATAGAAGATGCAAAAGCTACTCCAGTCCCAACTGCCCAGAGAACCCTTGTTTGCTAACTTGAGATATTTCCTTTTGTTCTTTAGGTTCATCATTTGCTTTTGATTTTTACTTAAGATGGAAAATAAATTGTGGAATGGCAGTTAGACTTTTTGTGAATAAAGTCATTTTTTTACTTAATTTAACTGTAAAACATACTAGTACAGGTATATTTCATTGTACAAAGTAAGACAACCAAATAACCTTTCTATGGAAGTAGGAACACAAAAGACTCCTCAATTGTGTGAAAGGGTAAAGACATTGATAGTTATTGTAATAGAAAGATTTAAATAGAACAAATATCCAGAGCATATAATCTCTTCCCCCGTAATGCTTTGATGAATCTAATGGATAGATGTGTTTACATAAAAGCATGGCTTTCTTTTATATAACAACATAGGCTGATGTTTTGCAAATTGTTCTTATAACTTGATAGTCACAGACAGTTTTCCATGTCAGTAAATCCATTTCTGCTTTATTTGTTTTAAGAGCTATATTATATTATGCTGTGTGCTATATTGTGTTTACCATTCTCCTCCTAAGGATAGACATTTATAACCCAGATTTTCCATGGACTAGTGTTTTTTTTTTTTTCTTTTCTGGGACACTATTTAGTTCAAGCCATACTAAGAAGAGCCCCCCCCCCTTTTTTTTGATCCTTTTTAAAGGTGACTAGGACTACTGTGGGTTCTGGATATTTCTTCTGCTTTTATCCTCAGGAGAGAGGGGAACAACCTGTCCTTGTTGTCCAAAGATAACTTCCTGTGGTATGTTTAAGGATGCTTTGCTAGTGACAGCGGACTGGTGGCAGCTCCCCCTGGGTTCTTTTACTGTGTGCATTAAGTAAATTAAGAGCCAGGTTCTCAGTCAAAATTAGCCCCTCAAAGCCACATGTGGGCTTCAGTGCATGTTAACTCTGCAACTCTGCTGCTGCAGGCATCAGAGTGTATATGTAAATGTAGTTGTCTGCTCTTGGCTAAGATCATGCAGGAATGTGATTCAGGAGATCCTGATCCCTCCTGCCACGAAATGTCTTGGTGAGTTGGCCAAGCCAGTTTTTAGTCCCACTTTTACAGATGGGACCTCTCTTTCCTCATTTGAAGTAAGAGGTCAGCATACTTCCCTGCCGTACCTCATAGGAATAGCATGAGATAAAGTGAGGTGGTCGAAGGAAAATACTTTGGAAAAACAAAATTGCTGACTCCACGAGAAGGGGTTTTGTCAGCTCCTCTCTGGGGTCTCCTTTGGTTTTGAGTGTGGGCTGAAAGCTGAGCTAGGGGACTTGGATAAGAGTGACAGCTTGTTCTACACTCAAGAACTGCATCTTTTCATGTCTGATAGGAAATTGGCAGCAGGGAGATGGAATGAAACGCTTCGTGATATGTTCTGGTTGCTTTCCCTAGACATGCTCATAGGAAGGAATATCTGGTCTGCCTGTCGAGAGCGGCCTAGGGTTTCCTTCTGCTGGGCAGCAAGGTGACTTAGTTACATACTTACTTCTCATTACCCAGAGATGCAGAGAAAATGTAGCTCTTAATATTTCCTAAAGTGGAGCGAATTCATATGTTTGTACCCAATTTTTGTTTGCTTTCTAATAGTCTTTTCTTGACTAGTCTGTTTTGAATTAGTGCTTTGTTGAGATTTAACTATTCAGTTGCATAGATCCCCACCTCCCACATGCCTACCACTTCTTTGCAGAACAGGGTCTGGGTACAAAGAGTTGCTCCTGCGGCTGGAGAAGGATGGAGCCACAGCATGCTTGTTGGTTTCCCCCGCTCTCCGTATGGAGCTGATCTGAGCCTATCTCTGGTATGGGTGTTGGCCACAGTGTGCCCAAAGTGATGGCTGGCACTGAGATGGAAGTCCTTACTCTTTGCCCGTGGAGTCAAAGTCCTGGTACATTACAGCCACTTAGACCAGACCCCAGGCCTTTCTCTGGTCTCTGGTTCCCAGAACTACCGCCAAGAAACAAAGAGATTTAGGGATGCCTTGGTTACCTGGTGCCACCTGTGAGGACGTGAGAAGAAAGTAGAAACTGAGCTCCAGAGGTTGAAGTGGGTTGTTTGGTTTTTCTGGGGCCGGAGGGGGGCTGAAGGGAGAGGTGAACCTTGAGTTTTTAGATTATTGGATTATTTCTAAAGCGGCCTTCCTCACATCTGACTAGTCTTGATATGGCACTCTAAGGAATAAGAGGCCGAGCCCACACTCTCTGCCCTCTCCCCGCAATCTCTAATGTTTGAGGAGGTCTTCCCTCTTTTCCTCATAGCAGGGGACCCCTCTGTATTGCATCCCCAGTACTTCTCCCTTCTGGTTCAAAGTAACCTCGCTGCTAGGTCCACTCAAGCTGGCTCTTGATGTGTTCATGTGAACTTAGTTATTCAAGCTGCAATACTAAAAAAATCCTATCCCGGGTATCAACAGCCTCGCATTGACATTTTCTCTTTGCCTGCTGCTGTAGCTATCCTGAACTTCCCTGAGGCAAACAAATGCTTCTGGTAGAGCAAGGGGGAGGTTAAATATATGCGAGGACATGCAAAAGAGGAAAGTATAGAACACTTTAAAAAGTATTACCCAAATTAGACATGATTTGGGAGCAACGAGGGTTGAGAAATTCTGCTTCTAACTTCCTTCTATATACATGCATGAGATGTAAACATCTCATGAGGTGTGGTGGGGTCATTCTTCCAGCAAGCATTTAATGATCACTTGGTGCACAGTCTCTGCTGTGGGACAGAGAGATCCAGCGCAGTGGTCAGGGGGCTCTTGGTCTGAGGAAGGGTGGAGCGGCGATGACTCCATATTGAGCTGTCCCACAGAGGCCTGCGTTCTGAGAGGCTGATGTCTGGGTTTCGTAGGTCTACTGGTTGAGGTAGGAGCCTGTGCTGGGTCTAGTTTCCCTATACCTCACCAGGATCTAATTCCCGGGTCATTCTGAAATAACCTTCTAAATAATCTTAATAAAATAGCCTTCTAAAATAACCGGATCAGTCAGCTTTTCTTCTTTCAAATGATGCTCATTCCCTCAATATAAGGCAAAGCATCTGTGAACATCAATTTTATAGGAAGAATGTGGTAAATATTAATAAGATCAATTTTAGTAACAGGCAGAAAGTAGAATCCAACTTAAGGCTGCTTCTTTTCTTTGGTGGAGCTGTTTGTGTGCTGTGGTTTTAAACTAAAATTGTTCTTATGCAGAAACCTTTGTGTTTCATGTGCTCTCATTCCAGGACTCTGGAGTTCAAACAGTGCTAGAAGGTATTAATTATAATAATAATATTCTTATTATTATTATATTATTATTATTATTTTGACTGAGGCAAATTGCAACTCTGTCCCCTGTGAAGGATGCAGGAAAGGCCAGGTAAATCTAGATTGAAAATAAAGCCATCATGTTAGGCACGGCAGGGCATGCTTGTAATCCCAACAGTTGGGAGGTAGAGGCAGGAAGGGGCAAGTTTAAGCCAGCCTGGGCCCATAGAGCAAGACCCTGCCTCACAGGCAGCAGTCAGTGGTGGTGTTGGATGGATGGGTCCAAGTCGAGAGCTGTGGACTGGATGGATATCAGGAGACCAGTGTTGCTATTGTTCAGTTTGGGAAAATCACTCTCCTACTCTGAGGCCAGTATTGAGGCTGAGCACGCTGGATGCATCTTCCGTCCACAGACATTCCCAGCACAATGGATAGCAGATAGAGAATGGATAGGAGCTGGGTGGCAGGTGGTATTAGGATCTTTCTGACCTTCTGTTCTGGAGACATTTTGCCCATCAGAAGCCTTTTGTCTTTGTGGCTCAAGACTGCTTGGTCGTGCCCTGTGAGGCCCAAGCTCCTGATGTGACTCAGTGTCTTGGCTTGGTGAACAGGAGCCCTGATCCCTTTCGGGGTGGGGTGGGGAGAGTCACTTTGATGGTCTCATACCATCTTGGCCCTACTAGTGTTTTGAAAGCAGAGCCAAGTTTCTGGGACTTCTGAGCCTGTGCTGAAAAGCCTGCATCTCCTCAGCCAGTTTCTTTGGATGCCAAATTTGCAATTAGGAATGTGTCAAGCTCTCTAGATAATGTCTTCATTAGGGACCGCCTCTGCCAGCTCTGCCAAGGTATGAGGAGGGTTGTCTTACTGATCATCTTGTAACTCATGTCCTTGAACCTTTCCTGGAGTGGGAGAGTGGAGGTGGTAAAAGCAATAAAATTCCCATCTTTCCCTAGGGCATGTATAAACTCAGCTCAGCTCTGTCCTGTCACAAAGAGAATCTGTATAGTCAAGCTACCATCTTGATTTTCTTTCCATAGAACTTCATCTCCTTACCCCACAGTCTCTGGACCTTCTGAAAACTCACGTTTTGGTAGAGGGGAATGAACTCTACGTTTAAGCTCGTAGCGTCTCTGGTTTGTCATAAGGCTGCCCTTGTGGTTGGCTGTTAAGTTCATAGCATCCCAGGTTTGTCATAGGGTTGCCCTTGTGGTTGGCTGTGGTATAGAGAGAGTGGTGAAGCCTGTTAGGACATTTGTGGAATGGTTATAGAGTAGGACAGATGTGAGTGACATTGGGAAGACAGACTCATTGTCCAGTGTGACATGTGGAAAGTGTCCAGGGTGAGAAGGGGGTTCCAAGCAGAGGGGAAAATGTAGGCAAAACCATGCGAAGGAGCCATGCGAAGACGAGGGAGAGTTCTCATCTGGCAGGATGAGAGAATGCGGAGGTGTGAGTGAGTGCTGGGCTTTCCGAGTTTCTGGATTTTGATTTTGTATTCCAGGATTGAGAGTCTGTCTTCTGAGCAGCGAGAAATTATAAAATTTTTAAGCATTAAAATGCTACAATAAAATCACAACTTAATCCTTGTTTAGGAGCTTCCTGAGATGTATTGTTTAGCAAGAGGCAAAATTAGAGACAGGAATTCAAGTGAGGAGCCTATGAAAACATGGTTGATGGAGCAAGAACGGCAGAGAGTGGCGAGGGAGTCCGCGGGGTTTAGCTGATATGGGCTCGAGGGAGAGGCTGAAGCCACAGGTAATTCACAAGGGTTGTTTAGGTTGTGGTGAAGGGTGACGGACTTCCGCCAAGCCTGCAGCCACAGGAATCACACTGGAGGTGGGACCGTTTCTCAAGCTCCTGTAGCCTTTGGGATTTGACATTGCTCCGTTCTCCAAACTCTAAACATCTTGAATAGAAAGCAGAAAAATCAGAACATAGTGTGACTGATAGCTGAACAGTTACATATTTTGACAGCCCTTTCCGGGTCGATAGCAAGTCTGCACGTGCATATATGAGCTGCATGTGTGCATGCGCGCGATGCTGTTCTTGCTTTGGGTGCAAATGCATCTGCTCCTTTTATTGTACTAGGTTCTTGACACAGTATTGTTTTTCAGCATTGAAATTCCCGTCACCTCCCAGAAATAGTCCCTTTAGGATCCATTTCGGCTTGGCTCATTGTACGCAAACATTCCAGTGGGATTGATTGCTTGTGTCAAATTAATTTTTTCCCCCTTCCTAGGGAGAGCGTCTGCCATGTGCAAACTGGGGAAATCCCCAGGCTTCTTGTCTAATGCAAAGCTCAGACAGAGGTCAAGTCAGTCTTGGGTCTAGACAACCCTCAGGGCCTATGCCTGGATACTTTCCCCAACCTTCTCAGCATGCTTTGTAATTGTTCCCAAAACATAGGGCTGGCAGAGATGGCTTCATCCAAGAGGCTTGGGTAGCATCAGGTACAATGCTGCTTTCTCCTCTATGACCCTCTTCCTATGAGTGCTTTATTTAAAAGTTGCACAAAGTAATGGTATCCATGCTTCTCTTGCTTCCCTGCTTGTTGCACAGACCTTACAGAACTCTGGGGGATGTTCATCCTCCACCTCAGGCCTGATACTTGTAAGGTTGGCCTGTCCTCAGACTGTACCACAGGCTTTGTCTAACAGCCCCTCACGTAATTGGATTCAGTCAGCCAGCCAGCCTTACTATGCTATGCCAAACCCAGACAGCAGCCTGGGGACCTTCTGCCTGTCTTCCCTACAGATGAACTCCCTCACAGTTTACAGCGGGTGTCTAGACTCTACTGTCCACTGCTGGACCAAGTTACTTGGCACTAGGCACCTTGTGAGGTGACGGGATGTGACAAGACTCTCTCCTTGAGAATAGCTGTGCACTGTTTTCCTGGAGTTCTGATTAGCATCTGTTCATCTTAAATCTCAAATTTGTGTGTTTTGGTTATCACCAATTTCAGCCAGCCTTTCCCTAGGAGTGAATTTATAACCTAACTCAGTACCACTCTTTAATTCACACAGATCATAACAAACACTTTATTTTCAGTCAACCGTTAACTGATAGGGCCTTAGGGACTTGAGGAAGAAACCTTGTGAAATCCTCGACATAAACAGTAAGATGCTAAACTTCCATGGTGTCTGGTTCAACAGTTACTTTGTTAGGGAGGGTGGATTCCATTTGCCAAAAACATTTACATAAATTGATAACAGAAACGACTTTGAGCATTTCGCGGCTGATCCTGTTATGCATCAGTTCTAGCATCAGACTTGTTATGCAGTTTAATTCTCTGCAATTCTCATAGGATCTGATTGTGATGTCTGGCTTCTGAGCCAGGGTAACTGGGCTGCTGGGGGTGCAGGGTTCGTAAGAGGTTTCCTAACTGCTAGCCATTATTTCCTCTTCCTGTCTCCTGATGCCACAAAAGACATCTCTTGACTCTAAAAGGAGGTCATCTAATTTCTTCTTTCTACCCTGGCCCAGTTTTAAAACTCTTAGCAGTCCTCCTGTTCTCTCTGCTTTTCGTCTGACATATTTTCAGACCACCATAATTACTCTCCTTAGCTTGATTCTAGGTGTTGAAGAGACATATTTGTTATTTTCCTTGCAGACTTGTTGTTGTTGGCCTGGGAGGAAGACCAGGGCAGCTCCCCAGGTGAGGTTCCCTCTAACAGGCTCATCATCACATCTTCCCTTAGGTTTCCCTGGGCCACAGGACTTCAGAGTTGACAGGACCCCACCTCAGAGGTGGTGCGGCCAGATCCACCTTGCATTTGGGTCTCTAGGATGCTGCCAGCTCTGCTGGGAACGGTTCCTCCCGGGCCTTTCCCACTCTTATGTAGATGGTTCTGTACTCGGGTATACACTTTGTTCATTCTGCGGGGTACCCTCAGTACTGAGACCTTATTCTCTGGTGCTTTCCCTCTTTCAGGCTGTTGGATTTAATTTGATCTGTGCATATAAGAACTCAGATGGTGAGAGTGTTGCAGATTTCTGGAGAGCCTTTGTGAAGGTTGAGAACAAGGGAAAAATCCCTCTCAGGGGTGTTTGCCTCTTTTACCATTCTCTTGTCTTATGGCTCATATGTATGATATAGTTGGGGCATCTTTCTAAAACAGAGAAGTCTTTTCCAAGAGGAAGAAGGAGTCCCCCCAAATGAGATCAGTCTACCCTTCCTCAGATGGCTGTAACAACCGCTTAGATCATCTTGCTGGGCAGGTTGTGTCTTCAGTGCGGTATAAAGAAAGTGTCGTGTCCCTGGGATGGAGCCAGGAGCCCTGGGCAGCACATTCAGTGTATGCTAGACCTCATGGGATTCTAAGCAGGTCACTGCACCTCTCTGGGCCTGGGCGTCTTCATTTCAAAGCGAACACGTGGAATTAGAGAATTGTTAAGGGTCCTTCAATTGGAAGTTTATAGTGTGTCCCTGGCAATGAACTTAAGGGTAAGCCTCCTCTGCTTGACTCCACCCTGAGAAAAATGCCAGGCTTGTGGAGATTGTCTTTTGCCTGAAGACCTTGTTCTCAGACCAGACAAGGAAATTCACAGTAAACTTCCACCAGCTGGTACCTGTCCCTAGCCATTAGAAACCTGGGCATATGGGTCTCCCATTGTTGGCAGCCTCTGAGCATGCTGGCTGCACAGGGAGGTTCCAAACCCGTTGTACCATCCTTAGTGTAGTTTTATAGGACCCACCAGCTATCTGTGAGCTTTCCCAGAAAGAGCAGCCAGTGACTTTGGGCTAGCCACAGTCTCTACGACAACTGCTCTTCAGCATGATGTTTTTTCGAAAGGAGAAAAGCTCTTCTTTGGATCAGCTCAGAAGCTCTGGGTTCTCAAAATTGAACTTCTTTTTCTGATGAATTATCCATCTGGTCCTGCCAGGTCTTTCTCCTCCCTCTTAGAGGAAGTTTTAACTTCCATTCATTTATTCCTCACTACATTAGTCGTGGTGAATGGCTAATGGGGCAGATATCTGCTCAGCAGACTTCCGTTTCCTCTAGATACATAGCCTATTGTATCTCTTGGCATCTCTCCCATTCTGCCTCTCAGGTGCAAGACCCATGTCCTGGAGCTGGGCAGAGTAAGGAAGTGAGATCGAGGAAACAGGCAAGGAGTTCCTAGAGTAAGAGCCAGGTCCTAGAATAACAGCAGGGTCAAGGATTGGGTGGGTGGATGACCAGGAAGGTGAAATGATTCATGACCAGTCTAGGAAGGCAGTCTAGGAAGTGCACCCAGGGCACTTGCAGAAGCTGAAGAAGCAGAGAAAGAAACACCAAATTTCATCCGTCAGTGACTGGTGGTTGCCTTGACCAAGTCCTGCCCTCTGCATGTGCAGATGCCAAGCTGGGAGCTGGTAGGGATCAGTGGAGTCCATGGAGATCACCTGGGCAGGTGTGATCCTTGATGGCATCAGCCGCTGTCCCCGTACTTAGCTCTGTAACAAGTCCTCTCAAGGGACCGCTCTGCTCCTGCTGCTTCTGGACCTTTGGTCTTCTCCATTCAGTGAGCCTGCAAAGGTCTAGACTGATTCTCTAAGCCAACATTTTACTCTGAAAGTTCAAAGTGTTTGATCACATTAAGGAATTGAGATGCTGTGTGTTTAAATGTTCCATAGAGTATTATCTTTTAGCCTGAGACTTTTTGTATATGTAATCTCCCCATCTGGGAATGATAGCACAGCAACCTGCGTACTGTTATCTGACTCCTGGAAGTTGCCACATCTCTGTCCTCAGTCCTCCGGATGGTTTCACTTATTTTGGTTAGTGGGTCACAAATTAAACAGGTTTCAAATGGAAGAGGTCCATTATCTTTGTGCTTTTATTCTGTAGCCAAGGGAGGCCCTTACTGTTTTCTGACCCAAGTTTTTATTTCCTTCCCAAGCCTCATGAAGTTGCAGCTGTGTCCCTCCCTTTGGTACCAGGGAACACTAGCCTTGTCTGTGGCTTGGCTCGGCACCACAGATTTCATAGCTTTGACCTGCAATTGGATTTTCCTGAGATTTTTTTTTTTTTTTTTTACTGGCATTGATTTAGTCCAATGAAATCAGTGAGCTTTTCCTCTAGCGTCCACCGAGCGTTCTTCACTCAGAGGTTGAACCATTCCTTTGGCCTTCTCCACACTGGACTCTGGGCTGAAGATGAAAGCACCCAGATCTGTCATCTTGTTCCCCGCTCAAGGATTCCCAGTGAAAAAGTCTGCGGTTTCTAAGTGGTTCCTTTAAGTGTGACGAGAGAAGCATTGCTCTGCAGTGACTCTTGCTTCATGTCCGGGGAGAGTCCAGCACATGTGTGTCCTGTGTTCTTCCTTGCTTTCCCTTTCCAAAAACCCCTCGTCTTTATAAAAAGGTAATTATTGCAGAGGATCCCACACTTCCCTTGTTTCACTGGAGCCTCACTTCTTAGTAATTCTGTCCTTAGGCCCAGAAAAATGTTAGGCCAGTTAGGCTGTAAGTTCTAAACAGTGTATTAAGTACTTAAGTCTTCCTAGTCTAGTAACTGTTTGAAAAATGAAAGTACATTCATTGACATAAGAAGTATTTTCTTCTTCTTAGGTATTTTTTTTAATTAAAGTTATATATATCCATGGTTACATGTCTTGAGATATGTATACATTGTAGAATGACCAAGAAGTGAGATAATTGATACACCTCTTTACCTCAATTTATCATTTTCAAGTGTACAATACTATTAACCGTAGCCACCATGCTATTCAGTCAATGTCTTGAATTTATTCTTCCTGGCCAAGTGGAGGCTAGTATCTTTTAGCCAACGTCTCCCCAGTCCTAAAAAGGAGTATTTTATTTCATCTTAAACTAACCACAGTTACTCTCTAATGAGATGTGTGTGCCTATTGGGCACTGCCCAACTTCTCAGAAGCTGGGGCCAGATTGGATATTTCTCCTCTCATTTCCTGTTCTGCGATGATTTTTGTGCTGTGCTTGCTTTTTATTGTAGTAACTGTCCAAATCCCATTTTCAAAATATGATGTCATTGAAAAGAATGGAGGATAAGTTTAATGCAAAACCGACAACCAGCTTGCGCTGGTGGCTCATGCGATGTCTGAAAGGCACTATGCACGGCTGTGCTTCCCTCAAAAATGTAAACATGCACTGTGCCCGAGCAAGCCCAGTCCCTCGCAGCCCAGGAACGCACAAAACTGTGGTTCGCTGGCCGCACGCGTGTCTTGGGGAACATTCGGAGCTAGCTTATATCCAATGCCGCTGTGTCAGTAACTCATTTAACTCTTGCAGTAATCCCAATTTATAGGCAAGAAAGCTGAGGTTAAATGAATTGCTCCAGACTCTATGGCATTCAAGTGTCAGAACTGAATTTTGAACACAGGCAGTGTGGCACCAGACTGCGCCAGTGTGGCACCAGAGCACACGCTGGATCTTGGTGCCATCCAGCTTTTGCTCCTAATGAGGGCACTAAGTGCACATTTATTTTCTAGTTACAAATAACGCTTCTGTTATGTTCTGCCAGTATTTCTAAACAAGGATCTTTACTTTGAATTTCAAAGTGTCCTTCAACATGAAACAATCCAATTTTCCAAATATGATTTAAGGATGGTACATGGATACATCTTTTGAAATTCCAATTTTAATCAAATCATCACACTTTCCATATGAATGTTTTAGAAGCAACCACCCAGTTTTGTCGCCTTTAAGTATCTTATTGATTCAGGCGTCTCCACCTCTGCTGACCTTCGATAGGTGATTGTGACCTGAGCTTGGAGGCAGCCTAGCAGGAAGTCTCCTGGTTCACATGGTAAGCGTGCCTGAGGATACCCAGGTAAGACTGGTTTCTGCGGCATAGATGCTCATTTCAAAGAAATAGGCCCTTTGTTGTTTAACACCAGAGGAGCAGCGATCTCACCCACTGAGACTTCTACTCAGGGGGAGTGGTGGACTAGTAGCACGGGCATCAGGCATCACCTGGGAGCTTGTTAGGAATGCAGAATTCCAGCCACATACCCTCTCCTGAATCAGGCAGGGCCTGTGCATTCCAAAGAGCCTTAGGCATGAATTTATTTGCACACTAAAAAACCGTTTGAAACACATGTACATGCATGCTTGTGTTCCGCTTATTTAACTCCATGGACAAAGGGCATCCTTGGCCTATCTGGGTTAAGCATTCTGCCTTGCGTTTATGTGGTCCTCAGCAGGCAGCTAAACTCCTTTGAGTTTTAGTCCTGTCTTCTCTTAAATGAAGAAGCTGAGGCGATCTCTGCTGCGGTCTCCACCAGTTCTTCAGTTTTAGTAAAACTCCCTAAGCAGCATAGCTTTGTAATAGTTTATTGCTTCTATTTAAAGCCACCTCTGGGCATTTACATATTTTTAACTGTCTGTTCACCTACACTCAGCTGCTAAAATCCATTTCCCCAGAATGTGACTTTAAACTGCTTACATCAAAATCACTTAGGAACACTGTTACGATGCAGGATCCTGGGCTCTAGAGTTCCTGAATTCAAGTCCCTGGGGGCGGGTCCTAGAAATCTACATCTTTAACCTCCTCTTGAGGGTCGGCATGACACTCTACTTCTCCTGTTACTCGCCACAAGTAAGTCTCTGCTGGCTCCTTGTTTCTCTCTCTTTCCTTCTCCTCCTCTTCCTCCTTCTTCTTGTCCACTTCCCCAATGCCTTAATAAGATGGTGGCATGGAGACGCAGTGGGAGAAAGGAGACTTGGGAAGGGAAGCTAATCTGAAGAGGGGAAGCACTGCATTTTGCAATGGGATTCAAATGCAGATACCCAGAAAACCCTTTCGTCTGCGGGACAGAAGTACACAGTGGAGAACAAGAACGGAGAATAGATTTAGGGGTGTCTGCTGAAGGACTAGGGATGATGTCATCTTAGTGCACTGATGCTGTAAAGGGAAAAGGAAGGGTTCCAGCAGAGGGTAAGGTGTTTCTGAACGCCCCCGCATCCTTCCAGGAGCGTGAGTGTAGGAGGGAGCAGCAGGGATTTCAGGGCTCAACTCGGAGGGATTCTCAGAGTTCGTGGGTAGGAGGAAAAGAAGAGTCAGGGAGGCATCCTAGGAGAGCTTGGAGAGGCTGCGAGAGTCAGCGAGGATCTCCTGGGAAGAGAAGAGTATGGAGTTGGCCAGTGGCCATCTATGGGAAAAGTAGTCTTCTCCAGAAGGCCTCTGGCAACAAGGGCTGGTCGTCTTCTGTAGTGCAGGTGTACAGGTCTGTAATTTAAGAGGGCAGTGAGGGAAGCAGAGGAGAAAAGTGAGAGGCCTTGGCTCGGGGCTGGGTGCACTTGGTACTTTTGCAGGGTCGGGAACCACGGGGTCAGTTTAAGGGTCCTGGCTATCTTAATGGGGGAGTATTTCCTTTGGTGCTCCCATGGCGCTTCCATGATAGTGTCTGTAAAATTGCCAGCTGAAGAAGGAAGTGATGTGGGTGCAATGGGGGAAGATGGTTGGTAAAGACAAAAACATTCTTGGCCAGTTGGCAAACATTGGGAGAAGCAAGCTGGAGGCAAACAGATGTCAGTTTTTAACAAGATGCTAGGACATTTTGGAAGCAAGAAAGCCCTTCTCCCAGCCCACTTCCAGGAGGGATTGGTAATTTTCTTCCTCATTTGAACTTTGTCAGCTACTTAACATAATTCAAACACACTGTAGTTGTATTGGCAGATGGTCCACTTCTCCAGGGAGTTTGGACCACGGACACCATCAGCCATCAGGGCAATTCAACAAGCATCTCTCTAGGGTGTGCCATATGTGTGCATAGCCTTTGGCGACTGAAGATTGGGAAGGGCTGGACTGCCCTGTCAAGAGGCATGGTGTAAAAGAGATTGATGGACATCCAAGCCTCCATAAAAGGCAGACTTACACTCTCTGTTTGCATAGACATAAGTTCTCTGGAGTGTAACTTCGTTATCAAAGGGGCAAAGGAGAAAATACACTAGTACCATTAGCAGGTCCCAGAGGATGGTTTTGGAAGTTCTAGACTTCACTTCCTCTGGGCCAGCATTACTGAGTTAAGGATAGAGGGTAGATGCACGACTTGATTTTAGTCTCAAGGAGACCAGAGTCCAGAGAATAGATATCAGTGGAAGCAGATAATTACAGCTCATCCTGACACCCTGCAATTGGGCCATCACTAGATGCTAAGGGAACACAAATAGGAACAAACTCAGGAGGTGAATTTGATTAAGGCTTGAAGATCAAGCAGGAGTTTGATTGGCTCGTTTTTCTTTTTCTTTTCTTTTTGCGACTATAATATAATTACATCATTTCTCCTGTACCTTTCCTCCTTCCAGACCCTCTTCTTTCAAACCCATGGCCTCGTCTTTTATTAATTGTTACGTGCTTATATGTGTACGGATATACATAGATAGTCCTAAATATAACCTTTCTCTATAATGTTACTTGAATGTAGTTTTCAGGGCTGACTTTTTTTTTTTTTGAGATGAAGACGTGATTCCTCTCTGGCAGGGCAGGGCGTGTGGTTTTGGCGCTTAGGGGTGTGTTAGGGACTTTAGCTCTCAAGTAGGTGGACTCAGATGATGCTTTCTGTTCTCTAGTACTTTTTCTCCATGCCTTGCTGCATTGTTCTTCTCCTGAGAGAAATCTAAAGCAGGGAGGAAAGCGGCAGGACTGCTGGACTGCTTCCCTTGCCAGCTCCTCACTGTGCACACTGTTCGTCCAGGGTGGGAGGAATCGTACAGGTTGTGAGAATGTGTGTTGAAGCCCATGTGGGTCCAACATAGATAATTCTTTTCCCTAACTGGACTGGTACGGAGTCGCGAGGAATAATCAGACACAGCTTACACGGTCATGATGGAAGGGCATCTCAGGGTCTTTTCTCCTGACGATCTCCTGAAGATCTCTCAAGTTTATTATTCGAACAGTTTATATACCATCACATCAACTGAGCGGAAAAATACATTAGGCTATTAGGTAACCAGGTGAATGGCCTTTGTCATGATCCGTATGCTAGCTGTCACGTAGGCCTAAATTAGCATCTTTATAAGACTTCCTCCAAATTACCAAGAAATAAGCACCAAACATCCTGACCAGCTTTAGCCAACACCTCTCCTCAGGTGATCTACATTTCTAACAAAAGAAAGAAAGGAGCAGTACATCCTTGCTATTGTTTCGCAGAGACAGCTTGTCTACAGAGCTACGTGATCAGCTCAGACCGGGCCTATGGCTTTTATGCCTAGCTACTACACCATACAGAAATATGGGCCTACAAATGTGCTCCAGGATGGCATCTAGCTAGGATAGGAGGTGGTCAACTAGGTGGGCTCGGAGGGCGGAATGTTGTATGTGCACGGTAAGTGCTTTCGCTTGGGGCTCTAGAACTCCCTGCCTTGCTTCTGCATCTGGAATGACCCTGCTTTGCTCTGCTCTCCCAGCCGATACCTCTTGGGCATCAGACACATGGTATCTAGTGTAAGAGCATCCAAAGAAGAAGGATATGGAGGAAATTTTGATAGTTTTCCACCCTCTTGGTGAGTCCGATAAGTAGTCCAGCCCCGTTGGTGTGAGTGCACCATTTTCTCCCCTATCTTGGATGCTCACAATGGATGTGAAGCAGTTCCGTGTCACAGCATGTCGTTTGCTGCATTTTTTCTGTGCGCATGGCTGTAGTTGGTGGTAGCTGAGTTGGGAAGGTGGGTCTTTTCTACTCAGGAAAAACTGATTTCGACTAGATTTGTGCAAGAACTGATGGAAGGTCTAAGGAGCTGGAGTGAAAGATGGGGTCTTTGTTTTCAGAGAGTTCCCCAGGAGCTGAAAGCGCTGCAAGGGGCACACGGTACGGTGATGATGGTGGTGGCTGCCTGGCTGTCAGAGGAGAAGAGCAGCAATTGGATGTGGGCAGTGGATGAGTGGATGAGATCAGCCTGTTCAAAGGCTGATATACAGGTCCAGGAAGGGCTCCACAGGAAGGCTGTAGTGAGATAGAAACGTGTGTGTGTGTGTGTGTGTGTGTGTGTGTGTGTGTGTGTGTGTGTGTAGGCCCGAGGTCAGCCATCCACCTTGGTTTTTGAGGTAGTCTCTTACTGGCATCTGAGACTGACCAGGTAGGAAAGGCTAGCAAGCCAGAGAACCTCAGAGAACCATCCATCTCTGCTTCCTCAGTGCGGGATTACAACCATGTGCAGTCATACCTGTGATTTCTGGAAATCAAACCTAGGTCCTCATGATAAACCAATGGAGCTGTTTCCCTGGTCTTGGGGAGCAGGTTGTCTACTTCCAGTGGCTGAGCCATCAGAACACCAAAAGGCAAGAGAACCTAGGTGTGGTTCCTACAGACAGGCCTCTGGGCTGGAAAGAGATAGAGATGTAGTAGGAGAGAGAGAGGGGGGGGAGGGGGAGGGGGAGAGGGAGAGGAAGAGAGAGAGAGAAAGAGAGAGAGAGAGAGAGAGAGAGAGAGAGAGAGATATGCAGGGGGCAAACAAGCGACATCAAGTGAGAGAATAGGAGGCTTTTAGAGGAAAAAGTTTGTCCCAACCTCCCTTTCAGTTCCTTCCTGTTTGCTAATGTAGGAGCCAGCTGGTCTCTGTCCTCTCCACGAGCAGAAACTGAACACAGCACCATGTCCTTAGGATGCTGTGTTAGCTATGACGAGCAGGCTGGAAGCAGATTTTAACTTCTCAACTGGGAGCTCCAGAAGGAACCAGAAGGAACATTAGAGATGCTTGAGTTTGCCCACCTCATTCCTTCAGATAGGAAAACTGAGTTCCCAAGGTGACAGAATTAGAAAGAGGCTGCTCATCCTGGCTCTCAGAAAAGCCATCCTCCTTTGGCCTCAGACATGAAATGGCACTTTCCACTCTTTCCTCATTCCTTGACCTTGACTGTTCTTCCCGATTCCTCTCAACTTGCCCTTGTTGTGATGGGAGGTTATCTTGATGCCACTGCAGTACCTAAATGGGCTCCCTAACCAGATTACGGAACTGAAATCTCAATGCCAGATTAGGATGCTCAGATCACATGACTTCTTGATTTAATAGCAAACATACAGAAAAGAAACCAAACCAAATAAATAACATGCAAGAAAAGACATGGGATACGTTTATATACTTTCAGTAGGATGCAAGTGGTAGAAGGACTACATTTCCAACTTCCGCTTTATATACAAGAGTCATCCGTCCTGTCTGCCTTGGTGCCATGCCAGCCCGAAATGCTTATGATGATGTAGTCATAGCAACCAGAACTGGCAGGTGGTTAAGAAGCCACAGTAAGCAGGAGGTGCCTGATCAGCACATACTTGCTCTCCCAGAGAAATGTCTGAGTTTTGTGTGCATTGTTAGGGTTGAGGTCCCTTAGCTCTGAACAGGCGTCATCAGTAAGCGGTCCCTGACCTTTGTGAACGTGAGGCACCTCTTTGCTGCCTGCTTTACTTTGCTTCAATACATGCAAGCTCTACTTTTCATACCCATGTCTAATATATCTGATGAGCTAGGTGTGTCCTTTTTGCCTCTATCTATGTTGTTTCTGCTTGTGTGTCTTGTTTTCTGAGCAGAAGAATCGAACCACCTTCAATGATGGAATGAATAGATTATTCTCTCTATGTATTTGGGCTGAATGTTTACATTTCCCATTTTATAGCTCTGTTTCTAGGCTTTGGGTATGAAAAAAATGGTGGCCACTATTTTCCATACAAAGGTTAAAGGAAGGAGATAGCACATGACTTTTGTAAACTCCAGTTACCCTCGTTTTCCCATCTCAGAATTGGGTCATTGTGAGAGAAAACTCTCAGATAGGAAGATAGCTTAAAGCCTCTGCATACACACTCCTAATGACATTGCTTCCCTGAAGCTATGCACCTTCTCAGGTCTGTGCTGTTACGAGAAGTGGCTTCTTCTCCGTGGGCCTTGCCTTTCACCCTGGGTGGCTATTCTGAAAACCTCTTCTTCAAAGAGGACAGAGAGAGACAGTTTTGATAACTCATCAGATGCCAGTTCTAAGGTGGTCTAGAAGTTGGGGACGAGGACAAACATAGTCTTCCTTTCTAAAGGTCTTCCTTCTGTCTATAGAACTCAGATGTGTTTGAATGAGCTCTTGGAGTCCTTTACCACATGCGACTTGCCTCTCCTGCCAGCTTGCGTGCAGCACAGACGCACCCAGGCTGTTCTCTGAGATAGTGACAGAAAGGACTGTTGGCTCATTGATGCCTACGACACTGATGGCGGTCCCCGGCAGACATGAGTCTTCCGGAGGCTGTAGAGTAAGAGTTCATCTTGAGAGCTGTGGTCCTGCACCCTGTGAAGCAGTGATGTGGGTGATGGGAAAGGGTCTCCAGGCAATGCAGTGCCTCTGATGAAAATGTTGATTTTATTTTAGATTATGTGAATATGTGTATGTGTGTGTGTGTTTGTGCAAATGAATGCAGTGTTTGTGGAAGCCAGAAGAGGGCATGAATCCCCTGGAGCTACAGTTACATGGTGCTGGGAGCTGAACTCTGGTGCTTTGATTCACCATGCTGTCTCTCTAACTCCTGTGATCTCTAATTTTTAAGATTAAGAAACACCGAGAGAAACTAGAAATGCACCTAAAACCACACAGTTAGAGACTGACAGATCGAAGTAAGATTTGAACCAAACAGTCATGTGTTCACTTGCGTGGTCAGTGTTCTTTCTGTTGCATCCTCTGGAGGAAATAGGTTCACAGAAACCTGGCAGGAGAGGAAGAAGAAATACAGAAGGAAGATAAATTGTTTGGAGACTGGGGATCTCCCGGAGTGGAGGTCATGTGCCCTTTTGTGTGTTAGCCATGTAACGGATGTGAGAAACACATCGGTTGTGGCAGAGAACCACACGCGCTTGAGGAGAGTAGGCTGTTTAGGTTGCCAGGTGTAAAGGGCAGAAGTGGGGACCGAATCTAAGGTAAGTTGGTGTAAGATGTGCAAGAGCAGCTACTCATTGGGTTGTGAGTGAGGGAGTGATGTAATACAACTGCTTCCGTTCAGGAAATATTATTATTATTATTATTTTTACTAGGGTTGAGTAGACTGTAGCTGGATTAGGATACATTCTATAAAGACTAGTAGTTACCAATGCAGTTAAAACTTTGGGAGAAGGAGGATTTGAGCTTCCCTTGGGGAGCTGGGGAAAGGTTTGTAGGAAAGCTGTTGTTGGTTTTGGCTTAAAGAGATGAATTTGAGGAGCAAAGGTGTCCCTGGAGGAGAGAGACTGGAGAACCTTCCTTGTCAGGCTGCACTGAAAATGGACTCTTCTAGCAGGCCTGGATGTAGAGACCACGTTGCTTCCAAAAGAAGGGGTAGCAGCTTATATACCACAAGGTAAAATCAGGAAAACCAGGCGTTGAGATAGGGACAGAGGGAAAACTAAGGTAGGAAAAGCAAGAGGAAGGACTGAGGTTTAGTACACTCAGATTGGTTTGTGCCTGTTTTCCAGGGGACTTGCTCTTCCAGGCTCTACACTGAGCCCCCTTTAGATAGTGAAAGACAGGCAGAAACTGTGATGAGGAAGTGGCAGCAACTTCTGTCCTATGATAGCAGCAAGAACAGCCAGGCAAAGCTGTTTGTAGAGCAGGGATGAAAGTGGCTGTAGTAATGGCCTGGTCACAGCCTTCCCCTAGCGCCTGTGTGCAACTCAGTGCCTAGCGCCATGGCGTTCTCTTAGACTCTTGGGGTTTTCAAGCTCCCTCTTCTGAGCGTGAGCTCTATAATTCCTAGTAAGAACTCCAGGAAGCATGCAGGTGCCTAGTTAGGTCCCTGAAGAACCTACTGGAGTTCTGTCCCTGTTGACTGAGAATGTACCATGCCCGGTGGACTCCAGGACTCTGCTCCTGCCAGACAATGCTTGAATGTTCTCTTCGTCTCTTCCAGAGCCTGTTGTCAGTCTGTCTGTGTTGTGAGGCCTCATGGGTTCCGCTTTATGTTGAGAAGAGGGCTTTTGGTGACTTTGTTCTTAGCTCTGATCCCTCTGAAGCCATCCCATGACTTCTCATCACAAACCTCTTTTCATGTCGCTGTTGCCAGTGCTCCTTGTGGTCTGTGCAGCTAGGAGGATGCTGTTCTCTTAGTAGACAGAGGATGCTCTTCCCTCAACTCTCAGTGCCTGTTCCTAAGAAACATGACCTTGGCCTTCCCCTCCTCTTGCGTCTTGCCTTGTGTCTCCATTTCAGTGATTTGGGTTTGTGAGGAGTATTTCCTGTCTGTCTTTAACCCTGCTCCTCACATTTTTTCAGGTGTGCTGGTGCCTGTCATGGGCAGGTTCCTATTCATGTTAAGAAGCTTGTATTTAAGATTAGGAAGGCTGTATTTCCATGAGAGAGAGGACCAAGAGGAGGGGTTGTGCTTGATTGGATGGCATGGAGGTGTGCCATGGTGTTCTTGAGTGGGTATGCTGGGGTGCTTGGCGATCTGTGCTCCATCTGGTGGGTAACTTCTCTAATTGAGTTGTCCATTGCAGATGCCAAGTTTCTGGAAAGTCACCCTAAATAAAAGCAGCCTTTGACTAAGCACTTTTCAAATGTCATCTCTAGTCCTCCCATCCATTCTAAAAGTAGCAGTTACTCCATTTATAGCTGAGAAAACAGGCTCGGAGAGGGTAGTTGATTGGCCAGAAGCTGTCAAAGTCTAAGGCTGTCTGGCTCCATAGCTTGGGCTGTTTTCAAGAGTATTGTCTTGCAGTTTACACCTAGGAAAGGACTGTGGACACCCATGCTATGTCCATATAGAAAGGCAGGGATCTCCCACACGGCAAGGTGAATATTCAGCTAAATTTTCCACTGCAGGTTCAGTACTTGAGCCCTAGAGATGCCCGAAAGACCACTTACAGTAGTCTTCTAGTCTCAGGAGTCTGAGACTTATGACATGCTAAACATTTTTCTGTCTGCTTCTAAGCTTCTCTCTCCTGACTAAAATGGAATGTTCTTCCCTGAGCTAAGACATCAGGAAGAGGGTATTGGCCAGGATAAATGTCATGGCAGAGGAGCTGGAAGGTTTCTAAGTACAACCTGGGAACGTGGAGCTTCTTTCTGCAAGTCCTCAGAAAGATAGCAGCTCAGCGCAGCCTGCTCACTGGACTCGTTCTCTTCCGATCTGCTCCCACACCTGTCTTTCCTGCCTCTCTCTTCTGCTCCCCCTTTCCCTTTCTTATTGTCACTCTGTCTCTTTAACTACTCCCTCTTCCCGACCAATATTTGAAAAGTATTTTCTTGTCAGTAAAGAATGTCTATGTCTTCCTTGCCGAAGGCCTTCCTACTGTTCGTGAACTCTTACATAGTAAATAACAGTGATATAAAATATAAGGTGGGGTGTTGATCATAGAGGTTTAATACAGGTTAACCACCCTTTCTGGCCCCCTTACTGGGAAGTCATAGAAATGAGCTGTGTCCGAGGGTTAAATTGGGTCCATTCATACATATATCCTATGTAGATGTGACCTACTGCCCGCAGACATCCTGTGAGTGTGGGAAACAAGAGGCGGGACCCCATTAGTATGACCTGGGTGTAATGTCAGGGATGCAGTACTGAAATGCGACTGTAATTTAGTAATGTGAAACCTATTTGCATGCCCTGAGCACAGACTGAGGAAATGTTGTCCGCTGATTGGCAGGGGATACGCTGTAAAGACAGTTAAGGAAACAGAAACTGGTCATGTCTGTTCAGGTTCTACCCCAGGCTCCTGGGTCTCTGGCAAGCCTAACTTTATTGTTGGGGCAGATACAGCAGTGGTTTGCTACCACAGAGCTGTACTTGTGTGGACTTCTTTAGCCTTGATTCATACTTGCAGTTCAACCTTCTGATGATGGTTTGGCTTTCCCCGGGCCTCAGTCTACAGTGATCGTGCTGACCCGAGCACTCTAGGGCCTTGTGGATGGTGCATTTTGTTGTTGTTGGCACTCAATAAGTAGAACTTCTGACTCATAAATCAGCCTCAGGAACTTGGTTAACACGAGTCTTATCCAAGAATGAATTTACTTTTTTTTTTTTTTTTTTAAAAGTCTAGTTTCAGAGTGCATAACTTTATAACCTTTACTTTGGTGGGTAATCAAAGAAAATGTCATCTGTGGAGACTCCTGGGAACATACGGCACACTCCTAGGCTATGCCACAGGCTTACTACCTGTTCCAGGCACACTTTACTCAAGAACATTCTTGATATCGTTACATCGAAGGGACCTCATAATTTACAAAATGATACATGAACAGGTCTAAACAAATACTTCTAAGAAGGTAATAAAAAGACACCTGAGTGCTAGGTAACTTTAGAAAAAGAAGCTTTTCTAAAAGCTATATATAAATTGAAAGAAATCAAGAAAGGAACATAAGTCTGTTCAGAGAAGATGTTGTTAGTTATATTTATTGTCTCCTTGTGTCTCACTAGTTACTGTACCAAGGATCCTTATGAATATCCCCACAATGGGCTTCCAGAAGTGCTCTTTCAGACAGATAAACCTAATTTCCCACGTGACAGTTGAGGATGTCAAGCTTTACCTTAGCTCCGCTGGGGATTAGGGGAGCAGCATTGGAGCCTACGCACCCAGGTACTATGTCATGTCAGACTTTTTTAGCAGGTGACATAACATAACACTCTTTTTTTCTGTCTTGACCTCAAACCTAAACGATAGAGAGATTTCAAGGTCTCCCGATGTTATGGGGTTGCTGTAGGAAGGAGGTGTGTTGTCTCTAGTTTTGAAGGAATGATTGTACTTGCATAAGCAGGATGGGAGAGTTGTTCCATGGCTTCTACTGTATGGCAGTCACCCATGTTAGAAGCAGCATAATAAATAGGTAGTTGGATAGGGGTTTAGGGAACTTGGAGACAAAAGATGAGGCTGCTTAGATTTTTATACCTGCACTCAACTCTCTGCTGTATGTTTAAGATAGAGAAGCAATAATAAGTTAATATTAATATTAATACAAAGAAATGGGCAAATCCACACTTTTTGTTGTGTTAGACTTCTTGGTGAATAGCACTAGATTGAGTTCCCTGTGAACATCTTGATTCGTAGAATTGAAGTTCTGTGAACTGGATGAGTACCGTAGGTGAAGGGACAAAGGCTCCCCGTGGGCTTGACTGACTCACAGCCTCCATGACAGCTTTTAGGAAGCTTCTCCTGTTTTCCATGCATATGTTGGTTCTATAGCTCACCAGCTGAGGGAATGGAGCCAGACTCACAGGGAGAGGACACTTCAGGAACTGCAACAAGGTGGGGAGACCATCCCACTGAAACCCAGCCACCTCTTCTGTCAGTGCATAGATCGTCGTTTCTCTATCGGCTTTTCTTTCTCCCACCTAGAAGAGCACAGACCCGTAGACCTCACTGTGCTTCTACACATTTCAGGGTCTGTCTAATGGTGGTGCCTCAGCAACCCCATCTAATCACTCAGTTCAGAGATGTGTGACATTATCCTCTTCCGTCTTCTTCCCTGAGGCCAACTGTGGTCTCTATAACATTACAGCTGGCGGGTCTGGATCTTACCTGTCTGGTCTCCCCTTTGCTCTCACCTCCTTTTTGTTCCCCTTGTTTACTATCTCACAGTTTCTGGTCTCCAAGTCAATCCCCGGGAAAGTTCATAAATATTAAACTTAAAGTTTTTATTATAGCACTTCGTCAATAGTTTCCTAAAAATAGATGTGAACAACACCCACAGGTTCTATTTAGTTCACATTTGTGTTTACTTTTTCAAGAACGTGTATTGTGTTATGTGTTCTGCCCTCACAAGCACTATGCTAGCTTTCCTCTAAGTCAGCAGTTCTCAACCTGTGAATCGCGACCTCTTGGTGGTGGGGCTGAATGACCCTTTCACAGGGGTCATCTAAGACTGTCGGAAAACACAGGGATATTTACAGTACAATTCACAACAGTAGCAAAATTATATTATGAAGTAGCAATGGAAATAATTTTATGGTCGGGCGTCACCACAACATGAGGAACTGTATAAAGGGTCACAGCGTTAGGAAGGTTGAGAACCACTATCTAAGTACTGCTTCATGGGTTTCTTCCCAGTACCTTCCCTGCCGACTTGCTTGGTGTGAAGATGAGACGTCTCTGCCTTCCTTCCTTATGAATGAACTGTGTGGGCTCTCTGCCAGTGGCAAGCATGAGTGACTTTGCAATCAGAGGTTACACATTTTGGGCATCAGCTCTGCAATTTCACCCTTGAATTCCTCTAGGACTCAGGCGGATGCCATATGGTCCTGGTGACTTATTTACAGCTCACTTGTCACTCAACGTTGACTTCTCTCCTGTCTGTGTGGAGGGCAAGTTGAGAAGGACTCTCTATTCTCCAGGGTGTGCCTCGCCAGGGGCGTCACCAACTGACTCTCTGTCCCAGCATCACCCTTTGATGGAGTCGAATCATCCCTGTATGGCGTTGGGCAAGCTTAGTTATCTTTGGCCTGGTTAATATCCCGGGTTGTTGTTCCATTTTTACATGTTATTTCTGCCTCCACTGTCTTTGAAAGTTCTACCTCGTCACATCAGGATGCTTTCCTCTTTCTGCTATTTTGGTCCTTGACCTCGCCCCATCCATCCTAGAATTCTCTACTTTAAAATAGCCTCCAGGTTACTGTGGACGTATGGCATTATCAACTTTTCTTTTTTGATTTCTACTTTACAACATCTCTATTGGTCTCTCTCTGAAACTTGACATTTGGGTTTTGGACGCAGCTTGAGAAAGGTCTTGGAGTTAGGAGCAGGGTCAGCTGAGCGAGGGAGCATTGCACATGTTCCCCAGAGGTCCTCTGATGATGCATAGGGAGTACTGACTATGCTGTCTGGGTCAGGGCGAACTTAATTCTGAGGCGTGTTCTCTGGCAGGGTGTGTACCTAGGATGTCCCAAGGCTGCCAGCCCTGGGATGTACCAATCTCCCTCTGCAGCATAATCTGTATTCAGGGTTACTCTTAGCATCTTTACCCTCAGAGGACCACAGAAGTGATTAGTTTGAGCATTCTGGCCCAATATGCTTCCTGGGTTAGGTCAAAATCTTTCAGGACAAGCTCGGAGAGCGTGGCTTCAGGGGTAAAGGCAAAGCTAACAGGAGTCTCAAAGAACAATAGACCGTCTCTGGTGATGTCTAGAATGCATCTGTGAGAGGAGATGAGGACCCTTTAGCAAGGGCAGTGGGGTTGGGGTAGGGGTGGAGTTCCCTTCCAGGCTGAAGCTGACAGTGATCAGGATCACTTCCTGCTCCTGCAGCAAGTGCCTGCCCGGGGTTGTTAAGCTAATTGTTAAATTAGAGTGGCTGGGGAAACAAATTGCTTCATGATGGGGTTTCTCTGAATGTGTCCAAGGCTGATGTCATCTGGCCTCGTGCCTCCTTGGTGGGGTGTGTGCGTGGGGGGGAGTGGGCAGGCCTGACACACTTGTTCGCGAATCTTTATCGGTCGCAGCAAGAGCCTGCAGGCAGCCTACATGCTCTATTGTGGGGATCCACTGTTATTCCAATGTACTTTAGTTTTTTGCCCCTAATTCCTGAGCCTCGCAATGCTGGTGTTTTAGATGATCTTCTCCAGGGGCTGTGAACACAGCCGCCTGTAGGGGAAGACCACATAAGTATGCTGATTCAAAAGGCCATGGCCGGATGAGGTGAGGGTGGTGCCCCACCTGAGAGGAGCAGTAGGTACATGGCCTGATGCGGGCCATGTAGGCATGTGGATCCCATCCTACTGCAGGTTCTTCTGGAAGGGCTGCAAACATACCCCTTTGTGAAATGGCCAGGTTTTTAAGTATGGTGACTAATTCAATTAAAGTTACTATGTTGATCAAAGATTCTGTTTGTAGATGAGTTTGACTTATGTATCTCCAGTTTGCAGGTTTTTTTGTTCTGGTCCAAACACAGATTTTACAGATAAAAACAAAAGAAAACAAAACTGAGATCCAGAGAAACTGAGCCTCTGGTCTAAGGTTATAAGGAGTCGGTGAAAGAGAATTCCTTCCTCAGGTCTCGGACTGCTTGGTGTTGGTCTGGGACTAGGCATTGTATAGGCTGAAAGCGCTGGCTAGAGGAAGAGTGGTCCTGAAAGAGTGGACAGGGCAACGTCCCCTGCCCCATCACCGCTCTCTGCATTTGTGAGTGCTTGGGCTCATATTGAAGACAGCTAGGAGCGTTCAGAGGGCTTTTGTAGGTATAGAGAATACTTAGGCAGAGGTGGGACTGGGGAGAGCTGGCTTGAAGCCCCCGAGGCTGTTGTGCGCCTGGACTTGCACCCATTCCTCCTCTTTCCACGGCAAGCTTGCATGCCATAACACTCAGGTGCACACCGTGACCGTCTTCCGTCTTTCTCTAGAGTTCCTCAGTCCCGAGGCCCCTTTCTAGTCAGGCTGCCATCTTCTTTGGTCAGGAATTTCATGCAACAGTGGGGTAGTTGCAGTAGACATCAAGTCTGACTGCTCTCTCTGGTCCCTCCATCACCAGCGGATAGATTTGTGTAAGTACAAGGGTGGATCTTGACGTGTTCTCATTCAGTGTGGTAGCAAGGCTTTTGCCCGGCGTCCTGGGTTTTCATGTGCTGTGGTGTGCTTGCTCCATTCATCAGACTGGTTGCCCGGGGATCTAGCACTACCAGGTAGAGGCTTGTGATGTCTTGAGTAATTCGCCACTTCACTGAGCTTATTGCTGACTCTGTATGGAAGATTTTTACGTAGGATTGTTTTAAGGAACAGACGTGATCATCTGTGTAGAGGGCTTGGTTTGGCACATACCACCACCCAAATGAAAGAGCAATCCAGGGACTCTAGCTGGGACCCCCCACTACCTAGCCCATACTTCAACCATGTGCACATATCTGTCTGTAATTTCTGGTTTTCCATTTTCTAATATACACATTTTTTTTGGTGTTGTGTGTTTTTGTTGTTCTATTCTGTCCGGTTGAGACTGAGTCTTAAATTGGCTGACTTCCCATTCTACATATCTGAATTTGACCTTGAACTTCCCCAGTACTGGGATAACAGGTATGAAGCCACCATGCCTGACTTTGCTCTTGGGCATGCTTTGATGCATGGATGTTTGTGTTCTTGCCGTCATTTTCTTTCTCAGTGTGAGCTCTCTGAGAGCAGGATACAGGTTTGACCTCTCCCGTACCGTACCAAGCACTGCAGACACTCAGGAAATGTTTGTGAGGAGGATGTCACTCTCAGCGGAATGGCTGCCTGGACTTGGCACCAGATTGATGATTAATTGATAATGTCTCTCTGTAAAAAGTAGTCTCACTGGGGTTGGAGAGACAGCTCAGTGGTTAAGAACATTGGCTATTCTTACAGAGGACGAAGATTTGATCCCTAGCACCCACGTGGTGGCTCACAGCTCTCTGTGACTCAAGTTCCAGAGAATCTGGTGCCTTGTTCTGGCCTCTGTGAGCACTGGGTGTGCACGTAGAACAAACACACAAGGAGACAAAACACTCATACATGTAAAAATGGTTTCATGGATGCTTATTGGGGATTATTGTGTTTGGGAGTACAGCTCAGGCCTTCATGGATGCTGCACTGTAACAGGGAGCTGGGTAAAGAGGCCACTGAAGTGCGTGTGCTTGGAGAGTGACACGGCAGATGCAGAAGCGTGACACGGGAAGGTGGCAGAGCATACATGTGTGGCACTTTGCACAGGAACTGAACTTAGCCTTCTTATGTTGAGAGCTCCTGGAAGAAAGCGTGTTTCTCCAGAGACCAGGACAGAGAGCAGCACCCTGAGTCAAGAACAAGGGTAACTGTGAGGCAGCTGCTTCTGATGGTGACTGAACAAATATCATTCATTTGTGTCCACTTACAAGTCCTTAACCTAAATGCTTTGTGAGCACCAGATTTTCTGTCACCGGGTGGAGCTGGGACAGGGGCTGTTGACTATGTGTAGGTTTCAAGCAGCAGCAAAGCAGGGAGCTATGGCTGGAGCAGGGTAGGGAAATCGTCCGGTCAACTGAGAACTTGATAGTGATGTACTTCCACCCTGACAAGGGGAGGACCACTGTTGTTGTTGGTTTCCTGCTTGTGTGTAGATGCCGGGCAGGAAAGCTGGAAGCAGGAAATGGCTGGCGTGTGTCTCTGACCCTCCTGATGGTTCTTTTCCTCGGGTCTCGCAGAGAGATTGTGGTGGTAGATGCGATCTGCAGCTGCAGAGGAAGCAAAGTTGGTGTTTTTTTTTTTCCCCCAAGAAATTCAGAGATCAAAAAGCACATGCACAATCCAAGCATGGTGGTGTGTTCTTGTAATTCTAGCATGTGGAAGGCTGAGGCAGGATGTTCTCCACGTGTCTGAGGCCAGCCTGGCTACATAATATCTTCTAGGCCAACCCAGGCTTACAAAGACTGTCTCAAAAATATTGTTGTATAATAATAGGAAATAGTATTTAGTTAAGCTTATCTGTTCCCTTGAAGGAGGCTGCTTTGGGGTTCGTGTTCTTCCACACCCTGCTCTTAAAAGTTGGTAATGGTGCTAATTTATTTTTGACCACACCTAACATTTAGAACCCAGAGTCCAAGGTGTCTACTGCCACCTGGTGGCAGAGCATACCACTACTGGGATTCGGAACTGCTGGGTACATACGTTGAAAACCAGTTCTGCCCCTGAATTACAGAATCACAGAATATTAGAAATGTTCGAGATCTTTAAAATCCTATGTTTTTATTGGAATAAAATCAACATGCTTTTAAAGACCTTTTCTTATTTGAATACTTATAATTTTACTTACTTGAATACATATTAAATAATACTTACTTGAATACAATAATAGGGAACTCATGGTTTCCCACTATGCTGTTACCATTCATTCTTTTAGTTAAACTCTTCCTTCCTTCCTTCCTTCCTTCCTTCCTCCCTTCCTCCCTCCCTCCCTTCTCCCTCCCTTCCTTCCCTCCCTTCATCCCTTCCTTCTTTACTTTTTTCTTTCCCTAAAGAAAAGATTATTTGTGTTTATTTGTTCTAGCATCTACCTCTGGAAATTCCCGTGGTAAGTTAACAGCCTTAAGAAAGTTTATTCTGCCTTATCTGCATAATAGCCCTTCAAATATTTGAAGGGACCTGGTTGAACCTGTAATCTTATCTAGAGGTTAAACAGTCGCAGTTCTGCCAATCATTACTGTGTCATACCTTTCAGAATCCCTCCTAGCCATTTGTTTCCTGCAGGGGCATTGTCCAGTGCCCCTGCCTAATTGTGTTGCCAGGGTTGGCTCCAGCTAGGTCTCCAGGTACTGATATCCACAGGCTGACCGTCTGGACATTCTCTATGGCATGAGTTGGCTCTTTTGCAGTGTTTCCATAGTGCTGACTTCTCTGAACTTTGTATTATGGAAAACCAAAGAATCTGTGTTTTCTTCTGTATTTTTGAACTTTCCCCTTTTGGATAAAATCAAGACTTGGAAAAATGTCATTATGCAGGGTTAACCAAAAAACTGCATTCTGAATTTCAGATGTTACTAGCAAATTTGTAGTTCTCTTGTAGTCTATGCCAACTTAGCATCTGTCTGGAGACAGACCTCCTGTGACTGGGAAATTCTGACGATAGCACTCTGCGTTTGCATATAGCTATATGCCTACCAGTGGTTTATAAGGGTGGCCTGTGTGTGTCTGAGGTTACTGTATCATGCATTATGTATCTTGCAGCTTTTCTTCATGCCATATGCTCTGAAAATATTCTGCATGGCTGTAGTTCTTAGTGCACATATTCCATAATTGTTTCAGCAATGTTCACTTTGCATCCCAGAAGCTGTTGTGCTGCCGAGGACACTTGTCAGTCAGCACGAGTCTTGTGCACAGTGTGTCTGGAGGGAAGACAGAAAGACAAGAATGGCTTGTGGAGCAATGTGATGTTTCCAAAGGTAGATCTGCAGACATAAAACTTTCCCCTGTTAATTTTGTTCCAGTGTTCAAATTTGCCAAGAGGTCTGTCGTTGTTTTAGTCATTTGCTACTGAGTCTACTATACCAGTTTTGTCTCATCTGTCCATATTATGAGCATCATCTTTGGCATTTTTTAACCTGAGGAAATGATTTTTTATAGAAGTTAAGCCAACAGTTGAGTGACAGCGCTGTGGTGTCTGCAGCCACCACCAGAGAGCCCTGTTCCACACAACGTGTTTGTCTTAGTAAAAAGCCTTTGGATCTTAGAGTTTATTCGCCACGCTATTCATCTCAGTAGGACCCTCACTCAGTTTTTACCCTCTTATCTACAAGAGTATCTTGAAGTACATTTGCCAGACGCTAAGCAGAAATCCAGATGCATGTTCTGCCACATTCTCCTGTCCACTGTCATGGCTCTGTCATGGAGTGCAATCTGGACAACGTGCATTGCCTCAGGGTGAGCAGCTTTCAAAATAGGTCCTGGTGCCTGTTTAATGAGCGGTGTGTTTATGTGCCTCCATAGAACATAATATCCAATCCATCCAATCCCAAAGATACCAGGAAGAAATAATTGGCTCCCAGTTGGTCTTCTTACTGTGTACTCCCTGTCTAGCTGTCTCCAAAGGAAATGATGGCTGAGATACGGCTGCCTTACCAACAGGTTCAGCTTCTTGTTTCCAGTGTTATTCAGGTGAATGTGTGTAACTGTAGATACTACACACACAAAGGTATATTGAGTCTCTCTCACAGACATGACAACAGACCTACATTCATATATTTGTGCATTAACATGTAGTTATCAGCTATCCTCTTATGCGCCCACCAGCTGAAAGAGGTAATAGGATGTTCTTCGAGTCACAGGCCTTCTGTGTTACTACTCTGCATTACCTGGAAGAGGAAGGGAAATGATGGACAACCTCCCAGGCCACTTTTGTCCAGCACTGGAATGTGCTATAATGCTACAGATGGTCCTCAAAACTGTTCTGATGGTAGAACCTATGTCCTGGGATAGGAGGTAGAGAATTGACACCACCAGGGTAATGTGTTCTGGGTTGCCATGTTCCCTTGGTTGGAGTACCACTGCCCTTCTAGAAGTAGCCACACCTGGACTTTCATTGAGGAAAAGATATGTTCCTTTGTTTTTAGGACAACCAAGATGGAAAACATCACTTCAGGCGCCTCTGATGTACTTCCAAGGGAAAGTTACTTCAGTTTTTTCTTACTAGAAATAGAAATTCTGTTTGCTTTGTGCTCACGTGAGCTTAGGCTAACAAATTTTCCAGGCAGAGATTGGGGCAGGTAGCTCTCCATAATCCCACAGGTGGTCTTATTTGGGGGTGGAACGGTGGTGTGTGCCCTGCTTCAAAAGAGAAAAGTAGAAGAAACAAGATTTAAACAAACAAACAACCGCAAAACAAAACAAAAATCTCTGGCTATTTCTTTTTACTTAACTTAGACAAAATAAATAAAAATAAACTCAAACCAAACAACAACAAAGAAACCTAGGCCTCAAAAAAAAGATGAGGATTGCAGAATAGAAGAAGCGACACAAAATGAACGAACTGTTGTCATTTTTTTTTCTTCACTCTGCTATGTCCTTCCTGAGCAGTGCATTGTGGGAGGCTTTTGATGATAGGCAGAGGAGTCTCACAGGAGTTCAGTCTGGCAAAGGCAGTCTGCAGACAGCAAGGATACAATGAACTGACCAGGTTTTTTGGATGAACTGGACTGGTACTTGGTAAACTCCTTATAAGGAAAAGGTCACCTCTTCTTCCCCCACAAACTGCAAGCCACTTTTAATTGCAACATGCAGGGATGGCAAGCAGCATCAAGGTTTCCACTGCTTAGTTCAAGTTAAACAAACCCACCCTAGACTGACCTGCATTCCTCCCGGAAAGATTGTATCTACTTGACCTCTTGCTTTGGACAGGGCCATTCCATTCTTCCTTTCATCTCCCCCCCTAAAATAAATTCTTTAACTGCGTATTTATGTCTTGTATTATCTGTGGGGCGAGAAACTGTCTTCGTACTCCCACCCGGGACTGGGTACAGTTTCATCATGGTCTAGCTGTTGTTGAGGGGTTGGGGTGAGTGCATAACCACAGCACAGGACTCTACAGGGCAAGGATTTTAGACTGTGATTGTATTTGCACTGCTTAAGGGCCCACTGAAGCCCTGTCACAGGGATTGGTCACTCTGAGGGGTCACACAGGCCAGGAACTGCTTTATCTCAAAGGAGCAGTACCCCATCTGTACGGAGGGCCTGGGAAAGACTGTATGAAGAAGCACTGTCAGCACAGGTTTGATACCCAAAGTTTAGTTCCAACATTGAACGTTTCCTGGCTGTCCCCACATCTCCAGCCCTGGTGTCCCAGGGATGGTCCAAGGCAGGTCGAGTGGCCCAGGACCAGCTTGTCCCAGTCGAGCCTCAGCTGTTCTATTCCCGACAATCCCCTTTTCTCCTGAGTTGCTGCTGCAAGGCAGACTGTTGGTGCAGCTGAGAGCTTGTGATCACAGCCAGGGTCTCCGTTCCTTCCTGTATCTTAGTCATAGTTCAGGATGTGATTCGGAGTTAGCGCCACCCTAGTAAACGCTCACTGAACAAGTGGGGGCTGCGTTTCGCTCTTTCTCCGTTTACCCGTTTACTCGGCGCTCACTTACTCCATGATTTTTCTCAGCCAGGAATTTGAGATATGGTGATGAATAGGAGCTGGTTGGACAGACAGACGATAGGGAGAGCTTAAATGTAATATGATCCTGTGGAAGTCCAGTGTGGGGCCCGACTGAGTGGACCAGAGAAGGTTTTCTGTGGGCCTGGAGAGTTGGGTGAAGGCAGAGTGGGTACGACCTTCCAAAGCCTACAAAGAATACGTGCAATAGTCCAAAGGGAAGAGATATCTTAGCATCAACAGTGAAAGCTGGCAACATCATAGTGATAATCACAACATGCACACATATATAGTAGCTGCTGTGTGGGGGATATTATATTTATTATCTTAGTGAAGTGTTACTAACTCTTCTTATT
Source organism: Microtus obscurus (assembly GCA_963919715.1). NCBI lineage: Eukaryota > Metazoa > Chordata > Mammalia > Rodentia > Cricetidae > Microtus > Microtus obscurus. Next base: position 2,004,957 of record CAWTZC010000308.1, read on the forward strand.
TTGCAAACAAACAAACAATACACCAAACCCCCAAAAACCAGAGTCATAGAAAGATGAAGTGATTTGACCAATATGACATGACTTGGATGCTAGCACTGGCATATGAGGGTGGCTGGTTCCATAGTTTTGGTAGTGGTAAAGCTTAAGTTAGTCAGCCTCTGACACACTCTCTCTCTGTCTCCCCACCCCTCTGTATAGCACTGACTCTTCCCCCATGGGAATCTTGGTATACAGTTAGTTATGCCTGGGTTTTGATAGTCGTGGGTTAACTTAGAGGATGTCTAGTTGATACTGACAGCTTCTGGCATATTCTTGTTGTTGAGTTTTCCTTTTTTTTTTGCCTCAGTGGATGGCTTTGTTTTGTCTTGTCCTCTGTGAAGAGAACCCCTAGGTAAGAGCAAACTTAGGGCAACAAGAATGGTCCTATCTCTGAGTTGGGAGGAGGAGAGATGGAAATGTTTTAAGGACCACTATTCAGGGGTAGGGCAACTTCTCCTAGGGCTCAAACCGCTTTGAATGATTGCTGGATCTACAAGTTTTAAGACACGGATGGAGAAAGATAGACGAGTTGATTGATACCTTTGCGCTGAGCGGTGATTGGCCAGGAAAAGAGATGGATGGAAGTATTGATTCTGCTTATTCTCTACCTGCTTCAGAACTGATGGTCCACCCCCAAGTCTTCAGGGTCTTGTGGCAGGTCATGGTAGCCATATCTTGGCCCCATGCCTTATAAATTCGCCCTATCATCTTCCCAGGGCTCACAATGACTGCTCCCTTGGAAGCACCGTGACTGCCGGAAGCAGAGTTGGCATTAAGGGTGCCTATTGCCGCCTGCTCTGAAGAAAACACGTGAGCTACACATTGTGTTCGGAAAAGTTAATGTCTTCAAGATGCTCTCCACACGGCCTTAGCAAGTCTGTGTCTTTTTCTTTCACCAGATGAAAGAAAAGAAGCATTCTTAGACAATTCCTCCCCAAGGGAGCCCAAGGACTGGCTTTGTTTACTGAGTGTTTTTAGTTACAACACATGAAGGACTGGGGTTTTTTGGCTTTGGATTTTTTTTTCTTTCTGTTTTGTTAGAAAGATAGCTAACAGGGTACTTGGAAATTTCAAAATTGTGAAAGGCATGTACTTCGTGGGTACAGTTGTCAAGTCTTTGAGATAAATAGCAGTAAAATATGACAGATGGAACTCAGGCTTACCTCAGGCCAGCTTCGTACCCATATGTTTGGAGTTATCCGTCTGCATCTGTTTGGAGCCACATCTCCACTGAGAGCTGCTTCACTTCCCTTGGCCTCACTACCTCCACAGTGTCTGCTGATAGATGTACTATGGGGGACACGACCATGACCAGACACCACCTTTCTTTAGTCTGTGCTGCCTGCCTGCCGACACTTGGCAGCTCCCCACACCCAGAGTAGGGATGTGGGTAAGTCAGAGCCTGTAGCAGAAGGTGGGGAAGCTCCATTAGAACACCCACATGTTATGACTCTCAGCACCTTGTTTTTGGCAGATGCCACTAAGGGACCGTGCAGCTCTTCCCCCAGTGTCTTCCGTGTGGATTCAGAATTGATCTAAAGCTCTAGACCAGGAGTCTCAACCTGTGGGTTGTGACCTCTTCCTTTCACAGGGTCACACATCAGATATCCTGCATGTCAGATATTTACAATATGTTTAATAAATGCACGAAATCACAGTTATGAAGTAGCAATGAAATAATTTTATGATTGGCAGTCACCACAACATGAGGAGCTATATTGAAGGGTAGCAGCATGAGGAAGATTGAGAACCACTGTTCTAGATATCTAGTCTCTCTTGGCTAGGACTGAAAATTGAGAAGAGACAATGTTGTCATCACTGACCAAAGCCCCTTAAGACGTCTACGTGGCAGATAGTTGAATAGCCTGCAAGGAGCTGGGGCTCCTGCTGAAACTCTTTGAGTTCACAGAGCGCTTGTCTGGACTGATGTGGCAAGGGAGGGATGCGGAGCAAAGCAGGGGATGAATGGCACTCTTGTCTGACCTCTGATAAAACTTCACCCACTGGCCGCTGAGGTGGGTAAGTCTGGTGGTGGTTCCAACTTGCGGGCTGTCTGAAACCTTGTCACATTCTGTATCCTGTGAGTAGGGAGTCTGGAGAAGGAAACTGTTGCCTGTCCATGAGGGAAAAAAGATCTGGGTTTCTATTTTTGTCAGCCTGAAATGCTGTGAAAATCACCAAAGTAACAAATGGCTATGCTAAAAAGTTATAACATAAAAGCGTATAAAACACAATTCTGAGTGCGAAATTCCCCTGGTCCTTAGGGACAACTTCTGTTACCAGTTTGGTGTGTTTTCTATCAGAACTCTTTTTTGATGCACATTGAAATATATACGTGTGTGTGTGTTCACAAAGTGGAATAACACAGATTATCACCATTTATTTTGAAAACTGTATTCTTCCACATAACAATAGAGCATGGACGTTCTCTCACATCCCAGCACATCGAATTGCTTGTCCTTGTTAAAGGCTTCTAAATATAGTACAGACTATCATAGTTTATCTTAACCAGTTATTTACTGTTAGGAATTTGGGTTGCGCTTCCTTTTTTTATTTACTAAGCCTGATGTACTGCGATGTGTGTAAGAAGTGGCCCTGCGGTAGACGAGGGTCTCAGAGTAGGATTGCTGGGTTGGAGGTTATGCATGCTGGCAATATTGATGAGTAATGCCAAGTTGGTACCTAAAAAATCTTATATCAGTTTTCTCTCTAGCTAGGCTGGGTTTTGTTTTCTGTTTTTGTCAAGCTGATTAATAAAATGTGGCCAGCTGTTATTATTTTTAATTTGAATTTCCGTAGAGTTTTTCTCTGACATTTGTATTTCCGTATCTGTGAATTGTCTGTTTATATCTTTAGTTATTTTTGTATCATGTTGTTAATTTTTTCCTAATGTTTCTTAGTAGCTCCTTGTAAATTAAAAATCTTAATTTTTTGAATTACATATTGTTTCAAATGTGAGAAACATTTTTCTCTTGGGTATTATTTTGGCACTTGTTCATGATTTTATAATTTTACCTACAACTTTTTTCTGTGATAACTTAAAATATATTTAAATATAATGCATTTACAATGTTAAAAAAATCCAATCAATACATTATAGGGATTTTTATATAACCCCTCTGCCTGACCATCATGGCACTTTTCCACAGGTGGCCATTAGTATTATTATTAGTTTCTTGTGAATACTTTGGGTGTTTTGTTTTGTGAATAAAAGCAATCTAAATCTATATATCACCACTTTCTTACCAAAAGTCATTGAATATTAATTCTAGGCTGAACAATTTAAAACATGAAACCAAAAAAGTTGTCTGCAGAGTTTTGGATTTTAAAGTTTTAGGTTAGTAATGATTACCTAGTAAGTATTATGTAAATACTGAAAAATCTAAAATACTAAAATCCCATCAATTTTCAAGCTAACGTATTCCTGTATGCTGTCCTACATTTTGTATCTTCAAGTTAATTATTATTATTTTTCTTCTTTTTATTGATTTTTCTTGAGCTCTACATTTTTCTCTGCTCTCCTCCCTGTCTCTCCCTCCCCTTCAACCCTCTCCCAAGGTCCCCATGCTCCCAATTTACTCAGGAGATCTTATCTTTTTCTATTTCCCATGTAGATTAGATCTATGTATGTCTTTCTTAGGGTCCTCATTGGTATCTCGGTTCTCTTGGATTATGATTTGTGGGCTGGTTTTCTATGCTTTATCTTTAAAATATATCAAAGGATGCTCAATCGTGCCACAAGGACATGTGCTCAACTATGTTCATAGCAGCATTGTTTGTCATAGCCAGAACCTGGAAACAACCTAAATGCCCCTCTATTGAAGAATGGATAAGGAAAATGTGGTACATTTACACCATAGAGTATTACACAGCAGAAAAAAATAACGACATCCTGAATTTTGCAGACAAATGGATGGAGCTAGAAAACATCATTTTGAGTGAGGTAACCCAGACCCAGAAAGACAATTATCACCTGTACTCACTTATAAGTGGTTTTCTAAAACGTAATTATTTTTTTAGGGATGGGAGTGGTGCTGGAGACTAAACCCAAGATTAAAACCAAGAGATTATTAACTGCATATATAAGGCAAATTCTGTACCACTGAGCTGCAGCCCCAGCCATTCAATGGTTCGTCTTGAAGATCTTGGCATGTTAATTCACAGAATGCCTCCTGGTTCTTTCCCACGATGCTCTCCCATCGTGTGGGTTTGCCACAGTTGAGTGGGACTTGAGCTTCTTCGCGCCTGTGTATCCTCAAGGAATATCGAAAACCGTGTGCTGTTTCACACATTTAACTTCTTTTTAGCATTAAGTTTAAATAGTTGCAGATGCTATAGATTATCTAGCCTGTTGAATATTGTATATAGGCTTTAAATATATTTTCTTCAAAATCTTGGAGCTGTAGAGTCCCGTGAATTGGAAAACACGAGTCTCATGTGAGCAAGCAGCCAAATCAGATGCATTCACTTCCTGTCAGAGAGCGTCTGACTTCTTTTTAAAATTCAAGCAAGCATGTTAATTAGACACCCGCGGTGACAACCCTGTCTTCAGGACCCTAATTCTGGGATGGGTAGACAGGTGGATAAATAGACTAGCCATGCTCTTTGTCTTCTGGGTGAAATGAGGCAGTCGTTCTGCAAGGCTCTCTTCATGATCTCACCTCGTCTGTGCCTTTGCCTGCACTTCATGCATCTGCCACTCCCTGTCTGTTACACTACAATGACTCCCCTAAGTTGTAATGGTTTAGACACTTTATCTCTTCTTATGATTATCGGGGTGGCCAGGCTGCTCTGACTTGTGCAGATTCCTTAGGTTCTACTGGGGAGTTGGGGGGGCAGGAACCTCCAAAGTGGCCTTATATCACATGGTGGAAGCTGTTTCTAGATGGAAGCTGGGACTCCTAGGAATTTCTGTCTAGCACGGTTCTCCTCTATGTGGCAGGAAACTCCAAGAGCGTTTTTATTTATTTTTTTATTAAAGATTTCTGCCTCCTCCCCACCACCGCCTCCCATTTCCCTCCCCCTCTCCCAATCAAGTCCCCCTCCCTCATCAGCCCGAAGAGCAATCAGGGTTCCCTGCCCTATGGGAAGTCCAAGGACCACCCACCTCCTTCCAGGTCTAGTTAGGTGAGCATCCAAACTGCCTAGGCTCCCACAAAGCCAGTACGTGCAGTAGGATCAAACCCCAGTGCCATTGTTCTTGAGTTCTCAGTAGTCCTCATTGTCGGCTATGCTCAGCGAGTCTGGTTTTATCCCAGGCTTTTTCAGACCCTTATTTACTCTTGACTCTGTTATTTTAAAATGTCTTTAAAAAAGTTAGCCAATGTAGTACAATGATAAAAGTCCAAAAAGTGTAAAAACATACACAGTGATAAGTAGGCCTTTCATGGCTGCTGTCCAGCCCCTGATTCTCACGTGGCTTGTGTGCCCATCTAGAGAGTAGGGAAGAAAGAAAAACATCTATCTCATGCTCGGGTAAACCTTCCCACCCAAGTCTATTAGTGCTTTCCTTCTTGATGGTATGTAGTCTGTGTTTCTTGATGTCTTTGCCGAGGCTTTATTTGCCCATGACTGGAGGCCAGGATTGATGGACTTCCAGGGATTCCAGCCGGTTCGCTATTGTTCTCCACCTGAACACCTTTGTAGAAACTCACGTTCCCATCTCTGTGGTGCTAAGGGCTGGCCACATGGCTAATGGTTTTAAAGAAACATCAGTGTAATTCATTTGTTGGAAAATAATTACTGCAAATGAATTTTTTTTTTTTTGGTGTTTTGAGAAAGGCTCATTCTGTAGTTCAGGCTGGCCATGAACTTGTGTTCCTGCTGCCTCAGCCTCCTCAGTAAGGAATTATAGGTAAAAGTTACACCTCTGGCTAGTGAGCTGGCTCAGTGGGTATAGGTGCTGCCACCGACTGAGTTCCTAAGTTTTGATTCCCGGACACATGTGGTAGAAGGAGAGAACTGATTGCTTCAAGCTGTCCTCTGAGACACCCACGTGCATGCATGCTGTCCTCTGAGACACTCACGTGCATGCATGCTGTCCTCTGAGACACCCACGTGCATGCATGCTGTCCTCTGAGACACCCACGTGCATGCATGCTGTCCTCTGAGACACCCACGTGCATGCATGCTGTCCTCTGAGACACACACGTGCATGCATGCTGTCCTCTGAGACACACAGGTGCATGCGTGCATACACATACACACAATTAATTAGAAAAAGTAAAAATAAAGAAAATAAGAACCAAGATATTCAAATTACCTTAGATGGTGCATGCATATAAATACTAAGGTATTTATCTCTGATTTAATTGCGGGTTTTCTCATCCAAATGTTATACACTTTAAAAGGAGAAATTTCTCAGAGAATATTTTTAAAAATGTTGGCTTTAGATATATGCTAACCAAAATTTAGTGTTTCTTTGGGGGAAGAGTGAGCTTCTTTTCATCCTTTTGTGCTTTCTGCTCACAGTTGCCAACTGTGGTGTTAACTGTGTGGTGCTTTGGTTTTTTGGATAGAATTGGTACGGTAGGACTTGAAAAGGGTTTGGGGGAGATGAGGAAGGGTGTGAGATGAGAGAGACGGGAGAGACTCGAGAGACTCCTTGAAGGGCCTGTGTGAGCTTGCTTTCTGTGGCGGTGATTGGTAACCTCAACTTCCTGACTCTCAGATGCTGGGAATGTGGCAGAGAGAAAACTCACCGCCTGTGAGGCAGGCAGCCCATTGCCTCAAGGTGTCCTCAGGTCATGGAGCCACAGCAGTTCCTTCATGGATGAAGAAACTGCTCTCAGTGGAATGAGATGGAGGGGCCATGCTGCGAAGGAGTTCAGGTCACCATGGCCTCTGGATAGACAAGCCCCCTCGGTTTGGGTTCCAAGCTGGTTTCCAAGGTTGCTTGGCTTTCACTTTTAACGTAGGTGTTTCAGGAAAGGCTGTCTGCCAGGTCATCATGGTCTTACTAGGAAAGTGAGTTTAGGAGGGTTGGGAGATTCAGGTGAAAAGCTCTGTGGGGTCTGATCCTTCACTGTAGGCCACACTCTGGCCCAAGTGTCAAGATCTCCTAAGGGCCTAGTATAAAGTCTGTTATCACGAATACCACAGAAGGGATTGGATTATCATACCATGATACACGGGGCTTACTCAAGAGGGACCTGGACCCAGAAGAGAGGGGCTCTAGAAGACTGAGAAACAGCTGCTGGTTGGTTGTGGCTGTGGGGGTGGCGAAGCGTCTTGTGGCTTGCTAGGAGGGCAGAAAACGGTGGGAGGTTAAGTTTCTTCTCCTTGACTGTGTGGTTTGAGCCAGTGCAGTAAGAGGTTTTGTGATACCTTTCTAGGTCAAGGGAGAGAGATAAGATCTCCCAGAGGTCAGAGGTGAGCGACAGGAAAGCTACACAAAAGCAGGAATAGTGCAGGCTAATCAGCCCTGGTCTCTCCTCCTTGCTGCGGACCAATATTTGAGGTGACGTTTAAAGCCATTGTACAGATCTGTAGTGGTCCGGCAGCGGCAATGTCTTCTGAAACCCGTGGAGAGCTGAGGATCAGCTCTGGGTCTAAGGTACATGGCGTCTCGTCCTTCCTGTGTGGCCCTTTGCTACATCTCCCTTAGCCTGCCAGGACAGGGAACTCAGAGTCACTCTGACCTGGACTCCTGGGGTGTGCGAGCAGACAGGGTACTTTGTAGAATTCAATCGCACTATTTCAGTGGAGCTAGTGCTGAAGGGAGGAGAGTTGCGACTGGGCACACAAGCCACCATCTCTGAGTCACCCAGGGCAGCTGGTTAAAGATGCAGGCCTCTGGGAGGTGAATCTGCTGCCCATTAAAGTTTGAGGACTCGGAATGAGAATGGGTGAGATTAGCTGGGAGAGGCCTCCTGGGAGAGGTGGACTTGAATTTCAGCGTCTGGGTGATACTTTTTAAAGATAGCATCCTCGTGTGTGGACCCAAGGAGCCTGTTCACCTGGGGACACGGGACTGTCCCAGGAGAGACTGGCAAGTGCCCGTGACATTCTCCGGGTGAAGTTTCTGAGCTGTTGCTGCTGACTTCCATTTACCACTCGGGCATTAATTGCTGAGGGGCCAGAAGTGCCGTGGGAGGTGGCTGAGGACGGTGTCTGCTAGAGCGTTTGGTTCATGTTGCAGCCGAAGCGCAGACTGCAGGGCAAAATGGCAGCCTGGCGGAGCCTCCTTCCTGGAGTGGGGTAGGAGGAGAACACCGTGTAAACAGTCTCCATTCTGGTTCACAGATGCCAGCAGCTGGGCCACCTCTTGTGTGGTCTTCACTTGCCAGTTAGCGGCACATGCCTGAGGAGTGTGGCTAGGGCTGCTGAGCCATCAGTGGTCCCAGTTGTCCTGGGAGGTGAGCGGAAAAGCTTTGCGATGTGATTGGTTCTCTTCTCCCTCGCTGCTGCTTGCCTTCTGCTCCATCCACTTAATGCTGGCTTTATCTGATTGGGAACACAGTGTTTTTCTCTAGGGCGGGTGAAAAGATGGAGAGAGAGCGGTGCCAAGAATGGAAGAAGGAACACTGGAAAGAAGGGAACACGTCGCAATTAAGACACTAAGTAACTGCAGGCATCCGGGCAGGCAGCAGCCCTCTGCCGTGACTGGGTGCTGCTGGCCTGCAGTGGGCTGACGGAGCCATGCCGGCAGGAATGGCTGTGCCTGCTTTGACCATGATGAAAGAAGGAGCCACCGTGTCATCATTGTTTAAGACAAAACAACAGCAAAAACCCTACCTAATAAGGCCCTGTCCTGGCAATATCCCGTCCTTTCTAATTGCTCTCCAGCTGAATGACAATCCTAGCAGTCTCTTGGAACATTTTATTCAACTTCTAGAATGGCTGTTTTCAAGGAAGGCTTGTGAGGCTCTGTGGGAATAGTAGAAATGAGCAGTGGTGGGCTGGGGGACACCAAGGAGCCCTGCTTAATGGGTTGAAGCCAACCAAAAGTAGAATGCCAGACTGAATGGGTTCCTCCGGGTTCACTTGTGCGGGGGAAGTGCTTACACCCATGCTGTTCTTTACCAGTCTTTATTCTGTGGAGAATGGAACCCAGTAAGGGAGAGGACAGAGGTAGCGTCCTTTTCCAGGCCCAGTATCAGCACCCGGAGAGCGCTGCAGTTTGTACATGGTCTTATAAGGGCATGAGGGTTGTCTGCTTCCCAGGTGATGCTGTTCCCCCTCACAGCCCCTCTGTCCAGGTCTTCTGTCATGGAAGGAGTCTCACAGTTCATGCTTGACTTTGGCATTCTTATTTGGAGATGTACTCTCTGGCCAACCATAAGCCAGGTTCCAAGGCACAATATCAAAGGCTGTTTGTCGGGTCATTGTCCCTCCCGTGCCTGTGGCATGGCATGCGGGCACTGCCCTGCCTCTTAAGCGCTGCTGTTAGTCTGGCCCTATTATGAAGGAAAGGGGTTACATTCGCTCTGGAAGTGAGCCCCAGAGACCTCTGCAAGGGGGAGGCAGGTCACACCTATGCATCATTTGACGTAAATTGTTCAGTTTCTTGGAACATGGGTCTGGCATTCTGCAGACAGGGAAGGTGATTCTTGCAGGGTTGTTTGGGCCTCAAGGAGCTGACAGATGTGAAAGTACTCTGTGAACTAAAAAGTTCTGGTCACGTGTGAGCAAGGGATTCTTGTTATTCACAAAAGGGGAAGAACTCGGTCATTTCTCGCTGGAGAGAGGAGGGGGCTTTGCATTCTTGTGGTAGCTACTCACAAGATTCTTGTCCATTTAAGGCAGTAAAAAAATTGCAGTAACAGAGCCGTAGCCTCTTGGGCGGCGAGGACTCTGCTGTGTCCCACAGCTGCCCTTTAAGAAGGCCTGCTAAGGCAAAAGGGATGCTGGGTAGGGACAGGGGGCAGAATTGTGGCTTCACCTACTCCCTCCCTCTCTCCTAGCTTCCCCCATAGGCCTCCTGTCTAGTCTGAGTCCTTCAGAAACATGCAAACTATTTCACCTTAGAGTCCCAGGAATGGTGGATGCTAGAGGAGCCCCCCTCTCTCCAGCTGCCTGATAGAGGCCAGGAGGGTGGGTGGAGGCCAGGCTAGAGAAAACTGTGAGGAATGATGTGCACATGGCTGTTGAAATGGAGATGCTCCAGACCTGGAGTCCCCTCTGCTTTCATTTCTGTCATCAGGACACCCTGCCACCTGAAAGACAGCCCTCTCGTGTGAGTGGCCAGCTCGCTGGCTAAGCAGTCCGGAGGCAGGCGAGAACAGAGCGTCCCACCCCTCCTCTTGCACCTTTTGAAGCCTGAAATAGTGTTGGGAGGCTGGGGTGCAGTAGCAAACCTCTCCTGCCATCCAGGCAAGGCGGCGTGGCTTACCTGGAATCCCGTGTTTGTTGACTTAATGCTTCTGAGATAAGGCACTGTGTCAGGTGCTTTGGAGGACCCAAGGATGGTTAAGGATCAGATCCGAACCCCATGCAGTTGATGGTCCAGTAAGGGAAAAGTTTCTTATACCAGGGAGGAAGTAGATTGAAAAAACGAAGAAAGGAGGGAGCTCAGGGAGGCTGCCCAGATTCTGTGTTGTTTGTGGTGTTTCAGTCAGACTTTGGAAAGTTTAGGGTTTGGCCCTGAGAAGGGGCATGGAGAGAACGGGCTTTGGCAGGAGGTGTTGGAGCAGAGGCCCAGATAAGGACTGAAGGGTGAGAGGTACAGGGACCAAGGTTCTAAGGGCAGAGGAGAAGGTCGGAGGGCACTTTTTGTCTACTTCACTCTCTGGTGATGCCAGGGGCTTCCCTCCTGTGCACTGATCCTCCCAGTTCCTCTGTGAAGCAAATACTGGTCTTCCCCAGGGAGTTGAGGAAGAAGGACTGAAGTAGCTTGTTCAAGGCCAAGAGGTGTTAAGTAGGAACTGGGATTTGAACTTGAATGCAGCACCTCAGATCCCACGCTGTCTCCCTAATAGGATCTGTGAGAGGAAGGAGGAAGAAAGGAGCAACAAGCCCTTTTCTGGTTGTGAGGGTCTAGCAGTCTTGGATGGAGAGTACCCGAGGTCTCGCAGTGAGGCAGATGGACTTTTTGGACTTTTTGGACTAGTTCTACAGTCCAGAATGGCTGAGCGTCTGGCTTCCCATTCATCGTCCTATTGGAAGAGCCTCTGGCCTCTGTGTGGGAGGTGCAGGAAGCCAATATGGTAGGAGATACTAGAATGAAATTTTAACGGTGGCCTTGTCTGTAGATTTTCATTTCAAGGGCTACCTCAAACCTCGCTACTGTGCAAGAGCCCTCACTGGCTCCCCCCTCCTACCCCCCCCGCAACTCCAGCCTTCCCTGGGGTCCATGCAGGCTCAGTCTGCACAGGCGTTGTTCTGCACTTGCTCCTTTGTTGCTGTGAAACGGGCTCCCGGCACAGTCAGCCTCTGTGTGGGAGGACTGGTGGCTGTCTTTGTAGGCAGGCATTTGCTTAGAGCAGGCTGCGTGTGAGCCCAACATCAGCGGATCTGGCCTTGAGTCGATCGGTCGGTGGTGGTGGTGGTGGTGGGATGAGGCTCTGCCCTGGAGACTGGCTGTGAAGGATGAGTTCAGGGTGGGATGACGGACCGCTTCTGGGACCAGTGGTATCTTTGGTATCTCCGCTTGCTTCGGCTGCTGGATCGAGGTATCCTGAGTGCGTATCTGGTCGTGTGTTTGTCTGTGTATGGGTGTCTGTGTATGGGTGTGTGTGAGAGGGACATAGACACGGAGAAAGGGAAGTGGGGGAAGAAAAGGAAGAAGAAGCATGGAGCAACAGCAGGGAGCAAACCGTGGCAGATAAAAGAAAGGTTGCTTTTCTGGAGACACGTGTGACCCAGCTGGAGATGGGGAGCACAGAGCCTTTGGGGCAGCAGCTGTACAGCACAATCATGTTTCTTGCTGGGTTTTCTTTCAGGCTCAGTGTTATAGTCCGGCAACATAAGCTGTCTTGTGGGGCTCTCCAGCATCTGAGGAGTGATGCAGAGAGGAGTCTAGTCCCTGCAGCAGAAGCTGGGGCATCCCTATGCAGACTTCTGTCTCAGCTCAGTTCTGTGACCTTACATGGATTTGTGTGTTCATCTGAGCTTGTTTCCCTATCTGAGAAATGGGCGTTCTGGGACCTCTCTGCCTTACCATGCACGAATTCCTTAATCTCTGCATGTAAGACATACCATCATAGCCAGTGTGCTCACTAGGTGCTTAGTAAATGCGAAGTTCCTCCACTTTAACTGCGTCTTGGCATGATGGAGTTACAGCACTTTTCCTGGGGACAGCTCCCTTTGTGGACTGTCTTCAGACACAGATCCTGTGCAGAATTTGTGGTTATGAAAAGGAAAAGAGACAGACAGCTTGACTTTTCAGATTACTCTGACCTTAATTCATTTCACCCTCATTTATTAATGTAATCAAATCTCCTGGTAGTATCTTCCGAGTCCAGACCTTCCACTGTAAAGAAAGGCCACTGTGAGCTTTGTGTAGTAATTGGTTTATAAAATGTTGAATGTTGCATTTGAGAGCTCTGGCTCCTTTAAGAAGTTTTGGCAAGAGTGAGACAAAAATCTTTGATTAAAGATATGGTCTTGAAAAAGCTCTACTACCTACCCCAAACTGCCCCCTCCCCAATTAGGGGTCGTCTCAGGTATACCAGGAGGCAAATGTTAGGGGGAAGCAGAGCTGCCCAGAACAGATGTCCCAGGGCCTTATGGGGTGGGGGGGAATCAAAGAAGGAGGAACCCAAGCCAGCACTGAGAAACACCCATGGGAAGCCAGACTTGAGATGAGGATTGAGAAGGGAGCCAGAACTTTGTGCTGGTAGGGATCCCAGACTGGGGAGGGGTAAGAGAGCCACCCTTTGCTGTGTGATCTCAGGGAAGTTAGTACCCTGCAATGTCTGTCTCCTTCCTTGTATAAAGAGATGCCTATGGTCGTGGTGCCGATTTAAGTGGTTGTTGTGGGGTTAAGTGAGAGGCTGCAGATGAACTACCCATCCCATTGCCTGTGAGCAGAATACCCCTTGACTGTTAGGGGCACACTAGTCTCTGCTCTCCTGCAGGTGTCCTGGGAAAGACAGGAACAGGTGGCATGCAACAACACTGAGCTGAGTATGCTGCTGAGGGATTGCTAGTGGCGTAGAGAGCTTTTATAGTTGTGTGAACAGAGGCCATGTTCAGATTAGCATATCACACCAATTTAAAGAAGAAAGTAGACGCCAACATATAAGCCATGGTAATAATAATTTATTTTCAATTTCCATAAAATGCTGGAATCCATGAACTGCAAACTTGTTTCAGGTGCTAGCTTCATTACTTTCTAAGGGTCCTTGAATAAATAATCTGTCCTTGGCTCATTAGTCTTGGCTCATGAAAGGGAAGATTAATAATACCCACACCGTAGAGTTTGCAGGGAACGTATTCGTTCCTGTAAAAGCATCTCACAGTAGTGAATTTATGGACTGATGGATCCCTTAGATAGCATAAACTGGCTTCCAGAATCGTGTATCTGTGTATTTCACATTTGGCCATGATGTGTAGGCTCATGGTCATTCCTGTACACAGTGTCTGTAGGGAGTTCCTTAATGTGAAGATCCAGACTGTTTAGGGCATCTGATTTCCAGGCTGTCATGGGTTGGACATTGCTCCTGGCACTCAGTTTTAGCTGATGAACAATACAGTATTATGAACAACATGTCCACATAACATATATCCACATTCAAGCAAGGCTTTTCTCTATAGCAAATATAGTAATGTTAGCCAGCATTGCGTAGGAAATGGCATGTTTTGCAGACTGAGCTAGCTCATGGGAAATGCTCAGTAAATATTAGTTGGATGAGTGAATTAATGAATTAGTGAGTGATGAACCTGCCTCGCAGAGCAGTGAACAAATTTCCCTCGAATCTCTAGGGAAGCAGAATTTAGCTCCTTTCATCTGTTTTAGGATTTTATCTTTCCCTTGCTATTGCTGTGCTTTATGTCATCTTGAAAGTCACAAGCCTCGGGAAGGCAAGGAGGGGATAAGAGTGGAGAGGAGTGGGGGATGTCGAGATTAGCCCGGGAAACTGTCTGCCAGCCTGAGTTGTGTGCTCGGCTGCAACTGGAGAAGAAATGAGTCTGCGACTTACACACTTGAAAGGAGGGAAACATCAGAACACACCGCAGAACAGAAATAAACTTTTCAGAAAACAACTGTGTGGGCTTTCTTACCATAGACACATTTTTCATCTCCCCCACCACTGTTCAGCTATTGGCAAGACCTAAAAGCTAAGCCTATTGTTTTCGAGAGCCTAACTTGCTGCATAGGAGGGTTTATGTGATAACGCACTGTCATTTTGCTCAGACATTGCATTTGGATGAGTTATTCTCATTAATAACAGACGCAGTTTTTACGGTGTGTGTTGCCTGGTGTTTATCCGTTCTACTGCCTGTGGTTCGGGGGCTTACAGATGTTGGCTAAGGAGATAGTTGCCATGATGGAGACATCCACGAGAGAGAAAAAAACTCATGCAGATAAGAAATGCAAGAAGCAACCTCGCTAATATTGAGTTTTGGTGTTTCTGCAGGGACCTGGTGGGTCTAGTGAGGGTTCACCAGCATGTGGGAAAGTCTACCACCACCAGCCCGTGTGGTGATCTTTGATGATTTACAGATGTTGCTGAGCTTCTAGCATGGAGGATATTAATTCTGCCCAATGTTCGAGTCTGCTATGCTGCCTGTGCTTCATCTTACCGCATGCATCCATGTGGACTCTTCTAACCCTGTGTGCTCTTCATTCGTTAGTTCCTCATTTTCACTCCGGCCTTCTCTGTACCCTTCCAACTTTGTTGCCTTCACCTGGGGCAACGGGTGTCTGCCTGTCCAGCCTACCCGTCCCCTCAGCCTCTGCCCCTCATGCCTGTTCTCTCTGTCCTGGTACACTAGTACACACTCATGAGACCTGTACCCCCATTGCCCACAGCTTGCCTGCTACTTTCCAGTCCATCTCCAAATTTCTGCTGATTTTGACCCCCAAGCTGGGCCATTGCACCCTCCTCTCCCTCTCCTTTTCCTGCTCTCTAACTTTGAATTCCTCTTTCTCTTCAGTGTCACGCCTTTTCTTGTGGGCTCTCTCTCTTTATTGTGCATGTGTGCCTATAGAGGTCATAGGTCAACGTTGGTTGCTGTTCCTTAAGAGTTGAGTTTTTCTCTTTTCATTTCATTCTTTCCTTTTATTATTTATTTATTTATTTATTTTTGAGACAGGGTTTTGTATTCAGCCTGAAACTCTCTGAGTAGGCTAGGCTGGGTGGCCAGTGACCTCCAGGTTTCCTCCTGCCATATGCCTCCCCAGTGCTGGAATTATAAGCATGTGCCACCGTGTATTGCTTTTTGTCTGTGCCTTCTGGGGATCCAAACTCAGGTTCTCGTGCTTGCAAATCAAACATTTTAAAGACTGAGCTGTCTTTCTAGCCCTCTTCACCACTGAGCTTTTACCTCCAATCCATTATTTTTAAAAATAAATTTATGTATAAATTGGAATAAATTAAAAATAATATAAAAGAAAGTATAGTGTAGAAGTTTTGGAGTATGGTGAAAATGGTGTTTGGAGGCATACATAGCATACATTATAGGCTGCTTGGTTTCTTCATCGTGCGTCATCTGCATTCTGATGACTATCATAAAGCGCTTGGGGTTTTGAACCAGAAACCTACTGGTTCCCATCATATACACTATACAGATTTGTCATTTATATTGGTTTAATAAAACATTGATTGGCCAGTAGGCAGACAGGAAGTATAGGAGGGGCAACCAGACTAGGAGAATTCTGGGAAGAAGGAAGGCAGAGACGCAGTCACCAGCAAGCTGCAGAGGAAGCAAGATGAGAATGCTGCACTGAGAAAAGGTACCAAGGCATGTGGCTAAACGTAGACAAGAATTAGGGGTTAATTTAAGTTGGAAGAGCTAGCTAATAGTAAGCCTGAGTTAATAGGTCATACAGCTTATAATTAATATAAGCTTCTGTGTGTTTCTTTGGGACTGAATGGCTGCGGGACCAGGTGGGACAGAAACTTCGGCCAACATTCCCATCCCTCAGCGTACATAGTTTCACGTTCTCTTTCCAACCCCAGTCCAGGCAGCTGGACTGGAACCCTTGGCATGGACTGGCACTGGCATCTCTGTAGGTGATTCTGATGGAGCCAAGACTGGGGGCTGCTTGTTGCCATCTTTTAATGTGATGTCAGAGAGCAAAGGCAAAATGGCTCTGGGGTAAAACAACAAGAGAAATGATAGAGTCACCGTGAGAATAGCACATTCAGAGTAAAGATGAACTAGTAACAAAATGTAACGGAATGTCATCTTTGGATATGCTTGATGCAACTCTCTTTCGAAATTATAGACATTTCCTATCATGACCTAACTTAAACCTCGAGTTTCCATCATATTCCTGGGGAAACATTCGTCCAGTGTTCTAGAAGGTTGATTGGCCCCAGCTTACTTTAGGTTTATAGGTCCCAGTTCTGGCCTCCTCATGTTTTGGACCTAGGATGACAATTTGCTACATTGCATGTGAAAAATCTTTCCTAATTTGTTCAAGGTAAGTTCTACATCGTTAGGCAGGCACTGCCCACCTTCTGCTGGAATCAGAGAAAGGATGATCCTTTCATACTGTAGGAGAGATGAGAGGGAGGGGCATTCTTGTCCATGGACATCATAGCATGAGGCTCCACTCTGGCCAGGAATCTGAGATTTTCACCAGTGTTCCCATCTCCCCTACTGACTGTTCTCTGTTGTCTCAACCTTCAGAACTCCCAACCATTCCAAGCCAAGGACTGATTCTGCCCGAGTGCAGTGCAGGCTCAAGAGGCAGCTAGCTCACATGTCCTGGGTCGTGAAGGCTCTTTGGACAGTCTTGTCCTTACTGCTCTTGTTCCTGGTTTCTGTCACTGGCAGATGCCCTGTCTCTAGCTCGCTGACAGCCTACACAACTTTGGCCTCTGTCTGGAGTGCACGCGGAATCTCTACTTAGACTAGCCTGCCGCAGACTCTGACTATTCACCTAGGATGGCTTTTCTGTACCTGTTAGTGGCTGTGTGTGTGTTCTTGGTGTGACCTGTGGTTTCTTTGGATACACTTCTGTGATGCGTTACATCCTTTGACTAGTCACTGAGAAAAAGAAGAGGAAAACATGAAAAGTGTGTTGGGTGATTCTCCTGGGCTGGAGTTTTTCTAACAAGAGGAGTTTTGTTTGTAAACTTCCTTCCTCATTGGGCTGAATATTCATACAAGACCAAGTTATTTTAATTTAGCTTTTAAAGTCACAGGCATATGTCTGTTATAGGAACTAGACCTCTTATCTGATCAGCGGTTGGAAACACTGTCCCAGAGCACCCCCCTGTTGTGCCATCTCCCCCAGAGCCTCCTCAGACCTCCCTTTGTTTTCTCTCCAACTGCCCGAAGCCTTCTTTATAGACCATGACCCACTTCCCTCCCCTTCTCAGTCTCTGTTGACACCTGGTTTGCACCTCGGGCCCTCAGGTGCCAGGTCCAGGAACCAGAGGCTCCAAGTGCTCCTGTGGAGAGTAATAATACACGCCTCCCAATATTGCCATGAGCTTCAAAGGAGTCAGGATGTGTGGCCAGCACCCAAGGCGAGCAAGCACTCAGTGCTTTTCCTCTGGGATTTCTGTAGCTTAATTGCTTCTCAGGGGTCAGTGTTCCCCACTGTGAGTGGAGGACAGGGCTTTGTCCCCACCATTTTTTTTTTCAATTTCCCCCTGGATCAAAGTTGTATCCTAATAGGAAATCTAGCAAACAATGTCGACTAAGAGAATATCTGAACACTCCCGGAAACGGAATCATCACAGCCTTACTAAGGCGTTAAAGGGAGAAGAGTGAGAATTTGAAAACTGCTAGTATCTTACCTTCCCCTTTGGTGTGCAGTGCCCTTCTCTGGGGCAGGCCACATCGGTTCCCATTTCACAGATGGGAAACGGACTTATGGAGGTATTTTGCTGAAATCATGCAAGCACTAAGAGAAAAGCCACAACCTCTGTTTCCACACAGCAAGGGTTAGCGCCTATGCTGACTGTGTGTCATGATTCCCTGCATCTCCATCTTGGGTGTGCATGTGAAACTGTGTCCAGCTACCTCCCTGGTTGGCAGGAGGAGAGGGTATCACTGTACTGCATTGTCCGCGGTGTGAGATTGCCAGGTACGATGTATCTAGGCCAAGTCCTGGGGGAAGGAGGACACTGATAGCCTCTCTTTGGAGTGCTGGTATGGGGTTTCCAAGCAGTGGGGCAGAGGTTACTATGATATGAGGAAAGGAAAGTAGCAAGGCTCCCCTGGGGTAACACGGCCTCCCAGGGTTGATTCTTCCATTGAGGATTGTTTAATGGTTGTTGAAGGCCAAAAGGTGTTTTCTTCAATGGTCAGAAAGCCAAATGAATTTCTGGTGTAAGCGATGGCCTGCTTTTCTCTTTGTGGATGGAGGTGATATGTGAAATTGTGAGAGCCATAGATATTGTGTTAGTAGTTGAAGTAGTAATACTGTCTACAGGTATTACAGGGACCTTTGAGGGGTTGGAGATCAGATTCTAGCTCTGTGGAATTTTATAATTCATCTCCTGAAAGGATCTTAAGAACCAAAAGCTATGGGTTAGGGGCTCAGTGGTTAAGAGTTCTGCTTGTTTTTAGGAGGACACTGGCTTGATTCTCAGCATCTACACGATGACTCACAACCATCTGTAACTCTAATTCTAAGGAAATCTGATGACTTCTTCTGGTCTCTGTGAGCATCAAGCACACTCGGAGTATACGTGCAGTTAAAACATCCATACAAAGAAAAAGATTTAACACAGCAAAACAACACCACCACCAACAAACTAGCTGTTGCCTCTGTGAGTCTCTTATATCCTTCTATCCAGTTGTGGGTTACCTGTAAGTAGACTCTTTATCCTAACTCTGGTGTGCCACGGTTCCATGCAACAATACCTACAATAGCCACCAAACGCATGCCAGTAATACCTATAATACTTATGTATGATATCAGACTGCATTATTTCAGGTTAAATCCCTAAATGAGTGCAACATAAATAAGAGAAATAAGTGGGTGGAATGAAGAAAGGCGTGCTTCTTCATCCAGTAAGTAACCCCAAGGACCTACTATGTGCTGTGCTCTGAGGATCTGGGAATAGTGTTGAAGAAAACAGTGGACTTGTCTTCAGGAATCTTTACATCTAGTGCAAGGAGCCACAATGTCAGCAGAATAAGCAATACAGCAACTTAATTATGAGGGTGGCAGTCAGAGGATGCAGAACACTTATGTGGTGAGAACTGAAGCCGGAGAGAGAGGGTGCGGTCACTTTATGCTTACATGTCAAGTTATAAACAATTGGTGGAAGGGTAATAGCATTCTACTAGCGTGTGTTGAACAATGCTCAAGATCCAGGCAGTGGACTTATGATCTAGGAATCCTAAGATGCATAACTTGGGGTGCTTATGGCCTAAGAAAAAACTTGGATGCATGGAAATTACTTTGCAACAAAATTGGTAGGTAAAAATAACCAGAAATGCATGGGGGGGGGAGAAAAAACTATTCACCTGGGGGTGTTTATCTTTCCACAGTATCAAATAGAACTTTAGTGAAGTCAGACATTCCAGTCAGTGAAGCAGGGGTGGAGGCACAGTGAGGGCTGTAAAAGATGCCTGGCTGAAGAAGAGGAGGTCAGTGTACCCAGAATGTGCTTGTGAGGGAAGACACAGGGAACTCCTGAGTACAAGAGCCTGGTTCTGGTGGGATTTTAAAAACGTGAATTTGGATGCATAAGAACAGCATGACAAGAGTAACAGGAATTTTGGGTTCTTCGTATTTGAGGGTGATAGAAGGGCCATGCTTAGGTTTAGCTGGAAAAGTCACACTGGAAGGAAGCTGAAACCTTGAGTTTAGATGACAGAATGCAGCTGCAGTATAATATGTACATCTGTGGGTCTAGAGAGCAGCTAAAGTCGGAGGGGCATGATCTTTGAGTCAGATGCCCAGAAGTGACAGTGAAACCGTCAATAGTCCAGGGAAGACAGCACAATGTAGACAGTTTGCAGAAATCAGAGACACAAGAAGCTATTTCTGAAGGGTGGGAGGAGCGGTGATTTCAGGGGAGTGAGGGGGGTAGTTAGGGTTTGTCATGCGCAGGGGGATGGCACATGGTGCAGGGTTTGGTAGCAGAAGGCACCGATGGCTGCTTGCAGCGTTGTTTTAGTGCCTTCATGATGAGGAGCCAGATTGCAGTGGGAGGAAGTGGTGAGGGCAGGCAGCAGCCAGCGCATACCGTTTGCTTGAGAAACATGTCAGAAAATACAAGGAAAAAATAGACCAATGATTGGTGGGGCACCGGGGTCAAGAAGGGAGGCCTGGATCTCTTTAAGGTGTGGGCATGGGACTGTGACAGAAGTTAGAAAATGCTGAAGAAATGGGCTTACGGATCCACTTGTAAATACTGAGCGCCAACAGTGAATCAAGACGTTCGAGGCATTGTGCTGTTTGATGGGGAGACACCATGAAGAAAACATGAAGTCTTCATGCAGTTTGCCTTCTAGAGAGTGAGCAGGTAGCACACGGGTCCAGCAACAGTTGAATTTATAATAGCAACTTGCAATACGTGCTAGAAAGTCCAGAAGAGGCTCAGAAAGCAGGAATTGGCTAAATTAGAAGTTGCAGATAAAATTGGGAGACTGGAGAATGGGCTACTCTCTGTGTTGGGAGGGAGAAAAAGAGAGTGCTTCTAAAATTATTTCTTTTCAATAGAAAAAGTAAAAATAAGGAAGTACTCTAGCATTTCTAGTTCGGTTGCCTTGTTTAGCAAATAGTCAATGTCATGGGCTAAGACTGGAGATAGGAGGTAAGTGTGACCTTAGGTGGGTTCTGCTCCATTCAGACCTCCAGTTACCTAGTGATTGTAGAGGATGCCATTCTTACTCTGTGGATGAGTTAACTAGAGGGACAGAGAAAACCTAGGGCTGGAAAAGGTGGGGACTGGGGTGTGTGTGTGTGTGTATGTGTATGTATGTGTGTGCATGCATGTTTGTATATGTGTGTATGCATGTGTGTACGTGTGCGTGCATGTTTGTATATAAGTGTGTATGTGTGTGTATGTGTGTATGCATGTTTGTATGTAAGTGTGTATGTGTGCATATATGTGTGTGTATGTATGTATGTGTGTATGCATGTGTATGTGTGTGTGCATGTATGTGTGTGTGCTCACCTGGATATATTGTCACTGGACTAACTTCCCAAGGGTCAGCTCAGGGAGGATTGCTGTGTCATGAAGAGTCCAGTTTTTTCTCCCTGCTCTACACCAAGCAGGAGACCTGGAGTGGAAGCAGCACCTGCATGTGGAGCGGTTAAAGACTGGAAGGTCAGGTGACCCGTGTGTGCACTTGTTATTGTACGCTTTGCCTTTGGGAGTAGTTGGATGATCAAGGATATAACAGAGAAAATGAAGAGGACCATGACGGCAAGGAGTGAGGAGCAGACGCTCGATTGAAAAGGAACGAAGATGGGGCCTGATCAGGTGAAACCAGACACATCAAGGCAACCAAGATCAGTGATGAGAGAAATGGTTTGTTTTCCTTATTTTCTTTACGTCCATGCTTGCATCTATCCCTAGCAAAAAGAGAATCTAGATGGGAGAGACCTCTTCATTTAAGGGATAAGGAAACTCAGTACTGAGAGATGTTTTAATTTGCCAAAACCATAGAGTTTGTTATTAGTGGAACCAGAGGTGATGTCAGAAAACGCCAAGTTGAGGCCTTATTCCATTATCTTTCTGTTTTCAGCTCCATTCTGCCACCTCCACTCCCTGCATTCTTCTCAGGGCTGAGGTGGAAACTCAGGATTTGTACATACTAGACCAGTAGTTTAGCACTAAGCGACATTTACATTTTTGAGACATAGTTTCTGTATAGCTCAGTTGACCTGGAACTCAGAGAACCCCTTCTGTCTCATATTTCCAAATGATGGAGTTTTTGATCTGTGCCGCCATTGCCAACTCCAGTTCTATCCCATTAACCTTGCTATTGTCACTGTATAAGGAAGAATAGGCAGACATTAGATGTCCTGGGCTTGAGGGGCATCTAGTTCAGGTTCAGAATTGTAAGGATGCAGGCGAACTTTGCAGAAGCCCCAACAGCACAATTGTACTTCTTCATCCTTCCTGGTGATGGGCATGCAGCTGAGTGAGTTAGAAGTGGGGTCTCCTGCCTCTTTGCTGCTGCAACAGAATTGTGTCCCCAAGATCCCACTCAGCCTAGGGTAAAGGCGGTAGAGTGTCTTCCTCAGAAACCCAGGAGGAAGAATTGGCACAGGGCTTTTAATCTATACTCATGCAAAATGAAATCTGTTAGATGGGATAATGAGCTCCTTATTTTATAAACTATTTTAAGCCTGTCTCAAAAATAAAGTACAGGGCCAGGGGTGGAGGGGTGGAGGAGGGATGTAAGTCTTGGAGACAAAATGGCATGGCTTACTCATCCGTGTTTTCATCTGAATGATCCCAGCCCCTGTACGAGTCCCTCAGTGATACTGTAATGGAAACCACATTTTTTTTCCTTGATGGAAGTTTCAAGATGAGCACAGCCAAATGTGCAGAGACATAATTAAGGTTGCAAACTCTCATCCCCAGTAATACACAAACCTTTCACCCAGGGGGCTCCAGCTAGAGAAAGCGTGGTTGAAAAGCAGTTGAAATTATAGAGATATTTCTTCCACCAGTGTCTGGCCCACCACAACTTTTTTCTAGACCTCCCGTTTCCGTCCATTCTTCTCCCCGTTCCCTCTCATTGCTGCCTCATGCACATGAATAAATGAGAGCCCTGGTGTTGACTCCTTCTCTACCGCAGGGGGAGAATCCCAGATGCAGGTGGCTGGGCCAGGCTGGGAGCTGTGTGTACACAGCAGGAGCGGGGAGCGAGGGTGCCTGCTGTGCATGTGAGGAGCTGGAGGGAAAGTGAACAGTATTGTTGCTGGGTATAGGAGATGGGGATACTTTGCCTCTCATCGCTGGAAAATCCATAAAATTCCACAGGCTGAAAAGTCCAGCGCATAGGCAGGTCCTGAGGACCCAAGAGTGCAGGACGGCCCCTTCTGGGTTTGGACCTCAGGGGCAAGTGCCCTCTCTGCTTGGCTCTTCTCTGTCTTTGGAAGCTTTCTGGACTTGAAAAGATCAAAGTTAAGAAACTAGACATGGGCATAACAGTTTTGTGAGCTCACTCTCTTCCCCATTTAAGTATGCTTGAACACCTGGAGTATATAAGATAGTGAGAACCCTTAGTTCATATAGTCATTAATTTTCTTGGGGAAGTTGCAGACCTTTGGTCACCTATAGGGAAGTTCCAGAGAAAAGACAAAGAGAAGGTTCTGATATTTCTCCCTTGGTTTCATCCCCTGCTTCTGCAGACGAGGAGGGGCTGCAGCTGGGCACTCTGTCTGTCTCTATAGAGAGCTTATCATCACCGTATTTCTCTTCTTACCCTTCTCACCTCGTACCAATAGATGAATAATTATAATAACAGTAAATGTCAGGAAGAAGTATTAATTAGAGCCCCCCCCCACTGTGTGTGTGTGTGTGTGTGTGTACATGGAAGCCAGAGGACACCTTGTTTTGAGATAGGGACTGTCACTTAGACCCAGAACTTGTTGAGTAGGCTGTTTTGGTGGCCAGTGAGCGCCAAGAATCCACTGGTCTCTACCTCTCTGGTGCTGGGACTGTAAGTGCTTGCCACTGTGTCCAGCTTTTGGAGATCAAACTCAGCTCCTCATGATTTCAAAGAAAGTACTTTACCGACTGAACCAGCACTCACTCAGAATTAAAACACCGTAAATCTGTGGCACATGCCACCCTATAAATGGCAGCAGCTTTTTTCTCCCCATGGATATCATTTAGGATGGTGCTGGCTGCATGTGACTGAGTTCAAACTCAAAATGCCTTTTTTTTTTTTTTTTTTTTTTTTTTGGTTTTTCGAGACAGGGTTTCTCTGTAGCTTTGGAGCCTGTCCTGGCACTCGCTCTGTAGACCAAGCTGGCCTCGAACTCACAGAGATCTGCCTGCCTCTGCCTCCCAAGTGCTGGGATTAAAGGCGTGCGCCACCACCACCCGGCTCAAAATGCCTTAAACAATAAATGTATGTCTTCTCTTCCACTTTCTCTTGAGCGTTTCAGAAGTTGGGCAGTTAGGTCAGCAGCTCCGTATTGTCAGATTGTTTCTTATGTAGTCTGCTTGGCTTCATCAGATGAACCACACCCATGCAGTGAGACAGTTCATCAGTTTTGGAAAATTCTTTACCAGCATCTCTTTTTTCTCCCCTCTCCTTGATTAATGTTGAGATTTCTCATTCTGTCTTCTGCGTTCTTTATTGTGTCTGTATTTTTCATAATTTTATGTCTTCTAATACGTTCTAGACAATTTTCTCAGATCTATCTTCTGGCTTATTAACTACCTACTTAGCTGTGTCTAATCTGCAATTAAATATGTGCACCGACTTATTAATATCAATTATTGTATTTTTTGGTGCTAGGATGCCTAGTTAACTGTTTTCCAAATTACTCTTCAGTTTCATGAAACACTTTTGAGCTCATCTTTAATTTCTTTGGACTTGGTGTATTTGTTTCATTGTTTTTGTTGGATAATTCTAATCTGTGAAGATTTGTGTGTTGGTTTCCCTTTGTTTTCCCATAGGTTAAGTTGACAAATAAAAATGAAATATATTTACCCTGTATGGAATGATCTTTGATATATAGGTGTGTGTTGTGACGTTACTACCGCAGATGTGGGTCATTTTTTGTAGTCTGTTGTTCCTGGTGGTTTTTGCTCATAGTGTATTTTTCCTTTCGGGTTTGGTTTCTTTTTTTTTTATTACGTCATGTTCTCTATTTTGAGAACGTTTTTATGGGGATAAATTCCTTAAATTACCACTGTTTCTTACAGATTGGCAGATGTTCTCAGACAAAAGTTGCTCTGTGTTCTGGACCGAGTTCTTTGGATTCTCCAGCTGTTGGCTTAGTAACTGTTGCAATTATGTCAGCTCTTGGTTGCTAATGCTTTTAAGAAGTTGACTCCAAGACCCCAATTCCTTGAAACCTAGAATGGCAACTCTTTCCCTGGAACAACTTTCGTTCTCTTTGTCAGACTCCTGGTAATGCCACCAGTCTAATTGCACCTAAACCTAAGTGAGTGCTTGCGGTTTCTGGGAGACTGGTCACAGGCAGCTGAAGTTTCAGGTTGCCAGAGAGCTGGCTTATCTCTGCGAGACTTTTACTTAGAAGATGATGCTGTCCCCTGGGAAGAAGCTCAGCTGGGAGTAGTTATTTTTGTGTGGACATCTTCTCCTTGGGCAAGTCTTGAACTTTGGATCCTGTTTCCGTCATTCCTTCTGATTTCCCAAAGCATCATTTAATTTTGCTTCTGTTTCTTGCCTATTGGCAAACGCTCTTCATGTAGAAGTCTCTTTGTGTTCTAGGTCTTTGGATTTTCAACTTCTCCTGGGTTCTGACCTCATGACTTGTTGTTGCCTTATTAGTTCTTTCTTAATAAAGTACTTTGAAGAATATGCAAACAAACATAGAAAGCAGTTGTTTCCAGTGGAAGGGTTGAACCCATTCATTTTTCCTGCCACCACAAGAAATGGGGAGTCCGGTACCCAACTCCTGGCATCTCTAGTCTACCATCCTTAGAGCATCAAGCTGGTGGCTATAACTCCATATGTTGAGGCAGAACTGACAACCCAATGAGCCTGTTTCTTCATGCATATATTCACTTAGTTCCCTTTAAGATTAAGAGAATATAGCCAAGTGGTGGTGGTACACTCAAAGGAGAGGCAGGTGCACCATCGAGGTCAGCCTGGGCCAGTATAGTCAGGTCTACACAGAGAAACCCTATCCCGAAAAACAAAACAAAACAAAACAAAAAAGATTAGGAGACTATTTCCCAGATGCCCATTAGACTGTTTTCATGATTCAAAGGTCATATTTTCACCAACAGTTCCCAAATAAATCACTAGAAGGCGATAACAATTTCTGAGTTTGCTGTAATTAAGCGTGTAATAGCACATGTGAGGCTGGAAGGTGTCTTCCCTGTGCCTGAAGCACATGGTCCTTGATTTCTGAACAAAAGGTAAGCCCTGTGAGTAGGGATGAATGGTGTAAACAAGTCACTGGCAGGCTGGGCTCAGCTGAAGTTAACACTTAAGAAATGTAGCCATTGGGTTGGAGAGATAGCTCATTGGTTTAAACCACTTGTTACTACTCTAGAGAGCCCAGCTTTGATTCCTGGCACTCACGTGATGGTTCACAACTGTATATAACTAATCTTAGGGGATCTGACACCTTCTTCTGACCTCCACAGGCACCAGACACACATTTGGGGCTCATATATACTTGCAGACAAAACATTCCTACACATGAAAAATAAAAATAAATCTTAACAATCCTGTTTGGGGGGGGGGTGCGGGAAGACAGAGACAGAGAGACAGAAAGAGAAGTGTAATTATGGTTCTTGCTCTACCTGGGAACCCACATGTGCCAATGTTTCCAGAAAACGTAGACTGGGTGTGGTGGCACATACCTGTACTTCCCGCACGCGGTAGGAGGATCGTGAGTTCAAGGTTAGTCTATCTCAGACGACCAAATGATTGTGATATGGTTCAGCAGGTAAAAGTACTAGCTGGAAAACCTGATGACCTGAATTCAATCCTTGAGACTCAGAGGATTGAAGGGAATCAAATCTTACAAACAGTTCTATGACCCCTACACACATACCCAAGCATGTATACATAAATGAATAATAAATACTTATAATTTAAAAATTTAGAAAGTAAGAATTGGTCCTTTGGTTTTAATCACAATCAGCGAGGTGGGAGGTAGAGAAGGGAGGTAGCCAAACTTAATAAAGTTTTCAGAAATACAAATAATGTATTTGAAAACATGCTTTATAATTTAAAAACTCTGGGAGTTTGAGATAACCCATGATCAAAGTATAATAAATTGCAAAATTAAAATTATATCAGAAATAATTGCTTTAATGGAAATTCATTTTCAAAATGTGGCTGTATTACAAATTACTTCATTTATTGGGGAAGGGCTATGTTATATGTGCTTCCTTCTTGGCTGAGCACTCGAACAGTCACGTGTTCTCTGTGCTTTGATCATCTCTGAGGTTCTGCTTTCGTCATCATCCTCCTCACAAAGAAACTTCTCTGATGAGGTCTGAGAGCTGCACTAATATCCAAGTGACAAGATAGAATTTAGAGAGCAGTTTGATACTGTGTCCAAAAATAATAATAGTAGCTTTACCCCAGGGACATGGGAGCTCCCCAACCATGGATTCTTGGCCATATTTACGGTACTATACATGTGTTTACTCCTTTGGAGTGAGCCTTAAATCTAACCTTTCTAGCATTGGTTACCCCCATAAATTCATGTCACCCGTCATTGCAGTTCTCAGGATGTACAGTGGGTAAGACAGCTGATGCTTTCACCCTGACCTGCACCCTGGTTAGCACCTTCGAGAGCTGTGATAGCTGTCTAGCAGGGAGGAAGCTTTCCGGTCAGTACTGACTTGATTTTTTAGGTCCTATGACCAGTGTTTGTGGTGTCTTCCACAATAGGATCTTGAAAAAACAAGGGCAATGACCTTAACTTATATTGTTTGGGGGTTTCTGAGAGAGAACAACTTAAGGGGAAGTGTCCCCTACCTACCCTGAGCTTTTTACTTACCAACCTATGGTTTCTGGGGTAACTGCAATTTGACTTATATCTGTATCTATCTATATCCACCTCTATCTGTATAGCTTATAAAATAGGTTTCCACATGTTTTTTTCATTTAAAAATGAATGAAAACCTACAACAATTAAATTTGAAAATATCAAGCTCAGTGGTTGTTTTGTAGATGGGCTTTCTTTTTTGGCAGTATGTTGAATGGTTTAGCATGAGGAGGCTTTGAGCCAAAAAGTCTAGTTCAGCTCAAGACTGTAACACTTACTGGGCTGTGACATTAAATGTATCACTTAGTCTCTGGACCTCAGTGTCCACGTGTTAACAAATATCACATTTTTCTACCTTATTCATATTTATTGCTTAAAATGTTATCTACTAACTCTTAATCTTTATTGTTTAATATCTGAAGTTTTAAAAAGAAGAGGATGGTGGCGTGGTCAAGAGGGGACCTGGGTTCGGAGAGGTCCTGGAGACAACTCACAGGCACTGAGACAATGTCTGGGCAGATAGAGCAACAAAGTCAGCATCTGTTTGCCTTGAATTTTGTCCGTCGCATTGGGGGAAAAACTTCTGTGTTAGGTTTGTCTGTGAACTGAGGCTGCTTGCCAGGCAACTGAAGTGAGCTTCCTCTGAGGAGGCCTTAGCCAGCCAAGGTCATGGTGCTTCCTGCCTTGCTGGAGTTTCTTCTTCATTAAGTAAATTAAGGGATTGCATGGCCAGCCCTGAATAATGGACACACTAATTGGCAGGCATTAGAAAGCTCCAGCACAGATAAATCTTCAGGCTCTGGGCAGCATCTGCTGGAACCTGTTCCTATCGACCACTTCAGGGCTGAAGGATCCCAGCATGGTAGTGAATGTCAGTCTTAATCCAGGAAGTGGCTGAGGCAATAGATCCTTGGAGGTGCTGGTAGGTAGACAGCAGGCCCTGGGCTGGATGTTTAAAAGACATCAAGAGACAGGGTCCACTCTTTAGGTAGTAAAAGCGATTGTAGCCACCACTTCCGGCAGAGGGAGGACAGTCCAGGTCTTGGAAGAGAGTTTATGTCAGAGATAAAGTGTGGCTGTTGTGGGCATCTTGGCCTGTTCTGGTCACTCATCTGAAAGGCAAAGACCCACTGGTACCTGTTTAAATGGGTGGAAGGACAAGTGGGTTGGGAGAGATCGTGAGCTCTCTCGCACATACGTTCTTCTCTAGCCGGTGCTCTGAGCTGACATCTGAACCCCGAGGAAAGGATCACTGTGCACAAGTGGAGGGAGCTGCTTTCACTAGGGTTCTCTGTAACACGTGGGGCAGATGGTGTTGAGCTTGTGAACACAGAATGAGGAAGATGGACCAAACTGCCATTGGGACTTGACATAGTCTAGTGGAGACTCTAACAACTCAGGCTGCTAGGCACTTGTGGGGATTTGAGAGGCCTGGAGCCTGTGCCCTGGGTTGTACACCACGGGTTTGTGGCCCCACTAAAGCTGTTTTATACATCCTCTAGCGACAGCTACAACAGAAGAGGCCAACAGGGGTGGCTGGCAGGATGCTTGAGAGCAAATACAAGCACCGGGAATACAAAAGGGTGAGACTTAAGAAGTTCAAACCAGAGCCCTCTTCTTTCTGTTAAGCACACTTCTTAAGTGATGAAGATTAGTAAACAAATTATAGAAGAAAGCCCTCGATTATGAGGTAGCACTACTTACTCAACAAACGCTCCTTGAATATCCACACCATCTTTTATGAGCATAAGCAAGGCGGGCAGAGTCTTCATCTTCATGGAACCTACAGTGAAGGGAAAGATGCTCGGTTGGATGGTGCCTGGGAAGCAGAGAAGAAAATACTGCATGTGGACTTGGACTTAGAAGGTCTTAAGGATGAGAGGAAACTGGACCTCTGAAGGTGGAGCACAGGCGAAAAGAGAGAGTCTGGAAAATAATCTTCGTGGGAAAGAGATGTGTCTGTATAGATTGTGTGTGTGTCTGTATCTAGAATGAAACACACAAAGCTTGGACCACTGGCTCAGTGGGCTTTATGTCCCACATTGGAGACTAGGGATTTTGCTTCTATTAGGCTGCCATTGGGAGATTTTGAGTGAGGAAAGCAACTTGTTTGATGTTTTCCTGGCCGAGGTCACTTAGTTGCATGGGTGTTAGCAGGGCTGCAGGCCATGATTGTTTCAGTATGTTCTCTTCCTGGCCTTCTCATGGGAGCGGTGATGATTTTATTTTTACCCACCTCTCTGTTTTGGGTGTGCTCCAGCTCAGCAGCTCTGTGCTTCCAGTTAGAGGAGAGCTTCTGTTCAAAGTGCTATGTGGGTGGAGTCTTTCCGCCACTGTGGAAACCCTGCTACTCCTCCTGGGTCTTGACCTTGGCCATAGAGGGTGTGTTCCTTGATTTAATGTTTTCTTTTTTCTTCCTCTGTTTTTTAATTCTGTCCTCTGAATGACCAAAGGTTTCTTAAGAGAGCTGGATAGAGCCAGGGCAACATGTGAGTTGGGTGTGAGGAAGTTGTCACGGGAGTCTAAGTCTTTGCTTCAGTTAGATTTACTTCCACTTTATCAGAAGTACCAGAAGCTTCATAAATTTAAATTGGTTTCTAGGAACAGACCCAAGTCCAGGAACATTTCCTAGTGTGGAAGAATGGATTGTCAGCAAAGTTAGGGGGTGCATTTTTCAAGATAAAATCCTATTTATCTCGGTATGGTACTGTATTGTGAAAGTGTAAGTCAGATAAATCCTTTTCTCCCTCAAGTTGGTTTTGGTTGGCATTTTATCATAGAAACAGAGGCCCAAGCAGAACAGTTATTAGGTGACAATCTTGGTGTCAGACACAGGTTACCTCCCTATGAGTTATTAGTCAGAGAGGCCCCAGAGGCACCCGAAGCAATATAGACGCTTGTCATTGCTCCTGGTTGGCTACCGTAACTAGATGGTAAGACAGGGTTGCAAAGGACACCGCACACAGAGAAATGAAATGACCAGGAAGTGCTTGTTGCTGGCTAGCTTTCATAGCGCTGGAAGGTGCTTTACAGGCTGCTAGGTGAGAAAAGACATTAATGACCTCATCCAGCACTGGGCCTCACATGATACAGTACTGACCTCCCAGGCACAGTGTGCTTTCCGGGACAACAGTGGTGAGACTGTCTATGGGGGTAACCAACTTCTCTCTTGCTTGGATTTGAGGCTTATCCAGGAGGGAACTTATGCCTGGTACTATAACGTAGTCAGGGCTAGAGAAGTCACAGGCCCTAGAGGGAAAGCCTATGATATTGTTGTTTTTCTAAATGGTCATATCATCATACTGCCTTCTAAATATTTATGATTATATCCATAGATTTGTGTCGCTCCCAAGTGGGTGGTGGTAAAGGCAGAGAGGCATTACTGGTCAAAGTGCTGGGAAGAATTCACGATGAGTGCTCATCTATAGATGGGACGTCTATATGTAAGGATGCTCCCACGAACTCCTGGCACGAAAAGGAGTCTCTCATTTATGTCCTAAATAAAAACCAAATCACAATACAATTACTCTTGGGCCATATTTCTCACAAGGGAGCATCTCGGTAG
Organism: Microtus obscurus; assembly: GCA_963919715.1. NCBI lineage: Eukaryota > Metazoa > Chordata > Mammalia > Rodentia > Cricetidae > Microtus > Microtus obscurus. The sequence continues at coordinate 2,036,255 of CAWTZC010000308.1, forward strand.
AGCAGGTAGGAAGAGTGTACGAGCCAGAGGGTTGGGAGGAGAACTGTGAAACGCTGTCCTCTAGGCAGTGCATGGCTGTGCTCAGGAACGCACAGCATCTGTGGTGACCTACAAAAGACCTGCACAAGGCCAAGTCAGCTAATCATTTCTGCACGGAGCGGGGCTAGGCTCCAAAGGCCCCCCCCCCCGTTTGCGGAGCTCTTGGCACCTGCTGGCTGCTGAGAGAAAGTCACTTTTAGGAGTGTGACCACTGGAAGGGTGTCCATGCCCATGTGCCTATGGGTAACATTAATTGGAATCAGTGGGCTAAGAATAAATGAACTGTTATAAAAAGAGGGACCTGAAATCGGAGGGAGGTTTGATGGGGAATGGTCCTGGGGGGGAGCTGGAGACACATAGTGAGGGGTGAACATGATCAAGATACATCTTATACATGTATGAAAATTTCAAGGAATAAACCAAAATATGAAGATTAAAAAAGTCTAGACTTAATAAAAAAAATAGAACCTGGGAATATGGCCCAATGATAATGATTGCATTGTAATTAGTTTTTATTTATGATATAAATAAGATACTTTTATGTACTGGGAACTTATAGGAGCATCCTTATATCAACTCTCATACTATTAATAGCTCGTGTTTCGCAGATCAAGAAACTGAGGCAAAATATCTAACGACATGCCTAAGTCATTTGGCTTACACACTGCAGGTATAATGGTATTCTAACCTAGCTTTTTATCCTAAACCTCGTCCTCTCCATTCCTCCATCTGGAGGCCCTGGTGAGAACACCTGGACCCCTGGTGTTGGAGGTAGAGTCAGATGGGGAACTGTCCACGATTGCATTGGATTGTCTTCTAGTCCCCGAAGTATCTTGGACTGTGATCTTAGCCTTCTTTTTGTTTTGAAGCTAAGTTACCTCTGTCCTTTTTGGAGTCCAAATTAACATCTGCTCATCACCAAGTGAACCCCTGGAGTCCTCTTGCTCTGTCTTTAGTCCTCTGCCGAATGTGTGTGGGGGTGTGTGGGGTGACAGATGGAAGATCAAGTGGCAGATGGAAGATCAGGTTTCAGACATCTTGGGCTGCATTGTGATCTACATAGTTCAGAGTGAGAGGAGACTGGTTGGTCTATGGGCAAGGGAATTACGTGGTCCTGCTGCCATGGGCTGGGGGCTATTACAGGGTTTTCTTCTGTGTAGAAGAAAAACAGTTTTCCTTGAGCATATGGAGGGTGGAAGAATAAAATGTTGGATATATAAATAGCTAAAACATTTATCAAATCATTTCTGGGGAGGGCAGAAGGGGAGAGATTTTAGTGAAAGGGTGTTGCGTGTGTGTGTGTGTATATGGGTGTGTGTGTGTGTGTGTGTGTGTGTGTGTGTGTGTGCACGCGCGTGCACACTCGCACACTCGCGCACTATAAAGGTCACAAGCCAATGATGTAAGGGTGCCTTCCTCTATTTCTCCTTATTCTTTGGGACAGTGTCTCACTGAACTTGGAGCTTATCGATTTGCCAAGAGTAGCTGTCAACAAACTCCAGGCATCCTCCTGCCTCCACCTCCCCAGTGCTAAAATTACAGATGCTCTCCGCCGTGCCTGGCTTTTTACGTAGGAGCTGGGCGTCTAAACTTAGATCCTCATCCTTGCATGACAAGCGTTTTACCAACTGAACCTTTCCATAGCCCCTCTGTTCTGTTCAGCCATGAAGGAACAGATTATGTCATTGCAGGGAAATGGATGCAACCAGGGCTTGCTTAGCAAATTAGGTGAAATAAGACAGACTCAAAAAGACAAATACTGCATATTTTCCCTGGCATGTTAAATCTAAATTAAATGTGCTCTTGTATGGTGCGAAAGCAGAAGGAACGTTTGAGAAGAGGAAGGAGGAAGGGGGCAGTGGGAAGGGGGGACAAGAAAATAACGGAGGGTGACTGGGCAGTGTGTGATGCACATGTGTGGAAATGGAAACATCAGAATGAAACGCTTCATCTTGTGCAATGAGTATATGCTAATAATATGTTTAAAAAAAACCCGTGATTTTAAAAGTCCCCGAGAAAGGTTCCCTGCCCAGACCCTTTGACCCTGGCAGTGCCTGGACACTTTAGAGTTTCACTCGTCCCTTAGTTAATATCAGGTAGCTGCTCTTTTAATGAATGCTAAAATTATGTGCCCAGGCGTTAATTTAAGACTCTTCCGGAAGAAGTAGAGAAGCAGTAGGCAGGGGGTGGGGGAGTAGGAGGGAGCAGGACGGGTGGTGTCTAGGGTGAATGGAATGACTCAGATTGGTGGGAGATATTCTGGGATGGCTTCCTGGGGGCGAGGCTGTTGGCGTTGTGTGGCAGGAGCTGTGGCCTAGCATTCACCAAGATAGTGCCTGTCAGTTTAGCTTTGGAGATAATGGAGTTAGCTCCAGTAGTACAGGGTACGAGGCTGTTATTAACTTGCAAGCTTTTATAATTACTTTTCAGAAGCCTCCTTTTGCTTAAGCATAGTAAGTCTTTCTCCCAGTGCCAGGACTTCAACATTTTTTAAAATGACATTTAATTAATGTAAAAGATAAAGTCCCTTTAGATCTCAAGATGCCTTAGGAAGCCACTCATTCTTTCCTCAAAGACCCACTGACTCCTCTCAGGGAAGCCCTTGGAAGCTTCCCCAGGACAGCACAGAAGCAGCAGAGGGGAGGGTCTTCCCAGAGTGCCACTGCAGGACTTCCCAGGTCCAAGAAATCTTCAATGGGGAAGCAAGAAACACTGCCCTCTGTGTCAGAGCCAGATTTAGGAAGTCTGAGTGGAAGGTCTCCCAGCCAGGGTGCAGGGTGAGGGACCACAGGTGGCAGGTGGTTCTGGCTGCCACTTAAAAGGGGCTATTGGTGGGATTGAGGGGGTGGGGAGTGGCTTCAGCTGTATTCCCTGTGAAGTAAGCAGGAATTGCTATTCTTAGGATCCAGGGAAGCTTTAGCAACTGAGTGGGGATTACACCAACTCTGTAGGAGGGAGGAATATGCACATTTTACAAGTGCCATGCACTCACCCCTCCACAGGAACCCTCTGCCCGACACAGGCCCTGGGCGTTACTGTCACTGCTGCTTGTGGAATGGGAGCTGATCCTTTAGGCTAGATGTAAATGACTCAGCCATGAGTGAATGGCCATTGAGCTCTAATAAAAGTAAACAGCTTTCACTTCTCACATTTTATAACTGTTTTTTAAATATTAAATACCTAGTTTTTCCTTAGCACTAGAAACACAGCTGCTTCTTTAATTTTCATAATACTGGGAGATAGTTCCAGTGCTTTACAGTTTATAAAGCACATCCATTACCTCATTGACTGTTTTCCCAACGGTACACATAAACTCATTTGATGGGTGGGGAGTTGCCAGATGAGTGGCTGACTTGAGACTGTCTGTCCATGAAGTACTGGTGTAGAACCTTGAGCTCAGAGCTCTGTGTTCCAGTCCTACCCTTCCGTCCCCCACACTAGTAGCCGTGCCCAGCTCTCCTCTCACCTATCTCTCTTTCTTAGGAGAATGTTTCTGAGGCTCTGTGTGTGGGTGTATTAGTCAGCTCGCCATGACTGTAGCAAAATATACAAGGTCATTACTTAGAAAGAGACCCACAGTTCTAGAGATTCGAGTGAAAGATTGGGTAGCCCTGCTGTTTCGGGCTGTGGTCAGGGCAGTTCACCTTGGCAGTCATGCATTGCAGGGCAAACCACTAACATCATGAGCCAGGAAGCAAAGAGAAAGGGAGAGACTAGGAAATTCCGTGTAAGGACGTAACCTTCATGACTTAAAGGTCTTGTGCAAAACCCTACATTTAAATAATGCTATCCTGGAATCCAAGCCTTTAGTACATGGCTTTAGGGGGACATTCAGTATCTAAGCCATAACATTGGGAGTGGTGTCTGAACAGGTTAGATTATTATAAATGTTTATGGGGCTTCAAAATGTAAGGTGAGAGGCAGCAGGGAATAAAGACTGACTGGAAAGACCTCGGGGGTAGAGTTGTGTTAGAGGGAGCACATAGATATGGCATAGTTAATCATTCAGAGGGAGTCTGGGGGACCCCAACTTTGAGTCAGAATGAGGCTGTTTCCAATATCTCCATATACTAGCATTCAATGATGAGTGGGAAGAAGGTTTTCAGACTCAAGAAGATACTAAAATAGATATTTAATTGTAATTAACTGTGCTGTGAATCATTAAGGCAAACATAAAGTCATAAATAAGGTTTCTCTTCTCTGAATGTCAATAAGTTATTTTTTTGAGGGACATGAGGTCAGCTTGCTGCTTTCCATGACCGAGTGCCATGGCTGGTTTCTTTGGGATCTGTTCTGGATTGCACGGATGAACAAGGACGTAGGAGTCCTTCCCGGCTGACCAATCCAAAGCAGGGACCAGGTCATCCAAATGGTAGGATAGACGTGAAGTCTAGTACTGCGTCTGGGATAAAAAGCAGATTAGGTTTTAGTCCTGTGACACAGAATTTGGAGGCTTTAGGAGATTTTCTAACTGGGGAGGTGGGTGGGAGAGCTTTAGGCTAAGTCCCTGGGTTTTAGGTGTTAAACATTGAGGTGTCCTTTGAGGGCATCCGGAACTCAGGGCTTCATGAGTCAAGTTCATTCCTTCGTAGGCTAACGTAGATGTCTGAATGCCATTCCTGAACTGCTGGCTGGGGATGTTTTGCCCGTGGTAATGGTTAGATGAGGGTTTCAAGGATGGCCATGAGGACTGGGAAGGCATCAGCAGTTCTGTTGATCTCACTTGGAGCCATGAATGACAAAGGCTCCTGCCCCACAGACCACCTTCAGCTCACTGGCTTCTTAGCTATGCTGGTCAGGTCCAAGGTGGCTATGGCAGAAGGTGGATTTCATGAGGTAAGCCAAAAGACAAGAAGCGTTGAGTTTGCAGGGTGGAGAGGCCTCTGGCATTGCAGTTCTATCTCTCACAGGACACGTGGCTCTGAATCCTGGCTCCGAGGTCTTTTGACGAGCGAGCATGTCACATGATGGACATTTCCATGGTGGTCTTGCCTTCAGTTTCATTTTGACTTTCTTTTTGAGATGCAGAGGTGGCATAGGCCAGTCTTCACAGAGGAAGTAAAACTTAAGTTTTCCCACAAGCACAGTGCTCTTAGGAGAAAGCGTCACCCAGTGTGTTAGAGGAATTAGCACTAAGGGATGACTATGTTGTTATTCTCAAACTTCTCCCTCTATCTCCTCTTTCTCTGCTCCTTCCATTTCTTTCTTTTTGAGACAAAGTTTACTGGCCCGTTCATGACTCACTGTATAGCCCAGACTGGCCTCAAACTCACAATCCTCTTGCCACAGCCTCTGCTAGGATTGCAAGCACGCATCCTCTGGCTGTGTTGTCAACTTCCCATTTTCTGAATCTAGAGTGTGATCAATCATATTAGCAAGGAAGAGGAACTCCTGTTTCCAGCAGGATCACTAAATTTAACCAAATACACACGGAGACTCAGTCAAGTACTATGCTGCCTGCTCCAGGAGACACCAGAGCTTAAACAGAAATCTTTTTTTCTCGAAGAAAGAGCCCATCCAGGAAAATGAGATAAAGACACACGAGTCGTCTTTGTACACAATTGAGTGATCATTAATTCAACATGGTAAAGGCCCTCCCTTCTCTGAGAAGACCATCCAATCAGAACCGCCCTTAACTTCATGAGACGTGTTCCAAAGTTCGAAAGTTCAGAATTATCTTGTAAAATAACAAGAATCCTCAGAAAAATCTTTTTTGATGTATGGATATAAACACTACTTCTGTTTGTAGATCAGGACATGGAGTCACTGGACAGAGATTTGGACTATTTTTACTGTATCTCCAGAACCCAGTACACTGTCTAGTATACATTAGATGCCCAGTAAATAATGTTAAGTAGATGAATGAATTTTTCTTGTCTGGGATGATCAATCAAGCCTGAGCCAGCTGTTTAAACTATGATAGAATTTGAGTAGCAGCAAAGAAGATATTTCAGACTTTTCAGGGGAAATCACTGGCAACTCCAAGGCAGTCTGATATTTATTTCTCTTTCATGTTTGTGAAATATTGCTCAAGTCACCCATGAACGCTTGGCTATTTCCTACCTCTTTTTATCAGACCATTAGAGAAGAGTTGACACTGGGGCCTGCGACACCTGGCTGGATGGTGAAGAGGGAAATGGTGATTTATTTTTGAAGCACTTTTCTAGTTCGGGAATGCCTTTAGAAAGAGGCTGTGGGTTGGAATTCTCTGCAAAACCATTAATTATTGAACTTGCTTTGTTGTGAAACAAAGTTGCTCCTTAGCGGTGTCTGCTATTGCCGGTAAGCCAGAAGACAAGAAGCGGTGCAGAGCTGGTGCTGCAATCCCAGGCTGACCTGTTAGCATCCACTTAGGGAAGAGGACAGGACACTGTCAGCAGATCGCTGAAGGGAAGATGGGCAATTAGTGGCTTCAGATGTCACACCGTGCCCTTCCCTTTGGGTCTCCCTGGTGCTTTCTGTTGGGCAATGAGAGATTTTTATATGAACTCTGAGAAACAAGTTCCACTGGGGGATTCTAGTCCTTGTGTTTGCTGAATGGTGAGGCTGACGTTGCTGGGGAGCTCAGCTGTTGTGGCAGTGGTATAGGTCTTAGCTACAGAGAAGGGGGGACACCAGGAGGTGTCAGGCCACCAGGAGGGCTCTGTCTGAAAAGACTGGTAGAAGTTTGGTGTCACCCTGCTGCTCAGATCTTCTTCAGCCTCTGAGGTACTCATCTACTTTCCTTGTCTCACACATGGGGGTGCACTAGGTCAGAACACAGGAGCCTATTTGATAGGCATCTTTATACTGGTATGCATAGACGCTTGGTTTCTGAGTGTAAATGGCAAAGCTTGGGAGAAGGTTTGTGTTTAGCACTGTAAGGCATTCACTGACACTTTAGCAACATTGTTCTGGGCCTGGGGAGGTAGGCAGTCAGCACAGATGCAGGCCATACAGAAGACACGTGGTCTCTGCACCAACCACAGAAACACACAGGTTATGACACTTGAAATGCACAGTAGCCTTGTGAGATAGATAGGGCTTCTGTAGCGTGGCATTGTGTGACCCTAAACATGAGACACGATGGCAACCGAAGGCCTCTGGGCTTTGGGATGGACATCAAGAGAGTGGAGCGTTGCATCTGACAGCTATACAGGCTGCAATAACATATCCACCCTGAAGCACAATTAATAAAAACTCAGGGTCAGAAATTGGGGTTCAACCTGAATATTGAAAAGCAAAACTGCCAGCCACTGGCTCTTACCTCTACCTCAGCCTGAAATGGTGATCCTGCCTCCTGGGATCTCAGAATGAGACTGTGTCTGAGAGCTGTCTCCCCTTGTTTTATATTCCTCTCTAGGACTGAGATTAAAAACGTGCACCACTGAGGTTAAAGGCATGTGCCACCCAATTTCTATGGCAACTAGTGTGGCTACTGGAATTAAAGGTGTGTGTTACCATAACCTGGTCTGTAAGGCTGACCAGTGGGGCTGTTTTATTCTCAGATCTTTAGGCAGTCTTTATTTATTAAAATACAATTGAAATGCCACCACGCCACCCCACTACCTGGAAGATAGCCAGGCATTTTCACGGTTGGAGAAATGGAAGCTCCACTAGGAAAAGAGATTTGCCAGAACTGCCCAGGCAGAAATGAGCCTTGGACCTAAGACCTCAGTTTGTGAGGCTCTTGATCTGCTCTGTTACTTCTTGTTGTCAGTTTCAAATTAGAAAAACAGATAGATAGGTATGTCATGACATGGAGATGCTAATAGCATAGCAATCAGACTGTGCGAAGGAAAGGGGAGGTACAGGGCCAGAGAGAGCATAGCGTGTCGGAAAGCACTCCAGGAGCCGCTGACTTTGAACTTCATGCAGAGGTGAAGGAGATGTGACCTCGTGGGTAGAAAGCTGTATGTGGTGTTCCGGGCAGAACTGTAAACATTGTTATAGAACAATTCTTTATTATTCCCAGATTTGCAAAGGAGGCTGGAAGGCGTGCAGAGGAAATACAAATACCTTAATCTCCCTTTTTCTAGAAATACTTTTAACACTACTGCCCACAAAAAGCAAAATGACTCAGAGTAAATATCCTCTGCTTTTTGCCCTTGATTCCCTGCAGTTCTTAGGAGGGCTGAAGTAATGTTCAGAACCTGGATGACTCAGTATTAGGCGATCACCCCCTCTGTCTCATTAGAGCTCTGCTGCTCTGATCTGGTTTTTCACTTGGGCAATGATGGTCCAACAGTTAGAGGCGCCATCTTGTTTTGGGTTCTGAGTCCCTAAGGCAATCATGGAGGAAAATAAGATGACTACTAAGTTTCCACAGCTCGCCTACTGCCAGTCCACTCTGACACTCTGTCCTCCTTGTCAGCATCTCCCCTGTGTTCATAGCTTACCTTGGTGACCATTAATGATGATTCCCGTTACCCCATCTGTGGTTTTAGCCATTGTTGGTAAGATTTTGCTATATCTGCTATTTCCATTATACTATCCAATATCTGAGCAAGTGTTCCATGCTGCTCCCCACCTATTGGAAGGGAAATAAGTTGTAGGGGCTTCTCTGTGGTCTCAAAGTCCCCTGGTCTTCTGTCCTTCGTTGTGAGTTGGTGTCTTATTTTAAATTCATGGTGGGGGATGCCATCCGATTATAACGTCCCTGTCTTAATTTGAGTCACAAGGCTAGGCTCTCCTAAAAGGTACAATAGAAAGTTGTATGCCTGCAAGAATTTTTCATGATGTATGTAGCACAGAAGGTGAAGTCTACTATATTGTTATAACTTATGTAAATTTTCTTATGGAAATGGAAAGGCTCAAGCCTGTTGTACTGTGCTCCCCAAGTGACAGTTTCATCAAATCCATATGTTCACAGATAAAGGAATCGTTGTCATATGGCAAATGGCCAAAAATCTCTCAGCCCACTTCCGTAAGATTGTCCAAGAGTGCCTGGCACACCTCACCCCTCAGTTATTTCCATTGATTGTGAACATATGGGCACAATACTCTTGAAGTCACAGTGAAGTGACTTGTATTTGGCCATTATTCAAGCCAAATGAAAGAAGGCTCTGTTGTCCTTCTGGCTCAACTGCAATGTTGGACTCATAAAATAATGGCTCCTGGTTAGCTTCTGACAAGAGTCCAAGGCTGCCAGGATGGGTGCATTTATGGTGGCAGCCCCAAGACAAACATGTATAAATTTCAAATTGATTACAGACTTGTGGGCTATATATGCTGCTTCCCTTTAATTTCCAACTCTATGGCTTCTCCATTTGTATTAAGTTATTACACAATTGATAAGGCTTTTCCTGCTTCAGTTTGATCCAGGTAAAGATGACCTACTAAATTTAGGAAAGCCTCAATTTAATCAAAGTAGATAATTCTGAGAATAATGCCTCTGTACCCTAACATGTCCCTAACACAATGGTGCACAACGACTTTTTAAATCTTTGCACGCTTGGGGAGGTTTCTAGGCCCTGTACTCAAATGTACACCCATGCTTCTCGTTGTCACCCCTTTCCTAGTATTGCCCAAACTCTCCTTTTTTGGGGGTCTCTGCTCCCTCGACTCAATCCACACTGGCAACTGGGTTAGAAGAAAGATGTAGATGATATCGTAAAGGTCCATTTAGTCCAATTTTCCGTTTAGATAGAATTGCCTCTAAATCATCTGTGAATAGTGGCAATTTATGTCTTGGGAAACAAGGTGCTTGTGACCCAACAAAACAACTCATTTTGTTATTGGACAGATCTAATTATTAGTAAATTATTTTATGTAATTGAAATCTGACTCTGTTTAATTTAGGCACATTGATCTTAGTTCACCTCCCTCGAGTCGTAGACATAGAATTTCTTTCTTGCTTGGGGTTCTGCAGACAATTGAGGACAGTTGTTATTACTGTCCTGTTGTCTTTTGTTAATGTGTTTATGTTAAACTTTTTGGTCGTGCCTGTGTCTCCTTAATTTTTTCCTTTTCTCTTATGCTTCATTTGCTTTATTACTCTATTCCACAGTTTTATAGACCAAGCTCTCCATTATTTTGTGTCTCTGAGGAATTGATGTGTTATGTGATATGTACCATATGCGTTGAGCTACTCAATTATTGCCCCTTTATTCTGTTCATCTATTTCCTCAATTAATATTTATTAAGTACTAAATTATGGTAAGTGCTGAGGAGGCACCAGTGACCTGGGCTGACCCCTTGCTCTAAAACATTTCTTCCTGATGAGTCATGCTCTAACTTTTCTCAAATTATTCAGTCTACCTGCAGTTACATTATTAATAGAATAAATTAGTTCTTTTTTCCTCTCTTAATCAGTTTCATTTTGCTTTTTTAAATTAAATTTATTTTTTAAAAAAGAAAACAAACTATCTTTTTCATTTTACATACCAATCTCAGGTCTGACTCCCTCCCCTCCTCTCATTCCCTCCACTTCCCCTCCCACCCCACCTCCATCCACTTCTCAGAGAGGGTAAGGCACATTGCTTTGGGGAAGGACCAAGGCCCTCCCTACTATATCTAGGCTGAGCAAGGTATCCATTCAAAGAGAATGGGTTCTCAAAAAGCCAGTACAGGCAGTAAGGATAAATCCTGGTGGTACTGCCAGTGACCCCTCAGTCTGCCCCAGCCATACACCCACATTCAGAGGGTCTAGTTTGGTCCTATGCTGGTTCCTTCCCTGTCCTGCTGGAGTTGGTGAGCTCGCATTAGCTCAGGTAAGCTGTTTCAGCGGGTGTCGCCATCATATTTTCTCAGTATATATCACACACAGTAATGAGTTTCACGATGATGTTCACGCATGAGCACAGTGTACTTTGAGCACACTTGCATCTTCTAATCACTCAGTCTCGCCCCCTCTGCTGTTTTGCTTTCTCTTCTCTAATGGCCCCTCTTCCGCTTTCATCTTGCACTCTTTGTTTTATTTCAGGTAAGATTGGTTCTTGGACAGGAAATGGGATGTTGTGGGTGCTTTCAAATCATATAATAATGGCTATTTAGTGCTCCCCTCTCAGCTTGTTGCTTGATGTATTTTTAAAGTTACTTGTGCCTAGAAAAGATGAGTTTCCTGCTGAGAACTTTAGAGAGACACTGACAAGGAGATCAGATGAAGGTGAAACTTTTGTTTGGAGGGCTGAGTTTTAGCCCAATGTCATTTTATTAACTGGAAACTCGGAGGTAGCTTTATCTCTACTCTAATCCAGAGAGAAATTGTTTCCTCTGAGAAAATGGGTGGGGAAACAAAAAACTGCAATGAAAAATTCAAGTCAAGCAGCAATAGGTAGGTGCGTTGCCCCTTGGGATGGGATAAGATTCTTTGGGAATCCTAGATTTAGATCCAGAAAACATCTGGTGGAGAACTTGGTCTGGCAAGTGGGGGTGTCATAGTATGCAAATTGTCCCCACATGATGGGTGTTGGGTAGTGCTGAGGTAGTCACACCTGCATCCCTCTTAGATGCTATGCTGTCTATGCGCTCTTGACTGGGGTCTAGAAACCACTTTATGAATCTGAGCTTTGTGTGCCTGTCCCTGCCTCTTTCCCCACATCCAATGCCAGCTGTATGGTTGGCTTGGTTACACTCTGTAAGGGGATAGAAGAGATTGCTATCTATGTAGAAATGGCAGAGCTAGTCTCATGTATTGACCTTTGACATTTAGAGAGCCAACCTTGAATTAAGAGTTGTAGGAACTGATAATGTAGATGCTGATGAACAAACTGTGCACAGCCTCATTTGCCTGTTTAATGGAAACATTCCTAGTTCGAGTGATGGAGTTGAGTTTTACCCAGAAACATTAGCTAGATGATACCTAGCATCATCAGAAGATAGAAAGCCATTTATATACACTTGTCCTTTCTAGGCACAGGCCCCAAGGGCCCTGTTTCTTCCTTTCTTGTCCTTTGATCCACTAGAGGACAGAGCACTGTTCACCACTGCTTCACTGCTGTGGTCTACATCTTAGCTGAATTAAGGACTGAGTAGCCAAAGCCTATCCATAGGGATTACCATCTAGACTGGAACCTGTATTTTGTGATTTTTGATAGATACTCTCTTTAAGTTGCTATGTGCTAGGCAGTCAGGGAATACATCTTGCCTGGACCACTGTGGTTAGTGGTCTGAAGGTGTGGGAGGAATGTGATGTTTGCTTTAGTCACTTGGACAGTAACATCAAGAGGTAGTCCCTGGGAGGTAGAAAGATGGTAACAGTGGAGGTTAGAGAAGGTAGGGAGAAAGTAGAGCTTGTTATTCTCTTCTAAATCACCCCAGATGATAATGCATCACGTTCAACAGCCACCCATTTATATTATCACTGTTGCCCTATAGAAAGTTGTGTTCTCTCCTCTTTGTTTTCCAACCACCCCACCCCATCCTATAGGATTTAATTCCCTTCTTGCAGGCTAAGGCGGTCATTTATGTTTGTTTTAGCCTTATTCTATTTATGAAAGAAGTTATAGGTAGGCAAAATGAGAAGTCATATGATTTATATGATCCATATGATTTATCCTAGGGCTCTATCCCCCTTCAGGGAGCTATATTGATCATTCTTTTGACTTCTAGACTGTCTAGCTCATAGTAACATAGAATATGTGCCTTATAAGTGTGTTGGTTGTTGTATAGCCAAGTAACGAGTTTGTAGTTTGCAAAACTACATAAAAACAAATGAGATGCGCTTATTTTGCACATGTAAGGCCCTGGATTCTGTGCCCAGTACCACCAAAATCCAAACCCAAATGGGATAATTAATAACTCATTTATTTGTGGGACGGTTTTTGCCATTCATGACATTTTAGAAAAGTGGTCTTTTACTAACAAAGATGGCTGTGTCCAATAAGACCAGAACTTACTGACTTGGCATAGTGTATAGGTTTAAGTTCCTGCCTGGACCATCTTCAAAGCTCTTCTGATGGTGGCCAGTGAGAGCTGCTGTGCTCTGTTGACACTTTAATGATGTTTCCCTATGATGGAGGGGACATGTAATCCCTACATAGTTAATACAGAGGCAGGTTGTTCTCTGCACTTCTCAGTTTGGCCTGCAAGGACTTATACTATATGAAAAAGTATAATTGTTAGACTTTTTAAAAAAATCTGTTTAACAACTAAAGTCATTTATCTGGAAAGATACCCAGGTCTCATTGTTTCCCAGTGATAATTCACTTATTTATTGATTTAATGGCCCTAGAAATCAAACCCTGGGTTTTTCATATCCTAAGCAAGTGCCCTACTGTTAGTCTGCATCATCAGTTATTATCAATAATACCAAGTATTGATGGAGGTATGTATTATTATAGTCACTTTAGTGACATCTATTATATACCTTTGACCCTATAATTATGTATCTGGGTAGACCCAATAAATGTCAGTGTTTATATTTAGCAAAACATGCACAAGAATGTTTACTTTCTTCAGCTTTATTCATAACAGCCCAAACTAGAAAAAATGTTATTTCTGTCAATATTAAATTGAATAGTTGTATATTGATAAAGCAGAATGTGGAATAAGAGAGAGAGAGAGAGAGAGAGAGAGAGAGAGAGAGAGAGAGAGAGCGCACTGTTGATATACTAAACACATAGAGGTATGAGCAAGCAAAAAAGAAACAGAGTGGAGGAGGTCAGAATAATGGCTATTTAATTGTTTTAAATTTTGAAATAGGGTCTCACTCTATAGCCTTGGCTAGCCTGGATCTTGATATGTAGATCAGGTCGATCTTAAACTCACTTAATTTGCCTGTTTCTGGCTGAGATTAAAGTCATGAGCCACCACACTCAGCCTAATAGCTAGTCTTGATTGGAAGGGGTCCTGAGAGAGCTTTTTGGGCACCTGCAAATGGTGTAAGTCTTGATCTGGATCCTGACTCCATTAGCACATGCATATGTGATTTCACCCAACCTGTTCCCTTACTATGTCATCCTTTCTTACATGTGAAGTATGCTCGATACTAAGGAAGTCGTGTTGGAGTGTGAGCCAGATGACTGGCCTCAGACCCTGGCTCTTCACTCAACATCAGCAGGCAGCATCCTTATGATCTCTGCCTCTGAAGGCGGGTGTAAATTTTAGCTCGTTATTCTTGTTCAACTTGTTCTAAACAGAGCCTAGGTCTGGAGGCCAGGAGGCCCCTGCTGTTATCACCTCTTAGCTCCACTGTCTCCCTGTTCATTTAGGGCTAAGTTCAATGAAGGATGTTCAGTAGACATTTGGGTCCCCTTAATCATTGGCCCAGAGGACATGGAAAACATACATGAAGGTACAAGATATCAAAGAGTTTGGGGGAAATCAAAATGGCTCCTGAAATGCAAGATCTAGGTGTATTTGACCTTGGAGAAACTGATAGCAGCTTACCTGTTGGAAACATTCAAGGCACTGTCAGTGAAGACCATGATGTGATTTCAGCTACTTGGGCAGTGACTTAGGAATCATGTTTGGCTTCAGGGCTGTTAGTGACAGCTGTGACATCAGGGTGCAGAACAGGTGACCATAGTGATTATTGAAGCTGTTACTGCCAGGAGCCTGCAGGGTCCAGGTGACACCCTGTCAGCAGCAGGCATTCAGGAAGAGGGTTCCATTTTCAAGAATAGTGCTTGGACTTAGACTTCTGTTAGACACAGTGTGTCTAGCTCTGGTGCTTCTGCTAGATGATTCCGGGAGATAAAGCAGTACCTTCCCAGGCCTTAGTCCCCCATCTGTAACATAGGGGCGAATGCTGACTGCTATCCTAGCTCTAACTTCCTCTGTGCCTTCCCCACTCAAGCAATTCTCAGTTTAAAGTCTTCCCCATTTCACGGGACTGTTTCCCACTGTTCTTGTGTTTTGTCTGCAGGGAGTTTACGTTCACCTCTTCCGAACAATAAATCATTAAGTAGCAACTCTTCAGCCAATCCTCATTGTCACCTAACAAACCATATCAATTATTCTGGATTATAGATTGCCTAGCATTTAAATACCCCATTTTTTTTTTGTACCTTTAGTGCAATCGATTTGAGTGCCACTGGATTCTACACGTCTCCTCTCCTTTAAACTTCCCTCTGTCCCGTTGGCGCTCCAAGCTAATATGTCTTGATGGGCAAAGGTGCATGCTATTGATGCTCCGCTTTGGTCACGCTTGCTTAGTGTCATGAGAGCAGTGAGAACACAGGGCCAGGATAGAGCAGAAATTGGTAAGAGTCTTAGGATATACCCACCTTCACCCTCGGGCTTCCTGCCTGGCTTGAGCTTGTTAATCTTGAAGGAAAATGCAGACCCAAGGAAAACACCTCTGACTCTGTCCATGTGGGTCAGGGTTCTTCTTCACACATAGCAGGACTTGGAGGAGGAAGGTGAGGGGCGATAAGTCCAGACAGGTGACTATGGTGTCTGGTGAGAGTCAGGGCCTCACAACTCAAGATTGTTGGGAAGGCTTCCTAGGACAGACACACTTGTGTTTCTCCTGCTCTCCCATGGCTATTTGGAAGGAACCGCTGTTCTTGTCCCACATTCCACATCCCCCCTGAGAGTTCTGAAGGCTAGAGGCCCCACAAAGTCTTGACCTATAAAAAATGCTATTTTCCTCCTGACAGCCCCAACCTCTTTGGAAAATTATCCTGCTACTGTGGGGTTTAAACTCTTTTCTCTAAAGCCCAGTCCCCTCCCTAGCTTCTTTCCTACTTGATGTAGGAGTTCCATTTCCACCACACGTAGTAGACAATAGCATGAGTACCTGCCCTGAGGCTCGCTCCCAAATGTAGCTGGCCAGCCAGTGAGCTCTAGTAATCTGCCTGCCACCCGAGCCCCCGTGCTGGGGCTATGGACATGTGCCTCCACATCTGACTGTTACACAGTTCTGGGGGAGCTGAACTCAGGTCCTATAATGTGCACAGAGGATACTTTAATGGCTGAGCCATCACCATAGTTACCAGTTCTGCATCCCAACCAACCATCCTAGCCCCTTCTATTTAATTTTAAAAGGACAGTGAAGGATGTACTTAGGAGAAGACCAGAACATCTTTCATCCCTGCTGGGCTAAACACTGAGCTTCAAGGGCAGCTGTGACGGAGCCCACATGCTCATGTGCAGTTCAGGTGGCCGTGGGGCAGCCTGTGATTCAGTAGCATTGAGGAAGCTCCTGAAGGACATGCCTTGCAATGGCAGACATCTTCCTGTGCCTTATGGGGGGGAGGAGCTGAGCTGGTAGATGAACCTGATGTTCTGCCAAGTTCCCATGTTCTAGGGGAGGAAGACTGAGTAGTGAATGACTCTGCCTGATGCTGAAAGATTTCACCCTGAGGTCAGGAGACTTCTCGGGAGCTGCAGCAGAGCGGACTTGAGAAGGCCCAGAAACGGGACAGCGTGTTCTTAGTGTAACTCCAGTGGCCTTTGTCTATCTGCTTTATAGAGATGCTTTTCCAAAGAGCTGTGGCTGTCAGATGCCTGGGTCTATGCTAGGAGCTGGCTTATGAGGTTCCCATGGACCTGGGCTGTTTTGTTTTATAGGCTGTAGCAATTCAGAACAGTGGGGATTCAGGATAGATACTGAAGAGAACTCCTCAAGTTATACAGATAAGAAGTTTTCCTGTGGGAGGAGGTGCGTTCCTGGTGATGTGCTGGGAACAGGGGTCATGAACACATCGGCCCAGCTACTTTGCTCAGTCAGTATGGGCCCTGGACTGTGAAAGGAGGAGGGTGACCTGGCCTGATCATCAGCCACACGCCCAGCACCTTCACACAGCATCTGGGGATACTCAAGTTTTACAAGAGGCATATTAACACACCCATGTGTTAGACATGGGAAAGGAGGCATGGTTGGTGAAGATGCCTGCTCTGACCCTCGTTTTGTTGATCTCCCCTCTCAGATCCCTGCATGCCTTACAGAGTCCTGGCTCTCAACACATTGCCTTGTAATGGTTTGCCCACTCCAGAGGTCCTGATAATATGGATCTGGGGTGGGCTTCAGGCTTTAGGGTCCTTTTCAAAGCCTTCCAGCTGATTTTAATATGCAGCTAGGGCGGAGAACTGCTGTTTAGTATTTTCAATCAACTTTTCAGTGTGTGGTGGTAGGGACAGAACGCTGGGCATTATGAATGCTAGGCAGAGTCCTACTACTGAGACACACTTCCAGCCCTTGACTCATTATAGATTGTGTGTGTGTGCACATGTGTGTGCGTTCGTGCATGCATGTGTATGTATGTGTGTGTATTCATATACATGTGCGTTCACAGGAGCTAATCCAGGGGTCTTCAAGGTTGCACATGCATCAGAACCACAGGGAGCATCTGAGGTTCAATAGGTCCAGGTGTACCCAAGATTCTGCACTTCTTACAAGTTTCCAGGTGACACTGATGCTGTGGGCAGTTAGCAAATGCTGAATGAATTTCACCAATGCCAAGATCACTGAGTGGGATGGAGTTGGGATCAGATCTATCACCTAACCAGAGACCATGGTCTACCCTCTTGCCATGGAATAGCCAGTTGGAAGGACCTGAAAGATGAAATGGAGATGGGTTTTGTGTCTGGATAACTTCTGGGAGGATGGTAGAATGTTGACTGGCAGAAATTCCTCATGGGGAGAACAATAACCATTTCCTGCCAGGAGGCCTTGAGGGTGTTAGAGGGGGACGGTTAGAGCAGTCATAAGTTCCTGTAGTCTTGACGTTGGACACAGATGCTCAGGGTGGTGTATGACTGGGGAAAAGATGGTCCTGAGGTTGCTTGCCCCAGAGTGTCTGTTACAAAGATGGTGATGCTGCTTCTTAAAGCTGTGCCTGATTTGCACAGCATGGGGAGTCCAGAGGTTGGGGGTGGGGATGTGGCTTTAGTGGTTCCGAGATGGGACAGAAGTCTTGAGCTGTCCTGAATGAGCAAGGGAAATGGTGGCAGATGCAGCGGCTATGACAGTTTGGGTACCAGGGAAGGATGTGTGGGACTCAGCAGGGAGAGTATAACTGGGAGAGAAAGCAAAGTGAAAGAATTGGGGCTAATGGAATCCTCTTCTCAAGGGATGTGTTTAGCCCAGAGAGACTCATGTTGCTTGGTTTTGCTGAACGATGAATAAGGAAAACCCTAAACAAATAAGTGTGATCTCTGTTCCAGATGCTTGGGACCACCTGTAAATCTGTTAACAATACAATACAGAGTGAGACTGGTGCATGCAGAGTAGGGCAAAAGTCCTCCTGGCTGCCTGGTGGGGAAACCTTCAGAAGGGGTAGGTCCGTTCCTGATGGCCTCACAGATTCATGGAAGTGAGCACAGAGTAGTGGAGGGAGCGGTGAGGGGCAGGGGTCTTCACCCACGGGAACGGCTCATGCTGGAGGCTGTGGAGCATTTGGAGTAGAGTGGTAGGAATGTGGGAGATGTCGTGTTCTGCATCGGTTTCTCATCTCGCTCTCAGAACCTGGGAGCTGCAATGGCGGGGGACCACCCTGAGAACATAGTCCTGGTTCAGGGATGCTGCCACTGACTTCTTGGAAGGATCTCTGAGGAGCCTTCCCAGGCAAATTGTGTGTGTTTTTTTTACCATTTCTAGAAATATTGCAGATTGGAAGAAGAGGGAAGCTCCCCTCTTTGGGGGGAGACTGCAGTCCAGAGAAGGGAGATGGCTGGCAATGATGTTCTGGGTGTGGGTTGGACACAGGGGCATGGCCAGGGGTTTCTGAGCACACTGGGGTCTGTGAAGGGCAGGGTTGAGGGGCACAGTTTTTCCTGAACAGCATGGGGATGCAGATGTTTGATCCTGTGAGTTTGTGTTTTTATGGGTCTGAAGAAGTATGGAGATCAAGAAAGATCAAGAGAGGAAGAGACAAGAATGGCTCCGGCCAGAATGTGAGATGGGCCGGCATCTCAAGGTTCCCAGGGTCTGTCCTGCAGTTTCTGGAGTCCCTTGAAACAATCCTTGCTCCCCCCCAAGCCTTCTGTCTCCAGATGTGTCCTCTGAGATCAGTGAGCTAGTCATTTAACTAGAACTACAAATTCTGTCTGCTGGATTACCTGTTAGTTAGCAGCTTAGCTGACCTTTCATCAGGCCTCTTCCTCTTTGAAGTCTCCTAGATCTGACTAAAGGAGGGAACCTGAGTCGGGGATGGAGAGTCTGAGCTCTGCCCCCTCCCCTACTATGAGCATTTGTACCAAAGAATACTCTGTTGCCTTGGCAACTTCCTTGCTTGGGCTTTGGTGCTCAGAATATCTGACAAATCCAAGTATTTCGCATGCAATGGACTGAGATGGAGAATCAGGTCAGAAGATAAATCTCAATCAATACCAGTGCCAGCGCCAAAGATTAAAAGGCAGGGGATGAGAGAAGTCTGATGAGACAGGAGATGCTGAGGTCTGAAAAGATCTCCTCAAGTTTCTCCCCTTCCTTGCATTCCCCCCCTCCACCTGCCACGTGCATCCTCATGCCTCTCCCTTCTATGAAGTTCCTTCCCCAGTTACCAGTGCAAACTGGAATGCAGGGGATGGCACTGGCAGAAAGAAGAGTCAGGGGCTCATGTGTGTCTCCTGGCTGTGGCTTTTGTCCTCAGAAAGCCGTCATGGGGGACATAGCATTCATCTTCCTGGTGCTTCTTCTGGGGGAAAGGATGTTAGCCAGAGGTAGCATGGTGTTCTCTTATATCGGCCATGTCTGGGTTTGTCGTGGAGCCTGTCATAAAGATGTGAAGGGACAGGAGTCTTCTGTGGAGATAATTGATGCCTGGGGTCAAAGGAATGTAGCAATGTCCTTAGCAGGGTCACATCAGAGTCCTTTGTAGCACTGAGGAGCAAGCTGAGGGGCTGAGAACACTCCTCTTCCCTTTGTGAGCCCTGCATCTCCTAGGATACCGAGGAGCAGAGTAATGAGGGACAGAGGCACGCCCCGTGAGTTGTTCTCTGCAGAAGCATGCCGTGTGGGTGCTGTGTGTCAGCCAGGGCGGATGTGTTGAGTAAGGGAAGCTCCTTCAGAAACAGAACCAAGGGCTGTGCCTTGTGGGGCTTCCTGTGGTGTGATCCTCTTGAGTCACTGCGGGGCTGACGTTCTAGTGTCTTAGCTTCCTTTATTCCATCTGCAGAGAGTTATGCACCAGCCAGCTTCAGGCCTTCTAACCGCCGCTCTTCCCTGCTGGACAGTGTCCCTCTGCTCCAGGATGGGCAAGGAGGGTGCCCTGGAGAGGCGAGACAAAGCTTTACAGTATAATGAGGACCACAAGAGGGGTTGAGACGTTGGGGAGAAGCCAGGGGAACAAAGGTGTCAGAGCTGAGGAGTGGGGATGAGACCAAGTCTTGGGCTTGGATATCACTGAAGGGAGTCTCGGGAGAGAGAGGGCACAGGGGATGCACGGGTTGGTCATGGAGGGCCCTGTAGTTCTGCACCATCTCAACATGCTTTTGGGTTTCTGATCACGCTCTCTCATCGTATACCTTGGTCTCCATTATTTTTTTCTCGTGGGAGATAGAAATGACCCTTCTGTGGTACTTTGTGTCCCACATTGCCTTATGGGACTTGCAGCCGGCAGGATTATCTCTTCTGTGACCCCTTCTCATCTGGTGATCAAGGCTGACCCAAATAAAGCAGTGAAACTGGCCTTTTGAGACTCGGTGTCCCCCTGGTCTCACAGTTCAACAGCCTATCCAAAGAGTGGTGATTCCAGCCCTAAAATGCGCTTCTCCCCACCTCCTCCCCCAGCCATTAAAATGCTTGCTCCTGCAGGCATCTGATATGGTACTCTTTACTTGTGAGTGGTAGCAGGTGGATGTAGTGGGCTATTTCCCATTGAAGAGTTTGTAATGTAAGGAAAACAAGCCAAGGAAACAAAACTCTAATGGTGAAATTCCAGCTACCCCTGCCTGGCTGGTAAAGGTGTCATGTGGGACCCCAGGCTGTATTTATAGACGAGTTCTTCATTTCTTTCAGACTTTGAGGAAGAAATTGAGCTTCAGGTGATCCAAATCAGCTGATCAGGAGAATCATGATTGACATATAACAGACAGAAGAAGAAAATCACTCTTTTTTTTTTTTTTGTGTGTGTGTGTGTGTGTGTGTATGTGTGTGCTGTTTCGGGGAATATAGCTTGCAGGTATTGGCAGTCAAACTGTAGCAACAAGAAGTGGATATCAGTGAAGTTTCTCTCTGGGGTGGTTAAAATTTGTGTGGCGTGGCCTATGTCCTGCGCTGTGCCAGGTGTTCAGCGTGTGTCTGCTTTTCAGAGAGGTGGAGGGTTTCCCACACTTGGCCAGATGGAACAGCTATGCCCTTCACATAGTCCTCCTGACTCCACTGTCTGATTCTTTACAATACACCAAGACACTAGGCACCCCCCCCACCCCCATGATATTCCACACAATAGCACAGTAGGAACTGCCGCTTCAAATAGGAAGTGGACTCTTCCTAGACAGGACCCATAAGCCTCACTCAGTGGGAATAATTGAGCACTGGCTCTGAGAGTCTGCTTGAGTCCTTGTGACATTTCTTAAGAGAACATACAGTTCCCAGGTCACAAACGAGCTGTCCTGTCTCCCCTGGGAGCTTAGGGAGCAGGGGAGGGTTTGCATCACCCTGGGTGACAACTGACTCATCTCCTGTTCCTGCAACCTTGCCTTGCTTGTCCTGAGATCCAGAGCTGTTTCACATGGAGTGAGTCACGGTCTAATTCCTGTCCTGAGAGTCCCTGTGGCAGTGCACTGGGAAGCACCGCTCACCCATTTAAGCTGAATTACGGTTTGTTTTGCACGCCGTGTCCTGGAGGAACCTTAAGCAGAGTTGTAAAGTGGAGCTAGTTTGCCTCATTACCGCCCTCTCCCTCGTTATTATTTTTCCTGGGCTTTTCTCATTCTGAATATGGCATCCCCTTTCTCTTGAGACTTGGTGAATTTTGTTCTCTCCAGAGAGAAAGGCTTATCTATTTGTTCTAGAGCTACCTGGGAGCCTAGGGGTGCTTGCCAGGCCAGTGCCCCTCGCTGGTTCCGGCTGTCTTCACCCCAGGCCACATGTTCCTTCCTGGGCTCTGAGGGTCACTGTTTCCCTCTGCTCCACCTCCTCCCTCTTTAAGCATCTATCTTCTTGACCCAGCAGTCAGCGGGCTTTCCCAGCCTCTGGCTGAAGCCTGCAGTCCTCACCAGCAGTCGAAGTGGTGCGTTCTACCAGTTTAGCGTCTTTGAACTGCTGCACAGAGGCCACCTCCAAAAAGAGTGGTCTGCCCCCTGTCTCTGCTTCTTTACCTTTTAGGCGAAGCTTTTCCTGTCCCAAATGGTGACCTTTATTCTCACCTGTTCATCCTCAGCCTGAATCCACCAAGTCCAGGTCCAACCCCCTATGACACCATGCTTGGAAGCAGCCATCCACCATGTCAACAATATTACGATTACTTTTGTATACCTTGTTTGATACTTTTTGTAATGCCTCACTAATTATTAATTTTCACAATTCATCTTCCTGGTTATAAATTCACTTAAATACAAGTCCGTTTCATATACCATTGCCTTCCATAACACCTAGTGCGCGGCAGGTTCCTTACCACCTGGGTCCTATTCTTTCTGTCCACTGCTCTCTCCTTTTGGCCATAGCTGGTCCTCACTCAGCACTCTTCCTTTGCTTTTTGCCCCTTTTCAGCATCTTTGTATCTGTCAGACTCTGCGCACACCCCCTTTCCTCAGTGTCTCAGAGGCAGCACGGGTTAATGGAGCCTGTACAGCTCCGGGTTTGCACCCCAGCTCTGTGGCGCAGCTTCGAGAACCTTGCCCAGCCTTCCTGATGCCCTGCCATTTCAGCAATTAGCAGTTTCCCTGCCCCACTGTTCTCAGCCCCGCCTCTTCCAGGCAGCCCTTCCCAAGTATTCCACAGGACCCTTGTTTCTACACTCACCCAAACCTGCTAATGTGTGTCCAGTGTCAAAGACAAGTGTCACAGACAAGTGTCACATGCAAAGGCTTGCTTAATGAGTCTCTCTAGCTAGAGGTCAGGCTTCCGAGGCCCTGATGTGTTGAGTTCACTTGCCATATGTCTTCCGGAACAGGCCCAGTGCTTAACTAGTCTTATGCATGGCACCAGGTTACAGGGATGTATCTGTCATCAGTAAGCTACCCATGCACACCACTGGCACATGTATTCCTTTGGGAAGATACTGTCACTTCCTGCCCCTCCCCATTCTGCTGCAGGTGACAGTGGACCTGGAGGAGGCACTTTAGAAATATTGTTGGCCAAGCGTTTCTACGCATGTGAGCTCTGTTCCCTGGTGGTGGGTTCTTATCTTCAATCTTACACTCTTTGTCCCTTTTTGGTATTCAGTACAAGTCTACTTATACCTGAAGGTTAATTTCAGGTTTCCAAACAAGGGCTTTTCTGTGGTTCCTGGGGCTGTCCCCACACTCTCCCAAAGCCTCAGGAGAGCAGATGATGTGGTAGGTCCATTTGAGAGAGCCTCTGGGGTGAGGGCTGCAGGTGCAGCCTCGGCACTGCTGTGCACCACTTTGCCTCCCTCTCTGTCCTCCTCCAGCCTCCCCCACACCCGGCTCCACCCCCCACCCACCCCTGCGCCATGCTGCTTTCCCCGCTTCATGCTGCTCTTCCTGCTCCTGCTAAGAATAAATCATCGCTGTTGCATAGCAACCAGTTTGGTTTCCTATACTCCTCCTTCTCCACCCACAAAAGTGCCTCAGCTCTAAATTTAAGGTAGTGTGTCAGGAGGTTCTGTCACCACACAGAGGCTGTGGAACCCCCGTCTTGCTCCTTGGTAGCAGTTGGGCTTATGAAGATGGTGAACATAGCAGGAACCGTGGCTGCTTTGTTCACTGCTCTGTCCTCAGACCCCGGTACAGTTCTTAGTACATATGGGGCACGCACTAGGTGTGTAGTGCACGCCAGTTTGATGCTGAATGAATGAATCATTTTCTCGGGATCCCTGCAGTTGAGAGGTGCTTCTGGGAAGGGGAAGCGTTATTAGGAATCACATAGTCTGCAGGTCACCCCTTTGGGCTGGATGCCACCCTCCTCCCTTCTATCAGCCGCACTGAGAAGAAATGTGTGTGTCCTCATGTCCACCTGCATGTGAATGGTGACCATACTTTCCCTCTCTTTTGCAAGCTGATGGTTCAGGCAAGCCGTACAGTTTGTGAAGTCATGAGGGAGGTGGGAGTGAGCTGGGGCTTCCTGAGTCCTGCACTGACAGAGAATTGGTCTCAAGAGGCTGGCCCGGATGGTTTTCTTTGGTGTTGTGCAAAGCTTGCTGTCAGGTGAAGGAAGATGCTCGATCTCCCGTGAGCACTGATGTCAGCCTGGGCTTGAATCTTGGTTATACCACTTGCAAGAGGGCTGACCTGAGTAGAGCCCAAAGTTTAGCTCCTGAACTGTAAGAATTGTAGGAGGGAAACCACAAATAGAGCCTAACAGAGTGCTAAGAAACAGGCATCCTTTTCCATTTGGGCGTAGAGGCAAAATTACCCAGAAAATGCTTGTAAATGCTGGCCATAGCATATCATCAATACACAGGCAGGCTGGGTTGGGGGATAAAACAAGCAAAATTTAGCAGTCTTGATGTTCCTCAGGCTTCCAGTGATGACTAAAAAGCTCTACACTGTATGTGTTCAGCAAGGAAGTCTGCAGCTTCAAACTGTTTTTTAAAAGCAGGATAGATATCCTGAATAAAGAAAAGAACAATTTTCTGTTGTAGGACAAATCATCTGAACAATTAAAACTATTAGGTGGGTAGGACCGGAGACCTGAGGAGTGTTTGGCTGAGAGTGCTTTCCCAGAAGCTAATGCGTTTTCTTGCTGCTTCTTTTTTTTCCACCTTAAAGAATGTGTTGGATTTCACAACAGATTCCCCAGCTTCCCTGTGTTCCTCTCCTTCCAAATATCCCCACACAGCATCCAAATTAGCTCAGTATGCGACTCAAGGAGTGGGAAGGCCAGGATGCAGAGGGAGAAAGAGAAATTCAGGGGCTCCTCCAGGTCATGCAAGCAGGATGGAGGGGTGGAGGGCGGGGATTGTTTAGGGAGGGGCAGCAATCCAGGAGGCATGCAGAGGTCAGAAGCTCGGGTGCCCCAAGCACACACTGCTGATGGAGATAGGGAGTTGAGCCAAGCCTTCCTTGCCCTTTGACATGAGATGGTGGGTGATTCAGGAGTCTGTGTGTTTGTTACCTATGCCTGCCCTCAGTAGGCAGCTGTCACTTCAGCCCTCCCCACCCCCTTCTGGCCTCTGAAAGTCTGCGGTCTCAGACAGCATCTTGAACTTAGGGGCTTCCAGAAAAACAATCGATGAACAGCCATTAGGTTAGCAAGAAATAAATGATATAGTGTTCCTCTCCTGTGTGAGCAGAGACCAGTGAGGCTTGATACCTTCTGGGTGTATCTTCCAGAAAGCCCAAAGTTTCCTGCTTGAAAAAGGCAAGGATGAGGCCAGTTTGTGCTTTTTCTTGGATGCATGCTGGCTGGAGCTTGAGACTAACCCTTGGGAGAAGAGCGGTTGGGGGAAGGGTATGAGGAGAGAGTCAAGACCAGCTTTCTGTTTGCCCCTCTGCTTGCCCATCTGCCCAGTCATTTGTCTACTGAGCACAATTCTAAGGACCTCTGCTGAGTCCCCATATGGAAGAGTGGGATCTAAGTCAGTGCTTTTTTATACTGCTGCATGCAGGAATTTCCTGTGTTACATGAAAAATATGAATACCCTGGGCACGGTTTAGACTACTCACGTCAAATGGTTTCTGGGTCGGAGGTACAGACATAAGTATCTTTACAAGTTTTTCTAGGTGATTTTACTGTTCAGCCAGAGTAGACAACCTCCCTAGGGCACCCTAAACCCATCCTGGGTCAGTGCCATCCACTGCACCATGTTGGTCACAGATGCGCATACATTGCCAGTGACGTGACTGAAGAGGTGACTTGCTGGCACCCTGTTCTCCTTCACACAGATGCTCATTGAGCAGCCACCATGTGCCAGTGTCAGAGAGACATCAAAAGATTAGCCTGATGGTGTCCCTGGGAAGTAAATTAGTAGACGTTCTTCCATTTCCTTCCATGTTTATCTAGCGAGCCAGAAGTTGACTTTCCTGATGAATGGCACTTTCTGCAAATTATTCTGTCTTCTCCCTCGGTAGAAGAGAAGCAGTGACCATGTCGGTTCATTTCAGTTAAGTGAAGATGAAACCAGGAGCAGGGGAGAAAAACAGACAGGAGTCAGACAGACAAGGAAGAACGCCAAGAGATGGAACGTTCTCCTGGGGCAGGTCTTTACGAATGCACCCATTAAGTTGTCTAAACTGTGAAAAGGTAAAAGTAAATAACCTGTCTGTTTAAATCTTTAGGTTGTCAGCAGCTAATTAAACTCCCACAAGGCGTCTGGTCGCGTGGTAGGGCCAGTGGACACAGTCCTCGCATCCAGAGAGCTTAAAATCTAAGTGAGGAAGTCAGGGTGCAAGGCACAGAGACTGAAAAGCTCGGTCCTTAAATTTTCCCCGGCTCTTAGGAGCTTGGAGAAAGATGCTGCTGAGCAGAGTCCACTGCACGACTCTGCCAAGTGCCTGGTGCCCGCTCGTGGTGAGGAGGATGGAAATGGAAAGGCTGCTTTTAGAAACATCCTACTGGCTCGCAAAGTAACGTGCCTGTTGAATCGAAGAATTAAAAAATTAGAGCTTCTATGTTGTTTTTAAAATTATACTTCTCTAACGGCTAATTTAATTTTTTTCCCCTAAAGTATTAGTTGCTGACAGATTGCAATAAAAATAAAAGAAAACATAAAAATTCAAACTGGTAATTCATTGGAGATTGAGGAGCCCTGGGTTGGAGTAACTGGAAATCGGATTAGTCTCGGCAGGCTGGGGAGGTGCCAGAATATGGAAAAAAGACCTGACGCCGGAAAGCAAATAAGAGCGTGCCTTGAAACCTAGACCTTTTCCTGCATGAGGTTCCTGCACAAGCATTTTGGTGGGTGCTGAGCCCTCTTGTGAGATTAATACTAATTACTTTAATGACTCTTTCTTCAACACATTGATAGTAGTTCCTGCCGCCAGCTCTCTTTTGCAGGGTTTGAAGAGGGAAAATTATGGGCCCAGGCTACTAGAGCTAGGAAGTGGTGACCTGTGTTTTAGTGTCAGCTATGTTGGATTCTAAGGCCTGCTGGTTTGACTCCCACCCAGGTAGACCCTCTGGGTGACAGGGAATGTGGACAAACGCACCGAGCTTCCAGATGCTCCAGAATTGGAAAGAGGAGCAGGCCCTACACATATATGGACTTTTGGAACCCAGGATGACAAAGTCTCCGAGGAATAGT
This sequence comes from Microtus obscurus, assembly GCA_963919715.1. Classification (NCBI taxonomy): domain Eukaryota; kingdom Metazoa; phylum Chordata; class Mammalia; order Rodentia; family Cricetidae; genus Microtus; species Microtus obscurus. The sequence continues at coordinate 2,063,473 of CAWTZC010000308.1, forward strand.
AGAGTGTGAGCCTTTGTCTAGAAGTTTCTGCTTTCAGTTTTTCCTATGCATATTTCCAGAAGTATTGGAGTGGGTAGACTCATCCAAGGTTAGGCCTTTTATTAGACTTTGAGTTGTCACTGAAATCTCACTTATCTAATTTTTTTATAAAAAAATGAAATAATTAGATTTCTGGGAAGTTGGAAGAAATGTGGGGAAGCCCCATGTAGCCTTCACCTAGCATGCCTTACTGTTAGCACTGTACTCAACAATGGTACAGTACTAGAACTAGGAAATGGACATGGGTCTAATGTTTAGACTTACATATCAATTTTTGTCTTCTATATTTTAAGAGAAGAATCAAGGATGTATCTGATGTATCTAGGGGCAGAAGACATGGGTGATTCCAGAAGCCAGGCCACAGCCAAAAGTTCTAGGTGGCTATTGTGAGACTCTTGTTTATAAATATCATGTTATTTAGGCCTCCTGTCTTAGCATCTATAGCAGTACTGCATACATGGTTTGTTCTCAGCAAATGTTTTGCAATGCATGCTTGATTCAATAAGGCATGCATACAAGCACAATGGTTTTCTTCCATATTGCTGGCCCTCCATTATGGAGAAGGGGCAAGACTTACCCATCTCTTATTGTTCTGGAAGGCACCGCTATGACTAGACATTTGCGTGGGGTTTGGGGCAGGTGGACAAAAGTGAAGACTTTGCAGCCTGATATGGAAGCAGCAGTTCAGTAGGGAAATAGTCATGGCTGGAGGTGTTTAGTCGATAGCAGGAGGCCAGCAGGAAACTAATGGAAATGGTTCTTGAACTTGTTTGATATTAAACCCTATGGCTTTGGTGAAAGTCTCTCTCTCATGTTTAAGTATCTCAGAATATGGCCAGGCGGTGCTGGTGCACACCTTTAATATCAGCACTTGGGAGGCAGAAGCAGGCGGAACTCTGTGAGTTCAAGGCCAGCCTGGGCCGTAGACAGAATGGGCAGCTGGAAGAGCAGGCCAGGTCTGGGTGTAGAAGGTGCTATAGGATTACAAGCTTCAGCAGAACATTGCTACAGAAGAACAGCGATAGACTTTGAAAAGACTGCTTTTTGAAGCAAACTTTTAGGAATACGGATTAAGAACCCTTTACTAGGCTGGTGGGATGGCTCAGTGGGTAAAAGGCTGCCAACCTGACCTGAGTTGGATCCCTGGCACCCACACGGTGGAAGGGGAGAACAGACTCCCAAAAGTCATCCTCTAACATCGAGACCTGTGTTGTGACATGCATCCCTAATAAACTTATAGTAAAAATAAAACCCCCAAACCCTTCTCTTTGTGACTCGCATGTCCAGGGAACGTCTGAAGTGAACCTAGAAGTTGACACTTGTCTTTTCTTTCAGGCAGTATTTGACAACATCAGACCTAGAAAGGTGGGTCTGTAAGAGACAGGCATTTGCCACTTTAATCAATTATTGAAATTAAGGGGAAGATTATTGCCGTTTCTATTCCAGGAAAGGGACACATGCATTGAGTTAATCAGATTAATTCTGTGTGAAAAGGAAGAAAGGGGGAGGAGGCAGGTTCTGACATTAGACCACCTGAGGTTATTGTACAGCCATACATTATTATCCTATATTTATATATGGAATGGATACAAATGATATATGCCTTTCTTTCATTCCATCTGAAAAGGAAGACACAAAATATTAATCTCGTGGGTTTTTTTTAAACACTTAGAGGAAACCCCATGGAAAGGCTGCAAAAGATTAAAATTTATTGCCTACTATATGGCACAATACTTTATTATTTTTACAACGACTTTGATGGGTAGGTATTATCTTTGTGTGTGCAAGAGAGAGAGAGAGAGAGAGACAGAGAGAGACAGAGACAGAGAGAGACAGATGGAGATGGATGAGCTACTCACTGAGTATCCCAGGCTGGCTTCGATCTCACAATCTTCCTGCCTCTGCCCCCTGAATGCTGGGATGGTCTGTGCCATCACACTTGGTTTATCATTGTTACATTGTGGCCAGAGAACTTGATACTTGGAGCAAGAAGTAACTTGTTCTGAGACACAGTCAAGTGAAAGGTACAACTGTAGTTCCAAGCGACTTCTGCTGGGCTCTGAACGTCTACTGAGCCCATGAGCAGATGTTAGAACACTATCTCCGTGACCACAGGTGTCAGTTCCCACTCTATGGGAGAGCCTGCCTGGGTGGTAAGGGTGTTCCTCATTGCTGGTGGAACCTTCCTGAAGTAGGGTCTGATGGGCATTGCTGCCCTGACCAACTTAACGAGTCCCAGTTCTCACCTGTACCCACGCCTTTCTGTGTGCTTCAGTAAGACGTGACCCCAAAGGAGAAGCCTGTCCTTGCACCATGGCCCCAATTGCAGCTTGCCTAGTCCCCTAATACTTACTTTTCTTAAGTTTTGGGGTTGTGTTCTTATCAAGGACCCTAGAAAAACCAGAGAATCTCCTGGCACAGGATAAAGCACCACACAGAATGTGTTCTTGCCTTGTGTTTTGAGGGACTTACCAGCCACGTGGCCTTCTGTCTCCCCACACATGAACTTCAGTGTTTCCAGCACTCCCACCCCCGCCGTCATAATGATAAGCAAGAACGACCACCTTTTGCATTTCCTTTTTAGGGTGAGCATGATCTAGACTCTAGAAGAGCTGGTAAGCTATGAGACGTCAGACAAATGTGAGAATGGCCTTGTCCCTGAAAAGCCACCCAGAAGGGCTGAAAGCCAGTAAACACATCAGAGTGGAAACCCCAGTTCTTTCTGACCAGCTGGGCTCCATTTCACGAGGGGCAGGCTTGGTCTCAGTGGCCCCTCTTTATCCTGAGTAGTATGGCCATCTTTCTTGGCTTACATTATTGAGATAACTACTCAATTTTTTTTCTTTCTTTCTAAGGAACACAAGGCTGCTAGACCTGAACCACAGTCACTGGCTAAAGCTGTCCATAGAGCCTGACTGGGTGGACTGTGTTCTCTCAGCTTAGTTTCTCTGCTTGTTATGTAAATATTAGGCCTGTTAATCTTTATGAGAGGGTGTTAGCCAAGAGAAATGGTACTTAAATTCTTAATATTAACATGGGAAAAAAGTAAAAGTAAACTAAGGAAAATTGAACAATTTTGATGTCCCCAAAACTTCTAGGAAAAACTATGAGCCTGTAATCTATTTGTGTTCAATAAATAAGGCTGTGGCTTCAAATTCTTTTAGAAAGAAGGTCATATGTCACAAATAAATCAAAAGATAAGATTCCATTGTACAAAAGAAACCTGGGAATAACCAGAAGTTTTCGATCTTGTTTTGTTTAGTAAGCTTGGACTTACAACACAGTTTTCAGGGTTTCCCCTGCAGACACTTGTTTCTCTAAATTCATTGTATGTTCATATTTTCTGTATGATATAAGCTTTTTACTGAAGTACAATATACAGAAAAGCGTATAAACCTGTGAAGTCTGATGAAATTGTTCACAGTAAGCATGCTTGACAACCAGTACCCTAAGAGCCGTCCGTACAAGTCCCCTAGTACACTGTCCCCACCAGCATCCCCTTTGTACCCTAGCTTCTCTTCTCCCGAGCCATCTCTGTGGGTACTTCACCATAGATACTGTTCTGAAATTTCACAGAAATATCTTAAAGTACATATGATTCCATTTTTGTCTCTACTGTTGTTGGTCATACCATGTAGCAGGTCATCTGCATTTCTTGTCTTAATCCATATTTGGTATGAATATGCAAAGATTATTTGTACATTCTGCTATGTTTTACAGATTTCTGTTTACAGATTTATGGTTTACAGATAAATTCTATTGATGAATGTATGCATTCAACTTTGGGAGTCCACAACAGAAACTCCCAAGCCTCAGGCACAGACATGCTAGCTTTGGTAGATCCTGGAAGTAGTTTCCCAAAAGTTGTAGTGCTTACAGCACCCCCTCCTCCTCCAGGTAGGAAACTTCTCCGTATTACCTGTGACAGAACTGGCTGCCACTTGTTTTTTTTTTTAATTTGTTTTATTTTAGCCCTCCCACTACACATGTGTTCATGTCACGTGTGGGTGACTTTCTTTTTTTATTTCCCTGGTAATAATGAGGTAAAGAGACTGTTTCTATATATTTACTGGCCATTTGGTTGAATTATCTGCTTTTTTCTTATTGATTCGTGAAGGTTCATTATATGTTGTGCACATGGGTCGGTTATGAATTGTCTATATTTTGAATATCTTCTGTTCATATTTATGGTATATTTAGATAAATACAGTGCCATTTATTTTAATGTAATCTAATTTATTATCCTTTAATTTTTTAGATAGGACACTCTGTCCTGTTTAAGAAGACTTCATTTTGAATTATTTTAATACAAATATTTTTGTTTTAATTTTCACATTTGTACCAGCAATCAGTTTTGAAGTGCAGTCTGTATTGTTGATGGAGTTTTCTTTTTACCAGTAGACTTGAGAGCATTTGTTGACGACTGAGACGTTCCCATAGCACTACAGTGTTACCTTTGTCACGAGTAAGAAGACTAGAAGTGTGTGAGTCTGTTTGGAGGCACTGAGTAACTTTGAGTTTGATTATACTAAATAAGTGATAGTCTCTTGGCACAGGCATGGATGACTAAGAAAGGCCAGGATATGATTTGAGGTCCAGAAGGTCCCCAGATAGGAAATACATTGGTCCATGACTTTTTCTATTAAAATAGCTACAGTAAAATCATGATATGAACACCCATCAATAGGCCAGGCAATTAATACATTGCCCTCTATTAGAAGATGAATTTTCTGTGTGCTGGTTCGTGTCTTTAGTTCCAGCTACTTAAAATGTCAAGGTTGGAGGGTCAAATGGGCCTAGGAGTTCAAGTTTAGCTTGAGCAATATAACAAAATATCACCTCTAAGAATGTAAAGCAAAACAACAATGAAAAAGAACTTCCAAATAAACATATCCCCAAACTAAACTAAAACAAAACAACAAAAAGCCCGAACATGTATCATCAAATGTGAGAATGTAACAGAGTACAATACTTACTTTCCAATTAAATACATTTTTATCATAAGATTCATCTGGAAGCAATTTTTGCTCTATCACCCAAAGCAGGTTCTTCTCTCAGACAGGGGGAGCCCTCTCTGCAGACAGGCTTGGCTTCTGCCCATTTTATGGGGTTTATCACATCTGCCTGATAGGGGTATTCAGGAATTAACACCTTTATGATCCTGCTTATTTTAATTACTCAGAAGGGAGCTTTTGTGTGTGTACAAATGTGTCTAGCACCCTGACATTTTTCGGGTGTTTGATGAGTCTCAAGTAGTTGGGTCTGGGTTCTGCTAATGTGGGGGTTTCCTCAGATGGATAAACATCCCTTTTCAAGGGTCCTGTCTAACTTAAACAATAGAGACAACTCTTGCAGAGTCTTCTCCTGCCAGGCAGTGCAGCTCTTTCTGGTGTTTCCTAAGTTAAAGGTGGTAAATGGCACCTTTATCTCTCACTGTCTTCTGCCTGTGCTCACCTCTCCCGAGGCTCATCTGAAGTCTGAGTGCCTGAATGGAAAACATCGTTCAGTAAGCAAACCTCATTGGAGAAATCACTTCTTTATAAGTGTCCATTTGCTCAGAAAGCACCCCTGAGCACTCTCTGTATGCTGGTACTTTGAGGACAGTTGAGACAGTTAAGCAATGGTCTAAAAACCATCATAGTGTTTGATCCCCTGATGTTTGCTTCTTCCTATTCCCTGCTATAGGATTTTGAGAAAATCTCAACCAAATTGTTATTAAAGATTTATTTATTTGTGTATGTATGTACTTGTGCATGTATATATCACCCCATGCCCCACCCCAGTGTGTGTGTGTGTGTGTGTGTGTGTGTGTGTGTGTGTGTGTGTGTGTGCGGGCACGCACATGCATCCTGGTCCATGGTATGGAGGACAGAAAAAGGCATGAGGTCCCTCAGAGCTAGAGTTACAGGCATATGTGGGTACTAGGATCCAGTCCTCATAACTGAACAGCAAGGAAGGGCTAATAAATGCCAAGCCATCCCCCAGTCCCCTGTTCTCCTCCACTTTGTACCTTAACAGGACTTGAGCTTTTTTTTTTTTAACTGAGGTGATCCTAACACAGATAGTTTTATGTAGTAATATGTCCCAGCTGAGTACCCACTGAAGCCCCTTGTCTTAGTCACTGTTCTGTTTCCATGAAGAGACACCATGACCAAAGCAACTCTTATAAAGAGAAAACATTTAATTTGGGACTGGCTTACAGTTTCAGAGGCTAAGTCTGTTATTATGATGGGAAACATGGTGGTATGCAGGCAGGCATGGTGCTGAAGAGGAGCCAAGAACTTTGAATCCTGATCAACAGACAACAGGCAAAGAGGGAGAGAGGAAGAGTGGAAGGGAGAGGGAGAGAGAGAGAGAGAGAGAGAGAGAGAGAGAGAGAGAGAGAGAGAGAAGAGAGAGAGAGAGACTGGTCCCAGCATGGGCTTTTGACACCTCAAAGCCTATTTCCAATAGCCTACTCCCAATGACACATCTCCCCCAGCAAGGCCTCATCTACTCCAACAAGGCCACACCCCCAACCCTTCCCAAACAGTTCATCAACTGGATGTAAATATATATATATATATATATATATATATATATATATATATATATATATACATGTAAATATATGAACTTGTGAGGGACATTCTCATTCAACCATTCCTGGATTTCTTAAGGGTCTTGAGATATTTCTCTGCTATCCCAAAGCCTAGACTCAAACTCTGGAGTGATGAACTGTCTGGAAAGAAATATTTCCTTTATAGAAAGCCATATATATGTTGGGATTCCAGCTTCTCCCCATGCCTAACAACAAAAAATAAAAAATTAACCAGCTGGTGAGATGACTGAGTGGGTAGAAGTGCTTATCACCAAGTGTGAAGACATAAGTGTGATACCTGGGACCCACATGGAAGGAGAAACTGACTCTTATAAGTTGTCCTCTTATCTCCACATATATACATATATGCAAAAATAAAATAAAATATAAGTGACATGAAGTTATAGCTTCATGTTAAGATAATAGTGCCACTGTAATTATCATGCTTTATTTATTTTAACAAAGCAATCAGAATTGTTGTAAGTCTCCAACAACCTAGATGTTGTATAACTTTGATCACATCCATTCATTGGGACAAGAAAATATAGAACCTAAATTAAAAGTGATAATAATAATGTATATGCTAATATCTTGAGAGATCAAGACTCCTTAACTTCTATTCTTTAAAAATAGATATTAAAAAGTATTGTTTGTTTTACTTTCTTTCTTTCTTTTCTTTTTTTTTTTTTTTTTTTGGTTTTTCGAGACAGGGTTTCTCTGTGGTTTTGGAGCCTGTCCTGGAACTAGCTCTTGTAGACCAGGCTGGTCTCGAACTCACAGAGATCCTCCTGCCTCTGCCTCCTGAGGGCTGGGATTAAAGGTGTGCGCCACCACCGCCCAGCTGTTTTACTTTCTATTTAATTTTTATATCACTGCACATTTAAATACCGTTGTGTACAGTAGAATCACAGACGTACAGAGCTAAGAGATACTGGACATCATCAATCCAGGCTTCTTGTGTCTAAATAAACTGTGAGATTTCTCTCTGTGGAGACATTTTTAAACGTCTTTTACAATCACGAGGTGTCAAAGCTAGGGGAGGATGAGCATGGTGCTGGGTCTGCAGCACTGAGGATGCTACCGACTGCATCACACAGGCAGTGGTGTCATAAGGTCCTGGACGCCAGCCCTTGGTCCATGAGGACGAGGCCTCCTCTCACTTCCCATTCCACTAATTCTTATCCAGAGACTTCAGGAGTTTCCCGCGGAGTCTGTGAATGTGCTTGTCATGAAACTTTAATCAGGGCTGGGATTTAAGGTAATGTGGAAATAGTCAAAATGTCCTTTGGGCCAGAGCCATGAATCCCAAGAGGATGGGCTAAGATGAGGAGTTATGTTAATAAACCCTTTCCAGATCAGAAGTGTGAGTCAGAGTCAATATGTAAATACCATTAGGAAGTTACACAGAGGAAGCTTCATTTTAGTCTAAAGAGATCGTCTGTCTGTACCTCCTGTGCAGTACGGAGGAGGGAGTTGCTGTGTTTTACAGCTTACATGGATAGCGGCAGTGAGAGCAACTGGAGGAGGTGGTCTTCCGTGTGACTGTCCTGTGTTTCTGCTTCTGTGAAGCTTGGACCCTCACAGTGCCAGAGGGACAGTGGGGAACATGGCTCTGCTTTATTTTGCTTTAGCACAGTCTGAAACCCCTACTTGGATCCTTCCCTTGTGGAAGTAGGCTGCAGGGCTGTGTATCTGGGGCCTGGGCCCTCGCAATGGTGTACCAGACAGTTGTAAGGAGAAGGGAGACGGAAGGCAGCCACCATTATTCTTCTTGGCGCTTCCCCTCTGCTCACCTTCCTCTGGGGAGAGTCTATGTTGAGAGATGTGCCTGTGACCATCAAAGAGAGGTCTGCCCGTCACTCCCTAGATTTGTCTCTGTCCCCTTTGTGTCACTTTTTAACCCCCTCTTAGCTCTCAGAGTAGCACGCAGGGACATTTGTGGTTGAGTGGGAGCCTGGAGAGACAGGAATGTGCTACAACCTCCCTGGCTTGTGTCTAGTGCTGGAAAGAACGAGATGGGAGTCTGAATGAAGGGCTGGTCAGACCGACTGTTTCTGGAAGCACCTGGTCTAGCTGGGCGACAGTACTTGGTTTTTATCTGGTAGGAAACCATGCCCAAGCGGAGGAACTCTTGGCTACCTCTGGAACGCTTGTGCAGTATGGGAGAATCAGGATCTGAACCGAGATGGCCATTGTAGAGGCCATTGTCCCCCCAGAGGTGTTCATGGGTTGATTTGCCAAGCACTCCTGAGCTCCTCTTTGTCTTTTGGGGGGAGGGTTTGTGCAGAGGGGCTCTCCATTCCTGGAATTCACTGAAAACGCTCCCTGACATGCCCTCTGCTACTCATCACGTTAATGGCAAGGAGGGCTTGGAGGGCAGCCAGCCAGGGGGCCCCCGCGCCAGCCATGCCGGAGAGCCATATTGATTGCAGTCTGACGGAAGGTTATGGCAATGGATGAGGACTTGCTCGGCTTTCACAAGGCCACTGACGGTGGAGAAAAAAAAAAAAAAAGCACTGGCCCTGGAGCCTGTATCATAACTGGGCTCTCAGCCAAGGTTCCCCTGCCAGCCCCCTTTCTCCCTGCCGTCCATCATCCACACCCAACCAGGTCTGGCTTCCCTGAATGCCACTTAGTCTAATTCCCCAATTGCTTAAGTTCCTTAATGGGTCCTCTTGGCCTGGACTGAAGGCCCTATGGGATCAGGTAGTCATATACCAGCAAGCCACTGTGTACATCAGCTTCTCTCTGGTGCAGGCCACTCCACAGCACAGCTAACCGTGCACTTACATGGAATCTCTAGACAGTTTCATAAAGTTTCCACACCTTTCCCTACGTTGACAACGTTTTCTGAACTTGGCACCGCTAGCTCAGATCTAGACCTTTTCTGAACTTGGCACCGCTAGCTCAGATCTAGACCTTTCTTGAGCACTCGGCTCCCCTGGCTCTTGCCTATTTGCCTCTTTATCTTTTTGACTCCCTATACTGTTAAAATTACTTAGTCCCTTTTTGCCTTTTCTGTTTTAGTAGATGTGCACTGGTCCCCAGAGAGCAGGACCCCTTGTGCCCTTCAGTCCGGTTCAGAATATAAGAAGACCATAGGCTATTGCTGGTTGAATAGGAATATATATATAAATACTTGAAATAGTGAACTCTGTGTGGACTATTAAACATTATTTCCTTCTTGACCTGTGTTCATAAACCCATCTAACAATGAAATCTAGAGGTGTTTAATGGGGGAGGGGTAGGAATGTCCCAAGCTCCTCAGCAGTCAGTGACAGGTTTGAAGAAGAACGGTTGCTGGAGGCAAAAACTGGCAGAACCCAGTGAAAGCAAGAAGCTGAATCTGGTACACTTTGAAGACAGAAGGAGTTGCACAGAGTTTAGCAAGCATTCCTTGAAATTCCTGTCCACCTGGAACTTGAGAATACCACCTTATTTAGAAGTAAGGTCTTTCATTGCCTGAGAAACTGATCCAAGAGCACCTCAAATGCAGGCATTTCTGTGCTGGATCTCTGAGCTGAGTTATGACAGTTACAGTTAGGAGTTACAGAAAGTCCAGTGCTCCAGCTACAGAGCTAAGAGACTGGGCAGGTTTGATGGTCAACTTCCACATTTAATACCATGATTGACAGAGATCTGGAAAGTGCTCTTCGGAATTTGACAGGGAAGTCTTGTCGGGATGAGTGAAATAAATGTCAGAGTGTGCTGAAAAGAAAAAAGAAGTAAAGTCTTTAAAAGTATTGAGATAGAGATGAATTGTAAAGTGTGCTTAACGATCTGGGATTGGTTTTCTTACTCTGCTCAGCCCTCAGAGTTACTATCCATCCCCATTACATCTTTTCCTTGCTTCCCTTTGGTTCCCAGTTTACTATTTATCAGAGTAGATGAGGACAGAAATATATTTACATCTATGCTATGGAACTGTGAGTCTCCTAGGGCCTTATGAACGTCAACAAAAATGTCCTTTGTTATTGCAGCCCCTGGTCCTCTGGCCAAGACTTCGCTTCCAGAACTGAGAGCCATATGCTCCCCTCCTAGATCATTTCATCCCAGACCTGTGGCATCCACATGAAAAAACTCCTGGTATCACTTCCCAATTTTTCTCCTTCCTTCGGCTCTAAGCTGTGTTTGAAGATCAGACCCACAGAAATAAATAAGCCTGGCACAGAAAGAAGCATTCTCTAATGTTACTTGTATACAATCTTAAAACAACGATGACAACAAAACCTTCCCAGATACCATAGACCCCGAATCAGCTTTTTAGTGTATGATGTCCGAATACTCGGGGCATGACAAAGAGGAACTTTAGAACTGTAGATTGCTGCCATCTAATTTTGAGTCATGCACAGAGGGAGACTCGGCTCTCAAATGCCATTGCTTCTTGGGTCTCTAATGGCCAGTCAGTGTCCTAAGTGGGTCTGTGGGGTAGGAAACAGTGAGGTGCTTCCTTATGGGCTGCTGCTGGTTGGATTTTGCTCCACAGGTTGGAAGATGCGTCCCAGTCCTCCTAACTGGGATGTAAAAGTCTTCACCAAGCAGATGGTTGCTGGGGCCTCCGGGGAATGCCAGGAAGAACTGACGGCTGCAGTGGTCAGGACAGGCAGGAGTGGGAACCTGTGTGAGGGCGTCGGAAGGACCTGGCGACTCAGGCTTTTGTGGCCATTTAACTCGAGAATCACAAAGTTTTATCTCTTTGTTAAAAGGCATGAGTTTACATCTTGCTGAAGTCTAATAGTTTACTTTAGTTCAGGCACCATATTGCCATAATGTATCTAATTTTGAATTTGAATTCTCATGAACCTTTGCTCTGAGGCAAGCCAAACACTCAGTCTTAGTCCTAAGGTGTGAAATCATGGCCTCTGAAGGCTACAGTCAGATTTATTTATAGTGGGGTAGACTGTTGAGAACACGGAAAAACACTATTATGGGTGTGTCCTTTCCCTTCTTAGCAAAAGAAACCCTCATGCAGATGGAAGGCCTTCCTCAGGGAGGGTGAGAAATGAACACAACTTCCAATACTGTCAGTACATGTCCATCTGAAGCCTTTTCCTGAGGAGTAACTGTGGGAGTACACTCTGAACGTGCAGTGCTACCTTGGTAGTAGCTTCACTGCGACATAGGGGAGCATCATCCAAAGTGCTCACATCTGTATTAATAACACTTGCTAACAGATACCATGAACGCTGGAGGCGAAATTTGGGGGTAGAGTCGGGGAGCTGGGGAGGAAGCCCTCTGCCTTCCTTGCATCCTGGTAGGAGTACCTGAAATGGCATATTGGCCATAAGTTTCACGTGGGCATCAGCCCCTTGGCTAGAAGACATTCTTGCAGACCTCTTGAGAACGGGGCTATTAAATGGGGAGTGGAAATGCCCACAGAAGGCATGACCTTCTAGGTCACTCACACAGCGGGAAGGAACCATGGGTTCATGGTAATGACATGGGAGCTGGCTTTTGAGTTTTGAGTTTGCAGAAGTATTGAAAATAAATGGCACTTGGCATGTGTGGTGGTTTCAAGAAGAATGACCCCCATAGGCTCATAGATCTGAGTGCTTGGTCATTAGGGAGCGGCACTATTTGAAATTGGTAGGAATAGCCTTGTTGGGATAAGTAGCCTTGTTGGACAACGTATGCCACTGGGGTTGGGCTTTGAGGTTTCAGAAGCCCAAGCCAGGCTCAGAGGCTCACTCTCTTCCTGCTGCCTGAGGTTCCAGATATAGGATGCTCAGATTCCATGGAGCTTCCGTCATGCTCTCCACAATGACAATAGTGGACTAAATGTCTGAAATGCTAAGCAATCCCCAGTTAAATGCTGTTCTTTATGGTCCTGCTTCCCTCCTACCAGACTTCCCTTTCTATAGTCTTGCTCTTTGGCCACCTGTTCCTGGATGCAAGTCGATTGGCTCCCACCCTTGTCTAAACAAACCCTGTCTGACCAACTATAACTGTATGGTCAGTGTTACTGTTTTTCTTAGTTGTGATATCCATCCCCACTGAGGACTGCCACAGCCTTCACAGCTGACAGTCTAGCTTCAATTCCATCTCCTTTGTGGTCATGCTGAGAAGCAGGAAGCATCTCTTTGAATTTTCTGCGTAGCTCATGCTCTTAAATGTTCAGGATCAGTTTGCAGAGCCGTGCCTGCACACAGATCAGGCACTAAAGTCTCCAGGCACAATTTCTTCTGCCTTGTCCAGAGGGGAACAAAGTGAAAGTTCTCATCAGGCAGTAGAGATGAGCCACACTGTTGGCCATTGCTGTCGCCTGAAGCTTGGTCACAGGGCTCAAAGGTGACAGTAGAAATGCGGATGGACTCAAGTTACTTTGCGTAGTGCACCTTCAAACAGCACACCTCAGTCCTCCAGTCCTGGGACATCTCCAAGCTTATGCTCAAGAAGCCCAAGGGTGCTTGATTTCTAACAGCTGATTCAGTTCTGTGGGTGCATTCTGAGACATGGGAGTGACTCTCATCTAGTGAGTCTTTTCTAGATCTTCCTACATCTCAGAATGAATGATTTAAACAAGAATTACTGCCCTGTAGAACACTTGTGTCATATTTAAAAAAAAAAACTGTCAGTGTATAGAAACCTATGAAAGTATCAAGTCAGAGGAAGTAATAAATGTAGGGGTCTTTTTTTTTTTTTTTTTTTTTTGGTTTTTCGAGACAGGGTTTCTCTGTGGTTTTGGAGCCTGTCCTGGAACTAGCTCTTGTCTTTAACTGGAGATAATCTGAAAAATAGAATGTGTGTACCAAAACCAGTATTGGATTGGCCTAAATCCCCATCCCTTTATACACCCCTGAGTTTCTGTTAGTATTTCCTCTGATGTGAAGTAGTCAGTCTTTTACTTCCTATTTCACAGTGAGAAAATGCCAAGTCCAAATGGGGAATCACTGTGGTAGGATGGAAGGAGCTTGGATTCCAGCTAAGCCTTGGCCACTGACCCTGCCCTTGTCCTGGCACCTCTCTCTACCTCTTTCTGCATCTCTGTAATTGAGTGTGCCATGAAATATGTCAGCTTTGCATGGCAGATGCTTTCTTTTCGTAGCTTCTAGAACTGTGATTAAACCGAGGATGCGGTGGTAAAGAGAAATGGAAACTTGTACCCATCTACGCAAAGTCAATGCTAATGCAAGTAATTAATTAGTCATTGTCACCTGAATACATTATATTTTTAAATGTATTATAATATATAATCTTTAAAAAAACATGCTGCTATAAAAAGTAAATAATTGTTCCTTCTTGTCTAAAAACCCATCTGGTCCCCGGAAATTATCCCTTGCATTCTGGTTCTTAGACCTGGCTGTGTGGTAACCACACAGTAACTTCTTGCCTTCCTATCCTTGGGAATTTTGATGTAATTGCTCTGGCTTGGGTCTTAAGATTTAGTACTTTTATTAGGAGACAGACTTAAGAACTAGAGATCAGAAAATCCATCCCAGTCCCAGAGCTGGTGTCTAAGTATCCTCCCCTGCCACGGCTTACCCCAGCATGTCCTCCCTACTCTGTGATTCCCTTTAACGTGCCATGTTTAACCCTAGGTTTCAGACTTCCCCATGTCTGCATCATCTGGCTGTAATGACCTGGAATGCCGTCATCCTAAAGATCGGTCATCTTTCCCAATCTCTGTTTGCATCGTAGACTTCTTTAGTTGAACCTGAAATACTTTATAACAACTAGCTTTTGCTCGTCCTTCCCGGGTGTGGTGGCGTATGTTTATTTACAGCTCTCTCATGTTTAGCCTCCCCATACTCAGATGCCTTGCCTTTTCACTCACAGTGACACTCTCACGCCATCCGTGGCCTGTGAACTCTGGGATGACCTGAACCTGTCCTTTCAGACTAAGCTCTTGTCCCTTCCTATCTACTCAGACCTCGCCAGCCTTCCATCCCGAAGGCACGCTGTGACTGTACTCCGGGGCCTTGCGTGTGACGTCTCTTTTCTTCCTTCGATTCTCTCCTATTACTCAGGCTCTCGTGTATATGTTACCTTCCAGTTCCCTTTCCCGATGGCCCTAAGTGCACTCTTATCCTGTCAGCATCCTCTAGCCTTGTGCTGTGATGCCCTTTCTAGAACTTACATTATCTGAGTGGTAGTGATCATTTGTATACAAGGTTAGCAGAAGCCTCCTGCTACTGGAATGCAAGTCTTATGAAGATGGGGACTTTGGCTGTCTAGTTGGAGCTCAATAAATATTGAACAGATGAATGTTGTCTCCCTGCAAGATAATGCCGTGCCTTCAGCAGTGACTAGAAGGAGGCGTTTGCTGAGTGTCTGATGGATGAGTGTTTAAGTACCACAGACTTGCTTTCTGAACAGTCAGGATGACCAAAGAGCTCTAAATAATATCAGTGCCAATGAGGCTTGTGCATATTTATGTTTCTTAATGCCCAGGGTTTTTAAAAAGAGAAAACAAATACATTTTTTATAAGGAAAACAATATATGCCTCCAGAATTTCAAAATCTTCCATTTTAGGAAGTACTCCAATGGAAACCCCTCTTTTCAAGGATTCGTTCAGCACATAACAAGGGAAAGAGATTCTTCTGGAAGCCAGTTTTGTCAGGAAGCCCAACATAAACAGATGTGTCTCTGAGCTGATCTCAGAGGAGAACAGAATTTATTTATTTATTTATTTATTTATTTATTTTTTTTTGTGGAGGGAGCACAAGGAGCATAACACATTTGGGAGCTTTCCAAATAGCTGTCTGGGCAGGTGAAGATAAAAGGTGAGATGAAACATGTAAATTTCCACGGTCCTCTTTGACCTGCAGAACTGTGTGGCGGAGATAGACATGACAAATTACGACCGCAGCTAAGTGTGGCCGGTCACTGTGCAGCTGCATCGTCCCACGTGTGTCTGCTTACGGTAAAATCTGTGGGATAGGAGCCATAGCGACGGCTCAGAGGCCAAGAGCACACACTGTTCTTGTCGAGGACCCAAGTTCAGTCCCCAGTATCCACAGGAGGCTGGGGATGGGGCCACAAGAAGGGGGCTAACAGCCACTTGTAACTCTAGCTCCAGGGTATCGTCCTCTTTGACCGTGGCGGGCACTGTACTCATGTGCACAAACCCAGAGACAGACACATGCCTTTATGCATACTTTAAAGTAAATAAATAGACCTGCGACAATACAATTTAAAATTCATCTGCTCAGTTGTGTTAGCTACATTTCAGGTGTTTATTTTTCTCTGCCTAACACAGTTTCTAATTGGACAGGACAAGTGTGTGTACTTCCACCTTCCTAGGCTGCTCTATTGGACACTGCTGGTTTAGAGGGCACCCCTGCCCTCAGGTGGTGGATAATGAAAGAGCTGCTATCGTTCATCGTCTAGAAGGCTCAGTGAGTCTGTGGCTTTGGATTAGGAAGGTCACTTTTTGTGGGTTCTCTGCTGAAGGGCTGGCTGTCAGTCTCCAGAGGGGCTGAGGTTGGTAGAGTGGGGCAAAACCACTGCAGGGAGTTTCTATTTGCCCGAGGACATTGTTACTTACCCTGAGAATTGCAGTGAGAACAAATGATGCCCAGAAGATGCTCGTGAGCCCATCTAAGTCCGTGATACACAAGTACAAAGCTTAGAGTGTTGGGTCAATGCATTAGATGGGAAGGCAACTTGGCCCTGGCTCCTTCTTGATTTCTATCCCTCTGAGTCAATCAAACTGAAGCCAGGTTTGAAACAATGGGCTTTGGTTGCCGTTGGCAACTGGTTCTCTCCTTTGTCCAAGTTCTGGGAACCTGAGTTGGAAAGAATATAGGAAAGTCAAGGGAAGAATGAGGAATACGGGCTTCAGTTTGTGGTTCCCTAAATGTTAGGGGAATCCCCAGAATAGCAATGAGATTCACATGGAGGACTTGCAACAGAATCACCTCAGCTTGGAAACTAGGGGGTGATTCTTAAGGAGCAGTTAGTGGTCCTATCATCTTTCCTAGATGAGGAACGAACTCATAGCAAAGCTATAGCTCTGGCTATACTCCCTGTCTGTATCCGAGCCAGATTTATCTGTCCTTCCTCTCACATCTTATTGTTGTTGTTATTGGGGTTTAAATTTACATTTATTCCCCTCTGTATGCTGTGAATATGTTTTGTTGCCATTGGTTAATAAAGAAGCTGCTTTTGGCCAATGGCCTGGATGAGTGAAGCCAGGTGGGAACTCCAAACAGAAATTTAGAGAGAAAGAAGACAGAGTCAATAGATGCCATGTAGTCACAGAAGGAGAAAAACACAAGCCGAAACTTTGCCTGGTATGCCTCAACCACGTGGCAATACACCCATTGATAGAAATGGGTTAATTTAAGATATATGAGCCAACTAGTAATATGCTTAAGCTATTGGCCAAGCAGTGTTTTAAATAATACAGTTTCTGTGTAATTATTTTGGCTCTGAGAGGCCGGGAACAAACGAACAGTCTCCGACAACTGTATGTGTGTAAGGATGTGCTCATGAGTGCAGGTGCCCACAGAGCCCAGAGGGATTGGATCCCCTATAGCTGTAGTTATTGGTCCTTGTGAGCAGCTTAGCACGAATGCTGGGGATCAAGCTCCGTCTCTCCAACCCCTCTCATGTCTGTTGTCCTGGTTTTAACTTCTGTCATGAAAATCTAGCATTTGAATACTGTAGGAAAGGCATGACCTTGGAAGAAATATGGCAACAACTGTCACACACTTGTGGTTTGGGTCCGGTTCCAGCGAAGTACTGATGGGCGAGGACTCTGGGAATGATTGAAGCTGTGTCATTGCTAACCCTATGTCTAGGCACATGACACTATGCTGGGATCTATAGGAACATCTGATAGGGGCACAAACTCTGTCCCTGAGTTAAAAGTATGTATGGCAGCTAGGGAAATGTAACTCTCAGGCTTGGATCTTGAGTAGAAAGTGAGCTACCTGGATCTTGACCTAAATCCTGTTTATTGACTGTGATATCTTGGGTGTTCTGTGGATCTCCACTTACTCCTGAACTGGAAATAATGCCTTAACCTGAAGATAGTCTAGAAAAGAAACGATGCATGGGTATATAAACAAACAAGGGCATCGAGTCACCTACCAAGTCTTTCCTTTCCTTGTGTGAGGATGTGGATAGGAGAGTCAGCAGCTCTGGGGAGTCTGCGCTCAGAGACTGGGACATGCTGTCTTTCACTAGGCATGCATGCTCTCTGGGCGATTGGAACAGGCTTGGCTTTGGGATTCAGGGAGGTACTCAGCACAAGATAAGGGTTTATAGGTCGGGATGAGTCTCCTCTTCAATCCTGAGCCAGCAATTGATATGTTAGCAGCTTGAACTGTTCCCCAGCCACGGGTTTAACTGCATTAACAGTTGTGGGTAATCTACAACCTTCCAGCAAAGGGAGTCCAGGAATTGATGTGGAGTGGTGTGCATACTTCAGGTGGGAAGGAGGAGCTCGGTGTTGCCCTGGCACCTCGAGTTCAATGAAATGTTGTCTCTATCAGTGGTATTGATCAGTCTCTGATGGAGAGTTAGTTCTCTTCGGCTTCCTGTTTTTCTGTGGCATGCGATGTATATGTCTGTGTGTGTTGGGAGTTACGATCAGTAGTGAGTAGGAGGTATGGTGGGACAGGGACAGTTCTCCTGGGATTCATTTGCTTGGATGTGGGCTGCATGCTTTGTTGGGATAAAGCAGTTAGGACCAAAGGAACTGGGAAAGGGGAATCAGTTTTCATGTAAGACAGTTGTCTCGGAATCAAGTGCCCTTTGTTGGATATGGAAATGCAGGGTGGCATGGAGCGCTGGCTTTGTTAAAACTGAGCCAAGAGCATTTCAGAGTTTGTTACCCAGGAAATACCTTGGCAGGCTTCCTTAGCTACTTGATTGATGTGTAGATGTATGATTTCCTGTGGGGCCAGAGGAGATTAGTTCCAAGGCTCCAAAATCTGTGATGTCCCTTATATAAAATGACGCAATAATTTCATATAATCACCACCCATCTTTCTGTATATTTTAAATCAGCACTAGGTTGCTTATATTGCCTAATGCAATATAAATGCTATGTAGATAGTTGTACATTGTTTTGTTTAGGAAATAATGACAAGAAAAAGAGGTTTCACACATTCAGTATCTAGGCAAGACATTCTCCCACAATATCTCCAGTCTGAGGTTGAAGGAATCCTTAGCTACATATATTCCATGGATACAGAAAGCATAGGAACCCTGAAAAACATTCTAAGCATATTATTATTTTCTTTGAACAATTAGTCCCCTGCTCTTACAATTTTTTCTGAGACAGAGTCTCATATAGCCCAAACTGATCTTGAACTCTATGTAGTGAGAATGATATTGAATCGCCCTGTCTCCCCCTCTCAAGCTGTGGAATTATAGGCAGGTACCACCATCCCTAGTTGAATGAGCTCCCTTTCCTTAGTGGCACAGAAGGTGTTGGTCTTTACGTGTTGTTTCTCCCCAGTGACTATCAGAAATACTATTGAACACTTGTTATATCAATTTCTTTTTTAATGTCAATTTTGTTTTTATAATACGGTATCATCTCTATGCCTGTCTTGCCTATAATCACATGGTTGTTGAATATGTAGGTAGGATCAGAACTCTAGATCTGATGGTCCCCTCAGATATGTTACAGTCCCTACATCAGTTTAACAGGTTTGGAATTCTTTTCAATGGAGCAGGGAGCTCTTGACTATGACTAACAGCTTGATATATGAGAGAAGCCATTTTCCTCTTGAGAGCTCACTGAGGAAATGCAGATCAATAAAAGCAGCCTCTAAACTGCTCTCATTTTTATGAGCCCTTGTGAAACACTTGGGCTAGGTTTTGCTTTATGTAGTCAAAACTGTTTCCTTTTTGGCTCCAGTCTTGGGGTTTCTTGGAGCCTGCAGAGTCTCAGGGCGTGAGTACTGCCGGCTGTCCTACTGAGGTCTACCTTCCAGTCGTCTACAGACCCGCGATCATTGTACCACTTCTGCTCTCAGAGATAGTGGACTCACGTCATGGAGTAATCCTGTGAAGGGCAGTCTGGAGAAATGGACCTCACACTACTTCCGTCCACCAGCCACATGGTATTCGGTACCAAGCTGCACACTTCAGACTCTGTTCTTTCTCCTTTCGAGGGGTTTGGCGTATTGGTATTTATAACACTGAATGAATGTTTATAATATTCATTGTGGATGGAGTCCTCAGTTTACACATCTGTGAATATCCTGGGCCTGTCAGCAGAAATATACACTGCATGAGCATATATTTCTGTTTTATATAATATGTAAATATAAAACAAAATATACATTTATGTATATTGTGTGTATGTATGTATAAAATGAGGCTATCAATAAGAAGTTTCTAGGAGACATGGTTCCCAGGAGTGGCTGAGAACTAGTGGAGACTTCTCCACTGTACAGGTAGATGAGCATTACTGAGAGGAGTAGGTGAGAGGAAGTAGAGGGAAGGATGTATTACTTAGCTATTGCTGTGTAACAAAATACTCCAAGCTCCATGGCTTAAAACAGCTGCTTACTTACTTGAAATTTGTACTGGGATCTGCTAGGAAGTCCTTCTGTTGATCTGCCCTGGGGTATCATAGAGCTACAATCATTAGGCAGCTTGTCTGAGCCTGGATGGTGAAATATAGGTGCACTTGTACATCTAAGAGTTAGCAGTGGCTGTCATACGGGTGTCTTTCTGTTTCGCTTTGAGGCTACCTGTGGAATACTTGGCTGAGTTATTTTGTAAGATTGAAGAAGGGTTTTGAGAGAGGGAGAATAGAAGCTGCCAGACTTCTTGACAATGAGGTCCATTTCACACCTTTCTCCTAAGCAGTGGCGAGATGTTTTGTGTATCGTTTCTGGCTCTTCCTTGTATCCTTTGAATAGAATTTCTTGTCACCTGGAGCAGGTTCACTAGCTGATTTATGATCACATAGGATTCCTCTGCTATATTCTGGTGGTCAAAGCAAGGTGTGAACCAGCTCAGATCAGGGTCCAGGAACATGAATCCGCCTCTTGATGAGAGGAGGCGAAGCCACATGGCAAGCTGTGTATGGACAGAAGGATTCTATGTGGCCATTTTCATAAACTGGCCCCTGTCCTGGAAGGTCTGGTTTCACTCACCGTCACTGTCCTTCTGCTACCTGGTCTCTGAGATGTTACTGCCTGTGGGTATTTGCTCAGGGTTCAGATTCCTGGGCAGGTGCTTCAGCACCTGCAAGCGATTCCATCAGTGTCCCTGAATAAAATAATCGTACTTTTCTGACAAGTGTTCTTAGTGACCTCATCCAAACCTTATTTGAGTTATTCCCATGGGCTATTGGAGACTGGATGAAAAAGGCAGCTTGGTGAGGTAAAAAGGCTTGGAGGTTGGAGAGACCTGCACTCGGCCAGTTCTTCTTTGGTTATGACTGACCACATGGCTTTGGGTAGGTTACTTGACTTATTTAAATTCATTTTCTCACCCATAAAAATGGATATTTCTATTTTTGTGCTTAGTCGGGGGAGTCATTCAGCAATTGATGATTGTTAGAAAAAATTCTTAGGGTACCAGGAACCCAAGGTTCTTTATTCAGAACCCCTGAGATAAGCGCACCTCATCTCTAAGCTATTTTCTTTCACCTCACCTTGGTAGGCCGGCCCATAGGTCCCATGCTTTCACACATCTGCCGGTCTCCTTTTGTCAAGAGTGCTGCGGTAGGGAAGATTAAAATGGGGTTCCGTCACTTGCAATGAGCTAGAGGAGTTAGGAAAACAAGCTAGGTGGTCTGCCTCAGATGACAAGAGATTCTGTTCAAGAGATCCGTGGGACAGGCAGGACCAATATACAGAGGACCAAGGTTTTGATGAAACAAGCAAGGCCTTCTACTTCCTAGGTCCTAGGTGTCTAACTTGTCTGAGCCTAGCTTTCTGTATGTATTGCTGGGGATCATCATTTTATTTGCCAAGCTTGCTGAGAAGAGAAGATAATTCTGGTAAGAGTTTAGCTAAGTTCCTGGAGCATAGTAGGCACACTGTAAAAATGGTAGCACCTTCTTTTTCTTAGCTCTCTTTATGTTGTGCACCTCTTTTCCCTGTGTGTTGGAGCACTCTACAGGAAGTCCATTGCATTCTTCAAATGAGCTGCCTCCTGGGATCTAATAGCTATGCTTTAAAAAGCCATGTGTCGTGTGAATTTTTTATAACTTGAATCCTATTTCCTTTTCACTGACCTGATTATTGATCTCAAGAAAGAGTTCATTGGAAAACAGATGTCGTAGGTATGAGCAAAGTTGCTGCAATCAGCTTCCATTGGCATTCTGTCCAGGAAAGTAGGCTTCGGGAGATGGAGCATAGCATACAGTGTAATTAGTGACAGAACTAGATTGTGTGATCCAGACTGGGTGGGAAAAGAGGTGAAAATGAACAAGTAGAATGGAATTCAGAAATACGTGAAAAAATTACAACTAATATCCAAGGGGTAGGATAGTGTTAAGACATGAGGTCATATTATTGTGTCTATTTTGCAAAATCACTATGGTGAACATGGATCACCTTCATGATGCTTAAAACAAGAAGTGAATTTAAAAGAGAAGGGTTGAGAGAGGAGAACCTCAGTATCCATCTGGGTCTGGATGAGGGCCTGGGTGACCGGAGCTGGAGGGGAATCTTGTAGACATGGGCAGGTAAGGTTGTCAGTAGACACCGACTCTCTTAGATTCTGAGGATGGAGCATGTGCCTTGTGTATTTGGAGTACTTTAGGGGATGAAGAGGGGGGAGAGGGTCAGTAACTCCGTGATGCTTCATTTACTTGGTTAGTATTTTTGCTTTGGCTTCCTTTCCTCTCATAGGAGGAGGGGTTAGGGCAGAAGGGGTTGAAGTTTTCTGCTCTTCTGAATGGCCACATGTCATGGCCAACTGGGGAGACCAAGGCAAATCCTCAGAAATTCCCGTCAGGGAATCTGGAAGAAATTATTTTTTCGCTCTTGTGAAATGCAGAGTACTCCACCATTTATCATTACTGGGAGCCCTTGATGTTTCTGCAAGCTTTCTGCAGCAGTGAGGTGGGGATGTTGTAAACCACAACCTTTCTACCTTCTGTATACAAAGCCTCCCTGCATGGCAGTCACGACCATTCCCTCCTCAGGTCTGGGATCCCTGCTACACACACACACACACACACACACACACACACACACACACACACACACACACACACACACACACACACACACCAAAACCCCTCAAGCCAGGTTTCTTTCTTGAAGCCAGCTGGGCCCCTCCTCCATCTCCAGGATGTCAGACTGTTGGGCAACATGCCCAGAAGTCCAAAGTTGCAGCTGTCTCCCTGGAGAAGCACATAAGTGAAGAACTCTCCCCGGGCCCCATACATTTGGCCTGGAGCAGCGCCTCTGCCAGCTCCCTTCTGCTGTACAGCAGGCCTGGTCTGCAGCAGAGCCTGACCCAGAGAAGGAGGGTTTCTTCTTGTGAGGTGGGGGAAGGGTGTTTCAGGCATGTGGACGATTCCAGCTGGAGTTCTGTGGGACAGTTGTGGGCAGGAATGGAAGGCTCTGCTGAGCTCTCTTCCTTAGGTCAGGCTTTCTGTTGTTTCCGAATCCCACAAAGATGAGGTAATAGGAGGGGCCATACCCGGGACGTCTGTCTGAGCTCCTGTGATGCCCGATGGTGTGGCAGCTCGCAGTACCCTCTGGTGAATGTAGGGAAAGAGGAAGTCCTTACTTAAAGGTGTGCCTGGGTGACGGCAGCTCAGGAGGGTTGTCCACATGTGTTTGCTTGAGGTGTGTAGCAACATCCGGTTTCCACTAGTCTGCCTGGCTCTCCCAGGTGCCTTGAAAGAAAGGTGTAAGGCCTGTTACTCCCGTGACAGAAGATAGTATGGAAAAGTCGAAATGGGGTTTCATACCAGGCTCCAGGGTGGGAACTAGAGCTGGCAATTTGCCCATGATGGCAATGTGGCTAGAATCTCATCTGCGAGATCCTGGAGCCTGGAGGTATCTTAGCTTCCTCTAACACCAGAGTCTTACCTTGGCTGGGGGAGATGGTTGAAGATGGTCTCTGTGCTATCTGTCAGTCGCTAGCACCAGAACTGAGCAAACAGTAGCTGAATTTAAACCACCAAGAGGCTGGGGGAAGATTTTGTGTGGCTCCAAGAGGAGGGACAGCTGGCAGAACCCATGGCCCATGGCACTGGGCCAGCTTGACTTCTAATGTCATGGAAACTAATGAAAGAGATGAGGTGATTTGTGGGTCCTGCAGGGGAAGCAGAGCCTGCCTGCATGCACAGCCAGCAGGGTGTCAGTTCGGCACTTGGCGTTGCCCTGTGTTCTGTGTGGTGAGGCACTGGGGGGGTGATAGCACACCAAGTTCATGGAGTGCTGCATGTGACCACCTTCTTCACCGTCTCTTCTCTAGATGTCTGCTGTGTGGTCTTAGGTGAATATCTTATTAGACATGTCTAAAATTAAACATTGTCTCCTCTCAGTATGTTCTATCTTTCTTAAGGCTTACAAATACCAGATTTCTTAATCATCTTCTCTTCCATGGTGGCCTCATGTTAGTCTTTAGATCTTGCCTTCCTTCCTCCACCTTCCTACCTCGTGTGAAGACGACTGAGAATGTCCTGGCCAGCTGGCCTCTCTGGTCTTGGATTGTTCCTTTTACTCTCCCAGATCCATCTTGTCAAAGCAGTAACACCTTTGGGCCATCTCTACATCCCGGAGCAATAACTTAATCTGGGTGTTGTCATAGTCACTAGGATAGGACAGAGTAGAATGAAGGGCGTCCTCAAGGAACCCACGCGAGGCAAGGCCTCCAGTGGTATTCAGAGGCCATCATGGTCATACTCTGAACACCACTGTGATACATTAAAATGGCTTAAGAATCCTGGGTTGTCTTCTCTTTGCTACTCCTCTGTGACCATGGCCCTTATCTTTTATCAGTTGTTTGGTTTATGATTAGGAATTGTTACCCTTTGGGTTATTAGTGGGGTCAAATTTACCTCAAAGGTAAAAAGCAGTTCCTGGGTGCTTAAAGTCAGGGCACACCAGTCAAGCCAAAGATAGCTGACCCAAGCCATGGTGTAAGACAAGTATGGAAGCCAAGAGTCATGTTGACAGCCCAAACTCAACCCGTGACCGAATCACCTTGTGTGCAAGTCCCTTTCCCAGTATGGCCTTAGGTTTGGTTTTTGTTTTTCAGATGTAAAATATAGTTCAGTTTTGTGATCTCTGGGTTGTTCATCACACTGCTGTCCTCTATTTTCAATGGAGTTTGAAAAATGTTGTATTTTCTTACCTGAGATCAGCTATGTCTTTGTCCTGTGCCAAAAGCCGGGAATCCTGGCTAAAAAGGAATTAGAGTGTGGCCCACAGGAGAGAGCTGATGGACATTTATAATATCTATAAAACAAAGAAGACAGCAGATTGATTTCTTGTCAGACTCCTGGGGTGGAGAGGTCCATTTGTTCCCAAGGGTACCGAGCACTTAGTAAAGATCACCTGACTTCCCTAAGAACAGGAGGAGGGGCCCATCCATGTTAGAGGTAGACAGAAACGTCTGGGTGGGCGGCACTGCTGAGGACAGGTACTTTCATGTTCTTTCTTCTTTCCCCTTTCCATGGGACCTGGGAGAATGATGGATTCCTAGTGTGTGGGATAGAGACATCTTCAGTTGTCCTGCTTAGGGGAAGGGTAGCCATATTTCATACCTACAGATCAAGGGCAAGGCCTTTGTTTGACATTTGTGTACTTGGATAAAGCCCTCTGTTGACACCTTAGCACTTTTCCTACAATGAATATCCAGGCTGAACTTTGAACACACACATAATCTAGGAAGGGGTGTAGATGCCAGTTAGTTGGGAGCCCCGTAGGGAGTTCAGTATCCCCAAGAGACCTGAAGCTTTGGAAGGGGGTCCAAGGAGCCACTGAAAAGCTGATCATGAAGTGCTTGGTGGGGTGGGTTTGATATATGCTAGAGAAAATTGTATTCTAGGGGGCAATAATACAAATAGTTCTCTTTGCAGTTTTCCTAGCCTCATATCTTAAGAGTAGGTCCAGACCTACAGGACCACACAACGGCATCTAAGAGCCTGAGATGAGACCCACACGCTGTGCAATCCTGTTGTACCATCCACAGCGTACCTCTCTATTTAAAGGGGATACTAAGACCCCAGTAAGCAAGCGGTAGATGGAGAATTCTTTCAGAGAAAACACTTTCAGAATGCATGGCGTGTCTACTTTTTTTTTGCTGTGGCCTCCCTTTTGTCAGAGTCTCTGTGACCACGGCCATTGCACACCCTGACCAGGATGCTGCTAAACTCGAGCGTGAGGAGCTTGTGTCCGTCCATCCCTGCTTGGTCTCATAGCTGTGGCAAACTCTGCAGGGCTGTTCTGTTTCTTTCCTCCTGTTAGGAAGGAGTGCCCTAATTTTTTTGGTCTACTGCTCCCAGATAGTTCTGGAACTAGTGTTTTCAGGCCTCCAGCTTCTACTTTGAAGGCAACTGAATTTTCCATAGCGTTTCCAACAATTTCTCTGCTAGTTTACCCCCATTTAGTGTTGCCTTCCCCAAATCTCACCATGAAAACCAAATTGCCTTCCTCCCCATTTTTGACAACCTAGGGGAAGAAAAGAGAGAAGGTTTACAGGGAAGTCACAAATAAGCTCTTCTGACTTTTCAGAGAGGCCCAACCTGGAATTTTTGCCTCATTACTTGCCAGTTGTGTGACACATGGCTGGCCATAGACTGTCACAAATAACCAGTCACCTTATCTGTGAAATTACAGGCGACCTCCCAGGTGGGACCTAGTGAGGATCCCCTACATAGGAAACCTGCAGCTCTGTGCCGCCCTCCACACAGTTCTCAATAATACCATGTTCTCCCTGCTCTACCCTGGCTCTTCTTTCCTGCGTGGCTCACGTCACTCTGCTGTCTTTTCTGTTGGTTCTCCTCAGTGTCGTCTGTCTCTGTCTCCCTCACTGCCGGTGAACCACACTCCAGCTCTCATTCTGTGTCTATCTATGACCACAGCCTACAAGTGTGTCTAAAACCCACTGACATGTCAGGTGTCCTGTCTCAAAGCCTACCCTTATGTATGATGGTTAAATAGTCCCAGGCTAGACCAAAAAAAAAAAAAACCCGACTCACACCTATCATACATTTGTAATGAAGGAGAAGAAAGGAGGGAGCTTTATTTTAATAACAAGAATAGCAAAATCCCACAGCAAAGCAGAGCCCTGTTTTCCTCTCATCTGGAAAGCTTCTCCGATTGCTGCTTGTGATCAGAGCAGGTTAGATTAAATTAGAAGGTGAACGGGTTCGAGGGAAGACGTCAGTAGAGGCTCTGATGTTGATTTCGGGGTGCTTTTAAGACTTCTGAGCTGCTGGCTTTGGTCTTTATTAGCTCTAATTTACTTCAAAATGCGCAGGCGCCCTTCTCCTGCTGCAGGTGTAAATGGTTAGCAGCGATGATTAGGATTCTTTTTGGCCCTAAAATGGAACTATGCAGGGATGACGAAATAGAGAGGAGAGGAACGAAAACCTTTCCTGAGATAGTTTGGAAAGAACTGGACCTAAAAGGAGAGGTGCCTGTGCTGATGATATGTGTGAATTTACCATGTCAGCCCTGCCCACAGTAGACATGGGTGCTGGATACGACAGGGAAGAAAGGAAGAAGGAGAAGGAGGAGCCGAGGGTGAGCGTTTGTGAGTGTTTTGGGCCTGGGTTCCAGAAGAAGTCTCGCTTTTATTCTAAGCTTGGATGCTTTCCTATTGGCCTTGTGACGACTGTCCTCCTGCGCTAAGCAACAGTAATCTGATGAAAATTTATGCAAGAAAAAATTATCCTGAGAGAATTAAATATACACATGGATGCTGGAAAATGTTTGTTGGTTGTATCTCAAAACAACAGGGTAGCAAATATTTGGGGTCTGGGGAGGAGTTCTAGGGAACACATAGTAGCTATCTGTTGTTGTAAAAGAAAGAATTCTTAAACAACACATCTTTTTTGATGTACAGTTCCTGAGGTCAAGAATCCAGATGTAGTGTACTGGCTCCTCTACTCCATGGTCTCTTGTTAAACTTCAGTGAAAGTGTCACCTAGACCCTAACACGCTAAACTGGTTGTTGGCAGCCCACCAAGGAGCTTTAGATTTAGGACCTCTGTTCCTTGCTCTGAGGACCTCTAGTGTGGCAGCTTACCTCAGCAAAACCAAGAAAAAGCAAGCAAAGAGAAGCCACTGTATTAGGTAGCAGAATCACCAAGTGTAAAGGTAGTATTACTACCTTTGCCATATTCTGTTGGTGAAGAAGTCCCCTGGCAGGCATACAAGTGGAGGACATCCCTGGCACTTGGCTCGGGGTTTCTTTCCCAAAGGACATTTAAGTTAAGAACTTGGAAATGGCAGGACCTTGTGTGTTTCATTGTCTCTAGTTTCATCTAGGCCTCTTTAACTGCCTAGTAATCAGCCTCAGTCTTGAAATATGTGCCTTCTACTTGAATTCCTTCTGCTGCTCATCCATTCTGACCAACACGGCATCTTCACAGCTGTTCCCTCTCGCTAAAGAGTTTAGTACTGCATATAAAACACGCATAGAAAAAGCAGTGGGGAATAGGATCAGGAAAGGTCAAAGCATTAAGTATTTGTCTATAAAGGAAAGGGTGTGATGGGTTGAATTGGGTCCTAAAATTTATGTTAGAAGTCCTAGCCTCTACTACCTCAGTGTGTGACTTTTTATTGATACGTCCATTCAAGATGTGATTACATGAGAATGAAGTTCTTAGGGTGGATGTCAGAGGCTTACACAGGACACACAATACTGTAAGCAGGCAAATCGGGGCAGCTACTGATGAGCCAAGGAGAGAGGGGCCTTAGAGGAAACCCACCTTCTTGATTTTGGGCTTGAATCTCTCAGAGCTGCAGAAAATAAATTTTGGTTGCTTAAGACACCCAGGCTGCAGTACATAATCATGGTACTTCCAGAAGCTAGTAGATGGAGCGCCTTTATTTAAAATTTCATTAGTTTTATGTTTGTTAATAGACACCTTTGTTATGATTTGAATCGGAAATGTCTCCCCATGAACTCACATTTTGCAGGCTTATTCCCCAACTGGTGGGGTCGTTTTGACATGCCGTGGAACCGTTAGGATGTGGGTCCGGGCTGGAAGAAGTAGGTCTCTAGCGGCAGGCCTTCGATGAGAATGCCCAGACCCTGGTTCCGGTCATGCTCTCACTGCTTCCTGGTTCGCTATGATGTGAACAGCCTCTGCCACGCCCTCCCACCACCGTGATCTGAGCTGCTGTGGCATACCTTCCTCGCCACAGTGGACTGAAGCCTCAGAAAGCATGACTTAATAAATGAACCAAAGTAAATGGTTCTTCCCTTCAGCTGGGTCGTGTGCAGTGTGGTCATGACAATGGACAAGTGACTACGGATATACCTTTCTCGTGGGGACTGCGGGAGAGGAGTGCTGGGCAGTTACAACTGGCCTATGCCTTTAAGATCTGGCCGTCTTTTTGATCAACGGCAATGCAAACAAGTCGGAATGTGTGATGAGCACCGCTGTTGCCCCACATATATACTGGGGGGATAGAGAGAGTGGAGGGGGCTTTATTTTGAGCTGCTTCTTAGGATGAATTGAGTTTTAGATGGAAAGGGAAGGATAAATGAGGATGGAAACCCCAGTGTGAGCACTTGGCCGCATCAGTCCTATGGACGTGTGTTTTTATCTGCCTCTGCCTCTTAGTAACCCCGTGACTCCAGACGGGTCAGCATGTCTGTGCCGGAAATCCCCGTCTTTAAGGTGCGGATAATTACCATGCAGGCTCATGGGTTGTTGTAGGGATTGGAAGAATTGATGAGAATGAAGCACTTACAAGAACACTAGGTCTGTCTGACCATCCGGCATTATAGTTGCTTTTGAAATACAGATCTCAGGTCATTGAATTCCTCAGTGGTTCTGTGGAATGAATTTCTTCGCAGAGCCCTGTCTAACTCCCCAAGCTCCCCTCTTGTTCCAACCCGAAGGAAGGCAGCTGTGCTTCTCCCTCTTACCGGGCTTCTCTCCCTGAAGCTCCTCTGAAAGCTTTTCAGAGCCTCCTACACTCAGCCCTGCTGCCGTCTCATGTCTCACGGGTTACAGCTGCAGGGCTCACACCTATGCTCTGCTTCTTTATTTGTTTGCCCAGAGAGCCCTTGAAGTCTGGAACTATGCATTTCCCTTGAAGTTGTGGGTCTTTGGCTTCTGACACAGAGTAGGCCTACCTTGAGCGGTCGTTGAATGAATAGAGATACATATGTATAAAGTAATAGTATAGTAATGGTGTATTAATGCAAAAACAGTTCCACAGTTTATAATTGAGCCAAATATGAAGGATCATGGCTTTTGAGTGCAACTTCAGATTACCTCAAATATTCTAGCATTCTAACAGGGGTTTTTTGGGGGGACATTTTTTAATAGTTACAGGAAAAAAAATCAAGGGACTTTTCAAATACATTGGTGGGAACTTCAGGTAAAGTGGGGTAAACACTGCTGTAGGTTTTCAATGCTGTGATGACATTCTCAGCTTTGGGGTGGGTGGAAGCCAGTGGGTCTGTTACTACATCCCCAAAGATGTCGCTATATAGTCCAAAGGATGTTAGGACATAGAGTGAACCATGGATGGCTGTAAGAAGGCTAAAGACTGCCCAAGAAAACTGGAGTCCAGATCTGCACGGTTTCACTCTGTACCTCCTGAAGTCCTAATCGACCAGCCTTGTAGAATCTATCCTCATCTGTGGCCCCCTTTTCCTGGGAACTCAGTTTATAAGTCTGAGATATGGGCAGAGCTGAGCTAGAAAGGGAAGCTGTCGAAGGTGAGCTGTGTGTGCGTGTTTAAGCGAGGAGACGGTGCTAGCTGTGGATAGCTAGCCACTGCCACTGTTTCCAGATTTGGAGTTTAAAAAAATGTTTCAACATGCCACGAAAGCGAGGACTCACACTCAAGGCCTTTGCTTTGGCCTTGCTTGTCTACTCTTCTCACACCCACAGTTGGAGAAGACACACACTTGGGTTTCACCTTTTTCCTCCACTTCTGTATCTCAAAGCTCTAATCAGAGCTCTTCTGTGTGCTTCTGGAACCTTCACAGGGGTCTGTCCTCCTTCGTGGTACTGTCACAAGAGACCCATCTGTCCTTGTTAGGAGTCTTCCCTGATTGCACACACCTTTTTTAAAAACTTGATTGTAGGTCTTTATCTAAATGTAACTCTAATGATATGAGACTTTGCCTCTGCCCCTCCTAACCTGGCTCAGAGGTATTCTCATGGCTCAAGAGCAGCAGACCCCACAGGTCTGCTTCCCTCTCCCACTGTCTACCAGCTGCTTCAGTATTTGCACATTGTGGACCCAAGCATGCCCAGAACAACGACAGTACCAGCACCGTCTGCCTTGCTTGGAGGAGCTGCCTCATAAACTCACACCGTGGGCCAGGGATGCGGAGAAGAGGTTTGCAAAGCTCCAAGGCATTCCAGGAGCTTAGTATCAGCCCCCAGCCTCCCATCTCACCAGCTCTGCAGTGCTGGCAGTGCCCCTCTCCCGCCCACAGTCCATCACCTTGCTGTTGTGACTGTTGGAAAAGCAGATTCAGTCCCGCAGGCACTGGGTGGGTCTGGGTATTGGGAACCGGAGGCAGACCTGTGGGATCTGCTCTTCAGTCATGAGAATGGCTGTTTCTTATGGCTGTCTCCTTGGAGAAAAACAAGGCGTGTGCAATCAGGGAGCATTCCTGAAGAGGAACCGTGGGTCTCTTCTGGGCAGCGGCAGCACTGCCTCTTACAGAGTTGTCTTTGACAATTTCAGCATTCCTGAGCACTTGCTGCCATTGATCTTCTGAGACATTTGCCAAGTGGTTAGATACTTGGATTCCAGAGCCCAAGTCCCTATGTTGAATACTGGTTCTTATCATGGTTTAAATGTGCCCCTTAAAACCTTAGAAACCTAACTCCCACATTCACACAGTGGATGTGTTTGATTGTAATACTTGAAGAAGCTAAATAGGGTAGATATTGTCATGCATATGGGGACCTTTTGATGGGATTAGTGGTTTCATAGACAAGGGAAGAGAGACCTGAGCTAAGCAACCCTTCTCTGCCATATTATAACATAGAATGAGGCTCCTCAATAGGTATTGGTATCATGCTTGAATTTCTCAACCTCTAGAGAACTGTGGGCAAAAGAACTCTCAGTTTTTATAAATTACCCACACTGAATTACTTTGGTATATCACCAAAATGGACAAAGTTTCACTACTCCCTTTCTGTGTCCATACGTGAAAACCAGTGATCACCTCCTCTGGGTTGTAGTAACAACTGATTAGTTAATTTTTAAAAGATGGTTAGGAGTGTGCTTAGCAATTGAATGACATGGGCTATTTTCAAAGGCCCCTTAATGTGCAGTTTCCTTCATGAGCTGGAGAGAAGAGACTTTGTCTTACACAACACTGAGTCCGTACCATTCAGCCCAAGTCTGTTGTGAGTAGGTGCCAAGACCGCTCAGCTTCCCATGGATTTTCTGTTCACTGGGCTGGAGCTAAGGTTAATAAATGCACTCCTTTGTCTCTAGGAGCGGAATCTGTCTCTCAATCCCTTAGGGACTCTGCCCATCTCAGAAGTGTCCACATAGTCTCTTATTCCTCTGATGTAAGACATTTTCATCTCGAGGCTTATCAGTCCTCCAAGCGTGAGTATGTCGTCCCTCTGCAGAGGTTTTGACAGAGGTAACTATGGAGTCAGCATGGAAAGGTAGAGAGGAGTGAGGCTAAATGATCCTTTTGAGAACAAGCTGGTGATTTACTTTAAAGGTCGATTTTGATGATGCGGCAGCACTGGTCAGAGCTCTCCTTGGCCAGGCTATAGTTCTGAAGTAAACAGATATTAGGATCTAGAAGGTGTAGATTATATTAACTTGATTTAATTTTGTATGTTTATTTAATGGTTATGAGTATGTGGTGGTTTGAATGAAAATGGTTCCCGTGGAACCTCAGGGAGTGACTATTGGAAAGTATGGCCTGTCGGAGGAAATGTGTCGCTG
Organism: Microtus obscurus; assembly: GCA_963919715.1. Classification (NCBI taxonomy): domain Eukaryota; kingdom Metazoa; phylum Chordata; class Mammalia; order Rodentia; family Cricetidae; genus Microtus; species Microtus obscurus. Next base: position 2,096,099 of record CAWTZC010000308.1, read on the forward strand.
ATGCTCAAGCCAGGACCACTGTCTCACTCTCTTCTTACTGTCTGACAGTCTGGGTGTAAACTCTCAGCTACCTCTCCAGCACCATGTCTGCTTGTGTGCTGCCATGGTTTCCACCATGATGACAATGAACCAAGCTTCTGAATTGTAAGCCAGCCCCAATTAAATGCTTTCCTTTATAAGAGCTGCTGTGGTCACAGCAAAAGAAACCTCAACTGAGACGGAGTGTTTTGCCTACGTGTGTGTATATGCACCACATACATGCCTAGTGCGACAGAGGTCAGAAGGCATTGAGTCCTTTGGAACTGGAGTTACAAATGGTGTTTACCATCTGGGCACCAGGAACTGAGCTTAGTCTTCTGTGAGGACAGCAAGTGCTCTTGGTCCCTCAACTGTGTCTCCTGTATCCTAGCTTTAGAGACGCATCTCCACTTCCTTGGCATAGGGAGGGGTGCCTCAGCCTTTGAGTTCTAGAATTCTGAGATTACAATGTGTGCCGCCACATCTAGCTGTCTACCTCTTGAAAGAAACAAATATCATTGTTTATGTCTTGGACAATGTCAGACATGTATATAATTCATTAGGATTACACTCACCCCTCATTACTCTTTCTTCACTCTCTCCTGGTGTGGGAAGTCCTTCTGTATATGTGTTGCTTTTATTGGTTAATGAATAAAGCTGCTTTGGCCTCTGGCAGGGCAGAATAGAGCAAGGCAGAATTCCAAGCACAGATAGAGGAGAAAAGAAGGTGGAGTCAGGGAGATGCCATGTAATTGCTGAAGGAGAAAGACACCTGGGAATTTTACCAGTAAACCATGAGCCTCATAGTGAAATATAAAATAACAGAAATGGGTTAATTTAAGATATAAGAGCTAGCTAGTAATCACGCCTAAGTGATTGGCCAAAGAGTGTTTTAATTAATACAGTTTCCATGAGATTATATTAGGTCTGGGTGGCTGGGAATGAATGAGCAGCCTCCATCTACACTCTCCCACTCCTGCTGTGTTCCCACTAGTCCCCCCTACACACACTTTTATATTGTTGTGCCTTACAGTTGTATGCAGGTATCCACAGTTTCACTATGTTCATAATCATGATCACGGTGGCCCTGCCATATTCAGAAGGCAACATTTCATAGCATTTCTATCTTCTGGCTCCTGTAGCCTTTCTTCCCCCTTTCTGCAATGTTCCCTGGGTTTTGGAAGGGTGATATCCATGTCCTATTTATAGCTTACTACTCAACAGCCACCATTTTCAGCACTTTGACCAGTTGTGACTCCATGAATTAATGGTTGTCACTGAAAGCTTCTTGGACACAGGTTGAGAGCAGCATTAGCCTGTAGGTATAAACATAAATATTTAGAAGGCAGTTTTACTGCACGTCCATTTTGCAAACCGTCAGTGGTACATTCCTCACTAGGACCTGTGACATCCCCAGGCATAAGTCCCTTGTCCGGGTTTATTCCCTCTCATGGATCGGGTCTCTGAGCTAACCAGTAAGCTCTTGCTACCCACCCAGCAGTCATGACAGTATGACATTACTTGTCTGGTTAGTGTTTCAGCCAGTGGAGTCCACAACCGGGTAACAACACTAATACCTTTTCTTCCCTCCAGCCTATGGTGTACCTTCTAGCAAGCACGCAAGTGTCGTCTATTTGCAGGGGTCCAGATACCCAAGCCACACTCTTCAGAACAGAGGGAGGCAGGGTTTCCCTATCAGCTCTGCTAGGCTGGAGTTGACCTCAAGATAAGAATTACATGTTTTCCTGAGTACCCATCCTGACAAGGAGGGGGAGTCAGGACAAGGATCTTCAGAAACTTTGGACCCAACCTGTTACTAAACATCTGCTGTATAAGGATGTCTTCATCCGGGATTCTTCCTCCCCGAGGATTTGGTGCTGGGGGCTATGATGGGCAGGCTGAATGACAGAGTAATTAACAAGCTGGGAGAAACTCAGTTGTTTCTGAAGATGTCTTTGGGAAGGCACACATGGACTGACAGGATCAATGAGCTGTAAATGGATTACTGGTCTGCCAGTGTGGAGTCTAGGAAATAAGCCCTTCATTCTGCAGCATGGCAGTAGATTTTTATTGTAAGTCTTCATTAGAAAGCTATAAGGTAGGAGAAATTCTTCTGAAATAAAACTGTATGCATATGTGTATAGGACATGCATGTGTATAGGACATGCCTGTGTGTGTATTTTAACATGTGAGTGGGTGCACATGTATGAGTGGGTACATGTATGTACTTAAGTGTTGAGATACCTCATTTAACAACTGGTGTCTACCTTGATCTCCATATGTACTATATTGAGGCAGGGTCCCCCTTTGAGCTAGTTCGAGGTTCATCTGTCTCTGCCTCCTGCACATGCTATGAACACAGGCAGGCTGCCACACCCACCTGGCTTTTTACATGGATTCCAGGCATGCGAATTCTTGACCTCACTCATGTATTGCAGGCTCAATGAATTTGTCGAAAGATGCACAGGATGCTGGAGTAGGGGGATACTGGGAGAAAACCCTCCAAGGATGCACTTCCCAGCAGTGTGGATAGACTACAGGTCCTCAACCCTAGCTACAGATGGAATCTCCTGGGGAAAGGATTTTTCAGACCTCTCAAAATGACACAAAGCATAATCAACAGCCAAGTAAGCACCAATATCAACCATAAACCCACCCTGTGCCTCACTCCAGAGTTAAACAGCAAGACTGTCCAGGCAGGAGCCTGTGTATTGTGTGTTCACCCATGGCCTGGGTTCAGCCCACAGGGTTGAGAACAAATGTTAGCACACTGGAGAATCACCTGGGGCTGTTTAAAAGTTGCTGGACTTCTCTCCTAGAGGCAGTCCAGTAGGTCTAAGGCAGGGTCAGAAATCTGCATTTACCCAATGTCTCCAGAACAGCTCAGGCTCTGCAGTAGCAGCTGGGTTAGAGGATGTGAACATTTCAGGCAGCACAAAAATGGCCGTGAGGGCAAAGGTGGTGGCGGAGAAACGCTTTGCAGGAAAAAGACATCTCTGAAAAGACTTCTCTTCCGAGCAAAGGCTGCTGTAGTTACTATATCATTATCCCTCAGCATGGCTGGCTCTGACAGAAATTGGTCTCTAGCACTCGACTTAGTCACTTAATTACATTTACCTTCGGCTGCTCTTGGACGGTGGCAGCACAGGCAGTGGGGTTTGTAATCAAGAGAGGGAAGCACTTTGGACAGGGAGTGTGAGCTGGAGCAGGTGTTGGCGGGAGGTGTGCGCTCTCTGGCTCCTGGTGTCCAGAGCTGTGAAGTGTCAGGCTCTGGGATCTTACTAAGGTGCAGGCTAAGATGTTAGCTTGCCAGCTTCATGGATTCTGGCAGACAATTTGAGAATCCTAGACCACTGTCCAAGGATCTTACTCATCACAAACAGGCAGCATGAATTCCAGCCTCTTTGTGTTCATTTTCAGGGACCAAGTGCACACTGTATGTACGGTGATGGTCCTCATTGTGACCCAGCCTTAGGAGATTGCAGCCTTATAGACGGTTGAGACCAGCCTGCCTCTGTCTCAGTGGGAGTGTTACATTTGTTGTATTTGCCAGCAGAAACCTGGCTTCTGATTCAGAGGGAAATGATATCTGTATCTCTCAAGGCTGCTGCTCACTTTCTCAGTGACCGCCCTTTAAAAGATATTCTTGAACAAAAGCTGTTTATAAGACATGCAAAAATATGGGGAACCCTGGAGAACTGTCCCCTAACTCCTGTGGACTCCCAGCAGTGGAAGTTATGGTTTTCTTGCTATATATCTCTAGCTCCCGGGAAGACTGAACATGGTGATTAATCTAGGCATGGAGGGAGAGTGCATTGAGACACTACCCAAGTACTCATAACGTTGACATTTGAAAATATCAGCTGGGCAGTGGTGGTGCCACGCCTTTAATCCCAGCATTTGGGAGGCAGAGGCAGGTGAGTTCGAGGCCAGCCTGGTCTACAGAGGTGGTTTCAGGATAGCCAGGACTGTTACACAGAGAAACCCTGCCTTGTAAAACAAACAAACAAAAAACCGAAAGGAAAGGAAGGAAGAAAGAAAAAGAAAAGAGAAGAAAATACCGTACTGCAGGTGATGTCACCTTGTGTCCTCAGAGCATACCATGGATGTCAGGAGTTTGGAAATGGACTTGGGGATAGGAGGTAGCGTTGTTTTTCCTATTGACCATCTTGTTCTTGCTGCTCAAAGAAGATATCTAAGCTTGTGTACAAAACGGCATATAAACAAGAATACACACACACACACACACACACACACACACACACACACACTTTTAAACAGAACTTTACAAAGTACTTTGCCAGACTACTTGCCCTTCCTATTTTCTGTGTGCAACACCGAAGATTGATCAGTCAAGGTCACACTGTTTCTCCAGAAATGAACTTTTAAGCAGTGGAAAGTGATGAAGGCCCAGGGTGAAGAAAAGGGTAGGGGACAGCAGAGGACACCAGGATATATTGGTAGAGAAGTTGAATCATGCAGGGAGATTTGTGGTTGGCCTCCCCGCATCGCCTCTAATCCCTTCCAGGGATTCCGGCCTTCCCTCCCAAGGAATTATGTGTCTGAACAATGACATTTTAAGACCTCATCTGCTTCCCTTTCTGTTTCACCAGTGCTGCATTTATCCATGGGCATTACTTGGAACACAGTCCAATGTGAAGTTGGGGGTTAGCCAGATTATCTCAGAGGCTACTCAGTGCCGACCAGAGCCCCCTTGTCTGTTGCTGACCTCAGGACATGGTGGTGTATAGAAACCCACTTTATTGGGCTTGTGATTTTGCGGGTCAAGAATTAGAAGAGTAGGAAAATATGTGGAGGTTCTCTGCTCACAAGGCCTGTGGGCTTCAATAGCTGAAGGTAGTAAGTATGTTCATGGGTTAGAGCATATACATGGAGCCATGTGTCTGAGCTACAGTTGTACCTGTAGCTATAACAGAGATATCATACTATACTTGGCATAGAATACTTTACTTCAAATTACCAATATATGTGGGTATTTCTCTCTACCAGCAACCAAATTAATTCTGTTCTCCAGAGTACGCCATAATTCTATTAAGTTCTGACACAGTCTGGCCCGGAGACAGTAACAGATCATAAAACTTAGACTCAGATCCATAAATGCATTCTTTTAAATGCTACTTGGAACCCCCAAGTTGGAACCTGTGTTTCTGAGTACCTGGTTGTTAACTGGAGTTCTTAGGACCTTCTTAGCTCTGTCCACAAGAGAAGAACTCAGGGAAGTGCTTGTGTTGGGGTACTACAAAGGGTTTTGCAGATAGGTGGACATCCAAATAGAAGAGGGGAATAGGTCAAGGCCCTGAGAAAGGAGTGTAAAACTGTCCCAGAACCCCCACATATTTTCCTATGTAGCAGCATCCTGGACTGGTCATCCTGGGCTTTTATGTAAGCTTCATCATATGGGCACAATTAATTGAATCATTGGCCATGGTGATTAACTTAACCTTCGGCTACTTTCTCCCTACTTCCCTCCAGGGTTGGTTGGGCTAAAAGTTCCAACCCTTTAATCATTCTGTGATCTTTCTGGTAATAGCCTCCCTCTTCTAGAGCTGTCTAGAGGATCATCCCATGGGTTTCAGAAGTTGTATGTCTGGAGATGGGGTCAAAAACCACTACACATTTCATAAACCAAATTACTCCTTGATATCCCTTCTCCTACATTGTGCTTCCTGGGGCCAGAATAACCATTAATTGTTTTCCTGCAACATTATCTGGTACTGGGACAGAATCAGCTGACTGACTGGCCATCTTTCTCTCTCTGTATGATCTCTCTATATACCTTGCCTGGGCCTCTTCACATCATTGTGGTCTCAGTGGGGTCACACCTCTCTAGAGCTTGTCGGCTTTCTCTAGTTCTTTTAGGCTCTTAGACAAAGAATTTAAGGCCTCAGAGATCCCCTACTATTCCAACTGCTACATTCTCTTAGCTATGTGAATCATGAAGATCTATCTAGACAGAAGAGGGCAGGAGTTAGATTGTTTCTTACTCAGAGAACCAGTGAACAATTTAAATTTAATGTATCCTATCAGATAAAACTGTATCTCTAGGTGGGGTATGATTTCAAGTGACCACAGAGGACTCTTTAGTCACTTGGGAAGGTCAAGAACAGAACACTGATTGTTAGGGATTAAATCATGTCTCCTTTAGATCCATATGCAGAAGCCATGGCTCAGAATTCAGCCACATTGATAGATACAGCCTTTAAGAGGTTATTGAGTTGAAATCAGGCTGTTAGAATGGGCACTGACCCAATATAATTGATGTCCTTATTAATAGAAGAGCATGGTCTCAGTGGGAAGGAGGTTGAGGGTACAAATGCCAACTGTTTGCAAGCCAGAGAGAGGCTCAGAGGAAACCAAACTTGATTGTATCTTGATCTTGAAGTTCCACCTTCTAGAACTGTCAGAAAACAAATGTCTGAGGGACACTCAGCTTGTGCTCTGGATAATGCCATATAGACTAATACACAGTCAAGCATGAACGAGCGATTTCACTTGTCTTGTATCTCATATGTTTAAACATTATCTTCAGAAGATTGCCAGCATAGGCACTTCTTCATGAACTTTTAACCTAGAATCTGTTTGATAATTGACCCACTTTTGCTCCCTTCATGCCGACTTCCAATGGCTTTGTCTTCAGAGACGTCTCCCAACTTCTCCTAGCCTGCTTTTCTGGGTGTCAGCCCCTGTAGACTACACCTCCCAGGCTCCTTGACCACTGCCTCATGGGTGATCTTAGTGGGTGGAGGCACTGGTGTGATGTTGACGGTAGGAAGAAAGGGGGGCCCGGGCCTCTCTACGTGCCTTCCCAGATCCCCCATTTTCTGTGTGAAGACACAAACTGCGCTCTTTTAGCTGTACTTCCACAGTGTAGCCCTGGCTGCTGGTGCTCCTCTATCTGTCCCATCACCTGGGCAACCACTTTCCTACACTGGACTTCCTGTTTTTAATTCCTGGAGTAATTTTTGTTTTTTTGCTTGGACCCTGAGTAATATGCCTGCTTAATATTTCTCCTGATTTAAATAGACACCCACAGCTCTGCGTTCCTAAGCACACAGATTTTTCTCTACACATGCAGTCCAATTTAGCATTCATTCTGGAATGCTTTAAACTGCAGTTTGGGGCACTTCTAAAAGAAATAAAAATAAATGAAAAAAATTGCAGTCTTCTACAGTCCAACTTGTTTTTGATAAAATTTAACCTTTGACGTATTTTCCTCTAGATTTTGCGTTTTCTTTTTCTCCACTTTCCCAATATTTTTATGCCATTTTTACATAGTTAAGCTCACAAAGTGTATCTATTTTTTGCATTCTGTCTTTTAGCTTGGCATTTTATCATCAGCATCTCACTAATTTAGAATTCTTTATAACATCACTTTTAACTTATAAAAGGACTAAGAAGCTAGAATTCTGACAGGAGATTCTGTGCTCCAAAAGGAGTGTGCCAATTAGATTTTGCGTCTGTGTCTCTAAATTTGGTTGTTCTGTAGCCATGGACTGAGGGCTTGTGGGGGCTGTGTTGTAGGGAGAGGGGGAGGAGACATGGGAGTAGAGGTACCTAGAAGCCAAGAGGGCATGAGTGAAGTGGTCAGAGAAAAGGGAAATCGAAAGAAGTCAAATGCTGGGCAAGTCTCCAGACTTGGGAGTGCAATAAAAAACGTGGGGAGATCAATATGAGCCTGACTGATCCCCAAGTCTCTTCTTGTGACATGATCTGAATAGTAAGTGAGCCATGGGCCTGGAGAAGAAGAAAAACCCTTCAGGAGAAGGGGAGGTATAGGCTAGTGTCTTTAGGGTCAGGCAGCCATGTTAGTCCTGCTACGGTAGGCAGGCTGGGAACCTGTACTATTTCCTGCCTTGTGGAGTGAAATACAGCATTCAGAAGAGTTACACAGTCTTATTTATTCCCTTACTAGATGAACATTTTCTCCCAGGTGAGTACAGAGGTGAGGAATCTCCATGAATGAGGTGGCTGTCACCTGGCCTTAGAAGTTTGTCTCTATGCTTCTGAACGCACAAACAGTCTGCCCTCTGAGAACAGGAGAGTTAGCATCCATGTTAGATGTGGAAATGTATCCGTTGGTGCAGCTGAACCCAAGGGCACTGTGCTGGGGGATAGCTCAGTGCTTCTCCGATTTCAGCCTGGCCCCATTCCCTTCCTGGGCAGGCTCTTCTCTGCAGCATCACGGGAGGAGAGGTTGTGTTTTCTGAAGATTTGAAGGATGCTTGTGAGGGACGCACGTTTGCAGACTCGGAACTGACTGATGCGTATTTTTAGGAAGAGAAGGTAGTGATGGTAGGGAGAATGGGTGGGGGAAACACCAAGTGTGTCGGGGGAATAGTTGCATATTGGTGCAAAATGTTTGTGTCCCCAAATGACTTTGGGGTGTTCTTGAAATGTTGATTGTTTACTGTTAGCAGAGACTCAGGGAGCAGACTTGGAGGAGGTTAGAACTCGAGACCAGCATGCACCCTCTGATGTGGAGGCACCACAAAACTCCGTGTCGTGGAACTTCTCTTCTGGAGCTTACCCAAGAAGAGAGAGCTTACCAGATGTCCCAAGGCCTCTTTCTTCCTCTCACAGAGGAAGGGAAAGCCCTTCTCTGTGATCTGTTCCCCGGGAAGCTGTCCACTCTAACCTGATAGGCTGCAGGGATCAGCACTGAAGGACCAAAGGCTGGAGCAGATAGGATGCTTGGCCAGTGGTGGGGCCTTCTGGGAAGCCGGCCTATCTGAAAGCTACAATAAAGCCCGTTTACATTCATGGCTCCTTCTCCTGGCCAGGGAGGGAAGATGGAAAGAAGTCTTCCCTTTCTGGGCCCATCACCATGTGGAGTCACTCACCTTACCCAACCAGCCCTGGGGGGAAGTCTCAGAGCAGAGTCTCACCAAATCACGGACTCTGCATGTATTTCGGCTCCACAAGAACCCATCCTGGCCTCTATTGGAAGTCACCTCTTGGCTCTATTATTTGGGTAACAATGAGGAGCTGAGTTTAGCAGCAGAGCCCAGGGTGCTTTGTCCATGTTTCTCTACAAAAGGACAGCTGCTGCGGCCTACAGATGCCTGCCAACCAGCCAGAAATCTAATTTCAGACCCTGGCGTCCAACTCACCTGCAACACCAGTATGCTCAGAATTGTTTGGTTCCTGTCAGAAGTGCTCCTTTGCCTTGAGTGAAGGAAGAGCTCCTAGGAGCAGAAAGGGAGGGAGCCAGGGACAGTTCTTTCACCACTGGCTTTTTCTGCAGAACTCAGAGCTCCTTCCCTGTATGTCCACTCAGAGGACGGTGTTTGCTGTGCCCCCCCTGTCTCACATGTCACTCTACCTGCAGAGTGTGGCTGAAGCAAGCTTCCCTGATTTATGTTTATTCCTGGCCTCCGGAGGCATTTTGTGTTGGATTGAAATGTGAGCTATAGTGGAGTCTATCTTGGATTCACAGCTTGGGCAGAGGCGGTTTTAAAGGGGGCGTGTGATGTGCTCTTCCAGCTAGGACTTGCTGTAGTTATTGTCCCTAGTACTGATAGCAATGGACACTGCTGTCCTTTCCAGCTGAAATCCAAATGCTCAGATGGGATCAAGGGGGGAAGTTTGGGGTGAAACAGGGGCCAGGAGAGACAGTCTTTTTTAAAATAAGCTTACATCAAAGAAATTCCTCAGGAGCACGTCTCTCTCTCTCTCTCTCTCTCTCTCTCTCTCTCACTCTCTCTCTTTCTCTATGTCTGTCTCTGTCTCTCTCTCCCTCTCTCTCTCTGTGTATTCAAATTCAAGTAGGTCTTTTCCTTATTGCTGAAGGCAAAAATAATTTTTCCTTGGTTATTTATTTATAAGTCTTCATTTCATTTCTTAAGACCCAAATATATACACATATGAAATATATAAATAGAAATACATAAATGTTTGTGTGACAAAAATAAATCATACATACTTAGTAATATTTTAAAGCAAAACACATCGCAGACATATTTCATTATACTTACATTTACGGGAATTAGTTTTCATCGGCTTAATTGTCTTTTATCACGTGGCGGCATCTATCAGTGCTGCTGTCACTGCTAACCCAGAATGCTTGCTTGCTCGCCTTGCCTGGGGATATGTCAAGCACTGTGGTAGGCATCAGTACTAGAAGGCAGGCTCTGTCTTCACACCTCCTAGGCTAGGAGACAGAGGCTTACAGAGTGCCGTTTTCTTTTATAGAGACAGGATCTTACTATGTAGCCTAGGCTAGCCTTAAACCCAGTAATCCTCCTGCCTCAGCCCTTCCCAAGTGCTAGGATCAGGAGCTTGTACTGCCACACTGTGGCTGAATACAAGTACCTTTCTGAAGCTCATGCAGTCCTTACAGGGCAGAGCCAGGATCTGATCTGATAGTTCTGGATTTAGACTGCATACGCCTACCAAGGACATAGTCCGACCTTCATTCATTTAACTACTCTTTATACTTCAGACATGTATCATTGATTTTAAAAATTATAATGTCTGCTTCTTTTACAGGGTCTTGTTATATAGCCAAATTGGCCTTCTACTTGTGATTCTCTTGCCTTCACTTGCTAAGTCCTGTGAACACAGGCATGCGCCACCAGAGCCAGCTCAAGGATTATTTCTTATTACAAAAATGCTGCCAACGGTCATAGTGAGACTCTCTCAAAGGGGGAAAAAGTACATTCTTGTGGCACGTGGCTTACTCTTTGTATAGATTCACAGGAATTCCTTTGACTAAATCTGCCTTGCATTGTCCTGCTATCTTTGAACTATGTGGGATCCTGTAGATTTGTAACAAGCTGAGCCTTTTCTATGTACTTGATGGTATTAGGCTTTATTTGATCTTTCTGACCATCTAGGATATGAGAGGGTGACTGTTCTCTCCAGGTCCTCTACACAAGGTCAGTTCAGTTCTCTCACTCATTAAGCCCTGGTCTCTGGCCTCAGAAAGCCAGCCCAGGTGTTGGTTCCAAATAAACACACAAAATACAGTGTCCTCTTTCAATTAATCTAACCTGATTTCTCTTACCGTATGTCCTGGATTCCATCATTTCTGGTCTTTGTCTGTAGCCCTGAACTTTCCAGCTACAGAGTATCTCCAACGAGGGCAGTGTCTTTCCTGCTCGCTCTCCTGTATCAGCATCTAGCCCAGCATCAGCATCTCTATGGTGATTTAGAAAGACCGTCTATTCCATTGCCTTCTCAGGGAGTTGGTGCAGCAGGTCTAGTCCTCTGCTCAGATTCTCACCCTGTACTGCTATGCTTTGAAAAAGAACTATCAGAAACACTCTTTTCTGTTTTCTCTTACTATTCAGTTTTCCCTCTGCCCGCTAATTATCTTCGTTGTATCTTCAGAGATACCCCCTTTATATTCTTTTATTCTACTCTGCCCTTCTATTCTCTCCAGGGTTTCCCATCTGAGGGCCACCTACAGCAATCTCCAGGTTCACACTGTCCAGGGTCATTTTCTGCTCCCAGCTGCAGTTCTGCAGGCGCTGTGTGACTTTCAGAAAACAGCACTGCATTTCAAACAGTGCTTTGCCTTGCAAGTTCCCCTAGGAAGTTTCTAGAATGTGATGCTTGGAAGAGCAGGTGTAGACTTTGGGTGTGTCTGGATTTGATTCCACACTCTGTAACTGTTTCCATTGCTAAGTCCCTCACCTTCCTAAAGCTGAATAGTCCTCATGGCAAAGAGGGATAATTTCTGCTTAACAAGTTTATTGTAAAGATAAGATTTCTAGAAAAATTTATGCCAAGCTCTAGGCTTTCCACAACTTGCCTCACAGTAAGTACTCCATTTTTTTTCTCATTAAAGCCTTGGAGGTGAGAGGGATCAAGAGGCAATGTGTATTCTCACTGTTCTAATGATTCCCTGGGGAGACACAAGCTGGGAGGTCCCTGGCTGAGCCACTGAAGCCTTCTCTCAGAGAGAGCACATCTCTGAAATATAAATGCATGACTTCTCCTGGATCAGGAGTTCTTACATTAGCTCCATGAGCGGGCTTTGGGGAGGCTCTGTCCAACCCCAATAATAACATGAGAATACTGTGACTCTGTGTATATGTGCAGTTTCCTAGGACAAAAATCTCTGGTTTTCATCAAATTTCCAAATGGGCTAGTACCCATGGAGGGTAGAAACCACCATTCTAAGGTATCCATGGCGACTGCATCCTTTTCCTGCATTAACGGCCACTGTGGACTACATGGGCAGGCCTGCAGGATAGATATCAGAGCCAGGGAGAAGGTCATAGGGCCTTGGAAGTACAAGGAAACCAGATGTCATAATCCATGTGATGAGTTAGTGCTAAAAGAAAGCAATAATCACCAGGAGTGAAGGAAAAGCATGGGTCATGCCTACAGAGCTCACTGACACTCTAAGAAAAAAATGGGAGTCTCTGAAGCTAACACTATAGCTCCTAGGGGACTGTTGCACCGATCCTCTGAGTGAGGGCCTATGGGTAAATCTTGAACACCACAGACCATCCTGCTGCTCATTCCTGCTTCTCCCAGGGTGAGTTTTGGCTGATTTTCCATTTTCTCTACTTCCTTTTGCAACACAAGTCCTGCCTGCTAGGATTCTTATTGGCTGGGAAGAACAAGTTTAAGGTACCTACACACAGGTCTATGAGAGCCAGTTTTCATGAACAGTGTCTTTTTTTCTGTGTGATCTCACATGGGAGAATGGAGACGCAGGATCTCTGGCTTCTCTTTCATAAGTGAATTAAACCTAGGAAGGAGAACTTCACCCTCAGGACCCATTTTCCTTACCTTCTCATGACATAATGCAGAAAGACTATATCTAATGCCCAAAACTCTGACCCCCCTGCACTTTGTTCTAAGACCTTTCTGGGTCTCTTCTCAATGGCTCATTGTACTCTGAAGAGGGGGGAAAAGGACCGTGTAGACACTGCTGGGGATACAGCCCAGAGGTAGCATGTTTGCTTAGCAGACCCTGGGATCAGTCTTCAGCACCACAAGAAAAGAAAAAGAAGTTGAAGATTAATAAATGTAGGGTGAACAGGAAGGATCGGAGCGCTGTATTCACCTACCTAAGTATTTTTTTATGGAGAATGGCACACTGTGCCAGGTACCATGTCAGATGTTGGGAGAGCAATCTTGAATTAGACAGCCCTTGAAAAGTCTTGCGTGGAAGCAGAATGGGGCCACTACTGTGGAGTTACCTACATGCTCTACTGTGAATGTCTGGCTAGCCTGAGCAATACACGTCTGTGCCACAGAATGCCTTGGGGATAGCTGGTCCTAGCAGGAGTTCTAGAAAAGGGGTGGAGTGAGGCAGACAGATAAGGATGCTCTCAGGAAGGCATTTTCTAGCCTTGGGTTTTAGTTCCTCTTCTGTAAGGGAACACCCAAGCAAGGGGCACGGAATCTGGCCAGATCCAGAGGCTCTCAATCTTGTCAACTTTCCATGGCATTTGATAGATTCTCCATGACCAGCCTTCCCCTTCTGCAGACAAGGAAAAGGAGCGCCATGAGCAGGCGGCAGTCGCAGGATCAGGCAGTAGGTAGTGTGCGAAGACTGAAGAGTGCTGCAGTGGGAGGAGCGGGGGACCGACACTACAAGGCTGCGTCTGACCTGTGTCTCACCACTTCTTGCAGACTTTGACGAGTCACTCTGCCTCTCGGAGATTTTTCTCTTTTTATGTGCAGTGTTCCCTTTCCACTTATCACTACCCATACTGTATAGCTATAGTAAAATATCGGGCTGGTGGCATACATAACTTTTATTTCTCAGTTTGGGAGCCAGGGAAAAAAAATACAAGATCAAGGTTCTTTATCTGATAAGAGCCCATCCATCTGCATGGTGCTTTCTTCCTGCTCTAACATGGCAGAGTGGGCTCTAGTCCCTTTCATGTGAGCCCCACCCTCATGACTCAATCCTCCTTGCTAAGGTTTTGCCTTTAGATACCATCACAGGGAGTCAGGATTTGGGGTGGAGGCATACGTCAGCTTTTAGCACCTGCCCCACAGAGCGGTAGTGGAGAAATCATGACAGGATGCATGGAAGTGTGTCTGCATGTTAAGTGGATGAGAAATGTGTGGGAACCAGAGGAGCTTACAGGAGTCTAGGATATACTTCAGAGCTCTTCATATTAAGAACACAGAAGGTCAAGAGCCATCGAATATGCCTCTCTTAGGAGGGCATAGGACCCTTTTCATTTGCAAATCGGTGTGTATGGCACACAGTCTGTGTGCTCAGTGTCTGTTCCTTCCCTTACTGTAGAGAGTAAAGGGTGAAATACCCGGGAAGACTATTTGACACACAGGATAAATATATAGGCACAAATTAAAGGGATGGCCTTCTCTTCCTAAATGAAGACAAAATCAGCCAAAGAAATGGTTACTTACTGCTCACTCTCCTTTCTTCCTGGAATGGGTATAAGCGCCCAGGAGATGCTACCTTGTTACCAGGAGATAAAGGTCAAGGGTGATAGCTTAAGAAAATACCCACCACTAATGCAGTGAGTACTGGTTCCACACTTCTTGTTGATTACGACAAATAAATGCCTTACTTGGTTCGCCCACTCTAGTAGAACTCGCTCTGTCTCTCAGCCACATGTAATCCTAGTGCAGAATTTGGAGGTCTGGGAACTGCTTGCTGAATTTGAACCCAGAGGGTGGTGGCGACAGTGCATGGTGCGTGGGGGCCATTCTTTCCCAGAAAGGACAATGGCTGTCCTTGACTCCGTCTGGCTGAGCTCCTGGTCACTTCAGTGTCCTGGCACTTCCCTCGGAGGACTGGAGCTTTGGATATGTTTTCTTTTCTAATAGACAGTGCCAAATTTCAGAGCTTTCCTCTCTCTCTCTCAAAAAAACCAAAATCCTATGGAAAAAAACCAGGGATTTCAAATGGTGTCCTCATTGCAAAGTCTTGCTGAGTAGAGGCTCTGCTGGGATTGGAATAGGTAAGAGTGGGTGTGGGCCCTGTTCTCCAAGGCTCCAGCTAGCCCAGGAGCTCCCAGTCTGCTAGAAGACACTGAACAGGAGAAAGCAGCAGAATGGGGATGGTGGCCTTCTGGAGAATGTGCCCTCTAAGGGTGTGCAAACTGATCAGATAGAGAGAGCATCGATAGATGTATTTGGGGATTTGATAAAGTCCTTTTCTGGGGGAGAAGAGTCTTCGCTGAGGCTTGGGGACTCATCTCTAGCGAGTCATGACTCTGTAGCTGTGATGGGGACTGGCTGGAAACGGGGCCTTTGCAGTGGGCAAGCTGCAGCCAGCTGGGGCCCAGCGATGGGGCCAGACAGGCCAGGTGCAGGGATGGAGCGAGAAGTGTTTCCTGTCAAATCGCATCCGTTCCGCCCAGCCCCGTCTCCTTCCCTCCTTCACATGCAGGAGAAAACACAGCAGCTTCGGTGCTCGATGAGTGGGAGGTGTGTTTGGCGTGTTTTCAGTGACATGCAATGATTTTGAAAATTTAAATTAGGGGAAAAATCCTTATCATGGAGATCTAGAAACTTCCTCTGGGTGAACAAGTGGCAAAAATAGTGGAAATCTGAAGCCCTTACCCGGAGCTCAGACAGTGTGACTCTTGCTGATGCCTCCTTCCCGACCATGGCATTTGTCATGTCTCTGATCCGGTCCCTAGCAGGCACAATCCAGGCCTTCCTGGAACATTGGCTTTCTCATCTTTCTTCAGTGTTCCTAGCTCTTGCTTTCTGGTAAAGAACATAGAGCTGTTGCCTTAATTCCTGAGACTCTCCCAGAGTCTCCGTGACTCCTGGTGCTGCCATGGTCCTCTGAAGTTGTCTTGCTGCTGTCTGGCTGGCCGCATTTCACTTCCAGGGTGTCCTGCCAGCTGGCAGGCAGGGCCAGCAACACTCTCCAGCCTCAGCTTCGCTTGTTTCCTTTACTCCCTGACACGTTCTGGTGGTGGCTTGAGTTCCATTTATGTTTTATTCCCTGCCCCTAGGAGCCTTGATTGGGCTCCTCTGGGGGAAGTTCCCTTTCCTCCTGACTTCTGGCTGCAGCAGGCTGGGGCTGGAGAGTTGATTTCCTTTCCCAGAAGCCTGGTGTCATCTGTCATCCAGCTTCCAATTATCCGAAACTCAGGGCAGCAGTTTGGGGGTGCCAGCATTCTTCCTGACCAGGGCGGGAAAGCTCCCAGGGACAGTGGCAGGTGGGCTTGTTAGACTGAGCTGAATGGTAGCCTTCTCATTAACCCTTTCCCTGAGCTCTTCAGCAGAGCTTTGGACTAAGATAGATCCAGTTCCTTTATGCTAATCCGCAGGGCTGGAGATTAAGATACAGGGAAATGGAAGCTTGTTCTTGTAGTGAGTTGGGGGTTGAGACAAGCTGAAACCAGTGTCTTACTTTCTGATGGCTTGGTGTCTCTCTGTCAGTGGACCGTTGTACTTGGTTGGGTGCTTTGTGTATCCATGGAGCTCAGCAGTTCAGTTGTGAGTCCCTCTGTGTGGCAGATGAGGATTCTGGTGTGCAGAGAGTAATTGCCCTGCACAAAGAGCCAGTATTTGGCAACTAGCCTGCTTGCCTTCCTCTTCGAGTCCTACTGCATCTATTAAAGCTGCGTCAGTCTGGAATCCCTTAAGTGTTTTTCTGTTCCCTACTCTACATGGGTCAAATTTACTTAGATTCCTTAGAATCCTTTCATTATCATGATAATTATTGTTTGCTCATATGTTTTTTGTGAATATTTTGGTTCAGTTCTGGCAAACACATACTTTCATAGACTTATGAATGTGTATCTAAATACAGATGACAGAGTATATATTTTTTAAGTCATCTCCACTGAATCTAATGATCATTCAACTTTGGGAGTAGTTCTGGGTTACCAGCTAAAACAATAATGCCTTTATTTTCACGCAGGATTTTTCTGCATAGGTGGATTATTTACTTAAAAAGAAAAAATAAATTCAGTATGACCGCCCCTAAGTATTCCATAAGCTTCTCTGCCCCGTTGCTGCGTATCACATCAGACTGTGCTCATCTAGTTAAGAGGCACTTTGATTCATGAAGGTAAATCTTTTGCTACTGATCAAAGAAAACATTTCAAATATTCGTCTTTGGTTTAGAAACACATCATGTGGTTTGGGATTATCTTCACCTCTGTATTAAAGTGCAGACTGCAGTTAGTGGGCTTGCTCATTAAAGAAACAAGTCAGGCTGGTAGGATGGCTCAGCAGGTAAAGTCACTTGCCGCCGAGCCTGAGGACCCAAGATCCGTCTCTAGAACCCAAATGTTAGAAGGAGAGCACCTACTCCCTAAAGTAGTCACCTGACCTCCATATGCATGCTGTGGCCTGCACGTGCCCAAACACATATGCATATACAAACCCCAAATGAATCAATATCATTTTTAAATTGCTGTTTTCTAACTTACCTCAGGTGGTTTATGATGCCTTCCTCATCCTTGCTTTACAATAACTCTCTCCATTGTTGTCTTAACGCTGACCCGCAACTGAGTAACCTTCCATCTGAAGCCAGCATTGCTCTCCTGTCTGCTTCTCCTTTGCTATTGCAGAGCCCCTCGAGGGAGGCAGCGGAAGCTCAAGCCTTGTAAAAGGAGACATGCTTCTTCCTTGTCCTTCTTGTCTGTGTAACACTGGCCTTTATTTTTGAAAGTTTTTGTTAATGAAGTCTGCAAGGGGATTTTGCTTTTTACTATTCCTGGAATTTCAACCAAAGAGTGGGGTCAGATAGGAAAGCATAGTCAGTAAGGTTTCTAGGGAGGAGTAAAAGCCTGGTGGCTATATTTGTAGCATTTACTGATCTCCATTGTGTAAGTACTTGTGTTATAGCAGCTTTCAAGACACCAACTTGTTTAAGAATCAGCTGGAAAAACCTGGAAATACAGTTGTCTCTCTGCCGCTAGAAGGAGCAGATTCCTCGCTTCGCTGGGCTCAGTTAGCTGGTCAAGGGAGAATTCCAGTCGGGTATGGTGTTTTGCACAAATGAAGAGCATCATCGAAGCTCCTACTTAGCTAGGCTTTGTGGTGTTGGGTAAATTATTTGATGTGAGCTTCAGCCTTCATGTCTGTTAGACGAGAGCAGTGGTGTCTATCTCAGGAAAGGATGGGAGGCTTTAACGAGATCGTTTCCATCCTGTTTCCAGCACGGGGTACGTGTGAAGCAGTTGATTATCCTCCTCTTCGGCACAGTGGAGCTGCAAAGTAGAGGCCAGCAGAGGATGTTTTCTTTTGGGGGCCATCGGGATAAAGGCACGCCATGCTAACTGAAGACGTAGCTGCAGCCAGTCTAGGAGAGGCAAAGGTGTAGGTTTGGGTAACAGAACGAGCATAGTTCTTCATGTTTGATCACTCCCTAGAATGTACCCAGTGCTCTCCCATGTGTCTGACAGAGGCATGGCCCTGGATGAACCCTTGGGAGAGCGGAAAGCCCCTAACCACTGTTTGTTGGCACTGAATTCTTTCCAAACTTTCCTTCTCCCGTGCTCATCTGTACGTTCTGAAGTTTGTGCCCCAGATCGCTGACATGCCCTTGTTGCTTTTAATGATTTTGTGTTTTATAGAATATGTTAACATTGGGCATAAGGTTTTGAAATGAGCTAGAAAGCAATTCACAGACTCCATAATTAATATTTCACCAAAAATCATGCCAACAACAGCAGTGTTCTCTGCTCGTTGCTCAGCACAGATTGGCAGCAGAAAGCCGCAGGTTCGCATTAATGTAATGGGAGCTTATGTGCTGCTCTGTGGCCCGTTACAGATTCTTGTTGGTCACAACCCAGGCTCCGAGCTGTTTTTATCTGGTGGCTTTGCTATCCCTTGGGTCTTGGAGTTCTCTGGTACTTTTGCTTCTAACTGTTGGGGGTTGGAAGAAGCACGGGAGATATGATGAGGGGTGGCTTCGTCCTAGGCACGGCACGTGATGCTTTGTTCATATTGAATCAGTCCCATGGCTCTCACAACCACAGTCCTTACACACTGGGAAATTCACCAGCGTCGTGTGCTTTAGAGAGGGAAGTAGGCTTGAGGAGCATCTGGTATAGTTCATCCCAGGTCACCAGAAAGACTTGTTTGTGCTTCGCCGTAGGGCTTTCTGGGTAGTGTGGTATGATGAGAAGCACAGCCTCGCTCTCACAGTTAGGCTGCGACCTCAGAGACGCAGGAGTAAGGCTGTTGAGTTTATCTTGTTACCTGAGTTCCCAGAACTTTTCAGGTCTGGAGAGTCCACCTTGGTGCACCAGCTGGTTTCAAGTCAACACTTGAAGTCCGTGGCAGTATTTGCTGTTGTGTTTGTAATTTTTGTGTCCTTAACATGAAATAATATGGGGTGGCTATTTACATGGGCTGTTCTCATTCTAATTCAGCCGTTTGTCGGAAGTGCTTTAGACCATTTTCACGGGCCATTTTAGTTGCTTTGCTCTGTGTTGAAAACCGACTTCCTACTTTAAAACACGAGCTGACTGCTGATGGGGTTGGCAGGATAACTGGTAGCTGGTAAGTTACAGGCTAAATGGGGGTAGTGAACAATCAGCACTGAAATTAGGGGATCCAGCATGCAGCACACACACACACACACACACACACACACACACACCTTCTTTAGGTACAGCACTTCCATCCCAAGTAGTCACCCCTCTGGGGTGTCAGCAGAGTCCGCAAGGGTGAGCAAGTCAGGATCAGACAAACTCCACACCGCTAGACTACCATTCCTTTCTCATTGAAGAAGTTGGGGACACGGAGTCTAAGATGCTGTTCCTCCTAACCCTTGTCAGGAGGGGGTCATGGCAAAGGGAGGTCAAGACCCTGAAGGGTTAACTGGCGGCAGTGCTAACTGCATGACTCAAAAGAAACTCTCTGTGTCTGGCTGTCCTTTGACTCCACAGAAACCCAGGAACTGGGGCTCGTTCTAGGCGCATCAAATGCTATGTTTTGATCTATAGCAAGCACAGCTATGTCCTGGTCCTGGAGAGACAGCTGTAAATGTGCCCTGATGAGAGTGATTTGGCTACTGGATGATACAGACCCCTACATGAAAGACTCTGCATGTACTCGGGAGTGGGATGGACTTGGTTTACATCATTACTTCATTCTTTGCTAGCTCAGTGGTCTTGGGTAAGCTATTTGGTTTCTCTAATCCTGGGTTTCCATTTTCACTGGATGGGGAAAATAATATATGCCCCTTAGAGGATGTGCAAAGCACCTGGGAGCCTGTGCCTAGCTAGTAACCATCAGTAAGTGGTGACAGACATCTCTAGGCCCCACAAAAGAAGCCAGAAGGGAGCCACAGCCAGGAGGGCCTGGGAAGGTAGGGGCTGAAATTCAGGCTTTTGTGATGCTTGATTTGCAAATCATGCTGAGCTTTCCACAGAGAGGGAACTTGAGGCTTGGCACATGCTTTCCCCCAGCTAGATGCCTGCAACATGAAAAATCGAGCTTTCAAGTCAGCCTACATCCTGGCGACTCAGTGTCATGGGCACTTCCTGCTTCCCAGACACAGGGCTTGCCCTTCTCCTAGAAGCCTGCAGCATAGTGACCATGCCTTGCCTTCTAACTTGTATGTAACTAGACATATAGCACATACAAATGATGATAGGAAGAGGTTTTCCTTTACGCAAACTCAGACCCTAAGGGCTGAAAGGTGGCGTAAGTGGTCCTGAATAAAAGGTGGCATAAATGACAATAAAATGGTCTTGAGCTTGAACTTGCGATGCCATGAGCCTAGAAGGCTACCATGCCTTGGGGAGAGGGTGGTGGCCTTGACTTTAAAACATCAGGGATAGATTACAAAATGAAAGGGATCTCTTCAAGGAGCTCGATTTTATAACCCTTGTACAAAAAGCCAAAGGGAACTGGGCCAGTGCATATAGAGAAGAGACGGTGAGCAGCGGTGACAGGAAGCTGTGGTTCCCTGCTTGAGGAGGACAGCCTGTCGTAAAGGAAGTCGAAGAAAGCAGGCATGCAGGCTGGTTTCACGTGTACAGACTTCAGACCAAATAATGTGCTTTAGGTTGGAGAATGCAAAACCTCCTGCTGTGCAAAACCCTTAACCAAAAGAGATGAGGAAGGGGAAATGCCTTCTTCAGAGCCATAACAGCTGCTCTCAGGCGTCTGCTCACTGTGTGCCGTGGGGATTGTGCGTGCGCTGTCTCTGTGCGTCTGTGCTGTGCCTTTCCTGTCATATATGTGCCTACACAATGTAGAGAGTCAACGTGCTGGGCTCTTAGAGTTGGTCCAGTAGAAGCAGATCCAGTTCTTCTGTGTGCACTGCTCTAAGTAGGCTCAACACCTTGGGCCTGAAGGGAGTTGTTAATGGTGCCACTTACAAGATGCCACTGAGAACTCATAAAGACAGGAAAATGTCTAGAACTTAGGCAGACAGAAAGAAATGTTCAGACTGGCAAGCTTAACCTTATTACTGGGCAAAACTGTAGGATCTTGGGTTTTGCACTAAAGAGCAGCAGTTACCTTGGGCAAGACCCATAACCTTTCTGGTCTTCAGTCTGCTTATCCATAAAGTACAAGCTCCGAATCTCTATGGTTCCTTTTGATTCCACGTAGTTCATCTTGTGTGCTACTTTGACATAACATTCTCGAGTTTGAGTCTCATCCCATTCTGACTCTGACAGCCATTCAACTTTTTCCAAGGGAAAAAGGAGTTGAGAAGGTGGAATTTGGAGTGAAATGGGTACAAGTTCATATTTTTCTCTTAGCTTATTGGTCAGATGATTGTAAGCAAATTCTCTAAGCTCCCCATGCCCCTCTCTGCTGTAGCATGCTGATCTTTCATGAGCTTCCATTTAACTGCACAGGGTTATTTTAGGGTTAAATGGAATAACATGAAAAAGACATTTAGCTTAGTGCCTTGAATCTAGCGAGTTCCTGGTTAAGGCTGGTCACTGTGTTTTATTAACTTTTAGAATGTTCTTCCTCTCCTACCCCTCCATTTCGCCACCTCTGAAATCATGTATTTTATAGTTTATGGAGTGTAGTAGTCTAATAAGCAGTAGATTTTTTTTCTTTCTTAATGGTACAAAAACTAATGATGCATTTTACAACTCATTAAATGTGGCATTTCCCCAGTGTGAGTCTCACCCCAAGGGTCTCATTTCTGTGCTGGGATGCCACCTTCCCTAGATTCTTAAGAGGATTTATATCTCTTCTAGAGCAAAGCAAAATTAGGGAAAGAAACAGCTGGTAAGGGATGGTCTCAGCCATCATCTTGTCGGACTTGTGTGGCTTGATTTTACTGTTGTTGAAATAAAGACCAGGGAAAAGAGAAATATGGAAGATACCCAAAGGGAGCCTGATCTTTGGGGTTTCCACCCGGAGCTTTCATCCATGCCAACAGTTCCTCAGCTATGACTCAGTTGTGCTGAAGAAGCTGGGCCCGGTTGGATGATGACTATTTCTAAGACCATATATGGGCTTTGAGGAACAGATTTCCATGCCAGAGTCCCCAGGCTGCAAAGACTGGATGGATCATGGACCATTTTTCTCTCATTCTCACACAGACTCATAGAGTTTTAGAGCAGAGGGGAGAGTTGTTAAAATGGGCGCTATGATGTTCTCACCTATGCTGCAGCAGCTGGATTTGCAAAGCCTGCTGCTGTCTGGAGGCAGCGCGTTTCCTCCTGGCTCTTTGTCTGCAGTTTCGGGATCTGACAGCATGTGCATGACTGTGTCTTCAATTGCGAGCGGTTTCTGCAATCTGGCTGCTTCCAGGTTCGCACAGCTGAGCCAAGTGATGAATCAATCACGCCGTCCAGACACTTCATTGATTCACTCATTCACTCCACCACCTCGCACTTCCGTGCACCTGCTCTGCCCATTAGGCTCAAGTACACACACAATCTCAGTTAATAGTCACAAGTGGCTTCAGGAGGTTTGGCTAGCACATACATTTTGCAGATGGGAAAACTGAGGAATGGTGATGTTTTAAAGATCTTGATTTGGACACTGGTGAATCTTCCAGGTGAAGAATAGTGATATAGCAGCCACGGCTAAGAGAGACCTTTAAACCTGTAAGAAAAAAATCTTAAAATTGCAATATGGAACATTTTATACTACAGACTGTACACAAATGCAGACTGTAGAAAAGAAAAATCACATGGTGTGTGATTCCAGTACTGGAGGCTGAGACACAAGGATTACAGTGATCTTGAGGCCAGTCTGGCTACACAGAGCATCCAGGTCAGCCTTATCTATGGAAGAGGCCAGCCTGGACTACATAGATGTCCAGGTCAGCCTTATCTATGGAAGAGGCCAGCCTGGACTACATAGACATCCAGCCCAGGCCAGCCTTGTCTATAGAAGTAAGATGCTGCCTCAATGAAAGGGTTCTCTGTACCCCATAAGCTCTCCACACTGGTTGTGTCAGTCATTCATAACTGAGCCAGAAGGACACAAGTCAGACCTTTGCCTTGTTTCATGCATCATTAGTGTTCCCAGGGCTTGAAAATATCCAGGTGGTCTGGTCTTTCTCTGGCTTCTGTAAGTAGTAAAATTTTTTCCTTTGGTTTTAGTGAGTGATCGGGTATTATTTAAGAAGCTACATTGATTGAAGGCTTTATACTTCTGAAACATATTTTATTGGTAATTTTAAGACATTGTAAATAGAGCAGGGCAGGTGAAGTCTTGTTTGCAAAGGGTTTTTTTCCTTTACTAGAGGATGTCTGGTCCCTTGGGTTAAATCCCATCATTCTGTGTGTTGGTCTGTGGGTATCTGAAGCCACTGGACAGGGTGCCAGGGCTCTAGCATGGCAGCCACAGATAAAGCTTCTAAGCCTTTTACTAACTGGATAGGACTCCATGGAGAAGGGTAGCTACAAGGTTTTATGTTTTCTCTGGAAAATTCAAAGTTTCCAGGCTTTGTGAAGATTTCTTTTCCCATGAAGGAACCTAAATAGTTACATTCTCTTTTAGGCTTTTCAGCCATCTGGCAAAAACTACCTCCGAATGGGCTGAAGATCCAGGGCACCAACACTAGGCATGTCTGTCAGAAGCCAACACTAATCCATATATATGTGACAGTGAGACAGAAGACACTTACTTCTTCCCCAGGTCCATGTGCATAAAGGGAAACCATCTATTGCCTCCTCTGGATGTCGCATCAGTGTTTCATGGCCTCTGAGTCATTGTTGGTAGATTGTGTCCTATGCTATTTCCCATTCAGTCACTGTGGTGGACACCAACTGACCTCAGGGCGCTCTGACCTTTGTAATGAGTCTTTTCATGTGTGTATCATAGCTACTAAGAGAACCACGATAGCGTGTCTTCTATGCTCTCCAGTACAGTAGCTACTGGCCACTTTTGGTGTGACTAATATAACTAAGGAGCAGAATGATAAATTTCATATAATTGGAATTTTAAAAGCACACACGGCAAGTGTCAGAACTAACTAACAGAGCTCTGGACTACCATCACTCTCTCCTTATGATTTACTATGCGTACACCAGTAGTGGGCTGTGGAGGTCCAAAACTGTGGCCCATCTTCACCTTGTCTGCCGGTCAGAGAATTAGAGGTTACTCAAATAGTTGACAAGCATAGTTGCACAGCCCAACTCAGGATGTGATTGCTTGATTCTTTTAACATTAAAATAGCTCATTCAGATAGGTCCATGCCATCCTGACAGGTGATCAGGATATGCAAATATACTTCTGCTCCTTCTTTTGTAACTATGGGGAGTGGCTGCCTTCAGGATATCTGGTCTAGGGCACATCCACTGCCTAAACAACAAAATGCTAATGTTGTGATGTCTCAGAGGGTTAAAGAGATTGGCTGTTTGAGTTGCCCTTTGTATCATGCCAAAGAAGTCTTTTGTTACATTCTTCCCCCTCCCACTTTACATTAGGTAGAAAAGCTATGGAAAATTAAACACAGGTGATTTCAGTATTTACTATTCTCTGGTTCTGGTTTCTAATTTTTTATGTGTCTTCATATTCTTTACTAATATTTCTAAATTCCCACGGCCCTACCCTGGCAAGAGGTATCTTTGTTGAGTGTGGTCCACGACAATGGTGCCCAACGTGGGGCTGACCAGTAAATCCCCAAGTGAACAAAAGTGTGGCCAGGCACACAAGGGAGTACATGAGGGACCCTGCAAGAAAATTGCACCACAAGTGGAGAGGTGAATAATGAGCACTCAGAAATAAATAGTAAATAATAAAAAAGGAAAGAGAAAGGCAGGGGAAAAGTCAGGAGTAAACTGTAAATAGTTGTAAATATGGGACAAGGAAATGGTATTGAATTATGGGTACAGGTGTCATTGATCATGGCTACTGATGCAGGCTTGCCTCTTCCCTGAGATGTAGTGGAAGGTCTTTACATAAGGCCTTAAATCATAGGCACGCCCTAAGTTCAGAAAGCCAGTAGTTGCTTCCACAGAAATGTCACAATGTAAAACATCATGTATTACTTTTGTTAAGGGAGTTGTAGTTGGTAAATGTTTTACCTTGAGTTCATTTGGTTCTTACTGAGACAGCATTGGAATCTCTACCTGAAGAAGGTCAGCTTGGACAGCAGCTGACCCAGAGTCACTGAGTTGGTAATCCTAGTCCTTTGTCTGGTGTCCTTCCTGTCACTCCATGTGCTCCATGAGGGGCACAGGTTGGAAGAGCTAAGAGAGGGTGGCCACCCAGAGGCACAAGTCAGGACCCCAGCAACATCCAGTTAGAACATAGAACATGGTTTGATGTTGGGTGGGGAAACTGAAATTGCTCTTCACCAGGATATCCTTGGGGACAACTGCCTTCCAAGTCCATTTCCCTGGAGCCTGCCATGAGATAGTTTTGGAGGCATAGCAGCAACGCAGGATGGGAGGAAGCAGCCTTCCCTCCCTTCTCTGTGGTACTTCAGCTCACTGATTGAGCATGGACTACCTCTAGACACCATAATCTCCTGAGTTTTGGCTATTCTGGGAAAGGGGCTGATAGATTCCTAGGGCCCTACTTCTTCAGGAAATGGATAACAATGACCAGCTTATAGAACAGGTCACTGAGCTGAAGAACAGACAGAGATGAAGAAAGGCCTGGAGTTGAAGAAATTAAGGATGAAGGGGATTATGTTATATTTCAAAGTGAAATGTAACTGATACTTAAAGTTTCACATATGAATGTCATGCTCCAACACATGTCCTCATTGTATAGTGTTTAAAACCAGCTAAATGTCCTCTTTAAATACCATTTCTTTATGGTGAAAAATTTTCAGAAGCCTTTCTTCTAGCTATTTAAAATGGCTGTTCACCATTCTCTGTAATCACCTGCTGATGCTGAACATAACACACCAGAAATGTTTGTTCCTGCATAGCTGTTCCTTAGTACCTATGGTCCCTTCTCCCCTTCCCTTCCTCCCCATAGCTTCTGTCAGCCACCATCTACTCAGTTTCCAGAAAATCAATACACGTGGTTCTTGTCTTCCTGTTGTACCTGGCTTATTTCCCTTGGTAGATGATCTCAGCTCTATTTGTATTGTCTCGAATCACAGAATTCCATTGTTTTTATGGCCAAATAATAACACATTGTTAATATGTTCTACATTTTATTTAGCCACTCATCAGTTGATGGACACAGCTTGCTTCCATTTTCTTGGCCATTGTAGAGCAGTGCTGTGAGTGACATGGAAATGCAGATGTCTCTTTGTTGTACTGATTTCCTCTCCTTTGCGTTTATAACCAGGATCATAGAGCAGTTCATTTAACAAAGTTCCAGAAACTTCCACACTGTTTCCACAGTGTTTGATTTATGTTGCCACCAACAATGAGCAAGCGTTCCCTTTTCTCTGCATACTGATCAATACCTGCCATCTTTAGTCTCCAATTTTGTTTTATTTAATAGTCCATTGACTCCAGTGTGTGCCTTGTGCAAACATTTGTCCATGTGTGTATGCTTTAGTTCTTCTGGGTGTAGACATTCACACTGGAGCAAGGTGGTACTTAGTTTTATGACTGTAAGTTGCATTTCCTTCATGAATGGTAATGGTGGACACTTTTCATATACCCATTAGCCATTTCTATATTTTTAAAAGAATGTTATTTAGGTCTGTTTCTAATTTTAAAAATCAGTTTATCTGTTAGGGTTTGGAGATCCTCCCAGGTTATAGCCTCCTGTGAGATGTGTCATTAGGAAATATTTTTGCTTCAATCTTTAGGGCATCTTTTCCTTTGCTGTGTGTCATCTCGTTTGGTTTTGGTTTTGTGTTTTGTGCCTTTGGGAACATCTAGAAAAGAGATGGTGGGGATGGTTTAAAATAGATGTGAATTTACAGCCCGTTCCCTCTGTGTCTCCATCCCCTTTTCCTCCTCATCTCCCTCGTGCTTTCTCTCCCTTTCTGCCCACCTTCTACTTTTCTGAGATAGGATTTTTGTTGTTGTTTTTTAAGGCTATTCTCAAATTCCACAATCTTCCCGCCTCAGCCTCCTGACTGCTAAGACTACACCACTGTGTATAATTTGACTATTTTTATAGGCTTTATGTGTTTTTAAAATAATCATTTTGATACATTTTTAGGGGTGAAAGGTTAAAGACTATAGAAAAGGGTATGGAAGGCCACCAGTTACCCCAAACCCACACTCATTCATAAGTATCAGGTCAGGAGCCTATCGAATCGCCAGCTCCGAAGTTAAAACGTAGTTGACAGCAGCAGTCTTACCCCATCCAAACCCACACACGTGGTGCCTGTGTTTACATCCTGACGTTGACTTCACAGGCAGTGTGTGTTACTTCTGTGGGATTAAAAGTGCCTTAAATGGTAGCAGCTAACTGCTATTCCACTGCGATCTAGCTTACTGTTCTCCTTCCTTGTACACCCAAAAGAGGATTTGCTATGTTATTTGTTATACCCAGTATTGCTGCTCCCATTCACAATCAATGCTGCCCTCTGGAAAGGGCCTGACAATGTTGTTTTCCCTGAGGAAGAGGAACAGGGAGGTATCTGCATGCCTCCAGGCCAACACTGAGGATTTTTGCCTTTTTCGAAGTCTTAAGTTTATAATTTAAAGGGTCTCATTGTTTAGACTTTGATTATTAATTAGGATGACTACTTTTTTCAAATATTTCTTATCTGTTTCCTTCTTTTCCAAAATGCTTACTCATGTTCTTTCCACATTCTTCAAAGACCGTTGAAGGAGGCAGGATTCCCAGCTCCCTCTCCTATTTCTTACATCTGTGTCCACTAGACATGTCTCATTTCCCTGGTTTATTTTGTTTATGATCTTAAAATGTTATATAGTCAATTTGGGGTTAAATGGTTGGCATCGCTTTTTGTCTGTACCACTTTTTAAGTCATTGAGGCTTTTAAATTATCTTTTTTTTTAAAATTTTTTATTTATTATGTATACAATAGTCTGTCTGTGTGTATGTCTGCAGGCCAGAAGAGGGCACCAGACCTTAAGAAGGGAAATAGGACCTTGGAAGAAGGAATGCTCTTAACCACTGAGCCATCTCTCCAGCCCCCTTAAATTATCTTTTTAAATCTAGTAGGGAAGCACAACCATTATTTATGTTTTTCTAAAGTCTGTTTGGGTATTTTCATGCATTTATTCTTCCAGTTGAATGTCTAGTTGAGAACCATGCGTTGATACGTAGCACACACTTAGAGATTTCCGTAGCAGGATTCACTATGATAGATGGATTGCTCATAAACAGAAACATGTTGATTTTATTGAGTCCTTACCATCTCAAATTCTTGAAACAAGCTCTCTTTGCATCCACGGCAAATCTTTGATATTTTATGAAAATGAAAATTTCTTTTATTACTTATTTGAACTATGGCTCTCTTAGACAACTTTATCTGTGGTAAATGGTACATTTTTTATTTGCTACAAAATTTCATCATGGTGAACAGATGTGTAACTAGTTGTCCTCTACTTTAAATAAGTTTGCCTTTAAAATACCTTTCACTGTTGTTGTATCTGTAGCTTGATTACTAAACCTTTAAACTGTATGAAAGTTTAGAGATCATGTATGTAAGAGATAAGCATACAAATGAAGAGATTTTGCCTCTTTTCCAATTTTGACAATAAATGATATTTAAACTTAGGAAAATGTTGGTGTAGGCTGCTTATTCATTTTCTAACTGTCCAGACCTGAAATAATCACACAGAAAACATAATAATTGCAATACTGTTTGGCAAATAGCTTAAGTGTATTTCTAGCTAGCTCTCATATCTTAAATTAACCCATTTCTATTGTTTTATATTTTATCACGAGGTTCGTGGTTTACTAGTACCCATGTGAGCGTCTTTCTCCTCTGGCAGCTACATGGCATCTCTCTGACTCCACTTTCTTTCTCCTAGTTTAGTTTCCCCCTCCTAGCCTATTCTGGCCTGCTATGGGCCAAAGGAGCTTCTTTATTAACCAATGGTAATAAAACATACTCACAGCATAGAGAGAGGAATCCCACATCATAAAACATTTAGGAAACATTGATAAAATTAGCAATAATAGTACCTTTCAGAAATAATCACTGTGTGCATTATCTGTATGTAGTTTCTATGTAGATGGAAACCTGCATTTATGCAACTAGGATCAGCTTATACATTCTATTCTGTAATCTGTTTTTCCCATTTAACAATATACTGTGCAGTTTCTACAGCAGTGGTTATTGTTCATGTTATAGTTAGTGACCACTTTGAGTGGATTTATCTCTGCTTATTTAACCAATACTCTGAGGTTAAACATGTAGCTTGCTCCTAAATTTTCAGTAGTATAAAGCTGTGTAAAGTATATTAACTCCACAACTTCACATTGATCTGGTCTTAGCATGAAGTCTATATGTCCTGGGCACATATGTACGTTCATCAGTGCACAGAGCCACCTCATTAGGGAAGCTGGAAAAGGGCAAAGTAGACCAGATGCCCAGCTTCCTGCTGGTTACTTGGAGACATAAGGAGAGCATTTCAGAGAGCATACAGCAAGAACATGGGCAGTCTGGGAGTTGACACTCCTGGTAGCCCGCAGATATTAGGTCTGAAGTCTGTGTCATAAATGAAGAACAACTTAACTGCTCTAATTTTTTTCTGTGAACCCTCATTCTCTACTGCCTGATAGTTTGAATTTTAGGATATGGGCTGTTTCAGCCTTCGCTTCCTTTTTTCCTGAAGGCAGTGATGGCTTCCTGTATGACTCTGAAGTTGCCTTCAGGTGCTATTGGGGCTCCCTCATCTAGACAGTGACCCGACTTTCAGAATATATTGTCAGAAATGTCATCTGGACCTGCTTGTCTTTGTGTGGAGCACAGATAGATTCCTAGGGACTGGACGGTGGGGGTAGGAGTTAGGAAGGAAGTGACAAGGCCAGCACACTGGACTGTAGTCATGTAAATTCAGAGAAGCCACGCCGATAGGTCCCTGAGCAGTGTGACTTACGATATGTCATGGGAAGGCACCGCGCCTGCTTTGTTTCAGTCTTGTGGGTTACTCCATCCACTGACTTTGTTCTACTTTCTGGCCTCTCTCCCGATCTTGGCCACTCGCCAGCTCCTGCTGGGCTCTGGTCGTGCCAGCTCCACGGGGAAGCTTTTGTGCCTTATCTCTAACAGATAGTAACTCAATCTTTGTTACTCTGGAGAATGTGCGGGGTCACAGGAAAACTTGTTCTGACTTCACTGCCTTTCTGTCTGAGACACTGCAGACAGATTCACCACAGTCCCGTCTAACCTAGACTTTGCTGACGCTCCCACAACCCTTTGCCTTTGCTTCACTCACAGCCATTTCATCACACAGTCCCTTCTTAGGCTGGGGTTTGTCTTGTTATCTTTTTGTAAATCTCTGAATATTTCCCCCATACTTCTATACTTTGCTTTGACATTGAAATTACACGTCTGACTTTTCCCCTAAACCTAAAGTTCCTTGTTATCAGGAACCTTACATTATTCTCACAGTGGTAATAGTCTTGTTCGGCACATACATATTTTTCAATGAATATTAAATTTAATTAATCCGATGTGTTTAGGTGACTAAGACAAAAATTTAAAAGTTGCTTAAAACTCTAGGAATCATTTCAGGGGCATCTCATCCACTTCGGATGTGGTTAATTTACTGATTTATAAATTCAAATATGTGTCGGGTGACATGCAAGGTTTCTGCCACCTCATTTCCATGGGATCTGAGTATTTGGGTTTTCTGTGTGTGTGTGTGCACGTACGCACATGTGGGTGTGCACACATGTATGTGTGTGTGCATGCCTGCACAGGCCTTCCTTGGTCTCTGCAATTATATGAAAGCAATAAGAAGCCAAGCCTCTTGGTTCTCTGCAGTAATCAGTAGCCCTCCTTTGATGGTGTTCTTCCAGAATTTCATCACACATGCTTGTCTTCGGGACACTGTGTGCCATCTCTTTGTTCTCAGCTGCCTTCTCATTTGGTTCAGATACTCTGGGACAGCCTGGTCAGCAGCCATGTGGAGTAGCAAGCATATGTGACTTCAGTACCGAGGACAGCGACACATTTGCCTGGAAAGGGGAGGGTGCTTTGGTTTGCAGAAGTTCCTGTAGCTGCTGGAGGCTTGGATGTATTCCTTCTCACCTGCTTCTGCACGGCAGTTCTGTAAACCTGTTTATCACGTTGACCCTAACTCCTGGGTCCAGTCTGTGCTGTTATGTTCCTGTGACCTTTCTTCCACTCATGGCCATAACAGGAGCATAAAGTAACATGAAACAGTGGAGGTGGGGCAGGGAGAGCGCCAGTGAAGTTCCCACGAGGGTCTCTTGCCTTGAGCTGCACAGATGGCTGCTGGATTATTGTTGTCATTGATTTGTTTGCTTTGCTGCTATCTGTATCATATCCACATTTCAGGACACGGAGTGAGGGCAGAAGAGAGAGCATTAGAGAGGTGCTGGGCCATTTCAGGTTGTGACATCTGATTGGGTGCCCTTTGTTATAACGTAGTCAAGGTTTGCTTTTAGAGTCAGTAGCTGACATTCTTTTTATTTTTTTATTTATTTTTTCTTTTTTTTTTTTGATTTTTTTCGAGACAGGGTTTCTCTGTAGCTTTGGTGCCCGTCCCAGAACTAGCTCTTGTAGACCAGGCTGGCCTCGAACTCCCAGAGATTCGCCTGCCTCTGCCTCCCGAGGGCTGGGATTAAAGGTGTGTGCCACCACCGCCTGGCCAGTAGCTGACATTCTTGCCGAGGAGCAGAAGAGGAACCGAGCCCTAAGGAGCAAGCCTTTGGTGTGCCTGAACTGCTACAGCACCAGCCTCTCAGCTCTCTCTAAATAGAATAGCAGCTATATTGCTAATGTTCAGAAGTTGGCTGGTGTTCATCTCCAGCAGCCTCACGTTCTGTGTTCCTCGTGGGTCCTTTGCAGAAGCATTGCTCAATGATACATGTAACACGAGCGCTTAAATATCCCGTTCCGCTAGGATACAGGGAATGTGCTGGATAGACAGAGGCACTCCTGGAGTGGCCACATTCTGGTGTTTGCCTTACACTCAAGGATGCCAACTTTTGGGGGGAGGGAGAGTGAGCATGTGTGAATTGCGGTTGAGGTCTCAGCTCCGGATAATATTAAGTCTTGTGAAGAATAAACAGAAACAGTTTGCTCATTAGCTAGGCTTAGAGAGGTGTTACCCACATGTTTAAAGTGCTAATTATAAGTGATCTTTAATAGAGCTAATTTAGCAGTGGCAAGTATTACACATTTCTGCTTTTTAAAAGTAGCCTGTTAGCCGGGTCTTTCTATCTGATATTGACTTTAGAAGTTAATATTGAAATTGGCTACAGTCAGAGTTCACGTGGAAGCATGGGAGGAGAAGAAAGATGAAGGTGGGGGTTGGAATCAGAAGAGGGGGTGCACATGACAGGGAGGCACAGCGACCAGTGCCTCTGTGTGAAAGGTTCCATGGCACCTTGGGTCTACAGGGCTCAGTCCCTGTAGTTAACGCCTGCTGTGCTTCAGGCACTAGAGCCACCTGGGTAAGCACCTAGTCTGCCCTCAGGAGTCTAGCTATGGTCTAGTGAGAGAGCCAGATGTGGCAGTGGACAGTGGCAGTGAAGAACGACCTGCACGAGGAGGGGGAGCCAGCCCGACCTGCTGTGGTTGAAAGTTTGAGAAGGTACTGAGGGAAGGCATGCTAGACTCCAGTGTGCAGAAAGTGTTCCTTTATTCAAGGGTATGTCCGAGCTGGGTAACGATCAGCATCGCCTCTTTTCTTCATAAAGACTGCCCACCTTGGTTACCTTGCCAAGTCACTGGCTACTGCTTCACATTGTGTAAAGCCTGGTCACTTGGTTTAGGAAAACTCAGTGTCTTTAGCAGCTGCCAGAAGAGGAAGCCTTTGTTTTGATATCAGATATCGTTTTCCTATCCATGTACACTGGAATCAGACTAACAGAGGACCCTGCATGGCCTTTGCTTGGGAGCTTCATGGCCAGGGAGGAGAATTCTGCTGCCCTGTTTGTTCCCTTCATACCTACAGGGTAGGGAAACAGGATGTCTCCAGCACTCTTTGGCATTTGTCTGTGGTGAGGATAAAGAAGATGCCTGGACCTTTTCATGCTGGATGTATTTCAAGGCTGGGGAGAGGCCTGTGGGACTCCATGCTGTATTGTTTTCTTGTTGACATGAATCTGTTCCGTCCCTCTCTGCCAGATGTATTCCTCTCAGCATATACTTCCTGCCTCGGTGGTAGTTGTTTTAAGGAGCGCTCCAAGAAATATATTTACATTTGCTCGGGTTTTCCAACAGGCCATTTCCTCAATAGCTCATACACATCTGTAAAGAGAAAACAAAATCCTTACTTGCTCCATTTCTGCATGTGTCTTTCTCGTCAGCTCTCTTTTTTGCTTGTCACCCCCACTCCGTCACATCCCTTTGCTTCTCTTAATGTAGGAAAGAGAACTGGGGAGATGGGCATCTTGTCTCCGCCACTAATAGGTTCTTTGCTAACCCTGGCCCCTGTTACAGACAGCATCTTCTCCCAAACCGTCTGTTTACTGTACAGGAGGTACCACGAGGAAGTCTCTTCCTTTATTAGTCAGTCAGTTCTTTAAAAGGATCTTCACAGGGTCCTATACAAGCCACCAGCCTGCTACTGGCCTGGCTGGCTTCTGGAAGGGGCCCAGAACAAATGTCCTCTTGGAACTTAGGGGAAAAGATCAGGAGAAATTTCTACCACCACCTTGTGTCTGAATCTCCCCTGGTCTCAACCACAGATCAGGAGTGACCTGGAAGTTGACGTCAGAGCTTATGGGGCACTACCCTGCTCTGAGCTGCTCCTTTCCTCCCTTCTCATCTCCTTGATGCAGCTCAGCCCGGCTCTCTGTGGCTCCCCAGGCGTATGTGGTTTCCTCAGAGGAGCAACTTCTGGAAATAAGACCGCAGAGCTCCCTGCTCTGCCTCTTGTCGCCTCCACTCTGTTTTCCTATTGAGCAGTAAGCTCTGGGTCCCTTCCTGTCCATCTTCTCCTCCACATCCTCTCCTGGGTGAAACTGCCCTAACCATCCACCTGCAGCTCTGAGCTCACTGAAACCATGTGCCTCCAGTTTGGCTCAGTATTTCCTGAGTCCCTTTTGTGTGACAGACATTGAGCCAGGTGTGAGGGTAGAACAATACGTATGATAAGGCCTTTTCCCTGGAGATGTCAGGATCAGTTAATGGGGGGTGAAATGAAACACACAGATGCCATTCAAGAATGATAAGGTACAATTGGGGACAGCTCAACTTGATTGAGAGGTCAGGGAAACCACACAGAAATGATGGATTTGAGAGAGATTTAGGAGGTAGAGCCAACATAATTGAATGTCTGCCTTGAAAAGTGTGATGGAGAAATGAATGTCGAGGATGCTACCCATGATTCTGTTTGGATGCCTCGGTGATGGGCAGTACCCATTATCAGGTAGCATGGATACTGGGTGGCTAACACCCATCATAAGGATGGCATTAATACTGTGTGGTTAGGTGGAGGATGGGGTGGGAGGGTGGAGTTCTTTATCAGAATCTCAGTATCTTGTCTTTTCTGTAGAGTTGGGTAGATACCCAGTATTAGGGAAAATGAACACTGAGTGTTTGGGGGCTGTAAGTCACCCAGAGGGCAGAAAGTGGTTTCCCCCTCACTTGGGGGGGGGAGTTCCATGAAATGGGTACCCTGTGCTCATGGCATGTGGAGGTCTCTGGGTGAGAGCCTTTCCTTTCCCTGTTCCTTGTCCAGCATTGCCTGGTGTTCAGTGCTGTGAGTCAGGGATCAGCAGGGTTAGAGAGGCAAAAGTTGGCTCTCCTATCTTTTAGGGTCTTCTCAAAGATAGCATTTTGATCCGTAAATATGATCACTGACAATATTTTTGAGAGCAAGATGGCAGATCTCAGAAAATAAGAAACAGTATTTTTCTTGTGAAATTAAGACATTTGTTGCATGGGGGAATGGGTTAAGGTACCAGATCCTGGATAGGTGTGGTTTATAAATATGCTCCTTCAAAACAAGACATGGTCCATTCTCAATGGCCTGGAAGATGAATTATTAATACATATCTTCTGGGTGATCGTTTATTTCAGCCTGGGAAGTAAGTAATGGGTTACAGCTAAGGCCTGAATCTCTGAAACCCTGAGCAGAGGGAGGAATCTTCTTATGGTGGGTCAGTAGGAGACATAGCAGCTTTAGTGCTGATAGTCAAAGCCTTGATGAGACTAGGTGAGGCAGTTTCTCTGAAGCTGGCTTTGCTTCATACTGTGTGAATAGAGTCACCTGGGTTCTTGTTCTAACGCAGGTTCTGACTCCATATGTCTCAAGTGGGACCTGGACTCTAGGTTTCTATCAAGTCCTATGTAGTATGTAATGAACATTACTTTAAAGAGGAAGGCTCTAGCGCTGGTTTTCGGGAATCCTTTTGAGGTGATACCAAGTCACTGATTTATATGCTGCACAGAATAAATTTGTCTTGCTACTGAGCATCCTAAGAGCTCACTTAGCGAACACTGATGTGAGTGTGATTTTGTGTTTCCCTCGTCTGAGGTCATTCGTACATGAGTCTCCTTGCTTAGACTGTGGTAGTACCAAGACAAAGAAGAAGTGGGGCTTGCTGTCCAGGGACGTCCAAGCAGTGATAGACAGGTGTGTCAATAGGACACTGAGTTGTTCAACAGAGATTGGACACCACCTGCACAGAGTACAATGGGATGGAGGGAAAGAAGAGGCAGGGACCCGCGCTGGGAAGTTTGCCATCTTAGTGGAGGGCTGGGACTCAGCCCCGCTTGATGCAGTGGTGCAAAGCTTGCACAGTCGCTCTTAAATAAGTGCAAATTGTGGGAGCATGACGGAAAACCAAAAGGAAATAGCGAGCACTCCACGGGCCCTGGCAGCCTGCACTTCTGAACACTCACCAAATGCTCACTCGGTTGCTTGTTTCTGTGTTTGTTTGTTTCGATCAGGATTGCTTTCTGGAGGAGATTGGCCCGGAGCCCAAGCACTCTGCTTCCTTAAGGGAGTCACTACTTTCCCAGGCCCAAGAAACCATGGGCAGAGCCCATGGCACAAGGCCCAGCCCTGCTCTTCCTTAGGGCCAGAAGTGCAGGCTGGGTGCCAGAGTGAAGACCATGGGCGTTTTACGTATGAGAAGCAGCGAGGAGGAAAAGTGTGAGGGGGACCAGGCAGCAATGTGAGCATGGTACTCGAGGTACAGGGCAATGAGGAGCAGACACAGGCTTGGGAGGAGGCCTGAGCTGGAGGGTCGTGGGGGGGGGGTGGAGGTGGTGATTTTTACTTTCTTAATAGATGCAGAGTGTTTCAACTTTGCTAATTAACAGAACAGCAGGCTTGTAATTCTGACAGCAGCAGGACATGAGTGTGGTGGGCTTAGCACTGAAAGCTAGCCAAGCATGCCTTTGTCCTTAAGAGAAAGCCCAACACCCACACTGGGTCAGGTCCACAAGGGTTCCCGCTGACTTGTTTTGTTTTGCCTTATAGGACTTCCAAGGAGTTAGGGGCTTTTATTTCTTCTCAGGCCTTCTTTGGCAGCAATAATGGATCTACTGTTTCAGCAAGCTTGTTTTAAGGAAAAGACTGGTCTGCCATTGGTCTACTGTTCACAGCCTAGTAATGCTATCAGATGTACTTTGTGTCAGGGTTAGCAGTTGTGGTGCAAGCTGCCACCCACAGGGCGTGGGTACTTAGAGTTCTGTCACTTTTCTTTCGTTTCAGCAACTGGTCTACCTGCAAGAGTTACATTCCACACCCGATCCCAAGAAAGAATGGACCGGGAAGGCAGGGAGGAGTTGTTCTAGTTGTACAGAACACTCTGAGACTGAAGGAAGCATCTGCTCCTAATACATCCCGTCCAAAACCCGTTGCTCTGATAGCGGCCTGATCGTGAAGGCCGGTAAAGATGCAGAGCCAACTTAGAAAGGCTTAGGACATTAAAGCTGAGAGGCACCTGGCGATCATCCACTTGATTCACTAGTGTTTATATGACCGGTGATTGCCACTGACCTCGTGCACCCCACTTTAGGAAGGGGTAACTTTCAGTCGTTTATTCTTTCATCAAATATTTATTGACCATTTACCAAGAGTCTACCGGGATGTGTACCTGCTAGAGAAAACATGTTCCAATTTCATTGATCCTGTTTGAGTTAGCGGTCAATGAACTTACCCTTTATTATATATTCTAATGGCTGGTTTCACAAGGGCCTTGGGGGAATTCATACATAGGCTCTTCAGCCAGTGCAAATAGGTTTTATATGCAAGGTCACCCGTTTCTGAGCCTCTGGGCTAATTAGTTTAGCTCTGCTTGGCTTTACATAATGCATGTATTGTTGAAAAGTTATTTGTAATTCAATTTTTGAGAAATGAAAAGCTAATTTAAACCACTAAGGGAACTTTTATATTTAAAAAGACCCCCTAAGCAAGTGCTTTTATAATGTGAAAAACCTTGCTGCTGCTGCTGTTGGGAATGATTACTTCCTAGTAATGGCTGAGTAAATCTGGGTACTTTGGGAGTTTTTGTGGTGGGCACACAGTCTGGCATATAGCCCAGCCTTAATCTGAACTTGCTTGAGAGGCCTCTGGCCCAGGAACTGGAAGCCTGCGAGTCTTAGAAGAGGCCAGCTCAGGACTGACATTTACCAGAAGCCATGATCACAAGCTACATGGAGGAACGGTTTGCCGTCCTCCAGGTTCTGGACCTTGGAGTGAGAAGAAAGAGAGGGAGAAGGATGAGACTAGGGCCCCCCCTCTCTGCAGACATACCCAGTCCTTCCTCGAAGTTGCCAAGAGTGGCCTTGAATTTATAACCATCCTGCCTTAGCCTCTGGGGTTACAGACTTGCACTGCCAGGCCTGGCTTACTTTGGGCTTGTAAATAATCTGGAAAAAGGTCAGGATAGAATTTATTGTTTATATTAGCCTCTTTACAGGAATTAAGTGAGACTATTAATGTAAGTAGAGTATTTTAAAAACTGAGGAAAAATATTTCACTTGTAAAAATAAATTTTTGGATATTTCAATGTCACGAGTTAAAGAGGGTTAAGAAGCTAAAATGTTTTCCTGATACGTGAGGTAGAAACGAAAAAACAAAGCAAATCCTAGGAACTATTTGTAAATTTTGTAAGAACTGATGCTAATTAGTCTCTTTCATGAGATGTGACTGTTTTGGGTGTGGGGGATAAGGTTTGAGCGCAGCTATCTGAAGAAACTAAGGTAGAGGTATAAAACAAGGCTTCGGTCTTTGAAGTCAGAACTCTTTGCCAGTGTTGCTTTTTTCTTCGCTGCAGCGCAGTGAGCCTGCAGCTCTTCTGCACACCATCCACTGTGTGCCAACTTCTGAAGAGACGTAATTGCTGAGTTAAAGGTTCATTACATCAGGGAAACATGATAAAGGTGAGAGAGATGAAATGGTCAGACACTGGAAATGTGATTGGGGTTTGATTATGACCTCTGACCTTGGACACTGGCATTCGGTGACATACCTCTTTCTCTTCCTTGGTTGGGTGTGCATGGGGCATGAAATTTCCCTTTCCCTGGGCCAGTGAACTAATTCCTGGTTTGTTGGTAAAATTCTTATGCTGTCAAGAGACTGGAGGTAAAGACAAGCTTGCCCAGCATGCTACTTTCCTTTGTAGATTTCAGACTTGCCCTCACAGCATGTGGACAAAGACGCTAGAACAGCATTCATGGTCCCGGGCTCTGTAGCCTGGAGCTGGCAGAACCGCTGATCCTCTGTGTGATGTCTTAATGGTGACACACTGCAGAGACCCCAATTACAGCTCCCAGGGAAGGGGTGGGTGGTTCTCTTCCAGAGTGCTTGTGAGGCACTGGGGTTGACTACCGTGATCACAGGGTCTAGCCTGGAGGCTAGCCTGGGGTTTTATACATGTGGGAAAGCTGGTCCTCTCTCCCCACACTCCTCATATGGACTGGGTTGCCCTTTACTTTTAGGAGTACAGTTTTTTTCTAGGTGAATCTTTCCCAGTTTTGGTGAGTTCCAGGTGTCTGCCTCCAGCACCCTAATAGGAACTTGGTTAGACCCTGGAGATGCTTTACAAACAAGAAGTAAGACTTAAAGGGCCAGACAGACAGAGTACATGTCTTCAAGAGATTTGTTTCTGTGGAGGACTGGTGTGACATTAGGCGTGGGGTGGGTATGGGATGTCATCAACTTTGTTTCCAATTGTTGGGTTTTTGTAAGTTATTTTTTCCATTGGTAAAATGAAGTCTAACAGTGTTATCTAGGGTTATTTAGGGTTTTGTAAACTATCTTGCTATTCATCCATACTACATGTTGTCGCGGCGACACCATGCCAGGCACTAGAGGTACAAACATGCTTTTAAAACATCTTGCCATTTTCAAGTCCCTCAACAAGCCCAGGGCTGCCGGTGCATCCTTGGAGCATGGACTTGGGGCATGGACTCAGTAGAGGAGTGGCTTGAACTGTCTCCTCCTGAAAAGAGAAGATGACGTTAACCTCATCATGATGGGGATGCTCCCTGTGTTGGGCTGGGCTACAGACCTGCATAAACAGGGATGATGGGTCTGAGAGACAGAGAGTGGGACCTTGAGACCTGATAGGTAGCAGACATCTTTATTCTGTTTGTTTTGTCGTTCCACAGGATCCTTTCGGAATGATGGTTTGAAAGCTTCTGATGTCCTTCCTATCCTAAAGGAGAAAGTGGCCTTTGTGTCTGGTGAGTATATTCATATGTTCCTTGAGGTGTGTGTGTGTGTGTGTGTGTGTGTGTGTGTGTGGTACATGTTTGATGTGTAGTGTGTGTATGGTGCATGTTTGATGTGTGTGGTGTATATGTGGTGCATGTTTGATGTGGTGTGTGTGTGTGGTACATGTTTGATGTGGTGTGGTATGTATGTATATGTGTGTGTGTGTGTGTATGTGTGTGTGATCACTCGCTCGCCTCTGTGGACCTGTGAGAAGAGAAGCATTGGCAGTTAGGCTTGTAGCAGCTGCTTCCTCCCTACAGTGACAGGCACAGGGGGCTCCAGGCTCACCTGGAGACTCTAGAGTACACTTGCAACAATAGGCAGGTTCACACACACCTCACACACTGCTGCCTAATTTGCCCTATCTGGCAGGGCTGCTATGGCACTGTGAGAGATTCCTATAGAAAGAGAGTGTCTACTCCACATGTTCCTCAGGGTTTTTATCTGTTGTTTCTTAGTGCTTCACACACAGGAGATTTAAATTGGTTTTGGCTTCTCCTTATCTGTTTTCTTAGCACATGGAACTCAAGTGCTTGTATTCGCAAGTTTAGTTCTTGGTTTGTTTGTTTGTTTGTTGCTGTTTGTTTTCTGAATGGCAACTTCCAAATACTGACTCCATGCTTCCCTCCCAGCCTATCTTATACAGCTAGGTCTCTGAGCATGTAATGTGAGCATCAGCTATCTGCAGTCTTCAAGCCATCCACTGCTTCATGTAAATAGTTTGATTGGAACATAGCTATGTGTGTTTGGTTAGGTAGAATGTTTGTTTCCTATAAGGTCACAAACTTGACAGCTGAACTGGGGTCTTTCTGGATCAGAACTTGGCAGACCCTGGGCCTGAGCTGGGTGGTGGGACCAGCGCAGAGGCCTTTTCTTGAGAGAGAAGCCCTGGTGCTACACCTTGTAGGCAGAGCCTTTATTTCTGGAACCTTTGTCTTGTCTGCATGAATGGTCATGGAGCCACAGGGCATGAGTGAGCATGCTCCCATAGTATAACGACTCATGCCATACAAAGGCTCTGCTGGCTCAGCTGATATGCCAAACATAGTAGAGAGAAGGGAGAGATGGAGAGAGGAGAGGGGGGTCTTCAGTGGAAAAGGGAAACCATGTCTCCACCTTACAATAAAGGAGAGAGGGCAGCAAGTCAATGTGGTATGGGAAGGGAGGCAGGCCCGAGCTAGGTACACAGGAGCCTTTGCAGCAGGGGGTGGCGTGGTATTTTCTCACAGTTGTTGCTCCAAAAGCTGCCTTGCCCTGCTGCATTAGGTAGTGAGCCCCTCGTTACTAAGGTGTAGAGGCATAGCAGAACAACCTCCCTGGGGTGTGATTTCATCATAGAGGCATGCATGTGACAACCTCAAAGTGAGCTAGGGTTGGAGTGCTTCCTGAATTGTGGAAAGAGCCTGTGTGGAAGTCCTGGTGGTCTCTGTGCATTGACGTACCCTAGGCCTCATAGCTTCAACTCCTAGTACCGGCTTGCAGCCCATTTCCTCCCATTTTGTGGAATAAGGAGATGACTGCATCTGAAAAGGAAAACAAAAAATCATCTCCTTATTCCATGCACGCCGAGTCAGAAAACAAAACACAAAATTAAAACCGGGTAGAGAATTCCTCTCCCCCCCCCCCCCGTTAAATACTGCAGTGTGGCAGTTGCATTTCATTCTGAGAGCAAAGCAAGGAGCACGGTAGGCAGAGAAACGGACCATTAGCTGTGCCCACCCTCTTCTGCCAGCATCTCAGCTTTGGCCAGGTAAAAGAAAGCATGTTGCCATGACAACGGACATCTGGACTAGGCCAGGGCAACCCAACCACTTCTGCCTGTGGGTGGGCATGTGTGATGGTGGCTGTGTCTACCTCGGTGTGCCTCTGTTGTCCCAGTCGTGCTGTGTCGTACTCCACGGCGCACAGCGGTGGGCTTGTGGCTTCCCACCCACAGCACCCGTGTCTCTTCTTTCTACTCAGTCCTCCCATGTGGGACCCACTGCATCCCTGGGGTCTCCACACATTCACACCCTGTCTTTGGTCACCCCTGGGTGATCCTTCTCTGGTTTTGGACGCCTTGCCATCATTTTTCTACTGTTCTCACTGATGCTCCCCTGCTAGTGGGGACAGCTTTTCATACTCTAGACCCCAAAGCTTCAAAGTGTGTTCCATAAGATGATCTTTGAAAATGAGGAAGGAAGTTTGGGACTTGCTGATTATTAAACTCCTCCCACCCTCAACTTGGACTACCCATCGAAGCACATTAACATCTTAAGGCTCTGTCAAACCCTACAATAACCAACTTTATCTCGTCTAACCTGGCATTTCCAACTACAAAATAGCCTCGTTCCTTTTAAAAATGTGTGTGAATACATTAAAATCTTGCAGAGCTATTGTTATTTGAATCCAACTTTTGGTACGCTTCCTGAGATGTGTCTCCCTCCCACGCGACTTCCATATGCTACCCCAACCGGAGCCTGGTACCTCCTCAGAGTGTGAGCCCTCCCCTACTTCAGTCAATGAAAAGATGTCTCTCACTCTGGGCCTTCCTCCTTCTCTTCCCTGCTTTCCTGTCTACAGGGAAGGAGAGCTGTTAGCATTTCTAGAACATCCAGCCACTCCACCCCCATTGTCTGCATCCTTATCCTGTAGCTTCTGGCACAGGTAGGGAAAGGGTAAGAACTTGTTGCTCAAGTGAATGGTGATGTTGACAAAAGATCACGCCCACCATCTGCGATCTTTTATTTTGCTCTGAGAGAGACGGGTTTAGCTGTCCTTCTCCATGACTTGTCTTATTTTCTTCTCCTCCTGGGTCCTGTAGCCTGCCTTAGAGAGAAAGGCACAGCCCTGTAAACTGAGTGCTAGATCCTTCATCTTTCCCCTACTGTGGGGCCTCCTTCCATCCTCTGTCTCCAGCCTCCCAGCATATACTTATACTTCTCCTCCGCTATACTTATTCTTCCTCTTTATGCTTGGATGTCTTTCTCCCATTCTGAAAAAAGATAGGATGGATCCTGCTGCCTTTTCTTGTCTCTTGATCCATACAAAAGAGACACCCGTGGAGACAAAAGAGGCAATTTCCCACCTTTGGAGGCCCCCTACATACTCAGAACCTTACCTCCAACTGTGATTCCGAATCTCTTGTCTCAGAGATAAGTACTGGTCTCATGTTGACAGGGGGATCATACCAACCAACCACCTGGGCTCTTTTTGCCCACGGGAGTCTCTGCTCCTCACATTCACATGGCCCTACTTATAAGGTTTTCATTGGAAGGTCAGGTAGAAAGCTAACATTTGTGGCAGACAGACAGATAAACAGACACACACTCCTCTCCAAGGGTGGAAATGCTTAAGGTGATGAGATCAAGGCTAGCAGAGAATGATGTCTAAGATCCTTCTAGCTTCTGAGAACCCATTTCTCTAACCCTTCTGTTTCCTTTCTTCATATGGATCATGGATCACAGTGGGAGATAAGGTCTTCTTCCAAGGCAGATGAGATCAAGGTGATCATCAATATGAAGAAGTAGGACTGGGGGTATGGAAAGTCTGGACTTGGGGAGCCTGTTTCTAAACTCTCTATCTTTACAAATCTACCCTGTTTGGGTAGAAAGGGGGACTTGGATGTTTGTCTCTCTCAGTGGCTTGATTTTGTTTAATCCTTTCTTCCCTACAGCCTCCTCCAACCCTGTGTTGTGTGTGTGTGTGTGTGTGTGTGTGTGTGTGTGTGTGTGTGATGTGAGAGTGCGTGTATGTCTTGATGCTTATGCACATGTATGCGTATACAGAGGCCGGAGGTTAACACCAAGTGTGTCC
This sequence comes from Microtus obscurus, assembly GCA_963919715.1. Taxonomy (NCBI): domain Eukaryota; kingdom Metazoa; phylum Chordata; class Mammalia; order Rodentia; family Cricetidae; genus Microtus; species Microtus obscurus. The sequence continues at coordinate 2,139,991 of CAWTZC010000308.1, forward strand.
TTAATTGCTCTCTACCTTATATTTTAAAATACGGACTTCTGTCCCATCTAGTTCACCGACTGGCTACAATAGCTGGCCGTCAAGTTCTGGGGATCAGGCTGTCTCCATCTCCCAAATGCTAGGGTTCATCATGTCAGATTTTTTGGGGGTGCTGGAAAATCTGAGCTGAAGTCCTCACATGTATGTAGAAGGCACTTCACTCATGGAGTCATCCACCTGGTGTCCTCCTTCAGAAGTCTCTTTATCCTTTAAGGTGTTCTGGATTCACTGTTTGCCAAGCCGCCCAATGACACCTGTGTGTTCCTGGACTAGAGGAGAGCATTATTCCTGAGCTCACAATTGGGAGGGACCTGGGCCACTCAGTCAAAAAAGAGATCATTTTCTAAATGAGCCAGTGTGGGCTTCTTTCTAGGATCGCTATGGTGCTATGGTCATGTGCCCATCTTTCTCCCATTAAATCCCCTTTGGTCACCACTGTGTGGATGTCAGTGGATGCTTGAGATTCAGGTGTGCATCTGTGGTCATACTGCAGAGATGGGGGGCTCTTTGATGTCACTATCCTTCAGCTTCAGCCCCGCCCAACCCCCCTAGAAACTTGGCCTGCTTTATAATTTTACTGTCTGTTAATGAATGAATTCAAATTATTCAATAATAGTAAAGAGACATTTTGGAAAATTGAGCAAAGAAACAGTAGCCATCTTGAAGCCCCTCCTAATAAAAACAGTGCTCATCATTTTGGTTCGCTCCTTCCAGCTTTTTTCACACGTGGAGTTAGTAAGACCCTGCACATACATACTTCTAATGAGAGTTGTGCGCTTCTCCACCAGATGTAGCAGGTGGCAGCTCAGGCAGCTAGTGGGTAGAGCTGACCTCTGGGCTGGGAGGAGACCTCTCAGTGTATCTTCCGTGAGTCTGCAAGACTCCCGGCAGTGATATCCCGTTGCTTCTGAGGCCTTTCACGTAATCACTCCTGGAGCATGATCCCACATCACTGGTGTCTGCAAAGAGAAGCAACTGAAGGTTCAATTTCCTAGACAAAGCACTTTTGCCTACCTTGTTTTCTCAGCACGAACAGTCACAACACTTACTATATCTCACACGTGCCGAGGGTGCTTCTTTCCTCGGTGGCCTTTCTCTCGCTGTCTCACCAGTCCTTGCCATAACCCTGCAATGTGCCCACTGTCTTTTTTATCATCTGTAGATGAGGCAGCAGAGATCTAAAGAGACTTACCCAAAGTCATCCACCTACCCTGATTGTCATGTAGCTCCTACCCTGATTTCTCTGGGTGCTCTGCAGCCCGTTCTTTGACATTCTGACACATCATTTTTCATCTGTAGTTGGCTTTCCTGGATGCTTTTCTTAAACTCCCTCTCTTGCTCCCTCCAGGGGGCCGTGATAAGCGAGGCGGACCCATCCTGACCTTCCCTGCCCGAAGCAATCATGACAGAATAAGACAGGAAGACCTGCGGAAACTCGTGACGTATTTGGCCAGCGTGCCAAGGTAAGGTGAAGGGGAACCGTCTGTAGGGAGGGGGAGCTGAGCTGATGCCAGTGAGTTGAGAAAGCCACTGTGCCTGCCAGGGGCCCTTGGATTGGATTCTAATTGTTCCTGGAACATCATCAGCCATTGTTCACCACAGTCCCATTTTTCCCATTGTTCCTGCTGGGGTTCATCTGGAAATGGTAACTGTGGGCAGAGTTGAGAATCCCAGGCTACAAAGACTGCTGTGGGGCCTGTGACAGGAGATAGCCTGGCCTGGCTTTCAGGAATGGGAAGCTGCTGTTTACTTACATGACAACTTCTGACTGTCCCACTCTGGCTTACATAGTGGTTACTTTTACATTGTCTGAATCTAAATGTATGACCCTTGGATTTGCGGGCAAATAGCTTCTCTTGTGTCACTCCCCTACAAGTAACACATGGTTCAGTGTCAGTCCTGCCTTCTCAAGCAGGGTGATACTGCTGAAGAGGAAGGTAAAGAGTGATTATCGAGGCAGCAAGTGAATTTCACTTTGTACGTATTAATTACAGAAACACACACATGTAGACATATGTAATATATGTGTGATATTAAATTTCACTGATGAAGAGATTGGGGGTGTAAAGGATTCCTCCAGGGCAAAGAGTAATAATAAAAGAAAGATTGGGAAACACTGTCTCGATGCCACCCTAGAGATAGCTGGTGAAGGACATGCCACAGATGTGGTTTGTACCTTTGAGAAGGTAGAGAAGAGACTTTGACTAGTTAGAACGTAACAGGCAGAAGAACCCTCAGGAACAGTCTGGGCAAATGTATGGCACTGGTGAATGAATAAAGAAACTTGGCGTTTCAAATATAAGACAGAGCTGACATTGGATGCGAGTGGCTCTCAGGGATGCTGCAGAGGGGACACGCCCCTCCTGAGTGCAGCACTGGTACCCATTCCTCGTCTGCAATGCTATTTTCTGTCTCGTAGCCAGAGTGGGTGCCTGTGGAGTGTTGGTTGTGGGAGATAAGAGGTGGTGCCTTGGGCTTTCAGGATTTTTTTATTTTATGGGAGAATTAGTAAATTAGTCAGAGGAACTATAAATTCTACTCTGTCTTTACAAGGAGACCTGGGATATTTTTGAATGTGCTGATTAAGTTCTTGAAGCAGGTGTCAAGCGAGGCAAGCAGCACATTTAGGGAAGCTCCAGGGGAGGAAATGTGAAGGGTTGGCAGATGATGACGGGCAGGTGGTAAAGGAGTTTTAGGAGCACTGTCACATGCTAACACGCATGTTGAGTGGAGTGGTGAGCCCCGGAGAGCCCCGAGCAGAAGGCCCTAAACAAACAGATGTGGGAAAGGATCTTTTATTTTTCTTGATGACATCCACGGGGGTCTTCTGCTCCAGTGAAAGAATTTTGGATTATACCTAAAGAACTTTTAAAGTATGAATGCATGAGAGTGAACTGGGGACTCAAGAGCCTGGAGGTCTTCAGAGAGAAGAAATACTTCCGTCCGAATCTGAGCAAGGATGTGGTCGAAATACGCTATGATTGCGCTATATGATTTGGTCATTTAGCCTTGTAGGGCTAAGCAGTTTTAAAACGTGCCTTCCCCAAGTACTCTGGTAGGTGTGAGACGAGGCACTCTCTGCGGCCATTTACTGGAGTAGTTTTTGTGGGAACTCGTGATAGACTCTCAGTTCTTTTAGAGTCCCAGCAGAAGCAAAGGATGCATTTTTCTTCCTCGGTGTTCATGGCATCCCTACAGCCCAGACAGGCTCATCCATCCTGTAGAAGAAAAGCTGAAGGGTTGGGAGAGCACACTTTCCTTCGTCCTGATTTGCTAAGCAAAGACTGGGACAAAATGGATCTGAAGCAATTAAGAAAGGAGGAGATTTCTGCTGGGTAAAAGATTAAATCCCCAGAAGAGCTGGCTGAGAGGAAAGGTCGTGAGAACAAAGGAGAGATGACAGCCCTCTCTGCCACGGGCACCCTGCATGCTGCTCTCTGCCTCCCAGCATGGCAGTCTGTGCCCCCCCCCCCAGGGCATATGGGCTCCTTGCAGCTTCCGGTGGGTGGGAAGCAGGAAAGCTGTTGTTATCTTCAGTAGCAAGAATTGTCTGTTGAGTCCTTCGCCTGCCTTCAAGGGGATCTGGACTCACTGGGACTGTGAGCAGCAGCTTCCATCTACTGTGGACCCAACCATTCCCTAATTCTGTTGGCTGGATGCTCACACACCATCACTCGTGGGTACAGAATCTACAGGCGAATTATTCTAAGGACTGTGACGTGTGCTAGGAAAACTGAGAATTTAGTGTGCTGCTCTTCCGCCTAGTTGTGGCTTTGGGTGTGGAATGAAGCTAGATCAGGTGGATGATTCTGAGGAAAAGGAATTATTGATCCTGGGTCATGGTCCAGGATGCTGGAAAGAGTAGGCTTCAGTTTGGAGACAAAGTATTCATTACAGGCCAGTGTGCTCAAATCTGTAGGTGATATTTGATATTCATTTATTTGTTCCCTTATTTATTATTTAACAAAATATTTATTGACTCTATGTGCCAGGCAGATTGAGGATTCATGGTTAGCAGGAGGAGACATACTGAGGAAAGTAAAAGCCTGGGTATATTTCTCTACATAATCCAAATAACAGGAAAGAGCAGTGCAGACATGGCTGTACTGGAGCATAGAATTGAACCAGCTAGCAGAAGACAAAACAAGATGGGCAACTGAGAGGTGGAAGGATCTGGATCACAAGGGACCAGCCTGTTTAGGAAAGATGATTAACAGCAGTTGTAATGATTAGAAATGAAGAATCACGCTGTGTGCTGTGCAGGGATGCTGTGCCAAGACCGCTGCATTCAACTCTGCAACATCACCCTTGTCAGTCTCATACACCAGGCTGAGTGCTGTCAAAGTTGCCACACTGTAGCATCTACCAATGGGAGAAGAGAGAAACAGTCCCTGACTTGGTCAGAGGTGCGGCCCTAATGAGGAAGGATCTGGGTAATTTACCAGTGCATCCCTAGTACAAGATAGAGATCAGGACTCAAGGGAAGAGCCTGCCCGCCTGGGAGCTGTCAGCAGCGGTGCTCTGCCTCTCCTCAGGTCAGCGGACACTGGACGGTTTTCTGGTAGGGATGCTGTAGAAAGAATGACTCTGATAAAACAGACTGTGTTTCTAAGTCTCTTTCCTGTCCCGAGTTCTAGGTTGCTGTGATATGAAAATGTATGCCCCATAAAATCCAGGATCTCAAACCAACAGTCACATCCTTCTCTGGCTCCCTAAAAAACACATTGCCTGGCATCTTGTCTATATCTTCAGTCCTAAGACAACTGCTTTCTGGTCTCCTAAGACTCTTGGTGTGACTTTTGGGGCATTACCTGGGTCAGAGATCAATCATGGTATAACAGTTCACATCAGTTCTAAGCTACTCTTTCAGGGTACTTCTTGAGTTGAGGTCTTTTCTCATCTTGCTTCTGATGAGTTTGGACATCCACACTTGGAGTCTCTTCTAGGCATCTTGTTCTGAGAAATCATAGGTTGTGAAAGACCTTTAAAGTCTTCCCTTCCACTCACCGACTTCAATACGTACTTACTGATTGTCTACTATGAGCCAGGCCATAGGCAGGAAGCATCACAAGCTCTCATGGTGTCTTCTCTCACTGTTAGCCGTCATACGCTTATCTACCTGAGACATGATCAGTTGATGAGTGTCCCCCAGAGTTTAGAGATAGAGTTGAAAATGCAAACTGGGAATAAGCAGGTGTCCAGGCATCATCCACAGTGAGGACGGATGGCAGCTGGCCGTACACTTGAGGTAGCCGTGAAGCTTGTTTCTGTCACAGCGACTTGCCCCTTTTCTTCGACACTGTTATCCCGCTTTGTCGCGATCATCTTTTTGCTGTTCCTAAGGTACCAAGTGCTTCAATGCTGCTCCTAGCAGTGCTGCCAAGATGCTGAGTGTTGTGTCAAGGAATGCAAGTGTCATATCAGCGAGGAGAGATGACAAGAGATTAGGACGGGTTATTCTTGAATGCCAGTCAAACCAAAGTGCCTTTATTTGTAGCTTATTATTTGATAATATTTGCACCTCGTCTTCTATTGATTCTAGCAAAAGATAAATTGGGCTTAAAGCCAGAACTGTCTTTGTGCTACATCGCTGAAAAATAATTATAAGCAGAAAGGACCAGAAAGACAGCTAAAGGAAGAGGAGGGGGAATTGCAAAGGTTTCTTCCTACTGTTTTTAGCACGAGAGAGCGGAAGCTATCCAAAGTGTCACTACCACAAACACTCTGTTATTAGGACCTGTCAGGGAGTGCTGTTGTGCCCTGTCCTTTGTTCTGGGACCATCAATTAAAGGAAGGTAAAGGGAGAAATCAAAGTGATGGCAGGCCAGGAAAAAGGACCAGTATGAATAGTAGGTCACTGTTTATATGTACATTTGCCTAAAAATTATGTTTCAAACACCACTTTAAGTGTTTTTTGTTGCCTGAGTCAAGGTTTATTGTTTCTATTACATGTTCTGCATCTTACACATATTTTCCAGCAATATCAGTGAAGTTTTCTTTTGTTAGCTGTTTATAACATTGGTCCCGAAGAGCAAATAATGTTCCATTATGTGGCTAAGGAATATAAAACCACAGAGGTAGATGCCACTGTTAGTTATCACCTTCCTCGGCGGCTCACCAGCCTTTGCAGAGAGGGGTGGAGAGGTATCACAGCTTCAGCTCTCAGTTCTACACAGAAACGTGGCCTTAGCTTGCAGAGTTTAAGATGACATTGAGGGGTAGCTTATAAAGATGTGAGGAGGCTTGGGGAAAACACTGGGATTTGAAACAGCACCTATAGGGCAATGTGAGTCTTTCTAGGCCTGAGGAGGCATGGTTTGGAAGGAACAGAAAGGCTCCGGAGCCGTGGGCTTGGGGGAGAGACCTCACTAGTACATAGTGACTTCCTGGTGGGAAGGGGACAAGGACTTGATATCGTGACCTTACTCTCCTCTGTTCTCCTGCTTGCTGTTGTCTGAGTGCTCCCAGAGGTCAGGTGGCAAGGGAGCCTACGGATGTAGTTGATATGGCCCAGCCTTCTAAGACCCTGTCTACTGTAGAGTGAGCTTTTGGGGTGCCAATGGGAGCTGTTTGGTCTAGGGTGAGACAGGGGCATGGGGCAGTGCAGGGGACTGACCTGCATTGGTATTCCACTTGTCTTAGTCCAGTATTCTAATGCCTGATTTAATTACCTCATCAAGGTGTCGTGAAGAAAGCTTTCAGTCACCCAAAAATCATTGCTCTCTTCCCCAAAGGAGGTATCAGTAGTCATAATTTTAAAACATATGAATGAGCACACAGCAATACATCTGTTGAAATTGGGGGCACCGGGATTGCGTCCCCAACACCCCAGCCGCCTGGCTAGCTTATGCCCGAAATAACAACACGCAAACTGTATTCATTTAAACACTGCTTGGTCCATTGTTGGCTAGCTCTTCTCGGCTAACTCTCGCACCTGGTCTAACCCATTTCTAATATTCTGTGTTAGCACCCCAAGGTGCCCTTACCGGGGAGATTCTAGCCTTTCATCCTGGGTTGGAGCTTCATCGCGAGCATGCCTCAGAGAGCCAGGCTATCCTGTCCGCCCGCGAGAGAGGAGCCTGACATCTCTGAGCGGAGCTGCATGATTTCTGACCTCGCTTCCTCTTCCGCCCAGTTCTGTTTACTCCACCCACCTATGTTCTAACCTATAGGACCAGCCAAGCAGTTTCTTTATTTTAACCAATGAAATCAACAGATTGATATATGACACTCCCACATCATGCAATTTAAAAAAGAACAGATATACTGAACATGAGCATTGCAAAGCATGGTAGTGGGATTATCCTTAGCTCTTCATTCCAGCCTCCAATTTGAGAGACTGAGCATGATCTCCACTCTTGATGCTTCCCACAGCTGCTTCCCCTTCCAGCGTGCCCCCAGATACAGCCACTGCCTTTAGCTTTGTGTTTAGTTTCCCCTTAGCCTTTTTCGGTATAGTTTACCCCAATTCCCATAGTTCAGTCTTGTTTTGCTTGTTTTGGAGCTCAGCAAAGTGATATTGCTAGTGCCATATTCAGGTTTCTGTGAGTCGCTTTCCTGATAAGAGTAATAAGCCAAACATGGACAAATCTTCAACTCTGATTCAGAGTGAAAAAGAAACAACTTTTGACTCTGAGGACTCATAACCAAATTATTAATAGAAGATAAATGGAGCACTGAAGTGTCCCCTGAGAAGTTCCTCTTAGTTAACTCAAACAAGGAAAATCAATCCTGATTGCTCTTTTTAGTACTTTGAAGAGGTGCTATAATTGATATTGATATCAAAGAATTAGTGGAATTCTTTTCAATTCATTGATTGCTATTAAGTGAGTAAAGGTTGCCAAGTGTTGACCTGGTGCAGAAGGTCGATAGATTCTCCTTCTGTGGCCTGGAAGAGTCCAGCATGAGCAGCACCTGAGGTCGGTGCTGGGTGCAGAGCTGAGCCCAGTGCTTGCAGCATGGGACACCCCCAGTGTTGTTGCCTTGGGGTGGGGGTGGGGGAGACTTTACAGCATAGGCTGGAATGCTAGGAGACTCTTGTTTTAAACTCTTGCTGAGAATGGGGCAGCCCAGGCAGAGGGAAGGGCTCAGGGCAAGGGCAGAGTGAGGCAGGGAAGGTCAGGTTTTCAAATTATGTTTCAAAAGCCCAGGATAGAAACATAAGGACTTTTGAGAGTGGCAGAAAGGAATTCCATAGGTCCAATTAAGAAGTTTTCCTGATAGGTGTTCATATGGAGGACAATTAAAGTTACATTTTAGAGGATTGACTTTGGAAGCTGAATGGAAGATAGGATGGAGAAGGCTGGGGCACGGATGGTTGTATTAATATAGATGCAGGATAATAATAATGGCTGGCATCTACTGAGTCCATACTAGAGCAGCCCCAGGCACTGCCAGAAGGAACTTACAAACCATGACTTACTTCTCACCGTGCCTTGAGGTCATGTTATTATCATTCCCAATTCACTTAAGGGGAAACTGAGGCCTGGGGAGGTTAAGCGACTTGCCTGTTGGGGGCACAGCCAGTATAATTTGAAGCTAGATGGTCTCTAGTATCAGAGCCTGTGTTTTATGCATCATAGAGACGAGGAAACCAGAGCAAAGGGTGTGGCTGTAGTGACAGAGCAGGGGACTGACAAGTGAGGGGTGGGCTCAAAAGGTGGCTAAGAAGAGGAGGAAGGAAGGAGCTGGGGCTATGTGATAATCAAGGGCTGCAACCGTCCATCCTTCCAACCTGCACCCTCAAAGTTCTCTATGGAAGCTGGGTGTGAAGGTCACCGGGGCAGGAAATGCAAGTGGTGATCGCCACACAAACCTAAGCTTCTGCTGGCCAGGTTGACTTGTGGCTGTGGTAGTTTGGGACACTGGAGACGGTCGGTGTTTTAGAGTTTCTCCCTCGTGTTCATGTTCAGTCCCATACAAACAAACTCAGCTTGTTTATGCTCAACTGTGGAAAACACCAGATTGCACCAAGGGATGTAGGGAAACCATAAAAGCAATTAAACTGTAGGATTATTTAAGGAGATAAAGACTGTCAGTAGCAGGGGACCCCCTCCTCTCCCTGTCCTCCCTGCGCATGCGCAAATCCAATGGGTAAGGTGTGTCGTATGATAGTGAAGTAATGGTCTCCCTGCTCTTTTGCCTTGGGTCTCAGGTGGGTCCTTCACACAGCTACCTGCCTGTTTCTACCTTCTGAGGTACTGTTCTGAGGTCAGGCACATGTTTCTGGACTGATAAGCAGCTTGAGGTTGGTTCACTCCTGTGATCTGTCCGCTGCTGTAGGACTTGGCAGGTCTGCACAGTCCTGGTGGGGCCAACTGTTGCTCGGCCAAGAATGAAAAGAAACAGGTTGTAGGGAGGAAGGGAAGAACGGAGCAGAATGCTTCAAAGACAGAGGCAGCGTTTGTGACTCCCTGGAGAAGGACAGCTCAGGAGAGCCGAGACAGAAACCATGTGGCCATGAGTTACTGTGAGGAGCAGCCTTGAGTATCCCAAGAACCAGGAAGTGCCTTCGGGAGATAAATCAAAGGCTCAGCTCTGCGTGTCAGAATCCTAGTGGAGGGATTGTTGTGTCGGCTTCATGTGTCTTCCGTGTGCCTCGCAGAGGGGACTCTGGGGATTGCCACTGACCTTATGGAAGGATTTAGTGTGCTAGCCGAGAGAGTAGGCTTGTGAGAAATTATGGGCATTGGTGCCAATACTGTGGGGACTTCTGGCCCAGAGGAGCTGCCCTCTGCAGGAGTGTGCGTGTGCTCACTAACCCTTTGCTTGTTTATGAACCGCAGTGTGCTTGAGGGTTCAGTGGGATAAGACACAGAAGCAGCTCAGCCCCAGACGGCTGACTGGACGTGGCAGTTCCTTTCCTTGCCTTGCCATGTTGTTCCTCGCACTGCTCCCTCAAAGTTAGGGGTGGAGCTATGCTTGTGTCGTGGTGGTGAAGCTATAGGATAAAAACGTACACTAGGCCTGTAGTAAATGGTGAAGGAATACGTATCTATGTCTAATGCCCTCTTTTTTTTTTTACATTGAAACGTATTTATAAAGTATTTTTAATTTAAAGCATGGAAAAATGAAAATCTTTTGGAAAGCACTTATAACTCTAGAGATCTTATGATCTAGAGATAATGAGAGTTAATATATTGTCATATTTCTTCCTTGTGTTTTAGAGCTTATAAAAAAACACAGGGAATCCTATCATTCATCTTATTTTCACTTAGTTTTATACCACAAGATAGTTTCTTAACATTGTGAAGTTGTATCATGGGACGTATCGTATTTAAATTAACTCTAGCAGAAGTGTCTTAGCTAGGCTTCCTGTTGCTGTGATAAGCACACTATGACCAAAAGCAGCTTGGGGAGACCTTGCAATTACAGTCCATCATGAAGGGAAGTTAGGACAGAAACTCAAGCAGGAACCGGGAGGCAGGAAGTGGAGCAGAGGCCATGGAGGAGTGCTGCTGCTTCCTGGCATGTTCAGCTGACTTTCTTACATAATTCAGGACTGCCTGCCCAGAGTGGGCACCACCTGCAATGAACCGAGCCCTCCCACATTAATCAGCCATCAAGGAAATGTCCACAGGCTTACCCACAGGCCAGTCGAATGGCGGCATTTTCTCACTTGAGGCTTCCTCTTCCCAGGTGACTCTAGCTTGTGTCAAGTTGGGAAAACACTAGCCAGCATAATAAGACATCTAAATTATTTCTGAAGCTTTGCTGTTGTAAGTAATCCTTCTAAAACATCATATATGAACCTTATCAACAGCTTCAGGGATTTCTTTCTTTTTGAATTTTTTGAGATTGTAATACAATCACAACATTTCCCCTTCCCTTTCCTCCCTACGAACCCTCACATAGACCCTTCCCCTCCCCACTCTCATTCAAGTTCATGACCTCTTCTCTTTCTAATTGTTATTGCATGCATAGACATACATATTCCTAAACAGAACCTGTTGGATCCACACAGCGTTACTGCTACCTGTATGTGATGTCCAGGCTGACCACTGGGCACTGGCCAACGAGTTGGTATGCTCGAAGAAGGTCAGTTCTCCTGTCCCCAGCTTTCCTCAGTTGCTTATAGATGTAAATGGCTTCTTTGCTATAGATTGTGGCAGTGATGGAAATATTTGTTAAGGCGGGTAAGGCCACATTGCTTTCAAGATTCCTAACTTGTACTCCCAGTGTGAGTTGCTTCAACTTCGAATTCTTTCTTTGACACAAATGTAAGTGTAGCTGTTCACCACTGCCCAGGAACCACGGTCCATTGTTTCCGCCATCATGAAGAAAATTCAACACACATTACACAGCAAGACTCTGTCCCTGCTGTGTAAGGCTAAGGGGATTGTCACAGGACTTGCTCCTTTAGGCAAAAAAACTTTCTTAAAATAGCATGACCCCTTAACAGAGACCTCACAGAAGTGTTCCGAGATGCTGTGACATGTAGCCAAGGCCAGACTATTGTGTCCTTGGTGAACCGTTAGCTTTCCCTCCGTGTGTGTTTTAGCTTGTCAGCTGGTTGAACAGTCAATCCCCGACTTGGCTCAGTGAAGCTGTCAGCCTCCTCTATGCCCAGCTGAATTGGTGGCCTCATATGCCCTCTCTCAGCAAAGTGAGGCCTCCTGGGAGTTCATCTCTGGGCAGCTCAGGTGTGGTCCTTAACTCTTTTAGCCCACTGGAGTCCTTGTTCACCAAGAACAGGCTGATTAGGAGGCCAGAGTGTCTGCTGTAATCTTGATTAGGCGAGCGTCAGTGTTGGGTGAAATAACACCCAATGCAGTCAGGCCTTCCTAATGTTCATGGTGGTCAGGCCTGATTTGAATTTAGCTAGGACTCATCTGGTGAGGGGGGCTGCAAACAAGGGAGCCCCTTGAGTACAGATGCTGAGAGACAGCCTAGCTATGAGGGGGTTGTTTTCTTTGTTGTTGTTGTTGTTTTTTTTTTTTTTTTCTTATTGGCGGGTTTTAGATTTAGGTGCTACTTCCCTTCCCCCATTTCAGGGACATTTACAGCATGTTTCCCATTCATGACTTTCCACACTCACCAATGGTTAGGTCTCATGTTGTGCCCTTTGCTGGTCTTCCTATGCTGTGCCCTTTGCTGGTCTTTATGTACTGTTCCCTTTGCTGGTCTTCTTCCTATGCTGTGCCCTTTGATGGTCTTCCTATGAGTAGTATTTGTTTTCAAGCATCTGTGGGATACTGATACTTCACAACACTGGTTTTGTACCCAGGCTGCCTTTATTAGGTACTTTTTGGTAATCCAGGTGTGCTGCCACCAAGTGGTAGAGTACCTCTGCTCATCTACATGGGAGAGTATGAAGAGGCTCCAGACTAGTAACATTCTGTTCTCTACTCATCAGGTATTGTCTTTTCTAGCTTTACTTTAAAAAAATATTAAATACTAACAGTTAAATAACCATATATATTATTGCTCATCCATTAAAAATATGTTTAACACAAGTTCTCTCTGATAAATAGAGTAAATGCAAATAAAATATTGTATGTGGAAATGACTAGCCTAGACACACAATTGCCAGCTGAAATGGGGCATTTTATAATGATGCTATTTGGGGGAGATTTGTTTAAAGAATATAGCATTTATGTAATAATGCCTACCTTTCTTTTATAAAAATCATACTTTGAAAAGTTAAAGAAAAGCGAGACTATCTACTGGCTTGTCTTCAGTCTTAGGAGAGGGGAAGTGCCCTGGGCATCGTTTCTTTCAGGATGCCCACAGTCTTCATCACCATTGCCAACCACAGAGCTGGAGGCGAAGTCTTAGTTTGTCTTTTCAAATCCTTCCTGTCAAATACTGCTTTTCTTCTTTGCACATGGAAGACAAGAACATGGGAGAACATATTTTCCAGGGTTTCCCACGCTCCTCCCCTCTACTGAAAGTGTTTGTCCACCACCTCACGGTGTCTGGAGTTGCCTTAGATGAGATATGTTCTACATATGTTCTTCATATGTTCTACAAGTCTCCCTCATCTGCCTAGTAATGTCCAAGAACAAATACTTGAACAAAATTTGAAAAAGACCATTGAGCCTAGAGAGTTTGTCACAGGGAGAAGGCCTGGTCTCTCTCACAAGATCAGATTGGCCATAGGACGTGTGCTCTTGAGACCAGGGAAAGCTTTGCAGCGTGGCTCTTGCTATTCATCTCCGAGTTTGCAGAGCACCTCGATAAAGGGCAGGACCTCATTCCTAGACTCCTCCTAAACACTACCAGGAATCTCGTGAGTGCGAAGTCGCCAGACTAGGCCTCCTTCAGGATATCCCGTGCCCCTGTCAGGGTCTGCAAGGAATCTGGGCCTCTTGCTGGGACGAAGCCTGCACAGGCCTGGAGGCAGCAGGCGTGGTCTGTCTCACGGAGGAGGTGCTGCTGTTTCTAAACTGAGCAAGGATGACAGCCAGTTCTCCAGAGCCCAGACGGAGCACTCTTGTCAGCGTGGTGACTCAGCGAGGACAAATATGTTTCCGGATAATGTACTGACATAATCCCAGTGTGTGTCCTGATGGCCCTGCCGCTTCTGTCCCAGAGGCTCCTTCCCTCCCAAACTCCCAGTTGTATTAGGTCACGTGAGGACCAGGTCTGGTTTGGGGAGCTCAAAAGTCCCGATGCCAAAGCATTTTCTCCCTCACGTATCTCAGACTGTTCTGTCCACAGCTGGAATTTTATCTGTTCCCATCACCAGTCATTCATGTGCTGGTTTTTGGCGTGGTGCCTGAGCCAAGGTTTGAAGCTGTGACACACCCCATCCTGGTTCCCTGAGGGAAGAGAACATTCTTGATTTCCAGATTGGGATGTGGGAAGACCTGGCTTTTCAACTGGTCAGCTGAAGAGAAACTCCCTGTCATAGTCCTGCAGCCCTTCCTGCAACTGCCCAGCCCTGACCATGATGAGTTGCTCTCTCAGTTCTGGGGGTGTGCAGGACAGTCGCTTACATACACCAACCCGAGGGGGTCAAGTGATCCTATGGCCTCTTCAGCTTGTTCTCAATTACAGACTATTTGGGATAGTTTGGGGGCACCAGTTTTTGCCTTCAAGAAGGATCATGGTCTGGTCCTGTGTCCAAGATCCAGGAGAAAGAGAAAACCAAAATGTATCCAAGGTGACAGTCAAGCTTACTAGTTACCTGGAAATTCTCTCTTTGGTCTGTTACTCACACTGTTACTATTTTAGATTAAGATATGTTTTTCCATCCTTCTGACCTACCTGGTCAGATAGGCAGATGGAGAAACCATAGTGCCTGGGCTCAGGCTTGCTGAGGAGGGCTGGGGAGGCAGAGGGAGAATACAGAGGCTGTGGCACTTGGTTTCCAGATTTCTTTTTCATCCATTGCTTTAGCTATTTTATTTCTGCTTCATGTTTTGAGTAACCCAGAAGAAAGGATAGAGGCTGTTGTCCTAGGCAGACCTGTCAATCTCCATTCCACCCATCCCTGGATCTACCCCTCTGCCACCTCCTAGAATCCCAGAAGTGAAGTGGCTGCAGTCTTCCGAAAGTGTCCAAGGTGGTCTTCTCTCGGAGAGGGAGGCTCCCTCCCCATCACATCCCCGGCCAGCTGCCTGTATGTGTCCTCCTTCGTGAATTCAACTTGTTTCAGAGCCCGGCTGAAATGACCTTGCTGATGACAAACAGGGCATCTGGGTCGTGCAGCAAGTCGGTGGCCTTTTGGGGATGAGGGGACATCATCTTCAGGAGGCTTCATGCTGTCCTTCTCACACTGACCCTGAGTTCTTTGTGACGTCCTTTTGTTACAGCGGTGCCCTTTTGGCATCTTCAGGATGGGAAGTCTTTGTCCCTCCTGGCCACACTTTATTTGCACATCTGTATTTATTTAAAGGCAGCTGTGGAGATGATATGTGGATGAGAAGTTCCACTGAGTGAGTTTGGACCTCTGGCTTGATGACCACACATGGAAACCCAGGATGGAAGTCTGATGCCTGGGTCACTGCTGTCTGATACTTCGCCTTCCCTCGTTCAGGGAGAGAAACTGAAATGGCCACTCGCGGCTCTTGGCATTTGTAAGCAGCCTCTTCTGGGTGAGGTTAGGTAATGAGTTTTAAAGAGCTAGGAAGCACCAATCTTCCTTATTTGGCCTCAACTTTGGGTTTCTGTGAGTCAGGCTCGGTCCTGGCAAACCTGGGGAGTTCAGCTGGCAAAGGGTACATCCTTGCCCTGTAAGTGGACAGAAGCGTGTTAAGTCTTAATTGCTGCAGCCTGTGCTAGAATCATTGGGGTTGGGAGGCAGGCACTGAAAAGTACATAGCCCCACCCCACACAAGTCCATTGGAATCTCCCGGACTGTCCAGTTTTCTGACATTATAGCACAACAGTTTACAGACTTGTACTGGGCTTCATTCATAGCTATCCTTGGCGGCTTGTGGCCCGTAGGCTGCATGCTAGACACTCTTTAAAGGCTGATTTAAGGTTCTGAGTTTCAGGTAAAGCATCATTTTATACTATCCTGCCACCCCCTCTGGCCTTTACTTTACAAGAGATTCAGAGACAAAAGATGGATTGTTGCATGACATAGAAAAGACACCTACTGGGGCTAAGGAAACGGCTCGACCAGCATGGGGACCTGTGCTCCATCCACATTAAAAACAATGGAGGCAGAGACTAGCTGATGCCTGAGGCTCTCTGCCAGACAGCCTCGCCTACTGGGCACACTCCAGACCAATGAGAGACACTGTCTTAAAAACTCAAAGTGCATAGGTAGCTCCAGAAGCATGATAACCAAGGTTGACCTGTGGCATCCACATATATGAGCACGTTTATGCAAGTGCTCCTGTACCCCCACATACGTGTGCACTTATATGAATATACACAGACACACGTAACACCAGTCCTTTAGAATAATGACTGATAAAGCTGACAGTCTTCCAGTGAAGCAAAGCAAAAGCAAAACCAAATGTTTGGATGAATTAGTATGGCTCCCTAGGTGGCCTCAATGGCAACTAAATCACATCTCAGTGGCCTCGCAGTGACCCAATGGAGAGACATCTGTGACAGGCACAGGGGTCCACTGGTCCTGCTCTTCCCCTTGGAGAAACAGTCATAGAGAGGCCCTCTTCTGTGAAGGATGGCCTAGAGAGCTGTTTGTGGGAGCAAACATCCATCACTGGCAGTGCTCCCCAGAGAATGGCTCATGGCTCCAGAAGGCAGGGCCTCCTCCAGTGTTCCTGTTTCTACCTCTGAGTATGCAGATGACAAAAGCTCAGAGCAAGTGCTAATATGTCCTTAACAGTTTTCTCCAATGCCTGCTGATTGCTGGTTGTTTAGGGAAGCGGCTATGGCCTGGTTTGGGGCCATCAGCAGAGAACTGGCAGCACTCGGTGAGGAGCAGAAAGCAGGATCCATGGATGCGGAGGCCAGAGCCAGAGCCTCTGTGCTTCCGAGGGTGCTGTAGAATTCCAATAGGGCCCAGGGCAGCGGTTTCTCCCTTTCTCTTTCAGTTCACTCTGTTTATGGGAGGATTTGAGGAGCACGGGAGCAGTGCAGCGCCAGGAGATTGGAAAGTGAATGGTTTGTTTGAGGCTACCATTCCCCTCCTTTCTCTGCTCTCTGCTCATGGTGATCTCTCCAAGTACAGAAGTCCAACCAGGAGCCGTAGTAAGATCTCTCCAGATTCCTCTGTACCTAATCTCAGGTGGCATTCTTGTACGCAGCTGTAATACCACAGCAGTGTGGTGGCATTGCACAGGGAGTCCTGAATGTGAATTGTCCTTCCTCTCTGAACCCATCCCTCAATGATCAGGCTAGCCTGTGAATTTGTTACCATCCCCTGACAACTTGATGAATAGATCTGACTTACAGGTCAGCTCTGTTCCACCTCAATCAAAACACACTGGTCTTTCCTGTGCTCCACACTAGTATTTACACACACACACACTCACATGCTCATATACACTTACATGTACGTGTTCCATGCATGCACACGCACACACACACACACACACACACCACTGCAACAAAGCAGCCCTGGTGACCTATGCACAGGAGCTCATCCCTGCCTCCTCTGCTGGTCAGCTGGAGGGGAGGTTGCTGCTGATCTCTGTGCCCTCAGCCATTGCCAGGATGTATTTGTGTTTTATTTATTGCAGTAGCTGTTTACAGTGAGAATCCCAGACATCCATGGGAACAAGGTGAATCTCAGGTGGCATAGTGGCTGGGACAAAAATAGTCAGACCAGAACAGAGTGAAAATCAACTGATGAGGGCCTTGTGGTGGCACAGTGGAGAGAGATCAGGGTGGTCCTGACTCCTGTGTTGGGGCTTTTGTAGTCCATAGGTTACACCAAACATCCATGATTTCTTAGCCATACCATGGGGGTATTATTGCCTTCAACTGAGTTTCATGCGAAGGATAAATTATGTTTGTATATGAAGTACTTACTATATACAGAATCTCAGATAATCTGTGAAAGTTAGCTTTTTATTAACATATGAATTCTCACTTTTATCAAACCAGTTGTTTCATATTGCAGTGTTTGGGAGTCTTCTTGATGTCTCTCCAGACTGAGGTTTCATCTTCACAATGTAGCTCTCCAGTCCAGTGTGGCTACTGGTCCCCTGCTCTCTTACTAGACTCCACTCTTCCTGTCTCCTGCTTGGTGGCAGAGCAGCAGCACCCATTCTGCCCCAAGGATTTTGCATGGGCTGTTCTCTCTTCCTGAGTTCTTTTCTTGGTCTTCCCTTAGCTAGTACTTCTCAGTGTCTAGGTCTCTGCTCTCCAAGCAACTTGCCCTGAGTGTCTGAGGTCTTAAGTATTATGTGTTCTCTTTAGCTGCAGTCTTGTGTCAATCACTCCTTCTAGAATATAATATTCATAATTCTGTCTTTGCCCATATTTATGTTCCAAATCCCTAGAATTAGGCCAGCTACAAAATCAGTGCTCAATAAGTACTTATTAGGTGAATAAATTAATGCATAGTATGTATATTTAGGTGACAATGTGTTTATTATGAACACCTTCATAATGAGGTCCTCCTTTTAATTTTTTGCTTTTTTCATTGTATGTGTACATGTGCACATACATATATGTGCACTCGTATATTTACAAGTTTGTGTGTGTGTGTGTGTGTGTGTGTGTGTGTGTGTAAGCCAGAGTCCAACCTCGGGTGGCATTCCTCAGTTGCCCACTCTGTTTTTTTGAGATAGACTCTCTCATTGGCCTGAAGGTTGCCAAGTAGGATAGACTGGCTGACCAGCCAGCCTCAGGGATCCGTCTGTTTCCCACTTTTCTAAACTGAGATTACAAGCACATGTCATCACACTTCACTTTTTAAGTGGATTCTGGGGGATCAAACTCAGGTCCTCATGCTTGTGCACTTTACTGCACCCCATCCCTAAGTCTTCCCTTTGAAGCCACATATAGGGACATAGATACTGACCCCTCAGAGCCTGCCCATTGTTACTCAGGTGACGGTGCCTTGCCAGGTAAATTTGAGTTTGGAAGATCCCCCCGACAAGTAGAGATGAGGAGGAGGGGTGCACCCATGAGAGAACTGTCTGGAGGAGGGTCTTGTCAATTGAGTCTGAAATGCGATTAGAGGTTCTCTTGGCAGAGGTGGGGTTGATAGAGGGATGAGGACAGAAACTAAAGACGGTTGGGAGATGCAGGAGTAACATGGTGTCTGTTTTATGGGGCAATGACCACTGTGACATGGGAGATCTGGGAAGAAAAAAAGGTAGTATTAAGATCTAGTCTTTGGTCACATGATCGTGAGTCAGCTCCCGAGTGGTTCACTAAAGTGGCCAGGAGAGCATCTGGTGAGACAAGTGGGATGGAGTGCCGGTCAGTGGTTAGGAAGTGAGAGAGGAGGAAGTGGTACCTGGCTTCCTAAAATCAGACTGTACCCAGTGTGATGCCATAACATAGGGTTGCCACTGATGGGTACTCAGCGTTGCTATCCAATTACCAAGTCAATGGTGGCTGGACACACCTAGTCCTCACTCCCCAGGCTAAGGCCATTGAGTATTTTAACTCACGAAACTAGGCTGTGTGACAGTGGTAGCTAAGATGCTCAGAGAAGCAAAATTGGTGCTGACAGATGAGTCATGTAAGTGAATGAATGAATGAATAGGAGTGGGCTGAAGATCAGGAGTCAAGTCTCCTGCAGAGACAAAGCACTGGCAGAACCGCTTGTGAGGACTGGCTTCAGCTGTGGCCTTCGCAGCTGGAGTCTTCGCTAAGTAGAAGAGGCCACTAAGAATAGAAGGGCCGCTGTCACAGTTCTGTTCATTCACTCCTCATCTACCCACCAGCTAAGCACTCCTCTCCTGGATCCTTCAGCCCTGGAACCATCCTAACAGTGCATCTGGTCAAGAGATGGCTCTAGGGGCACCAGATGTGGATGAGACCCATGAGATCCCTGGAGAGACAGCCAGGACTTGGTCTAGTCATTGAGATGAAGCTACCAGGACAGATTTATGGGGAACGGACACACTACCATGATTCCGTGGTCATGTAGATCAGTAGAAGGGAAACGAGCTACTTCAGCAGTGTCTGAGCTCAGTCAGCCGTACCTGGTAAAGGTTGTGCCCAGCCCTTCAGGGAAGCTCCTTAGACCAAGTGGCAGCATCCCCAGTCTACAGAACCAGAGGAATTTCATAAGGTCAGGAATTCTCCCAAGCCTGTGCTGGTGACAATGGGCTTTATTCACCAGTAAGCGAGAATAGGGAACTACAGAGAGAGTGCGATTATAGGTTCCCATGACAGATGTTCTGACTGTGTGTCACTGTTGCTCTGTCTGATGTGGTTGTGTGGTACATGTGGCTTTTAATGTACATCCTAGTATCTGATTTAGGCAAAGTGAATCTATCATTAAACTCTCACATACCACACCCAAGAGAAACAATATCATTGGTTATTGTCCTAGTTAGGATTTCTATTGCTGTGACGAGACACCATGACCATGGCAACTCTTATAAAGGAAAATATTTAATTGGGGGTGGCGTATAGTTTCATAGGTTTAGTCCATTATCATCATGGCAGGAAGCACGGTGCTGAAGATGGAGCTGAGAGTTCTACATCTTGATCTGCAGTTAGCAGGAGACTGTGCCACACCCTGGGTGTAGCTTGAGCAAAGCCTGCCCCTGCAGTGACGTATCTTCTCCAACAAGACCACACCTACTCCAAAAGACCACACCTACTCCAACAAGACTATGCCTACTCCAACAAGCCCACACCCACTCCAACAAGCCCACACCCACTCCAATAAGGCCACACCTACTCCAACAAGACCACACCCACTCCAACAAGACCACACCTCCTAATAAATAGTGCCACTCCCTATGGACCAAGCATTCAGACACATCAGTCTATGGGAGCCATACTTATTCAAACTACCACAGCCCTGAAAGAGACTCCTGGACCTCATCCCAGAACAACTTTCCTCAGAATATTTGGATAGTCCCCCAAGTTAGCATTTTCAAATGAACATCCTGGGAAGAAATGAAAGGCCGTAACGTCAGAGAAGCAATGGTGTAAAGCAGTAAAAATGCCTTTTTGAGATAGCACACACTCACCAAGTGAAGACAGCTCCAGTGACATTTAATGAACAAAAGAGTAAATGGTCTAGAATCGAGTGCTAGAAGCGGGTGATCAATCATCCGGTCACTCAGTATATACATTTATGACTTCTGGGCTAGAGAGGCCCGGAGCGTCTGTGAGCAGTCCATGGCTCAGTCTGAAGGAACTGTGATTTATCAGACATGTTGGGAAGCTTGCCAGACATCCCCCAAGATTCCAGGGACCCCAAGCTCCAGCTGAGAAGCAAGCAGAGAGCTTTCATGGAGGGTGGGAAGTGGGGAGAACCACCCCCTTTTCCCCTTTAGAATGCATGTGAAAGCCTGCTGCTCCCAGTTCTGCTTCTTTCTAACTCTATGCTCACAGTGCACGATACAGAATTCTAACTCCAAAAGCTTCACTTGGACCCATAAACCTCTTTTAAAGGTAAACTGCCTAAGGGACAGGTGAGCCTGTTAGTGACCACACTGCATAAACTAGACTGGAGAAAAGGCCCCTGTGAGTACACCCTATGTGGGGAGAAGAGGTTGGCAACGGGCACCTGTGGAAGGGAGCAGGCTGGGGAGTGTGTGGACCCTGGCAGCTTCCAAAAGTGGTGTGGCCCTGGGGCTTCAAATGCCCTAGGCAGCTTTATCTGACCTTGCTATTTCTTCTAAACATCCCAGGCCCATCTAGGATAACTGTGTCACTGCTCCAACATGAGTTTTGCCCCAGTCCTCACAATAATGGTCCTGGACTATGGCTTCCCAGACACCAACCCCAGTGATTCTGCTCCTCTGCTGTGCTGCAGCATTTGGTGTTCCTGTGTGTACCTCTGCAGTGCTGCAGCATTTGGTGCTCCTGTGTGTACCCCTGCAGTGCTGCAGCATTTGGTGCTCCTGTCTGTACCCCTGCAGCAATGCAGCATTTGGTGCTGCTGTGTGTACCCCTGCAGCAATGCAGCATTTGGTGCTCCTGTGTGTACCTTTGCAGTGCTGCAACATTTGGTGCTCCTGTGTGTACCTCCGCAGCAATGCAGCATTTGCTGTTCCTGTGTGTACCTCTGAGCGATGCAGCATTAAACACTGTAACCTCATAACCTCCTGGTTCTCATTCACCTCTGTGTCTTGTCATTGGGCTTCTACTTTTTTGCTGTCTTCTTGTAAGCATTGACATTCCTGTCTATTGCATCTGGGCCTCAGAAGACGGCTCTTTTCACCCTTGTCTGTCACTGGATGATCCGACCTGCTTCTGCACATGTGAACACATGTCCACTCATAGTAGTACCGCTCAGCAAACAGGCACTGGGCAGCTCTCAGATCTATATTTCCACCCCAGGTTTTTCTTGCAGTGTTGAGCCATATATCACATTGTCTTCAGAATGTCACAAATGTGTGAAATGCATCAGTTATATTAACATTACCTGGGATATAAAAAAAAATGTCAGACTGCATCTTTGTGAGAGAAGAGATTTGGAAGCAAATGGTTTGAGAGTGTGATTCCCAGGAAAAACTTGTAAGAAAGTGAGAGTAGATTGGGGAGGGGGCAGACCATAAGAGCTTGTGGTCTCAGAGAGTCTGGTTGTCTCCTCACTAGGGGCTTGCCAGGGCCTTATGCAAATGTACTTCACTTTTATCTTCTCTACACAGAGACGACCATATCTAGTTTATAAAGTTATTTTGAGGATAAAATGAAATAATGTATAGTAAATGTCCATGGTTCCCGATTCAGAATAAGCACAAGATTTTTTTTTTAAATTGTCCCCCTCCCCAAGCTGTGCATGGCAGACATACAGAGTACCTTGGGAGATTAGGCTGTTTTCACAGAAACTATCAAACCTTGGCCATAGGAGGATTTATTAAGTGTCAAGAAGAAGAGGTGCTAACTCCTTTCCCTTGGTATGCAGGGTTGGGGAGAGAGAGACCCACCCCTCCTTTGGGGCTCTTCAGGGAATACCCATCTAACTGGGAGACCTGAGCAAGCTGGCATGTGTGGGGATACACACAAGTTCCACGAGCTGAGACACTTACTGATTGACATTGAATAATGAATCCTGGAAAAGTTTTTTTGTCTCCTCTTGTGGCCTCAGCCTTGCAATGGTGGCCTTACAACTAGCACGTGTAAGCAAGTGTGATGCGAAGAAGTGTAACACACACAACAATTTACACAAGTACTACCTGGGGTGGGGAGAATAGGTGAAAGAACTCCCCCCCCCGGAAATATTATACCGTATATAGAGAAATGGGTTTTTAAAAAGTGAATGGGTAAAATAAACCAAAAGTAAAAGAAGGAAGAACCCCTAACTAAGATAGCACTGATTTTTTTTAACCTACATTTTTTTGTTCAATTTTGAAGAATTATAGTTGAGGTTTGGGTATTTAAGATAAGCATTTTATAAGTTATATAGCAGCATCTTGGTTCCTTTGATTTGCCTGTAGTTTTGGGTTTCAAGATGCTCACTCTCACCCCAGTTGGTCTGGATTTCAGGAACTGCCCCATGCCAACAACCGAACTGTGACCCCCATCAAGTGGAGCCTGAAACACTGCATGGGATGGATCCCCCCAAGTCAGCCCCACCCTCGCTGCCCTCCAGTGCTCAGCGTGACTCAGCAACCTTTAATTTCAAAGCTGGCACACATTTTCAACTACCTGTGATTCGTCTTAAATACATGCTGGCAAACACATGCTACTAGTGCCTTACATGCTATAGTTAACCGTTTGGCAGAGTTGGCCTGGAGGCACGCATTGGAAAGATGCTCTGGCTTGATTTGTATCAGGCAGTAAAGTGTACCGCCTGTCGTGGTGAGCATGAGGCAGACTCCTCATCTCTATGGAGCAGTAGAGTCCCTGTCTTCAGGGAGCTTTAATCCAAATGAGGAAATGTGATTCCTCCTCAAAAACCAAAGCTAAAAGAAAATTTAGGTGCAATCTGAGAGCCCACACGATAAACTTCCCAAGTGCAACTAACTCAAAAAGAAGAGTAGGTGTTGGCTAAGTGTGGGAGGAAGTGGGTTGTTTGAGACCTTGGTCCTATGCTGTGAGTGTAGGGAGGGCTTGGGAGGCAGTACCCTTTCAGTTGGCTAGACAAATGACAAGAGTTGGGGACGGGGGTGATCCAGGTCAGGAAGATGCAAGCCTCCCACTACTTCTTGCCTGTGTCCTTCAGAGTCTCTGCCGCCCAAAGTGACCGTGTCTGAACTCTGATCTCCCCATAGCGAGGACGTTTGCAAACGTGGCTTCACAGTCATCATCGACATGCGGGGCTCCAAGTGGGACCTCATCAAGCCCCTCCTCAAAACCCTGCAAGAAGCCTTTCCCGCCGAGATCCATGTGGCCCTTATCATCAAGCCTGATAACTTCTGGCAGAAACAGAAGACCAACTTCGGCAGCTCCAAGTTCATCTTTGAGGTGAGACAGACCCCTTGTCTCCCTCCTTTCTGCTCCTCTGTGCAATCAGTATATTCCTCCCTTTCCTTCCCTGTCTACCCTATAATGTCCAAGATGTCAGGGGCAAAGACTTGCAGATTTCTTGGCCATCTTGGCCTTACCAGTTACATTTCTGGTATGGATAAGAGGCTCAAGAAATGATCCCAAATGCACAACATCATTATACAATCCTATATACTGTTGATGGGAGTGTACATGGCATCAATGTTTCTGACAACAGCATTGCAACTGTATCAAAACTTTTTAAGAATGTATCTGTTGATCTAGTAATTCTTCTGGAAAACTATTCTTATAAAACAAAACAAAAAAGATTAAAACAAATTAAAATTGCAAACAAAATGCCAATGAAGGTTTTCATTATAGTTCATTTTTCTAAGAGAATATGTATATTGTATATATGTATATATTATATGTGTATAATATAATATGTTTAGTATATATACTTATACAGATATAATACATTAATATGTACATGTATTTACTAATCTTTTTACTAACAAGCCACTAATTTTGGTGACACTGATATAGGAATCCTATAAAGCTATTAAAATCATATTTAGAAAATACTACAAAATGTTCATGACATATAATTTTTAGAAGGCATATCAAAAAACAGTATTGGCAGTGTGATCTTGAATGGTTTTAATCTCTGTGAAGAGGAGGCTGAGAAGTGGAATTGTGTGCAGTGGCTTATTTAAGGCGACTAGAAAATGGGCTTTATTTTGTTCATGGTTTTTTTTTTAATCCTTTTTTGAGATGAGAAGCGACTTTCATGTCCATGAAAACATGTTGTTTTTAAACTAAATTCTCCAGAGTGTATATAAGTTCTTGAGGCTTCATGATGACGACACATAAGATTAAATAAGAGGTTTAAACATTCTTGTTCTAGCCAAATTTGAGTGGGGGAGGGGAGAGAGAGAGAGAGAGAGAGAGAGAGAGAGAGAGAGAGAGATTGTTTTAAAGTCAGATCTGCATTTACTCGTTCAGTTTCCCGTTCTAGTGTGCTGTCCCCGAGGACTAGGACTGCGTGTGTTTTGGGGTGGTGGCCCCAGTTGGCTGCAGTTTGAGTACAAACGGCCTGACCTCTTGACTGAGGACATTTTCTCTATTAATAGCCCAAGAAAATTGTCTTGGTGCAAAAACCATTAAACATCACACACAGTCTCCCAGCGCCCTACCTAAAGCTCCAAGTCCTGCAGAAAACACTTTCAACCTTTTTGGCTTGTTTTTACAGTGCTGGTGACACCTGGGCATTTAAAAGGGGGAGAACCTGAAAAGGGGGTTTCTAAGAACTCTGGAATATTTGCTTCTGTGTCCTGCCCGTTCCATGACCCTCTTCAACCCAAGTCGAACAAAATTGTCTCTGCCTCATAAGCCAACAATACAGAAGGCAGATGGGTGGTAGCTTCCCCTCAGCAAAGCAATTAGGGAGCATTAGTGGTCTTAGCAACAGTAGATGGAGTCCCTGCTCAGACCTAGGCAGCCCACGAGATGGGAAGGAGGGCGGGGACTCGGCCTGCAGCAGGTGTCCAGTGAGCCGCCAACAGCTCCCGAGTGTTAACTTCCTAGATGTGGTGAGCATGGCCACGCTGGGAAGACAACATGTTCCAGAGTGAGGGGTCTCAGCGTTAATGCCCACAAACCCCCTGGGAATCTGGAAAACACAGAATCTGCCTCTAGCCTGTGATGGGCCTACGCCATCTGACAGGCTCTCTGGTGGCACGGATGTTGATGGTTCAAATGCCATGTTTTGGAGTAGCCAAGACCTACAGAGTTCTGTGCCACTGGCTGGATATTAGAATCACCTGAGGACATTTAAAGTCACCCGCTGCTGAGTTCTGGTAGAATGCCGTCAGGATCTCTATGGGCTTGTTTCCTCAAACTCCCTAAAGCAATGGTCCTCAACCTGGGAGCCAAATGACCCTTTCACAGGGGTCGCCTAAGACCATCAGAAAACACAGACGTTTACATTACAATTCATAACAGCAACAAAATTATAGTTATGAAGTAGCAACAAAAATTATTTTATGGTCAGGGGTCACCATAACATGAAGAACTGTATTAAAGTGTTTCAGCATTAGGAAGGTTGAGAACCACTGCCCTAAGGGATGTGGTGAGCAGTCAAGAATGAGAGTCTCTGCTCTAGGTCAGCCCTCCTTTCCATGAAGCTCCATCTCGTGTCTCAGTTTGGGTGGGGGAGATACTCAGAGAGCCATGAGATACAGGGACGGGCAGCTCTTGCTGGCTCGTATGTTAGATACTCACTGACCTTCATTTCTGACCACAGTAAGTGTGTTTGGGGCACCTGGTCTCCTCTGAACCTGACACACATGGACACATTTAATCAGGTTCAACCTGATTTAGCTCTGTTCTACAGGGAAGGAGACTGTGTCCCTGAAAACTTAGATAGCTTGTCCTAAATCATGGCATTAGTAAGGGAGAGCCTAAATCCAGATATTCCCTTCATGGCCTCTTCATCAGAAAGGGGAGAAGCCCAAAGCCTTGCAGGCAGGGAAAGGTGTTTACTGGACAGTAGGGTGGCTGCTTGCTGGAGACACTATTCCTGGACACAGTAGTCTCCACTTCGAATGAAAAGCCCAACTGCTACCTATCTCCAGTTCTTTTCAATGTGCTGTAGAGCTGGAAGAACCAGAGAGATGAGCTTGTACCAGTTTGGCCACTGAGACAGTCTCTGAAATCCTCGCAGCCCAACAACTGATCACAGCTGAACCCACCCATGATGATGTCCTGCCCCACAGGCTTCAGGTTGCCAGAGAAAATCAGCCCCTATCTCCATGGTAGAGGCTGGGTTAGTTTTTCATGCCGTTTTTGTCTGTAGACTCTGAAGACCCAGCTGTGGTGAACTCAGGCTGTGGAGGAGGGCAGATGATGGAACACAGGGCAGTCTTTCCTTGGCTATGACTGTGGTCACGTGCAGAGGTTTGTTGAGGCAACCAGCAATCTGTTCAACCTGCGATCCTGGCTGATTTGTGGCTCCTGACCTGTGGGCCCTATGGACTCCCTAGTACCCTCTTGTAGGCAGGCTGTGGTTGGAATTGCATGGACTTCCATTTGCCTATTTCTGCCCTGCTGTCTTCCCCCACTGACACACATCACTGTGTCTCCTTTTCCTTCCCAGACAAGCATGGTGTCTGTGGAGGGCCTCACGAAGCTGGTGGACCCCTCCCAGCTGACAGAGGAGTTTGATGGCTCCCTGGATTACAACCACGAGGAATGGATTGAGTTGCGCCTCTCCTTGGAGGAGTTCTTCAACAGTGCGGTACACCTGCTCTCACGCCTCGAGGACCTTCAGGAGATGCTGGCGCGGAAGGAGTTCCCTGTGGATGTGGAGGGTTCCCGGAGGCTTATCGACGAGCACACACAACTTAAGAAAAAGGTGCTGAAGGCCCCTGTGGAGGAGCTGGACCGGGAGGGGCAGCGGCTGCTCCAGTGCATCCGCTGCAGTGATGGCTTCTCAGGGCGCAACTGCATCCCAGGGAGCGCTGACTTCCAGAGCCTTGTCCCCAAGATCACCAGCCTCCTTGACAAGCTGCATTCCACCCGGCAACACCTGCACCAGATGTGGCATGTGAGAAAGCTCAAGCTAGATCAGTGCTTCCAACTGCGGCTATTCGAGCAGGATGCGGAGAAGGTAGGAAGGGAGTGGGCAAGCCTGAGCTGAGGGTTGTGGGGCATAACTTTATGGGGAAGCTGTTGAGGTTATCGGTCCAAATCTCTGCTTGGAGAAATTTGGTTGAAATCCTTTTAAAAAGATGCCCATTGGTTTCAGAGAGCTTAAATTATTTCAATCTCATATTTGGCCGTTGACCATTTATTATTAATGTTTATTGTTACATTGTTTTTAGTATATGCTAGGCTCTGTTCTTTTGGCTATATATATAGATTAACTTGTGTTAGCCATCCTCAGAGTCCTGAGAGGTAAGTGAACTACCATGGTTCCATTTTCCGGGTGGAAGTAGCTAAGCGTGGGAGTGTAATCTGGTTGCAGAGTTCATGCTTGGATCAATACAGTTAGTCACTGCCCTCTGTGCCTATGATGAGTGAGGGAATTGAGCTGCTAGCAGCCAAAACAGCAGCACTATTAGCAACCATTATCGTCCCTTCATGGACTTTCCTTCCTAGGAAATTTGAAGTATGGATTCTGTTTTATCTGTACATCCCTTCAACCCCTGTGAGGCAGGTGGTGGTATCTGTCTTGGCACAAGACAGCCGAAGCTCTTTGTTCTTGGCAATGCTGACCTATGGATCTAGTCCTTTGTTTCCGAGTTCCAGACTCTCCTGGCCATACCACTTCTTTTTGAAGCATGTTTTCAGATAAGATACTGCTTTCCCAGCAGTACATGTTCAAAGCTTTCTTCTTGTTATGGAAAAGTAAGCTGTGAGAAAGAAAACAGAATAAAAGGCACCGAGAGTCTCTGCCGAGAACATGAAAGCACCTTCTCTGGATAAACTAACGTGGAGAAAGAAGGGTCTGCTCCTAAGTGCCCTTGAAGCAGAGGGAAACTGGCTCCCTCCCTCTTATTGGTTTCTAGGTGTGACTGTCACTTAAGTGCATGGCGTTGCTCTCTGAAATACTGTGGTGTGTTCAGGAACCTGTGAATTTTACAGTATCTAACACAGAGGTGTTTAAGAGCTCAGATCATGGTCTGAGGAGGTAGCTCAGCTGATAAAGTACTCACCTTCCAAGTTGGAGAACTTGAGTTTGATTTCCAGAACTCATCTAAAATGCCGAGCATGGTGGTACATGCTCACAATCCCAACCCTGGGGAGGAGGAAACAGATAAATCCTTGGATATGGGTGACCCATCCAGCCTAGCCTAACAGGCAAGCTTCAGGTCCCAGTGAGAGATCACATCTCAATAAACAAAATGGACAGTTCTTTAGGGACAACACTTGAGGTTGGCCACTATGGCCTAGACATACATGCACCCACACACATATGAGAATGCACACCTGCATATGCACACCTGCATATGCACACACATGCTTACACATGAACATACACACACACACACACACACAC
This sequence comes from Microtus obscurus, assembly GCA_963919715.1. Classification (NCBI taxonomy): domain Eukaryota; kingdom Metazoa; phylum Chordata; class Mammalia; order Rodentia; family Cricetidae; genus Microtus; species Microtus obscurus. The sequence goes on from CAWTZC010000308.1 coordinate 2,169,032, forward strand.
ACACAGAGAACCAAGATTGAAAGTATCTTAGGTATTTTGAAGAAGTAAAATCAAGATCTAAAACTTTCTACATAACAATCCTAATTTATATATGTAGAAAAAAATTACCATAGATGGATACATTTAATTTATAAATTCCAGACTTAGGAATGGTTTTAATGTTGATGGGCAAATTTTCTGATCTTTTGTGATCACTAGAAAATCAATCCATGTAGTTTTGAAAGAATTCATATCCATTTCTACAGTAAACTTGTGATCCTGAATGGTGAGCCATGCAAAGTTTCCTGACCTCCTTCAGACCTCTGTGCCCAGTGATGTGGCGGCCTGGGTCTGACCCTGCCTGACTTGCTTAGATCACAGAAGCCCTTGTACCACAGGCCAGGTCAGGAACCAGCTCTTGGGAAAACCAGAGCCAATACTTTAAGTGCTGGGAGATCTGAAATACTTCCAGTTTCACTTGAGATCTATGGTCTGGGGCAGGAATTTCATTCTGAAGCCTGTCCTGGGAAAGGTTATGCCAATGAACCAGAGACAGGCGAAGACAAGGGCTCATATCCCGCCTAGGTATGTTTTAGATTTTAGATCCCTTCAGGATGTCCCTGTAGCTCAAAGCTATGAAAAGCCTGCATAGAACACCAGTAATGTCTGCTTCGAAGACAAAAGAGCATCTCTTGGCTGCTGAAGTTCCCAGGTGGGAAGGCCGCCCTTCTAGAGTCAACTGCATTCCATTCAACTAGCCAGGGGTGGCTGTCCCTCATAGAGCCTCTCAATTCATCTCCCAAGAATTGCACAGTGCATCAGTATTCCTGGGTAGTGACCCGGAGTGGCTTGCCCAAGATCATACTGCTGGCTAAACAGGGTCGGTAATTTAGTTGGCCTTCACAGCTTCCTCAAGCTCTTCTCCGGGAACCCTTTTGCCTGCCTCTCTATTCCCAGGACTCATCTCATGCTAATACTGAATACCAACCACCTGTTTGTCCCTAGGTCACTTGGCTAATGTGTTGATATTCTGAATAAAGTCTCCCAATTCACTTTAGTGTGTGTGTGTGTGTGTGTGTGTATGTTGTATACAACTATGTGTCCCTAGGTCACTTGGCTAATGTGTGGATATTCTGAATAAAGTCTCCAGTTCTACTTTCTTGTGTGTGTGAATGCATGTACATGTGTGTGTTGTGTAAAGCTATGTGCAGGTACACTTGCCTGTGTGTGGTCATGCACACCTGTTCATACGACACAAAGGCCAGAGGAAAACATCAAGTGTCTTGCTCTATTGTCTTTCTCTTTTCCTTTGAGATAGGATTTCTAATTGAACCTAAAGCTAGACTGGTAGCCAAGAAGTACAAAGGATCCTCCTGTCCCTGCTCTTTGTAGCTCTCAGGTTACAGGCATGCATGTGGCCACATCTGGATTTTTGCAAGGCTAGGATCCTGAGCTGGGGTCCTCAGACTTGTATGGCAAGTGCTCTTAGACACTGAGTCATCTCTTTAGTTCCCCAATTCACACCATCTAATGCTTACTCTTAGCCCTTCCCCTTCCAGAGATATGGACTTCTTGTCTGGTAAGACATACAAACTTCTCACAATAATATTTGTAAGTACAGACAAAAGTATGCATAGGTTTATAAAACAAAATACAGTATTAGCTTTTCAAAACTATGTACTTCTTTATTAACATGACAAATGTAAGACCGACTTGAAGTCTAATGGCTACGATGACTTGGAAACAGGAATAAACATGAATGGCATTTCAGGAGGGCAACGCTGATGTTATGTGGAAATGTTTGCGTTGCTGCTGGTATTAAAAATACCGCTTTAGCTAAGTCTGGATAGTTGGTTGTCTGTGCTCATAATGGAGAGGAATGCTGTATTTCAGGTAGACATTATTGAAAATGATGGTGCCCCCATCTAAGTGTATTATCACCGTTTATGGATTTAAGCCCATGAACTCAGTTAAGTACACTCATCTTCTGTGGTATACTTATACCTTGAAAGCGAAAAAGTGAGGCTGGAGAGATGGATCGATGGTTAAGAGCACTGGGTGTTCTTTCAGAAGATTCCCAGCACCCTCATGGTAACTAACAGTTGCCTGTCATTCCAGTCCCGGGGGATCCAGAACCCTCTTCTGACCTCTGTGGACACTGCACACACATAATGTACATACATACACATGCAGAAAAAAACACATACACATAATATACAGCATTTTAAAAAGAAAAAGAAGTGTGCTTGTGCGTGTGTATGAATGTACATTTCTATGTGTATGTAGGGATATTCAGGGAAGGACAGAATTAAATTATTAAAAACAAAACAGAGCTAAGGAGAGGGATGCTGGGAATATTTTGACATTGAGTCAGTGTTGAGACTGCCGCTCAAGCTTGACCCAGCTGCCACAGAAAATGCGTTGGGTGTGGAGCCAGGGAGAAAAGCAGTCCTTTAAAGTTGCGTCCAGATTAATTTAGAAGATCCATGCAAAGCTAAGTGCCTCAGCCTTTGACTTATTTGGTGCTTTCGGACAGGGTCAGGAGGGTGATGCTTTGGTGTAGAGCTGTGTGCACATCCACATCTAAACAAGGGCTTGAGGAAATAGTTCCTGTATGAGCCACATCTCAGCCTCCTTGCAGGCAGCGGGGGTGGTCGGTGGAGTGTCTCCAGATCTGGAAAGCTCTTGGCAGTCAGTTAAGTTCACTGACCACTCTGCTCCTATTTTTATGACAGAAGTGGGCAAAGAGTGTCTCCTCTGGCCCTGCAAGGTGACCACTTGCCTTCCAGGCATGAATAATAGGTTGGTGACTCCCCACTTACCCACTGTCCTTGGAGAATGAAGTTGTCTCTTACCACCTTTCCTGACCCCTGTGACAGTCCCTGTTTTATACAGGTCTTAGAGATGGTAGGGACAAAGCCACGATTTCTCCCAGTCAGGAGGGGGGCTCTATCCTACAAATGTCATAGAGCAGGCTTCCCGTTTATATTATTGTGAGCATAAAGAAGCTGTTCTTCTTTGTACAGATGAGCTTGGATAAATATGAAGGCTAAAATTTATAACCCAGATAGCTCACTATCCAACAACAGTAACAAAAAGACAGATCCCTGTTTCTTTATGTGTCAAAGCAGATTTGAGGGTTAATTGATGTAAAAAAGACACATGTTTAAGGTAGACAATCTGATGAGACATAGATATGAGAAGCCACCTTGAAGCCACCACTGTGATCAAGGTCATGGGCATTCTCACCCTCTGAATGCTCCCCTTCTCCCTTCACTCTTCCTTAAAGTCTGCTGTGGCCTGAATTGCCCTAGGCATAGCTGCTGTGTTTGGGAGTTCCCAGGAAAGAGAGATCATCTGCACTCTGCACTCTGGAGTGATGGAGAGGCCTTAATAAGGAAGCTGGGAGTGCTGGGTAATTCAGAGATGATTTCACTAGCCCATGATGATGGAAGATGAACCACTTCTGCCGCGGCCCAGAGCCCTCTGGTCTGTAACTAATGGGCCCATACAGCACTGTGTTCGCAGAACATAGGTTCAGTTTCTCGCACAGATTAGCCTAGGGCAGATAGTTGTTCTCCATACTGCTTTGTTTCTAGTTACATCTGCCCCTGGCTGCAGTGGTTCCCCATGTGAGGAAAATCTATGCCATATAACCATAGCCTGTTATCAAAGAGAAGGGGTGGACTGTGTGGAACCAAAAGTCAGTCACCAGACTCAATGCCTACGGAAGAGGAAAGGGTGAACACTTTCCAGAGGCGGTTCTTCCGTAGGCGCTGCTGTGTCCTGAGAGCCTTGGGTAACATTTAACATGTTGGGCCTGGAAGGAATCTTAAAACAAAAGCACACCTCCCACACATGGTAAGAAGGCTCAGTCTTGTGTAATGTCAGAGATTGTTACTCATGATGCCCACTTAGAAGTCGATGCCTACAAGAAGCATCAGAAAAAGCGTCATTTCACCACCCGCCTTCCGGACTGAGGGAGGTTCTCCTCTTCCTATCTTTACAGGAAGGGAACTTGTTCAGAAGCGTCCCTGATAAAATGATTAAGTGATTGGGAAACCATGGTCACTCCTGAATAGGCCTGCTGTCCTGATGTCTCTCCAGTCAGCCATTTAATGCCCGCCCACCGCTATTCTGAGAAAGTGGATATTTCTTTTTTTTTTCTGGAGAGTTTTCAAACAGTGATCACGGTACAGTGACCTAGTGGGGCTTCAGAGCTTTGAAACCAGATTACTGCTGTGCCTAGCATGTTCTATTTGTTTCCTATATAAACATGTACTTTGGAAGTGACCAAAATAAGACAAGACCTCCTCCATCTCTCGCATAGGCCTGGCTTTCATATACTTGGTTGTATATTTATTCTCACATTGTGAAATTCCATTCATACTTATTATGCCATGTCAATGCAGAAATGGAGGTGTGGTGATTGACACTTAGGATTTGTCCTGGGGTTCCAGTGGCCAACTGTGACACTTTATGCATATCTTAGAACCTCCTGACCTCCAATTATATTTCAACAAAACCCAGAACTGGGGCTGACTGATGTTGTTTGCCTTGTGCTTCCATGTCACAGTATTGTCATGGTCAATACACTCCCTTAACAAGGACATCTTTTAAGGGGGATGAAGTGGTGTGGCTATAGTTACAGTTGTGGTAGGCGTGTCAGTGTCAGTGGAGGTGGCTGAGATCAACACTTTTGTTTGTTTGTGTTTGTTTGTCTGATACAGTATTTCTTTGTGTAGCCCTGACTGTCCTGGAACTAGCTCTGTAAGCCACACCAGGCTGGCCTCGAACTCACAGAGATCCTCCTGCTTCTGCCAAGATAATCACTTTGAAGGAGACCTATCAAAGTCTCTACAGTAGTTTGACACAGTCCTGCACTCCAGTCCCTTACCCCTTTTCCGTGAGACTTGCCACACTGGAGAACATCAGAGCCCCTTTATAGTTCAGCAATTCTAAAATACTGTATGCTGTCTTGTCCTTCCTGCTCCCCTCATAACTGCAGGAAGTCCTCTTACTGGACTCTTGCTTTGGGGATGGTGGGAAGTAGCAAACCTTTCTCAGCAGGTAATCCCCTAAGTACCTTCCTGCTTTAGCAAGCCACGCTGCTGCCCAGGGGATTTAATGGATGTAATGGGGATGCATGTGGAGATGCCTGGCCCCTGAGTGCCTGCTGCTTCCCCTGTTGACTTCCTGTCTTCTCTCTACATGACTGATATCCTGGTTCAGTCTTCAGCCACCACTGCCCACTGAAGCTGTGCTGTGCGTCTTGCATGTTCTCTTACTGTCTTCGTGTGTGTTTCTGAGGCTGTGATGAAACACTGACCAAAAGAACTTGGGGGGATTTAGGGGCTTATTTCATCTTACACTACTGAGAAAGAGGCCGTCCCTGAGGGAACTGAGGGCAGGAACTCAAGGCAGAACCTGGAGGCAAAAACTGAAGCAGAGACCATGGAGGAAAACTGCTTACTGGTTGCTTAGCTGCCTGTCTTATACAACTCAGTACCACCATCCATAGTAGGCTGGCTCTTCCTGCATCCAGGCCAGTCAAGAAAATGTTCCACAGGCCGGGTGGGTGAAGGCAGTTATTCATTTAAGAGGTCCTCTTCCTAGGTGTGTCTAGGATCGTGTCAAACTGACAAACTAACTAGCACACTTATGTGTGAACTTGCTTCTGAGGATTCTCGGTAACTTCTTTGTTTTGCTTTGCTTTGGAGCCTGTCCTGGAACTTGCTCTTGTAGACCACTGTGAGTTGGCCTCAAACTCACAGAGATCTGCCTGCCTCTGCCTCCTGAGTGCTGGGATTAAAGGCGTGTGCCAACGCCACCTGGCTTTCAGTAACTTCTAATGAAACACAATTAAGAATTGATATTTGAGAGAAATTGGGAGTTAAGACATAGATTCGTGGGATCCTTATAAGTAAGCAGGTTGTGCAGTGTCCTTGGCTAAGTAAAGGAGGTCAAGTTGAGGTCCCACTAGATGGGTTGCATAGGAAGGGGACCCTCTGCAGGAAAAGGTCTCTGAAAACACTGTCTATCCTTGAAGTAGCCCCAGAGGAAAGTGATTAGTTCTAGCTTCCTGTGGGAGCCCATCAATTATCTTATCACCTTGTACATCTGATCCACTACTATCTGCTTTGTAAATGTGTCTTCATTTTATTTTATCACTTTATTTTATTTTTGTGTTTTGTCTGCCCATGTATCTGTGTACCATGTGTGTCCCTCAAACCCATAGAGTAGATATTACTACTACAGGTGGCTATGAGTCACCATGTGTGCTCAAAATTGAACTTTGGTCCTCTGGAAGAGCAGCCAGTGCTCTTAACCACTGAGCCATCTCTCCGGCCCCATGTCTTAAACCTTTATAAACAAGGGGTCAGAAATGTTTCTTATAGTCTATCCAGGATATATATGTATGCATTTTATATTCTTAGAAGACTATGCAAATAAAGTAATATAGTTTTTGTATTAATCACAACAAGAAAAAATGTGTGGGACAACCGTGGGTGAAGGGGCTCACAGTAGGCAGCAGGCCCATGCATATGTGTTTTTGAGAATTGTTTGACCTGTTAGCCACGTTAGCATTTCAAGACATTCCCAGGATGCCTCATTGCTGGGCAGAGTCTTCAGGACGCTTGACTCTTTCCTGTTCTCTTCCTCCAAAATCAAAGTGGTTCTGATCACTCTTTAGAGCCCAAAGCAGAACCTAAAGTGTGCTGGCTAGAATCAGTATGGTCAGTTGTGGAGAAATTCCACTACTTCTCCTTCTGTACTGGACATGGTTCCATTGTCTCTTCTCTTCCCCTGACCTCCAGCCCAGTGTCCTGGAAGGCCACAGTAAGCGTGACTCCACAGCCATTTGTCAAAGTGAAGTGCTTTTGTACTAATCACAATACCAATGCTTGATACGGGTTTGATTGACAATTTTGAAAGTGTTCTCACACCCATGAGCCTAGAGGTTTTCTGGCTCAGCCCTTTCCTTTTACATAGAAGAATTTGGACCAGAGCAGAGACCCACCCAAAGTCACGCAGTCAGTGGTTCAATGTTGGTCTGCCATTTGCTTCATGTGGTAGGGCAGGCAGGCATGGATCTAATCCCTGCTCTGCAGGTAGAAAAGCAAAGGCCTGTAATGAGGAGAATTTTCCTGGGATAGAGAGAGACAGGAGCTCTGAGGCCAGTGCTGCCCTCAGCCACACACACACACACACACACACACACACACACACACACACACACACACGCATGCATGTACACAAATACATGCACACACCCAAGCACACACACATGCATGTACACAAATACACACACGCATGCATGTACACAAATACACACACGCATGCATGTACACAAATACATGCACACACACAATCACATGCACATGCACACACAGGGCATGAGGAGGAGAGAGGGAACAAGGCATGCAGATATATACTGGCAAATACTCCTATCTGCACACCCATACACAGACTATAATTTAGAGAAGTCTTGCCATACAGAAACGACAACAACAGGGTGGTCAAGGGCCTGAGGACAAGTGCTACCTTCCGTATGCCCTTAACCATTTCTGTGGTGAAGGACCAAGCCCTGAACAGGCTGTGAAGGGCTGTGCCGAGTCTCCATGGGATTTATTAGTCTCAGCCTATTTCATTGGGAGGGAGGCTTCAAAGAGAGCTGCAGTCTTTGTGAGGCCAAGAGGGCAAGATCTTTTCTGGGCAGTGTGTAATTTCCTGCTTTCTTTGGAAAAAGGTTCTGGTACCCACTTAATTCTTGGCCTTCCCCCCCACCACTCCTCTCTAGCCTAAAGAGTCGAACCTCTTCACCTCTTGTTGACTGGGCTCAGGGCAAGGAAGTGTGTCTGTACCCCGCCCCCTTGACACAGAACACAGTGTTCCGAATTATTTCCAGTCTGCTGGCCCTGGGAATTTGTACTTACTTCTTCTCATTTCCTCCTCTTGAATGTTAGAAACCTTAGATCCTGAAAATAATCCAAGCCGTAGTGTTGTGCAGGCTGGAGGTGGAAGTGCTTCCCCAAACCGCTTCTCTCCCTCTCGCATCCTTTCCATCCTCCTCTCTTCCTCCTCCTGTATTTCAGCTCGAGTTCATATCCTGACCGGAGCATTCTTCTCCGGAGTGTGGCTGAGCAGTATTGGGGGAGGGCTGTGAGGAATGTTTGGGGCCTGGGAGTCTTTGGCTCTCCACTGTGACCCTGTCACAAGGCTATATGTAAAGTCTACCTGTGAGCCGCTACTTATGAATGGACCCCAGACAAGGAAGTCCAATCAAAGATAGAATGGATGTCCGGAGAGTGCACAGAACAGCCCCTGGGAAACATTCATCAGCTAACTCATCTAGTCACCGGATTCCTGCGACTTATCATGCACCCTGCCCTGTTCTGAGGAGCAGAGCCCTCTTTCCTCATGCATAGGACAGGAACATGGATGCAGGTCTCCGTACCACCTAAGAAAGAGATGGCTTCCATACGGGAACCACTCCAGTGGCTAGTGCTTGGGTGAGTTCAGATACCAAGGTACTTGTTCTTCCTGGGGGAGATAGGGTGATGAGGTGTGTGTGTCTGGGAGAGAGAGCAGGTGGTAGTCTAAGAAAGAAGACAGCATCTGAGCTCTAGTTCTGTCTTGGAAGTGGAGGAGTGACTAGGGTACACTCTTCCCTCATTTTTTTTGAACACGGAATCTTGTTGTGTTGTTGTGAGGTCAGACTGGCCCCAGACTCAGAATCCTCCAGCCTCTGCCTCTTGAGTTAGATTACAGGCCTGCATTGCCCAGTGTAGGCTTGGGTCCCCATTTTGCAGAGCCAAGAACTCTGTCCTGTAATTCATAAACTAAAACAAAGTGTGTGTCTGTTTAGGGTGGGGAGTTTCTTCAAGGTTGCTTTCCCGGAATTTCACTTTGAACCAATCACTTTCCTTCCTTTTCTTTACCGGGACTCTCACCCCTACTTCCTTCTTCCCCATTTCCTGTCCCTGCAGGTGCACGTCCTTAGCACAGGCCTTCCCCACCCTGTTTGTCAATGTTTCTCTGATCAGTCTGGTCCTCCTTCCCTTTGCATCCCTGCTTCCTTCCGTGACAGAGCAGAGGAGGAGCAGCATGTGTGACTCAGGCCTCCGGCAGAAGGCAGAGAGCGCCGGCCACAGAAGCCAGGCTTCTAGAGACAACACTAAGTTTGGACTCGGGGAAGCCTTCTGAAGTTTCCAGCCAGTAGCCCCAGCCCTGTACCTGCCATGCCCCCAGGCCAGTCTCATTCTGCTTCCTTCGGACAACCCTTCAGGGGCTGGTTAGGTCCCTCATAGTCCTTCTCCAGCCTCTGCTCCATACAAAGTCCCTTGAGTTCTTTCAGTCTGCTTGCATTGTTGTGGGCCTCGGCTCTCAGTGTGGCCTTCCTGGGACCAATTTTTCAAATGGGAAAGGAGGGAGGAGTCTGCAACCCTTGGTCCTGCTTAGTTGGGCAAGACAAAGATTTTGTGTGCTGTGGTAGGAGGTGAAGTTGCTTCTTGCAGTTCATCTAGGAAACCCCGGGCCTCCCCACTCAGAGAAGGGCGGTCTGCCATTCAGAAAGCACCATGCATAAACACAGAAGGCTGTCTTCTCATGTGTAATTATAGGCATAACTTTCCAGTTGGGGTGTGTGTTGGATTAACAGGTTACTGGGGTCCAGATCAGTGGTGGTCTATGTTCCTCAAGGAGAAGCCCAACTCAGGGGCATGTGTTGTTCCAGCCTCGTTTGTGGGCCCCATTGATCTTCCCAAGCACGGCAGAAATTACATCATCTTGTCATGGAGAGAATCAAAACCATCACCGCCTGCAGAAGCATCATCACCCTGTGCCTGGCTCCTCCTGCAAAGGCATCTCAGTTCCATGGAGTACTGCCTCTAGTCGGAGTCCCAGGTGGCTTTTTCCTCCGTGATCCCAGTCCATGCTTCCCAAGAAGTCCACTATAGTGCTCCTTTGCCAACCCCAGCCCCTCCTTAGTAAACTGGGTGTGTGTGTGTGTGTGTGTGTGTGTGTGTGTGTTTAACTTTGCATATGGAGAGGGAAAAGGGAGTGTTTTTCACATGGTGATCAGGTTGGTTAATTGCCCCGTTACAAGATATTTGTCTTGCCTGAAAACTCCCTGGGAGGCTGACTATGCCAAGAGGTATCAAGAGTGGGTATGAACCCCCCATTGGCCCTGTCGGTCCCATCTGGTCTTCAAACTACTCGCAGGCCTCATCTCACAGAGCCTGCAGATCACAGCCAGCTTGTTTTGATAACTCTGGTTTTGATAACTCTGGGTTCCTGGGAGGCACATTGTGCCCTCCCTGGGCTCTGTCAGAACCAAGCATTTGAACACTAGCCCTGAGCTGACACAAGAGCACCACCTACTGCTGAACCTTCCAAGGGCTTCTCTCTAAGGCCTTGCTGTTCCGAACTGGAGTCGGCAGTGAGTTTGCTCCCACTGTGGAGAGTTTGTAGCAGAGCCCAGCATGGTCCTTCTGTACAAACCCAGGTGAGGGCAGGTGGAGTGGCAGATAGGGTATGAGGGGGAAGAAAAGTCCTGGAGACAAGGAAAGGAAGTGAGAGCAGGTGGTGAGCCAGCGTCAGAGAGGAAATGAAGGGAATGCCAGGTTGGCATCATTGGTGACTGACAGAGAAGAGGAACAACAGGTCCCTTGGTTATTTTGGGAGAAGGATTAATAACCAAGTGAAATCCAAAGTGGCATTTCTCCTGAGGCACAGAAAAGTGGAGGAGGTGATAAAGGTCTCTAAAGCACGAATGTGCATTATGGGGTCCTTGCATTTTTGCCGGACCCTAAAGAACAGCATGCTCTGTCTTACCCATAGAATCTTACCTGAGTCCTCTGAGGACTGGGCAGACTCTGCTCCATTCAGGACGCTGCTTCTCTGCTCTGTGTAGGATACTCTATCAAGAGGGGTCTGGAAGCCAAGCCTCTCCTCACACATGTACCTGAGCCTCACTTCCTGAAGGCTGCTGGGGCTTCAGAGGACAAGAGGGGACAGGCTCCTTGTCCCTCATCCTCAGTTCTTTAAGGTCAAGCCTACCTAGCCCAGTGTCCTTCGATACAGTGTCCATCTCTTCCACAGCGGGGCTCCCAGAAGTGGGGGCTGCCGCCTGCCCAGCCCCCGGTGGAATCTTCTTCCCAGATGTGCGAATGACTGGCACAGCCGATTTTAGGATGCGTAGGAGGACTGGATGAGAACATCAACCAGACACTCCATTTTTACAGTAAAAATAATAGTCCCCATTTGCTGAGTGTATCCTGTATGCCAGGAACAGCCATTAGTTCATCTAAATTAACTTGCCAAGGGGCCAGGTCTCGGTGGATGCCTAAATTTAGCTCTGGGATAAAGTTGGGCACTCTTTTCTCAGCTTGTTAAATAGGATCTGACCTCTTCGGTTCTACATTTTGGGAAGCGAGTGAAGTACATTCTCTTACTCCGTTCCTGAAAATATTTTATCAGTATTTGTGGTTTACATGGAAAGAATTTAGCCATTCAGAGTCAATATCCCAGGGCTGCCTGGGCTGCCTCCTGGCTTGGCTGGTTCTAGTTCCTATCTGCGTGACTTGCTGGCTGCTGGGTGGCCATTCCATTCTCGCAGGAGGGCAATGCATGGCTTGCCAGTGCCTCGGGGGATGCAGTCCATCCAGGCGCACGGGTTGGAAATGAAATGCAAAAAGAGGCAAAACTCTGTTTAACGCCTAAAAATATTTATACGAATTAGAGAATGGCAACCGTTCCAACCTCGTCCTTAGGGTAAGTAGGATGAGCGTGAGAAGAAAGCCCTTTGAGGCTCCGTAGGATCGTGTGCCCCTCCAGACAGAGCTGGGCTGCAGTGCATCTGTCAAGAACAGGGTGTGATTTTAGCATGAGGTTTTGCAGCCTGGGCTTCTCTAATCAGAAAGCAACTGCTTTCTGTGACTGTGGGTTTATCCCGTCTGTGCCAAGGGAGTGGGAAGGAGCTGGCACGCATTCCGGATCTGCTGCGCATCACACTGTGTTCGGCTCCCACCGCACGTCACCGTCTTTATCTGCTTTGCCCCAGACATCGCAGGGTTTGTGAGACGGAGGTGGGGAGGGGAAGGAATCTCGGGAAGTGGAGGCAGAGGCTGAATTGGTAAGAAGTCTAAAATACATTAAATGCCTTTGTATTTAAGACTGGGGTTAGCTAAGAGCACCCCCCCCATCAGGAATAAAGTAAGCCTGACTATAACCCTCCTTCCTTAGTTGCTCTCCTTTGCTAGTAAAGTCCTGGCACTTTGCCTTGCAAGTGTGCCCATTTAGGACCCCGTTTTAACTCCCCAGGACTTTGTTCAAGCGATTCATTCTCATCCTGATGGTTTTTCCTTGTATACCCTTTTAGCTGACCAAACCCTATTGTTTTTCACGTGATAAGTTTTACCACCTTCCAAAAGCTGCCTATGCTCTGCCCTACTTTCTTCTGCCACATTGGACCAAAGGCTCCTGTGCTGTCAGCCCATAGTATATAAATTCATTAAAGTGCTTCACACATTAGATGACTTTAACAGAATAGTGACTGTGCTTGTCTCCCTGCTAGTCTGTGACCTGTGACCTTGGTCTTCCACCCGTCTCTAATCCAGTGTCTGGGACTGAGTGGATAATTAACAGGCGAATGAAACATTGTATCACATATGGTGACACGTGTGTGGTTGCTAGTGCTTTGGGCTGTAAAAAAAAATAGAAAACTGGATTGAAAGAGGATTAAATATCAAAGGCGTGTATTATTTCTCAACTTTAAATAGATGTGCAGAGGCTAAGCTTCAGGCAGAGAGATGGACTAGTGAAGTCGGTCATCAAAAGCCCAGGAGCTTTCTACCCCAGTGTTCTCAGAGCGTCACCCACGACTCCCCCGTCGTCCTAAGATGAAAGCCAACAGTCAGAGCAACAGGCTTCATTTGTTTCACCCAGAGGCCAGTGAGTTGGGAAAAGGAAAAAAAAAAAGGAAGGAAGAGGGTACATTCAGAAACCAGCTTCTCTTCCCCAGGATGCCCAAGCAAATCTCCTCTCTATTTCATTGCTTTATACTGGCTGAGATCTGCTCATCCCTGAGCCAGCAAATAAGGAGAAAGAGAAGTAGCATGGTTGTTTTTAACAAACCATTTAGTGTGGAATGGATGCTGCTGAGCATCAATGCCCGACCTGATTCTCTAGGAGGAACTTCCTTAGGGTCAGTCATGTTACACAGACTCTCTTCCCTCAGGGGCTGTGGCATTCGGTAGTTAAATCTTAGTTTAAGGGATACAATTCTAAACTAGCAGCGCTTGATACATTTCAGGTATTCAGTAGGTCCACCTGTTTGTTACAACCCTGCTGGATAGTCAGATGCAGTGCCTGTCATCATGGAAGCATTCTGGGGATAGTTCAGCTATGTCTCAGGGCTCTGCTGTTCTCCTGTTTGCTTGCTTTGTGAGACAGTATGCTACTTTCTATTTATGTGTTTCCGCATTCATTAATCCTCTTTTCTGTGTCTACTCTGATGTTAAATCCACACACACACACACAAAAAAACTTAAGTTCTTAATTCTAGAGTGTTCGTGTAATTTTTTTTTTTTTCTGGTGCTGGGAATCAAATTCAGGGTCTCGGGGATGCTGGGTAAGCACTGTACCATTGAGTCAAACTCTTACCCACATGATTCTTCTTGTGAATTCCAGACCTATTGCAGTCTTCTGTGACTTAACCCAGAACACCCCTCCTTGCCCTGTCCTGTTCTCTTCAGATGCTAATCATAGTTATTTTGGAGGACTTGCCTGCTAATTCAATTCTAAATCATCTCTAGGTCTGTTCCTGTTGAGTAATGTTTTATTAAAAGCTGCTGTTCTTTGATTCTTTATATATCTGAGAATTTGGACTCTGTATTAGAGTGTATACACTATAGACGTTTCTGGTGGGGTCATCTTCCTGTAGCTACCATGATGGCTGGCTGAGGAGAGGACGAGGCCACCAGTGATCATCTTGACCTTATAGAAATTTGGTGTAGGCTTTGCTGTGGTGGGTGCACTTCCAGGTTTTCCCTGGTCCAGGCATATTCTCGTTCCAAAGCCTTGGCCCTTTCCTGCAGCGTGCTCTTCCTGTGGTCCAAGCTGAATCCCACAGCTTCATGTGAACTGAGTCTTTCTGTTCGGCTCACAGTGAGCCTCACCTCCTGTCCCTTCTGTCTGTCAGACTTTCAGGAGTCTTATCCTTGATTTAGGATTTGACCAGGAATCTGTGTGAAGTCATGGTAAAAATTATCAGGAATCCTTTCTAGCACTCTCTCCTCCCTAATAACCCGTCCCCTAATTCCCAGGTACTTTGCCAAAATATTATCTCTATTTTTAACACTTGCCAAGACCAGTGTCACCATGCTGGAGAAGTGGCTCATGGGTAAAGCCCATGCCTGATTTACCTAGAACCATAATAGAACCATTGCTGTTGAAGCTCCTAGTTTCCTGTTCTATAGTCTGGAAAATACCAGCAGGGAGAGAACGGGGAAAAGAGGGAGACTTCAGTGTGTTCCCTCCCTTCAAAGATCATAGCTCATCTGCTTGTTGATGTAGAGTGAAGTCTAATAGGGGTTCCCTTACCACAGACACACCACAGTTCACGTAAACTTGTTAAACAAAAGTGCAAAGTAAAATCCCACTAACTCTAAATTTCGAGAGCAGGGCCCAGAAAGCTGTCGATTTTAAGAAAACCCTTCAGATAGTTCTTCATTAAGGCCAGGTAAACACTAAAGAAATGTAGAGGAAACATTTGTCAGGAGAGCTTCCTCTGTTCAAAGAAGGCATTAGGAGAAATTGATACTTCAGTTTAGAAGGAAAGGAATGATCTGGATATTGGGGCTTGGAGCATTTGGCTAGAGGAAGATGTGGGCCACGGTATGGAAGGGGATGAGTGAGCATGGTGTGAAATGCTTGCATGGCGGTGAGTGGATTGACTTGGCTGGGGAGCATGGTCGGCGTGGAACAGTGCTGCGAAATGGCAGGGTGAAGCAGATGCGTGAGAAGCACTAAGAAGACTGGATTTTGCTTTGCAGGTTAGAAGCAGTCGGTTGTTGGGGGTTTTGGTTTTTGACCGAGGGGATGCCCTGCTGATATGCTTGCATGGTGGTGAATAAATTGACAGGAATAAACCTGGGCCAGGCAGGTGGCTTGGCATAGAGACAGAATGGAGTTGGAGAGACCATAGGGAGGTAACTGAAATAATCCAGGTAAGAGAGGCTGAGATGTGAGTAGCAGAAGCATTAGAAATAACACCTAAGGTTGGAAAAGATATGGCAGTTTGACAAGTGGGCAGGAGATAAAGGGGTCATTTCTGTTGTATCCACAGGTGCCATATATTCAAAAGGAAGCCACAAACAACCCATTATTTCCCTGTGTATTTAGTAACTTGATAGTGGCTTAAATGCATGGATTTCGGCAGCAGGCGAGTTCAGCAGGCAAACTCAGATCTGTCTTTAGTATGCTAGCTTGACCATGTGACCTTGACTTGAATCTCCCGAATCTGTTTCTTCACCTAGGAAGAGGGACGGTGATGGCCATTGTCACCCATTAGAGCTGTTGTAAGGACTGAGGTCATGTGTATAAACCCCATTGTGTGGCACCTGGCACATATTCATTCTTGTCAGTTATCTGAGAAGTCACAGATGGAGAGCATCCTGAAACAGGAAATTGCATGGGATGTCAGTTCAGATGGACATTAGATTCTGAATTTATCTTCATCACTTGTAAGCTGTGTGATCCTAGGCAATTTGCTTCTTAGTGCAATCATCTCAGTATCTGCGGGGAGTTGGCCCAGGAGCCCCTGAGGCTGTTCAAATTCCTTGTGATAAATGACATAATATTGACATATAACCTACAGACACCTTCCAACATACTTTAAGTGGTCTCTAGATTCCTTATGAGACACGTGGAGGTGCCACATGAATATTTATTTTATTGCATTATTTAGAGAATAATGAATTGAAAAAAGTCTGCATGCATTTTGTACAGTTACCATTTTTTTCATATATTTTTGATCATAGTAAGTCCCCAGATTAAAAATCCTCAGCAATGAAGAGCCAGCCATACTAAATTCTTGCCATGTTTAAAACAGAACTGACAGTACCTTCTTTGTAACAACATTAATGTGAAGATCACTTGAGCCAAACTGTGGCGGTCCAGTCCTTACAGTGTCATAGTAAAGGTTCAAGGGACACAAAAGGAAGCCATGAGTGGGCAGCCAGGGAAGTGGAAGGCAAGTGTGGAGAAGTCATTGGACTTGGCAAGCTTCCAAAACTAGGATGTTCCTGCTGTTTCCATCATGCTGAGAGTAGGTAATAAATATAAGGAAAGAGTTCAAGTGTAAGAAAGCCCCCGTTTCCACAAGACAATGTTATTGGGTGCCAGGAAAGAAGGGGGACTCTAGGCAGATCTGTAGAAAGCACCAGGCTAAGCGGGCTAGCCAGGTAGTGTCATGAAAATGCATCCATTCTTCATGAGAATAAAGTCAAACAGACTTGAGAAGTAGGGATACCTGGCTTTCTGCTTGTGGGTGCAGACTCAAGCAAGCAGTTAGTAGACCATATGGTCAGAGCTCCAGGAGGAAGCGGGTGGAGGACAAGCGAGAGCGGCAGAGGCAGAGCACATTCTGGGAGCTCGGGAGGAGAAGGAAGTTCTGGCTGAGACTCTTCGCTGCATCAAAGTTAAGAGCATCAACAGGAGCTAGACCCCTTAGGTTTGACTCTCTCCTTCACTTAGCTGTGCGCCTCTGGCTCAATAGTTAAATTCTTTGAGCCTTGCCTTCTGTTCTGTAAAATGGAGTGATGATACTGGATATTAATAATGGGCAAACAACTATGAGATTATTGGGATATTAAGTAAATTAATACATGTCAAGTGTTTAGGACAATATCTAGCACATGAGAATAGTTAATAAATAGTCACTGTTAGGACTGTTTTTTCCTACCATTTTTGTTATGTGGGAAAACTGAAATTGAGAAAGTGGGGTGGAGAAGAAGACAAGGAGAAAGCACAGTACTATGTTCAGTGTATTCTGGGTTTAACATTGCAGTTGACAGCTGCTGGGGAGCCTTAGTCCCTTCTAAGCATTTAGAATTACAACCTCAGGAAGCCGTGTTTGACACCGGTCCATAGCTTGCTACCAGTCAGTCCTTTCAGATGCCCATCCCAGTAGCCCGGCTCAAGTGCAAGGAGATAAGATCTGCCTTGGCAACTACAAGTGTGGGCATGCTTAAACTCAGTGCCCCATGGCACCCTGTATCGTGTAACACTTGACACAACCGACAAGGTCCTCGCAAAGAGCATGCTCCTTAGAAATGTCACCACTCAAGGCAGCCCAGGTTTTGATGTCCACATCGAGGCATATGTAGGTTTTTTTGTAGTTATTCCCAATTCAGGTACAGCTTTCCAGTCAGAGAATATCTTATTTATGCTTCACCAAGATTCAATAACATGCTGGCTTGAAGCCTCTTTATTTGTTGCCATGGAAACAGAATCTAGATGCTAACTGGGGGTTAGATTGCTATGCCGAAGGAAAGGGTTTTGCTCATAGTGGGCATTTGTTTGTTATAAAGAGACCCGGACTGTTTAAGTTGTGAACAACAGTGATGTTAGGTATGAGGAATCTGGGTGGAAGATGAAGGAAATGTGCTCTATGGACAGCAGTGTATTTACAGGCACAGCCCAGTCGGTAGCACGGGCATCCTAGCTGATGAATGAGCAAACAGTGATGCTGTCCCCTACATAGCCAGCTTGGCCCTCCTCCCTGGAGCAGACAGGGTTTGTGACCAGGAGAAAGCAGCTTCCTTCATGCAGTGTGTAAACGTCTATAGGCAGACATGCTACCAGCATAACAGAAAGCAGGCAGAGCTGAGGACACCTTGTCTTCTCCTGTAGGTGTTTATTACCAGGACATCAGGTATGTCTGCCTCTCTGGAGATCTGTGTAAGGATGGTCTCTTTAGAGCCCCCCCCCCGCCACATACACACCCCGTAGTCTGAAGAACTGAATGAAGAGTCAGAACAGGAGAGGTGACTGACTACAGTGAGAGGTCTTGAAACCTAGAAACTAGGCTGACATTTTGGAGTCCTTAATATTCTCTCTTCCTTGTTTCTCCCCTTCCCTCCCTTCTTCCCATCCTCCTCATTAGAAAACCAGGAAAGCTTAACCCTAGAAGAGCAGAAAACCGGGGTTGAAGGGTCTTAAGACTCCTGCAAGAATAGGCACATGAGAACTGTGTGGTACCGTTTTTTGCACAAGAGCATGTGCCCCGGGGCAGCCAGAGTTTCTTTGAAAGCAGAATTGTAAAGTCAGGAAATCTGCCTGGTTCCCGTGATGCTTATAGGACCTCACATCTTTCGTCTAAGGTCCCTCTGCCACCTTATTTTAGAATCACAGCCATGGCTTGTGTTCAGAAAGGGCCTATTGAGCTCCTTCTATATCCAGGATAAACTAATTCCAAAAGGGATTACAGGAAAAATGGCATTTTAATAGGCATCTCTCCTGAGAGTGTGTGGCGGGTGGGGTGTGAGGGGCTGTTACAAACCACAGGGAGTGCATCTCTAGGAGCAAAAGAGCAGGGCCATGGCAGAGGGGTGGAGAAGGGAAGTGTGGGTGCGTTCATGCTGGGTGGAGGCAGGGAGAGCAGATGAGGCACAAAGTCTAGCCTAACAGACTGTGGCCAGGCCATCCAGGGAAGTAGAAAGGCACTAGAAACCCAAGTATATTGGTGGAGAGGCTTGTGTAGGCAGACATACTCTCAGGATCGCCGTGAGCGAATGCTGGCGCCTCTAGTCCGCTCTCCGCAGAGGCCCGTGGTTGCTCGAGTAGAACATCTAGGGAGTGGGCTGTGAGCATCTTGTACGCGTATGCACTGCAGGTGTGAGTCCCGCTAGCCCGTGGCACTTTTTTCAGGTATGAACTTGCAGTTTAACACCCACACCTTTCACCTCTTGTTTTGATTTAAATGAAAATATTTGGGAGTAGGCTAGAGTATACTCATTCTATGGATTGAAAAATCCATATGTATGTAGCATCCAACAGTTTTTCCCAGCCCATCATTTTCTTTGAATGTCCTTGGTAGCCTAAGATTTAAATAGTATAAATTGTTATTCCTGTTTTATAGATAAAACAAAAACCAGGGTTTGAACCCTGATGGAGCTTGGTAAAGTTCATTTCCTAGCTTGTAATGATTTGTGTTCTCTGCTGTTTGGACTTTAACATGGAGGATTTTGTTTTATAAAAGACCTGTTTCCGGGGCTTAGCAAAATTCACCTCCAGGAGGTTGTTGGACCTTTCGGGGCACGTTTTTATCAGGGTACAGGGTGTTTCCTTGCATGTACTAGGATGTACATAACCAGCCAAAAGAAACCCACTGGTTAGTTTCTGACGTTTCTCTTAATCAACTGATCAAGGCCGAGTGTGGGTATCTTATTTGCAGTGAAATCTATAATTAGCATACAGCACTAACAATGGTCGGGTGGTCTGAGAGTTAGGTGACGTCAGACGCTTTCACTAAATGAAGAAAAATAAACACGAGACTTTTACTCAATATCCCTGCTCTATGAAATAGTTATGCTTCATTAAAAAAAAGACCAATAATAACCTTTTAGCTACCCCATCTTTAAAAAAAAATGAAAATGAAAATGTTTATTTTCCTAATTTGCATTTAAATAGATTCCTTCAACATTGACTATTTATGAAGAACCAGATTTGTGTATTTTTACTGAAGTTAGCTAGCATAAAAAATTACTTAGCTTAGTTAAAACAAAACATGAAAAAACAACTCAAGTAGCTTTCCTATAACATCTTCCTTAATAAGACAGAGAAAACTGTGTACTCTTCAGGCAGAAAGATAATTGCATTATTTAGGTATGACCCTTCCTCTTGGAAGGATTTTGTTGTGGTTGTTATTATATTATATTTTGCTGATTATAACATTTGTAGTTTCTCAAAACACGGGGTTGGGGATATAAAGAATCCAAAGCTACTGTAGATGTATTCCTCCGTTACATCTTTAGTTTAGTCTGGCTCATGTGTCTTCCGGATAGTCAAATTCAAATAAATCAAATTATAACTGGCTCTGGCTTGAGGCTAGGAATATTTAGAAAGATTTTTCTTCTCTGGACATTCACAACCCTAGACATGGCCAATTGCCATCTTCTTTCTCTCCTGTTCTTGCCCTCTCCCCTCCCCCCTCTGTTTCCTTTATTTCTTCCAGCATTTATCAGGAGAATACTATCCCCAGGCATCTGTGATCCTTGCCGATAGTGTAGCCGTAGAGAGGAGGTAGCGGGGTATTGGCAAATGAGTGGTTGTAAGCACCTTTCCTTGGCTGGGGCATCATGGTGTGCACAGCCTCTCAAAGCCTGGCAGGGACAGTCAGGGCCATGCAGCACAGGGTGGAACCATGGTTCTAGAATGTCACGTCTCTGAGCCTTCTCTGTGGAGAGGACCTGATGGTATCCTCACGTGATACGGGTTGAGGGTGCGAACGGACATGGAACTTCAGCTAGAAAGCACCCGAGGAATGTCATGGCGGGGACTAAGGAGCTGCTTTTCTCCAACTGTAAAACAAGGCCAGTGTTCTTGCTATGTTCCTTAATCACCAGAAAATGAGCTATAGAAACCTGAATATATATACCTTCTGACCCAGGAGAGTCCATGAAATTAATTTTTGTTTTGAATAGAAAAATCGTTTTTCATGGGTTTCAAAAATGTGCCACTTGTCAGTCAGCATGCCCACCTTCATTCTAGGAATCTGTCCCTTGCAAATCAGAATATGTAATATGTATCATAATATATGATATATTATTCAATAAATGCCAGCATGCCCACTTTTAATCTAGGACTCTACCCCTTGCAATATATTTCAATCAAAATTTCTAAACAGTTTTATGGCTCTTTGGGGTCAGAACACATATTCACATAAGGCCATCGAGTCCCCAGACCAGGCTTATTCATCTCTTCCTGGGACACAGGTTACTCCAGTTTCTCCAGAACAAGCTAAGCTTTGTCAGGGTGTCTCACTTCCAGAAAATAGTTCATAAGCTGAATATGAATTTGGGGGTGGCATCGGTGCCAGCATCAGTCTGCAAGGTGCTGATTCAGCAGGGTGCAAGGCTGCTGCGGCCACCTCTGTCCTGCTCTTAGCTCCCTTTGCATTGCTGTCCACCTTGCCTGGCCTATGTCCAGCTCTCCTCTCTCTGCAGTCCAGCAGGGACCTGGTGCCCAGCAATCTAATTGCTGTGGCGCCGTACATACCTCATCTGCCTGTTGTACATCCGAGTAGTTAGTTATTCAACAGAGAATACAAGGTCCCTTCTGGGCTGCTGAGATCGCCTAGAAGGGACATGGAGTGAACACTCATCTTCACAAGTTCCAAGGACTTTGGGAATTTCAGGTTTTCATTAACTTTATTGATTTGTTCGTAAATAGGATAAGGGATGAGAAATTATTTTGACGTGAGGTTTGGAGGAAGAATTTTAAAGATCAACAATTACAGAGGGAGAATCCTCTACACGCCCACACTTGCCTTCTTTTCCTCTTCATCGTTAGTGATAACTAGGGCTTGGGGGAGCTCAGGCCAGCTGCCTGCAGTCTGGGCTGCCGGGGGCTGATGGAGCAGAATAGCACACGCAGCAGATAACTGCTTGGGCTGCTGAGGAGATCCCAGCCTGAAGTAAACCCTCTGCCGCTCGAGTGCTTCTGGGGGAGCCTCCGGATGAGCGCTTGGCAGCTAATGTGAGTGGCTAACAGCCCTGATGTCTCTCTCTAGGCCCAGACACATAAACCTAGCAGCCCACAGGCGTATCTGCGTGAAACTCTACTGTGCCTCTCAGATGCAGGACATCCAAACGGTAGCCCACTGTGTCTGCCCACCCGCAGTTTCTTATCCTCGTTCTTCAGCAGCCCCCATGGTGGTACTTGGGATTACAGGGACCAGTATGCCATAGCTTGTCTCTCTAGCTGTTTCTCGCCCCCTTCTCTCCGAGTGATGATGAGCCTTGGGAAGATCCTGCCCAAAGGGGCTCTCAAACCTATCACCTTCTCTGACTCTACTGCCTCTCCAGGCCCTTACCTAGACCCGGATTAATGTGCCATCTCCCTAAGTATGCCCTCTGGCTGGCTCTCCCTAATCCACATCCCAAACTGCTGCCACAGCTCGTGCATACTTTATAGCTCCACTGAGGACCCTTCCCCGCACTGTGGTACCAATATGTGGTCCACATCTCTAAAGCATACGTCCTTCATGGGCAGCCTGTGCCTCCCCGGCCGCATTTTGTCAAGCCAGGCACAGTAATCGCCACCGAGGTAGTCTCAGTGCCTACGACATATTGGGCTGCCTCAATTTTCACCCCGTACCTCACCCTCATTTCGCAAGGTCACCTAGCCTGATGCCCTTCTCCTAGCTCTCTACATGAAGGCCTAACACAGGATCCTCCTTCCTGGGGAATGTATTGTATTGTTCTTTGTCCTCTGCTAGCATCTCAGGTTAGCCTCTATCATATTTATAGACCAGAGTTTTACACACACACACGAGAGAGAGAGAGAGAGAGAGAGAGAGAGAGAGAGAGAGAGAGAGAGAGAAGAAGAGGACGTGGATTTGAGAATGTTGAAGGGATACGAGAAGAGTTGGGGAAAGGGAAGGGTGCCAATGATGAAAATGTGTTATACTCATGTATGAAATTCTCATAAATAAAAATAAATAAACAGAACCTGAATCCACTTCAATTTTCTACCTTTATAAAAGCCACCTAATTTCAAGAAACACATTTTTGACATTGTTGGCCCTCCGTCACCTTGGACATGACAGGTATCCCCTAGATACTAGTCGAGGAACTGGAAAAGCAAGCTTACTTTCCTGTGTAAAGAGAAGACCTAGCAGGGGAAAACTGGTACAGCCTTCATACCCCTGTCTCAGAGCTCATCTGGTCCTCTCACCACCCTGGGAGTGACTGCAGCACCCCCCCCACACACACACATGCACACATACACCTAAGCGTGTAAACATGGTGCACCTGACCTGAGAAGAGTGCTCTTCTTCTCAGGTACTGCTCACTCACATCTTTCCTGCTCACACCCGTCTCACTTGGTTGCTCTAGGCAGTAATCTATATGAACCCTAAATTAAACTGGGATGAAAATAGAGAGGGATTCTCACCTTAAGACGTCCAGGGACACAATGGGGCTCACACCCAGCTCAGTCAGACCCTACTGTTCGCTGAAGCTGCCTCGACTCTGCTCTTTCCTTTCCATTGGCTCCCAGCAGATGGCTGCAGCAAGGCAAGACGGGTGGCACTCAGGACAGTGTCCAAGGAAGATAAACTGCATCCAAGGAACTCGCAAACTCCTCCCATCTTACTGTATTGACCCGGGTCACATTCTACTTTCTGAGAGATACTGAATTGAGTGGTTAGGAAGAATTATGCACTGGTTGGCTTAGATCCGACATCCTGAAGAGCTAAGAACTGGGATTGGGTTTCTGGTCAGTCCCCTTTGGTGCAGGGACTGCCTGGAGGAGACACTGCTTCCTAAATGTGTAGGCTAGGACCCCCAGCTTGCTTTATCATTGCTTGTCCTCAAAGCATGTCTGGGATCTTCCTGGGCATTCTAAAGGCTTTACAAAGGGGCAGTAGCTACTTTGTTAATAAACACCACCACCTCCTCAATTCTCTCCCTCCTGTTCTATTTTGATGGTAGGCTCTGCAGAGAAACAGAAGCTGCCTATAGGTCTTTATACTAAAAACTGAGGATTCTCCTGTGAAACCAGACTGTGGCCCACCCTGACTCCGGAGAGATGACAGCTTCTCCCTGGGAAACAACTAGAGGGCTTTATTCTTCCTGCAGCTTTGACTGTTTGGTCCTGCTTGACTTATGGCCTTTCTCATCCCCATGTCCATCTTCTCCTTTCTAGATGTTCGACTGGATAAGCCACAACAAGGAGTTATTTCTTCAGAGCCACACCGAGATCGGAGTCAGCTACCAGCATGCACTGGACCTCCAGACACAGCACAATCACTTTGCTATGAACTCCATGGTGAGTGGGAAGGCCATTTCCAACAGGCCTCTGGGCCGGGGCAAGAAAGGAGCCTGGCAAAGAAGAGGGAACAGCAGACTTGAGTTAGAACACTGACCGTGCAGATCTCTTAGCAGTCCGTTTCCCAGAATGGGGACCTGTGCAGGGCACTGGGCCAGCCAGCTGTTCCTACATCAGATCATGACCCCACTTCACACTATGAAAGGAATGCGCTTGAGGGGGATTAGCTCAGCACAAGACTAAAAGACAGGCAAGTCACCAGTTCCACTTCGCTGACTGCACTGACATTTTCTTGGTCCCTAGCATGGATGAGTCACTGAGCAGGGATGGAGAAGGGCTTCAAGCTACAGTGTATTGGAAAGTGTTGAGTGACTCGTGGCTGCTTATAGTGGGAAGAAGAGCCCTGTGGGACACATGATTGCTGCCTTCAAATATTTGAATGCTGGTTTGGAGAGAAAGGAGAATTGTTTTATGTCAGTTTAGAAGGCAGGAGTTTTTAGAGGATGATAGTTTGTGGAGTGGGCAGCATGTAGCTTACACAGGGGTGGTACATGGTGGGAGTGGGAGTAACATCTTGGGAGTGTTCAAGGATGCGTGGATTAAGAGAAGACCATTTCCTCTCAATGCGGCCATAGGGCATTCACCCCCACGTTTCATCCTTTCTTAATCTCCATTCTTTCATCTGTGAAATATAAATCATAACGATGCTAGAAGTTGCTTATGAATCAATGAGTTAATTGTAAAGCAGTTGAAACTGTGTCTGGTGCGTGGCAAGTCATCAGTAAATGCTGATGTTATGATAGATGGTGACTTGCGAGTCTAGTCTGGATGACATGTGATTCCCTCAGAAGCCTAGCTTTGGGAACAGCGTGTTTTCTGTGTGATAGCTCCACGGCTTCCCTTTGAGATCTTACTTGTCCTTAAGCCATATTATATTCCAAACATATGGAGCCTAAGAATGTTTCCACCAAAAGATGCCCTTCTTTGAGGTCTTCCTTCTGGCTGTTGGTCCAGAGGCAGAGCTCCAGCATCCCCCATGCACCTGAAAAGCAAAAGTGCTTTATCTTTTGTGGCTTTGTGCTGGAAGTAGGGAGAGTGTTAAGAGAAATACAAACTTGAACGATGGCAGGGGCCAAGAAGGAAGAGACTTTCATAGTCAGCCACCAGCCAACTTGTTTTAACTGTGCTGTGGACTAGACTTAACATGCTGAAGAAGAAATGATTCCATCTCTCAGTTCTTCGTTGTCAGCTAGAGTGTAGCCTCATATGTGCAGGGCCAGATCTGCTGAGTTAACTGAGGGCATTAAAATCTAAGTGGCTGAAAGCCAGAGTTTCTTGTTCCTGGTATACATTCATCACCAGCTCACAGGCACTGGCAACAGAGTCAGGAGCCGCCCCCATCTCAGATGGGCCAGACAAAGTGTGAAACCAAACACAGCTGGCTCTGAGACCTTCCACCTAGAAGTGGCATGTCCATTCTCCGCTGGCCGGTTCTCATGCACATCTCAGTAGCCAGTGTCAGTCACAGCACCACCTCTGACTTCAAGGAGGCAGGATCCTGTTGGCTGGTGGTGAAAGACCACCATAACGGCAAGCATAGGGAGCTACCAAAGGCTGCTGGGTAACAGCATACAATGTGAAGTTTGCACAGAAAGATCACTGGCTGCAGAAAAGAAGGTTGTGAGGCCAGGTAGGAACCAGCATAAATGTGTGTTCAGTTTGGACCACAGCATAGTCTTGTGTCCTCTTCTAAACGTAAAGACTCCTTCCCTCCCGACCACAATCATCTCTTATCCCCAGACTCAGTCCCACAGGAACAAAGTAATTGATCACAGGTGATTAGGACTGTGAACTCAGATCTAGTCAAGACTGATTATCTGTGTGCCTGGTGGCTTTTCCCTGATGACATTCACAAATTCTGTGTCAGAATTTTCACATTACTGAACTGCTAGACCCAGAGGCGGCCAAGCTTACTTTAATAAGCAACCAAGACAGGCATAATTAGGGAGGTGAGTCTGCCACCGAGCCCCTTGAAGTCACGCATTAGGAGGCTAGACAGAAAGCGCCTTTGGCTTTGAATTATCTGCATTTCTGCTCTCCCCAGTTAGTGTGGGGTAACCAGGAGTTAATGGCACACGGAAAACCTTTACGCTGGCAGATTTGCCGTGGAAGTCATTTTCAGGACACAAGCAAGCGAAGAAATCGTGAAGAGCGGTGTCGTTTGGAAGTGGGAGACGAAAGGTTTAATGCCCAACAGCCAATTAGTGTAGCGCAGCCCATCCGCAGCCTCCCTTAGCTCCTCAGTGAATGCGCCAGTAAGCAGCAAGCAGAGGCGTCTGTAGCCTGATTAGGCTGGATCCTCTCTTGGGCTGCTGGGAAAGAGAAGGGAAATCCCAGGATCGTTTGATCAAATTGCATGGGCACCAGTGCTCCATAAACACAGCCCAGTGCTCTTGTTTCCTGCGAAGTTTACTGGTTTGTTATTAAAAGGGGCTTCCTACATAGAGGGATGGCAACGTTCCAAACAGGTGAACGGAGGGAATTACAGGCTTTTTCCCTGGCCTCAGTGATGAATGACACTGCCAAGAAATAGATGAATGCCAGCAGCTACTCACTACGCCAGCCAATGACTGCAGTAATGATCAGTTCTTCAGGGAGAGTCGGGGAAAGAGGCAGGGATATGGATGGTTCTGCGAATTCATTGAGGCATTTCAGTCTCCATTCTTGGATCATACACACACACACAAACACACATTTGAACATATAAATAATTTTGTAGCATATTCTGTTTCAAGTTTCAGGTGAGTCCTTTAATGTTTAGCCTTGTTTAACTACTGAATTAGGTCTTCCTTTGTGGGAGGTCACAGAGCCCTATTATATAAAATGAAGCTTGTGGGTCCTCTCCCCAGAGGGATGTATACACACATTCGTTAAATACCTCTAAGGGAAACAATACAGTGCAGATCCAGATGCTCAACCTTTCCAGTTTCAGAAGTAGAGAATATGATAACTTCTTTTAATAAGAACAAGGCACTAGGAGTCAGGTGCTGGACGGTGGCCTGCAGAGGTGAACAAAAGCAGAGAAGGATGTGCCCACAGAACTTCACAAGGGAAACAGATGGGAAATGTATGACTTCACCAGTAAATACATAACTACAGACCAGTAGTCTCACATCAGCACAGCAAGAAATGCTGCGACAAGAGCAAAAAACAGGGGTGGGTTCAGATGAGGAGAGGTTCAGTGCATTGATCATTAGCAATCAGCATTGGCTGGACAAGCTCCAGTTCCCTCACTGATAATCATGCATAATATGTGGATTAACTGATATATATGAAGTCCTAGGCATATCAGATTGTATCTAAAATCATTAGCTCATAAGTTACCCATTTACGTTTTCTTCCTGTGTCCACTATTTATCTACTGATTAATAAATTAATTAATTCTACCTGAGGTGACGGTCACTGAATGTATTCGTTTTCTAGGAATATTATAGCAAACACCACAACCAGTGTGTCTTAAACATCAGGCATTAAAACAACAACAACAGAAACAAAAATAACAACAACAACAAAAACTAGGTATGCAGCTCCATGGTAGAGCACTTGCCCAGCATGTGCAAGGACCAGGATTCTACCCCCAGCAACACCATCACAACAAAACACAAATGTCAGAAATGTCTTATCTTCAGTTTTGGCTGTGTAGACACAAGAGCCCAGAGCTTGCAGACCAGGTTCTCCTGAGCCCCTCTTGGTATCTTCCAAAAAAGGTATCTTTCTTGGTGTGATCTCAAATAGCCTTCGCTTCATGGATGCACACATCCCCCGGTGTGTCTCTATGGCCTGGTCCCCTGGCTTTATAAGGCACAGGATTGAGTTCCACACTAATGGCTGCATTTTAAATTAATTACTTCCTTAACAACCCTCTCCCCAAGTGCAAACATATTCTGAGATGCTAGGGCTTGGAACCTCAACATGGAGATGTGAGTTTATTTTAGTCCATAATCTAGAAATAACTGCCTAAGTCCTGGGTAGAAAATAAGAAACTTCGGGCTGGAGAGATGGCTCAGAGGTTAAGAGCACTGTCTGTTCTTCCAGAGGTCCTGAGTTCAATTCCCAGCAACCACATGGAGGCTCACAACCATCTATAATGAGACCTGGTTCCCACTTCAAGTATGCAGACATAATGCAGGCAGAACACTATATACATAATAATAAAATAAATCTTAAAAAAAGAAAATAAGAAACTTCCTCGGTTTTATTTAAGAATTAGTACCAATAAAGCCCACCAATTAAACACACTGAGAGTGTGGGAATAATGCTCTACTCAGTGTGTACATGAACAAATCCAGAAGTAAAAAGGCTAAAACTGGTTACTTTAGATTTTTCTCATGGCATGGGTTTTTGTTCTTTTGGTTTCTTTTTTTTTCCTGACCAATAATGATGATTCTCACCTTCTTAAACCCTTTAGGAAAATGTCCTCTGGTTTCCTACAGTGTCTCAGAAAGTCAGGTAATTTTTCCTCTATCAGCGAAATTCCCCATTCCTTGGCCTTCTCTGCTGACAGTGAGGGCATCTGGAAGTAAGTCCAAGCCTAGTCTACATAGAACAGTCATGTAGCCATCCATGGATAGTTCTTCATGAGACAGAAGCATCTCTAAACCCAACACAGCCTTATTTACACTTTTAATTAGCTGGTTCTTTGGGAAGAAGCGAGTTGCTAATAGCCTGTGTCTGGAGTTGTAAAATATGAATGGTATTCATTTTCTGTTGTTATGACGAATAAGAGGATCCTTAGTAGTGGCTCACAGTGTGCATCTGGGCAGTAGGAAGCCCTTCCCAGCACGTGTTTCATAGCAGCTTCAATGCCATTAATTCACATAGTAGAGGCAAATATAACATTTGACTGTATGTAAATCAAGCCACTCGCAAAAAGTTTGCAGTGGTCTCTCTGTTGGGAGGGCACGTTGCAGATGACAGCCCATGGAAAAGCCACATTTGCTGCAAGAGGCGGGAAGAGTCTAGGCTGGTGACTCTCCACTCAAACACATTGCTGTGGGGTGACCTGTCACTGCTAATTCATGGAGGCCTCAAATCAGAATCCTCCTGCACTTCCTAGAGTAGCAGAATTTCTAGATTTGGATGGAAACATGCACACACATGCCGTACATACATGAACACATATTTACACACTAATGTAAGTGTGAATAGCAAAGCATCTTTTGTAATCTTAGAGAGGGAGGAAAAGGAAGAGTAGGATGAAGAGGAGGAAGGGGTAAATGCTGTATGCAGATTTAAAAACTAGAATCATGTAGAAAGCTGAGTAAAATAAGTATTTCTTGTCTTCTTTTTTTCTCCACCCCCGTCTTCCTCCTGTTCCCCTTCATCTTACTCCTGTCTTAGAAAATCATAATCTCTGGGAGCAAAGCCTTGGGAACATGTGTTTTTGACAAGTTCCCAAATTAGTTAATGTTCAGATTACAGTTAAAGACTCTTGTTTTGTAACACTTATGTGTATAAAATAGTTACTCCCTAAAACAAAACATCTCAAGACCCAAAAGACTTCTGTGAGATAGCCCAAGAACCTTTATGGACCTTCTCTGCATTAAAACTAGAGAAAATTATTTTTAAAGATTGGTTAAAGTCTCTGGAAAGAATCCCAAATTCACAGAAAACAAAGAAACATGTATTTTAAAAAAGAACACATAAAAACTCATTAAGAACGGTATCCATGGTGTTTGAGTCAAGGTCCCCTCTCTCCTCTACCCTTGCTCTTCTGTAGGATGAAATCACTGCATACCATAATCATGATTGCAGGCCCTCTTTCCTCCAGCTCCTGGCTAAAGGACTGTCTTTCCAGGTAGGATATCTCTAAACCCCAGCCACCTGTGCCAAGGTTTGGTCATGGGTGAGTGTGAACTAGAGGCATAGATCTAGTCCCCTACAAAGAAATCACTCAGGGAACGGCAGTTGTACCATGGGGCCATACTAGGAGAATATTAGGGTCTCTCCTTGCTGGGAGAGACAAGCCATGGAGACTTGAGGTTACTCACCTATTACCCAGAAAAGTTAGCTCCTAAAGTGGAGGTGCCACCAAGGAAAGCACCCCACTGCCTACAACCCCAACCTTAGAGCCATAGATGGCTTAGAGGTTTGACTTGAGGGTAGAAACGTGATATACAAAATCAAGTCCCAAATCTTCCCCCAAAGGAACTGACTTTATCCTCAATAGAGATTACAGACATTTAAGGCAATAGAGCTCTTAAAGGTTTCCTTGGGGGAATCTGGTAAAAGGCAGGGATTGGAGATGTAGACCTAATAGTTTGCCAGAAAAAACTGGGGAAAGAAAGAATCACAAAGGAAATTCCTTATGCTGGAAACAAGTGCTCCCAAAAAAGTAGTTTCAGTCTTCCATAATGGACAGCACTGGCAAAGATTAATTATGTAACTATGAAGGACAAGGTATTACGTACTTCCTCCCCTGCCATCTCTTAACTGACTTAAAAGCTATTGTATAAGAGAATATGTATATGCATTGTTGCACTATAACATATATATGTAATAAATTTGCAGGAAATTCCACTAAGGTAATATGTGGATGAAGATCTGTGTTGTCAAAAGAAACATCTCCAGGTAGTAACAGGAATCCCCAGGAGCAAATGAAACCGTGCAGAAATGATACGTAAGGATGACAATAAACAAAGCTATCACATACATTAGCTCGCCTTTTCTATCTCAGCCACACACAGTTATAACACACACAAAATTATAAAAAGCGACAATTATGGCACTATGATGTTAGCTTTGAAGCATTTATGAATGTAATATATACAAGAACATTAAATACCACAATACACAGGGAAAGGACATAAAGCCCTCTCCAGGAGGAACAGCTTGATATTCGCTGAATTAAACAGCATGTATAAGAAGCTGATTCTGATAAGATGTTTCTTAGGTAGCTAGGAAAGTAAGTTAAAAATAGTGAAAAATCAATCAGTAAAGATATTAAAGTGCTGCATTAGAAAATACGCTCTTAGCACAGGAGTGTAGGAGGAATAGGGACATAGAAGAAGTGTGTGGCCTATGGTGGAATGGCTAATGTCAGTTCAACTGCGTCAATAATGACAGTAGGAGCTGGCGAGATGACTCCGTGTAATGCTGGGCAAGCATGGGGATCTGGGCTTGGACCTTCAGCACCATGTAAAAGGCTGAGAATTTTGCTGTGTACCAGGAACTCCCCGCCTGGCCCATCTAGCTAAATTGCTGATTTCTAGGTTCAGTGGAGACTCTATCTCAAAAATAAAGTGGAGAGCAACTGGGGAAGACACCAGACGTTGACCTTTGACCTGCACACACATATGCTTACACACTAGAATGGGCATGAATATACATGCTCATGAATATGTTTTATACTCAGACAACATATATACACACAAAAATAGTGGCATTGAAGGTGAAACAATTAAGCAAAGGTTCAGATTGTCAGGTTTTAGAAAGCTGAGATCTAAATATGTGCTTTCTACAGGAAATAGACTTGGGCTTCAACGGTATGCACTGATTGAATATACAAGGATGGAAAATCATCCAGCCATTGCCTAGAGTAACAATACCGAGTTGCACCAACACACCTCCTTTGTGCCACCATGGCTAAATATGTGTTGTAGGCCCAACGTGAGCAGGTTCCAGGGATTATCGGCCTTGGTAGCCTTTAAAATTCACATGACCTGAGCTTCTGTGTTGAGATCCTGAGCCTAAAGATGGAATTGGAGTGGCTACTGCATGTTCCTTGCTGACAGGAGAAGGACCATCTATTTTGTGGCCTTGGGTCACCCTGGGGTTCCTGAGGCAGGCCTGCCAGAGAACCTGAGATTGCCAAGTACCGAATGGCATGCCAGCCAGCCTATTCTTACCAGTCAAGCTCAACAGGATGCGGTGTTTGTTTCTCTACAAACAGCCTTGTGGGTGGAATTTCCCTTTTCTGCCCACTCAGTTCCTACCCATTTATGATATTTGTGTTTGGTTCCACCATCAACATTTAACTAGACTGGGGAGGAGAGCAGAACAGAGCATGCTCAGAACTCAGCCATGGGGAAGTATGTGCCTACATGGAAGGCAACAGGCCTCCACTTTTACTGTTCCTTCAGTCACCTGAGAACCTTTTTTTTTTTTGTTCCTGTCCTGGAACTAGCTCTTGTAGACCAGGCTGGCCTCGAACTTACAGAGATCCGCCTGCCTCTGCCTCCCAAGTGCTGGGATTAAAGGCGTGTACCAGCACCGCCTGTCCTCACCTGAGAACTTTTTAAAAACATGCTGCATTCGGTTCCTGATACCCTAGATTGTGGTTTAACTGTACATACTGGGTCCCCGAAAATCTATACAAGATCGGGACTCAGTTGGAGAATTATTCTTCCAATGTGAAGAAATTAAGTCAGCTGTCATCAGACCTGAGTCAGGCTCTACGGCAGATTATTACCCTGCAGAGTTTGTTGGAAAGTGGAGCCCCCTACCACCACCACCACCACCACCACGCAGTGTGAAAAGCATTCAGGAGAACACCTACCTGTCCACACCCCTTCCTGCTCCCCACCAATGCTTCTGATGCCTGTTGGCCTCTGTGCACTGGTCCCTAGTCAGCCTTGTCTGTATGGGAAACACGGAGTCCTTGGGCCTGGGAAGAGCATCTCACCGACACTCCAGTGCACTCCACAGGCTTCCCCACCTGCTGCTCAGCGTTGGCCCAGGTTGATTCTAAAAAGCATCTCCGAGCTTAGGCCTTTGATATGTGTTTGGCACTGGCCTGGCTCAGTCTTCTCTCTTGATTGTTACCTCCTCTTGGTCTCCTCCACCTTACGACTGTTTCTCTGCTCAAACCTCTGACATCTCTTTTCTCGTTGTCATTTGTTGTTCTCTGAGGACTCTCTCTCCTCACGGTTTTCCCCCTGGGCTGTTTGTGTGTTATCCTCTGTGTTTTCCCCCAAGCCTCCCTCAGCTTACCTACACATTTCCACACACTGATCTACAGGACTGTCTGCTTACATCCTGGTCTACAGATACCAAGGGGTTAATTTGTGTGAAATTCCGCCAACACTGACCCATGCCTCTTCTTTGCAGTCTCCTGGAATTGAAAGAAAGGCATAAAATGGTCCCTGAAACCTGGTGTGTCAGGCAAGATCAGGTCTGCCAAAGACCCTAACCTGAAAAGCAGGACACCCGTGGGAAGTGTCAGAGGTAAAAGGCAGCAGCCACGCTCATGTGCCGCCCTGGCCATGGACAACACTGACCAGGAGTCCAAGTAACGGGCAGAGCCTGATCAAAGGCATAGGACTTAAACATTTGCAACTCAGATATTTAGGTGTCAGAAATCGGGGCCAAGTGAACGGATGAGAGGGGGCAGTCAGAAGCAGAGGATGTAGTTGATGGCACAGCTGAATGTTGTTGGAAGGCCGCTTGGTTGTTCCAGCCACTCAGCAGCTCAAACTTGAAATAAACACACAGAAACTGTATTATTTAAATCACTACTTGGCCCATTAGCTCTAGCTCCTTATTGGCTAACTC
Organism: Microtus obscurus; assembly: GCA_963919715.1. NCBI lineage: Eukaryota > Metazoa > Chordata > Mammalia > Rodentia > Cricetidae > Microtus > Microtus obscurus. Next base: position 2,202,620 of record CAWTZC010000308.1, read on the forward strand.
TTACATCTTAATTTAACCCATCTCCATTAATCTGTGCATCACCACGAGGTTGTGGCCTACCAGCAAAGTTTCGGCATCTTTTCCCAGCAGGGCTACATGGCTTCTCTCTGACTCTGCCTCCTTTTTCCCAGCATTCAGTTTAGTTTTCCCCACCTAGCTCTACTCTATCCTATCAGGCTCAAAACAGCTGCTTTATTAACCAATGGTATTCACAGCATACAGAGGGGAATCCCACACCAGCTGAAGGACTAGAAATAGGGAAGAATAAAAAGATTTCCTTTAGAAAATTCTTTTGATTCTCATCTCAAAGCATCGCTAGAGCCTGACCTCTTGTCACCCTACTCCAAACCAGCATCAGTTTTTGTAACCCCTACGTCTTGCTCGTCTGCCCTAGCGAACCTGCATTTCCTGCTGTTTCTTGTTTCTGGCGGTTGTTGCTTCGCTGCTCCCCCGCTATGGGGAGTCTATCGTTCTCGACATGCTTCCCTTTCCCACTTTACCCAGGAACAGGCCCAGGTATTGCTGCTTGAGAAGCATGCCTTGATTCTTCATCTTTTGTAGCACCCCCGCAACCCTTATGTTCTATTCTTCCCTACCTATATTTTACATGGCACTGAAATGTATGCTTAGTAATCTTCATCAGCTTCCTCTCTAATGTTCCTAATGACATGGCAGAAGAATTTTTGCATCTCTGTTCCTGCTTGTGTCATGCCTTGATAACTGGATGGATGGATGGATGGATGGATGGATGGATGGATGGATGGATGGACAGATAATAAATATATAACAAAGTTAAGACTTGAACAATAAAGCAAGACACCAACTAAAGGAGCCTTGAAATCCTGGACTTCTTGTGTTCTATGTAGACAAATTCCTATTCCTTTGTAGCCTTGGGTTCACTGGTAGATAGTATTGTTTCACAAAGAGAGAGGCGGGAAGAAGTCTACCTATCGGGTCTCTTTGCCCATTCTAGAAAGGTACTAATCTAGGACTTCCAGAGCAAGTCAAAGGTACAATAGAATGGCTTCAAGGATAGGGGCATTTCATTCTCTCTCCAGAGGTCCTGTTTCCATGGGATACGATTCTTGATACCTGTGGATGAAATGTTGCTTCACCGTGTCTTGTCTCCTGTAGTGAACGTACTTAGCAATTGGGATTTGTTGGCATTCAGGGCAAAGTGAAATATCACGGCAAGAATAAGCAAGGACACTGGGTGCCAGCTGCAGCTCTGTATTTCCCTTCTTGTGTAGCCTTAGGCAGGGTATTCAAATTCCTCACCATCTCCTCTGTAACCTGAGGATAAGGGCAGTGCCTTTGCTGGCAATGTTGTTAGGATAGAATGTGGCCTTGTTTTTAGGCACAACACTTGTGGTGTTGTACTTGGCAAATGTCCACCTATTCTTGTTGTTGGATCAGAAATGCTTTAGAAATAATAATTTTTGTTTGGGACAGTTCCTCAGAGTTTCCAGCTGTGGGACTTCTCAAACATTCAAGCGCATGCCTTGTTAAAGTGCTGATCTGATGCTGAAGGTCATGTGTACCTGGTACTCGGCACTGCTGACCAGCTCTCCGCTACTGCTGCGCTTGGCGCCACAGGCCATACTCTAACTAAACCCCATACAAGAAGGCCAAGGAGAGATGGATACTGATGAATGTATTTAACTCAACGTTAAAGATAGCCTAGAATTACCACACTGCAGAAGGACTGTTATTCCTAATCACTTTCTCTGCTGGGGTCCCTGAATCTAATGCCAGCTGTACCTACCTTTATAATCTTGCAGAAGTTTATCTATCTGTCTGTCTGTCTATCTATCTACTATCATCTATCTATCTATCTATCTATCTATCTATCTATCTATCTATCTAATCTATCATCTATCTATCTATCTATCTATCTATCTATCTATCTATCTATCTATCTATCTATCAATCATCTACACACACACACACACACACACACACACACACACACACACACTCACCCCCATGGAGATTTCTCTCAGTGCCAAGAAAAGAAGGAAGGATGATTCTCTTTTTCAACCTGCGGTGGGTTTCTGTGGCCCTTTAACATATGGCCAGGCGATTGTTTTCATGGCTGTTTAATGGTTTGTGAAGCAATTGCTGGAGGAAACACGTCTACAACAAGCCAGGCCAGAGGGGCAATGGGATCTGTGGTCCAATGTTATTGCTGCTGAGTGCCAGTCCGTTCCTACTCCTTCCTCTCTGTAGCTAGCCGGGACAGATGGCTTCCACCTGGCTTGACCTACTGTCTGGCCAAACCAGACCAGATAGTCATCCATCAGCTTCCCTATTTGCCCCCCAGAGGGCATCCTGTGGCTTGTGGGGCGGGGTCGGAGGTTTCGCTCATGACTTAATGTGCTGCTGTAGCGCAGCTTCGAGCACTGTCAGTTCTCACTCCAGATGTTACCGGCCCGGTGTCCATATGTTTCAAGGCGGGATCAGCAGGTTTGCACAGTAATGTTAAACTAATTAATCATAAACGGATGCTTTAGCAGCTCCGGGACCCAAAGTGGGCTTGGGATTACAAAGATGTAAATGATACATATGGTCTTATTAAGATGGAGGGAAAGGTAAGGCGGAGCTCTCTCCATTGCCTTGGTGCAGTCTGTTATCTTACTGGACTTTTCCCTAGAACCACTAAAACCTATGTGGGAAAATCTACAAATAACTTCTTGTAACCATCTTTGGGTGTGACAAAATAAAAATATAAGTTGCATGACACCAGAGAAAATGAGAAAAGGGGTCCAGCAGAGTGAGGGACCAAAGCCCTGGTTCGGTCGCATTTGATCTCTTTGTGACTGAACACATCACTGAACTGATTTAACCAACATTAAGAATCAACTAAATGAAGTCAATACTTCTCTGTGTTCTGTTTTTATTTTCTAAGGATAAAATTGATATTTTTACATGAGCTTGGCTTCTGAAAAACTTTAAACAAAGTAGTTTACAGTTTATAAGAGCAGTAGTCACAAAAACCTGCCTGTTTCGCTATTCCCAAATCCGCACTCCACTCTTCTATAAATAAATAAATAAATAAATAATACTTTACTAAACTCAAAAGAGATGGAAGAACATGAGGCAGTTTAATGTTGACTATATACAGCCTGGCCAGATCTATTAAATAATTTAAAGAGTTAAATGAGCTTAGTAAATTTAATTTTTAATTAAAAATACTAAATCTGTTAACAATAAAAATATCTCACAGCTACTCAAAGAATTCAAAATGGAAAAGAAAGAAACTACAAACCATTTTTGCTCCTCAGTGAGGGCCGGAGTGTGGCTCAGTTGCTCGGGCACTTGCCTAGTATATGTGGAGCCATGGGTTCACTACTCAACACTGATTTAAAAAATAAGGAGGCCGAACATAAATCCCACTAGCTCTATAGCACACCGAGAGGTGATGTTTTGGTTATGAACTGGTTAGAAAGAGAATCTCCTCTATTAATATTTAAAGAAACAAATATGCCTGATAATTATCCATATGTTCTCTAATTAGGATGTATTTTAAACCAGCTTTTATATGTCTAGGAACACTGGGATAACAAAGACTCGTGAGAACTACCCATTGCCACGCATAGCTGGTACAGAGCTTTGGTTACTGGCGCTCAGGTGTGTATCCCTGGCGTGCAGTGTTTATCTCAGTTGATGCAATACTAAGTGATTATCTGAGCTTGTTGGCCCTTGGCCAGTTGTAAGCCCGGGTTCCCTCCTTAACTTTGGGTTTGGGGTCAAAGGCTCTAGTATTTGTCAAAAGGATTGAGTCCCTTTTAGGGAAAGTAGTCCTTGAGTAGTATTTAGGCTTTGCCTTCGTGTTGATTGGATAGACAGGTCACTACTTCCATAACCATAGTAACCATGAAAATGTCATGGCTCCATTAATGGGTATGGAATTAAGATCCATGCCTGGGACATGGAGATAAAACAGATCTTTGATGACTTTCTGCTGTCTCCGGAAATAAGTCACTCTGTCCCTAGAGCATAAAATGAAGGGCCTCATACCCAGCCAGAGAGAAAGGTCCTTCCCCACTTGGGGATCCCGACAGAGAGAAGCAGAAGACTTTGTCCCCCTGGGTAAGGACCAGACAGTGTAACTATGGGTTCTCTGGATGTGGCAAGCGCATGCCAAGCAGTGGAGGTGTCTGGAGAAGTCTGGTTCAAGACTCTCGGTTACCTATCTTTCCACCTTAAGGAATGAAAGAACATGATATCAGGCAGTGTTACTAGCAAGGTCTGAATTCTCAGTCCTCTCTGGGTCAAGGAAAACCTTGTGTATAACTCAGAGCACCTACCAGAAAAGGTGTAGTAAGTGGGGCAGAGACTGGCAGCAGTCGGGCTGCCTGGCACACGTGTGACAGGCCTTACAGAAGGTGCATCTTCCCAGAAACAGTAAGGGACATTGCACTGTGCTCTCTGTGAAAACAGGCTGGGGCTTTGGCTGTTTCTGGTACCTCTAGTTGGAATAGTTGACACACTTATTATCATGCATTTATTAATACTTTGATTTGGTTTGTACAGGTTTGGGGGATAATGCTAGTCTGCTGAAACTGGATGAGGGAAAAGACAATGCCATTCATCGCAGTAGTGGTTACCAGGCAACTGACTGGATACTTCGTGTAACACACAGTGTCTGGCCAGAGAGGGGTGTCTGTGACCAAAGAACTATGAAGTTCTTTAGAAGTGAATGGGAGTCAGAGAATGCACACACCTGGCAATGATCTTCTCTAGCAACCAGCCCCAGCCCAGAGCTTAAGTTTCCTAAAACCATAGCTTATTTCTACAGCGGCTGTCTCCTCAGAGTCTGCCGCAAAAGAAACCTGCTTCGCAGAAAATGTTTCCTTGTACTTTTTAATGGAAAGCTATCAGAATCTTGGTCAGTAAGCACCTTTGCAATTTTCGTAGCCACTTGGGGAAAGCCAAGAGCCATGTTTGAAATGAGAGCCCTTTTGGTAGGGCTGAAAGCTCAAGATTCTGCCAAGTAGTCCTTAGGAAAGTGACTGCTCTAATTTCAGTGGTCACAGCAGATGGCAAGGCCACAGGAGAGGAGCTATCCATATGTAATCTCCGGTTAATGCCTTTGGGAATGAAACAAACGAGTGGGGAACTTCATAGGTAGCAAAAGTAGGCAGGATACCAGGTTTGCACATCAGCAGGATTTTGCTGGTCTTCATTTCTTTTCCTGCTCGGAACCAAATGATGAGGGATAATAGTAGATGATACAACAGACCATGAGGCAACCACACTGCATTCTGTAGAGGAGATCAAAGTAATAGCTCGTACTATACCGCACTTTAAAAGATGATGATGCTAATAGTAGTGCTGAGTGTATATGGAGAATTTAATCTATTCTGAAGGATGTTAGAAGATAGTCATCCGCTCAGCATACTGTAATCCCAGCACTCAGTGGGTAGAAGCAGAAGGGCCAGGAGTTCAAAATCAGCTTCAGCTACAAAATGATGTCAGTTTGTACACAAAGATACTCCTCAAGACAAGTTATTATCTTCGGGTTTGTCTGAGAAGCTCTGCTGAGGGAGGGGGCTGAAGAGGAAAGAGAGAGTGAGGAGGGCGGACCATTGGTTATGTAGAACATGAAGAACTCAGGAGCTACAGCTCCAGACTCAATGCTCGTGCTGCAAGGCAGTGAAGAGCCAAGATGTGGCCCATGGACCGCAAGACTGAGCTTTGTACTTCTCGGCTAGGCAGTGCTGTCTTTGCCTCCTAGGCTCTGCTGGCCCAGAAATGAAAGGTCTGAGATCACTTAGCTCAACTCCTGTCTTAGGGTTTCTGTTGCTGTGAAGAGACACCGTGACCCCAGCAACTCTTAACAAAGGTTTTATTGGAGCTGGCTTACAGTTTTAAGGTTAAGTCCATTATCATCATGATGGGATACGGGGAAGTGTACGGGCAGTTATGGTTGGTGCTGGACAGGGAGCTGAAAGTTCTACATCTTGATCCACAGGCAGCAGAAAGACTCTGAGTCACTGGATGTGGCTTGAGCACATATGTGACCTCAAAACTCACCACCACGGTGACACACTTCCTCCAACAAGACCACACCTCCTAGTAGTGCCACTCCCTCTGGGCCAAGCACTCAAACGCATGATTCTACGGGGGCCATACCTATTCAAACCATCCCAATTCTCTTATTTTATAAGTGAGGAAACTGAGTCACAGGGGCATCATGCTATCTATCTTAAGTGAGTGTCATTGCCGGGAGCAGAATCCATCTATATTTCCTTCTGGTTCAGTGATAATGATGCCCTGACTGATAGACAGATGTGCATTTGAGGATGTCAAGGAAAAAAATAGGGGAGAGCCAGGGAGAGGGGGAGAGTGGCAGAAGCAGCTATAGCAGATGAAAAGGCTTAAACCATGATCTCCTTTCTTGCTGGCAGTGTCTCAAAGACAAACATGACTCTCGGTGTTCTCTAAAAGAGACAGAACCATCGCACAAAAGAGCCGCTCAGTGGACCGGCCACAGGCCCAGCAGAGCTGTTTGTTTCTGTTTACCCAGCTCCCTCTGGTTCGCTCACTTAGGCTCCTTAACTTTCCTCTTTTTCTTAAGGCGGTGGACTCTCCCTGCCATCCTGCCTTTCACGGTTTGTTCGCAACTGTCCTTTTACTCGGGGCCATTTTAGAACCTGACTGCCCCATTTCCCTCAGGTTCTAGGTTATAAGTGGCATGATGAACTTGGTGTGTGACTGTCTTGGCGTCCTAGGGAGAACATGAGCAAACGCATGAGCCAGCTGTCTCTTACCGCTGCTGTGCAGGGTGTTGCCTTGGCATTTTCTGTGACCCGTAACTGCTTGTTAGTTTTAGCACGACAGCTCCCTGCCTACTGATGAGGAAACATAAAAACATTTTCTGTGGTGGTCTCTAGAATATGCTAGCTCTGGTCTTTTTTTTTTACTTTAGTGTTCCTCTGTGGTCTCAGGCTTGGGGTAGAGGATCTTGGAGAACTGCCAACATCCCCATGTCCTCAGACATGGGGAGCCCCCTTCCCACCACCTCTGTTGGTGGCTCAAACCCTTCTCTTTCTGTATTCTATCTATCTAGCATCTATCTCTGTGGAAGAACTTATTTAATATTACTTTAAATCATAGTTATTTGAGGGTTTGTCTTACACGGTGAACCCTGGGGTGCGCAGTAATCCCGTCCCACCCCTTGATCTCTCGCAGCCCCTCACACGGAGCCTGCCCCACTCTCTATAAATATCTGAACGAGTGACAAGCTGCTAAAAGGCTCCTGAGTTGGCCACAGTGGGACATCTGTAATCACTAGAAAGTTCTGTGTTCCCTGGGTAGGGGCAGAAGGGAAACAGCGCAGTGACAGAGGTAATGAGTGTTTTACTCTTCTGCTTTTGTTGTGCCCTGTGTGACCAAAGCTGACCACCGGGCTCCCCTCCAGGACAGGAAACCTGGAGACTGTAGAGAGTTGTGTATAAATGGGAGGAGAACCTTCCCGGGTGTGAACGCAGTTGAGAGGACAGCCTTGTGAGGCCTTTTCAGCGCTTTATCCCCCTGCCCATAGCTACCTGGGGGTCATCTGCTGATGATTGCCCCTAGCTTCCTGTGTTTCTCTGAGATGGTGGCTCTCTGGCCTCTGGGCATGGTTGGCCTATGGGAGGTCAGGCTACACATGCCAGAGTTACTCTAGAGGGGGCTTGACCACTGCACAGTGAAGCTTAACGTGCCAGTAGCTCAGCTTCTATACCTGTCAGCCAGGCCACGAGGAGGTACATTTTATAGTTTCTTCAAAGGCCTCCAGAAAAAATGAACCCAGCTACTCTAACCCATTGATAAATAAACCCCTATCCATCCCAGCTCTTCCTTCCCCTTGCTGTGCTTCCGGGGAGAGTGTCTAAACTGAGGATTTTCCTGACATCTCTCCACCAAGGTCTGTTTCGTGAAGAAGCTGGACAAAAACAGTGGCAGAAGCAGGAAATGTGAGAGGGCTTCAGTGCTGTCCCCTAGAAGGCAGAACTATTAAAGCCTTTTTTCCCCCTTTTCCCTCTTCTATTTCAAAGCGCAAGGTTGGTTTTTTTCCCCTGACAGTTCTATAAATAGTCTAATTTTTCAGTGTTCTAAGTCAGCAAACGGTGCTGATAATGATCCGTAATTCTGTAAAGGACAGTTGTTTCACGTGACAACAGCCGGAGATATTCTAGCTCTCTTAAGGGAATGCACAGAAGGGCTCATGCCATGCTAAAAACAGAGATGGAGCTCAGAGGCCATTAGATATCAGAATGGATTTGTGCTTGCGTGCTTGGCTTAACCTTTAAACTTCCACGGAGACCTCCTAGACTAAGAGACCTTATCAGCCTGGGCCAGCTTTGGGATGGAGCATGTGGACGTGGGGGACAGCTGAAATGAATGGGGACTGTGGGAAAGGAAAATAAAGGAACCTTCATTAAGCTTCCTCCGGTGTTAATGAACTACAGCGGAGCTCACAGAGCCCAGAGTAAATGCTGCCACTGAGGAACATTTATCATCATCTGAGAAGATTTGCAGCAAAAAGTGAGAGTGTGAATAACCTGGCTCCTGGTCCTCCGGGCATCATGTGTGCAGAAGAGTTCCCCGAGGATGCCACATTACATAGCTACTTTGATAGACAATTAATAGGAGGGAACCATTCAAAATAACCAGGATCGCCACGGCACTGTGTTGGTGGGGGTTTTCCTTTTGTCTCGTTCCTTCCCGGAGAGCTTTTTGCTGGCCTAGTAGGAAACAACATACATGTTCTCGAGTTTTTAATAGGCAGGCAAAAATAGGAATGGATGTAAATAAAACCCAGCGTGAAAGGAGACAGCAGGTCGAGGAAGTTCCTGCAGATGCATTAGGGACACCCCCCGGTGCCGTTCGACATCAAGTTACACAGGGAGAAGAAGGGGGCCCACAGATCTTATTTTCGAGTGGAAGAAAATATTGCGGCCTCTAAATTCTGAGTTTATGAACACCCTGGCTAGTGGCTCCTACCTACCTGAGGTCTTTTGGCAGGCATGAGAAGAGAGGGAGGTAGGAAGGAAGGACACCTTTGGCTGGTGACAGGAAGCTGTTTAATACCACGTCTTTACCATCTCTGCCATATTGTAGGGCACAGTTACCCCTTGTGTACAGCTCTCTCTAGAATAAGACAGATACCTTTGCTTCCTTCAGCTCGTCCCATGATCCACTACTTCCAAAGAGTGCTGTGTGGAAAGTAGCTTCCTTGGCTTTGAGGATTCCATAGGAGCTGGATAAGGTGATTGTGTGATGTGTGTTAGTCTTTGGCATACAGTCCATGCTGGTTCTCAGTTGAAAGGTCTCAGCTTTACCAGAAGGACTTTCCTGGGGTCTATCATAGATATGGAAACCAAACCTATTCCAGTCTCTCAGGCTTTTGGTTTTGGGTGGTCCCCTTCTTCAGGTACCCCTCTCCCAGCCATCCCCAGTGATGGCTACCTTTTCAGTCCCCCCCCCCCCGACACTAAGTGTTTACTCTGCCTTGCCTCCTAGAATGCCTACGTCAACATCAACCGCATCATGTCTGTCGCTTCCCGCCTCTCAGAGGCAGGCCATTATGCCTCCCAGCAAATCAAGCAGATCTCCACGCAGCTAGACCAGGAGTGGAAGAGTTTTGCTGCCGCGCTGGATGAACGCAGCACCATCCTGGCCATGTCTGCTGTGTTCCACCAGAAGGCAGAGCAGGTAAGACCCAGAGACCTGTCGTAGGCGGTAGTAGTGGGAAGCATGCAAAAGCAGGGCATGACAGCACAGGAACATGCGTGCACGCTCTCCACAGACAACCTTAAAGTCCCACTGAATAGCTTCGGTAATAAGCCCTGTTTTCCATATCTATCTATGGCGTGTGTGCATGTGTGTACGTGTGTCTTGACTCTCTGACTAATGTACTCTGAATGGAGACAAAGGAATAAAACAAGAGTGCCAACTTGAGGGCCAAGCAGAGGAAACTAATTTTACACGGAGCATTTGTTAGGCGTTTGCTGTGGGTAATAGTAAGTTAGTAATGATGCAATGGGTGGAAATAGCGGTTACTGTTGCTACATGCAGTAGCTGTGTGCGCCCATTTTACAAAGAGGAACACTGAATTTCAGGACACATGACCTGCCTTAGAGCCTGTGGTGCGTCAGATCCTGGACAACCAGTTGTCAGTAACATTGCCATATGTTAAAAGCATCCTTAAAGCTCACCACTTCCTGGGTACTACATCTCAGTATAGTCTATGGTCCTGGGGTTATTTTTATGTTCTCTGTGACTGAAATGCCAAAGAGTTGTGTGCTACTAGTAGGCCCCCCCTTCCCACTTCACATTTAGTAATGTCACACTGGTAGGCTAGAGTGTTAAAAATGGGAGCGTCTTACATCATGGAAGCCATCAAACGCTGCAGTGCAGGGCTAGATGGTCTCCTCTGGAGTGCTGAGAAAAGGGGAGGGTGAGATTTTGCAGTTACAATGTGAACAGCACATAAAGTCCAGGAATACCTCTCAGTATTCACACTCAAGTCACCGAGGGGCAAGCTGTGGGCTTACTCCCTAACGTAAGCAAAGACATCGCAGCATTGTGTGGGAGCAATTGAAGCTTGTCACTTACTACTTACTACTTACAACTGTAGGTTGTCTGTGGACACAAGCGTTTATCCAAAGCACCTGTGAGACTGGGAGGCCGCAGGAAGCTACAATAGGAGGCATTGTGTATGTTATTCTCTGTAAAGTGTAGATTACATATTCTTTATATTAATAAAATTTGTAATGTACTCGTGTGTATCAATACACACGCGTGCGCACACGCACACACCCATGTATGTACTAATTGTTAAACATTTTCTCAGATCCACGCTAAAATCCTACAGTCTGGGCTGCTGAGGTTTGAAGCCAGAAGTGACTAACATTAAATACCTGTGGTCTTCTAAGTTTCTTTCGTGGCGTTCTGGTTAGGTAGCCCACCTGTAAAGGAGTTTCAGACACATAATGGTATCTTTTTTGGTTTTTCGAGACAGGGTTTCTCTGTGGTTTTGGAGCCTGTCCTGGAACTAGCTCTTGTAGACCAGGCTGGTCTCGAACTCACAGAGATCCGCTTGCCTCTGCCTCCTGAGTGCTGGGATTAAAGGCGTGCGCCACCACCGCCCGGCACATAATGGTATCTTAAGTCTCTCCTCCTAACCAGTCTAACAGGGACGGCAACAACATGGAACCATTGAAGGAGCCTTGACTTTGAGGCCAGACATGAGGGTTCTGTACCCAGTCCCCTACTTCCTAAGTTTTGGAGTCAACGCCACCACTCTAAACTCCTTTCCTCTTCTCTAGTGTGAGCCTATTGTCAGTCTCCCAGGGCTGCTGGGAGGAGACAGGCTGTGATAGATGGGCCCAGTAAGCCACCCAATATGTTACAACTGGCCGCTGTTACTACCATGTGTATTTGCTGAACACACGGACCCAGCATCCTTTTATTTTTTTCACCTGTGTTTAGTTCCAACCATAGCTGTCCCCCACTCTGAGATAAATACTTGCTATAAATAAAAACCATAGGCCTACACTTTGAGAGGGACCTAGCCACATCTTTTCTTGGAACTAAGTACTAGCTGGTGCCTTCTTAGGATCCTAAGGACATTGGTGTCCAGCCTGTTCTGTCCTCAGCTCTATCGCTTCCTCCCTTTGCTCTGGGTTTATCTAGTTAGCAATGAAGACTTGGTCCCTCCCTCCGTCTCTGGCTTCCTTGCTTTAGCCGTATAGGGCCTGCTACAGGACTCCTATGATTGACACAAGGAAATCCCTCCTCCTCGGGGGACCCCAGAATGTCAAGTTGCTCCCAGGTTCCTCTGTGAAGTACTGAGGGGTAGAACAATAACCCAGCAGGAAGCTTCCCAGTATGTCCCATGTGACACTAAATAGTCTGCCAAGAGATGCCTAAAGACACAGAATATAAAACCAAGTGTAGCAGCCAACAGGCCAGGGGCTAAAAACTGACAGATGCCAGGATGAGTGGTCACATATTTGCAGAAGAAAACACAGGGCCAGAACTGAGAGGAACTGCTGGTTTGGGATGTTCTGCCTTGGATTGGTTTGGCTCAAAAGCAAGTTTATTTGTATCTATTGTAGCACAGTTTCCTCAGGTGTTCCCAGTCCTTCAGGGAAAGTCACAAAACCATGTTCTTCTCTTTGGTTGGGGAGAGAGGGAAGAAGGAAGGAAGGAAGGAAGGAAGGAAGGAAGGAAGGAAGGAAGGAAGGAAGGAAGGAAGGAAGGAAGGAAGGAAGGAAGGAAGGAAGGAAGGGGAAGGAAAGAAGGAAAGAAAGACTCAAGACTATTTTTCATGCGTTTAATTAGGCAGCTCTTTATTGTCCTCTATGGGCTGTTCTAGGCAATGAGATAATAAGGTATGTAGGCAATTAATTTAAATGGAACTATGCACCCAGGCAAGGGAATCACAGACAGTACCATTCCAGACTGTTGGGTGAAGAATTATTTGACTTTTAAAGGTGAATTTTTTCTACCCAATAAACCTGAGTGGTTTTAGATAGGTCACCATTTGTACACGGAGACCCACAGTTTTCTACAGTTGTTAATTTTAATTTTTAAATAATCTGTTGTCTGCTAAGGTCTATCTGTGCACCACATCCCAAGACCCACTGCCTCTATAGGAACTGTGCAGTCTGCCCTGCTATGTCCCTTCGTGTTCAGCCCTCAAGAGCACGGGTCAAATGAAAGTCCTGTTGAGCCTTACTCTGCATACCCTATAGGAGGCGCCAAGGATACTCTTGAGGTGTTCATTGCCTCTCCCCATAATTCCCTGTGCACAGAAAGCACAGCTAGCAAACTCTTATTGCACTTCATTCAACCCCTGTCACATGCCCAAATGGACAAGGAGTGCCCATTATCTATGGGCTCTAGTGGGCTGTGTAGGTGCCTGTGCTTTGCAGATGTTGTGTGGGCACATCCTATTGAACATCCAGATGCCTGGCCCTGCCCAGTTCTTGTAAAAACTATACTTTCCAAATGTCTCCTTGGCTGAACTTTGTAGCAGGGGTTAGTTCAGCCTTCTAAGGTATTTCTGAAGTACCACAGTTTTCTTCATTGCTCCCAAGGTGTCTGGCCCTCTCTGCTGTTTAACTTACTCATTCTCCACCCTGTGACCCAGACTCGCTCACCTGCCATCTCTTTCCAGTTTCTGTCAGGAGTGGATGCCTGGTGCAAGATGTGCAGCGAAGGTGGCCTTCCCTCCGAGATGCAGGACCTGGAGCTGGCCATCCACCATCACCAGTCCTTGTATGAGCAGGTGACCCAGGCCTACACAGAGGTAAGGACCTGAAGGACAATCGTGGATCTGTGTGTGTTGGCTGACGGGGCTGGAGTGCCGGTGTTTGTGATGTGGAATAACCTGGGTTGGACTTTAAGGAAAGAAAGTTTTCCTCTTTCCAGAAGCGTCCTTAGGAACCTTGACCTGTGAGCTCTGGAGTCTCTAGCCAGGGGCGGATATGATTTGAGCTTTTACCAGGCCCACGCTGGTGCATTCTGCCCACTGCACATATATCTGGACATCACTTCACCTTGTGTGGATGGTGAATGTTCTCCTGTAGGAGGGAGGGTGTGAAGAAGCAAGGCTGACTTTTCAGAATCTGCCTTCCTATTGATAAAAGAATGCTTAACACCAGCGCTCACACCTCTGTAAAACAAACAAACAAACAAACAAACAAACAACCGCTGAGCAAATACTCTTTTCTCCTGAAAGAGCCAGAGGAAGTTCCATTGCGTGCAGGAATAGGAAGCTGCCATTTATGCAGAGAGCAAAGTGAAAGGCTCTTCCACTTGAAAAAAACTCAAAGGCAGGAAATGCTGAAGGGTGGAAGGTGAAAACAGGAATTTTGTGGGATACTCCCAAGAGGGCCACATGTACATACGTGTAGACAAACACGAGTATGAATGTCTGCTAACTAGCCTGGATTCCAAGGAAAAGGTTGAGTGAAAGAGATGGACGGTTAGGAAGCCAGGTAAAGAGAGCAGTTGATCTCAGATCAGCTGGCTCGTCTCCTCTGGGGCAAGGTCAGGGAGAAGTGGTCATGTCCATGGCTTCCCACGCTGCCTGCATCTTATTGCCCTGAGAAGGCTGTTGAGGATGCAGTCTTCAGGATTTTCCTCTAGAGTGAAGAAGAATGCCAGAAACTGGGGATTCTCATCTGCATTTTAATAACTGTTGCTCCAGGTGAGTTTTCATGGTCAGAGGAAGGGTTTCACCAGAGTGAAGACACTTTGAGTCTTGGACTCCCCGGCTTGTTAGCTGTGTGACCCCTTCTGCATGCTGGGCTTTGGGTTCCTCTGTGAAGCGAACCTCCTGAGTAGTGTCAAGCAATGTAAGGATGATGTGTATCGTGTACCTGCTCAGCTGAGGCCCGACAGCCGTGAGGACGACAGATGGGGAAGAGTTTGGTCAGGAGAGGAAGCACACTGGGCGCTTTTGAGCTCAATCAAATCTCCTCAGTTCTGAAACAGGTGGCCCTAAGGCTTCATCTTGACACAGAACTGGGCCTCTACCCATTCTCTTACCAAAGTAGAGAGCAGATGAGACTGATGCTCATTCATATCCTCGAGGGGAAATTCACAAATGGACAGACTGTTGCTCCTCTTCATCTGGAGCTGGGGTTCCTCCAAGCCTCTGCAGTTGTAGAGACCGAGGCATGGAGATGGATGTTATGTTGACTCAAATGTCTAGGGCTTGGCCCACTGTCTTCACCACCCAGCCCTTGGTGGAGTATTAAGATACAGTGTTTTTTCAGAGTTCCCCATGGAGAACCACCCTGGCTTTAGCCCTCGGACGCCATCTGTTCACATCTCTGGAGGGTATCTCTGCGTTATCTCTAAACTGCCAGCCCCTTAGCCATTAACTGAGGAGGTGGGACTGGCGGGCATGGATGGGTGTGTGGGTGGTGTGGCACTTTCCTCTTTTGCCTTAACCTAACTCTACTACGTCACTTCTTTTAGCCCCAACAAAATTTTTTGAGCCTTATAAGAAGAACGTAGCTGCTTCTGTGCTCTGGCGTCCTCCTGAGACTGAGGCGAAGTATGGGGAGGTGCAAGGCTGGGAAGAGCTCCTGGCTCATCATGTAGATGATAGGGAAGCACACCTCTTTCTGCCTTCCCAGTAGGAAAAGAAGGCCATTTCAGCACCACGCCTGCTTCAGCTTTGATTCTAATTAAATAACTTTGGAGTTGTAAAATTTCTGTCATTTTTTCCAGTATCCACTGTTTCAAGAGGGAGGGGCACACATTCAATGGGAATTCTGCCAGGCAGAGTGGGGCCATGGGTATTGATCTTACAAGGCCACTCCCCAGAATGAGCAGTGCCTCTGATTGTGGCAGGGTACCAGGGACAGAAATGACAGGGATACAGTACCCACTGCCACCAGCACTAAGGGTAAAGCCGGGGAGTCCAGGAACTTGAGTGGGGTATCCACAGTCTGAAGGTCCCTACCCTACTCTGCACCTTCTAGAAAGATGCACTTAAAGAAGGGGGAGAAGAAAGGGTGAAAGAACCAATAAAGATCAAAGAAAGAAAGAAAAAGAAATACAAGAGGAAGGTAGCAAGAGAGGCGGAAGAGATGAAGATAAGATGATAATGGCGCTGTGTTCTGGGCCCTGTGCCCTCTGCGTGTGCTAGCTCATTCCCTTTTACAGACAAGGACACTGAGGACCAGTGCCTCTGTTAGCATGTCTAGAAACTTGGAGCCACGCAGAGGGAGGAAGAGGAAGTTGAGAGATTTAGGGCGGCGACACATGTGGCTTTCCTTCTGACATGAAATTCTGCCAGCTGATGTAGTCAGAGAGTCATTTGAAATACTTAGGAAGCACCCACCATATGACAAGGCACTGTCATGGACATCAGAGAAAGGGCCAAGAACAGAGCAGACCTCCTGCTCTATGCAGTCAAGTATACTTGGAGATGGGAAAGAGGCTTTCACACAGAACTGGCCAGCAGTCCTGCTGCCCCTCTCTCCCTCGACCCTGGATGGTCTGTTCTCTAGGCTGTAGACACCATGGCTGGCACACGCCATGGCTGTGATGAGCTTGGTGAGGACTGAGGATATCAGGCCTCTTCAGGGCCCCCTTCTTGCCTCTCTCTGACTGACCCTGCTTGTTTTTGCTCTCCCTTGATCAGGGGCTCTTGACCTGAACTCCCTTCTTTTCTGCAGGTCAGCCAGGATGGCAAAGCACTGCTGGATGTCCTGCAGCGTCCCCTGAGTCCTGGGAACTCTGAGTCTCTCACAGCCACAGCCAACTACTCCAAGGCGGTACACCAGGTGCTGGACGTGGTACATGAGGTGCTGCACCACCAGCGGCGGCTTGAGAGCATCTGGCAGCACCGCAAGGTGCGGCTGCACCAGCGGCTGCAGCTATGTGTCTTCCAGCAGGACGTGCAGCAGGTAACAGGCTCAGAGCCCCACATCCCGTCCCCCATCTCAGGATGCTGGCGAGTGGTTACCAGGCTCGAGGAGGTCTACGTGGAGAGAGGGAATATTGCAGCTCAGGCCTCAGCTGTCCCTGCACACACCGCACACCACAGGAGAGGGAAACAAGATAAAAACACACTGGCTTTGTCAATAGCATGCATCGTGCTGAGCAGCTCTAAGTAGTGTTGGGGAGGAGTAGCAACTCCTTGTAGTCGGGTAACACATGTCCTCTTCATGCAGGCAGGGAGGCACTAGACAACTCTGAGGTACTCTGCGTAAAGTGAACCCATTCCTTGATCAAGGCCAAGGAGAATTGACAGAGTAGGGGTTGGGAGGCATAGGGGCTATTGTGATTTATTGGCAAAACTGGAGGTTTGAAACCAATTTAAAGCAAGGTTATCAATCCCTGTACATCCCATGGCCAGAGGCCACTTTGGCTTTGTCTGTCTTTTTGTATTATTGTGCTAGTCCCTGTTCTTCCATCACTGCAGATAGTAATGATATGATTGTTTCTGACTGTAACAATATAGCCATGTCAGAAGCGCCCACTCAGAGGAAATCACCATTCTTTCCCCTTTATACTTTCTGTTTCTCTGTCCTTGGGACCCTGGGAGCTTTGCCCAGAGGCCTCATGTGCTGAGTGGGGAGCTGAGTAGGACCTGGACCCAAGATCAAAGCCAAGGTCATGCTCCTCTCACTCTGTTTGGGATGCAGGATGAGACCCTGAGTGCAAACACCCGCTATGTGGGATTTCAGTTCTCTACACAGGAAGTGTCAGCTCACTCTCCTTCCATTCTCCTGCGAGGAAGCGGGAGTATAATCCAGAGAGAGCAACAAAGCATGAGATGGTGAGAGCCTGGTTACATGTCTTCACAGCTGCTGTTGGCAGGAGCCTGGTACTAGGTGCCCAAGTGGACAGGCAGGCGAGGGAGTGTCCGTACCATTGTTACACATTCTGGGAGTTGGCATAAGTACAGGGACCTTCAGGCTTACCCTTCCTTCTTGGGCTCCCCTGACTCCCATGTGGCAACCCTTCCTGACTGACGTGTTATAGAGTCATCATAAGGATATGTCAGTCCCCAGGGGTGAGCATGGCTGGTGTGTCAATCAACTTTGAGAGCTGGGACTGGCAGGAAGGGAGAAGCAGGTGAGGCAGCTGCCTGCTCACGCCATCTGGAACTGTCCAGATAAATTCATCACCCGGAGCTCAGAGATCAGGGAAGCTGTCTGACCTGCAAGCAAGACAGATGAGTGCGGCGCCAGGCCAGCCTCACGGGGACAAAAGAGGGGTGTGGCTACTTCCATAAACTCCCTGTGACTTGCCAAGATAATAATGGCCACTAGTACAAGTGGGATGGTGTGCTGGCTCCTCGTCATCCTCCTGCCATGACATGGGCAGGCCTCTGGAGAGCTGCAGGACAGCTATGGGGAGGGAAGCATGTCACACTCAGATTCTCACAGATCTGTAGTCATCAGACCTTCTTGTAGCCATATGGCATCTATACTGAAGGAAGAATAATAGGATGCATATATGGCTATTCTATGATATCTTAAAAATAAGTATCTCAGTTTGTTGTATTGTTGGCAAAGTAGAAAAGCAGAGTGGTAAGATCAAGGGGTTGGTGTGAGAGGGGCTTGGATATTTCATGAACACTGGATTCTCAGAAGGGTCAACTCCACTGCCCTTTTCAGGATATGTAAGTGTGTCTTTTCAGGGTATGTAAGTGTGACTTTTCAGGGTGTGTAAGTGTGACTTTTGAGAGTATAGCTCTTCACTCATCATCCCACTTGCTTCATCGTTGGCTCACTCATTTATTCTCTGTACATATAGACATGCATGGAGGTGGGAGAAAACCTGAAGGGGGAAGAAATCTATTGGTGCATCTCAATTGCTTACCTGACATCTACTCAATCATTAGTGCCTGGCAGCCCTTGGGACTGTGTTTCAAAAGGCAACTGAACTCACATGCTGGAGGGTTGGGGTGATGGATGCCATGTTTGGTCTGTTGACTCCCAACCTTGCATGAGTGATCCTAGTTTGGGGACGTAGACGGCTCAGGTTATTTCCTTGCTTGGGTCTGGTGTGGACGTATGTGCCTGTAATTCTAGCACTTAAGATGAGGAGTGTTAGGTCATCTCGGGCTACATGGTGAGTTCAAGGCCTGCTTGAACTACATGAGGCGGAGTCTCCGGAAATAAAATCTTGATAGCATGCTCACCATCGAATCACACCATCATCTAAGAATCGTGTGTGCCCTGTTTGTGCCAGCCTGCTCAGGAGCAGAGGTCAGGATTTCTTTCTTTCTCATTTCTTTGTAGCCTTTAGCTGTGTCTACATGAAACTGGGCTTCTCTTTGTGCTTGAAGAATTGACCAGGGATTTTAGAGAACCCCCTCCACCTGCTTCTGTTGAGTGAATAGAAGCTCTCCCTCACCCGTGCAGTGGTAGTTTTATTGGTGAATGTGGAACCAGGCTACAAGAACTGTGGTATAACATCTTGAGGTTCTTGGTGTTCCTGGCCCAGGCTGAGGACGCGGGGGATACAGTCTCAGTGCTCATGCATTTGATGCTCACCAGTTATTCAAGAAGTTCGGGTCTCTTTCATGGGCCCAGAACTGAAGTAGATACTGCTGAGATACCTGGTCGGGTAATTAGAATGATACAAGAAAATACAAAGAACAGATCTAGCAGAGCATGGCACCATGTAGAGTAATTGAGTATTCCTGGAACAGTTCAGGCAATGGTGGGAGAAGTCAGGATCGGTGTCTTGAAGGAAGAGAGAGTTCTTAGTCTGGACCCAAGATACCTAAGCACATTTAGGATCCAGAGATGCTTTCTTGGGAGCCTGCAGGGGAGGCTCCTGTGCAGCTGTCATCAGCCAGGGCAATGCAGAGTTGGCAGACACCAGCGCAGGCTCGGGAGTCAACAAATTCTGTTCTGAACATGTCTTGCCTCTGTGGCCAGCAGGACATAGACAAGCTACTGCGTCTCATGATGCTTCTGGGTTTTTGTTTTTCTCCCATCTCTAAATCAGGACCAGTAACAATAGTACCTCCCTCATGACAGAGAATGCAAACACAGTGCCTGCCTAGCACAAACCAGCACATTCTCTCTCCTGGTCCTCGGGTGCCCCCTGGTGCCTGTGCTGTTGGAGACTCCCCAGCATCTGCCATGTGGGTTGCCTGATAAAGATTCCATTTCATTCCACGATTAAATCTCAAAACTCTCAATGCCGGAAAACACAGCCAGTAAAACTTGCTGTACAGCTGAGGGAATTGAGTCCCAGAGATGTGAAGTGACTTGGTTATAACCGTTACACAGCCATTTAATAAGAGTGCCAGGACCAGAAAGTAAGTCATGTGATCCATATTCCAGGTGCCCTAGGAAAAGCCTCAGGAGAGACACAGAAAGTTATAAAATAAGACTGGGGGTGGGGGACAGAAAGATGCACATTATACAGGGGAAGACAGGTCACATATCTCAGGCAGAGACAGAGATAGACAGTGAGCAAAGGGAGGGAAACAGACTTAACCATGGACGGCATTAGAACGGGTGTAGCTGGGGAGCAAGGTGAAATGAAGTGTAAAATGGAGAGACAGGCAAAAGAGAGAGCTAGAGATCCCCAATGGGATGATGGAAAGCAAGCCAGCCTCTGCCATCTGCCCCACTGACATTTCTGGAGTTAGATCTTGCCCAGGTAGGAATATTTTGTCCTTTAATGCTTGAAGTAAGAGTGAAGCGGAAATGTATAATCCAAAGATGTCAGACGCTATTTAAAACACCAGCTTCCAGAAATGGCCTGCCTCCCTTCTCCTGGTCCCAACAGGTGTCTTCTCAGCTTCCTTTCTCCCTGCTGGGTTAGGTGAATGCTGGAACTTCATCTTAAAGGAACAACTGGAGTTGGAGTCATTAAACTGAAGAAAGCGAAGGATGCCTGCTATGCAACTATTATGGGATATTTTTCAGTCCTGGTTTTGTTTTTCTGTTTAGTGTAGAACAATATTGGGCAACAGCAATAAAAGCACTCCATGACAGCATCACCCTTCTCTACCCTGAGCCTTTTATGGTCCTGACACTCCTCTGGCTTCCCGTGTATGCAAACGGCCAGTTCCAAGCCCACGTAGACCTCATACGGCTGGAAGGAACAAGGAGTAGCTAGACATTTATTCTTTCTGGGAGAAGTAAATTGCTTGTGTGTTTTCGTGGTCAGAGAAACTGTTTTGGGAACACCGCAGCAGGTCATCCTGCTCAGCCTCCCCTTCTTCCTCGCCAGGCTTTTGTTTTGAATGGTGACTCTCTGAACTTTCTAAAGGTGTCTTTATACTATAAAGCATTTTTTTAATGTTTACTGTACGCAAGTCTCTGTGCTAGATGTTTGAAGCATCTACACCGGAGAGAGGACATGTGCACCTTAGGACTTACTAGTGGCACGCGTTCAGGCCAGACAGCAAAAGAATGACAGCCTGGTAGAGTCCAGCAGAGTTCCCTCTGGTGGGGATGAGAGTTACACTGCTTCTTGGTGCATAGGCAGGCAGAACAGGAGTAGGAAGTCTGGCTAAATGCCTACCGCTGGCTGGAAGAAGGTGGGTCTGTTCACGGTGTCATGAATGGGGCAATGGCACCTTTGAGGCTCCTATGGCCTCCCCCCAAAAAAGCATCTTGTTATTAAGCATCCACTCCTATGAGCTAATGGGAGTGGCAGCAAGATCTAGCTTGCTTGGCGGCAACGTTCAGAATTGATGAAAAGTACTATTAGAACCAGACTTCCTGAACTGTGAGGGAATCTTCCTGCATTAATTTTCCTGGTGCCTCATGTGGAAAATTATAGATTTTACTTTGTTTACTTTGTTTGCAAAGAAAAAAATGCCTGAAAGAGATTTGTGAGTGTTCAATTCCAGATAACCAGTCATTTACCAACTGTAGTGACTGTAGCTCTTTAATCAGATGAAACTAGTTTGGCTGTTGAATAATCCAATATTGGCGATATTCTGTAATAAAAGCTGAATAAAAAGTGAGTATTGCAGGTTGCCTTGAGAATGATCAGCAATAACAAAAGGGGGGGACCAAAACATGGTGATCTGGAAACTAACTTTTCCTATAGAAGAAAAGATTGACATCTAGGAATGAGAGGCTCACACACCTTGTGCACACAGTCAGCTCTCAGAACACACATCTGAGGAATCAACTTCAGGACTTGAAATGGACTGTCTTTATGATAAGAGCATTGGAAGAAATTCAAACATCAAAGGAAAGATTAGTTCCAACCCTTGAGACTGAACTGTTTATAAAAGCTGCATTGTTCGGAGCTCAGAGTTCACCGGCTGTAAGAGGAAGTATGATTGGACATCTAATCCCTTCACTTGCCTTCTCCTAGTTAATCTCCCAGCACCATGAGGCAGGTGGCAGTTTGGTCCCCATCTTTCTGAGGGGGAGACTGAGGTCAAGTACACTCACTTCTTTCTGATCCAACACCTGCTGGCAGAGCCCAGCCTCAAGCTCAAGTTAACCTGACATCAAGGCTCGTGCTGTTAGCCTCTCTGCTGAGGGGGTGGGAGTCAGACACAGCCCGAGCCAAGGGGCTAGAATGTCACTGATCAAACAGCCCTGCTGTTTGGTTTCACAGGAAGAGATTTTCCGAATGCTGTGCAGCTACTGACAGCCTCAGATTGACCCTCAAACTGTACCACAAAAACAGTCAAACGCATGCCTTGACCCTGTTCCTTGTGTCCTGTCATTTAAGAATCGCTCTCTACACCTATTTATCTATACTAGAAATTACCCCAAACACCCATTCCCAACTCTTGTTTTTCAGTCAGTGATGTCAGCTCAGCCTTGGTGAGGCTTTCCTTTGTAGCACAGATTTGAATACTACCCACGTGCCTGTGGCAGTAATTAGCAGTTTATTTCTCACTTAAATTTTTAATGGTGATAATCCACTCATCAAGATATTTTCAGGTAAAAAAATACATGATATTTTTAGGCAGAATGAAAACCCAGCCAGAGTACCAGCAGGCTTCGCTGGACCTGAGGCAGGAGGGAAGGTGGGCAGTTGCTTTCTGATTGGAGTGAAGACAGGGATATTTCCATCTCTGTGTGTCCTCATCCTAGTGGACATGCTCCATCCTTTTCCCCTATAGGAGGAGGCAGTGGGTACCTCTCCTCTCTTCTTGACTCTGCAGGTTAGAGGCTGGCTGCTTGCATGCGCATATTCCTTTTCTGGGCATTTCACGGTTCTCTCCTACCCTTTCCTTCTGGATTCCTATTTTCCATCATACACCCAACCTGCCCTTCTCCCCTCCCCACCACAGCCTTCTTCCGTGTCTTTACTCTGTGTGTGTGCATGTGTACGTGCATGTTTGTGTGCATGCGTGTGTGCTTGCATGTTCACACATGAGTGTGTGTGTGCTTGTATGTGCATGCATATGTGTGTTCTCGTGTGTTTGTATGTGCATGCATGCATATGTGTGAATGTGTATATGCACACACTCATGCTTGCATGAACATACATATGTGTGTATGCTCGTGTGCTTGCATGTCCACGCATGCGTGTATGTGTGTTAGTGAAAACTATTTTGACTGGAGTGATTCTCCCAAGATGAGGATTTGCAAGGAAGGCCCAGCACTTCTGCTGTGTTCAGGAAAAGCTGATTGGAGGATGGGAGATAGTGAGAGGAAGAAGTCTCTTTGGAGAGGGTTGCTGACCCTTTAGACTTCCCTGATGCAGGGCTTACAACATCTTTACTGTCTTCAATATATTTTTAATTATGCTTGTAAGTAATGAGAAAGCCATTCTTCAGGGTTGCCTCCCATGCTTAGCACATCCTCAGGCCTTAACATGCTAATTCTAAGGCACTGAGCACCAGGCTAAAGGAGTCCTGCTACTCACAGGGAATTATGGGAGGACTGTGAGCAGAGGAAAAGCAAAGTCAGAATGAACTTAGGTAATCTGATAGGTGGGCTGTGTAGGCAGGCGGGGAGTAGGGGGAGAGTGGGGAGTCACTGTAATGGATTGTGGCAAGTGTGAGCGAAGATAGTTGGGCTCTGTGGGTCTGAAAGCATTTATGTGAAAATTACTAAAATGTGTTGTTTATGTGTGTGTGCGCGCGCACACGCGCACACGTGTGTGTATATACACACAAAGGAGTTGTCAGGTGTGCATATGGAACTGTGTTTCTCAAAGTTTGGTCCTTGGGTTCTTGGCACTGACATCAGCTAAGCAGAGTGAGGAGGTTGTCAGGCACCCTGTGGGAGATAATTCCACACTTTTTCATTCAGAATCTGGGAGTGAGTGGCACCTCTATTTTAAAAGAATCCCAGAGCTTCTGACAGCAGTTTCAAGCCTTACTGGGAAGAAGGGGGAATCTATAAACTGGCACCAGACCAAGGAGGGTCTTTCAAAGAAGTTGTAGGTACCCCAGCTTCAGTTCTCCCTAGGGAAAGAGGTATAGGATGTCTGGGATGTCAAGGCCCCCATTGAGGAAGACTGAGACATGAGGTCTAAACCTGGCATGGACCTGTCAGTAGGAAGAACTGCAGCTCTCAGGGGAAGGACAGGACAGACTGAGTGCCTGCTAATGAACCTTAGCTCAGCCCACTCAGAAAAAAATGGTGGTTTCTCCTGCCATAGTGTGACATTTATTTTGATCATACTTGTTTCAAATAGAGGACAAAAAACCAAATGAGTGACTGGCAGTTGAGCACTTGAGGTGACTCCTGCTCTCCAGCCTCAGCCTGACTGTTCTCCGCTGGAAACAGTGCACAGTGTGCTGTGTGAATAGACGAGAATGGTGACCCGATGGGCTCTCCCGGGCGCTCTTGCACACTGTATGTACTTGAGCCTTTAACAACAAAATATGTTCCTGATGCCTGCCTGTGCATAATCGCTTCAGATGGCTTTCTGGGTGGATGGGTGGGGAGCTGGGGCACTGGCACATAGGAGTTGGGAGGAAGGAATTCTCTGGTATCCTAAAAGCCCTTATTTTACCATGGACCAATTGAGTATGCAAACTTAAAAGCCTATTTTGAATAAGGTAATTTATCAGAGAAAGCCAGATAAGGGGTCACAGGGTTGGGGCTCTGATTCTATATTTGATTGCAAAAGGCACCCATCTCCTTTCAGGATTGTTGCCTCTGTCCATGTAGGATGTTGTATAATAATGTTTCTTTTAGTTCACTTGCTCATTTATTTAGCATTTGAAAACACAGCAATGAGCTAAACAAAGCCCTTGTCCTCATGGAGTTCATGTGGGTGGAAATGAAACAGGGCTCAAACTAAACAGACACGTATGTGTTGCACGGCCGTAGTGAATGATTATAGGAATAAAG
This sequence comes from Microtus obscurus, assembly GCA_963919715.1. Taxonomy (NCBI): domain Eukaryota; kingdom Metazoa; phylum Chordata; class Mammalia; order Rodentia; family Cricetidae; genus Microtus; species Microtus obscurus. The sequence goes on from CAWTZC010000308.1 coordinate 2,227,399, forward strand.
AGCTGAATAAAAACACTTAAGGATAAGTTTTAGAATAGGGTCCAGGTGTGTCAAACAGGACTACAAAAGCCCTTGTTGCCAAGAATAGTCTCTTTAGTTCAGTTTTGTTCATGGCCACTGTTCAGTGATGATCAGTAGTTTCCTTCAAAAGGTTATTTCCCTCCTCCTTGGCTACTAGAAGACTGCCTCCTGCCCTGAAGAACATTTCCTCTTGATTGTATGTTAGATGGGCTAAACACAACTAGACAGAAAGAAACGGGTGATTAAGAAACCACGTATAACTGGTTCCCAGATCTGGTTCAGGATGTGAACATCTCTTAGAAAAGGCTGTTCTGGGCAAGCACTTATTTCTGGTTGAAATGCCAGGGCAGAGAATGGAGCAAGAGTTTTTTTTTTTACAAGTTGTTATTAGACTGTCTCGTTGTTGACGTGGTGAGGCCAGGCTACTCTAGTGACTAAGCAAAATTAGGCTTGGAGTGGCTCAACGGAGAGAGCAGAAGCCGCAGCTACAGATGTGTGTGGCAACCTGTGGCCATAAATGTTCATCACCCACCCCTAAGCAGGAGGGGCAAGCAAGGGTATTGTGTGGTGGAGGAAGAGAAGGATCAGATTCAGTGTGAACACCTCAAATTTCCTCCATTCTCCTAGGAACTACCTGTCAGGTGGGGCAATGACAGGGAACAGAAAAACACAAAGAGGCAAGTTTGAATGCAGACTGTGAACAGTAGGGATATGGAGGACCTTTACATCCACCCCCAAAGGTCTATAGGAGACGGATCGGTTTGAATATAGGCTAGTTGGGAATATACTAAGCAACCACGATGTGTTCAGTAATAGCTCGGGCTGAATTCGGAATTATGAGGAGGTTGCAATCCCATGGGAAAGACAGGTCTTTGAGCCATAATTGTGAAGGGTTTTTTTTTCTATGTGTATTTTTTATTTTTTGCTCATACAGAGTAATGGGTTTCATGATGGTATTTTCATACCTATGTGGCCTTATACTTCACTCCAATTAGTAATTGTAGTTTGAACAGAATCAAAGAATTTGGTATGGATACCAAATGGTATGTATGGTAGTACATGCCCATAATCCCAGGAAGTGGGGGATGGGGCAGAAAGATCCAAAATTCAAGGACAGCCTTAAGTATATCTTGAGTTTGAGGCCAGTCTGGCAACATGACATTGTCTCAAAAACAACAATAGCAAAACCCACCAAGTCATAGAAAGGCAAGAGCCACTTACCTTGGAGAGGTAAACACTAGGAATGAAACTCTAGAGAGCAGGGTTTAGAGAGGTAAGACAGAGTTTCACTAGCCAGTTGAGAGTGAGCAGGGCCTTCACAGATGTTTGGGCTTTATGTGCCGGGTTAACAAGACTCTCAAAGCTACACCACAGTCAAGAACATAGGCATCAATTCCACTTAAGTCTGAGGTTGTGTTTTTAAAATGGATTTAGTGTTCCCTTTTTTTTTATTTTTTTTTAATGGTACCCCATACATTAATGATGTATCATTTATTTTTAACCCTTAGCATATAAATTACATCTTTGAAACCAGAGGCACAGCTTGCCACAGCAGATTGACAGTTGTCATTAGAGGATATTTTCCACACAAGTTCAGGGTGGCAATGGTCACTGTCATTTATGAACGTACCAGTGCATGCATGCAGAGAGATCCTGGGAAGTCAGCATCTCAGAGCTAGCCTGCCTTGCTCCTTTGATTGTGTCCAGTGACTGCCTCCCTCTGTTTTCAGCAATCTGTGCCCCTGGGGATCAACCTTACTGCTTTCTCCTCTGTCACCACCACATCCAGCCACACGGTCTTGGCCGTGGTTTTTTCCAAATCTAAGCCTCATCAGAATTTGAACTTTTGTCTCATTTTCCCACCTCTTCCCAAGCTTCCCTCCGGTTTATTTTCCATAATCAAAGCCATAGCTTTCCCATGGGGATCTGATGGTGTCTCTCCCCTTTGTGGCCTTTCACTGGATGGTTATCAAAATAGTTACTAGAACCTTCCATACAGCACACCATAACGCATTGCAGTTTTGTTCAGACTTCTCTGGGCCTGTTTCCTATTTCCTTCCTACTGGAGCGATGCAAGAGTGCGTCTTTTCCATTTCTAACTTAGTTAAGTAATAGTGTCTCTCAAACCACAGTAAAATCTCATTTTTTCAGCTCCTTCCTCAGCTCCATCTAGAAAGCACCTCAACAATTAATGAAGAAGTTGTGTGGTTTGGTGACTAGTGTTTGTTAGCCCATGGACTGAGCACTCATATCCATGGGGTAGCTCTAGTGCCTGCCTCCAGGGCCCACTAAGACTAATAAGTAAACATAGGAATATGTGAATATTCATGTTCCATTCTCTCTGCTACTCAAGGACTCTTTAGATACAAACAAACAAACAAACAAAAAGACAGAATCTCCGGCACCAGAAATACTTAAACACTAACTCAAAGGCCATCATCACATCTGCATGGCTCTCATCTTATATCAGCCTTGACTATAGTTTATCATGGAGTATTTTTAATATTATCTTCTAGACAGACAAGGGGAGCTAAACGGGGGATGCATACAAGGGATGCTTTTGATGCCGAGTTATACTCATGGGATCCAGAGGTTTATAGCTAGAGAGCTGATTCGTCTTCATTCATTGATTCAGATTCTGGGATCTAGCTCACATATACCAACTCACCAAAACCTCAAGGGTGTCTGAATTCCTGAGTTGCACGCCAAATTTCAGGGTGTGGTGTACCTGTCGACACTGCCAGTGTCTCCTGAGAAGCACATTGCCCTGCTGTGCAGGTCTGCCTGGGAAACTGTTACACTGAAGGCCATGGGTCAGGATCAAGAGGCCTTATGTTATGTATTTATCAGGGAGTAACGGCTCTAGCTGAACCATCGAAACAAAAACAAGCAGAAGGTATCACTTTCAATAGCACTTTATCTATTGGTTGTCTACATATGTCCTTAAGTACTTTTTCTGTAAGTATATTTAAAGTTAGTATATTAATTTGCTAAATCACTTGCTTTTTTATTTGCTGAATTGATTTCCACAGTCCTTGAAGGCTTATTCAGGTTGCATGTATTTCTCTACAGCTTTAGATCTCTGGCAGAAGCTGTACTGAGTATTCTCAGTATAACATCACAGAATAATTGAAGCTATGTTAAACCGAATAAAAGCCTCTCAAATATGAAATAAATAGATTTTTTGAGTAATAAAGGCAGAGCTAATTAAGTAAACTAAGTGTCCCTGACTGAAAATGAATCGCTGCTTTAAGGAAAGCAGAATTACTTTAAAATGAAACAAATTGCTCTTTAAAAAAAAAAAAGGCTTAGAAATTGTAGGAATATCCCTCCTCCCTGCATGGGATGAAAAGAGGGAGCTTTGTGTGAAGCATTCCTCTTCAACCAGTACGGTTTAGAATGGCCGGTCTTCTTAAAACTCCTGATTAAAAAAAAAAAGAAGAAGAAAGAAAGAAAAACAGTAAAAATTAGGAGTGACTGTGGAGATAATCCCGCTAGTGAAGCACTTTCCTTGACTTTAAGACAGAGCCTCTGAGCTCCTTTCCTTGCTGCCTGTTCAGGGTTTGAAAAGCAGGAATATAGCACGATCATACTTGTTGTCTTCCCACAAACGGACCTCCAGAGTATCTCGAAGCATGTGTGTATAGAGCCGGAGTGTGTCACCTCCAGGGTCTCACTAAACACGTGTGTATAGAGCCGGAGTGTGTCACCTCCGGGGTCTCACTAAACACGTGTGTATAGAGCCGGAGTCTGCCACTTGAAATTTTCTAAATCTCCCTTCCTAGGGCTGGAGAGATGGCTCACCCTGAAGAGCATTTAGTGCTCTTGCAAAGGACCCACCAAGGTCAGTTCCTAGCACCCATACCTGGCAGTTCACAGCCACCAGTAACTCCAGTTCAGAGGATCTGATGCCCTCTTCTGGCCTCTGGGGGCACCCACACACTCGTGGCATATATACATAGAGACATATAAAACATCAAATAAAAATCTACATACCTAATGCTTAAACAGTCATGAGCAGGCTTTCTTTTCTAAATTCTAATGGATGATTAATTACTTGACTCTTTGTGCTTATATTTGTTAGCCTCAATTCTGTACCCCCATACACCTCTCTCACTAGCACCACCCTAGTATGGGCTTCTGAAAGTGAGAGGGAAGACTTCAAAGACTCCCATACTTTGCATATTGCAGACATTAACTGGCCTCAGTGTCCAAATAAGTGATTCTGTATAGGAAGAGTTCACATATCTGCAGCCTGTGGAACAGTTAAGTCTGCTTCTGTTTGCCACAGGGAAATCCATATTTTAAAAAAAAATACCTTTAAACAAACCTACTGTATCTGAGTCACTCTCCAGAAACTTCCTCTTAACATCTGAGAAGGCTGTTACATTATTAATTGGGTGCCTGTACCGCAAGAGCAGATGGGCCCAGTGGTATAGTGACGGGCATCACAAGCATGCCTGTACTGTACTATAACTCTGACTTCACTGCAACCAGCATCAACTCCCCAGAGACCAGATGATAAGCTGTCTCCCTATTCCCTGGGATGCATTTGTATTTGTGAGATGAAAATGTTCTTTTAAAGCTTTGTCCCTCTGTGCACCTTCCCAAGTATCCCTTAGGAAAGCATCTCTCATCTTAGCATCTCTCTCCTCCCTCTGCTGCCATAGCTACGGTTACTCTAGGCTTAAACTTTATGGAAAATGTCTTTAGGATTGTGAGAACATAGAGTTTCTACTGCATTCTAGCAAGATAAATACTCTAGGCCTTTGGATGCAGAGACCTTAACCGGTTTGTTTGGTTGGTTGATTGGTTGGTTGGAGAGAGGTGGCAGGAAGGCAGAGGAGGTGTTGTCCTTGCAATCACCCATGTTGAACAGCTGGGGGTGCAAGACTGAGCCTCCGTCATCCAGTAAGGCAGGGGCCTGCGTCGGGTGCCATGCTATGTTGTTTTATGATGGAGTGACAGGCGAGTTGCCTAGCCCTGCTTCACTGCTGTCACCTCATTTCTTATCAGTGTGGCTGACTTTACTTGATGGGGTAGAAGCCATGAATAGGTTCACCTGTGTCTGGTAGCCTGTATTGCTCATTTCAAACAATGGACTGGTATGTAGGAAACCCTGAATTCCATCCTCAGCACCAAATAATAAAAATAACAGCAACAAACAGGAATAAATAAAATAACGGAGTGACTAGGTCTTTTTCTTTTTTATTGTGTTATACATTTTTCTCTGCTTCCCCCCATCCTCTCCTCTCTCCTTCTACCCTCTCCCATGACCCCCATGCTCCCGATTTACTCAACAGATTTTATCTTTTTCTCCTTCCTATGTAGATCCATGTATGTCTCTCTTAGGGTCCTCTGTGTTGTCTAGGTTCTCTGGGGTTGTGGATTGTAGGCTGGTTTTTCTTTGCTTTATGTTAGGGCTTTTAAAACCAAAAAAGGAATGGGAAGCCAGTCTAGAGACCAAAGTGACTGAGCTGAATTTGGTTTAGGGCGGGACTATTCCATTGCCAATGACTTGTGTTCATGGTGCAGCATGAATTCTAATTGGTCTTAATAATAAAAACCCAGAGTCAGATATTAGGGGGTGACAGCCGAGAGATCAGAGAAGCCGAGCAGCCAGCTTACCTCTACCAAGCCTCAGACTGAAGGAACGATCGTGTCTCTGCCAATCCTCAGACTACATACTCAGACTGCATCTCCAGACTGCAGTGAGCTCATGTCTTCTCCCGCCTCATATTCCTCCCTCTGCCCAGCCGTGTCCCTTCCTGTCTCCACCTCCCTCGTGCTGAGATTAAAGGCGTGGAATCCCAAGTGCTGGGATCACCTTTATGTGAGCTCATTTTCTCTTGTAGACAGAGTAAATCTCGTGTAGCCCAAAGTGTCCTTGAACTAACAGAGATTCCTCTGCCTCTGTCTCCTGAGTCCTGGGATTAAAGGTGTATGCCATCACTCCCTGGCCTCTACTGGCTTAGCTCTGCCAATAGAGCTAATCTTCAGGCAAGCTTTATTTATTACAACACAAACAAAATATCACTACACAATAGATTAGGCATTTCTATCTGGACTACTGTTCTCACGGGCATGGGGCTGGGTGAGTAGGATTCAAGCAGTTGTGCGCGGGACCACTTGTTTTTCCTTCTGAGAAATCACTGTTTCCTGTCTGCCTTCTCTGGCCAGGTGCTGGACTGGATTGAGAACCACGGTGAGGCCTTTCTCAGCAAGCATACTGGGGTTGGGAAGTCCTTGCATCGAGCACGGGCACTACAGAAGAGGCACGATGACTTTGAAGAAGTGGCTCAGGTAATATACTCGGCATGCGCACACAGTGTGTGTTGAATAGAAACACATTGGGTTGAGAGTCTATGTCTGCTGTTCTGTCTTCCTGACTAATATGAGAAGGTCTTTGTCTTCTTTTGGAGACCACCAGGTGAGCGGTCAGTTCAAGGTCTTAGAAACTCTTCCTACCACTGTGATTTTTAAATACAAATGTCTTATGCACAAGGTGATGCTGGCAGGAGGGTAATGTTGTCAGTCCTATCACCAGCCCAGGGTCTCCACTTTGGACTGCCACTCCTGCTAAGTGGGAGCTGAAACTGCCACAGCCCTGCTTGCAGAGCTGCGCACCATCTGAGACCTGAAGGAGAAGATGGGACCTGCTTGTCAGCCTTGTGCCTATGGGGCAGATATGTTCCGAGACTGTGCCTAGGGTCTTTTCCATCTTTAGTTTAAAATTTGCTCGGTATTCAGTCTTTTAGCTGAGAATGCACATTCAAAAAGAGCCCTGTTTTCTAATTTGGGCAAGGACATGGTTTGAATGGCTGGTTATTTGTCCACCTCCAAAACTTAACCTGGCTCTGTTATATTCGTCTATTGGGATAGTTTCCACATAGATTTTGAAAGCCTTCATCTTCAGGATGAAGCATTGCTGCACAGATATTTGTTAAAGGTATGATCAGCTGCCGTGGAAAACAAACTCGTGAGGATAGGATTAGGCCGAGTATCCAAATGGAACGTATGGGTCAGTGCACTGACGTAGCAAAGGTGACTAAGCTGTGTCTTGTCACATCACAGCTTTAGCTAGAACTGGCTGTGAGCCTACCTGCCGGTAGCCTGCAATGTAGATGCTACTCTGAGCATTGTGCAAAGCCTGGACCCTCATCTTGGAAGGCAGCCAGCCCCCTGCAGGTTCTAAGAGAGGTCTAACTAAGGACAGAAGAGCTATGGAGCATTACTGTGTCTCTAGGGGACCTTCAGGAATAGGAGAAAGGAAGAAAGAAGAGGGGGGAGAGAGTAGAATTACAGTAAGATCCAGCAATTCCATTTGGTGTATTACTAAGAGGAGCGAAATAGGGGTATTTGTACCCCCATATTCCCAGAACCATTATTCCCAATAGCCCAAAGATGGGAGTGGTACATAATCACATTCATCCGAGGATGAAAAATGAACACATGTGATACGTACATACAATAAATTATCATTCAACTTCAAAGGGGGAGGAAATGCTAGCAGGTGACAGAGTGTTGATGAAACTTGAAGCCTTACACTGAGAGAAGGAGAAAAGTCACAGTAGGAGACATATTTTTTTAATTAATTTTTTTTATTGAAAGAAAAAAAAAGAAATTCCCACCTCCTCCCATCCTCCCATTTCCCTCCCCCTCCTCCCACTCTTCTCCTCCTCCCCTCACTCTTCTCTCCCTCCCTCTCCAGTCCGAAGAGCAGTCAGGGTTCCCTGCCCTGTGGAAAGTCCAGGGTCCTTGCCCCTCCATCCAGGTCTAGAAAGGTGAACATCCAAACTGGCTAGGCTCCCACAAAGCCAGAAGGTGAAGTAGGATCAAAACCCCGTGTCATTGTCTTTGGCTTCTCATCAGCCCTCATTGTCCACCATGTTCAGAGAGTCCGGTTTTATCCCTTGCTTTTTCAGTCACAGTCCAGCTGGCCTTGGTGAGCTCCCACTAGATCAGCCCCACCATCTCAGTGGGTGGGTACATCCCTCGTGGTCCCGACTTCCTTGCTCATATTCTCCCTCCTTCTGCTCCCCATTGGGACCTTGAGAGCTCAGTCCGATGCTCCAGTGTGGGTCTCTGTCTCTATCTCCATCCATCTCCAGATGAAGGTTCTATGGTGATATGCAAGATATTCATCAGTATGGCTATAGGATAGGGTCATTTTGGGTTCCCTATCCTCAGCTGCCCAAGGAGCTAACTGGGGACATTGCCCTGGGTACCTGGGAGCCCCTCTAGGTTCAAGTCTCTTGCCAACCCTGAGATGACTCCCTTAATTAAGTTATGTGATTCCCTGCTCCTCTATCCAACCTTCCTTTCTCCCAATCATCCCGTTTCCCCAAGTTCCCCCCATTCTCCCCTTCTTACTTTTCTCTCCCCATCTCCCCTTACCCCTGTCCCACCCCACACCCAAGTTCCCAATTTTTTTGCCCGGCAATCTTGTCTACTTCCCATATCCAGGATAATATCTATATGTTTTTCTTTGGGGTTCACCTTCTTATTTAGCTTCTTTAGGATCACAGAATATAGACTCAATGATCATTATTTGTGACTAGAAACAAATTATGAGTGAGTACATCCCATGTTCATCTTTTTGGGTCTGGGATACCTCACTCAGGATAGTGTTTTCTATTTCCATCCATTTGCATGCAAAATTCGAGAAGTCATTGTTTTTTACCGCTGAGTAGTACTCTAATATGTATATATTCCACACTTTCTTCATCCATTCTTCTATTGAAGGACATCTAGGTTGTTTCCAGGTTCTGGCTATAACAAATAATGCTGCTATGAACATAGATGAACAAATGCTTTTGTCATATGATAGGGTATCTCTTGGGTATATTCCCAAGAGTGGTATTGCTGGGTCCAGGGGTAGGTTGATCCCGAATTTCCTGAGAAACCGCCACACTGATTTCCAAAGTGGTTGCACAAGTTTGCATTCCCACCAGCAATGGATGAGGGTACCCCTTCCTCCACAATCTCTCCAGCAAAGGCTATCATTGGTGTTTTTGATTTTAGCCATTCTGATAGGTGTAAGATGATATCTCAAAGTTGTTTTGATTTGCATTTCCCTGATCGCTAAGGAGGTTGAGCATGACCTTAAGTGTCTTTTGGCCATTTGCAATTCTTCTGTTGAGAATTCTCTGTTCAGTTAACTTCCAAGAAGACCTAATACCTATACTCCTTAATGTATTTCACAATATAGAAACAGAAGAATCGTTGCCAAATTCCTTTTACGAAGCTACAGTTACTCTGATACCAAAACCACACAAAGACTCAACCAAGAAAGAGAATTACAGGCCAATCTCGCTCATAAACATCGACGCAAAAATCCTCAACAAAATACTGGCAAACCGAATCCAAGAACACATTAGAAAAATTATCCATTATGATCAAGTAGGCTTCATCCCAGAGATGCAGGGCTGGTTCAACATACGAAAATCTATCAATGTAATCCATCATATAAATAAACTGAAAGAAAAAACCATATGATCATTTCATTAGATGCTGAAAAAGCATTCGACAAAATTCAACATCCCTTTATGATAAAAGTCTTGGAGCGATTAGGGATACAAGGGGCATACCTAAATATAATAAAAGCTATTTACAGAAAGCCGACAGCTAACATCAAATTAAACGGAGAGAAATTCAAAGCCATCCCACTAAAATCAGGAACACGACAAGGCTGTCCATTCTCTCCATACCTCTTCAATATAGTGCTTGAAGTTTTAGCAATAGCAATATGACAACATAAGTAGGAGACATATTGAAGGGTTCCACTCTTATCTAGGGAGCCTGGTGTAGCCACGTTCACAGAGACAGAGGAGAATGGTGGTTATCAGGGAGTAGAAAAACGAGGATATTGCTGTGTCGCAAAGTTTGGGTTTTACAAGATGGCTTCCTAAGATATGTGGTTGATGGCTGCACAGAACTTTACACTTAAAGTTGTAAATATTGTTTCAGGTTGTGCATGTTTTACTACAATTTTAAATATAATATTTTGGTTTCTTGAAAATTTTATATACACGGTGTATTTTGGTCGTACTCACCACCCTCCTCCCAGGCCCACTCTCTACCCCTCCACTGACTCCCAGCTTCGTGTCCTTTCTTAAAACAAAGATTAAAAACTCATTGAGTTCATTTTGTGCTGCCCATATATATATGTGGGTATGGGGACATCCACTGGAACATGGTCTGCCTACAAGGCCACAGCTTTAAAGAAAACTTGACTCTTTTCCCCAGACACCATGGATTGCCAGTAACCCCTCTGCTAGAGACAAAGTCTCATGAGCCACCCACCCCATGGCTTACCACACTTTTTTAAAGCCCCATAGTCATATGAAGACACTCTGCAGGACTAGCTGTGATTGATCGATGTTGCGTGGACACAGGTGCTGTGTGGGCTGTGATGGACAAGACAGAGCTATGATCCAGATGCTCTGGTTATCTCTCTAGTCTACTAGGACACAAGGGATGGGCGAGCCTGGGTGCATCCCTCTACAGAGGGTGGAGCCGTTGTACTTGGTGGTCTCTCAGAGTGGAGGCATCCCATAGTTTGGCTGATCCTCTTTTCTGAGCTGTGCTATATAGTACAGACCCTCCTTTTTCTGGGAGGATGTCACCAAAGACATAGCTCAACTTTCCTCAGTAATGGGCTACAGACTCAAGGGCATCTCCAATCTTGGTTTGTAGGCCTCGAGAGGCCTATTGGCTTTTGTGTGTTGTTATATTCAAATAAGTCTGTGTCCACCATGACCCCATTTCTTCTGACTCTTCCACCAATGCCTGAGACTCCTTACATCTGGAACAGTGCTTTTCAGTTATCAAAAGAGGCACACTAACTTAAACTCATACTACAGGGAGAATGGACACCTTTTTGAATTATGGATAATGCCAGCTTTGTGTTATAGAAGATGACATGGAGGCTCAGAAAGTTCTTTAATGTGGCCGCATCACCTTGCCATTGACACATACAGTATGCGTGCCCCAAAGAAAGAATGGGGGGAAGCAGCTGTACCATTCTGTCTCACAGTCATTGCAGCTTTTCTCTGACCTTCCAATGAAGTCATATTTCCCTAATGGGCTTTCTGATTGGATCCTATCTTTTTTCAAACAGAAGGGTATTGTGACTTCCAAAGGCTCAGGATGTGTCCTCAATAAAGAAGAGCAAAGTGGTCCAAAAGGGAAGAGCCCAAGCAAGGGGGTCATGAGGTCTGGTGAGTGGGCCAGCAAAGGTGGAGGTTGTAGTTTGAAAATTAATGAGCCCTCTCTCTCTGTCCCATCCTCACTCTGAACTATTTGAGCTTTTTAGCCACCTTGAATTTATGGTTTTAATAAGAAAATCAGACCACAAAAAGAGCGAATGGACTGACTATCGGTAGCCATGCGCCTGAGACGGGCTTTGCTCTGTGGGACATGATTACTGGAGTTGAAGACAGAGTCATATCTCAGGAGAGGATTTTTTTTCTTTTGCTTCTGGTCTCAGGTGAGGACTACTGGAAGGAAGTGATATAAACAAAAAGTGTAACTTTTTAAAGATAGAATCTCTGTTATACAGCCAAGGCTGGTCTGGAACTCACTAGTAGATCAGGCTAGCCTCAAACTTGTCCTCCTGCTGATGTCTCCCGAATGCCGGGATTATAGGTGTGTGCGAGCACAGAAAATTCTTGGACAATGATAGAGCACCGTGACAGAAAGCCATAGCCCTTGCTCGGTGTGTTTGGTGTTGCTGTGGGAAGAATGGTCAGGAAGAATACGGTTGGTCATGTGTCCACACCTCATGTTGTAGACTAGCAAACTGGAGGCTACTTATCAGCGGTGCCCTAGAGGGCTCTTTGAGCCTCATCATCTTAGGAGGCTTTGATGTAAGACCAACATGAGGACTGAGTTCTAAGCACTCGTTCTCTGTGTTTTTAAGCCGGGTCAGGGAGAGAGCTACTACATCTGTTGTGGTTCCCAGAAATTTGGTTTTCTCAGTGCTCAAGCAAAGGAAATGACTAACCCTGAGGAGAGCTTGAAGGGCAGTAAAATCCCTGAGCCAATGAATCTGCACTCTAGGATGCTGGAGGTACCTTTGATTGGTCACCCTGAGGTAAAGACAGTTAAGGCAACTGCTCAAACGGTCATAAATTCTATAAGGAATTGGTATAGCGATCCACTACCTAACCATTTATTTGGAGATAAAGTAGTTGACTGTCCAGCCATCCTGCAGATGGCGCTGTTGGAACAAGCTACACAGGGGAAAGTCAGCAGTCCCTAGAATCTGCAGGATGGGTGGGGGCAGGGGCACTCAGAGTGCAGGTCCTGAGGTCCTGCCAGAGATTCTCCAGGAAATCTGTGTCCCCAGACCTTTGAATTAGCATCACTTGACTTGCTTTGCTCCTACAGAAGATGTGACACCATGATACTGGGAGAAGTATCCCCTGATCCTGGGGGGGGGGGGGGGGGGAGGGGACTCAATTCAAGTTGTCGGTTAACTCACCAAATGACACAGTCATAGAATAAAGCAGATTTTAAGAGGCATTTGTATTCCTGGGGTACATTTTCACTGGGATAATCAGCAAGTTTGAGTTGTTGCCCTTAGTAGCATGATTGTGGGGATGGACGTGCCCGTGTCTTTGCAGGTCACAGATTGGAATATGGCACGGTTGTATTGGCAGAGATCCTGTGCTATGTGGTGGGAAAGCACTCATGCCCACGGTATAGAGAGCAGCTGTGCTGCCCTGTGAGCGGCCTGCTTTGTGGTCTCGTTATCTGGAAGGCCGGAGTCTCTATAAGCCTAGGTAGTTCCAAATTAGAAGCTTTGAATTTACATTACCTAAGGTCTCAACACACCAAATCCCATTTGAGCCACTAAGCACATTTAAGTAGCATTAGTGCACTAGTTTGGAAAGAATAGAAAACTTAAAGAAATTATAAGACACGGACACAATGAAGTGATTCAGCCAACAAATCTCCACCTAGTTGTTTTGCTGTATGATGACCTGTTTTTCTCTCAGACATGAATAGATATGTTTAAAAATCCATTCTGCATTTGAGACCAAAATAAAATGTGTGGAAATAGAAGGACTCTAGTGGATCAGAGCATCTTTAATATCTGGATATTCCATGTCATTAGTAAACCTGAAGTGCTAAAGGCTAATAAGCCAGGGTCATATGTAGGAATTAAAAGCCTGTGTCCTGAAAGTGACCACTAGCCACCATTAATATCCATGCCTGTGAAGTCTCAGTGTTGGGCATTGAGACATACGTTTCTATAATCGAATAAAAACACAGCAAGCGTATTTAGCTCTCTCAAAAGTTTCATCTTAAGAGAAGAAAAATTCTTTGCCCCTTTGGAGTTTTTAAAGAGAATTGTGGGTGAAAGCTAAGAATAACGTTACTTCATCTGGTGATGCAGTAAACATGGCTGCCGAGGGTGGCGTGGTGCCCTTTGAAATCGGTTGCTTCTTTCTTCGGGCCGAGATGATGACCGTTTATAGCAGCTGCAGACGACAGCAGATGGCAAAGGTGGGAGAGACTAAATAGGTGCTTTTCACACTCCAGCTTCCTCGCAAGGACAAGAGGTTTTTAGACAGATGAGAAAGTTCTGAAGGAAAAAGCCAAGCATATGTATAAAATTTAATGTCATGAAGTTGGCAAGTGGAAGGATGTGAAGCAGCCGAGAGATGAAGGGCAGCCTTGCCCTTTGGATTTTATGTGACATTTCGGATGGATTCAGGACATTGCCTTGCCTCTGTGGACCCCAGGGAGAAGTTACAAGCTTGAACTGATGGAGAAAGGCTCTTGTGACCACTCTCTGGGGGCAGGGATGTTTTATGTGTGGATAAGACCCAACCCAGAGGCCTGAAGGTCAATAATTGGGCTAGGAGCCACTATGGAAGACATGGAAAGGTCTCCACGTGTCTCTTATCAAACCTGTGGATTATCTCCCTCTGTTTTTACTTCTTGCACATTCAGAAGACATTGGGGCTGTGTTCCTAATGACTCTAACACGCTGAAAGCCTCCCAAGCACAGGTGGTGTTTTTAGCTCTCTTTCCATGTGATGTAGTGACTGGCAAAGAAGGGAAGCTTTGGGAAACAAATGGCTGTCTGTGTGAAGTGTGTTTCTGAAGTTTTCTGGACCATGTCTACCGAGTGAGCATGATGGGCTCCTGGCAGGGAGGCAAGCCCATGCTGCGGAGAATGGAAAGGGTACCAATTGTCAGAGAACCCTGCTGCTCTGTGCTGCTCTGTGCTGCTCTGTGGACTTAAAGGAATTTGAAGGAAATTAATTTACTGGGAAAATAACCCCAGTCAAACCAATAACAGAAATGCCTCAGGTTCCACTCAGGTACTATAGAGAGGAGCACTGTGAAGATCATCTTGGGCTAAAAATCTAAGAAAGCCCCAGCAAACAAGCTAGCTTCTCCTGGAAAGTTTGTGATGCAGCTTTATCTTACACACACACTCACACACACACACATACACACACGCATGCATGCACACACACTCAATTAAATTGTTAAGAGAAAAAGATTCTACATAGTAGAAAGTAATAATTGTGTGTTTCTTAAAAACCTCAAACACTGTATGCTGTTTCAGCTCCCAAGAAACTTGGTCTTTAGGGGACAAGGGTGTAAATGATTCTTGGCACACCGAAGCATGGTAAAGGATTTTGAAAGATATTATAAACTAAAATAGAATTTTTACATCAGAAATAGTATTTTTTTTCTAAAAATCTGTCTGTTTAGATCACATATAGTCTACCTAATTCTAAAAATTACACTTTTAAAAGATACTGACAAAACATACTGCAGTTTTTGGAAAGCTGCCAGGAATGAGAAGTTAAAGTAATTTGGATACATCCAGTTTGAGTAAAGATTTTGTTATAGTTTGAGTGTGAAATGGCCCAATTGGGGCTCATATATTATTATTATTAAGTCTAGGTCATGAGGTGGTAGTGCCGTTTGGGGAGGTTTTGAAAACTCTGGGAGGTAGGACCTAGCTGGAGGAAGTAGGTCACTTGGGGCAGTTACTTGGGGACTGTTTTGTCCATGGCTCCTTCCTGTTTCTGTTATTCTGGTTCCTGGCCATCATGAGGTAAATGTCTCTTACTACATCCCACCTCTATGGTGATTACCAAAGTCTCCAATTTTTGCTACTTAATCTGAAGACACTATACAGATCCTAAATTTTCTTTCTTAGTATTTGATCCCATTGAGCTACTACCTCCAAGTTCTCCTGCCCCAGCCTCGGATGGTGGGCTGCTGCTCTTCTGCCCTTCCACATGGTACTTCTTACATTCTTCCCTGCAGCATCAATCCTCAGACCTTCTCTTCACGCACATGCCTGAGTGCTTTACAGTCTTTCCTAGGTTCACCTTCTGTTGGCTCCCACATCCTTCTTCCATCTCTGATCTCGCCCTGAGACCCGTATGCATAAACTCATGGGTTTCTAGACACCTCTGTTTCAACTTCTCACGGAGAAACTCACGAGTTTCATCATCTCCTTTTCACCCTTCCCAGGCATCTGCTTCTTCTTGTATTACCCATAGTAGTGGAGGGTACCAGCTGCACAGTTAGTCAGTCTAAAACCTAGGACTCCTTCTTGACTCTTTCCTTGCTCCCCACTCTCACTGAGGTCATTGCAAAGGCTTAATGACTCCACCTCTTTTTTTTCCTTTTTTAATTGTTTTTATTGAGCTATATATATATTTCTCCACTCCCCTCTTTTCCTCTCCCCTCCCCTTCTACCCTCTCCCATGGACCCCATGCTCCCAATTTGCTCAGTGACTCCACCTCTTCAGTAAGTCCCTCTTCTTCCATCCACATTGCACCGCTTTAGATAAGAGTCTTGTTGCCTGCTGAGATCATTGCCTGCCATAACTTCCGCTTTGCTTCATGGTCACAGTCACCTTACGTTCATGCCCACACCGATACAAACTGATTTCTAGAACTATACATCTCATCATGCTGTTCTTAGTCCATACGCTTTGGAGGAGGTCTTAGTTTGGGATTCTGTTGCTACAAAAAGACACCATGATCATGGTTAATCTTATAAAGGAAAACATTTAACTGGTACTGGCTTATAGTTTCAGAGGTGTAGTCCATTATCATCATGGCAGGAAATGCCAGTGTGCAGGCAGAAATGGTGCTGGAGAAGGAGCCGAGAGGTCTAATCCTGATCCGCAGGCAACAGGAAGTGAACTGTCACACTAGGCATGGCTTGAGCATGTATGAGACCTCAAAGCCCTCCTCCACAGTGACAGGTTTCCTCCAACAAGGCCACACCTAGTCCAACAAGGCAACACCTGCTCCAACAAGGCCACACCTACCAACAAGGCCACGCCTCTTAATACTGTCACTTCCTATGGGCCAATTAAAACACATGAGTCTATGGAGCTATACTTATTCAAGCTACCACAGAGGCTATAGATGATTTTCCATCAACCTATCAACCAGGGATCTTACTCATGTAGAAGACCATGGTGTTTGATTACTAACATCCACCGGTAGTTCCCAGCCCAATCATAACTGCAGTTCTAGGTGATCTGAATCCCTCTTCTGACTCCTGTGGGCACCAGGTACACATGTGGAATGCATACAGACAAAACATTCATACACATAAAATGAAATAAACCTTTTAAAAAAATGTTAAAACCTCATCAACCGATCAGTCTCCCACTGCTTCGTCTGACTTTGCCTCTTAGGATTCCCCATTTCCCCCCTTCTGACCCTGTGTTCCTGCTATCCTGGAGTTTTCTTGAGCACACCATGCCTTAGAGCCTCAATGCTGTCTGTGTAATCTTTCTCACCCTGTCACTCAAACAGCCCCTATTCATTCTTGAAACTCATCATAGACCGTACCTTGTTCTAGAAAATCCCCGAAGTTCACTTGGCTCACACCAGGAGCTCCTTTCTTAGCCTCACATCGTATCTTTGCTGTGGCCATCTTGGTTAGCTTCACACTAGCCCTGTGTCATAGCCCTGCTTTGACAGTCTTGATTAGCTTTACGCTAGCCTGTCCCCTCCTCAGATCAGGAATTCTGTCTAATCTGTCTTTTCCTACTAGCCCTCGCACAGCGAGCCAACATGCAAGGGTACTTATTTGAAACCACGTGAATGGATGGTATAGATTCAGCAGCCCCTTTGGTGAGTGGGTTTCAAGCCAGGTGATCTCTAAGGGTGATAGATGGGAGAGAGGTAGATGGAATGAATGCTGTCAGATCCTAGACCTAGAACCATACACTGAGAGAATGAGTTTGCAGCGAGATAACATTAACCTAGGCAGAATATGGCGCTTTAAAACCACTCCTGATAAGAAACTGACAATTCTTACTAAGCCCATTTGCTCAGCCCTGCTCAGTTTCTGTGTTTTTCCCCAGAGGAAGTTTTAGCCACCTCACTCTGTTAGCTAAAATAGGGGGAGGTTGATATTTTTTCAGGGTCTCACTGCATGGTCCAGGCTGATCTTGGGCTCACAGTTATCCTCTTTCTACCACCTCCCTGGTACTTAGATTACAGGAATTGTACCTTCGCCTTTGGCCTTTTAAAAGCAATCTTAAAGACCAAAATGAAACAAAAAGTAAATGTTACATACTGATTTTATATTCAGTATCCTAATTTTGAATCAGAGCAGCTCATTGTATCCAATATGTTGTGTTTGATGGTTGCCAGTTTTTCTCCTCTTGTTAAGGTAGCCAAAAAACAAAAACAACAATAGCAATCATATCCCTCTCCTGAGTACTTTTTATGTGTTGAACTGTTCTAATTTTATATCATATTTTTTCTTTGAGAATTAAAAAAATCATATTTTGTTCTTATTCATCCCCTAACTCCTCCTGAGTCCCACTACCTTCCTCCTTACCCAACTTCATGTTTTCTCTCTTAAAACAAAACAAAAAACAAAAACCCATAGAAGTCAATTTGTGTTCCTAAATATTCTTAGGTGTGTGGCTGGCCTTGAAGCTTCGTTAGCGTGTCACACTCTTAGAGAAAACATACCCTCCTTCTTCCAGAAGCTAGCAAATGCCGATATTTTCTCAGCTTTGGGTAGGGCTTCATGCCCACTTACCCTTCTGTCTCCATGATAAAGTCTTGTCTGCTTTGAGCTTGTGCAAGGCTTTCTTAAGCTTGCTGTCACAATTGATTTTAGTTCATATGGGCAACTGTCCTGTTGGGTCTGGAAAATGCTGTTGTTTCCTTGTTGTCATCTACTACCCCTGGCTCTTATAGTCTTTTAGAAGATCCCCCTGAGCCTGGGAGGAGGGTACAGTATAGATGTCCCATTTAGAAGGAGCACTCGGTAGTCTCTTACTCTTTGCACACGAACCAACTGTGAGCCATTGTGTTAACTGTTATCTATTGCAAGAAGTCTCTCAGATGAGAGTTAGGAGATGCTTTATAGTGATAGCAGTAAGCCATTAGGAATTGTTTTAGCACTCTATCCATTAGCAGAATAATAATAGTAGGTTCTTCCGTAGTACATGGTGAGCTATCTAGCTGCAGCTTCTTGGCCCTGTTCACAGCACCAGGTGTGAGTGGTTGGTTACTCCCATTACATCTGGGCCACTATTGCACTTGCAGCACATCTTGCCTGGGCAGTCATTATTGTAGCTTACAGTGTTCCCAGCTGGGTAAGATTGCTGTTTATTTTTCATCTTCAGTAGTGTGCCTATCACCTTACAGCACTATGAGAACTGCCATTAGGGATGAAGCTACTTCTGTCATCTTCTTCAATGTCTTCAAGCTTTTATTATAAAAAATGTATTTCTTAGTTACATTTGTTCCAAGATATTTTTGAAGTGATTGTAAATGGATTTGTTTCCCTGTTTTCTTTCTCTGTTTTGTCATTTGTATATATGGAAAAGTATTGTATCCCAGTACTTTGTTTAATATGTTTATCAGCTGTAGAAACTTTTCTGGTAGAGTCTTTCTGGTCTTTCATGTGTAGAACAAGATTAACAAAAAGAAGATACTTTTACTTCTTATAAAGGTACTTTATAAAAATATAAGTATCTTTATAAAGATATTTTTGCCCTGTTTTTTGTCCCCTTGATCTCCTTCACTTGTATTATTGTTCTAGCTAAGACTTCAAGCATTATATTGACTATGAATGGAAAGAGTGAACATCATGGTCTTGTTCCTGATTTTAGTGGCAGCACTTTTTGCTTTCCTCTCTTTAGCATTATGTTCCTTGTAGACTTGTGTATTGCCTTTATTATGTTGTGATATGTTTTCTGTATTATTGGATTCTCTAGGACTTTTATCATGAAAGATGTTGGATTTTGTAAATTGCCTTTCTGCTTCCGATCATGTGGTTTCTGAGTCTACTTACATGGTCACTGACATTTATGCTGAACCATCTCTGTACCTCTGGGATGAAGTCAGCTTGATCATGGTAGATAATCTTTGAATGTGCTCTTGAATTTGGCTTGTAAGTCTTTTATTGAAATTTTACATCTATGTTTCTACGAGAGATTTTGTTATTATTTTATTTATTTCTTGGGTCTTTGTCTAATTTGGGTATCAGGGTATGATTGGCCTCATTTTTTTAAAAAAATGGTAGCTGTCTAAACTACTTTTCTATTGCTGTGAAGGGACATCATGACCAAGGCAGCTTATAAAAGAAAACATTTAAATTAGGGGTCTTGCTTATAGTTTCAGAGGGTGAGTCCATGATCATCATGGCAGCAAGCATGGCAGGCAAGCATAGCGCTGGAGCAGTAGCTGGGAGCTAACAGCTGGTCCACAAGCCAGAGTCAGGGAAGAAAATAGTTTGGGTCTAGCATGGGCTTTTGAAACCTCAAAGCCCACCCAGAGTGACATGCCTGCTCCAACAGCAACACACCTCCTCCAAGGCCCCATCTCTTACCCCTTCCTAAAACAGTGTACCTACTGGGATCCAAACATTTAAATATATTAGCCTATGGGAGCCATTCTCATTCAAACCATCGTGGTAATGTTTCTTTTCTATTTTACAAAATAATTTGAGGAGTATTGTGTTAGTTCTTCTTTGAATGTCCTGTAGAATTCTGTGCTACATTAATATGGCCCTAGACGTCATTTAGTTAAGAGATTTTTAATTACTGCTTCTATCTCATGGTTGTTATGGATCTATTTAAATTATTTACTTCATCTTGGTTTAATTTTGGTAGGTCCTATGTATCTAAGAATTCACCTGTTTCTTTTAAATTCTCCAGTTTAGTCGATTTTTTTTTCATTTTGTTTCCTTCTAGTAGATAGAAATTTTTAAAAATGTGTCCTTACAGTTCTGTGGATTCCTTCAGTGCCTCGTTCGTATGTAATCAAACCAGAGGCTGAGCGGAAGCTAGGGGTGAGCCTGCAGGTGGGGAAGTATACACAGACCCCCACAGCAAAGCCATTTTCCAAACTTACGAGACTTGGAGCCCGCTCTGCGATAAGAAGCATGCAAGAATAAGTGAAAACTGCCAATTATTGGAGCATACTTTAACGAGGAAATCTTTCATCTGATCCTTGAAGCAGAGTTAGTGTTAATATTTTCCTCATCTTCCCAGCTTAGGAGTTTGGGCTTGGGGGAAGGAAGCAGGATCTGAGCCCAGCAGGGTGTCTCAGAACCCACGCTTCCAGAGCATCCATTTGGAGGAAACAGGCAGGCTGACTCAACCCTGCTTTTGGTTGTTTTTCTAAAGAAAGTTTCTCTGTTATTTTTGTTTATCTCTTATTTTTAATTATGAAGCTACACGTTTTCAATATAGAAAATTCAGACAAGCACAAAGGAACAGAAACAGTCTACCCACCCAGTTGTCTGACTGTCTCACAGTTGCTAATACTTGGTGTTTATTCGCCCAGATATTTCTCAGTTTGTGCTATGGGTATATTTCCTGGCTAGCTTTTCTAATGAAATCGCCATGGTAATGAATACATGCGATTTTTTCTTTGTTGACAAAGTCTTTAATATAAAGACTTTTATTATTTTCTAGCTTCTAGTAACTTAATAGGTTATTAAAACCAGTTATAATTGTAAGGCTACAAACAGAAGCAAAATAAACATTGGAAACAGAGGACCTGTTTTGAGATAATCATGGAGAATCTTTGCCCCCAAGCCAGACATGATAATACATACCTGTGATCTCAGTTCTTTGGGGGACGGACGGACTTTGCTATATATTAAGTTTGGGGCTAGCCTGGGCTCCATGAGACCCTGCCTCATAAAAAGCAAACACAAACAAGTCCTTTCCCAAGGCAAAGCATCAGAGAATGGCGATTTACCCCCAAGACCTTCCATGTTCCTCTCTGCAGGCATGCGCATTAGAGGTCTGTGAAGACTGAGCCTGTAAACCTGCCTGGGGAGTAGTGCCTCGAGCAGTGGAGGGGTGTGCATTGTAAGTCTCCATCCCCTTTCTTCCTCCTCCTCATTGCCGTTGTCTTCCTCCTCCTCTCCTTCCTTCTCTCCATTGCTTTCTCTCTGCCTCCTCCCCTTCTCCTTTATCTTCATGGCTCTTCTGTCTGAAGTGTGCTTTCATTCAGGTGGGCAGTGTCTTCCACAATCCTGAGACCTCCACGAGGCAAGTCCCTCCTTGGTGTGTGACACTCAAGGCAACAGGAGTAAATCTTAAAGGAAAGGGTATTTGAGAACTTGGGGTGAGTGGGGAACCTGGTGCAGGCAATGAGTAACAAAAAGCAGTCCAAAGACCCTAAATGAAGGGGCTCCTAGCAGTGTTATGCAAATCCCAAACTGCATCACCAACCGGAACAACCCGCTAGGCAGATCTGTACCTTCTTTCTCTGCCAGGGAGCAACTAGAAGCATTTTCGTAAGCCATTTGTTTGGAATAATTTTCAAAAACTCACTGCCAAGTTCTGACAGGAACAAATTTGAGCTCTTCCACCTGAAAGCCAGGTTTGATAAAGGGGTCTGGGTTTTTACAGCCTCCCAGGAGTAGCTGGGAGGACATGCTAGCCTCATCAGGATCTATGCCTATTTGCCCTGGGATGCTCAAAGCAAAGGCTAGGCTAACACCTTGCCTGTGGAGTTTATGCTGAGGTTGATAGACAGCTGTCCTTCCATAATTGAGGAGCTAACAGCACAAAATGTGGGTAGCCTCAGCTCCAGTTACATAACTCCATGGTGTTTCACGTTGTGTTCTATTTTGTACCATATATCTTAGACTCAACAATGCCAAATTCAGACTGAAATAGCTCTGGTGGACTTCAGTCCATCACATGCCTAGAACTTGAAAATATCATCGAGGGAGGAGGCAGTGAGAAAGTCTAAAATGAGAACTCCAGACCATGTGATGGGCCTGCTCCATTTTCATTTCTCTTCTCCATGAGGCTTGAACTCTGCCTAAAAGTATGTGTCTGGGTCATTCTCATTTGCTTAAAACGCTGTAGCTAAAGAAGAAAAGGTTCTTCAGATCGAGACTTTGGATCAGTCAGACTTTTCTAATGCTGGCAGAAAATACCTGACAGAAAAAATTAGAGCAAGAACGTTTATTTTAGCCTGCAGTTTCCGAGCCCGGCTGTTTCTGCGGTGTGAGACAGAGCATCATGGGATGTGGGGTAAGATGGCCATCCGAGATACACAGAGAGGGAGAGCTTCTGCACACAAGGACTTTCTCCGACCCCTTTCCATTGCATCCCATGCTGCAGGCAGTGGGGTACTGTGCCCATTTAGGGCTCTTCTTCCCTCCTTAAGGAATCCTGTCTGGAAACATCCTCACAAGTGGTCCCAGAAGTCTGCCTTCTAATCAGCTAGATGCTTTCCCGTCCAATCAAACTGTCCGTCATGCCTGGGATCTGTCTGGTCCACCTGCTGTAGCTTTCACTCCGGTGAGAGTTCTGCAAGTTCCTATCATGGCTTCAGGGAGTGAGACCAGATGTGTGACACCAGGTGATTGAACACAGGACAGTTTTCTAGGTTCTCCTTTTCTTTGCTCTGTCTCTTCCGTGAAAGCCATTTGAACAGTGAGGACCACGGTCTCCCCATCTACAGAATGCCAGTTACTGGTTCTTCCTGATTTCTTCCCTATATGGGGACTAAGCTTCCATAGATGGATACAGGGATTGGGACATGTGGGTAGGAGACTCAGTGCTGCTCCACCAGTAACATAACCTTGTAGAGCCTCAGTCTCTGCATCTATGAAGTGGGAATACTGTCTCTTCCATTTTATTTGAACTAGGCATTAAGTAGGAAAATACACTTAGTAGCACTTTCAAACACTTAGCACACAGAACAAATGATAATGTAAATCGTTATCATTGTTATTCAGGAGATACGGTGACTGGATGAGATCATGTCTGGAACCTACTCAGAAAAGACGAACTAAAGATATAGAAGAGATTGATGATATTGCAACAAACTTGGGAGTTTCCCAAGAGAGGGAATGTGACTCTCGGTCTGACTGAACTCTTGACACCCTGGGTTGCTTCGCTGATTGAGGGCCAGGTTCCCAGGCTTGCTCACTGGATTAGCCGGAATTCTTTGCACATTCTGAAGCTAAGGCTAATGATGTGTTGAGCAAGGATCTTCTTTGTTCTCATGCTTATGTAAGTTGGGTCAGTGAGTCTTTGGGGGCAAAGGAATTGCCGATGGAGAAGCAGTATTGTGCTTTGTACTGGGGACAGAGGGTCTCCTTCCTCCGTCTTCCTCACTCCCTGCCCCATCCCCACCCTGCCCTGCACCTTCCACACAGTGACACCTTGACCTGACCTCTCAAGGGTGCTCTGCAGCCAGCATTCCCTCCTTAGCCTGGATAATAGAGAAGCGCTCACTACCACCTCTTAACCTTTCTCCAGGACTCCTGGTACCTCCTGACCACTGGGCCTGTCTTTCGCTTGGAAGAGTACTGCTTCTGACCTCACATTTTAGATTTTAAGATTGGCTCGAAAACTCATTTCCTAGTGACAATTTCTCAAGGCTTCCCCCATTTTGCCCTGGTAGCCCCTTTGCCTAGCATGCCCCCGGTATTAGATTACCACTTTGTACTTAGTGTCCCACCTCATTTCCTCCAGGGCCCTGGAGAGGGGACCGTTCTACATGATTTAATTTTATAGCGAACTAAGATTTCACCCTAAGGGTCTCCTGCTGAAATTCTCCTTTCACGTTTACTGGTGCTAAATAATACACAGTTCTGAAATACAATCTCTACTTTCTATGCCTTATAGATAGGCTGTTGTATATACACCTCTCTTCTTGATGCCCAAGGGCACACTAATTTCCGTGATGAATAGAAATCCTGCCAAGGCCCACCGTGGAGGCGAAGGTTGTTTTCCTATCCCCTTCACTGAGGGTTCCTTCCAGCCCAGCAATACAGCGCTCAGGTTGGCCTGTATTTAAGGGGACCTGACCAGAAATCCAGTCCCTGCAGCGGTGTATGTAGGTCATTCCTCGTAGGCCCTAGAGCACCTCCCTGTCCCATAGCCATGTTAGGTGACAATGATGTTTTCCATAAATATAACATTTTATTTATTTAATGTGTTTGTGTACAAGCGTGTGTGCCCATGTACACACTTATGCACACATGTAGAGGTCAGACAACAACTTCCAGGGTGAGTTCCCTGCTTCCATCACGTGGGTCCGGGGAATCAAACTCAGGCTGTCAGGCTTGGTGTGTTACCTGCCGAGCTGGTCTACCAGCCCATGGCTGTGGTGATTGTTTTGGTTTTGTTTTTGATTTTTAAAGACAGGATTTCTCTGTGTAGCCTTGGCTGCCCTGGAACTTGCTTTATAGACCAGGCTGGCCTCGATCTCACAGAGATCCTCCCACCTCTGCCTCCCGAGTGCTGGGATTAAAGGAGTTCACGAGCACTGTCCAGTCTGGCAATGATGACTTTTTTTCTGGCAATGATGATTTTTTAAATAGCATAGTCAGTGAGGGTAGTTTCTGAAGCTGGGTTCCACTTCCGGAGTGGAACAACAGAACTAAGCAAGCAGGGCTGATTCCCCTAGCTCTGGGCATCTCCTTTAGCTGGTTCATGCTTGCACCGCTCCACGTTTATTTTACTAATTTTTATATACAGAGATTAAGCATTTCAGACCATGTGAGTTTGCCAGTTTCATCCCTGGAAGCACCACAGACCAGCGTCATGCTTATCACTCATGCAGCTGTCAGCTTCGTGATAAAGCTTTGACAGGTGTCTGACAGTGATGAGGAAGCCTTCAGCCAAAACTGAGAGTCCCCAGGCCAGGAACCTGCCTCGCTGATGCGTGTTCTCATTTGACAAATCTCTCGCTGGTTTGCTGAGGACAGACATCTGAGGGTCATGTACATATGCCTCTGGCACTCTGCCAGGGAGAATAATTTCTAAGGTTTCTTAGGGGATTGCTTTTAATCCAATCTCCTTTTGCATGTATATATAACACCCTAACCATGCTTCTTCTAACCTACGGTGAGCGATGTCACCAAATTCAAACTGGGAAAAAGAAAATATCTGATTGGAGCTGAAGCAAGATTTCCAGGCTGTGTGATTTCACTGTGGCTGGCCAGACAGAGCACACCCCTCTCTAAGTACATTCATAATGATACTTTATTGGCATTTCCAAGCTCACTCAAATCATCATCTTTTGGTTGACAAACATATTGAATCCTTGCCTTTATCTTTTGAAACTCATTTTATCTTGTATTTTTTTTTGAAGAAATCCCTCTTTGTTGTAGTATGTTGCAATGATACATGAATTAATAAGCTACTAATCTTCTTTGGGTTCCTCATTTCATCTATCCTGGATAATCGTGGCAAGCGTGTAAATATAATCTGTTTATTTTTAGATTGATTAATTGCTAGGGAATGCCCTGCATTTAAATTTATATCATAAGTGATTTTTTTCTAATAATAAAACCAATGCATGTTCATTATATAATAATTGGAAAACAGAGACATAGTAGAAAAGATAATTCATTGCTATTTTTACTTAGAGATAACCACTGTCAATCCCGACCAACAAGCTGTACCCAGCAGAATACCAAGAATGCTTTGTTGGGGGCCACAGTGAACTCCCAGTCAGCATCTCCCATTTGCCACCATGAGGACTCCCTCAGGTTCTTTTTCGTCTCTGTTACAATAGCATAACCTACCATGTGTAATACTTCCAAGTTGACCCAAAACTGAAGCCATTATCGGTAGTAGTTTTAAAATAGAGAGTAAATTTAGAACTGTGGCTGCCTTTATCCTGACTTCTTCACTTAATGCTTTATTGATTCTTCCTTAAATGTTCTTTAAACGCATGACTGTGGTAGCTGCATCATACTCTAACAAGGGGATGTGACACCACAGACTGAACTCTTCTTTTCCAAATCTACTTTGTTAGTCCTTTGAGAATTTTATCAATGCACACCTTGTGTGTTGATTATATCTGCCCTCCGCTCTTCTTAACTCCACCCTCCTCTACCACTTTCCAACTTGCGTCCTCATTTTTGTTTTGTTATTATAACCCATCAGTCCTGTTTCTGTTGCCTATTTACTCATGGTGTTGGGCCAGCCACTGGAGAATTGGCAATCTACCAGGAGACACACCCTTAAAGAAGACCAACTCACCCTCCCCTAGGAGCCATGAGCTGCCTGTAACTCCTCAGCCTGGGGCCGGTGTTCATGATGGCCGCACCTCTCCATGTCGCAATGTTGACAGGCTTGATCTTGTGTGGGCAACCACATCTACTGTGAATTCGTAAGTGAGTGGCCCTGTCATGACCAGAAGATGCTGTTTTGATCCCATCTCCCTGACCTCTGTCCTTTACGATCTTTCCCTTCCCTGTCCCATGATGGCCTGTGAGCCTTCGAGGGTGAGGTGAGATGTTCTAATTGATAAACACTTAGGCTAGCAGTAATTTGTAGTGTGGGATGGAACAATGACTCAGCTGTTAAGAGCTACTCCCAAGGCCCAAATTTGGTTCCCTGCACCCAGGTTGGGTAGATCACAGCTACCTGTAACTCCAGCCCTAGGGAATCAGTGCCTTCTCTGGCCTTCTCAGACACTGCACACACCACACAAACACTCATATATACATACACTCACATATTCTCTTTTATATACACTCACATACACACACTCACACACATACTCTCTCTTACACTCACACTCACATACACACACACTCACAAACACACATACTCTTTTACAAACACTCATACACACATAAATAATACATATACTCTCTTACACACATTCACATGCACACACTTACATATACATACTCACACACATACGCAAACTTTTGAAAAATACAATTTGTGGTTTTATAGACCAGGTACAGTATAGCTGGAGGTCACATTGGACTTCTGATCTTTCTGCCTCCATATTTCAGATTGCTAGGACTACAGGTATTTGCTGTTCCATCTGTTTTTATGGGGTGCTGGGAATTGAACTTGGATCTTCATGTATGCTGAATAAGCACCCTACCAACTGAAGTAAATCCCTGTCACAGTTTCATTTTAAAGAAAATCTTATTACATAGCCCAAGCTGGCCTCCAATTCATGCTCCTCCCGGCATGTGGGATACAGGTCCTGCCCCTGTGCCAGGTCACCCTTGAATTTGAGCCAGGACTTGAGCTGATCTTGACATGGATAGATGACTGGAATCAACCCATCTTGACTTAAGTACCGTGGGACCAGGCTCCACATTGGCTTTCTTTCCCCACTACCAGCCCTTACTGCTCTCTTATCCATACTCACAAGAGGCAAAGGACTGGAGTTTCTCAGGTCCAGCCATCTGAAAGAGTAGCAAAGAAACACTGAGAATTGGATGGCTCTCTTAATGGGGCTTCCCCTGTGATCTTGTAGTTTTCAACAGGAAGGCAGTTTTGTTCCTCCTTCTCACTCTGAGACATTTGCCTGCTGCTGGAGATATATTTGATTGCTGTGTCTGAGAAAGAGGCTGCTAAGGGCATCCTGTGGGATGGAACAGGATGCTGTCGACTGTCCTGCTATATGCAAGATAGGTGTGATACGTGCTTCCTAGGGCTACCTTAGCAATGCGACATAATCTGGAGAGACTAAAATTTTGGAGGCTAGGAATCCAAGTTCAAATATCTGCTGGGTTGAGTTCTTCTTGAGTTCTGTTTAGGAAAATCTGTTCTAAGTTCAAGCTATTCCCAGGTCCTTGCAGTTGGGCATGTGCCCTTGGCTTGTAACTATAACACTCCAGTCTTACCCTTCATACCACATGGTAAGTATCTGCTTCTCCATGATGTCTTTTGATGTGAAAGCAATCATACTCTATAATGGGCTATTCTATTCTTATTCAATATAATCTTAACTGGCTAAATCTGTAATTATTTACAGTAAGGTTACACTGTCAGGTGCTGAGAGAGCATCAACCTGTCTTTCTTGTGAGGAGGACAGAACTCAACCTGGAAGAGCCCTTCCAAGAAGGAGCAGTCCAACCCAAAGCATGAGTTGAGGTGCTATTGAGAAAATGGTCCTTATCACCTTTGCGTCACCCCAGGGAGGATAGCTAGGATAAGAGAGGGACGCTATATAGGCTGAGTGTTGGTATTATCTTCGGATTCCCACCTAATCCCCAAAATTATGATGTTAGAAGTGGGGCCTTTGAGAAGTGATCAAGTCCCGTGAACAGCATTACTTCCCCCATACCGTATATGAACCCAGAACCAAGCACTTTCAGAGACCGAATCTGCTAGCACCTTGACCTTGGACCACACCAACACCCCCAACTGATGCCTGGAGATTTCTGTTATTTACAAGCCATGTGGTCTAAGGGCAGAACAGTGTGAACAGGCTAAGACTGGTGGGAAGGGTAGGGTGTGCAGAGATGCTGTCAGTAAGAGGACCAGCGACCTTAGCGCAGAAGCTGCGGGCCACTGTCAACCTCTAAGATGTGACCACCCTGACCTACAAGGATGTTTGTGACCCAGACAAGGGGCAGAGTTTGGGATATTACACCAGCTGGGGGTGGTAGGCATGTGCGCCTCGGCCGGTGCTTCTGACATTTTGTCATCTGACCCTACTGTTCCCTGGACCAGGCACAGCCTTGCCCTCTGTCTCTTTAGGGGTGGGGCAGAAGAGAAAAAGAAATCCACAAGCCCCGAAGTTTTGAGCAATACTTTCAAGCTATTTTGTCTCTCCCAAGCCCTGCCTTCTCCCTGTCACACCCACTACCTCCCACAGACAGCCAAACTTAGAATATGGAAAACAGGAAAAACAGCCACACTTGGAAGTGCCGTCTTTCTAGAGAGAACATTGCTTTGGGTGCATCCCCCCACCACCCACCCATATCTTTCTGATTGCCAAAGCCTGCAGCAGGTGGCCTCATTCTGAGCCGTGCGGCTGCTGTCATGCCACCTGCTTGCTTCTCTGGCTTCAAGAATTCCACAGGAGAATGAACTTCACAGAAGCAGGACCACCGACGTGCTGTGGATCTGCATCTGGGTTCTTCACCTTTACACGTTTTTTGTGCACATTATCGTGAAGAGGCTTCATGTGCCCACTCAGTATTTCACCAATTTGAGTAGAGTCAAGACGTGCATGTCAGGGGATGTGAGCAGAGGGGCGGAGGCTGTGCTCTCCAGATGCAGGATGGTGAGCTGCTTCTCGGCAGCAGTATAAAGGCCGGCTGGCCACAGGGAGAGACCTTCAGAGCTGTGTGTCTTTAGATCATGGCATACTTCCACTTTTCGAGCCCTAGCGTCCCCCTTGGTTTGTCCCATGCAGCAGCTCTGGGCCAACTTCTGGCTTCTAGTGTCTCTTTAGTCTATGCCATACTTCTTGTTTTCTGAGCTCAGTGCTAACCCAGGCTCCCCCAGCCTTATCTTCCAGCTCTGTATCTGTCCTCCATTGCTCTTCTCTACCCCTTGAAGGAGAAACGCGATGGAGTCATGGGAAAGCCTTTCTTTTATTATGTCTCAGTCCCATGCGGGCCACCATACTTTCTGGAATCTTAATTGGGCTTTTCTTACAGGCTGGACCTGGTCACTCCTGTCCACTTGTTTTGTTTTGTTTTGTTTTTTTTTTGTGACTCATAGCCACAGCCTCTGGGATTGGCCATGCCTTTACTTGAAAAGTACAGTTTCATTGTTGCTGTTCTAATGGATAACTTGCCTATAGTTGGTCCTCAGTATTTCCCTTTCTCCCTTTCCTGAGAGCACCTAGGCATTCAGGTCTAGCCCATGATAAGACAAAATGCCTGGAAGTGCCTTTGAAGACCAGTGTATAAGTGGAGAGGGCAATTGATGATTAGAAAGGAAAAAGGATCGATGAAAGAGGGGGTGCCCTAGCAAGGAACAGCTGCTGTTTTTTTCTTAGGGTTTCTAGGGCTAGACCTAGGATCATTCATATTTTTACATTAATGTATTGCATACACACACACACACACACACACACACACACACACACATACAGCATAACTCATGTGTGTGGAGACCAGAGGAGAGATTGTGGAGTCAGTTCTATCCTTCCATCATGTGGGTTCTAGAGATCAAACTTGAGTCTTCAGACTTGGCAGCAAGTGCCTTTACTTGCTAAGCCATCTCAATGGCCTTTAGGTTCTTTATTAACCATGTAGAGTTACTGCTAATGTTTGAATGCTTGTCCCCTTCAAAATTTATATTGAAATTTAATTTCTATTGCAGCAATATTAAGAGGTGGAGCACTTAAGAGGTGACTCGGTCTAAGGGCTCCATCGCCCTAGGCGGGATTCTTGTCTTTATGAAAGAACAAATTTGGCCCACTATTGACTCTTTTACCTTCTGCCTTCAAGTGGCATAATGAAACTCAGGACTGTACACCAATGTTTTTCTGTTCATTAGAAACTAATCGGGCATTCTGTTTAGCAGCAATAACAGACTAAGAGAGTTTTGTTTTAGGAAAATAAAACTTAAAAGAAATTCAAAGTTTTAAAAATAAACTGTTGATCGAAAAGGTGCTGAAGCATTTTAGATATGAAGAAGAAAACACTCTCTAGCAAGTTGAGATATATATGGGAATGGACAGGGTGATGATTACATATGTAAAAGTGATAAAGCTGGTGTTTAGGTTCCCAGAGATGATCACATTGCCCCGAGTATTTCTGTTGGGAAGTGTTGGCATCCACCACAGTTATTTTTGGTATCAATCCCAATTATAACTGAAGATTCGTATGGACAGTGTCCAGCTTAGGGAGCATCTGGCTAGGACTCCTCATTAGACACGCCTTATTTGGACATAGAAGTTGCCTTCATGGAGGCAGCTATTGTTTGCCCGCCCCATTCTTCAGAGCATGTAGGAAGATGCCCTTCCAGCAAACGCAGTGTGGCTGGTGAGTTCATCCTGGTAGTCAGAAACGGCTTTCTCCTCTGTTTCCCACCGTCAGCCACTCTTCCATTGTCAGTGCCCATCCCTGTAACCTCCACACAAGCCAGATGGGGAACTGCCTGGTGCCCCACATTGCACACTGAGAAACATTTTCCTCTATTGCCTTTATTGATTATGCGGCGTATGCTGCATTGGTACCATGTTTCAAATGAATCGCTTTGAATTTATCCTGGTAACCTAACTCCCATTTACAGGGAAGACGTATTTCTAGTGGTAAATGGAGCTGGGACTTATCACTTACAAAGAACTCTTCCCCAGCCATTCATTCTAGAGATGCACACAGCCTGCATAGAAAGGGAGAATCCATTTTAGTCTTGCTGCTACATGGCATAGATTTCAGTTTGAATGACCACTGAAAGGAGAGCACTGGGCCCAGTCGGTGCCTTGATGGGTCCTGAGCTGGGGGTCCTTCCTGCAGAAAGAATGAGCTTCCCTCAGGAAAGCAGTGTGCGTGCACTGGAGACGTATTTCAGTTTGCGTGCACTAGAGACGTATTTCAGTGTGTGTGCACCGGAGACGTGTTTCAGTGTGCATGCACTGGAGACGTGTTTCGGTGTGCGTGCACCAGAGACGTGTTTCAGTGTGTGTGCACTATGTGTTTCAGAGCCACAGCAACAAAGGCAGCTGCCAGTACGTGGCTCTAGTGTCACAGTTAGAATATTAGCCCAGCAGAGTGAGTGGAAGGCAAAGTCATGATGGAAAGAAGGGATGGAAAGCTTACAGTGCAGTTTGGAGAAGATGGTTCAGTGAAAAGTTTGCAGTAGAGGTTTGTAGGTTAGAGACTTTGCTTGGCTTGTCATTATGTAACATTCTAGAAATAAGAGACTCTCAATCCTTGGCACCTCAGATTTCCCATTTTAAAGATGAAATTAATAGTACCTATCTATGCTTGATCCCCCAAACTTGGAGATTTTGTAGGTAAAGACCCTAACATAAGACCAGCGTAGTGTGGGCACCTGGGTTAACTGTTGCTGGCTACTCAGCACATACTATTTAGTATCTAATAGTGAAGAGATTTTCCACAGGTACTTTCATCATTAATTTCTAATTTAATTGTGTTATAGCCAGAAAAATGGGTGATTTGCATCCTCTGAATTTGCCATTATGGCACAAAATAAGCTTTGTCCGGGTAAATGTTCTCAAGCCCTCAGAAAGAGTGTGTGTTCTGCTGTAGTTGAGCAGATTTTCCGTCGAAGTCAAGTAGGTCAAGCCAGCTGAGGGTCTTCAAATCTGCTCCCCTGGTTCTTACTAAGAGAGGGAATGAAACCTCTGGCTATAATTGTGGATTTGGAGCACTCTCTTTGCGTAATTATTAGTGTTTGTTTCATGTCCTTTGAACCTTTGTCTTTATCCACGTAAATGCTTAGCATAATTCAGTGCACTTGATAAGCTGATCCTTTGATCACTGTGAAATGACCTCCTTTCTTCCTCGGAGATATCACTTACTCCCAAGTCTGCTGTATCTGGTGTTTATATAACCACACGGCTTTCTTTTGGTTATCGTGCTATTTTTAAATCCTTTTCACTTCAAACCTACTTACATATTTAAAGGACATTGTGCTGCATGGTATAGAGTTTGGACTTGATTGTTTTATCCAACATGACAGCTCTGTTTTGGGCTATGGTATTTTGACAGTCGGTACTTAATGTGGGTTTAAATCTCCTATCTTGTTTTTTATCCCATTTGGTTATGTCTGTTATTGGTGATCATGTTGCTTCTCCCTCCTCGGTTTTGCCTTTTGCTTAGATGAATTGAATATTTTCGATGATGGATGTTATCTACTGTGTTAGGTTCCTAACATTTTGAATAGTTGCTTTAAGTAGGTAGGATTTTAACTTATCACAGTTATTTACAAGTGACACCGTTTTTACATTGCATGCTTCCATTACCTTCTAGAACTTTGTGCTATTGTTGTCAGATATTTTACATGTACTTACACTATAAATCCCACACTGGTTTGCTAATTGTTTTTTGCTTTAACAGTGAATTATAAGCAAAAGATATTTAAGTGGTAGTAAAAAGACACATTTATTAGTGTAGTTAGCATTACCAGTGCTCTTAATTCTTGGATAGAAAGGTATAAATACAGTTTTCCATATATAACACTGTTTTTCTTTCTTCTGAAAAATTTCCTTTATTTTTTGTGTGTATGCATGATGTGTGTGTGTGTGTGTGTGTGTGTACATGCACATTCATGTGTAGATACAGGTACATGCTGAATTACACATGTGGAGGTCAGAAGACATTCCAGATGCTGCCTCTCAACCTTCCACCTTGTCTGAGATACTCTGTCCACTGCTACATACACAACACTAGCTGGTCCCAAGCTCCTAGAGATGCTCCTGTTTCCTTCTTCAATCCCCCACCCCTCATTGCTGCATTGAGGAGTTTTCACTTTGAATGATCACTTTGAGGCTTAAGGATAATTATAAATGTCCAGCCAATAGCTCAGGCTTGTTACTAGCTAACTCTTGCATTTAAATTAACTCATATTTCTTATCCATGCTTTGCTACATGGCTTGGTACCTTTTCTCAGTATGGCATGTCCAGCTTGCTCTTCTCTCTGCTTCTGCTAGTGACTCCTCTGACTCCGCCCTTCTTCCTCCCAGCATTCTCAGTTTAGCTCTCCTCTTAACCTTATCCTGTTTATCTATTGGCCAGACAGCTTCTTTATTAAGCCAAACACAGCAACATATATTTACACAGTGCAGTGTGTGTATGGCAGTGGGAGGTATTTGAGGAGAGGGTGCATAAGTGGAGACCAGAGGTCAGTATTGGGGTGTGTGCCCCTCTAATGTTCTCCATCCTATTTTTAAGACAGGATTTCACATTGAATCTGGAGCTTCTGATTGGTCAATGAGGCCCAGCACTATTTCTGGCTCTGCTGCCCAGAACTGGGGTGTTTAGATGCACATTGCCACACCCAAATTTTTACCTGGGTCTTAAGCTCAGGTCCTCATGCTTGCACTGAGCCCATCTCCCCAACTTTTCAATAGTTTCTACTGTTATGTTTTCAAGTTCAGTAAGTTTGTCTTCTGCAGTTGTCTAATCTGCTGCTAATGTGACCCAGTGCCTTTGCTGACACTAAGAGTAAAATGTTAAGCTGCTCTTGTCTTGTCTTCTATGTTCTGGATATGTGAAATGCGTGGATAGTGGATTATTTTTATTTGTCGTTGTTTACTATTTTTAACATATCTAAATTTTGTGTCTGTTTTGAGTGATGTATTTTTCTCTTCACATGGGTTGTTTTCCACATTGTTTTTTGTAGGCCTGCAGACTTTTTTTCTTTTTCTTTTCTATGCTAGACAGTGCGAAATTTGCCTTGGCCTTTGCTGAGTATTTTTAGTTTTATAAATCTCTTAAGTTCTCTGGGAAGTTAAGTGGCTTGGGGAAAGTTTGATCCTTTTAAGCCTTAAAATTTGATAAGCAAGACCAAAGCAGTGTGTAAGTTTACCTGTTCAAAGCAAGACCTACTGAGTACCAATATCCTGTGAGTCCAGAGGGTTTAGGGCTGAGTGGTGGGAACAGAGACTATGTCTAGCCCTGTGTGAATCCTGGGTACCATTGTCCAGTCCCTTTTGGTGGTCTCATTTTTAGCCTCGGGTAGCTTCATGTGCAGAGATTGATCTATCCAGAAAGGGTAAAGAAGGAGCAGATTTTGTTTTCATTTGTACAGTGCTATCCCAGTGTAAGGTTTGGGCGTGATCTTGATTGTTACAGTTCATAATCAAACTTATCAACAAGTCTGCTCTCCAATGCCCATATTCCCGTGGCTTCTTTCACCTCAGTGCATGTACTCCTTTGCGTACTGTCCTTCAAATCATGTTGGTTCCAGCTGTGGGGCCAATAGTCATGAAGTGTCAGGGAGGTGTCCCTTACTGGTCCTCCACCTGACCTGCGTTCCAGGATGCACTAGTACTTTTGAATGAAAAGAATTCCTTCTAGGCCTCGTACCTTCTCCTCCCAAAGAACTAGTTCTGTATTACCAAGGAAACTGACTCTTAATTACACACAGGTTTCCATCCAGTATCTCTTCCACCCCTTGCTTTTAAAAGGCGTGTCTGCTCTGTCCCAAGAAATCGGAAGCAATGTCTGTGCTGCTGCAGTTCCTGTAGTTGTGGATAAATTGCCTAGAATGCTTCATTGCATCCCTAGGGAGCAAACAAAAAGGTAACGAGGCAAGACTCTAGGAGCGAGCCGAACGTAGATTTAAGAGCTAAATTATGGGGACTATTTTACCTGTCTGATGCAGAGAGGAAGTGGGAGCAATGACAGAGCCTGTAACCAACTGAATGACCCAAGTCTGTGACTCAGGGGCTCTGGCTACCTGAAGCCCTCTATGAAAGACCCAACAGCTGAGAGATCAGAATCCCAGCCCTGAATGTCTTTTTGGCATGCCAGGTGGGAAACATAGGCAAGGGCTCAAGGCCAAGGCATGGTTCTAAGACTGGGGCACTGATACATGCCAACAGTTATGTCAGAGTGAGGTCAAGTCTGGCCCGGGGCAGTACCCATTGTTGACTTGATGAGAAGGTAAGCTTAAGTCTCTTGTCAATACTTGTCCCGATTTCGGGTCAGTGTATGTCTTTGGTAATATTTCAATTGATATCTTCTAAACAGGTTCTTATTTCAAGAATGAACCAGGAGATAGGATCAGCTAGTTGGGAATGAACAACAAAGCATGGGTTTTAACACGTAAAGTCGTATATCAGATAATTTATGGAGATCAGAGTAGAATATTAGAATTAGTGGGGATTGATTGATTGATTGATTGATTGATTGATTCACTAATGTTTATGGAACACTTTGCTGGTGCTAAGTAATAAAAAAAAATGGAAGTCATCATCTGGACCTAAGCTGGGGAGAATATGGCAGGTACCATGGGAGTGAGGGACGGTATAGATCACTTTTTCAGAAACCCAGAAAAGGACTCGGAAGTCAGCCTCCAGAAAAAACAGTAGGTAAAAGAGAGGACTTCCTAGAGGAAGTACTGCTGTGGCAGGGTGTTAAGAGGGGAGTGAGAGTCAGTCATGTAGAAAAACAAAGGAAGTGAATCTTGACCTGAAGAAAGAGATGCTACCACACACAAGCTAGTCATCGCCAGCGGTTTTGGAAAGGCAAGCAGTTTATCTACAGATAGTTTAGAGGAGGGTGATGTGCGTTAATGCAGAAGGGGAAAACCAGGGTCGGATGAAGAAAGGCCCCACATGCCGTGCTAAGGCATCTGTCCTGAGGGGTTGGGAAACCACCAAACACTTTTAAGTAGGCAGGAGATCTGCTGGATTGAATTTGAGAAGCTCTTTCAGGTAATAGTCAGGGAGAGGGTTAGGCACAGACCCAGCCGATTTTAGTTAGGTTGACTCGGCTATCTGGGCAATTCTACACTCGCACATCTCTATTCTTGTCTACTCCATAAACAATTAGTAGATAGATATTCGCTGTGGACCAGACCTAGTGTCTGGCCTAGGGGTGCTGAAGATGAATAAGATATAGAACCCTCCTTTACAGGGTTCATATGACAATACAAGGTTCCTTTACTGTGTGATAATGGCTGTGGTACATGATAAACATACAGTCCCCTAGGCATGAAGAAAGTGTCTTGTTTCTGGACCTTCCGTCTCCTCTTTTGACAAACCATAACCTATCCACAGACGCCTGCCTCTACTGTGGGAAAGACAGGGCAGGGTAATGCTGGTTCTACCGTTTTGAAGCTGTGTACCCTTAACCAGCAATTCTCTGTGGTTTATTCACATGAGAAAAAAATCAATCAATTCCCAAGCTATCATGAGAACTAAAGGAGAACTATGTGTAAGATTTTAATAGTTCTTAGCAAGGTGAAAATACCCACTTACTCTAGCCATTCTTATCCTTCGTCTTAGCATCTGTAACTTGTCAAGAAACTTCAGCCCCTCTCCCTCCATCAGACAGAGGTCTGATCTCCAAAATATGCAAAGAACTCAAGAAATTGGTTAGCAAAAGAGCACATAATCCAATAAAAAATGAAGTATAGGCCTAAACAGAGAACTCTCAACAGAGGAATCTAAAATGGCTGAAAGACACATCCTTAGTCATCAGAGAAATGCAAATCAAAACAACTCTGAGATTCTATCTTACACCACCTGTAAGAATGGCCAAGATCAAAAACACTGATGACAACTTATGCTGGAGAGGTTGTGGGAAAAGGGGAACACTTTTGCACTGCTGGTGGGAATGCAAGCTGGTCCAGCCCCTTTGGATGTCAGTATGGTGATTTCTCAGAAAATTAGGGAACAACCAAGACCCAGTAATACCACTTTTGGGTATATATCCAAAGGATGCTAAATCGTGACACAAAGACATGTGCTCAACTATGTTCATAGCAGCATTGTTTGTCATAGCCAGACCCTGGAAACAACCTAAATGCCCCTCGACAGAAGAATGGATAAGGAAAATGTGGTACATTTACACAATGGAGTACTACACCGCAGAAAAAATAACAGCTTGAATTTTGCAGGCAAATGGATGGAGCTAGAAAACATCATTTTGAGTGAGGTAACCCAGACACAGAAAGACAATTATCACATGTACTCATTCGTAAGTGCTTTTTAAACACAAAGCAAAGAAAACCAGCCCACAAATTACAATTCCAGAGAACTTAGACAACAATGCGGACACTAAGAGAGACATACATAGATCTAATCTACATACAAAGTAGAAAAAGACAAGATCTCCCAAGTAAATTGGGAGCATGGGGACCTTGGAGGAGGGTTGAAGGGGAGAGGAGAGGCAGGGAGGGGAGCAGAGAAAAATGTAGCGCTCAATAAAAAAATCAATATTAATAAAAAAGAAACGTCAGTCCCTAGTTATCTGTTATGTTGCTGCCTCGTTTATGTGCTGTTTCTCTCCACGGTGACTTTATTCTCCTAGGATGAAGTATGCTTCTTTCCTCCTAGGACGCTTGTAATGCTGCTGGTATTAAAGTGACCAGCCGGCCAATTTTTCCCCAGAATTAGAGGGTTTCTGGGAACCGGGACTGGCTGTGCTAAAACCAGTAAAACCTTTCGCAAATAAGGATGCACTGGGCACCCTACATGAAACAGGCACTTCCACTTTGCTTCTCCCCGTCTTATTGGTTTTAAATCCAACTTATAAACACACTTATTTCAGCCAGGCAGTGGTGGCTCATGTCTTTAATTCCAGCATTCGGGGGGCAGAGTCAGGCAGATCTCTGAGTTCGAGGCCAGCCTGGTCTAAAAAGTGAATTCTAGGACAGCCAGAGCTACACAGAGAAATCCTTACTGAAAATCAAAACCAAACAAAACAAAAACAACAAACAAGCAAAAAAGAAACCACATTTATTTTGTGAGCTTTGCAACAAAATGTTATTTAGTGGATTAAATGTAGAGTTCTAACCTCCAGTTTCTTTGTACTTCTGAGATTCTCTAGGGTTCCAGGCAGGAATTTGAGAATTCTTGAAAAACACCTTCCTCAAGAAATATATAGGTCTGTTGGACTGAATATTGTGTCCAACACCCTAAGAAACTCTTTTTTTTTTTTAGACTTGGTCCACTACCTCAGAGGCCTCCCTTACCTCTTTTCCTCATCTCTGCCTTTCTCCAATGGCTCTGGACAGCTTCTTTCATTTGCTGTCTAGAGTGAACATTCTTTAGGTTTTGGGGGGAGGAGCTCCTTTCTTTACATTAAGCTAGTCTATTTGTTGTTGCTTTTTCATGAATTGCCTAGCTGGCACAAATGATTTTTCCTTTGAACCCTGTCTGGCTGACATTAGGACAACGCTTGCCTTGGGCCATTGCTGCCCCAACAGTATTTCTTAAGAATGTCTTGGGACCTCTCTGGGAATTCCTAATCACCAGCTTCGTGTTTTCAGCAACGGAGAAGCTGGGTCAGTAGCCTTCTGAGGGTCATCCTTGGTGTTAATTTCTAGGCCATAATTCATCCCTTGACACTCAGATCCCCAGGGAAGTCAAAACCAGTTCTGTACAGTTTTGGCTGTCGCCTCTTTTGAGGCGACTCACCTTGTATTTGCTGGTGACTTCTGCTTCTAGGTCCCCATAGCCAGTCAGCACCAGTTACCGGTCATAGGGCAGTGTGCCGACCTGGGGGAGATGGGTAAATTTATGTGAGTCAGAGTCACAGACTGGATGTCAGAATTGTATTAAGAGTAAACCAATGAGGAAGAGTTGTGTTCATGATACACAATGTAATAACTACTTTTAAAACTCTGGCTGCCATCGTGATGAGCAATAATTGCAAGTGGCTTGTCTTTTGAAACACTAGTGAGAATACCACCCTGTGTACAGACAGTGTTGGAGGCATGAATGCAGCCGTGTGTGCATGGGGCACAGTAGCTCATGATAGTCAAGTCCAGCAGATTCCCTTGCTAAGCAGCCGGCAAGCATGCACCCTTCACAGGAGCATAGGAGCTAATCTATATTTCCTCCCCCTGCCTGTGGCCTGCTTCCCTTCCTTCCAAGGAGCTAGTTCTTTTCCCAAAGATAAACAGCAGAGTGGTGGGGAGCTGGGGGCGGGGGCAAAGCAAGCCTCCTAGTTGGTGTTTTCATGGCTCTCATACAGAAGCACAAAGCATCCTTGTGGATGTGCTATTTCCGACTCTGGCAGAAGCAGCCTGAGATGTGAGGACCATGAAGGGGCTCTGTGAGGGGAATTGGGAGCAAAAGGGGTATGGGGGTTCTCACAGGCCTCCCTTCTTATCTCTAGGAACGCTGCACCTCTGAGACATCCCAGATGCAGGCAAGGCTCCTAACCAGTGCCCGCTGTGTGTAGCAGCCCACTCCTTGCCTGCTAGGAGGCGAGGTGCCAGCTCCGCGCACTCAGAGTGGTGCCAGATCAGGGAGCTGTCGGCTCAGCGCCTCCCTCCGCCCTCTGTGCCCACTCTTCTGGGAGTCCCAGGGTGGGCTGTGAGAAGGCGCGAAGCTTCTTCCCTGGCTGCAAGTTGACTTTGCCTCACTGTTGTTGCTGGCAGAATACATACACCAATGCGGACAAGCTCCTAGAAGCAGCGGAGCAGCTGGCTCAGACTGGGGAATGTGATCCGGAGGAGATCTACAAGGCAGCCCGACACCTGGAGGTGCGCATCCAAGACTTCGTGCGCAGGGTGGAGCAGCGGAAGCTTCTCCTGGACATGTCAGTCTCCTTCCACACACACACCAAAGAGGTAAGGGGTGAGAAGCTGTGTTGCCCCCTGGGTGGGTGGGTTAGTTGGGCTTCCTGGGAAAGTCGACTGTGCTCCTACCCAGTGTCCTAAGGGGCTATGGGATAGTAGCCTTTAAGCACTCTGTGTCTGATAACCTGCTTTTAGGTCACTACCAAATCCTCTCCCATCCTCTCTAGAGGAGGAAGAGCAATAGAGGCAGGTGGTTTTAGGGACTTAAACTGGAACGTTCTGCCCACAGCTCAAGGAATTTCAAAACCTTTGGTATAGAAACAGGAGGTGAAAGAGGAGCTATAAGAACAAAAATGTCCTACCATATAACCTGTTTCTCTTTGTTGCTTCTTCCTGTCAGAAATCAATTACGGTACTTTGATCAGGTGTCTTGCTACCAGCAAGGAGCATTTCGACTTTGCAAGTATATTCTTTTCTGACATTACAGGTTTCTTAAAATAAAATGTTATTACAGTTATTGGGGGGAGTAGAATACTGTGTGTACCATTGCATAACTATGGAGGTCAGGGGTCATCCTGCCCCAGTTGACTCTTCATCCAGCACGTGGGTCCTGGGCTCAAACTCAGGTTATCAGGCTTGGAAGCAAACACTCCCACCCACCAAGCCATCTCTCTAGCTCTGTTTTACAGATCCTTTAAAACGTTGAGCCTTCGCCATAGGGTCTGTGGCTCAGGGTCAGGGAGGCGGGTATTAAAATTGATGTTTACGCTGTCTGGAACAGAGATGATGGGCAGTAAGGGAAGTGAGACTGAGATGTCCTTCGCATCATCTGGATAAACCTAAGACAGAATCATTCATCACTTGGAGAAAGGAGAGGGGAGTGGTTGGGGTGGGGGGCCTGCAAAGTGCTTGGCAGGGTGGAGGTCCCCTAGGAGGAGGAGGTGGCAAGCCTATGATTGCTTTCCATTTCTGATTACCAAGGGGCACTCTGCCACTGAGTAAGTGGACAAGAAGGAGGTCCATTTAGCATCTCGTGTGGTAGCATCCTTGGCAGAGGAACTCTTGTTTATGTTCCCCTAGGAATTCATTTTAATAGGGCATTAATTAAGGTTTGATTGCTGCTCAGGAAGAAAAGTAACCCTACTTAATTAAGTTGATTTTTTTTTTTTTTTTTGGTTTGGGGAGCGCCATGAATCCACGGGCTCTTCTGACACTTGTCAGAACCGCCGTGGGTCGTTGCAGTGCCTATCAGGGAAAAGCATGCAAAGATAATGTTTTCTAAACTGAGATGCTCTGGGTAGATCAAGGCCGGGTGAGCTCACGGAAGGTGGCTCTGCTTCATCTCCACGGGGCCCACAGTCACTTTCAGATGAGTGTCTGTAAAGCAAGGGGATTAACTCTAATCCGGGGCTTCCTGCCTGACTGTCAGCTTGCTTGACTCTCAATGACAATCTCAGAAATCAAAGGCATGAGGATGCCCTCCTCATTAAGGGCCTTTGGGTAAAGCAATGGAGTGTGGATGAGAAGAGTCACCCTCCTCCAGAGCAGGGTTGTGGCCTGTTTGGAGGCTGTCTGCCACCAGTCCCCATGGTAGTGATATCCGCTCCCACCCCCCCAACCCCCCCCCCCCCCACCCCCCCCCCGCGGCAACCTCATCTTGGGAGCGCTATCTAGCTGCATGGCCTGGCTTCTGTAAGTGGAATCAGAAGACTGGGATTCTGTTCCAGATCCTCTCTTAGGAAGTTTCTTGAACTTGTGCAAGTCTCTTGTGTCCCCAGCCCTAGATTCCCTTCTTTATTAAATAATTTAAACAGACTTGGTGCTCTAAGTTCTACCATAAGTCCAAATTCTCCTTCTGTTTGTTTCATTTTTCTCTTCCCCATTAGATGTTGATAATAATAATTAATAATAATAAGTAAGCCTGAAGTAGTATAGGTGATTTTCCTCATCTAAGGTTTGTCTCATTGTAAGTACAAACATTGTAAGTATGTACTGGACTCTGGTGTTGTTAAATACC
Organism: Microtus obscurus; assembly: GCA_963919715.1. NCBI lineage: Eukaryota > Metazoa > Chordata > Mammalia > Rodentia > Cricetidae > Microtus > Microtus obscurus. The sequence goes on from CAWTZC010000308.1 coordinate 2,269,837, forward strand.
TGCTACTAGCCAAATACATCACCTTGTGTAATCTTCGTGATAACTCATAGATTTTATTAGCCATAATCTCAAATGAGGAATGTTAAGGAAGAGACTTGTCTAAGGTTATAGAGTGTCTCAGTAGAACAGCTGAGGCTTCAAGCACCTTCTGAACTCCTGTTCAACATAACAGATACCACAATCTGAAATAACAGCGTGAGAGATTTGGCATCTTCACGGCATTTTGGATTTCAGATTTATGAATTAATGTGCAAACCTGTGCATTGCTTGCTTTTGTAACTACTGTCTGTAGCCATCTTTTTCTTCCTCGTCTCCACCTCTCCTCTGTTCTTCCTCCTCCTCCTCCTCCTCATTCTCCTCCTCCTTTACAGGGTCTTGATGAGGAAGTAGGTCATGACTGAGAAATGTAGACCTGCTAGCATTCTTTGACAATAGGATCCTAGTGGTCTCACCAAAAACAAGGAAATGGGAGAGAGAAGGGAAGAGAGGGACACCCATACTGCCACACGCATTTTCATTCACCCCAGTTCTTTGATTTCATCTCTCTGGACAATAAAAATAAAGGGGGCGGGGTGAGGAACCTGAACCTCCAGCAGGGGCTTTCCTAAGGACCTGCCTAGCAGGCAGCGTGCATTGTGGGTGGATAGGTGGGCACAAGCTCCCCTGTTCTGATGAAGGACTTCTGGGGTTTGATCCTCCAGGCTGATTTACACCTCTCAAGACTGGCCACCTCACAAACCTTGTAAGTAAGCCCCTTTCTTGGTACCGGGGCCATTCACCCTTGACTCCTGCTTGTCTCTAAGACAAACATCTCCTCGTATACTAATTTCTTAGAGGATCCTGGCTTGCCACGGCTGTCCCCTCCTTCCCTCCTTCCCTCCTTCTGTGAATTGTAGTTACTAAAGGAACACCTGCTCAGCTTTGCTCTGGGGCCCTGAGCAGCCCTGGTGCTGTTGCAGGTCCCCTCTGCTTTGCTAAGGCCAGCTCCTTCCAGCTTACTTCCCCCTTTTCTTCATTTCTTCCTCCAATCATTTGTTAAAGATTTGCCCTAGCGCTGACATATAATAGAATGTTATCATGGGATATAAGCTTTATGGAATAGAAACTCCATTTATGGGAGATTTCTGTGTGAGAACTGAATGTCCACCTTAACCTTAGATTCCCTATGACTCTGCAGACCAAAGTTCATAATTTTACCTCTGTCTGCTTCCCACATCAAAAGGTTAACTCTAATTAGGATCAGAGAGGAAATAGGGGATATGAAAAAGATAACATTCAATCTCATTTCTTCCTCAGATTAAAGGGTTTTTTAAATCCTATTGGCCTTATTGTGTGAATTATTTCAACCATAGGATCCTGATGACTAAAATATCTGCTCATTTCATTACAGTGTTATTCAGTCTTGAATAATTAGAGAGTACATAAATGTTTCACACTGCACGATTGATTGAACAAATCATAGTGCAACCAGTGTAATAAAATATTACGTGGCCATTTGAGAACCTACATGGCCAAAGATTATTATATAACCCTCCAGTATGACCACAATTTTGATCACATATAATAAAGGCTATCAAGAAGTTTAAGGCATTGTGCTTGATTCTTAAGAATTATGCTTGTAGACTGGAAAGATGTTTTGGTAGTTAAGATGACATGTTGCTATTTCAGAGACCCCAGGTTTGATTCTCAGCACCCATATTGGGTGGCTCCATCTCTAAGAGATCTGACAATGTTTTCTAGCCTTTGTGGGCACCTGTATGCACATCCACATTCACAGAAACATGGGCACACACATAAATTATAAAATAAATCCTTAATATCTATTTCTGTTTTTGATATGCAACCATGAATAATCCTATTAGCAAGCACTTTGAACTTGTGTTACCCCTTAAAAATCACAACTTTTATTATTAATTTTGCTTAATTTAATTTTATTTTTGAGAACTTTATGAGTATTGCTTCTATATCAGATCACATTTTTAATAGTCACTTAAAGAGAAGAACTACTTGATAAAGAGAGATGACAGGAATACGCTTGGGTCCTTCTTATACACCCAGAGATCAGTACAGATTATACAAATCTTTGAGTATCTCCTTTTTCTTAGGCCACATGGGCAACAAGCAGGTTGCTGGTCTAGAGAGCTGGGGAAGGAAGAAATGTCCTAGCCTATATCCTGAGACAAAGCCTCGGAGTCCAGGTCACTGTCTGCAGAGACTGTCCAGACAGAATTCTCTTTCCTTGTTGTGTTTCCGTGGGAGTATTGTCATCTCTGGGCATTCAAAGTATCATTTTTTAGATTTTTTTAATAAGAATATGAGTATTAAGTTGAATATGACCAGAGTAACGATATCAGTTCTTAATTAGACAGCTGTATTAAATGCCCACTTCATTTTGTGTCTTTCCTTGTGAAATCAGTCTATGCACCTTCTGTTTCTCATAGAAACCCATACATCACAAACACATATGTGCATGTTGTTGACCTGCCTTCCCTGGACTCCAGCTACATCAGTTGAGTCTTCAGAAAGGATGATGGTTTCAAGAGCGAAACAAGGTCATCTGCCATCACAGCTACCAAACTGGCATGGTATTTATGTAAGAAACTAAAGCTAGTATCAGAAATTAAACAGAACAAAGAGAATAAAACAATCCCTTCCAAGTGGCTAAGGGTGAAGCTTGCCTGTGAAGATGATGCTACCTTTCAGCATCCCGAAAGATCACCACATGCAACCAACCCAGCAGCCAATCAGCAGGGAGAAAGGAGAATGTAAACCACTCATCCACAAACCTTATTGCCACTATTGTCACCCTACCCCTCCCCATTTTTCTTCCTTGGCTATCCCCTTCCCTTCAGCTTTTCTTGGTTGCCCTTTTCTTTGGCACCCTGATAATCATGAAGGATAGCAACTCTGGCCGACCATTTCTGGCTTCACTGGTTAAACTACTAAGGTTGACCTACGTTCACCACTAAAGGGCTCTCTTAACCTCTCTATTCTAACGAGGTCCCAGAGATTCCCAAATTAGTCCCATCCCATTGTGTATAGCAATTTTAGTTTAGAACTATGTGTGTTCTAGGAGATAGAATGGACAGAGCAGGGGCCATGTATTCAAGTAGGGAGCAATGGGCCATGATACAGCTCCATTAGATCCAGAGGTCTAGAAATAAAAAACACATTTTGCTAGGTGAGCAAGCAATTAATGAATAAGTTCTCAGTAATTCCTCTGATCCATCATTGCTTCTGAGCTCATTTATTCAAAACACTAGGTTTGGCTTCTTTAAAGTTGTCTGTCTGCTCATGTCATCTTGACCCCATTTCACCATCTTGAGAAGGTGGTGGAAATGTCTTACACTCTCACTGAAATGTAGAGAAGCTGCACCTTTACTACCAACTTTCCAAATAAACTGGCAATGGTAAAAAGAACAAGAGTTAGGCTATACTTCATCTCTACTTGGCTCTTACCAGGTGGCATCCTTTTGCATACTTGCAATATGATCAATTTCTATACAATATCTTGATCAATTTCCGGGAAGCAAGTCTCTAGATGCCTGGAGGAAGTGTGCAGAACCATCCACTTGCTCTTTCCTAAAAGATAAAATGTTCATCTACTCCAGTCTCCTGTCCATCCTGGTCTCTCAAAGATGAGTAATTATTGATTTGCTCAAACAGGCTTGCAGGTTTCCCTGAAATATTTGGTTTTCCCATCCTTAGGCAGTATCAGTACTCAAGAAGTGAACTTGGCAAAGATGGGTACCGAGTATCAGTGTAGAAACACACTCTGGCCTGTAGGTATGCTGATGACGACAGCGGCTCTTGGTCTAGGATGTGACTCCTCTCCAGTTTTTGTTGCCCTCTCCCCGGATGACCTCTCTCTTCAGCTCTGAGTAGAGTCTCTGCTCTCTCGCACACAGCTGTGGACATGGATGGAAGACCTGCAGAAGGAGATGTTGGAGGATGTCTGTGCAGACTCTGTGGATGCGGTCCAGGAACTGATCAAGCAGTTCCAGCAGCAGCAGACCGCCACCCTGGATGCCACTCTCAATGTCATCAAGGAAGGCGAAGACCTGATACAGCAGCTCAGGTCAGCGCCTCCCTCCCTGGGGGAGCCCACCGAGGCCAGGTCAGCATGGGCAGTGATTTCCGGTGGGAAATACCTCGGGCTAGATACAAGATAAGTTCTGTCTTTGTCTTGACTCCACCACCGCCTGTTTTGTGGTCTTTGTGTGAGCTTCCATTGCTTTGTCTCGCAAGACATGCAGATGCCTTTACCTCATCCAGCTTGAGTTTAGACTGAAGCGTTCAAAGAAAGTTCTAATGCTTTGCAGTATTATTTGATGATATTCAGCAATCGATAAAAAGAATGGCATTTTCATTAAGAATAATGACATATTTGACCATGCAGAGAGATACACAGTAGTAAATGCAGTGTTATCCAGCTGCTGCATCCAGCACAGCTCCAGGGATGGAGAATGAAGGGAACGAAGAAAAAAGAGTGAACTAGGGTCTTTGATGGAGATGTCTCGGCAGCCGCTCTGGAAGCTCAGTGTGTTTATTTTATACGGTTCAACTTAGAAGTGGGGTTCTTCCAGACAGCTAAACAAGGAGGCAGGGTTTATGGTATACACCTGAATCAAAGTTTAGTTAATCTCAGTAGCAGCAGCCTCTATCAGGGAGCAGACTCCAGACCATAAATATCCAAGGGGAGAAATCTGCAGTGGACATTTTGTGCACTGATTTTCACCATCCACACAGACCAGAGAATACCATCCCTTTGAGCCTCATCTTGTAGGGTGTGGGGAGGCCTTGCCATTTTCCCGCAGGTTTGAGGCCCTGGTCGTTGATATGGCCAGCTCATGCCAACAACACACACCCACTCAGGCCTTCACACACTCAGGGCCTCCTCTGCTCCTCACATCTATCCTTTGATCTTGGGCTGAGCTCTGAATCTGTAGCCCCATCGCTTTGCTTTGGGTTCCTAAGGATGGAGGGAAGGTCCACTATGACCTTCTCATGGTCCCTTACTGTCTAGATAATGAAACTCCCTCGTTGTCAACTTTAGCACACAGAAATGAGTACAACAGGAAAACCCTGTTGAAAGCTGAGTGTTTGTCTGGAATTGCCCGCACCACTGATTGGTTTTCTGTTGGCACCAATGTCTAGTTTCTGTCCCTGTCAAGGGCACTGACTCCTCAGATAAACTGTCACTAAGCCTTGGGCGAGCCCTCAGCAACCAGCCCCATGCCCAGGTGCTGCATAAATAAGGTTTGATGGTGCTAATGATGCCTGCCCTCAGGGACTTGTTCCTGCCCCCAAATCGCCAAGTGCTGGGACCTCTGCCAGCTATAGACAGAAATAATCTCATCAACAAGTCCCAGGCCAGCCCTCAGGCCTGAGGGTATTACTTCAACTGGAGAAAGCTTTCCCCATACCAATTGTCCAATTAAATAAACAATGAAAAATTACCTTTAGGAGGCCCTGGCAAGGTTTTTTTTCCTGTTGGAAATTAATCATTTCTATTCTAAACATGCACACGAGATGTACTAAATTTTCCTATTGCATACTAACAAGCCTCTTTGCCTTCCCCCCAGTTCACCTTCATGAATATATAATGCATGGCGGTTTTGTCTGCCTACCTAGGAAACTCTACTGTCATTCGCTTTTAACGAAAAGTCTAACTAGTGGGCAGTGACTTAGCCTGCTGAGTCTCGGCTGCCTCGTTTGTATAATTAAGGCACGTACTCTGAACTCTCTGCCAGCTGTAGGATTCTATGATGGTTTTGTCTTCTCTTTGAAACACTTCACAAACTGGCTGACTGGATTTATTCTGTAGGGCTGAGCCTGCAGAAGCCACACGTTCTTCCCAACTGCTAGTCTTACACAGTGCCCTAGGGCTGAAGGCTGCACAGTGGTAGTGGAGGCCACAATGTGAGTGGTGATGGCTCCACAATGTTTAAGTTGATGGATTTTTTTTTTTAGCAAGTACCATATACATGTGTCCAAGAGCACCAGTGATAGCCACATTTATCCGCTGGCCTGACTCTCCCCTAGCCCAGTAACATCCGTTTGTCCACTGCCTGACTCTTGTCTTATCCTTCCCGCCCTGACACCAGAACTTTCAAAGAGTATGACATGAGTGGGGCTCAGAGGACACAGGCAGGGTCTCTCATCTACCTCGGGAGCATGGCTTCTCTGTGTCTTCCGTGTTTCTGACACGCTTCCTTAGAGTTCTGAGGCAGCTGTGGATCATCTCTGTGATTCCTAGTATGACTCCGGTATGACTCCGTGCAATTGCTGTACACCAGGGTAGAAATCCATGTCTTCCTTCAGGAGACCGTATGAGGGAGTGTCTGAGAGAACAGCCTGATCCTCCCGATAGCAAGACGTTCGGCGAATACACGGTGACCATTGTTAGCCACGCCTCGGGTTCTTTTTATGACTGGAGTATTCACACAGTAGTGGAGACAGAAACTGTGCCCATTTCTAGCTCTGATGCACCAAGAGCAGGATAGGAGGTCGGCCTAGGACCGCTCTGAGTGGCATAGGAAGAGCTACTTGACATAAGAGCCCTTAGGAGCTTCAGGAACAGATAGCGTGTCCTCAGGCCCTGCTGCTTCTGAGACACGCCCAAACTAAAAAGTGCCTGGCCTTCAGGACTGCTACGGAGAGAATTTTACAGTGTGGCTTTCTCCTTTGTCCATCCACCTTCTACGCTGCGTAAGAAACAAAGCGTTACACGGTGAATGTGTGCAAATTCATTTCACATTTTAAAGTTCTGGATTCTGGGTTCTACAGAATTTACGTTTCATAAGCTCCATAACTTTAAGTGTCTCTTTGGTGGTCTCACCACCTCCAAAGTCATTTTCCTGAACAAGTCCATCTCTTTGTAACCTGGTTCCACTCTGCAATGTGTCTCGTCTCGTATCCCTACTTCTTTTATAGGGGCCACTGAGGGAACAGTCTCCTCCCTTCTGCCAAATCAAAACCCATCCTCTCTGAAATCCTTGTCCCAGCCCGTGTGATCTAACCTTACCTCCCAGGCTGACCATGCCCTAGGTAAACCCTTGACACTTCCTTGTGCTCTTTCAGGCTCATTGCTTGTGCCTGGCCACAGTTCACACAACTGCCTACTTCGTGGCAAAAATGTAGGGTGAGGAGGGAGAGATGAAGTCCGTTTGTCAAAAGAGGTTGGTGTTGGTGATTTCCCAAGGCCAGCAGCCTAGATAGGTCAGCACAGGAACCTAAACCGTGTTTACAGGCTTTAGATCCTATGCTTCCCTAACTGTGGCTTGAAGTCTGTTTCAGAACACCAGCCCACAGTGTAAGCACAGCATTGTGAAGTAGGCGGATAATTTTGGTATCCATAATGCCATTTTATTTTAACAGTCCTGTGAGGTAGAAATAGAAGGATTTTTGGTTTTGCTTTTCAAATTCCTTTGTCTACCTTTATGTTTTCTGTTGTGTGCGTGTGTGCGTGTGTGTGTGTTAAAGCTGTATCTTAGACTAGCCATGTACATGGAGTCATTCTATTTTTCTGATGTTTTATGACCTTTCTCTCAGTTTATTTCCTTCTGTCCCTTTGAGGATAGGAGAGCAGCAAATCTTGGAAATAAAAGTATGAATTCCAAAAAGGGTGAATTCATTCATCTCTGGTTTTCCTGCTAAGAAGATGGTGTCAGGCCACAGTGGCCCTCTGAGAGTCTGTTAAAAGACTAACCAGATTCGCATCTCCTTGCCCAGGTGCGGAGAACCACCCTGCTCCTCCATCACTTTTAACACAGCAAGGTCCCCTCTCTCTCTTCTTCCCGTGCTCTGCCACAGGGACTCAGCTGTGTCCAACAACAAGACGCCCCACACGAGCTCTATCAGCCATATCGAGTCTGTCCTCCAGCAGCTGGATGATGCTCAGGTGCAGATGGAAGAACTGTTCCACGAGCGGAAGATCAAGCTGGACATCTTCCTGCAGCTGCGCATCTTTGAGCAGTACACCATCGAGGTACGGGGAAGGGAGGGGCGGGGAGGATGACGGCCGAGGCCACTGCTGCATCTGCAGAGTGGTAAGTAGCGTGAAGGAATCAGAGGGATTGTGTATTAGACGTCACTTTAGAACTCACAGGACTCACGTCCCACGAGTCCCCTCCATCCTGACTGCTGAGCAGAGCCCCTCTGCTCACTTCCTGGTGTGGGCCGCTTCACTGGGCAGCTTTTTGTCACTGTTCATTACCTCTTGCTTGGTTCCTAAAAGACTGCACGGCTGGATGTGGGGTTCTTAAAGGAACGTCACCAGGCTCCCTGGTTCCATGAGCAAAGGTTTTCACGTTAGGCAGCCGCCTTAGCTGATGCACGCAGACCGGGCGTTAGTGGACGTCACACAGTAGCCGTGAAGTCGGCAGCTCCAAGAAGAAAGACAATCCGTAGCATATGTAGAGAATAGCCTTTTAAAGAAATGCAAGTCAAATACATTAAAGTTAGGAGTAACTCAAATGTTGGCAGAGGGGTTTTTATTTCATTTATAGAATCTGTATTCTTTAGCTATTCTACATACAAGATCCCTTCCCCTAGTATGGAACAGCACCTTAAAACACTTGGTCTGTGGTGGGCAAATAGCATGAGGAGCTGATAAAATGAAAGGGATAAAAATAGTAGTTTGGTTTTGCATCTATTGACATGAAATATGACATCAAGTTTCAGAGGTCTGGTCCCCCCCACCTGGGAGCAGGTAGAAAGCTGGAGGGAGCTGCTGCATCCAATCCTAGATAGAAATGGAAATCCTGCAGACCTATGGGAAGCTCTGCCTTGAGTCGGATGGTCAGAAGGTATTTTTAAGGGCGATGAGATAGTCTCAAATACCAACTGTGCCTCAGAGTGGGGATAGGAACTCATTCCTGGAGAAGCTTCGGAGTGTGAAACTGAGGGTGGTTTCTGTGAAAAGAGCCACGTCAGAACTGACACAAGCCGGGACAGTGCAGCTCTGGTTTTGTTTCTAAAGGAAGGCATTTGGTGGACACAGTCCAAGTTTCTAGGGATTACTGGAAGTGGAGCAGGTCCACTACCCTGACATCTGGGCCATCTAAGCATGACTCCTCAGCCATATCACACTGATGGCTGAGATGCTCTAATTAACTTAAACATTCGGAAAGCACACACCGCTGCCCTGCCTCTTTCTGCTCGGTCATGTGGCACATGTGGCTTCCACATTATCACCTGGAATGAGATCATAATGTGTTCACCATGGAAGTGAAACTAGTCCCAGGTTTGTTAGGCTCCATACCAGGATGTGGCTGCATTCCTGACATACCTTCTTGGGCAGCTTGTCTCCAGACCCAGAGGGCAGCCCTATGAAGTCTATAGACTCAGCCCCTCTGTGAAAGGCATTCATATGAATTCATCGTGACAGGAGAGAGCAGAAGGCAAGGGCCAATAAAGTGTATTTCGTGGTGGCAAGGACTTGGGAAAATTATTTTATCTTTGACATTTTCTTGCATTTCTAAGCTTTCTACAACTAGAATAATCAGAAATAAATATGTTTAGAAATAGAAATAAGCCAGTGGTCTCAATTTTTTTGATTATTCACATTTCCAATAAAATGTTTTTGAAGGTATAGCCCCCCTCTACACACACACACACACACACACACACACTCATACACAGAAGTTTTTTAATTATAAAAATGTTCAGTAATTGACTAGTAATCCCAAAACTCTATAGTAACCTTGGATGAGGGTTAACTTTTTCATGAGGTACTGTGATTTCAGATTTCAAGTAGTCTTCTGATAGTTCCCAATTATGTTTTGCTTGTTTAACAGATCTGATTTGATTGCCATTGTCTCTTTAGCCCATAATGTAGCTGGCAGAAAGTTCAGTGCTCTTTTGCTTTCATGATTTGGATTGTCTCCAAACAGCATTTTCTTTGCAGGGAATCTGCTAAGCCATGTGTCTCCATGCAGGGTTGCTTTAGCGTAAACTAGATGACAGATACATCCATTTAATGGGGGCATGAAAAGAGCAATAACTTGAAGAACACTGACAACAATGAACAGCTGTGCCACAGGCAGCCTCTCGGGGTTGAGTGTGGCTGCTGCCTTCTCTAAGAAGCCCTCTCCTGCTCTCTACCACACAAGGCCAACTGCCTCGTGATCAGCAATCTGCTGGTGAGACTCTGGAGAAATGTGGCAGACTTCTCACCGGCCTGATAAAATATGTGTGCAGATAATGTGTATAGATGCATGTTTATAGAGGGAGACTTGTCCTCTGATCAGACTGTGGCCTTCCTTGAGGGGAGCATGCACAGCTTGGAGGAGTACTCAAAATAACACCAAAAATATAGACTCTAAGTAATTTTGTGAAAGTATGGACCACAGATAGAGTCTTTCAAAAATATCTCTCAGTCTACAATTGCAAAGATTGCTTAATGAACTTGAAAGTTATATGAACTATTAGCCCTACTAAGGAACAGAGCAGTCAACTCTAAGTTACCAGGTTGGTATGAGGATGAGTGGGAACCAGGCAGAACCTGGGAAGGTTTCATTACAAGAGGAAGCTTCTGCCCAGAGGAGGGAAAACTGGCTGTACCTTACTGTTGATCTTGACTTATCAGATAATTCAATGTGTACATGTTAATGTCTTAGGTTGGAACATGATTGCTCTCTTGGCTGTTCTCCTGCATAGAAATTCAGCTCAGTGGACATTTATCAGAACATTGAGGGGGCAAGTTAGAGAAACACGAGGACAGAATCATCAGCATGCTGAGTCTATGATACGGAGGCACAGTGTGTAGACATACAGAACGGGCAACACCTGGTCCAGCCGGGCTGCAAACAGGATTTTTCTCATGAGTTTATATCTGATAAGAAGGCCAACCAGGGGCCAGAATTTGGCATCCTTGGAGGGTGTCTTCCCATCTCAGCTAGAAAATCTTCAGATCTCAGAAAAAGAGGATTGAGGAGAAGGAAGAAAAATCAGGATTTCATTGTTTTACTGAATCAAAATCTCTGACCATTTTTACTTTTGTTCTTGACTATCTCCTGAGAAAACTAGAAAGTTAGAAAATAGAGGGGAGGGGGACTGTTTCATTTCAAATTCTTGAAAATATTTGAGAACCATCACGGTTCTCTCCTGTATCTGGAAAACCAGAGATCTCTCGTCTGTGTGAGACGCATTCCCAGTTCCTTCTAGAAAAGCGTGACCTCTGAGTGTCACTGCTCTTCACTGCCCTCTGAGAAAGGGACTCGAGCTAGCCATGCCCTGTTCACTCGCCCGTGGTGAGAGCGTGTCCTGCTTGAGACTGGCGTCTCCCAGTGTATCATGGAAGGCGGGGACTTTCAATGACCTCGTGCCCTAACTTATCTAGCTTTGTGTTGCTATTTCTCTCCCGTGAGCTAGGTGCTTTTAATATACTGACTTTATTTTCTAACTTATGTGATAGCCTCCCTCTCTTTCTCTTCCTTTGTTTTTCTTCTTTCTTTCTGTTTTTTGTTTGTTTGTTTGCATAGTCCTACAAATTATGAAAATAGAGAGACTTTAATTTGCATGTCACTGTCAAGCTTGTAGATGTTTGAAACGTTGGCCTCAGTCATGAGGACTCTGTGGTGCTCAGTGGGCACACCTCTCCAGGGACACAGCTGCTAGCCTCCACGGCCACAGTGGGCCATGCCACCTAAGGACCCCATTGCCCCGCTTAGCTTCATCTCTTCTTCCCTTGCTACACTGCGAAACTACAAAGGATTGAATACTGACTAACCCCTCCCAATAATATCTATTTGAGGACATATTTTAAAGTTTTTCTTCTTGGTGGCATTTTCTAAGCATACTTATGAGAAGGGGTCACATAATGAATACAGTGAAGTCAGCCTCCTTCAAAACATTCATTTAAGAGTCGCCTCTAAAGTTTTTGTTCAGCTCATATCAGAATTATTGGGAGGTTCCCCTAACATCTTCCTTCAAAAGAATAAATAAAAATAAAAATACAAAAGCCCTCATTAGCATTCATTCAGACAGACAACTTCCCAAGAGCCACCATTTTAAGTAGATTGATTATCAGAGATGGACGCTTAGGTCTGGAGCGCAGATGATCTCATCAAGGTTCAATGCTGTGTGCCTTTGTGCCCCTGTAAAGATGCAGTAGCACCAGACAGACACACACTCTACAGCTAGGAATGTGGCTTGCTCAGGACAAAAGGATGCCCAGCTCTCACGCTCTGCCAGGAACAGAATGAGCAACAAATATATGTTGGAAAAAACACCTTGGGAGACTTGACATTTCTTAAAATGAAAAAATTGAAAACTAACTATTTTCCATTGGCCTACAAAATACCCTACTGTAAAAAGTTTAGCATACTATTTTACAGTGGTAAATTAGGCCTAGTATTTATATTTACACAAGGCCATAAACTATTAATTTATTGACCCAATCAAGGAACATATTGATTTAAAAGTTCAAGTAAAAAAAAAAAGACAAAGCAAACAAACACAAAACACCTGATTTTCTTTCTTTTTTTTTTTTGACATGAAAGCAGGGAAATTATTTATAAAAAGGACAGAGCCGGGCGGTGGTGGCGCACGCCTTTAATCCCAGCACTCGGGAGGCAGAGGCAGGTGGATCTCTGTGAGTTCGAGGCCAGCCTGGTCTACAAAAAGCTAGTTCCAGGACAGGCTCCAAAACCACAGAGAAACCCTGTCTCGAAAAACCAAAAAAAAAATAAATAAATAAATAAAATAAAAAGGACAGAAACCAGTGAGAGAAGGTAACGGGGTAAGTGTGAACAAAGTGCAATGACAAACATGAGAAACATCAGAACATACTATTTCAGGAGCTAATTTTAAATTTTTAAAAACACACATTTTTAAAACTATGGGAGGCAGAAGACAGGTAAAGTTTAGCTGCACCAAGGAACTTGTTGGGAGCAGAAATTGCATTTCTTTTTTTTTTTTTAATTTATTTATTTATTTAAGATTTCTGTCTTTTCCCCACCGCAGCCTCCCATTTCCCTCCCCCTCCCCCAGTCAAGTCCCCCTCCCTCGTCAGCCCAAAGAGCTATCGGGGTTCCCTGCCCTGTGGGAAGTCCATGGACCACCCACCTCCATCCAGTTCCAGTAAAACACCTGATTTTCTTAGTTACTTTTCTATTGCTATGCCAGGACACCATGTCCAAGGCAACTTGTGTAAGAAAGTAATACATTTTCAGAGGGTGAATCTGTGACCATCAGACTGGGGAGCATGGTGGACAGCAGGGAAGCAGGCACTTGGCACTAGAGCAGTAGCTGAGAACCTGTATCCTGATCATGATGTTAGCATGAGACAGAGAGAGCTAACTGGGAATGGCCTGAGCTTTTGGAAGCCTTAGCTCCCATCCCCAGTGACACACCTCCTTCAACAAGGCCACACCTCCCAATCCTTCCCAAACAGTCCCATGTACTGAGAACCAAGCATTTAAATATATGGGGACCATTCTCATTCAAACCACTACATTGTTTATGATTATTTTTTAAAGAAAAGGAGTAAAGAAAGGGAAGATAAGAAAAGAGGAAGATAATCTTTTTTTTATTTAGACAGGTGCAGAATAAAATACTTGCGGAAGAGGGTTAACAAGTTCTCCAAACCTAAACACGTCAGAAGACTGAGCATGGGAGGAGCCTGAGGACTGTATGGGCACAGGATAACTTCTGTCCATCAGCTGTTTAGCAGCACAATATTGATCTTGGTGACTCAATTCTGGTCGGAAAGTCTTGGGCTTCTTCTCTCACTTCTTATCTTCTCTTTAAAAAATGAAGTTTTAGCTATTTATCTAATTCCCTTCTGGGTATCTCTAGAACAGACAATTTTTAGAATGATATTTATTCCAAAATATCTCTCAAAGAGGCCATCATTCTTCAGGACCCTTGAGAAAGGCCTCGTTCTTCAGCCACACACTAGACTTAGTTATCATATCTGAAAACTCTGAATCAAGCGAGTGAAGAAGACAGAGGCCCCAGGGCCACTGGGGTCGCTAAGCAGTCTGGGAGTTGATGAGGAGCTAATTGAGTGGAAGAAAACAACGAAACAGGCCGGCTAAAAGCTGGGTGCACTTGGGAGCCTTCTATCTCCTCTGTTTTGTTTGGTTCAGGCTCTACTTTAAGCTTAGCCAAATCCTCTCCAAATTTAGTTAAATCACCAAGTTCATTTCCAGTGCAGGCTCTACTTCTCAGTCTTGTCTCTGTGAGAGCAGATGTACCCCCACTCCCACCTCCACCACCCCAAGTGTTGGGGTGATTCTCTGTGCCTGGCAGATTGTGAGGCTTTTGAGGTGTAGGGTGTTTTCTGAAGAGTGAGCGGGAACTTACTTGAGTAGATTAGGAGGCTGACAAGGGCATTTCAGAGCTGTGGTACCCAAGTGATGATGGGGCTGAGCTGTGGTACCCAGGTGATGGTGGGGCTGAGCCACTCTCATGATCAAAGGTGTTTCAGAGCTGTGGTACCAGGTGATGGTTAGGCTGAGCTCACTCTCAGGACCAGCAAGAAACCACAGAAGAGCGTAATGTACAGGTGGAAAATGACCTTGCTCGTTAGCAGTAAGGTAAGGTGAAATTAGGAGCAAAAGGACAAAATGAGCCCCTGTTGTAAGCCAACCGTGGACCCTAGAAAGAAGTGGAAAAGAAACCAGTAAAAGAATGTTCCTTGAGGACATAAAATACTCCTGAAAGAGACTATCCCCAGGAAATTTTGGATACATAAAGGATCAGACTGAGCACTCTGGCTGACTGTGTTTCAGGAAACTAGGAAAAGGAATGAATCAGCTGCCAGCTGAAGAGCTATAGGTCGGGGAAGTATCCCCTGACGACAGATGTTCAACAGCTGGCTCTGGCAGCCCTCCTCCTTCAGGCCACACAGTGGCCTTCAGCGTCAGCCTGCCTTTGTCAATAGAAGAGGGTGGAGGGGTGAGAAGAGAGGAGGGAGAGTGTAGAAACACCGAACACAGGTGACGATAGATTTTACCTTTGGCTTAGGATGTAGTCCCAAGGTGCCAGACCTCTGAGCCTCTTTTTCCCACCTAAAACCGTCTTCTGACCCCAACACCAGCTTGTACAAAGATTCCTGGCCTTGGGACCCATCTGGAATCTTCTTGTGACAGAAAGACCTATTTGTAGAATCAATTTTATAGAAACAAAGCAAAAGTTGAAACTGAACTAAAAAGCAGGCCCGGCCCCTCCTCATGCCTTGTTTTTAGTTTCACTCTGATTTCCTATATTTCCAGGCAAGGAACAGACCTAAAGTTATGGTTTTGCCTATTTCAGTAGATTGTCTCATAAAGAATTTATATTCAAACATATTAAGGAGACTTAACAAATATATAACCTGAAGATGATCCACCAGCTGGATGTGGTGGTTACACTGCTGTAATCCCAGCATGTAGTCTGAGGTGGATGATGTTTCAGTTTAGGGCTAGCCTTGGCAACATGGCAACATCTGTCTCAAAAAAAAAAACAAACACTGACAGAAAAAAAAAGCTCTTTATAAAGGTAGATGTAAAATAGTCAGCAAAGCATATAAAAATATTATCCACATCAATAGCCACAGGGTCGGTCCATTTTACAACGGCAGTGATCTATCACTTCCCATGTGGTAGTGTCAAGACTGAACAGACCTTAGTGACAGAAGGTGGTGAGGATGGTGGGTACCTGGAACTTCCATACATTGTTACTGGGGCCATCACATGTTATAATCCCCTTGACGAACCCTGCTGCTTGCTTAGAAACACGAACCCATTCCACTCAAAAGCAGTGAAACGCTATGCCCTCAGACAGAGTGGTGTGAGACTTCACACATCAGCCTTACTCACAGTAACAACACACTCTGGTTGGCAGGAGAGAGAATACACAAGTTGTGAGCCATCTGGGGAATGGATTCCATTCGTTTCCAGCGAGGAGTCAACGACCGATACAACACTGACTTACATAAAGAAGCATGCTGAGCCCACGGCCAGGCAGAACGTGTGTGCTCTCTGATTTCAGTCACGGGAAATCCTAGAGTAGGCAGCCCTCCCTGACAGATCTCTGAAAGTGCTTCCTCGTGCAAGGGACGCACAAGGAAATGGCCGAAAATGAGCTCCCTGAGGTGACAGGTCTGTGTTTTACTTTGGGTGATGACTATCCATCCAAACGTAGGAAATTGTCCAAACTCTCAGAACTGAGTGCTCAAAAGATGTGCACTTCATGTGAATCATACTCCTAACTTTTTACAATATAGGAGGCAAAAACCGATTTATAGCAGCACGTCCATTCATAAATTATAAAATGAGGTATCTCTTATTCTCCATTTAACCCCTAACTGCAGTTAGAAAGTAAAGTGTTCCTCAAAGACAAGGGTCCAACAGAAATCTGTTTTCCTACTGAAAAGATCTGGGGCATGAAGTGGGAACCAGAGCCATCAGGGAGGAATTCTTCAGTCCCTGCATCGCCACTTCAAAGCCAGCTGCTGTGCTTTTGTCTGCTTCTGTTTTGCTAGAAGGAAGATTTTACCCTTAGACAACAAATGGAATCCTATGGCCCAGACAAGCAGCCCCTTGCAAAGAACTGCTTTGCTCTCCCAACCCAGTCTGCATGTTTCATAACTTGCAATACAGCAGCACTGCTTTTGCTTCTAGCTGGCTTCTACTTCCTGGTGTCCTCTGATGCCTTTAGAGCAATGTGCGTTCGGTCACTATAACAATGATGCCACCTGCCAGCTGGGCTGCGACCCAGTGTAATGGAAACCACTAAACGGTATCTCCAGACATGCGCTTAGACTGGGCCATGCTGCAACTGTGTGACCCAGAGAGACTTCTGTTCCCACTCCTCAGAAAAGATGGCCACACACATGCTTTCCTTCAATGGTTGTGGGTATGACACAACAAGACGTCATGGAAACTTTGATTCGTGGAATAATGTAATCCAGTGCTTTGGAAGTCGTTCTCTATGGTTTACTGCAGAGACTGTGAAGAGGGTGGAGGACGAGGTCTTTGTTAGCAGAGAACTGGAAGCAGTTAGGTGCAGTCGCTTGAGTTAAGGTGTAGAGTATGAACAACTAGCCAGTCCGCGTCAGGGCAATGCTTTCATTTATTCCATGCCCAAGACGTCGTTAGCATCATTACTGCTTCCAGCAGATTATAATCTGCTGGGTTTTTCTAGAGCAGTGGTTCTCAGCCTCCCGAAAGCTGTAACCCTTTAATACAGTTCCTCATGTGCTGATCCTGAGCCATAAAACTATTCTCGTTGCTACTTCATGGCTCTAATTTTGCTACTGGTATGAATCATAATGTAAATATCAATGTTTTCTAATGGTCTTAGATGACCCCTGTGAAAGAGTCACTCAATTCCCCGAAAGGGTTGTGACCCGCAGGTTGAGATGGAATGTTATGTATATACTCTTGGTTTGGTCACACTTTTCAGCTCTCAGCCTTTGTAATGAAGAGAGAGAATCTAGCACAATGGAACACAGTAACCAGAAGGGAAACCCGGGCTTTGATATTCACCAGCCCCTTAACTGGTGATGAGACCCTGAGCCACTCCCCAAGCTTCTCTAGCCCCCAATTTTGGCTTCTGGAGTACACTAACTACTTAGCTCTGAAGTATTTTATAATAACAGTTGTGAGACGATGGGTAAAGTCTTTGCAGATAGGAGAGCTGGACGGCTGTGTCCCTATCAAGGCGAACTTCAGCCACGCTACTCCATCTCTCTGAGTGAAGCAAGACCTGGAGACTGCCATACCGCCAGCCTGGCTGGGCCATTGTGAGGGTCACGATGAGATGAATATGCCAAAACTTTATAAACCGTTATTCAGTGTACAGATGCTCACAGCCATTCATTTGCTGTTGCTATAGACACTGAGCCCTGGGGAAACCTTTGGGAAGTGGAAAGCCAGGGGTGGGTTAGTTGGTAAGGCTTTCAGCCAAGAGCTGCGACCTAGCAGCCTCGTGTGGGCCCAGCAAGCGCTGTCTGATGATGCTGCTTCTCCCAGGTGACAGCAGAGCTGGATGCCTGGAATGAGGACTTGCTCCGGCAGATGAATGACTTCAACACGGAGGATCTGACCCTGGCAGAGCAGCGGCTACAGCGCCACACGGAGCGGAAGCTGGCCATGAACAACATGACCTTTGAGGTCATCCAGCAGGGCCAGGACCTGCACCAGTATATCATGGAGGTGCAGGCCTCAGGTGAGTGGCTTCTTGTTCCCTTAGCAGAAGTGAGGATAGAAGCAAAGGTCTTCCAAATTTATACCTACAGAGACAAAGAGTATAAAATTTGCCTCTGTTTTAAAGAGGAAACAGAGTCGTAAGAGCTGAAGTAACTTATGCAAGGCTGTCCAGGTTAGGCTGTGGGAAAGGTGAGACTAGAGCGAAAGTCTCTGGGTTCTCAGGAGGGAGTGGAAGAATCGGTGCTGGGAATTAGTGCAAGGTTTTAAAAGTGGTAGTTAAGAAGCAAACCAAGAGCAGTTTGAGACCTGTAGAGTTGTTTGCTGCGGTGGGTAGTGAGGTCCTGTGCCATGGGGGCGGGGGGCCGCAGGTAGTAAGCTCCTATGCCACTGATGACAATGGGGGGTAGTAGTGAGCTCCTATGCCACTGATACAGTTGGGGGTGGGGCAGTAGTGAGCTCCTATGCCACTCTGCCACTGATGCCTCAGTCCTGGCTCCTTCTGCTACCTCGTAGGCAGTCCCCTGATCTCTGGCTGATACTTCCCAGAATCCTTGAGTTCCACTGTTTTTAATGACTGATCTGTAGATGAGTTTAAGTAGTGCTGATAAAAGTTTATGGAAGATCGTGTAATTTCATCACTTCTTAGGAAATCATGACATTATTTAGGGCTTTTTCTGTTCAAGAAACGTTATTCAAAACGTATGCAATAAACATGTGATTCCATTTTCTGGAACTAGAGCGAGGCAAAGCATTTCGGGGAGATAGGGAGTGCAGAGCAAAGGAAAGCATCCGTCTTTTCTCCGAGCCGTGCAATGCCGGGCTTCTGTCACCTCTCCATCCCCACATGGCCTGTTGTCATGTTCCCTGCTATCCAGGCCGAAGCAGTTGGACTGAGGCTGTCACGTCTTTAAAACACAGTTGGGCTACACACCTCTGGTTGAGAACATTACCGTGAGATAGACAGAAAGCACCTGAAAGTCCAACTGAACTTTACAATATTGTATTTACTTTAGCAGTCTGAAAAGCAAGCATTGTATGCCGTTCCAATGAACATCACCTTGGACCAAAGCAGGGAGAGTCCAGTGAGTTCTGTTTACACCAAAATCATCCCATGAATTTCCTTCTGTGTCATAAACAGGATGCAGTTGTCTGTGAGACACAGCTCACTCTTAAGTGTACAGCCCACAAAGAAGGGCTGTCCACTCGCAGTCTGTCTGGGGACTTCTCAGAACGGCAGTGCTTGGGCCCACCTTCAGAGAGATGTTTGTGAATGCAACTCTGAGTCTCCGTGCTAACAGAATCTCTGGGTAGATGGGATGTCTGTTGACATTTGAGATGCAGGGAGAGGAAGGTACAGTGGTTGGTGGTCCCTTTTCCATGGTTGAGCATCCTGTTGGTGGTCCCTTTTCCATGGTTGAGCATCTTATCTGTGTTCAGGGGTTGGTTTGCCCCTGCAGCTCCCTTTATGGCTCTCTACAGCTGGCCATGTAGCTGTGATGGAAGTCCAGAGATACACGGTAACTAGAAGACAGGCTGGGCAGAGCAGCCCAGATGCTTGTCCTTCATCTTTCTGCGTGGTTCCTCAAATGGACACGTGTACTGATGTGACCTTCAGCAAGCCAACTTCTATCCCCGGATCCAAATACCCATGGTACCCGAAAGACTGCTGGGAGCTGGCAGCCTCTGAGGACTGCTTGTGACTGGAGGTTGGCTGTGCTTGGCATCCATCTGAAGCAGGAGGGCTGAGTGGGTGGCAGTACCCCCAGGCAGATGGGCTGCCCACCCCCACAGTATCCTGTTCTAGATCAGAGCTTTGCTGAAGTTTGGTTGGCCTCCTCAGCCCTCTCCACTGAGACTGCCTATTCCCCTCCGCCTACCATAGCTAGCTGTTCAGTCTGGCAGAGCCTGTGAGACAGAAAGGGAAATGGATCCTTGGGTTTTAGGAAGGCTCACTGTCTGTCTTTGCCCCTCCCTGCAGAGAAGCATCTGGGCCACTCTGAGCACAACAGGTCAGGGTCACTCTGGACCTGGGGGGAGGGTGTGGGGGTGGTGGTGGATGCAGAGCAGGACTCCACTAAGGAATGCAGAATTTCAGAGATAAAGGTCTGAGAATGAATTTTGAGTAAAGGTAAAAATAAACAATTGTACCAGAAAATAAGGACAATGGTCAAAATTAAGACTTTTCTCCCTTCCTGCTACATTAATGAAGGCTTATACCTGCTTATTTTTAGTAGTTCGTGGAACTGAAGAATTTGCATGTGGCCGGGCAGTGGTGGCGCATGCCTTTAATCCCAGCACTCGGGAGGCAGAGGTAGGGGGATCTCTGTGAGTTCGAGGCCAGCCTGCTCTAACAAAAAAAGAAAAAGAATTCGCATATGCTTATTTTCAGGTGTGGTGTTCATAGCATTGAGTCAGGCTTCCCAGAAGCCTCCAGTATACCCACAGTACTACCCAATGCAAAAGCCTTGGTATGAGTCAGCATCCCCTTAGGAGTTGGGGAAACAGGAAAACTATCCCAGTCAGCTCCCACTCTTTCCTCACTGTAGCTCTGTCTGCTTGACCCTCAGGTTGGGTGGTGGTAGATTTTGCTGTTAAGAAAACATAATCTCTGAATTCCAAGTCCAGTTCTGCTGCCTGAGAGCAGCCTGACTGAACATTCTGTTCCTTCTTCGTTAGACCTCAGTCTCTCTGTTTAGTCTAGCATATGGACTTGGTTTACAAATCCCTTCCAGTTCCCATTTGCCATGGTTCAGCCTCCTGTCATGCTGATTTCTACCCAGGTCCTGTATCCAGCCAATTGTGACATTTGACCTTAGTCCTAAGACAAGAACATCATGACTTACAGACTTGTTGCTTTTGTGGCTGAAAGTATCGAGCTCCCCTTTCACGTCACGTTTTTAAGTCTGGAAAATTTCTTGTGGAGGGTTAAGAGATGGCTCAGTGGTTAAAGCACAAGGACCTGGGTTTGGATCCTAGGGCACAGTGGCACACTTTTGTGATCCTAACCCTGAAAGGAGCAGGCGAGGCAGAGAAGCAGGCGGGTCCCCATAGTTCACTTTTTTAGCCAGTCGAGGCCATCAGTGAGCCCCAGGTTCAATGAAGAGAGCCTTCTCAAAAGATAGGAGGGAAAATGATAGAGGAAGAGAATCATTGTTAATGTACAGCCTCCAAGCACGCACACACGATACAGGTACACACTACATTACTGTATATACACACTTAAGCATATGCACACACACAAAAATATCCTTGGCGTCTGTGCCAGTAATGCCTTGAGTTGGCTGCTCCTATTGGTAATATCAGCTCAGCAGCTGAACATTCTGTTGGTGGCAGTGAGACTTGAACCTATGACCTCACACTTGCTAGGGACGCATTCCACCTCTGTCTCTTTTAGTTTTAACTTTTTATTTGGGGACCAGTTTTTACTAAGTTGCACGGGCTGTCCTTTGACTCACTCTGTAGCCCAGGCAGATTTTACACCTGCTATTCTCTTGTCTCTACCTCCTAAATCTCAGGGATTACATGTCTGCACCACCAGGATTTAATGTAAATACATACTTAAACTGTGCTTGTGGAGAGCCTCCTGGAGCATGCAGGCTAAGAACACAAATGTGAGAGGAAGTACGGGGGTGAATGCCAGTCATTCTTCCCACCTGTGTGTCCTGGAATTTGTCATCCTATCTCCCCAAAGCCTCGCCTTTCTCTGAGGAAAGGTGATGTATAGCATGCAGTCTTGGTGAGGATGTGGTGAGATCATACAAGAGCATGGAAGTGGTCCAGCGAGGCACGAGGTATCCAGTGTCATGATTGCATTCTAGCCCACGGAGGATCCTATTGGGATTGCTTGGTTTCCAGTAGCTACTTCAGCCACGTGAGTGAGGTCTTTCCACACAGCAGCGTCTAGCACAGTGGTTATGTCTTATTCATAGCGAATGCTCAATGATGACATTTGCTAAATTAAACAAGAATGAACATTGGTGTGGGTGGGACAAATGAAGGCAAAAATAATAGACCACAAGTCATTTTCTCTGTGCCATAAATGGAAAGGAAGTGCAAAGCCTGTTCTTTTTCAGAATGAAAAGCTACTCTAGGTTTAGCAGGGATGGGAACTATTGGCGCTGAGAAGAAAGGAAAAGAATCTTAACGGAAGCCAGTGGTGCAAAACAGATCCACACATTGAGAGTCACCTGGGGAACACTTAAATACTGGTGTCTGGGCTTCACCGCCTGGGAGTCATCCTCGGTTGGTCTGCAGTGGGCTTAGACTGTCCTTAAGCTTCTGTGCTGAGGTTGACAACACTGATCTAAAAAATATGACTAAAAAATGGCCCAGAAAGATGAGTGGCTGGGGTGGAGGGAAGAGAAGATGTCTTCTAGCTGAGGCAAACACTGTCTGTAAGAATAAACAGCTGAGAGCCTTCTGGGTCTGGTGGCATAGCCAGGGATGCCCAACTCTGGCCCCTAACAGAGTTGTCTCTTTTCTTGAGAAAATTAAAGTAATGGTGGAGGCCGGGATTGTCACTCAGTGGCAGAACACTTGCCTCATGTGCACAGTCCTGGGTCCAATTCCAGCTCCACAAAGAAAATAGTAAGATAGTACCTTGACCTACAGAGAGCCACTTGATTAGCCGTCACCTGGAGCATGAACGCAGAGTGCTCTAAACTGGGTATAGAATGAAATATCTGCTTCTTGGGCTGTGGCTGCTGTCATCCTGTCTAGTGCTTATGAACCCTGATTGTCGTTAGCCTTTCCTCGGGGCCTTATGAATATCTAATGGCCAAGTTCCAGCCAGCCAGAGATTCTAGGCCTGTGGTGTTCACAGGACATGGTGGTTTTCAAAGGTTCTCCAGGTAAACCCAGTGTGAACCATGGTAAAAACATTAATCTAGTAACATTCAAAACACCATAGTGTATGGCAATATACATGAATGCCCATCATTAGATATTGTATGTATAAACTATTTAGCAGTTTCCTCAGGAATCAGCACTATATTCTCATTAATGTCCCTCAAGTAAAAAGGCCATAGTGGAAAACGAGTATTTGGAGCTGACAGAAGTGCCAGACACCATATATACTGTACCTAGTCCTTGTTGCAGTCTTTAGTTATGATTCCCATTGCACAGATGAGGAAACCAAGGCTTGGGACAGGGTACAGAGCTCAGACTGTTACCATTAGTAAGTTTCAGAGCGTAGCTTCAAACCTAAGTCTGACGCTACTCAGAGCTCTCCACAGGCTACACAAACCCACTTCATCCCTAAAGAGGCCTGCTTGCTCACTGGCCAGAGCTGGGCATGAGTAATATGAGCCGAGCACACAGTCAGAAGAGGCAGTGATGAACGGAACAAACTTGGCCCTGACATCAGAGAGCCTACATTCCAGTCACGGGATGAGCATGGTCTAAGAAGTCACCTTTGAGGGGCGATCAGTCCGGGTCCCTGTAGGGGGACATTGAAAAGAAATCTTAAAAAGAAAAATAAAATTAAAGACAAATATATCCACTCCGTGATGACCAAAATGAATAAATAACTCTTGTCTTTCTGCATTATTACTGAACCCCTAAGCAGGACAGCTAGGTCTGACATCAAATTGAGGGCAGTGTTGACAAGGACAAAGTCTACCCAGGGAACATCTGGATACTTTCCCGTCACCAGCTGGCTTTAGCTGAACTCACACCAGCGAGAGCAGGGGAAGGAAGAGTGTGGAATGGGCTCCTCTGCATATGGCGAGGATAAGCCTTTATGGTCCTCTCTTTGTTCCACCTGTAACTGAGGAGGTGCAGTCAACATTCCCTTACCCCTGCATTCCCTGCCTTCATCACATAAGACCGCAACACACAAGCAGAATTGCACAGCTTGGGTCTTGGGGTAGTGGTTCTCAGTGACATGCTGAGCAAGCATCCCTGCTGAGTTTCTAACTTTGAGCAGCCATTCACATGTGATGAGAGAGACAGGGTTCACCCCCCTGCCTCCCAAAGAAAGAGGGAGCCCAGTATATTGAAGACTAGAGATGCGACAGAGGAAGATGAGCTGGAACAGAGCCAGACTGTAACTTCAGTGAAGCAGAGATGGAGCTGAAATTGCATTTGCAGAAAGTCAGCGTAGAGTCGGAGGTCATCCCCGCTCCCCCGCCGAGGCACGAGGAGTAGAAATCGCTCTGATTCTTCTTTCTATTTCATCCCAAGAGATGTTCTACCTGCCGCACCCCCCTGGTAACTGAAAATAGCAACCAGTGGGGGTTGGCTGCCAAAAGAACAAGCCGTTCTTTTCCGTCTCCCACAGATATTTCAGGAGCAGGGACTTGGAATTATGAAACTCACAGAAAAAAAATAAACATGAAGAGATACTGAAATTATTATCATGTAACACCAGAAAATATTTTTTCCCACTATCCCATATTGTCCTTATATAAAACACTATTTTTGCCTCCAGAAACAAATTTTCCCCCGTGTGGGCAGACATGCCTTGTGCTTCCCAGATGCAGATGCAGGCGTGTGGGTGGCAGGGATGGGTTTCTGATGGTATGCCAGGGTAATGGAGGCATCGCCCAGAGATGATTGATGTTGTAGGTGGCCATATGTTGAGTTTGATGTGCTCCTTTGGGAGCTTAGCTGCTGGGATTTTAATATGAACCCCATTATTGGTTGGGTCCCTAGTCTTCTGTATCTCACACATGATGTAAGTAGGCATCACGACCACAACTGCTTTGGGTCAGAGACTATAAGATGAGAAACCTGAGAAAAGATGTGGGCTGAACTCTAAGGCTACTTGGCCAGGTAGAGTCAAGGATCAGAACTGATGGGCAGTCCTGAGTTAGAATTACCCCAGGGCTAAGAACCAGACCAGGCCGAACCCTCCAATAAGTAGACAACGAATCATAAGCAGCATGGGTCACAGTTTGCATCCTGGACAGGTACCAAGACACATGCGTGTAAGACTGGAAGTTGTAAGTCCGAGGTTAGAGACGGAACTAACAAACCCAAGGAACAAGGGGTCAGGTCTATACTTGTGTAAACATTGTTCTACATTGGCGATGTGTGTGTGACATGTACACCATAGCCACATGTGTAGGTGACAGACACCTAATGTGCATTGTCTCATCTAATTGTGCAGTGTGTGTAGGAGGTGGGTAGCTGTGGAAAATCCCAGCTTCTGAGACTTATGGTGACGTGCTCAAGATCAGGATTCTAACTCAGGACTGGGTCTAGAGCGAGTACATATTCTCTCTGGATTTTGCAAGCTAAAAACAAAAGACGAAACAAAACAAAAGCCACTAAAATTCTAGCCACCAGTAAGGGAAAGAAATGGCTTTATCAGTAACCCTACTGAAGCCAAAATCCATTAGAGGCAGGCTGTCTTAGACCCTGCCGGTGATAGGTAAACAGAACATTGGATGAACAGAGAAGAAAGCAAGCAAGTCTGTGCTAAAGTGTCAGGAGAGGAATACAGAAAGGGCAGAGTGGGAAGGTGACCAGGACAGAGCTGTACCTTTGACTGGCGGGTATTGATTGTCATGCCCATTACAAGCTGGCTGTTTGTCTGGGTTGGGTGCTACGTTCATAAACCCTGGAAACACGAATCAGCAAGTGACTGGCCTTGGAACTGCTTTGAGTCAGTAGAACAGTGAGCAAGCTCCATGTGTGGGCAAAACTTAAAGCTGGCAGATTTTCTGAATGAATAATGTTCAGTGTCCCTGTGTTATTGTTGGGAATATTTATTGTGTCTATTTGGAAGGTAGCATTGATTTCTTAGGAGATCTAAGTAGTTACTTTCATCTAACCATAAATGATAACTAAGCAGTTAAAATAGAATATGCCCTTGGCAGGAGTTCCTGAGACAGGGTCCTTTTGATTGGGCTTTATCATTTCCAAGATGGTTCAGAAGTTTGCTTAAGGGTCTGGGTGTTGATAAGTCTCCACACAGGTGCCACCAGGCACTGTCTTGCCTAGGATGGGCTTCCAGAGTTGCAGTGCCCTCTCTCCTGTTTATGAAAAGGAGAAAGGTCTTGTCGTTATTGAAAATTGCTTCCTGGACAAAGGATTCATTCATTCTAAAGAGCCAGCATGTTCCTAGCATCCTAAGCAAGGACTAATTGCAGGATCTGTCCAGCTGCACCAAGAGCTCTGTAGAGGTTGGGAGAGGGCCAGTAATGGCCGCTCCCAAAGTCCAGCTTTCTTACATAATTAAGGCAATGTTGTCATCACCATGCAGCCTGGTTTTTAAATGCTTGCATTTTTTTTTTTTTGAAAACCAGGAATTGAGTTAATCTGTGAAAAGGACATTGACCTGGCAGCTCAGGTGCAGGAATTGCTGGAGTTTCTCCACGAGAAGCAGCATGAACTGGAGCTCAATGCAGAGCAGACTCACAAGCGGCTGGAACAGTGTCTCCAACTGCGGCACCTTCAGGCCGAGGTCAAACAGGTGAGTCAGCCTGGCACCTGCCCTCCTGAAAGGAGGCGCACAGAACCACAGGTATGCCTTCGAAAAGAAGCTGGGGTGTGAACTAGTTGGATTAATTTCTGTAGGCTTGACTGTTGTCACCAAAGGCCCAGTGGGGCAATGGCTCAAACTTTAAATGCATTGTTCCTGTCCCATCCTATAATCAAGGAACAATACAGAGAATTATTAGTGTTCTTTACTGAATTATTCTCTCCTTTCCCATGCTTGATTCTGTCACATATTCAGTGAGAAATAAAAATTCTTTCTCAGTGAACATACTCCACTGCTGAGCCAGGTTGATTACCTTGGGGCACCTCTGGGCCTGGCCCAGCTCCTGACACAGAGTTGGTGAGTAATGACCAAGTAGTAGCAATTATCATTGTTTCCAAGGTGTTCTTAAAATAACACTTTTAGGAATTGGAACTACTGAGTAAAGTGATTATTACACAAACATAGGCAACTGAGTTTGGATCCCCAGACCTCACAAACGAGGCAGCCGGAACATTGTGCATCCACAGAGCAAGGATGCGGCAGGGGCAGTAGGGATGGGCAAATCCTTATAACTCACTGGCTCACCAGTCCAGCTGAGCCGGTGAGTTCCCAATACAGTAAGAGATCTTATCTCAGGAAGCAGTGTGGGGGCTGGAGAGATGGTTCAGTAGTTAAGAGCACTTGTTGCTCTTGAAGAGAACCCATGCTCAGCTCCCGACATCCACATGGAAAGTGGAGAGAAACTGAGAAAGATACCAGACATCAGGCTCACACATATGTTTACATACACACACACACACACACACACACACACACCCTCACAGCCACAATCACACGTGCACACATGTGAATACATGCATATATATCATACAAGAATATTTTCTTGCCATTAAAAATTAATGTTAAGAGCAGAGGACTTTTATCTGCACAAGGTTTCATACTGAGCATTTTACCCAAGGACGTTGCTAAGACTTCCAGAGATGTATACACAGTGACCCAGTTGTAAATGTTGCTATCCTAAGCAGACTAAGTAGCAGTTATTGTAAACGGTGGATGGAGGCTTCTCCTGAACAAAGTGAGGTTGAAGAAGTGAAAACATTAGGAGTTATACTTCTCTGGGCCCTTTCTGTGTCCAGCAATCTTCCCAGCTTCTCTCTGAGGCAGACACTATTTCTGTTCCTCAGATGAGGCACAAAAGCCTAGAGGGTCCCCCAGACAATGGTCACAACAAGGAAAGAGCATACCACCACCCTCCCGGAGTCTAGGAATGCCTTTCTGCAGAGCAGACGCCATCTTACTTCAGTGACTGCTACTGTCTGCTCCGCCCTTTCCTAAGGGACTCTCTGTCCTGCTTCTTGGGGCCAAGCTCCTTCTCCAGAATTATTCTAGATGGAGAAGCGTCTTCTACACTTAAAACATTTTTTCTTCTATGCAGTGATGACTGGAGCTTAGATTGAAATCAGCTAAGTTGGCATAAGCATGTCGTCTCATTTAACTACCGCTCAGTTGCTTACATTTAGGATGGCCCTGGCTGATGCTTGTGCCACACTTGTTATAAGGTTGTTGTGTTGGGGGAAATGATCTCCACTCCCCTCTCTTCCAGTCAGCACTCAGCAGGAGCCTACACACGTGTGCACTGAGGACCCAGGAGTCACACCCCTGTCTTGTCACTGAGCCATACAGACTTTCTCACCCTAGTCACGCCAGGGCCCCACCTGTTATTCATATGGAGAACAGTAACATGCATATACATTTTAACACTCTCAACAGTCATGGTAGGCGCATTATTTTCATATGGAAGAAAAAGAAAGATCCACCTTTTTGAGAATGAGCCCTTGTCGGAAAGTATTGTCTGTAAGTGAGAAACCTGAGGTACTGGAAGATGAAAGCACAGCCCGGGCCTTTGGAGAGGTTAGCTAGAACTCACACCTCCAAAATCCAAGGTTTTCCTCCACAGAGCCCCACCACCACCCTGCACATGCAGAAGCTGTAGGAGCCAGCAATAGAGCCCAATCGGGCTTCTGTGACCTCACCATGTCTAAGATGAGTGGGGGTAGCCTGGACTCAGGGGTAGCCTAGGTTTCACAGAGATGGTTCTGCTTGAGGTCAGCAGGGCTGCAGCATGTCAGAGTCTACCCATGAGCCCATACCTGGTCATTTCATGAGCAGCGGCTGACAGGAAGGAACTTTCAAACCAAGTGGAGAGCCAAGCATTCCTGTTGGACTTTGAAGAAAACCCGAAAGTTTTGGTTTTGGTTTTATGTATTGTTCCAGGATCAATGGACTGATATCTGTATACATTCCCATTCATAATCTCATGAATGAGAGGACAGATGCAGGTATCTCTCAGACGTATGACATGGATGACCCATAGGGCACTCCTAGTTCAAATCTGCATGATGAATGCTCTTGAGAGGCAGGTGGATCTCTCTGAGTTCAAGGCCAGTCTAGTCTACAGAGACAGTTCCGGGACAGCCAGGGCTACACGGAGAAACCCTCCTCAAAAACAAAAACAAACAAACAAAAAAGAATGAACATCCATTTGACTCTCGAGAAACCCAGAGCGGCCTTCCCTAAGGACGGCAGTCCTGGACAGCACCAGGGCACTGCGGCTTGGTTAAGCCTCCGCTCATCAGGTTTGTTTCCCTGTCAGTACAAACTCTTTCCTCAAGGATCCATCTGGCCCAGTTTCAGAGGGAGCATTTGTGTCTGATGGAAATTGGTGGAGCAGGAAATACTGATTTCTAAGCTGTTGACACTTGGAAAAGGGAGCTAATTTAGATGTCAGTATTGATCAGTGAAGCTAAGTTCAGATGCAGGCTGGAGGGAAGGGGAGGGGAGGGGAGAGGAGGAGAGGGGAGAGAATAGGAGGGGAGAAGAAAGGAGAGAGAGAGAGAGAAAAAGAGAGATATTAATTAAAGTGCCATTAATGAGGCCGAGAATAGGAGGGAACAATAGTGTATTATGCTATAGCTCTGTTGTCGGAGCTCATAGATTAAAGGTTAGATTTTGATTTGACTGTATGTGGCCATCATAATCTTCAGTGTAGTTACCTGGAAATTATACTAAGGTGAAGCTTTGAATAATGAAGAATTCATAGACATTGGACTGAAATTTCTGTTCAATTAATCCACACAAATGCAGTTGATAACGCCACCGATTTCTTCCTTAGTGAGTACATGTATCTGTGATAGGCAGTATGCACTCCTGAAGAAAGGCAGACCTTCCAGGGAAACAGCTGCACTGATTACAGCACATGAGCCACGTTCCCAGGCCACCCACATGCCCCTCAGATTACTCTCCAGACCCCATGGAATTCTCCTGTCTCTTCCAGCAAAATTACTACTTGTGGTAAAGATGACCTCACACGCATCAGATAAATTCATGATGTTTGGGGAGGTAGATGACCTAATGGTTTGAAATAGAATGCATTTCCATATGTATTCCTGCACAGCACTCTATTTAACATGAAATGAGCTAAAATGCTTTTGTAGAATATTGGATTGCTCCTCTGGGCCAAAATCTGGCCAGAATTTGCTTATGATCAGGGTAGACACTCAAAACAAAGAAAAAGATATTAGCTTGCCCTTATACTTCTGTGATGAATACCGTGTTCAGTTTTGATGACTGTGTATCAGGGTTGGTAAGGAGCTGGGGCAGCACCAAGTGAGAGGAACAAAAGGACATTGTTTCCAAACGGAGATAATTAAGAAGACATAAGGAATATGGACACAGTCTATAAAACCATACATGATGAACACATACAACCTCATGAACTTTCAGAACTAAGGAATTCTGAAGGTAGACATCTAAGGAGCCAAGAATTTATTTTGTGGTTGGAGTTGCAGAACTAACTGTACCTCAAGAGAGATTATCTATGGCAACAATCCAGGCGGTTGCCTTGAGAACAGCTTTCTGGTAGGTACAAGCTGGAGAATGGTCGTCTGTTGGCCATTTCTCCAACCTGCAAGAGAACCAGTCTTGGCTGCCCAGCTCAGGGCATCCTCACTTGCAGATTGCCGTTGTCTTCTCCTGGTTTTGATTTATCTGAGCGCCCTTTGGCCTGGGGAAATAATAGACCTGTATTTTTAGCTCTCTCACAAAGCAAAGAAAGACTATGCTGAATTCTTGGCCTAGCCCTTCCGTTCCCAAACAGAAGTTTTCTTCCCAGTCTCTGGTGTCTACACACTCCGTTTCTTTCTGAAACCCTATGGTTGCAGGGATGATCTTTGGGTTTTAAAGAAGTGGGAAGTGTTAGAGCAGGAAATAGATAAAGATATCTATGGCCATTAAAGTCTCAGATACTTTCTCCTTGCCATGATAAAATATCCTGGCAAGAGCTACTTGCAAGAGGAAGGGTTTCTCCTGGTCTACAGTTCTAGGAAGATGCAGTCTGTCATGGTGGGGAGGACATGGCAGCAGGCAGAAAAGGCATGCTGTCAGAAGCATCAGCACTCGGGAAACTTAAAAGTGGGTCACTGTTTAAAGCCTTGAGGGCTACCCACTCCGTGTGCCACTCCTCCCGAACGCTGTGGCGGGAACCATCTTGGAATTAAGTGTTCACACTCACAAGCCTGTGGAAGACACTTTACACCCAAACACTAGCCCAGTAGGTACATTGTTACTGCAGCTGATCATGTGAAATCTTACTGTTATGGTTTGAAAAAAAAATGCTTTTACCTTATGGGTTTTATTTTTAGCCTAGCCTTCTTGTTCAGTGAAGGAAAACGTACACATTTTACAGGTGAGAACACTGGCCTTTGATTAAATGATGTCTCCAAAATCACCACTGGACACTAATAGAACCAATATTTTCTCATTTTAGTTACAATATTTCTGCTACCACCTAGTGCACACTTGGATGCCTAATGGATAATAACTAACAAATTTAACAAGCCAGGAGGAAAGGAAGAGCCTCCTAATAAAAAGCTGTACCAACAGTGATCTGAGCCAGGTGTGGTGGCGCACACCTTTAATCCCAACACTCGGGAGGTAGAGGCAGGTGGAGCTCTGTGAGTTCAAGGCCAGCCTGGTCAACAGAGTGAGTTCCAGGACAGCCACAGCTACAACAGAGAAGCCCTGTCTCAAAAAGACAAAAATCAAAACAACAGTAATCTGAGCACAAAGAATAATGATACTAACCCAATTTGATCTGACATCAAAATGGTGCCAACAAGTTCATTTAAATAACTGAATACAGTTAGATGACCCTTCTTTCTTTTTGGGAGAATTATGACTGAAGAATCACAACACTACCCATATTTGCTTCAAACTGCAAATCAAAGCTAGCACAACGCAATCAAATGTTGTGAGGCTTAACATTTCCTGGTACGTTGCATCAGCTCTGGGCTGCCAAAAGGAAAGAGGGGGTTATCTAGACACAGATGAGACCACAGGGGTTCAGGGAAGTTAAGTGACTTTGCCAAGGAAGGTACATAGTCAGGCTTTCTGACCTCAGGAAAAAATAGAAGCGTGCTGCCTCTGTTCATTGTGCCAGCTCCGCTTCCAGAACTGACTCAGTGCTTGGTGTCAGCGGGATTAAAGTCGTGACTATAAACTTCTGTGCATTTTCCCAAAGTCAGATCTTTAGGACTCTAAAGTTTTAGAATGCCTTTATAAAGAGCATTTGGGCATTACAGGTGTGCAAGAGTATGTTACAGTTTACTGAAGATACTCAAATCATGGTGTTACTCAGTGAGAATGCTGGTAAAAGTGTTCCCACCACCATAGTTACAACTGATGTGGCTAGAACTCGAGGAAAATATTCTATCAAGACTTCTGAGGATTAGACTAACCTTGACTTGTGGTACCCTTGCAGAAGGTATTTTGATGACACCCACAAATGAGTCTCCAAAGCAAGCAGAAAGCAGTGAAACATTATATAGGGACATAGTTCAAAATATACAAATTGGGCTAATTCTCCAAAGAGACAAAGATCTTGGCCATGCAGTCTGTGAATGCATGTACCCAGATTAACAGGCAGCTTTTGAAGTCATTAGCACCTCTCGCCAGCCAGCCACAGTCTACCGGGGACAACAAGGATTTTACACATGCATGCCGAACGGTTATTTCCTGCAGCTAATTACAGATTGGCATCTCATCCACAATCTGCCGGATTGGCCATGAGTTAACAATTCGGTCCAAATCACGCAGCTCCAGCAGGATTTATCTCTCATGTTGTCTATGCACAAAAGGCGTCACTCAGTTTCTGCTTGGGAATGAACTTTGCAAGATACCTATGAGAGTTACAGAAGACCAGGCGTAGCATTTTCCAGTTGTTCAGCAAGAAAGTGAAGGGAAGTAAAGAGTTTAAGAACAAACCTGGAATAGGTTGCAGTGTCTTCTCCTTTACGAGGAATGACATATGGATGCTATTCACCGATTTTAAAATTTCAGAACTTTCTTTCCTCACCGAGCAAGTTTCCCTGGAAAAGAAGATGCTTGGCAGTGTTCTAGTGACCACACACCAGGTAGCTCCAGAGCCTACGTCTTCCCTTTGGATTGGTTATTTGTGCTTATCCTGATCATTGCAATGTTTCTAGACCCTAGAAGGCTCTTGACTCCCTCTCTCCTGGTACTCCCCACTGCAGGTGTCTTCCCCTCCACCATCCTCTGTACTTATTAGGAAACATGAAAGTTATATTCAAACCACGGGGTAATTTAATTTAGTTATACTTTGCTTTCCCTTTGAAAGTTATCTGTTGTGTGAATTTTTATCGCTTTCTCTTTCCTTCCTTGGAGCTGTTGGCTCCCTCAAGCTTATATGCTCTTGTTATGTAAGGCGGAGGCAGTAAGAATCTGCTGCTCACATGTGACTTGGGTAATCTTCATTGCTCTCAAAACATTGCTAGGCAGCAGCTATTATGTGAACTGTGTGAGATTAGAATTTGATTAGAAGATTGCTCTAGACTTTGGGGAATTCACATTTTTAAGAGGGAGGTAAGTATAGGTTGAAATAACGGAAAAGTCATTCTGTGGAAACCACACTAAAGTGATACAAGGTGGCACAGTCACACTGGGGGAAGGAAAGATTGTTTCTAACAGAGGGGTGAGGACAAACTCAAGAAGTAGTTATTTGAACTGGACCCTTTTAAAGCAGGGAAAGAAATATTTGGGGAAAGAATATGATCAAAATAATACTGTATTTATTTCAATAAGTAAAAACAGAAAGAAAAAGATGCCAACAATTAGAATTTAATTATATCATTCTCTGCTCTAAAAGACCTTTAGACATGCATAATGTTAATTTGGTGGGGGCACCAGGACAACAGGGTGATGCAGGGAGGAAGTGACATGTGGAGCTGAGAATAAAGCTGGTACATAAAGCACATGGCTTATGACAGCAGACACTGGGAAGACCTGGACAATAAGCATATCGGATCCTTTCTGTCCTCTCTTTAGCGGAGAATAGAAGATAGCCCTTCATAGGGAAGGCAACAGCTCTGGAGAAACTGCAGAGGGCCATTCACCTGTGTGCTTCTCCAAACTCCCTAGGTTCTGGGATGGATCCGCAATGGCGAGTCAATGCTCAATGCCAGCCTGGTCAATGCCAGCTCTTTGTCGGAGGCGGAGCAGCTGCAGCGGGAGCATGAACAGTTCCAGCTAGCCATCGAGGTAACACCCAGACCTGAATGTATTGTCTTCTGTTCCCCTTTTTGACTCTGGGTCTAGGTGGGATGGCTGTCTGAGATGCCACCATTCCCTCAGGTGGTGACATAGTGCAGGCACCTCCTTCACACTCAGGTATGCAGAGTGCAGGTGTCTTTCTGCCCCGAGGTATCAGGAGAATCTTTGCTGCTTGTGGTGCCTTAAGGCCCTGATGCAGTGAGATTTTTACCTATTACAAAGTAGGCATCGGGTGAAAAATGCAAACAAAGGCTTCCAATTAAACACAGAAGTGAGAATAGGCAGGTGTGCAAGGCAATAGTAAAGTGGAACAAGGCTTTTAAACACGTGGATTCTAGGTTAGAATTTGGCTCTTAACAGGGACCACAACAGACTGTACCATATAGTTTACGTGGTGCAAGTGGCTGTTCAGTAATGCCAGCAGAAGCCATATTTGAAGAATAAACTGCAACTCAAATTTACCAACTGGGGCTTCTTAAAATTTAAAAGAAAATTCCACTGAGGATAAAGTAATGTTGCCTTGCTTTAAATAATACCTTCAATTATCTCCTACTAGGACCTTCTTCTCCCAGAGTGGTATCTGAGAAAGAATAAAAATGGGGCATGGAACTATATTAAAAACAAAATAAGTTCAGCACCAGTGGGGAAAGAGACGAATAAAAATCTCAGCTACTTATTATATGTGGTTCAGTGTAGAACTCCGCCCGCTTCTGAGTGTGTGGAAACTATAAAGGGGCCATTTTCCTTTAAAATTACCACTAGCAAAACCTTTTACATAATGATGGCAGAAAAATAATGAATTTTAACCATCTGTGCTCACAAATGTCTTTTAATGTAACAATCCAACTGATTGCTAGCCCTTTGTAAACTAATAGTAGTTGAATTCAGCCATTTAATTTTCCAGAAGCCATCTTATGTGCATATAAACATGGTATTAAGATGAATGACTTGTTTCCATTAGATACTTGGTATCTTCTTAGGAACTATTGTTAGCCTGTAAATGCTGTCCGGGATTTGAGATTGAAAAGCAAACAGTGTGTTGCACATAAGGGCATAAGCAAATCACTTGCTACAGAAGAGTTACCCAGAAGCAAGGAGTTGTTGGGTTTTTTTTATATCTCTGTTACAGTTTACTGGCACTCCCCAAATCAATAGTGGTGGAGCTCCTCAGGAGAGACCTAGATTGGGGTTATGATCAGGTACTTAGTGGTCAAGTGTCTATATAACAGTGGTTCCCAAACTGTGGTTTAAAACCCTGTTGGGGCTCAAAAGACCCTTCACAGGGGTCGTATATCAGATATCTACATTATAATTCATAACGGTAGCAAAATTACAGTTGTGAAGTAACTACAAAATAGTTGTATAGGGGTCACCACAGCATGAAGAACTGTGGTGAAGGATCGCAGCATTAAGAAGGTTGAGAACCATTGGTCTACAGGTTTGGGCAGCCATGAGTGTTAGGTAACAGACTCGGGGCATGATAGAGAGCTGTGGGGAATTTCAACAGGGATGAGTCTTGGTCTTCTTCCTCTTTAAATAAGAATATTTGGGTTGGGTGATTACACTCCCAGTTTCTTACTCAAATATCTGACAAGCTGGGCTAAGTGTCACAGCACACTAAAGTGTCTCAGTGAGCCATGAGAAAGAGTGGGTAAATGTTTCTACAGTGTACTGAAATACTAAACTCTGTATGGCTGTGCATACAGTACATGTTCGTTTAGGGAGAGGCTGCATTGTTGCATAGTAGAGCCTGACTGAGTAGAAATGTCTGCTAGCCACTCCTGGCTTTTGTGGGATTGATGCTAGGGTTGATGTCTGTGATCTCAAGGATAGCAGAGCAGGTAGAACTATTAGAACATTGTAACGGCTTAAATGAACTCAGACAAAAATTGTAATAATATATACAGCTTTAATTGGGAAATAGACTTACAGAACCAAAAGTTCCAGTGGAGCACAAGAAAACAGAAGGGAAGGTGGGGAGCATGCCCACAATCTTTATAAGTAAAAAATATCCTCGGGGGACCCCGCCCCCTGCAAGCAAGGTGATTGGCTGAGTCTTCCCTACAGAACATCTTGGTAATGGAAGGTCATCAGGTTGTGGTATATAGCTAGCTAGATAAACAAGGAGCGCAGCCAGAATTGTTCCTATGCTCCTTCTCCAGACAGCCTATGGTCCTCTGTAAACTAAGTTTAGACTGGGCTTTGCATCAGGATAAAAATATGCCAGAGAGGATGTAAGCAATGTTTTTTTTGAAACAAAGGCTCACTATGTAGGCCAGGCTGACCTTGAACTCACTATGTAGCCCAAGCAGGACTCAAACTGTTGACTGTTCTAACTTCAACCTCCCAAGTGATGGGACTACAGGCATGTACAACTATACCTGGCCAGATGCAAGCCACTTTAAAGGGAGTGTAAGTAGCCTAGTGTGGCTTTCTCTGTGTGCTGGTGTTACTGCAGGCCTTTGTGCTGATTGCTGGAAGGTGGGGCAGGAGTATAATTTGCCTTCTTAGAACAGAAGGAAGGAAGGAAGGAAGGAAGGAAGGAAGGAAGGAAGGAAGGAAGGAAGGAAGGAAGGAAGGAAGGAAGGAAGGCAAGCAAACAAGCTCAAGAGTTCCATTAAAAAAATAAAATAGTTATTGGTGAGGTAGTGATGAAATTTGTTACATAAGCTTAGACATTTTTAAGAGTGAAGAGAGTGCCAAGTGTAGTGGCCACTCCTATAATTGCAGTACTCCTGGAGGCAGAGGCAGGAGGGTTGCAGAGCTAGCCTGGGCTATGTAGAAAGACCCTATCTCACACAAAACAAAGGGAAAAGTGAAACAGAAGGTTATTGATAATCAAGCTAGAAAAGCCGTCATACGATGGAATAGTACTAGCCCAGCCAGGATAATGCTAAGCCTAGCTTTGGTGGTTTCCCTTGAAAGGTCAGAATTTGTTTCTTATACAGCCTTGTTTGGGGGGGAAATGTCCCCAGAACATCTCGAATAGAGAACCAAACAGTGTCTCAAAGCAGTGTCGCTTATTAGCAAACGGGATCCTTCTTTGTTAGTGCCCTGGGTGCATTGACGTGTCTTCAAGAGCTGTGGCCTTCATAGAGAGAAGCTCAATTTAAAATCCATTTTTATTTGAACTCCTCCTGCGCATTTAAGCATAAATATTATACCAGAAAAGTGGTTAAGAATGGATAATAAATTCAATTGATTTAGTTCAATTTTCTTGCACTTCTGCCTACTAAATATTAATGTCCTTGATAATCCACATCTTAAAACTGTAACACTCAATAGGATTAGATGATAAGGAGTATTAGTAAATGCAAAATAATAACTTAAGCTCAACAAAGCAAAGATTATGCCACATGGGTAAGAATTTATCATTTAGGAAATTAAAGAGGAAGGCGGACTCAGAACTGTTACAGAATAATGAGCTTTGGAGTAAAGGGCAGAGTTTATCACGTGACTCAAATTATAGCAAAGTCAAGATTACTCCGAACTCTCTGAGGGAAAAACATTAAAACAAGTTTATGATGACAATTCTATGCTGGTTTTACACCATTAAGGGCAGCAGTGATAATTGTCGTTATCACTGCCGTTCATCTGGAGAACCTTCTGTCAAACGGAAGATGCTGTAGAGTTCACTCTAATCCTAGAGAACAAGGAACTAGCTGTAAAAGAACCCAAGTTTGGGAATAGGTCAGACCTGAGTCTGGTTTTATTGTTTGTTTTGTTGTAGGCTTTGAGGCAAGTCATTTAGCCTATATGTCTTAATCTCTGAGGTGGAAAGAAAATCCACCTCGTAGAAGGGCTTGTGTGAACCAGGAAAGACAATGCATAATCACAGGGCCCAGCAGAGAGCACACAAAACACACCCTTAGAGAAGTGACAGCCATTTGAATGACCCCTCCCACCACACACACATACACACAACACAATGTGACAGTTTTACCTCCTAAGCAACTGGAACCCTCCAGGAGTTCACTAAGTGAAAAGGGAGTTCAGAAGGGATGTTCCCTGGGTTTCAAGCCATATGATAAAGCTCATTGAAGAAGGGCAGACTGAGATGAGTTTTTCAAAGGACAGGTGGGCTAACAGGAGCTTGGGGACATTTATCAAGCACAAGAAAAAGGAAGAGCAAGGCAGGAAGGTTTGTGGCTTGCTTTCGGAGGGTTTGGGGTGTACTTAGTATTGTGAATCAGTTACAGACCGTGTCATGGAGGGCTATTATGGCAGCCAGATTTTGAAGCTAGTTTTGAAGCAGTGAGGGACCCATTGAAGACTTTTGAACTGAAACTAAGGGGTGGTACTGTTAAAAATAAAAGCTTTAGGGATGAAAAGAGTAAGTCACTATAATACAAACACTTCATATTCCATCAAATTAAATAAAACTGCCAGAAATGTTCACGATAAACTGGGCATGTGGCTCAGTGGTAGAATGTGCATTTGGCATGTTCAGGACCCCAAGATAAATCCTAGCACCACACATGAAAAGGAAAAGAAAAATGAAACATGAGGAATGGGTTTATGCATTTATAACTGGAAGGCAAGAAAATAGCCATCTCTCCTCCATAAAAATGCATATATGAAGTTGTGAGGGCTGGGCTGGGTTGGAGGAGCAGGGAGGAGCAGTCAGGGATG
This sequence comes from Microtus obscurus, assembly GCA_963919715.1. Lineage (NCBI taxonomy): Eukaryota > Metazoa > Chordata > Mammalia > Rodentia > Cricetidae > Microtus > Microtus obscurus. Next base: position 2,308,666 of record CAWTZC010000308.1, read on the forward strand.
GGTCAGGGTTGTAGTTCTAGGTGTCAAGGAAAATGAGTAGGACTAGACCACCAACTTAGGTGGCCAGTAACTTTGGGGACCTGTTTAAAGAGATGGGTTTGGCTTCTGTCGAGGGTTGGGCATCCACCCTTTAGCAGATGGAGTCACTGCCTCAGAAGGGTGAGAGGAGGGCTTCCTCACAGGAGATGACAATTTCAAAGGAAGATTCGACCATAAGAAGAGGGCTGCTAGGACTCTCCTTCAGAGAGGAACTGAAGCCAAGGGGGTAGTCAAGGGCTCTGGAGACGTGAACAGTCAGTGAGGGATGACCTTGGCACCTCTGTGTTTAGGAAACAGAATAGTGCCAGTAAGGCAAAGACAACCAGGGACTGGTAATGATTGTCCCACCCTTTAGTCTACTTTCTGCAGCTTCGTTTAGCAGTGAGTAGCCCAGCACTGACATAGTATCAGGACTGTAGCTCTCGTCAAGAGGAAGGCAAAAGTACAAGGCCTGGGATGCTGGCAGAGACTCGCGAGCAGAGGTGCTGAGGTTTGGGGAGTGGGGAGCACATGGAAGCTTTGTAGACTGGGCAGCACATAGTCTGCTGTGGGGGAAAGGCAGGTACGGTGGCACAGGGAGAGGTTTTGGTAAAAAATGAGGGTGGTCACCCTCAGGCCCAAAGGGTGAATGAATCAGCTGTTAAGAATGGTCTCCACCCTGCTGTCCAAGCTGAGCAGAAAGGATTTCTGGAGTATCACTGTGTGTCTCGCCACCCTTATCCACCACGAGCTTAGCCAGCACTGTTATCTGGAAGGCAAATGGTCGCAGCTGAGGTTGCAATGGCTTCCTCAAGTCAGTGGCACTCTGGCTTTCTCACAGGACTGACCTAGTCAGGGACACTGTGGCTGTGATAGATCACCATGACCAATGTCCTAGTCAGGGACACTGTCTGTGATAAATAGATCACCATGACCAATGTCCTAGTCAGGGGCACTGTCTGTGATAAATAGATCACCATGACCAATGTCCTAGTCAGGGGCACTGTTGTTATGATAGATCACCATGACCAATGTCCTAGTCAGGGACACTGTTGTTGTGATAGATCACCATGACTAATGTCCTAGTCAGGGACACTGTGGTTATGATTGATAGATCACTATGACCAAAGCAACTTGGGGAAGAAGGGGAAAGACTTACACTTCCTTTTCACGGTTCATTACTGAAGGAAGTCAGGGCAGGAACTCAAGCAGGGCAGGAACCTGGGAGCAGAAGCCATGGTGGGGTGCTGCTTACTGGCTTGCTCATCATGGCTTGTTCAACCTGCTTTCTTATAAAAACCCAGGACCACTAGCCCAGAGATGGCACTTTATCCAGTCTCCTGGGTCCTCCCATATCAATCACTGATTAAGAAAATGCCCTGCAGACTTGTCTGTAGCCTGATCTTAGGGAGGCAGTTTCTCAGTTGAGGTCCCTCCTCTCACATGACTTCTGCTTGTGTAAAGTTGACATAAAACTAGTCAGCACAGGAATCACATCTGTGTTTTGTCTTGCAAAGTTTGAATCTCATTGGGGGTGGTTGTTTTTTTTTTTCTGCCACCTGGTCCTCCAGCTATGTCCCCCATCCTCTTGCAGTTAAGGTGCAGAGCACAGATAGCCAGAATCAGAAACCGTAAACTGAGATCCTGAAAGCCATTGTAGATAACATTGGGATCCTGCCTTGCTCATTCTTGGCTGCTGCTGGGCTTCTTTGGTGGAGTAATTGTGGAGTAGGAGTTGGGGTGAGGGGTCAGGGTGAGAGTGCCCTGCCAGCCAAGTTTACCCATTCTGCCAGAAACCTTTTCAATTGATTGCTAATGTCTACAATTGTGCACTGCCAGCTGAGATTTGTGTGACATGTGTTTGAGGGGCTGGAGGGGAAGACATGCTTCCTTAATCTGTGAAATGCTGCATCAGTAACCATTGAAAGTTCAGTGATGAACAATATTAAGATTAGATTTGAAAGAGAGATTAAGTAAAATGGTCATGTCTCTACACAACTTCTGGTTCTCTGTGAACTGAAATGTCCTTAAAATCTAGGGTAATGAAAGGAAAAAGTTAAGAAATGGGGTCAGGAGTTAGCATCCTGAGAGATGAATGAAAATATGTGATTTCCTTTTGTAAATGTGTTTTAAGAGACAATACTGTATATTGATCACCGTGACAAATGGATCAGTCATTTAAAGCTCTTTAACTTTTCTGCATCCTTCCAACCACACCTCACTCCACCCCCTCCCATATCACACCTGGGCTGCTCTCCTTCCCTGGCGCCCAGTCCCTCTTTCACGCCACTTCCTTGCAGAAGACGCACCAGAGCGCCCTGCAGGTCCAGCAGAAAGCAGAGGCACTGCTCCAGGCCGGCCACTACGATGCCGACGCCATCCGGGAATGTGCCGAGAAGGTGGCCCTCCACTGGCAGCAGCTCATGCTAAAGATGGAAGACCGGCTGAAGCTAGTCAACGCCTCTGTGGCCTTTTACAAGACCTCCGAGCAGGTGAGGGGAAGGCTGTGAGAAGTGAGCTGAAGATGGAAGAGGCTGTTTCCTATCCCACACTGTGGCACAGCAGCAAAACGCCAGGCCTGTCAGCGCTAACCTTTGAGAATAAAGCAGTGGCCTGTGGGGACACTGCCATTGGCTTTCTTATCTTTCCCCCTTTACGGCAAGGAACCATGTGGGGTTTTTCTTCTTCTTTTCCATAAATTTCTCAAACTCGTCAGATCAAAATATGGAGGTGTTAAAGTAGAAACTGGCTGCAATGAATATTGAGCAGTGTATCAGTCAGCCATTGTCACAATAGTGCTGTGTGACAAGCTACCCCACACTTGGCGATATACGCTGGCATTTGTTTTCTGCTGAAATATCTAAGGACAAGCTGATTTTGCTGAGCTTGGTATATCCAGACTCCAAACAGCACCTTGCATCCAGCTCGCTTATGTGTCTTTTATCCTTCTTGACCAGCAGCTACTTAAAATACATTCATAGTCAAGAATCCAGAATCTACTCCACAAGACCACTTCAAGCCTTTGACTCTGTCCTGTTACCAAACAGGTCTCAAGTGTCTTAGTCTTAATATTTCTGCATCTTCGTTATCTATTTTCTCAAGACCTGAGCTTGGCTGCATGCTTTGTGTCTTGTATTAAAGGAAGTAGCAAAGGTGGGGCTAAACAGGTCACCTTGAGGTCAGGGACAGACTTCTCGTGACGTGGCAAGCATTGTGGCTGTGATGTCGTCCAGCTGAGTTGATAATTCAGTGAGCATTCTATCAAAAATCGCATCTTTGGGCGAGGATATAGCTCAGTTAGTACAGTGTTGCTTAGCAAGCCCTTGATTAGAATTTCAGGGTCACCCTTAGCAACTTAGGAAGTTCAAGGCTAACCTGGGCTTAATGAGACCCTGTCTTGAAAGTGATCATACTCTTTCCCAAGAGGTGTGACTTTTTCAGAGGAGGCCAAGATGGTTGCAGCTGCTCTCCCTTGCTTCTATGTCCAAGAAATAACCAATGCTGTTGATGGGATGTAGAGGAATTCAGGTTTCTGCTTTCCATTTGCTTGATTGTTTTTGCCACCTTAGGGATGAAATCTATCTTCTTCTGTATGCTAGGCAAGTGTCTGATGGGTTCTTATTTTCTGTACCCTTCCTGCAATGACACAAGGCTGCCATGAGACTCTCACTGTAACCCTCAGCCTAAATCTCCCTCTGAGCTCTCTTTGAATGCTCTGATCTCTTCTGAGGTCATTTACAAGGTCACTCAGCATGGCCTCTCTGAATTCTTATAACTGAAAAGAAAAAATTATATCTTTGAGGTTAATTCAAATGTATTCTCCCTCAGAAAGAAATATGATTTTATAATAGATGTCCTAAAGATGTCACTGCCTTATGGTAGGACTTTGAACATCTGTCCCCAGGGGAGTAGAAAGATGACTTTTGCTTATGGCCCATAAATCACAAAGAGAGGCAGCTTTCCCCTTTACCACTGCTGAGGCTCCTGACAGACAAGTACAGATGCCGAGGCAAGGTATTGAGTATCTTCTCCAAGCTGGTCTACATAATTCATAATTATCATTAGATTAGAACAATATAGCTATACAATATATACACATGTATATATTGTGAGATGCATATGATATATGTGTATATATGTATGTGATATGTCATATGTGTGTACATATATATATGATATATCATGTTAAAGCTCCCTAAATATCCAACCTATTTCTTAATTTCTTACTCTTCATCATATTCCTGGGTAAAACTATCAACTCCTGTAGCTTAAGCCATCAGCTGTAAAGGGTTATTCTACAGTCTCTATCCTGAGTCATCACAGTCCGAGCTCTAGTCACAAGGTTCTCAAAACATCGATCTCTTCAGAGTATCTTGGCAGTGGTGGCCGCTCTGAATCTCCAGGCTGAATTTCACATACATAGTGTCACTGTGTAGAGTTCTGTTGCTGAAGTCAGCAGCGAACACTGGCTGAGCAGCTCCTCACCGAGCCTTTTCTCCCATGATTCACTAGGTGTGCAGTGTTCTGGAAAGCCTAGAGCAGGAATACCGGAGGGACGAGGACTGGTGCGGTGGGCGAGACAAGCTGGGGCCGGCGGCAGAGATGGACCATGTCATCCCACTGCTCAGCAAGCATCTGGAACAGAAGGAGGCCTTCCTGAAGGTCAGAGCACACTCTCTCCTCTCACCAGCCAGCACCCACCTACTGTTCCGTCAGGGCTTCCCCTGCCTCTGGCTTTTCCTGCCTCTCATGTAAAGAGGGAAGGGAATCCTCTGGAGGGGCTGGAGACTTATCTCCCAGGTAATTCATAAAGTCCTAAGATAACACTTTAAACACTCACTTCTTTTGACACTTTTGATATCATCAGGTATAGGATGCACTAATATTGTCACTGCTGTGCTAGGGTGTTCCACCATCACATGGTCACAAGCTTTTACTCTGCTACATTCAATTTATAAAAAATAATTTTTTTGTGTGTTGTTAGACATTGCACATAGGGCCTCGCGCCTATTAGGCAAGCACCCTGCCATTGACCAATAATGCTAACCCTAAAATGATCTTTTGGCTGAAGAGCATAAGCCTACTCAATAAAGTTATTAAAAAGAATCTTTTAATCAAAAAATTCCGATACTATTTATCAATCTAATCATTTTCAATTAACAACAAATATCAGTGTTTATTCTGTGTGAAAGCAGAAACACATTTTCTAGGGGTTTCTGATACAGCCCTAGAATGGACTAGGAAACCCAACCTCCTCCTCTGGCCTCCTCACATGCATGTGTGGGCATGTACACCCACACACACCTGCACAATATAGCACATACATGTATATGATACACACATACACATAGAGAGAAAAGTAAAGATTATTTCTTTATAAAATTAAATATTCATTTAAAGAAGAAAGAAAACCTCTTGGACCTATGTTTTTCATATAGGCCTAAAGCCTTGAAGAAAAACTCCTACCAGTGTAGGAAATCGCTCCCCAACAGACTTTCTGTTTGTTTTCATTGAACCATCTAGAAGTTCTTGGCCTTGGACCTCTGCTGATGGCTTCCAATTCATGAGCCTTGAGTTCCCGTCAACTTAAAAGTTATATTTATATTTATTATATAGCAGTCATTGAAAGTATATAATTTGTATGCTCAAAAGCTAAGTAATAGAAAATTTTAAAATTTAGCAGTTTGATCTACAGATAATTTATTAATTTTAAATTAATAATCAAGCATGTACTAGTTTTATAGCTATGGAAAAATGAAATTCATAAATTATAAGGGCTTAAGGGACACTAGACATCCTCTGTCAGTAGATCTGAATTCTAGATCTGAAGTACTTCCTTCCTGCTGCTCTTCCCAGCCCTCAGTCCCACTCAGGAGGAAAATGTGGCCTTCTCCACCAGCCACTGCTGATGGTCTTGTACAATGGCTTCGACTCTTTCATCAAGATTAATATTTCCCAACAAGAGAGTTATCTGAGCCGGGCGGTGGTGGCGCACGCCTTTAATCCCAGCACTAGGGAGGCAGAGGCAGGCGGATCTCTGTGAGTTCGAGACCAGCCTGGTCTACAGAGCTAGTTCCAGGACAAGCTCCAAAGCCACAGAGAAACCCTGTCTCAAAAAAAAAAAAAAAAAGAGAGAGAGTTATCTGTTAGGTCTGGAGAGTTGGCTAAGTGGTTAAGAGCACTGACTACTCTTCCAAAGGTCCTGAGTTCAATTCCCAGCAACCACATGGTGACTCACAACCATTTGTAATGAGATCTGGTGCCCTGGCCTGTAGACATACATGCAGGCAGAACACTATACATAGTAAGTAAATAAATCTTTTAAAAATATTTAAAAAAAAAACAGAATATTTGTTAGTGTTATTTAGGTAAGAAGAACATGATTGGCACTCAAATAAATTTGAAAAAAAATGTTCTTACATTTAGATTTAGAATTATATTATCAAGTGTGTTTACTAAAGTGGGTTTCTGTTCCCTGGGCTTCCACCAGTGGTCATGTAAAAAGTATTCTCTTGTAGAAAAAGAAAACCAGCCTGGGCGTGACCGTTAGCAATGACCAGGCAGCATATAGATAGTGAAGGGCTGGCTGATTTCTGTCTGAAACAGAAAAAGAAGCACTTGGTTTAAAGAGAGCTCAGAGCATGGGAATTAGTGTCCCTGTGAGCCAGAAGTGGCCCCCAGAGCTTTGCTCCCTCTGGGTCCCTGCAGCATCCTCATCCTCAAGTCCTTAAGTCTTCTGAAAAGGTGCTTCTTCTCGTGTCCTGGAGTCCACTGGAGACGGCCTCACTTCTCTGTCTCCCGTAGGCCTGCACTCTGGCACGGCGGAACGCTGAGGTGTTTCTCAAGTATATCCACAGGAACAACGTTAGCATGCCCAGTGTTGCCAGCCACACCAGGGCACCTGAACAGCAAGTAAAAGGTGAGTAAGAGGCCTGCCAGCCACAGGTCACTTTAGATGTGCAAGTGAGAGACCCACCGACCCTTCTCTCCTTTTCCCCCCTCCCCTCCCTCCCCTGCCTGTAACAGGCTGTGTACCTAACCCTCCGTGATCTCAAGTTCCCTGGTGCTTCTCCTTTAAGAAGGAACAGTCTGGTATGAAATGACGTGAACCAGCCCTGGCGATTCACACTCAGTTTCTTAACGTTCAGAAAGATTTCCCCAGGTTTTTAAAATGTATTTGCAAGTCCTGGACCACACTGCTTAGCAGAAAGTTGTCTAAACGTTTGCTACACAAAACATGGAGTCCAGTTGAGGAACGCTGATATCACTTGGAAGCTAATACAAAGGGAATTTCCAGCTCCCTTGGATCTACAGAATCGGTGTTCTGTATGCAGAAAGGGTTTATATAACTATTGATCTAGGTCATCTTTATTGCCTCTGAATTCTATGAAGTCTGTGAGTATGTGAAAAATAGCATATATCGTTTAAAACTATTTATCATCTGATCACACTTGGCCTTAGTCCTTGTTTCATTTCCCAGTGGTCACTGCTGCCATACAGAATCTAGCCTTCACGCATTTCCTTGTCCAGTTAGAAAGTCACAGCTCTGGAGAGGAAGGCTGGGAAGAAGACCTGAACTGACTTGGGGTGAGGGTTGAGCCAGGTTTCCGGATACCATGGTCAGAATGGGGATCAGCGGTCCCTGCTCAGATCACTCGAGAATTGGGATGATCCAAATCACTGGAAAGAGTTAAACAAGAGGAGGAACCTGAGCTCCTGCCTCACATGTCCTATTGTCTTTGAATGAGGCCCTGTAGTGGCTGACCCCATGTCACCTTCCAGGACATCTCAAAGTATATATTCTGACCTCTGCAGATGGTTGATTGGGTGAGGCCAAGCCGCTGAGAATCCACACTAATGTGGGGTGGGCACCCAGAGGGGGCTCCATCATTCACACCTCCACTGTATGGGATGGGTACTCAGAGGGGGCTCCATCACTCACACCTCCACCGTGTGGGGCGGGTACCCAGAGGGGCCTGGATCACTCACACCTCCACCGTGTGGGGTGGGTACCCAGAGAGGGCTGGATCACTCACACCTCCATTGTGTGGGGTGGGTACCCAGCGGGGACTGGATCACTCACACCTCCACTGTGTGGGGCAAGTACCCAGAGGGGGCTCCATCACTCACACCTCCACTGTATGGGATGGGTACTCAGAGGGGGCTGGATCACTCACACCTCCACTGTATGAGATGGGTACCCAGAGGGGGCTGGATCACTCACACCTCCACTGTGTGGTGTGGGTACCCAGAGAGGGCTGGATCACTCACACCTCCACTGTGTGGTGTGGGTACCCAGAGAGGGCTGGATCACTCACACCTCCACTGTGTGGGATGGGTACCCAGAGAGGGCTGGATCACTCACACCTCCACTGTGTGGGGTGGGTACCCAGAGAGGGCTGGATCACTCACACCTCCACTGTGTGGGGTGGGTACCCAGAGGGGGCTGGATCACTCACACCTCTACCGTGTGGGATGGGTACCCAGCGGGGGCTGGTAAAGCTCCATCTGTGAAAGCTCTTGGGAAGGGGGAATAGTGACACCTGAAATGCTTGGAGCAGTCCAGGATTTGGACTATGTTGTTTACCTAGAGTTTCTGCAAACACAAACACTAAAGAGATAACAGCTTCTTCTACCCTCACCTACTAGAAGCAGACACTGCAGGCAAGACCTCCTATTTCCCCTTCATCTGCTGCATGGATCCAAATCTAGTGCCTCATAGTTTAGGGTCTTAACAGAGGAGCAGATTGCCAAACAACCAAAAACTTGTCTGTGGCTCGCCGTGAGCATCTTTTGTCCAGGTTGTTGCAGCCACCAATATGCCATCAGCTGCTATGGCTAAGCTCAGCAATGCAGCTGTCTTTCAGACTCCAGATGTTGGCTTAGGTTTTTGTCTATTCAGTCTGAGCTCTGAGTCCAAGGCTACCCAAGAGTTCTTGCCAAGGTGCTAACAGGGAGGCAAGGGGCAGGTCAAGTCTACAGACACATTTCAAACTCCTGTTTGTGTCATGTGGGTTAACAACCAAGTCCCTTGATGAGCCAGAAGTCAGTCTGAAAGTGAGAAAGTATACTTGACCACTCTGGGAGGGAGCTGAAATTCCCTGCTGAAGGCATCTATGATGAGCCACTGAAGCCTATGAAACCTCGCAGTCTGAAGGGGTACAGACAGAATCTATCCTTGGAGTCAAACCTCCAGGCACAGGGGCAGTGAGGGGAATTAGGGAATAAGTAAAATCAACAGAAACTATTAAGTACAGACACTGCAGTTTGGGTTGTACCATCTCGGTAAAGTTCAGTAATGTATATTTGACATCCACCAGGGACCTGGGAGACCAAGGGTAGATAAGGATGTGGTCTCGGGTCAGAGGATCCTGCCTAACCCCAAGCTCTGCACCTTCCTATCTGAATGAGCCTGAACATGCAGGACTGCCTCAGTCTCCTCATCTGCAAAGGGGGACCATAAAGATACACACATCATAAGTATCATAAAAATGCACCTGACATCTAACGAATGCTTAATAAACCGATGATCTGTGTCCTCATCACTGTATATTTTACCAGCATTTAACAGTTTGCAGAAAACAAGAAGTAAATATAAAACAAAATGCATTTGTTTGCTTCAAGCATAGATCATATTATTTAAAACACTTAAGAAATCAATCTATGGCCAGGTGGTGGTGGTACACACCTTTAATCTCAGCACTCGGAAGACAGAGGCAAGTGGATCTTTGTGAGTTTGAAGCCAGCCTGGTCTACAAAGTGAGTGCCGGGACAGCCAGGGCTGTTGCATAGAGAAACCCTGTCTCAAAAAATAAATAAATAAAAAAGAAAGGAAGGAAAGAAGGAAGGAAAAAAGGAAAGAAACCAGTCAATCAATCAAGCAAGCAAGCAATCCAAGTGACTATAGTGTTAAGAGAATAAGGAAACAGATGAATACCTCCTATGGCTCCTATGGCTCCTTTGTCATGCTGACTGCCTTACTTATATTCTCATAGTATCATTAGGGACAACATAAGAAGATCTTCCAGCCTTCCTGAGGATCAGATCAAAAGCTGTGTGGAGTCTGGGCCTAAGACAACAAGTAGACCCTAGTGCAGCCCAGTTTCTACCCTCCCTCTGCTCAGAAGCTGGCAACAGTGGCTCTGCTGTTAAAGTACCCTGTGTTTGACCCCTATGCAGGGCTGAGATCGTGGCTCATTCTGTGGGCTGGCTGTATGTATGAGATGTGTCTGTCTTCAGGTTTTATCCCCTTCCTTCTGATGCTCTATTAGTCCTACAGGGAGGCTTGTAAGTCCCTCCCCTGGGTAGTGGGACTGACATAGTTGGGACTTGGTGCAGAGTCCCATGATGCTGCTCACCTCCTCTTCCCACAGCCATCTTGAGTGAGCTCTTGCAGAGGGAGAACCGTGTCCTGCACTTCTGGACCTTGAAGAAGCGGCGGTTAGACCAGTGTCAGCAATACGTGGTGTTCGAGCGCAGTGCTAAGCAGGTATGTCCAGAGTTCCCTTGGCTCTGCCTCACTGCTGGGCCGTGTGCAGATGGCCACAGTAGCAGGCACAGTTAAGATGACAGGCGATGACAGAATAGGGATAGCCAGTTTCCCCTTGTCAGTAATTTAGGTTTTCGGGGCATTCATTTCCTACTGAGTTTGACACCAGAAGTCATGATGAGCTGTATAGGTATTCATGGAGTATGACTCATGATAACCCCCAGTTTATACACAGCTACTCACTGGATCTGACCTTTAATAGTCCCCCCCCCAGTTTATATATAGATACATAGATACTCACTGGCTCGGACATATGAAAGGACCCCAGTTTACTGCTTTGTGGTGGGCTGTTCCAATAATAGAATTTTAAAAAATAACTTTCTCAGAGCTACAAGCTCACTATTCTGTCAGCTTTCCTGGGTCCCTTCCTCACAGTGTGCCAGGTTTTCCTACTGACAGCTGCCTTCTGGGCGACTGGTGGTGGTGTTTCCTCCTACAGGCGTTAGACTGGATCCAAGAAACAGGAGAATATTACCTCTCAACACATACCTCCACTGGAGAGACCACGGAGGAGACTCAGGAGCTGCTGAAAGAATACGGGGAGTTCAGGGTGCCTGCCAAGGTAGGGAGCATCCCAGCCCCTCCCCAAGTCCCCCTGCTCCTCACTTTCGTGGGCACCTTTACCTTATGGCAGCAAGAGCAGTCTCTGGACACGGAACCAGGTAGCCCTAGGGCATGAGGAAAGCATGTCTGGGGTTATCTTCTTTGGAGCCTAAAGCTCCCCAAATTACATCTCCAACTAGGAAGTTGGTTGCTAAGACACCTCATCATCATGCTGCAGATTCTGGGGTCTCCTTTGTTCTCCCAGGCCTGTGAAAGGACATACTCATGGATAACTCTGCCTGCATTGTAAACATCTTCCAGGGATAGCAGGTTTCACTTGCAAATGTGTTGGACTACATGCATGTCTCTCTGGGGATGCGTGTGACCTGGGGACTGCAGGTTGGACACACCTAAATTCTACATACATCTACATTTGAATGTCTCGGGAAGAGTACCTTATGGGATGGAACAGCGATTCAGGGACTGATAAAAATGCAGGGTGCCTACCAAATAGGGTGTACCCCAAACCTCCCTCAGTTCACCCAGCCCCTGCTCCGGTCACCTTCTTGTTAGAGAAGCAATAGCAGCCAGTGTAGACAGAACTATGTGTTGGGAAGCCACTAAGGACAGGCTCATAGAGCAGGTGATCACTTTGGCCAGAGCAACCCTCTCCTCGGGAACTTTGATGGTCTTCAGTGTCTTCAGGCTCCACCTCCACCCACCCTATAGCTCCATCATCAGTGGTTTCTTTATGCTAGCTCAGGCTTCAGCAGAGTGTGTGCACTTTCTTACCCTACAGGAGATCCATCTGCCACCCTTGCCTTTTTTCTGCGAGTTCTCCACCTGAAGTAGTGCTCCTTCTCTCTAGTTTGTGCTTTGGAAAGCAGCTCACCTTCCAGTCCAATGCTTCCTCTTCTCTGGTCCTGTCCACCTGCTGAATACCCCAGGGCCCTCCCCTGCTGCACTTGCAGCCCCTATCGGTATAACCTTTGGGCAGCTGGCACAAGCCACGTTTTTCCAGGGGTCTGTGCAGTGATATCTCCAGTATGATCTGAATATCTCAAGGAGTCTTTGTAAGGGGGTATGTCCTGCTATATCCCCAAGGAAAAGAACCCCCTTTATTCACCTGTGTTCCCCAGGTTACCTGATGCAGCTAATGCATTGAAAGGAAGTCACAAAGAGACATGAACATTAGGAATCTTGGATAGATCTCAGAACTACTACACTTGAGTCTATGCTCGCATGACTTTTCTAGCTTGGTTCTTCATTTCCTGTCTTCCTCCCAGCAGAACTATGTCTGTTAGTAGTTATCACCTTCCTATCTGGCCTGTTCTCAATCTCAGTTATTTGTGTCACATTATCTACTGAACAGTCCAGCCGAGGACCCTCCGCCTGAAGCCTCCTGCCTCCACCTCAGCCAACTCCCCAGAGGCAAACCCTCTTGTGACCAGTCATCTCTGTATTTTGGTTTTTATTATCAGTGAAATGAAAATTTGGTGTGGAAAGCAAACTGACCTTGAATGGCAGGAGAAATATTGTGGCCCTCACGATTGAATAGTGTAACAGGTTATACTAGATTATTATACTCTGCTCCAAAAAGAGAGACCAAGGAGAAGATGCACTGAATACAGAAAGGCAATTTTATATCAAAACCTTCAAACATAAGAACAAAGTGAGACAGGGATTTGGCAAGGGTAGGAACACACCCTTGCACGATGTGGTACGCCTATAGGTAATCGACTTAGAAGAATACAAATGACACTTTTTATTGTTCCAAAATTATAGGGGAACCAGCACTTGATAGCGGGGAAGCCGAACGCCTCAGCTTCTGACAGAATTCTGTTTCTTCTGAAAACAAAATTGTTTTTAGATTTTTTTCTTTTTACAATCCAGTGGGTTTTTTTTTTTTAAGTATATCACAAGCTTTATAATCATTGCCACAACTGAGTGGAGCTCAGGAGTTAAGCACTGGGAGTAGCTCCTCCTTCCCTTCTCTCCTCAGGCGTGTGCCCGTGCTGCACATGTCATTCACTATGTAGTCCTCTGTCTAGCTTCTCTCCCTCGGCATAATGCTTTCCGTATTCCACCAGTGCTTTAGTGCATGCCAGCCCCTCGTCCCTTTTGACGACTAAATAGTATTTCATTACACAGATACAGCTTTATCGTTTATCAGATGGATATTTACTTACTGCTTATCACATGAATATTTAGTTTTATGAATTTTATGTTTCATGAGGTTTTAGGAATCATGTCATATTAGCTCTACATACAAGTTTTTGTGCGCATGTTTTTTAGTTTCTTCTATGTCTATGTGGGAGTGCGGTGACTGAGCCATATGGCGCCTCTCTGTTTCATTGGGAGGAGCTTCCAGTTCGAAAGCAGCTTTCCGCAGTGTGTGTAGGTTCTAGGGCTCCCACTTCTTCCTCTGCTCAACTCCTGCCTGTCCTGAGAAACGTGACAGAGGAGGAGTCCCACTGCCTTACCCTTGCTGACTCAGAGCCCAGAGCTCAAGCGATTTTCCTGTTTTCTGCCTCCAAAGTGCCCTGGGGTCTTCCTGCTCCATACTTATCCCGCCTTTCTGTGGATTCGCCTCTGCTCTGCGCCTGCCTCTGCTCCCTGTCACAGTAGTTCAAATCACCAGAGAGATGCCCTCAGCTGAGTCCTAATCCCTCAGTGTCTGAAAAGTGATTGGTCACCTACTGGTGGGCTGTCCTGGTGGGACAAGGTTCTGCCTCTGACCTCATCAGCTGCAGCCAGGAATGTGACAGGTCACATGGTTTCAGATCATATTCTGTGGGGGCCTCAGCCATGGTTGATACACGGGACTAATCGAGCTTAGCTTTGCTTTAGCACCCGCTCACCCACCCACCCCTCTTACAGTGTGCTGCTGCTTTTCTAGACAGGGATACAGGCAGATGGGGACGGTAGAGCTCCGCTTGTAGAGAGGTTTGGGCCCCTGAAGAGGACACGCAAGCAACTGTGCGAGACCCGTGCTAGAATAGAGGCCTGTGCGTGGAACTGTGGGAACCCAACCCCGCCCCCGTCTTCAGGGAGGACACTTGGTTGAGGGTAGGCTGCACAGGGGCCATCCCCACAGCAGGACGGGGCTGACACTCAGCACAGCTGTGGGTTAGGAGTGGAGAACCTCAGAGACAGGCTCCTCCAAAGACAGGTGGGGAAGTGCTTGATCACACTGCTTGCTGACTGCTCACTCCGCAGCCTCCTCAAGGACACGGGGTCATCTCAGTCACAGGCTTTGCCCTTATTGATCCGAGTCAGCTTTGCTACCTCCTGATTCAGGTAGCAAAATGGCCACTACCCGACTGCAGGCACCATCTGAAGTGAGGTCGCTTTACCAGGAGCAGAGAGTAGCTACTTCCAGGACTTATATATAAAAAGAGGTCTCTTGATTATTAGAACAAAAGTCAAGCTCTCTTAAGAAAATAACAAACCAGAAAGAACCTCCCTCCAGAAAAAAGACAAAATCCCTAAGAGAAATGATATGTACGTCTTTAGGATCCCAGGCTTCTTGTCTTAACCAGTTCTGCTTTAGTTACTGTTGCCAGTTCACCTCCCTCTTCTCTTCCATTCCAAAGCCCCTGACTCTCAGCCCCTGGCCAGCCCACCATGCTGACAGAGGAGAGGTTAATTGTGTTGTGCCCTGGCCGTACATCAGGCAGAGCGCTCTGCTCCTCTCTCGGACATTCCTCTCTTGGGAAGGGGTATGGACAAGCCTAGAAGGGGGTGTGTGCCATAGAGCTGTTAAAAGACAAGGGTGGTTGAATAAACAGACGCCCTGCTGTCTTCTTTTGTTTGTTTCGTTGTAATGAATCAACTGTTTACTTAGATTCTTGGTAAGAAGTTTGGAACACTGATTTGTCAGGGTAAATTCCATTTGTTAGCGAGAAAATGGATTACATGTAGCCCAGGAACTGAGGAGTAGCTTTGATCTTTGGCAAAAGCTGCAAAAAAGAACATCAATCTTGTGCTGGTCTTGTAGTCTGTTATTTCTCTTTCTGTGGTGAAGATCTCATCTTCCAGGTGTCTGGGCTGCCATGGCTGCATCTTAAAGTGACCTCAGTGTGTTTGGGAGTTTCACATTGCTGATATCAACTCTGATGGGTTCAATAGAGAGAAACTCGATTGAGGGGGACGATTCAGCTACAGTTAGCAAGTTAGTTAGTACCACCCTCTTGTTCCCATGGTACTCCTTGAGGATGACGCAGAGTGCCGATGCTGTACCTGTCTCTCACACCGGCTGAGGGGCTTGTGCTGTGCCCAGCAGCTTCCACACACACCTTCAGTGGGAGATCTGGGCATTCTGCAAAGCTTTCTCGTCAGCCCTGAGCAGCTTTGTGACATTAGCTAGATCTTTTTGCTTTCCACATTTCAGCCCTGGGCTTCGCAGCTGAGTACTTCCTCTTGTGCTGGCGCTTTCTGACTGTACAGCAGGAGGGGAGTATCTGCCCGGTCCCCAACCCTTCCCCAACCTGGACAAGTACTTCCCTCTTTTTCACTTTAGGCACCACCTTCTTGGTTGCAGGTGTCTTTTCCTTGCTGTCCCACGGCTATTTCATCTCCCACCTTGCAAGATATTCAGAAAGATACGCTATCTTTTCAACTGTAGCTCTCATGAGTTTTCAAGCCTCGGTTTTCTAGATTGTAGCATGGTCCAAATTTTGGACCTCCTTTTCTTAAAAGAACATTTTCCTTCTAGCAAATTACTTAAATGTTATTTCATTTTCCTTAAGATTTCTCAGCCAGGTGGTGGTGGCGCACACCTTTAATCCCAGCACTCGGGAGGCAGAGGCAGGCAGATCTCTGTGAGTTCGAGGCCAGCCTGGTCTACAGAGCTAGTTCCAGGACAGGCTCCAAAGCTACAGTGAAAAAACCAAAATGAAAAAAAAAAAAGATGTCTCAGTTTTTTCTGAGAAATTTTAGTTTCAAAATTCAAAAGTGTGCTAAAATATGAGCAGGTGTTTGCTGCAGCCATCACTTCCGCTGCCCTGTCTTACCCGGCAGCCCTGCCCTGCCCTCCACCGCAGCTCTGCTCTGCCTTCATCTTCTCTATTGTAAAGTCCCTCTGCCGTGACAGACTTCTCACTTTGACATTCAATTACATGATGCCCCGAGCCGCCAACTATTTTGTATGAAAATCTTGTCCCCTCTGGAGATTTTAGGTAGGGCAAATGAATACTTTTTTTTTTATTTCTCCATTTGTTTACCCCCCAAGCTCAACCCACAGCTCTCTGCAGAGGACTGTAGACAGAGGAAATGCTGAACAAATTCTTTACAAATGAAGTTAACTCAACACCTGTCAGACTTTTAGCTGGTTAGCTCTGTAATAGGCACTGACTACATTAATCACTTTATCTCCCTGGAACAGAAACAAAGACAGAATCTCATAGTAGAGCAGATAGGAGTCTGTGAATTAGGTTCATCAGATGCTAACCCGTGCCAGCTTGCATGTTTAGTGCCTGCCTCGGGTACAGAGACAGGCGGGGACTAGGAACTAAGGATCAGCGACAAATGCTGCTGTCCCTGTTGGTGGTATGAATTTGGACGAGCTCTGCAAGCTGAACCTCGGGATTTTGCATCTGGCTTGCAGAGACTTGTCCATCACCCCTGCATACTTCCTAAGGATGTTTTAGAACACACATGAGTCTCAGGTGTGTTCGTAACATGCTCTATAAGTCACCAAATCACTATGTTGATTTAAGAGAACCTCACATCAATAGCAATGGCCAACATCTCCGACTTAACTAGTTGAATGAACCTTTTATGGAGACGTGAGCAAACGCCTTATCGCCTAGATAAGGAACTAGGGAGACATACCAAAGAAGCAGTTCCGCTCAATAGGAACATGTGTGAGGGGGTACTTACAGGACTGTGGAAAACTTACAGGCCACTATGCCAGTGAAGGAAATGTCACTGATCCCAGCAACTGCTATGTGTCTTTTAGACTTGGCATGGCCTTGTGAATCCTTATCCCAATGACCTTTAACTGTCTAAAATTCTTGGGAAGGGTAGGGTCTCCTGGAGCGCTACCCATCCTCCATGACGGAAGGTCAATAGGCTCAATCTTGTACAGTTTTCCTTTAGGCGATAACAGCTGCTGGCAGTCCAAGAGGGTGTGGCCACATCCTGCCTAGAAGACAGTGGTCCACAGCCGGGTTCTTACAGTGGCCCCTGTGCACACCTGCTGTGCTCCAGGCATAGTCTAGGCAGTAGATATTGTTGGCCCTTTAATGTTTGTGGTAACTTCATGAAGCAGGTACTGTTATGATTCCTATGGGTAGATGAACCGACAGAGCACGGGAGATTTAAATAATTTGCTCTAGGCTCCCCAAAAGGTAAGCGACAAAGTTGTCATGCAAAGCCGGTTCTCAGCTGAGGTACCTATGGCTGCTGGGCAGAGCAGGGGGTGCTTAGGGCAAAGGGGCCAGAGAATAATGTGATCCAGTAACGTTAGGCCATCTCTCGGGCAGCAAACGAAGGAGAAGGTGAAGCTTCTGATCCAGCTCGCGGACAGCTTTGTGGAAAAGGGCCACATCCATGCCACAGAGATAAGGAAATGGGTGACCACAGTGGACAAGCACTACCGAGATTTCTCACTGAGGATGGGCAAGTACCGGTACACCCTGGAGAAAGCCCTGGGAGTCAACACGGAGGTGCGTATCAGGTGCTGTCTGCCGGATCTCCTTCCCTTCTCTCCCTCAGTACAGCTAACCTCATTGAAGGAGCACATTTCTGAGCTGTGAACCCTATGAACCTCGTGCATTTTAAATAGGTTTCGGGGACTCTTACTGATCCATTCATTTCAAGCCTCCCCCTCCCCCCCCACACCCATGATCTATGTACTACAAAATTGGCTAGCCAGGAGCCAGACCTATGAATACAAAGCAGAGGTTTGGATTTGTTATATTTTTCCTGTGTAGTTAACTGTTGGCTCTGAGGACTAAACCCTTTACTTTGATCTCATCAGCACTGTCATCTAACCAATTATGTTAATGAGCCAATGATTAGAGTCCCTAGCATGTATGCAAATGGATCTCGGGAATAAGGGTCACAGTTTGTGTGAAGGCTGTTTGACACTTCAACTGAAAGAAGGTATGAAGTTCCACGAAACAAAGGAAAACTGACTTCTAATCTCTTTTTTATAATAGAGGTCAGTGACCTATGAATTAAAAAGCTAAATTCAGCCTATCACTTAATCCTAGGAGTTCTAACTCATATATCTTTAAACAACCCCATGGGCTGAGGCAGAGCAGCCTTAGTAAAGTGGTCAAACCACTAAAATTTGAGGCTCATAATGTCTCCCCCCGGCAGTGAGGGTTTTTTTGTGTGCGTATGGTGGAGTCCCATCATACACAATACCAAAGATGGCTTAAGCAAGCAGGGACGAGCAACAGGGTTTAGTCACTGACTGGGTATTCTACTCCTGTTTCCACAGGAAACTGCTTGTTTAGTTTTTTTTTTGTTTTTTAAGTTATTTTCTCTTGACAAATGAGAGGTTTTCAGTGTTTTCCTGTATTTCTGTTTCACATTTATTTTATTGATGAAGAACCAATTCTGGCTAGTTTCTGTTAGATTTAATCAAGACCAGAGGTCTGGAAATCAGATATGTAATGTCTGTAGCTACAGATAGTAGCACTAAATGTTTGGCCACAACATGCTATACCTTTTTTTTTTTTTTTACTTGAAAGCAAGAATTGCCCTATGAAGAAGGCTTGTGGGTGGGACCTTGTGTGGGACCCCCCCCCATCTCGTTATCTTCAATGAGGTTGTTTACACCGCTTCCCTAAGACCTCACCAAGGTGACCTGGCCTCTGTGACACTTCTCATGCAGGATAACAAGGACCTAGAACTGGACATCATCCCAGCAAGCCTTTCGGATCGTGAGGTTAAGCTCCGGGACGCTAACCACGAGGTCAATGAAGAGAAGCGGAAGTCAGCTCGGAAGAAAGAGTATGTGTGTGGGTGGGGGGAGGTGGAATTCCCACTGCAGCAAACAGGCTCTTCCTTACTCTTCCCTGCTACCCATCCCTTGTGACAGTGTCATCTGGTCTACCTGCAGATGTGGGGATGGACGTTGAGGAGAGAGACTCACTGGAGATCTCTCAGCCTCTCCATTCCCTACTAAACCCAAGTGCTCTTCATGTAGCAGGGACTTTCAGGAGAACACCTAGCCCTTGGAACATCAAATTTTACTTCACAGTGTCAGAACTCAACAGTAACCAAACCAAACCACTTCACGTAACAGAAATCAGAGCAGGGAAGCTAAGCAACTCTCCCCAATGCTGAGATCAGTGTGTAATAAATAGAACCAGAATTCTGCCTCTTCATCATTGCATACACCATGGTTCACGCCAGTGTCTCTCACTAGCTCCAAATTTCAGATGGTTTCCTGTTGCCCTCTGAATAATGATCAGACTCAACACCCACCATCTGGCCCCACCTAAGTCAGTTTTATTTCAGAGCGCTTCCCAGGTCACGTGACACACTTTAGACAGGCCACTGTCACTGACTCCCTCATTGACAAGAACATTAAATGCAGTTATTCATGCCATTTTCCAGCCTAGCGCCCTACTCTTTTTGTTTTGTTTTGTTTTCTTCTCTCTCTCTCTCTCTCTCTCTCTCTCTCTCTCTCTCTCTCTCTCTCTCTCTGTGTGTGTGTGTGTGTGTGTGTGTGGTTTTATTTGGTCCCCCCTTTTCCACTCTATTGATCCTTTAAAGTCCAGCTCATACCACATGCTTTTATGAACTCCTACTACATCCCCTGCCGCCCTTGTTCCATTCCTTTCTGAACGTCTATTCTTCTTTTACTTGTTCTGTGGTCATGTCTCACTAACTAGAGTATAAACTCTTCAGTGACAGGATTCTTTTATACTCTCTTATATAAACCAGTGGTTGCCAGAGTAACAGGGATACCACAGTTGTACAAGAGGCGTTTATGGAATACTTTTGGATCTGGAACTGAAACCTTAGTTCCGAGACAAGAAGGTACCCAAAATTATGTAATAAATAAAGCCCATAGCTGAATACAGTGGCACATAGCTCTCATACCATCACTCAGGAGGTTAAGACAGGAAGACTGGCAGTTTGAGAGCCAGTCTGAGTTACATTTAAGAAGGAAGGAAGGAAGGAAGGAAGGAAGGAAGGAAGGAAGGAAGGAAGGAAGGAAGGAAGGAAAAACAATTGATGGCATTGGTTTTGCTTGTGTTTTAGGGATGTGCTTGGGCCAGAAAAATTAAGGTTCCATGGAAGGGGTTCAGTGTCTCTCCTCCCCCACCTCTACATTTAGTTTATATCTGGATTTCAGTGTTTGCCTGGTGAATAATATTTTAAATAGAAAGGAGTATGCACCCTGAATTTAGCCTTGAGAGTGAATTGTGGAGGTCAGAGGTAAAGTTGATACCTGAGTTTACTCCTATGTTACAGTTGGCCCATAGGGATAAGAGGCAGCAAGATAGAAGATGCTAAGATTGGAACATTATGGAAGAATCTGAAGTTGCCTGAGATTTCCATGTATTGAATCCTGTTTTTCTCAGAATAAGAATGGCTAGGGCCAGAATCCATTTAGAGAGCTAGGACCAGTTTATCATTAGATTCTTGCTCTGTTCTCCAAGTCCAGCCAATCCTTTATATTCATGAGTCCCACATCCTCCCATTTAACTAGCCCTGGGTTGGAAATATTCAGGGAAAAAACTGCCTGTACTGAACATGCGCAGACTATTTTCATGTCATTATTTGCTAAGCAGTACAATATAGCAATTATTTGTGTAGCACTTACACTGTCTTGGGTATAAGTAATCTAGAAGTTATATAAAGTATGTAGAGATGTGTGTAAGTTATATGCGTATTGTTGAAATGAGGAGCGGCCGGGCTGTGTTCCCGCACCTGGCCGCCCGCATGGCTTAGCTTAAGCCCCGAAATAACAACACACAAACTGTATTCATTTAATCACTGCCTGGCCCATTATTGGCTAGCTCTTGCACCTGGACTAGCCCATTTCTGATAAGGTGTGTAGCACCCCAAGGTGTGCTTACCGGGGAGATTCTAGCCTGCGTCTGCCTGGATTGGGAACATCATGGCGACTCCTCACTCAGCTTCTCTTTCCCAGCATCCTGTTCTGTCTACTCCGCCTACCTAATTTTCTGTCCTATGAGAGCCAAGGCAGTTTCTTTATTAGTTAACCAATGAAAGCAACAGATAAGATACAAGACCCACCTCCATCATGCGTATACTATGCCATTTTACAGAAGGAACTTGAACAGTTGCAGATTGGGGTACCCATAGGGATCCTAGATCCCATCCCTTAAGGATACATTCTCAGTGAATCTTGACCTCAGCAAGGCAAAAACACATTGCTTCACTGATTGGTTGGTTAGGAGGTGGTTATTAACCCACATTTCACATTCAAGAACTACAGGAAGAATGAGCTATGTCAATCTTATGATACCTTGATATTTTATTTTCTTTAAGCTGAGGGTATAAAAATCACCCCTATGCAGAGATCATGGGAGGAGCTTTATAAAGAATATTTGATTATAGTCTGAGTGATGCTCGAAAGAAACCAATGTGTCTGGGATTAAGTAGTTAATGTTATCAAAATGAAAAGGGGATTACAGCTTCCTTAAGCCTGAAGAAACAAGTGCTGGTGTGCAGAGTCAGAGTCTTTCGTGTGAGGTTGTGTTGGTTATAGAGCTGTGTAGCAAAGAGCCACAACTTGGGTGACTTCACCAACAGAAACTTACTTGTCCTGAAGCCCGAGAGCTGAAACCTAGGAGTGAGGAGGTTCAGTTTTCTCTGAGGGTAGTGGGGAAAGGATCTGCTCCAAGCCTTGCCCCTAATTTGTTAGTGGAATGTTCATATTCTTGTGACAGTCTTCCTGAATATTTATGCCTGTGTGCAAATCTTACCTTCTTTAAGGACATTGGCCATTTTGGATTGAGACCCATCCTATTCTGTACTGCAGTGGTTATTTCCAATAGATCTGAGGAATGGAGAGTTGGGATTTGGATAGACTAATTCTGGGGGATGCAGTTCAAGCCATAACAGAGAAGCCAAGGAGAGAATTGTATTTGGCCAGCTCTCCTGACTTCTTTCTGGGACAGTGGAGAAAGCGTAGGAATGTATTGTAAAGAAGGTTGGCATAGAAGAAACAGGTAGGAAAGAAAGAACAAGAAGAAAGGAAAACCAATGCAAAAACCAACGGTGTCTTCCCAGGGCCAGCTGTGCTCCTTCAGATCGTCCCTGGTTTCACAGCAGCCTACAGGCCTAACCTCTGAGCATTTCCCAGGATCCTCTGCACCAGGCACTTTTCTCACACCATCTTACTCAATCCTTGCAGCAGTCCTGGGTGGTCAGCTGTGGTCTGGAGAATCTGATCTTATGTCTAGTGATGGACAGATCCGTAATTCAGTTCCTGCTTGTTTACTCCAATATTCACACTCTTTCCACTCTCCCAACAGAGGAAGAAGAAGAAGAGGGTGGCTAATTGACTTCTGCGAAAGTGAAGTCTTTAAATCAATCCGTTAACAGACCGCCACCGTTAGAGTGAGACATTGCTTTAGGGAAACCCACCAAGATGAAGGTCGCCTGAAAGCTTCTGCCCACACAGGGTTTCTGGTCAGGTTTTCAAAGGACACACCTTGGGGAGATAGTTTCTCAAAGTTTTCATGTGCTAGAACACCTGAAAATAGGAGTTCTCAGCATGAACTATATGAAAACCTGATACTGAAAATGGAAGATAAATGTGTAAATGTATAGTTTTTACTAAATTAGTTTACCCTACACCAGCTAAGAAGCACTATTTCTAATAGAAAGTATGGAGAGAAAAGGTAAAGTAGACGCACAATAATGAGGTCATACATTACACATGCTCAATCCACTATGTTCTTTAGGGGTCCAAGGAGTCCTTTCCTTAAAGACACAGAGCCGAGCTAGGTGATGGTCAGGTGATGGTGGTGCACACCTTTAGTCCCAGCACTCAGGAGGCAGAGGTAGGCGGATCCCAGAGTTCAAGGCCAGACTGGTTTACAGAGCGAGTTTCAAGATGGCCTGCACTACACAGAGAAACCCTGTCTTTGAAGGGAAATAGAGCGTAAACTTCTGTTCACAGGATCCTGAAGAGCATCAATCACTTAACATTATGAATTAATATTGAGCATGCCAGTGTTGTGCCCAAAGATTTTTGATGCAAATAAATCTCACCAGAGGTATTGCCTAAATACTGACTAGGACCAGCCAAGATCAGAGATCAGCAAAATGTGGCCCACACCAAACTGGACTCATCCTCTGTTTTATATAGTTCTATAATCTAAAAATGATTCTTATATACTGACTGGTTGAGGAAATCAAGCAGAGACTACGTGTATAACTTTTAGTGGCCTGGTTTCATTGGAACACATCTGCACTTGTCTCTGTGGTTCCCCTCATGTTAGAGCATCTGTGGTGAGTGGCTGTGCCAGAGACTGAAGAGCCCATAAATATAACCTGGTTCTTCACAGAAACTTTGTAAAGCCCTGAGCTCAGTGATGTGTTGGACATCTCTGCCTGCCCTGGCACCTGTTTAATCTGAGTACTGAGCTACTTCAGTGTAAGTCTATAAAGTACTGAGCAGACAGCATTCTGGGCGCTGTAAGAGAGATCAGGAAACTGCGGTCCAGACTGTCTAACTGCTGCGCTACAGTATGAGCGGTACCGTATCTTGTACACACATGCCTGTAGACACATGCAGTTGGCAGTGTAAGCGGTCCCGTACCTTGTACACACATGCCTGTGGACACATGCAGTTGGCAGTGTGAGCGGTCCCGTACCTTGTACACACATGCCTGTGCACACATGCAGTTGGCAGTGTGAGCGGTCCCATACCTTGTACACACATGCTTGTGCGTACATGCAATTGGGAGTGCTTGCATATCAGCACTACAGAAATGAGCAGAAAAGCAGAAGAGCATGGACCAGCTGAGCGCAGACATGGAGCAGGGATGGAGAGCAAATGACCTGCGTGAGAGTGACTCAGGAGAGGGAAGGGTTTCACTGGTAAAGTGGGGTCACAAGTGCCAGGGTGAGGAAGCAATGTGTGTACAAGCAACTGAAAGCCCACTTGTTTCCTCCTAGATTCATAATGGCAGAACTGCTCCAGACGGAGAAGGCTTATGTGAGGGACTTACATGAGTGCTTGGAGGTAAGTCTTACCGTGGTCGGTTTCCAGCTCTGGTGCAGAAGAGGCATGCTGGCTCTTGGCAACTCCTTGAGAGCAGCCCGGCGCTCTTGCTCTTGCCATTCTGCTGGAAAGTAAAAATGCAGTTGGGGAGATCTTCCAGAGTAAAAGGCAAATGCGTGGGAATTTAAGGTGCTTTGGAAAAGAAGGTCTACACTTCTCTCAAGCTAGAACTAGACCCAGACCCCCCCCAAAAAAATGGGGAATGGGAGTATGTCAGGCACTTCATTTCAAAATACAAACCGTGACACAGATTTAATTAATAACAAGACTAGTACACAGCCACGCTGAGGCTCGGAGTGATGGAGTGGCCAGGTTTTCTCTCTGCTCCACTTGTTAAACGCTTCACCTTGTGAACTTTATATGCACTCATACTTCTCCTCTGGCCTCACATGGTGGAGGGGCCTCTTCTATCTTGGTTTCTCGCAGCATGCTTGCCAGTGATGACTCTAGCACTGTCTTACAGACCTACCTGTGGGAAATGACCAGCGGTGTGGAGGAGATACCCCCTGGGATCCTCAGCAAGGAGCACATCATCTTTGGCAACATCCAGGAGATCTACGACTTCCATAACAAGTATGTTGGTGGGGGGTTCCATTGAGCACACTGCGGGGGTAGATGCCAGGCAGCTGACTGCCCAGCCGTGGATCAAAGCCACCGGTAAGCCTGCTGTTTTTCCTGACACGGTCTTTTGTATTCAGTCAGATCTTAGTTAGTTTCTTGTTTACTCTGCCTCCACGATGGTACAGAGTTCTTAGTGGGAAGAGAAGGAATCGTTCTGTGGTGCCCGTTTCCAGTTCTCACAGGAGCAGACTGCATCCTCCTTTGCTCAGTCAGCATGGTTGTCAGAGCACGGAGAAAGCAAGAGTGGCTTTGTCCCCATGAGGGCTGTGGAAATCCTGACTTCAGCATTCACCTGGGACTAACCATCCTGTATTTGTGGTCTCTCGGCTTCAAATTCTGTTCACCTTTTGTCTCAAGCTAGTTCCTCCATTGTGACTACCCCATCATCCTTACCCTCAACCGCTTATATATATATAGATATACCAAAATATATGGCACATCACATTTCTTGATAACTTACAGAAGACATCATTAATCACCTCTCTGTTCTCATTGAAGTAGAATCCTAGAACACTAACACCTCACAGCCCATCTTTCCAACTCCAAGCTTGATGTAAGGACCCTTTATGTTGTCTGCTATAGCTGCTCTTAGTAAATGGTCAAGCAAGAATACTATGACCAACTGGTAAAAATAACTTAGTTTCTAAAATTCAAGTACAGAGAACCTTGAGATACAGGGGGAAATATGATACAAAGTCCTTGAGCAGGAGTCTTCCGGAGAAAACTGGTGAGGCTAGTCCTGGGACTGGGTGAGCTGAGACAGAAACCCTGGAGGTAACAAGACAGCTTCACAAGTCCCAAGGAAACCATGTGCACAAGTAGTGAACCCTCCTGAGGCAAGGCTGGATGACACTGTCCAGGGTGCTGTCTGCAGAGGTAGGAAGTACATTGCCAAACCCAGTAGCCCAGGGCATATGTGTAGCTACTGAACTGCTAAAAACCTCAATTTGTATTGCTCTTAATTTCAATACATTTAAATAGTCATAAGTGAAAAATAGCTCCCCTATTGGACATCCCACTCTGGAACATGAAGCCTCCCCACAGCTCTATGCTAAGAATGACCTCCAGGCAAGCACAAGTAGTCATGAAAGGGATGGAGAGTTCCTGTCGTGAGGACTTAACCCTGTCAAGGTAGCAGTTTTGGGGCCCAATACATGCTAACCTGTCTGGAAACTCAGGGCTGAAGTCACATGTGTTCTGCCTCTTATTGATTAAAATTCCCACTCTTTCTTCACCATCATAAACATTCTTATTTGGTTAGCCTGGAAGTCTCCAGACAAGGTATTTTGTCTTCATGACAGTCATTAATAAGACTCTAATAAATCTGTTCTTGACCATTGACCCCAAATTCTATCATCTGAGCCCAGCATCACCCCATCTCCTCCAGGATATCTGAGAAGTCTCAGACTGGCAGAGGGTAGAGCACATCACTTTATTTGTTTGACTGTGGTCTCTGAATGTCATTAACCAATCTCACAAATACACCAGCTAATATGGACATCCTGACACCACAGCGTGCGCTACTTATGAACTCTGCTATTGCGAAATCAAGGGGAAAGAATATTCACTTTAAAACTGAACAGTTAATAGCAAAATACCTAGCTCCGCTCTGCTTCTTATTCTGATTTCAGGGTGTCGCCCTAGCGATCCATGGTAAATGGTTTTATAGTTCTCTAAATAGCTGTAACCCTACCTATAGCTTACACAATGTAGTTCTGACAAATTCTTTTTAAATTCAAATTAAAGCATTTGAAACCTGCACTCTGTAAAGGGAGGGAGTAGACACTTTTCCCAGCAGCACTGCCAAGGGTACTACCTATTCAGAACACTGTAAAGAACCAGGCAAATGTGAAAGCCAGCCCTGGGCAACTAAACAATGTTGCAAAGATTAAACTGCTTTCTTCCCATAGCAACATCTCTTTGTCCTCCCCAGCAGCCTCTTTGCCTCATGGTTATATTGTTTCCTCGACTATGGTAAATTAGAAGCAATAAATATTATAAAAATCGGGTACCTGAACAAATGAGTAGTTGAGTGAGCAGCATTTTGTGAAACTTGAGAGAAAGAAGACAAATATGGCAGAAGAGAAAGGGGAAAGAGAGTAAAACAAAAATGAAAGCAGAGGTTAGTGGCCCATGCCTATGATCCCAGCACTCAGGAGATTGCAGCAGGAAATCGAGGGCTCAGGGATAGCCTGGGACATCATCATAGTCAAGGATAGCTCAGTGTTTATACAGCGCATCCTGCATCCTACTAGCTGGCCAGCAAAGCCTCTGTGTTGCAGTATGACATAATAATTGATACTAGTAACAATTCTGTATTGCTGTATATCTGCATTTAAATTAAGGAACTCTATAATAGATTTAGAAGGCTACTGACTAAAAGAAATTAATGTTTTAAATTATCAATAATTTGAAGGAACATCCAAGAATATCAAGCTGTGGGCTAGGGTTTTACTGGGCTGTGTGCATTCTACTTAAGCCACACAGGTTTTGATTAGTAGACAGAAAATAATAATTTGAAAATCTCTAATAAATAAAGATAAAATGGTAATTGGCCAAACTTAGAAAATACCAGGATTTTAAACGATTGAAATTCTTTATTTATTCAATACCTGATACCATGAACTTAGTACCACATAAAATTTACAGTAAATAGTTGTGGGGTGGGTGGGTGGTGAGTGGGTGCATGGGCAGATGAATGAATGGGTGGGTGGGTGGGTGAGTGGGTAGATGGATGGATGGATGGACGGACGGATGGATGGACGGGCTAAAAATAAAATTACATCTTGAAAACTTGTAACTAATGTCATTCAAGTCACAATTGACTAATTGCTTGTGAACATCTCAGGACAGAGAAAAGCTCCTATATTTGCCCCCCCCTGCCCCCAGCATTACTACCAAAGGGCCTTGACCAGCAGAATGGGATTTCTAAACAAGGGGTTTCCTGGGAGCTTCTTCTCAGGAAGACATGTAGTTGCTATAACACCTATCCACTCACTCTTTAGGGATACTGCACTTCTCTGAAACGATCGGTTTTTAGCCTGAGTATGTCAGGGGCTCTGTTTCGCTCCATTTGTTTATGTTTTAATCATAGCAATTCAGTGCTGTCCATCAGAGAAATGTACTCTTCTTATGACTGGTCTGTAGCCCGGGGAGAGGAGGGAGGACTATGGGAGACTAATTCAGAGAAAGGATTGACAGTGGTCAGACCCACTAACCCTAACCCTTAGTGACATAATCATCTGTATCACTGGGAAATTGGTACCTGGACCAAAGGTTATATGGTGAAGACATTGCATTTTCAGCCGGTTACTATTGATCCAGCTAAATGGTGTCTCTGAAAAATGACTGCCAAGATGAGTTGTATGTGTGTTCAAGTGGGAGGGGTCTGTCTAAAGAACCTTTGTCTTTGAAGATGCTAAGCAGAGACACCCTGCTTTCTCTATTTCTCTAAAGGATATGCAGGACTTAGTACCTAAAAGCAGTAGTTTCACCCCAATTATTAGAAGGTGAAGTGGGATGAGAGCCTGGCCCTCAGCTCCCCCCACTTACTTTATCCCCTTCTTATACAGCTAAATAAGAAATAATGACTGTGCTGTCTGCACAGAACCTGTACCTGTTTCCAATGCATTTTGCTAAGCCTTTCTGGAACACTTAGACAAAAGAGTGTGTTCTATAAATAGATCCTCCAAAGAGTAAAGTTTTGCTTAATCTTAAATTTGTAATTTAAAAAAAAACAATTGTTTTCGCTTTTCCTTGCTTGATAATTCAGCTTCGATAATGACAGCTTCTTGTTAAAATACTTATCTTTCAGTTAAATTCCATTTCTGGTTTTTCCTTTTTAGTTATTTGGAGATTTAGTCATATTCATATGAGTTTGAAAATAGCATTTTTATGCAGTCTGCACTGTGAGGGTCCAGAGAGTCCTCTCAACTATTAGGTTTAACTCTCTTCTTTTATAGTAAAAAGATTGACACTAGAGAAGTAGTGCATTGCCAGAGTCACACATTCACACAGATATACATGCATGTATGCACGCACACGTGCATGTACACACACACTCACTCTCCTCTGGATCAGACACGGACTCCAGGAAGTAAACAACAATCTCTTCAGTCTTCTCTCCCTGCCCCCTACTCCTTAGACATCGTGGAGCTTGCTGCCCAGTGTGGCCATCAAAGCCAGACATTTTAATTCACAGTTAACGATGTAAGGAACACCTATTTATTCTACAGCTGCATCAGTTGGGTCCCACACCTCTATAATAATAACCTAAAAAAAAATCTGTTTTCAGTAAGGGCAAGTTTGAGGGCCAACAACCAAGGCCAGTAGCCCACCCCTGCCCCCATATACTGCACTCCTTCCTTGTGGGCATGTCTGGAAGCTAGGATTTGGCCAGGCCAGGGTCATCCAGGAGCAGCCAGGGTACGCAGAAGTGCTGATGACCAGGCTGGGAGAATTCCATGATGCCAGGAGAGCTTTTAAGTGCTGACTGCTGATTTTAAAAGACATGATCTCATTATGTACCCTTGGATGTTTTAAAAATAATAAAACCAGGCCAGCCCCAAAGTTACAGCAACGCCCCTGTCTCTACCTTCTGAGGGTTGAGATTAAAGGTGTGGGCCACCACACTTGGCCAGAGCCGTATTCTGATCATCTTCCGAGAGTTTCTTCTTTGTGTCAGACCGTTTCCTGTTAGGAAATTAAACTATCCAGTGATTACTCTAATCTAGTCTCTGACCTGTTGTGAAAAGCAGAAAGTTCTGAGGAGTCATGAGGAAGGCAAAACTACCAGTTCAAAAGAGTGAAGACGGGGGTGTCCAACGGAGTAGCAGACAGCATTAACAGAGAAGGGGGCATTTGAGATAGAACTAAAAGAGAGATTTTACAGGCAGAGATGGCTTCTTTGATGGAAAGGAACAATTTGAACAAGTGCCCACCAAGGCGGGGTAACAAGTCTAACCGGCAGGATGGGAAAGAGTTTGTAAGAGTGAGGTTCAAAGCCACCCTGGATCGTGATGGCCAGGAATGAATGCCGGCCCATTTGTTAGGTGCTCACAGACTTGTCTCTGAGACTGAGAGAGAAAGGAGGTGGCCCATGGAGATAATCTGAGTCAAATCTGACTGGGTGGGGGCCCAAAAAGGGAGGGGTCTGTCCAGATGAGAAAATAAACCAAACTGCAGAGACAGAGTAGAAATGAGGAAGAAGAGTGGGTAGGTGGGCAGGAGGAAGGAAAGGAAGTTGGGGGAGGAGGGAGGAAAAAAGGAGTGGTGGGATGGGGTGTAGTGAGCTGTAGGGGTGTAGACTGACCTGTTAAGAGATGTGGAGTGGGCACAATGGGGAGAGGAGGAAAAGATGCTGAAAACTGGGCTTCTGGGAGAAGCTCTACCTCAGGAGTATACGCAAGGGGTGGTTTTCAAAACGTGTTTTCTCATATGAGAGAGAGAGAGAGAGAGAGAGAGAGAATATATCATGTCATCATGTCCTGACAACACACACACACACACACACACACTTGTTTGTCTGGATTTGGGTCTATGTCTTCCCTCCTTTTTGCCACATATAAGTTGGTTTACTTCGTGAAGCGAAATGGGCTGACACTATAGCCTTTGGTGAGGCACTGGCTCCCCCAAGTGGAGAGAAAAAGGTTGTGCCGCTCTTGCCTGGGGCCACCCGCAGGCTGCCCCTACTTTTTCCACTGGCAACCTTGCTTAAAGTGTACATTTTCTGTGCGCACCCCCACCACCACCACCAATGCCTGTGGTATTAGTCGTATTCCTTTGACCAGAAATCACGGAAATGCCAAATGGAAAAGCTCAAAGGAGACTTTAATAATAATCTAGTTCTGCCCCCTTGTTTTATGGAAACTGACACATTTCTGACCTGCTCTGACCAACTAATGGCACAGAAAAGAATACAGGCGTCATTTTATTAACACCCGGATGTTAGGGGAAAGGGAAGGGCAAAAGCCCGTGAACTTTCCTGGGTCCCAAACCCTCAGTCTAAAGATAACTTCCAGCCTTAAGCAGAGCCTAGGGAAAGATGGCTGTGATCTCGATGCTGTCATTCGTGCTTTCTGTAAGCTTCCAGCACTGAGGCTGACTGCACACAACTGAGGACCCAGACAAAGATGCGCTCGAACTTGGGTGCCTCACAGTCGTGTTCCTTCCAGTTGTGCACATTTTGTCGCTCCCTTGCCTTGTTGCTAAGCAACATCTTACTAGAGCTAAATAACATTGAAAGGCAAGTTCTTTTTTATGTTTTACCTTATTTCAACACTATGTGGTGTAACGTGTGCAAACAATGGCTAATTCATCTAAATCACGTGAGTTACCCACAGTGAAGGAGTTTCGGAAAGCACACTCTGCAGCAATGCTTGCTTTCGTGTTTGAGATTGGATATCACGCCTCTCTGCCCACCCTTCACCCAGACCAAAGTTTCTAGAATTAAATGAAGAGACAGAGACAAGAGTTCATGCTCAGCCTAGGTAACCAAGGGGTGAGGAAACTGTGTTGACTAATTCACCTCCTCCCCTTGTTGTGCTAATTGCCCCCTTAGCCCCTGCAGCCTCTTAAGTTCAGGCTGTGAATCTGCACAATCTAGTGATCCTTTCAACTCTAGCTCCGCTGGTGTGAGTACAGAAATGCAGCCTGGCTCCACCAGGAAGCAGTGTCCTGGACGCCTGCCTTCAAGTTTATGTGTGCTGTTTGTTGTTCCTCTTTAACCCATGCCACAGCCTTCCCCTTCTCACTCTCCTTGACATTCCAGCAAGCATGTGCACGTGTACACAAGGGCTCCAACCACTTGACCTTGGGATGCATGATCAACTTTGATATGTCACATCAAGCCTTGCAATGAGACTATAATTCAAAATGATGGAGAGAGGAACAAACTGACTTGGTGCGGTACCTCGAGAAAAGCTCAGGGTGGTACTGTTCCCACTGGGGTCCCTGGCAAAACCCAGGGAGAGTTCTATCAATAATGCCAGCAGTGTCATTTCCCAGAATTCCTCCAAATTCTGCATAATGCTTTGTATCATAATAGTTTAACAAGTGATGGCATTGCTTAGGTTTTGACAAGTCTTTAGAAGTTTTAGTCCTTCCTAAAAGAGCCCCAGGTGTTCATGCAGAATCTTGTGCCCCTTGCTCTGCTCATGCCTCCGCAATTTGTTACCTGCAGTCAGGAACGTGGTGAGGGCCACGGTGTTGGTGCAGAACAACCAGGGGAGCGTGCAGTGTCTGCGGGAGCCTTGCCAGCTATTGGGCTGTAGTTTAAACAATCTCAGTGAAGGGTGGAGTGATATTGACCACACTGACTTAATCTGTCCTCTTCATGGCCTTCAAATTTTAGAAGCAAATGGTTTCATGTTCCAGATTATCAATATCCCCCACCACGAACCTTAGCCCTTGGTAACAACCCTGAAATTTACCACTTAGTCCAGGTATTCATTTCTTTACAAACTTACTATTTCTTACCCCAGAAGTAAACATGTGTCGTGGTTTAGTCATTTCCTCAGACTTCAATATCTTATAAGGATTCTCAAATAGATATATAATGTCTTCATTCCACAGAAAGGTCTTATAGAATCATAACATGCATTTGGTTCAGCAAATATTTTCATTTCCTGATGTTTTTAAACAAAACATCTTCTTGTACATTTTTTGTGGGTTTTTTGTTTTATTTTTTGCTAATATTTTTCACAAAAATATTACTTTGGTTAAATTATACCATTATCTTCATTTTGGATCAGGTCAATAGCTACAGTTAACAGTCTGTGTACTTAAAATGGATGTTGAAGTAGCCTGGCCAGTTGATCTTAGTCAGACGTCCCAGAAAGGGAAGAGCTCCGTGTTACTCTGGTGTCTGCAGCTTCAAGAACAAAACTACAATTTATACTCTGCAAAGAGTGTTAGGATCCAGAGTGTATCCCGCAGCTTTGGCCACTTCCGCCTGTATGGCAGAGGACTCAGAGTTCAGAGGACTGAAACCAGAGTGTTAGGATCCACACGGAAGTGAGGCCTTGGAGGCATCTTGCATTCCGAGTGTGCTATCCCAGGTTCTGGGCTCCAGATTCTCCCCTCTCTTGTTCCAAGCTCCCCCAGGTCATTCTCTCTTTAAGATACTTATTTAGTTTGTAAGTCCATTGTTTTAGGACAGCTCAGATTTTCTTTACCCAGTTGCCTGGATGTTCTAGCCCCTCCTCTAGGCACTGTGCAGCCCATCATGGCTCGGAGCTGAGTTCCTCTCCATGTCTTCTCAGAGGTTCATTTAAAATGCCAATGTATAGAATCACCTTATGTCGACTACCTAACACCTTATGAAAAGTCACTTCAGAAGACATCATGCTTGTGTTATCTGGTGTTCCCTGTGATGGAGGCCACACAATAAATGTATATTAGAACTCAATTCAAGAGACTAAAAGATATGAAACACACACACACACACACACCTCCTTACCTATATCCACAAGGATAGGCCTAATTGCCTTGATGCGACTAAAACGTGTCTTTCCCTTTGTGCTTTGAGCTAATTTTGATCCTTAGTTTTTACAGTCCTTAGCACTTTTTCCGATTTCTGTTTTAGAATGTATATGAAATGTATACCTGCCGTCTGTGAAGGCGAGAGCAGACATGACAGGCACTGTATTGATTTTGAGAGTGTGTGTTTGCATTTCTAAAGCCCGAACTGCACTCATAACTGTTCTTGATTCACGAGTCAGTTTAAGCAACTCTAAAATTCAGACTTGCTAGGAGAAAGATTATTACCTAAATGAGTTCTTCTGGTAGCTTCCCAAGTTTTTAAATGCCTGTCTTATTTTATTAATCTAGCCATTGCCATGTATTGTAAACAAAATTTTAAATTACAGACTGATGAAGATAAAAAGGCACCTACAGTCCTACTAATTATTATTCACATTCTTGCTCTCCAGATATTTTTTAGTTATACACATACTTATTTTTACCACCAAAACATCTCCCTATATCATTGAAAACATAAACATTATGCGTAACATTTGTAACTACTTAATTCTAAGAAACTGCCAAGGTATATAGATAATGGTAACCACACAGAATAAATCAAATCAAAATGAACTTTATTTCCTGATGGTGGAGGTAAGTAATGGGCTAATGCAAGATATCTTCATTTATTTTTTAAGGTATGCATCCGTTAGATTTTTAAATTAAAATTAAACAGAAAAGTTAACATTGAGAAGTCTCAGTTTCCGCCGTTTCTTCACCTGGCTCTCTATGGTAATGGTTTTGTTAGTTCCCTGGGTTAGAAATAGAATACATTTTTCCTGCTTGCACAGCATGATCTCCTATACATTTGTCCCACCCCTCACTATTTCCACTTTGATTGTTAAGAGATCTCCCATATGAAGAGATAGAGTAAGTGCTGTCTTTTGTGAGGGGTGGGGATGGGAAGATATGGCTACAAAGTATTCAGTTCTGTGGATATGCCATAGCCCCAGTATTTTGTTCTCTACCGATCATATTTCCATTATAAATGGTATAGTTATTAGTGCTCTAGAATATATGTCATCTTATATGTATAGATAAATTGTAAGGAGAAATTCCAAGTCTCCAGAAAAGATGAGTACATCTTGACCTTGATGATCCTATCCAATCTGATTCTGTCAGATTGCTCTTTGTAAAGACAGCCTCATTTCCCACTCCCACAAGTAAGCTTCCCTAAGGCCTCATAATTATTATTTTTAAGATCTTGAGTACATTTTAAAAAGCAAATTTCATTCTGATAATGCTTGCTTGTTAGAACTTATATCCTCTAAATCTAAGACTATTATTTCATACATTAACTCAAAGTCAGAGTAATCATTTCTTTATAATTTGTTAGCATAGAAAAAAATCCATGACTTAGACACCTGCAATGTCAGATAAGCCAGTAATTCCATTCCTCTTTAAAATATACTGTGATTCCCCTCCCTATCATTAGAGTCTTCCCTAAAGATGTCCATATGACAATACTTGCTCTCAGTGGAAGAGGAAAGCTAAAAGTTATAAAGAGGCCCGTAAAGGATTAAATTTTTTTCCATCTCATCTTTGAATTCATTCTGAGTTTTCCTTTTAATATTTCTTTTTTAAAAAAATATTTACAGTGTGCTCAGAGTAGTTGAATTAACACAATAAACTTGGAATTGCTGATAAAATGAAAGGCTACCTATTTTTATGTCAAATTCATGACCCTCTAAGGGGAACCGTTTTAAGTAGCACTAGTTAGTCGATTACTATAATTTTAATTGAACAAGTTCCAGCGTAAGAGCTGGCTCCTCACCTTGCTTACGAAGCACACAGTCCAGGTGTAGCTGAGTCATGGTTGTTATATTGGCCCCAGTACAATCCTCTGTGTGGGGTTCTCTATACTGAGGTATCTGATGCAGCCTTTCTCTCCCTTCGCAGCATCTTCCTCAAAGAGCTGGAGAAGTACGAGCAGCTGCCTGAGGATGTGGGACACTGCTTTGTCACCTGGGTAACCAATCTAAATTCCTTCCCTACTGTCCATGCTTCCAGGGGTGTACCTGGAGTCACTGCTCCATGCCTGGCCTCAGGATTGTCGTTGTCCCCATCTCTCTTGGGACCGGGTTCTGCAGAGGCGGCTTGAGTAGATCTATGAAAGGTAGTATGTGTCTGGAGAGCAAAGCCATCCCTGGGGTGTCTATGATGTCAGTCAAGCCTAAGCTCCACCTCTGACTCTCTAAGAACTTTCTAAATGATAAGGTCAGGAGAGTAAGAGAAACCTACTACCCGTGTAGCAATCCAGTCCACCAGTTACTTTCTCCAGGATGTAGATTTAGAAGTTAGAATTTGCAGGTACCATCTGTCCAGGTATTGGTTACACTGTTTTCCTTAGTAGAGAACAGATTCCTGCGCTCTCCATCCCAATTTTGACTTAAAGGATAAGCGTGTAGTTGCCATGGGCGAAGTCAGTGGCCCAATGTACCAGGTTTTAATTATCTAAACTGGAAAAATAAACTTCAGTAGCATCCCCATTGCCCAGCATCCTGAGCTTAGACTCAAGGATATGAATTTAGAGATGCCTGGGAGTCCACTTATGACCCCAAATTCAACTACACATCCTCCAGGAATTCTGCTCTGCAATTTATTCCTGAGTGCTAATCTGTACACAAAATGGCTTTTTCGGAATTCCTTCACGGTCTAGAGAACTAATGCTTAGAAGTAGACAAGACTGTGGATTTGTTTTAGATTTCAAACCTGGGTATATCTCAGGTAAGAGGCAGTAGGCCCACTGACACATAACGAATAGCTCAGCCGACCCTACAGCTCCGGGCCCAACCCCCAGACAGGCCTTCACTGCATGAACTCTCAGTGTTTGCCTCTAAGCAGACTTTGGTTTTCACAAAGTCCCAGGCTACCAACTTACTTTGTGCCAATGTGTGAGTTGGTGCATATCTCATAAAGATGCTGATAAAAATAATTTATGATCCCTTGCGCAGCCAGTATAAAGAAAAGCAAGGTTGAACAAGGGATATTATTGAAAAGGGATCATTTTGTGTTGATTTTGTCAATCTTGGGGTTCTCTTTGAAATCAATAAGTACAGTTTATTGTCTCTTAGTAATTATGACTAACTCCTAAGTGGTGTAAAGCCCCTAAAACTGTTTGAGAAAACCTTTGGTGGTTGGGTAAACTCTGCACCTTCTGCCAAGAATTATCTCATTTTTTATGTTTTGCAGTCTGTGTGTGAGTACAGACCAGGAATGAGGAGCAGAAAGAACTGCTTATAATATGTTGAGTGGCATTGATGAAAACTAAGAAGCCTGGTTGCTTTTGGCTTGGACACTTGTAACTATGGGGATTTCAAGTCACTAAAGCAGTCTATACCACAGTCTGCTCTTGGGTCAGATTAGGATGGCTCTGAACCTCGATGTTTAGGGGTGGCCTGAGGACCAAGTGATGCGATATACGTAACACGTAGTGAAGTCTGGTCTCATGAGTACACATGTGCACTGCCCTCCAGGAGAGGATATCCCATGTGTTCAAAAGACACTGCCAACCAAAAAAGTAGTTGGCAAAATCTACCTTTCTCAGTAGAAAACTGAGGTCATGAAAGAAAGAAGTGACTTTTCACCCAAACGTAAGTCTGGGACTTGAGGTAACACTCTCTTGGAGAATTGTTGTCCAGACCCTGAAGGTAGGAGAGGGGGTGTCCCTTCCTTCTTCCTCCACCCTCATCCTTACTCCCGGAAGTCGGGGTGAGAACAGGCTCCCAAACTCCGTCCAGTGGAGGCATTTTGGAATATAAGTGGACCTCCCTCTGAGAGTTTCGCTCATTTTTCACCCTGTTGTGTTTGCCTCAATCGCCTTTGTTCTTTTTCAAGAGAGAGCGTAATTATTGGTGATTTAAAGTTAGGGTAATCGATAAGTAAGTTCTTCACAACTTCAGAATATGCTATCATTTTTCTTTCTTTCCAGAACAGGCTGGTACTAAACTGAGCTTCTATGCACCAGCCTTTTTCTTCATTCCAATAGGGGAAAAAGCCTCCGTGGGCCAGGAGAACACATGCCACTTTTCATAAGGAATTCAGACCCTGTAAAGTCCATGCTGGGCCTTTTAGGCATTCTGAAGAAAGGAAGTTTATCAGCTAGCATTATGTCAATTTGGCACAAGCCAGAGTTATTTGGGAAAAGGGAACCTCAATTGGGAAAAATGCTCCTATCAGATTGGCCTGTGGACAAGCCTGGGAACATTTTCTTGATTAATAATTAATGTGGGAGGGCCAACCTCACTGTGGGCAGTTCCACCCTGGGCTGGTGCTTCTGGGTGCTATAAGAAAGCAGGCTGAGCAAGCCATGAGGACCACGCCAGTAAACAGCTTGTCTCCATGGCATCTGGTTCAGTTCCTGCTTCCAGGTTCCTGCCTTGAGTTCCTGTCCTGACTTCCATGGATGATGGTCTATAAGCCATAAGATGAAATAAACCCTTTCCCTCAACTTATTTTTGACCATGGTGTTTTATCACAGCAATAGAAACCCTGACTAAGACGGGAGGACCCAATGGATGCTTATCTTTTGTTGTCTTTGTTCTTTTTAGGCAGACAAATTTCAGATGTATGTCACCTACTGTAAAAACAAGCCTGATTCCAACCAGCTGATCCTGGAGCATGCAGGCACCTTCTTTGATGTAAGCTGTGGTTTTCCATTGTCTACAGTCCAGGAGCAGGGAGGGAGGGAAGGGGCGCTCCTCTGCTTTGCAATAAGTCTTTATTCTTTCTTCTTTGTTCGTCTTTACTAGCCATACTAAATCTTTATCTCATGGATAAAATATTTTGAGAAACTAGAACAAAACACTGTCTTTTGTTTTACCCCATCCCATCTCAATTGCGATTTTTGACAAGGCATTTTTTTTTCTGTTTTTAACACCAAACCTAGCAAGGCCTGTGATGATATAGCTAGTGCTGCCAAGGTGTTTTTCTTTCTCACTCAGTGGTCCACAGGCATAGTCACTGGACCAGGAACATCAGCATCACCTAGGATCTTTCTGAAGCACAGATCCCCTACTCTGGGTCTGTTCACAGAACCTATTCTGGACACAGCCCAGCATTCTTGGTTGGAAGGGGTCCACTGGTATCTCCGATACCCACCCGGGTCTGTGAACCACTTCCGATGCCTTCGTTTGCACTGTGAATAGACATTGGAATTTACCAGCAGTCTTTGAAAAATCCCTGGCTCCTCTGCTTCAGATGCTATGAGTTGGCCTGACTCTGGCTGGTATTGGGGTGACCGCTGGAGCTGAAAACTATTATTGTGGACATCAAGATCAGGGAAGGCTGGGATCCCCTGTTCTCTCAGAACCTTGACTGTTAAATGAGAACGGTCTTGGAGGTCAATGGGATAAATCCAAATCCCCTTAGTGTTGGTTTCCCTAAAGATTGACCTATTGGCCAGAAAGTGGAAGGATCGAAAAGGTACTGCAGGACACAAGGGATGTGTGGGACAGAAAGTTACAGATGAGGAAAATCAAAGAGTGCACAGTGCTGATGGCCTCTGCTGGTCCTGTCGGCAGTGACAGAAACCTGCTCAGCAATGTGTGACAGCTGTCAGCCCATCTTGATGCCCCACTGCTTCATTGCTTCTGGGGCATTTCCTATTGCTTGAAAGACAGCAGGCTAAGCCCCCAGGAGAATACAAAATGTTGCAACAGGGGTCTTGTATGCCAGTTGACAGAATAAACCTCTTGAGCGTCATTCTAGGCCAACACCAGCATAGTAGACCGATTCTGTGGAGACCTTATTGCTTAGTGAAGGGACTGAGTGGGAGGAGCTAGGGGAGGAGCAAGCTTACATGGTTTTTAAAATAGATAATTAATGTGGAAATGGCCTCAGATGTCTCAAATTGGAGTTCCTGGGGTCATGTAAAATCCTGGGAAATACTTCTCTAAGCTGGTACCAGGATTTATCGGATATTATATTGGATCCTCTATACTATCCTTTCTTTGATTGACAGTGCATTTCCATAAGATGTCTCTGCTTGATTCATCATCAGCGGTATCCACAAGGGTCTTTTTTTGAAGTTATAAACGGATGGTGTCCTTCTTCCACTTAGCATTTTAATAACACAATTTCTGTGCCCACAGAATGCCTCGGGTCTGTCTTTGTCCGGCATTTTCCTTTGCCTAAGAGTGTGTCTCCCACACTTAAACATATGGATGCAGACATACGTATCACTTCAGAATGCTTCCTGTCCTTCACAAGCTCAAATGCTGCATCCTACACCAGCCCTACTCTTTATGCATGCACTGTGCTTTGTGTCTCTGTCATAGCGTTTGTGGCAATTCACCGGCAGATGTACCTCTCTGCACACACATGCTCTCTCCACCTGCACTCTTGAGACTTGCTGTGCATCCTAATTCCTGTGTGTTCTCGTCTCCATGCCTGGTGCTGGGTTATGTTTCCAATAGTCCTACCTATGTCCCCATTTCTCGTTAGTGTCTAATGGAGGAGGTGGAGTGATATTGCTCATTCTAACTTTATCTGTCCTCGTCATGAGCTTCACCTTTTAAAAGAAAATCATTTAATATTCCACTGCAGCTATGACACTTAAGATTTTGGTAACTCTCTTCTGCAAATGTCCAGTACATGCCAAGAATTGTGCCACTTTTTCCTCTTTTCTGATAAGGTCAATCCTACAAAGATGGTGCAAGACTTGTCAGTGGGAAGCATGCTGGAATCTAGAGAGGCTGCCCCAGATGTGTTAGAATTACCCTAGAGAATCATGTGGTGGTGGTGCACACCTTTAATCCCAGCACTCAGTAGGCAGAGTTCAAAGCCAGGCTGGTCTAAGGAGCTAGTTCCAGGACAGCCAGGGTTACACAAAGAAACCCTCTCTCAAAAACACAACAACAAAAAACTACCCAGTAAGCATTCTTAAACAGTGCAGATTCCCCAGAGGACAGTGCGGAACCAGGTG
This sequence comes from Microtus obscurus, assembly GCA_963919715.1. Classification (NCBI taxonomy): domain Eukaryota; kingdom Metazoa; phylum Chordata; class Mammalia; order Rodentia; family Cricetidae; genus Microtus; species Microtus obscurus. The sequence continues at coordinate 2,349,073 of CAWTZC010000308.1, forward strand.
TACCCACCTCTAGACAAGTCCGCTGCTTTCTCCAGCAGTGTTGCTCTTGCAGAGAAGCTTAGGAAGCACCCTGTGCCTGTCTGCTTGGTTACATCATATCATTGATGTCTTACAGCAAACAAACAGATTATTCCAACATCTCCTAAGCGTGTTAAGTGCATATGGAATATATTACCTGCAGGAAACAGGACACTGCATGTTCGCATAGTTTCTAATGCCCATGCTGTACAATTCAGTGTTCTTGCTCCACACCTCAGTTTGGAATACTCTAGAATCTACAGTTAGCTAGCAGAAACATGGCTATCAACAATTATTTCTGCTGAAAGTCCCCCCAATTTTTTAATTTTTTTTTATTTTTTAATCTAGCAATTACCATATATTGACTACAAAATTTTAAGTTACATCTTACAGTTACAGTCGTCAACGATCCTGATATTGGCCTCTGCTCTCCACATGTACACATATACATGCACACACTAGTGAACATGTACACACATATACCTCCCACATACAAAGAAGGTGTGCGCCTTTTAGCTGTTAACAGACTTTTTACCAAAAAATGAAAGCCCTAGTCATCACTAACTCATTTTCTGTATCTATAAATCTGTCTTGTCTGGATACTGTTTCTAATACAGTGATAATTGTGTTAGCCCTGGGGCACTGTCTCTCTAACCGCCCTTTGCGGTGTTCTCTGTTTTCATTGGCTGTGGCAGACAGCCCCTCTATGTTCTCTGCAGTTCTTTAGTGCCTGTGTGTGGCATAGTCTCAGCTAGATGACAAGCCTTCTGAGTACAAGGACTGATATGTACCCTCCTCTGACCTCTCTCTACACGTTAGACTTGAGAAGTGAGCTATTGCAATAGGGTAGACGGTGGATTAAGAGGTGAGACCAGAGACACCAACGGCAGCTAGAAACCATGGTATTGGCTTGGGTGCAAGCTGTGGAGAAGGAAAGATTTGTCACCCTGCACAACAGAGGGGACATTCCTAAGACTGACTCTGCTTTCCAGCTCGGGAGAACTGAGCAAGGAGAGGTATTGACGATAGTGAGTGATGTGTAAGAGACGTAATGATCTAACTGGGATGTGTTATGTCCCAGCAGGGGCGGCTGGTGGGAAGAGCCGTATCCTTGTGTAGTTTTAGGAAGCGTACAGGCAGATGAGTCCCAGAGTCTCATTCTGCCTTCATGTGGCTCTTCCTGGCCGCTGTGCTACCTCTGTCTCCCTGCCTTCCCACTCAGTTTCTTTGCGCACACTGCCTCACCTCTGCTCCACTGCAGTCTCTGACTCACCACTCGCTCTTTGTCTACTTTTATCTTCCCCCCGCTTCTCCGGTTCTGTTCAGTTTCCACTTCGGTTTCATGAACCCGATTCTTTCCCAAAGGCTCCTTTCTCCCTTTTTGTGCCAGTTCTCATTTCTCTCTGTCTGTATACTTTGTTCTCTTGTGATTCTTCATGTTCTTGCTCCATGCTCACGCTCTCCTAAAGAACGTCTACTCATAAATGTCCACTTTTGTCTATTTTCTTCTTTCTCCTTACCCTGTCTTCCTGTGTTTAGAATGTGCACGCACACAGACACACATACACACATACTTGCTCTCTGTCTTATTACACCTACTCTCACCCTGCAGGAGATCCAGCAGCGGCACGGCCTGGCCAACTCCATCTCTTCCTACCTTATTAAGCCTGTCCAGAGAGTCACCAAGTACCAGCTGCTCCTGAAGGTACCTCCCCTCCCCATCCAACCCTCATTCCTGACCAGACCCCCTGACAGTGGGAAACTCTTACCTAAAGCCTTTCTTCTACCTATGGCAGAGCCCAAGATGAGTCCACGCCACCATTGCTGGCTCGAGACTGTGTGTCCTATTCTTGTTTGGGGGTAGAGATGAAAGGAAAGGAGCAGGAATAAGTTGTAACTGTTTTTCACCTCCAGCTACCATTGCAAACTCTCAGTGATTACCACCTCCGGTATTATTGACCAGTTCCTTCCTGAGCAGATTTCCTCCTGTGGGTATCCCACCTGCTGGAACCAAGGTGGAAATCTTAGGGAAACTGTGGTCTATACATCCATTGGTATCTTCCATCTTGACTGCTGTGTCTGGGAAAATAGTCCAAAGGAATGTATTAAATTTAGTGACATCTTCCATTGTAGAGAGCCATATATTAGGAGTGCTTCTGGAGCCAACCAAGAGAGTGGATTTTCTTTCAAAGTCTAGTTTTAAAAAGTTCAGTAATCAGATTATGTAAAACACTAAGTAAGTTCTTCTATAAAGATGTGCTGATATTCTAAAAGTATGTCGTTTCTATAGGAAGCCAGGAAAATGGAGATAGACAATTCAATATCATTATGTTTCTATTAGTTCTTGATGTGTAAAAGTGTAGGTTTTCTACCTTTTGAATATATTTTTGGTTGTTTGTCTAGTGAAAGGGACACAAGGACAGTTAGGGGACTTGTAAAAGTAGTGTAACTTCAGACAAAGTGTTCAGTTTCGTTTATGTTTAGAGACACCTGCAGAATCTTACATAGTCTCGCTTCCCAGATCTGAAAACCAGTCTGACTTTCAAGCCCAAGGCACCATCACACATTCTCCATTGCAGCCCTGCTACCCAGGTCTCTAGGACGGAAGCACAGCACTCATGGTCCTGCATGGGAGGCGGTGCCTTGGGGGAGTGTGCCACTTCTTTGTTCTGTTTTCTGTGCGAGGGCGGACCCATGCAATCAGCCCTCCCTTCACCCTCCTTCCTCGTCCTTCAGAAGAGAGAACAGACCATCAGGCCGCCCAGCCTGGCAGAATGGCTTTTACTTCTCTTTTAAACTTTTCACGTAAAGACGAGACATTCCCATAAGATCTTGGGGCAAGAAGTCTCTTTTCTAGAACTCAGTGTGATTCTGATATTTAGGCCACGGAAGCTATGGAATCTTTGAATCTCAGGTTGTAGACTCTGTAGCCTGAAACTCCGTGAGCCTTCTCTTTCTCTGTCCTGCTCAACGCCTGACCCTCTAAGTTAGCTTCTGTGCTGATGGCTTTTTTAAAACCTGAGTTTTTGTGTGAACCTGAAGTGATGCCGCAACTGTTAAAAGCTCCAGCTGTTCTTCCAGAGGAGCTAAATCCTCTGGAAGCATAGGACTCAACTGCAGGTCCAGAGGATCTCATGCCGCCTGCTCGCCTCCACGGGCACCAGGCATGCACATAGTGCACAGACATGCACATAGTGTACAGACATGTACAGAGGCAAAACACTCATGCGCATAAAATAAAATCATCTTTAATTTCATTTTAAAAATTGATTTTTTTTGTGGCTTTTGATTTAAAAAATAAAGCCTTTGCAGGAATTGTGGGGTTGTGAGTTTTGAAAGGACATTAATGAACACCGAAGCTCCCAGCCACACTGCCCATCTGGAATCGATTAAGATGTTGTTCTAAGAGAAAAACAGCCATTCTCGTCTCCATTCCAGCCCTGTAATGCTGCAGCTCCCTAGATGGGTTCTGTCGCAGAGGTGCTGAAGGGAAGGGAGGTTGGAATTACCCTTCAGCAGCTGGAAAGCTGCACTCTGGACTTCCTATGTGTTTGGGAAAGAGAAGTGTTTGTCAAACAAACAAGGTAGCAGTGGTTTTATTGCGGGGAAGTTGTAAAATAACTGTAAAAGAGGTAATTTTGGCCTCTTTAAAGATGTGCCCGTGGCAGAGTGCCTGATGAGTAAAAATGGTTTGTGGAGCTTTACTATAAATAACAAGGCATTTATTTTCCCTTTGAAGTCAGTTTAATTCCAAATAAATTGATATTTAATTATCAGTATCCCCTGGGGCTTGTCACTTAGGCAGTGCACAAAAGTGAAACTGCGTCATTTGGCGTGTTTGCTCGTCTGCTTGTAAATCTGCTGTAGCTGTCCTTTTCCGAGCCAAAATTAAATATGCAGGCTTCCCCTTATCAGGAACTGTTGCACGGGCCAGAGAGAATTTATTGGCTCTGCTGGTAGAATGATAGGCTTGCTAAATTGCTTAGGGAGATTAAACTAATTGGTGTTTTCTGTTGCAAACAGAAGCATTCTCATCTCCTCTCCTGGCATTCTTTTGTTGACGTTTGAGAACAAGGTTGGGAGGGTTACAGTGAGGATGTCAGAGGACTTTGGGGTGGTAGAAGTGCCTTTCAGAATAATGATGACATTATGTCAACTGGAAAGGACGGGACACCAAGAGTTCCAACTTCCCCCAATGTGTGCTCTACCCGAACCCCCCCCCCCCAAGAAAAACTCTTTTGTACATATGGAAATGTCTCCAAGATAACTCAGAAAAATCCAGATGCTGGGTTTTTGTTTCAGACTCTCACTAAGCAGGTATTTTCCCAAGTAGAGAGCTTTACTGATGATTTTAATGGGGCAGATAACCCCAAGGTGGTAGTGAAGCAGGGAGAAGTCCAGAACCATGGTGAGGCTCCATGGCAATGTGCTCTGGCCCAGATCCGCATGCAAGCTCTCCCAGTGAGGTGTGCCTCATGGCCCCACCCTACAGAAGTGTGCTTGTTTCTTACTTAGAGAGCTGCCTAGCTAGCGTCTGTGTCACTTTCCAGAGAGCTATGCCATTAAAGCCTCAGACTCCAGGTTTGTTCCCTACAGGAAGTCCTAGCAGGGCAGATATGTCCTACTTCGGAGGATTCCACATGAAAGTATTCTCCTGCTAGCAAGTGCCTTTAATTTATTACCCAGGAGGCATCATAACCATGCTTACAAGGTGGGATCTCGTGATCTCTCAATTTCCTAGAGCTGCCTTTTCTGGGAGCAAAAAAACATTCTAAATGATCTTACAGCTAGCAAGATGGTTGAGATGGTCTTTTCTTCTACCACCAAATACTGTGCTCCTTTTGTTGTGATTTTATAAGTGAGACTGCATGGAGGGACAAAAGTCAGAGGACATGATACCTCGGAAGTAACAGGCTCTGTCCCTGGGGGTCGGGGTCAGAGGATGTGGAAGGACTGGGGTAGCGAGCAGAATGCAAGGTGTGCATTCTGACCTGCATTTCAGGCTGTGCTCGGACTCCTTGGAGCTATATTCCCACGCTGTCATTATAGACATGCGGAGACCTACGGTGTCAGTATAGACATGCGGAGACCTACGGTGTCAGTATAGACATGCGGAGACCCATGGTGTCAGTATAGACATGCAGAGACCCACACTGTCAATATAGACATGCGGAGACCTACGGTGTCAGTATAGGCATGTGGAGATCCACGGTGTCAGTATAGACATGCAGAGACCCACGGTGTCAGTATAGACATGCGGAGACCCACAGTGTCAGCCATAGGCCTGCAGAGACCCACAAGGACAGTGCAGCACACCTTCTGTTTCCTCACTGTTCTCTTAAGCAGGAGCAATTCCCTCTCCAGGAAGGCAGTGACACTCTGTACAGTGACAGAGTGCTCTGGTCTTAGAATTCTAGCTATTGGAAATTGGGTTGGATTAGCTTGCTTTGGACTGGCGAGACCTCATCTGGTCGCTGCGTTTTTGACAATAATCTGCATCTCACTTTCTTTATAGCTCTCTCTGAGGGAAGCGTTACAGACAGAGGGAGGCTGGTGTATCATTTACTTGATGGCTTAGGAAAGGGAGGGGTGTGAAGCTGGACAGATGATCCTAATTGTGTCTGGACTTTTTTCCCCAGGAACTTTTAACTTGCTGTGAAGAAGGGAAAGGGGAGCTCAAGGATGGCCTGGAGGTGATGCTCAGTGTCCCCAAGAAAGCCAATGATGCCATGCATGTCAGCATGCTGGAAGGTAGCTGATCTCCCAGTCCTCTGGGATGCCACCTCCATCCCTAAGACCAGAGAATTTGTGTTAGAAGGGGAAGAGCATGAAGTCAGGCAAGGAACAAGCCTGGAAAAGGGTAAAAACCAGGTGTTCAATGGGTCCTTGGCTACCGGCGTGAGGAACACCACAAACCAGCATGGCTAACACCTGTCTCCAGGTGCCATGAGATCACAGTGTAGGCTATGATCTTCACTAGCATCAGGCCAGAGCCCCACAGACCTGTTCATATGCAGGTCATTTGCATTGCCTTCAGAGTCAGGAGAACTGGAAGTACTGATTACAGTGTACACCAGTGGCTGTAGTGTGAGATCTACCTCACACATACACACACACACACACACTCTCCTTTTTTCAAAAAAAAAAAATTGAGCCCAAGCCTTGTCCATGATGAATAAATACTCACTACTGAGCTACAGCTCTTTTTTCTCTGATATCGTCTCTCTAAACTGTCCAGGCTGTGCTTTGAAATAATGATCCTTGATAAGCCAACTGAATACTTAAAACAGTAGGTATACACCATCATGCCCAGCTTCTTTAAAATATAAAAGATTGCATAACTTAAATTTACCATGGTGACCATTGTCTTATGGAATATATTTATCCACTTAACACTAGCAACTAGCCCTTTGTCCTTTTTGGGAGCTTAGGAAAGCAAGCCCAGCTGGGTGACCCCGACAGAACTTCAGTGGGTTCAAACTGTGTTCTGAGAATCCAGACCAAGTGCAGTATGACGTAAGGCTCCTGGGACGTGGTCCTGATTTGTCGCACAGATGCACAGCGGAGCCAGCCTGGAGATAAATAGATTTGCTAGCTGGGGAAAGTCTTAACTTTCCAGTCTGACAAGCAGACGCTAAGGAAGTAAGAGTGTGGGTGCTCTTTCTCTCCTGGCTTTGACCCACAATACCACCACTCCCACTACCCTCATCTAAGAGACTCGGGTGGCCTTACTTCCTGGACTACCCGTAGCACAAGAACCTCTAGGTCTTGGAGCAGTAGAGCCAGTTCCGTCCACTCTAGACTAAGCACTAATCACCTGAAGATACTCCTGTTGCCACAGTTTCCCCACCTGCTTCATTCCTGTGTACAATGGGCTTCCCAGTACTGGGTGTCCTTCTTTATAAAAGTGCCCCATTCGTCCAGACTTTCCCTCACCCAGAAACTCAATCCGGGCACTCCAGTATGGCCTGTGGCCCTGTGTAATAGAGCTGGTTGAAAGTGCACTTTGACGGACTCTTCTAATACCTACTGAACCAGAAACTCTTAGGAGAGGGGTGTTCAGAATCAATGTTTTCGCATGCTTTCCAGGTGGTTCTTGTGTGCACTAAAATTTGGGGACCTTCTGGAAGATTCGAAGTATAAATAGAAAGTGTTGAAAGCTTATGCAGCACACTGCTTAGGAGCAAGAAAAGAACCCTAAGGATGGAATATGAGAAATGGGGCAATAACAAATAAAGCAGAGTCAAGGGTACTCCTCTAGACAGTGTTCAACCTCAGCCCCACTCAGAGGTAGGAGCCGTGGGAGCTGTGGAGGAAGAAGATGCTCTGAGACTGGGGACTGCCTGTTTGGGAGACACACAGCCCCTCTTACATGGGGAGGGAAGAATCACATGGGATCTTTCAGAAAACCCTACTCATATTGCCTATGTATGCAGGAGACATGGGACAGATGGGTCATGGGAGATGTCTAGCTATGTTCCTAAGGGCAGAAATGCCACATTAGATCTCCATGGAGACCAGTAGGAAGGAAACCTTTCTCCAAGGGGGAATAGAACGCAGCCTTCCCTGAGTATAGTGCTGGGGAAACTCCACAGTGGACATGGGTGTTTTTCAGGGTTCGATGAGAACTTGGATGTACAGGGGGAGTTGATTCTTCAGGATGCCTTTCAAGTGTGGGACCCAAAGTCGCTGATCCGGAAGGGGCGGGAGCGGCACCTGTTCCTCTTTGAGATCTCCTTGGTGTTTAGCAAGGAGATCAAAGACTCTTCAGGACACACGAAATATGTTTACAAGAACAAGCTACTGGTAGGTGGGGCAGGTGGGGCAAGACAAGAGTCCCTGCTTCCGTAGAACCCGTGGCAGGAAGGGATATGGACATATACAGCTCACCTCTTTCTACTCCAAAGCTCTCCTGGACCAAGGCTTATGCCTTCTACTCCGCCCCACATCCTCCACGGTGTACCTTAGAGTCTTTCCCAGGTCTTTCTGTTTGCTTTGAGCACCTCCCTCCTCATCCCTCCCTGACCTGATAATCAAACAAATGCCTGCTGGTCCTCTCATCCTGGGTATATGAACAAAATATCTAGTCTGTTAAAGCTTGATTGACAGAAGCCCCTCCCTCAGCCCTCTCCTCTTTGTTGCCCTCCCCTTCCTATCCCAGCCCTAAGTTTCCCCCACTGCCCTCCCCTTCCCCGCCTCTCACAGGCATTTCCTGTCTACAGACCTCAGAGCTGGGTGTGACCGAGCATGTAGAAGGCGACCCCTGCAAATTCGCCTTGTGGTCTGGGCGCACCCCATCCTCAGACAATAAAACAGTGCTCAAAGTAAGTACCGCTCTCTTCCAGCCCCAAACCGGAGTTGGGGTAGTGGGGGAGGGTAGAGAAAGCCACATAAGACCCCAAAAAGCAGGGCCTAGATACCACTGAGCCACTGGGTCTCTCTTGGGAATGACAGCATCATGCAGGTACTGAGATGCAGGTGGACCCAGAATGTCAGAGCCAGATATTCTCCTCAAGTTCATAGAGGATGGAGAATGACCCATTGACCTCCCTAACAAGGCCCAGTCAGCTGGGTTCTGTCCATAGGTCCCTTTCCAGTGCCACAAGCAACCAGCCTTTTAGCAAAGGCATCTTCAGTTCAGCTGCTCTGTTTGCTCAGCAGATCACCCTCCACATACAAGGCTCTCTGTTTAGTGCCATAAAAAAGAGCCGTGTGTAATATATGGTCCCTCTTCCCCGGAAATGTGTTTTCCAGAAGCTCCACTAAGTCCCAGCAGTCTAGAGGCCTAGGGGTCAGTTCAGCTCCCCAGGTTCAGCCTGGTGTGGAGTCACTGTTGGTGGTGGCACTAGCCTGACTAGGTAGGGATACTGCAAACAGAGCTCCCACTGGTCACTTGTTAGTCAAAGAAGTGTCCATTACCAAGGAACAGATGGTCCAGCTCAGGCAAAAGCTTCACAAGTTGCCCACCCTTAGTTTGCAGGATAGTTGCTACCTGCTATGAAGAATTATCTGAAAAAGGATCCAGGAAGACTGTAGAATATTGTAGGCATAAGGGCGGTGCTTCTGATAAGCACAGTTAGCAGCCTCGAACCCCGACACTGACTGTCAGCCTGTGCAGGCTGTATGGGTGAGACAGCTGTTAAACATCCTGGCATATACCCATTACCCTCTGGTATATAGCCACTGCTTTTAGATGCCACAATCTCAAGTGCCTCCAGAGCCTCCTAGAGTCCTCAATTCAAGTGGTAACCCAGGCCCATCCAGGGCCAATAGCAGATTGGTCAGTGCCTAAGGAATTGTAAAATATTTTTACAAGTCCCCCATAAGGTCTACATTGAGTCTTGAAGTTGGACGTCTCTGAGATTAAAGAGTCAAAGGATAAAGGGCAAAATAAATTCCCCCCAAAGATTTGGCATTTTTGGGATAACAGCTGCACCTGTCGGGGGGGAGTTGAACGTGGTTTTTATGAGCAACAAGAGATGGGATTCTCAGTGCTTCTTCCTGTGATGCTCTAGGCTTCCAACATCGAAACCAAGCAGGAGTGGATCAAGAACATTCGAGAAGTGATTCAGGAAAGGATCATCCATCTTAAAGGAGCTTTGAAGGAGCCAATCCAGCTCCCCAAAACACCAGCCAAACTGAGGAACAATAGTAAGAGGTAACCAGCACCTCTCCCCAGGCTCTGCTGCCCCGTGTGCCCCAGGGAAGGGGATCAGGGTGACCCTTTGTTCCTAGAGGGAACCGTGCTCTCATCCATCTAGGAAGACCCACGAGCTCTGCCCATGGTGAATTTTGTCATCTTTAAACTTCTCACCAGTCCCTGCCCGTTAACGCAGCTGGGGTTCTCTGGGCACTATTTGCTACCAGAATGTGAGAGGAAGTATAGGTTAGGTTACTTCCCCCAAGGACCTTCCAAAAACCATGTCTTCTTCATGGAATGGTTACATAAGAGCAGTAGCCTCCAGAGAGAGTAAATGCTGACAAAGATGGGACAGTGGTGGCCATCTGTGGAGGTAGGGAAGGCTCAGGAAGGACAGTTCCTTGAGTGGGAAGACCTCCACGCTGGTGGCATGGCGGAGGAGTCTAGTGCAGCCCTGGGGTAGGCTGCATCGAGGATATAGCCACAGCTAGTGAGGAGTTTTTGTCCTTCACGCTCAATGGTCAGTGACTTAAGGCAGCAGAGGACCTATTTCTTGAATATGTCTGGACCCTTCTGAACCCTAACTTCTTCTGAGCCGTAGATGGCTTCTTAGGTGTCTCTTTCTCAAGTTACCATGTGGGATAATCACTTCCAGTGACTCTGCTAAGGGTGTTTAGAGAAAAGCATACAACAGTTTCACATACGTCTTAAAGAAAAAAATATACAGCACAGTGTGGTCCTGAGAGGTGTGGTCACCGGTGGTGGCATAGTTTCCACTCCTCCGCAGTTCACAAATGGCAAAAATCATGGGGCTTAGCTGACCTTTTGGTATCACCCAGGATAAGCAAGATGGTGAACCATTACAGAGTCGTGGCACTAGAATGCTAGCGCTGAGAGACGTGGTGACCCAAGAAGAGTTGAATGAAACAGGGACACCCCCAAAGTCATGGCCAGCATCAGATCGCTTCCCCTGTGCTGCAGGGACCAATTAAGACTCTATTGAAAAAGACCCATCTTCATTTTATGTGCTCATGTCTAGACTCGAGGCTTATTTTAGCACTGGAGATAGACCCTGCTTCAGGGAGGTCCAGCTTCAACAAGGAATACAGAGAGGAAACTATTATAAGGAATGGATTTTCCAGGGCTGTGTGAGAAGGAAACTTAGTTGAGGCTGATGAGGGTTACTCTGAAATCTGAGATAGAGTTGGAGGGTTTATAGAACACATGAAGGGCATGTCTTAGAAATGTCCCCAACTTCTCTCTGTCCCCTACCTCTTCTCTTATCCTACAAGGAATAGAGAGAAACCTCACAGACTGCAGAGAAAACCAGGCAGCCTGTGCTTCCATTCGCTTGGCTTCCCAGATATAGCAGCAGGGTTTATGGAGGAGTGTATTGGCTTGGGGATTTACACCCACACTCCTGCCTGGATCGGTCCTTTCAGCCCCCAGAACTGGCTTCATCTGGAATGGACCAGAAGGGTCCATAATAGGCCAAAACAGCAGGAAGCAGAAAGTACAGCCAGATCCCAACCACCTCCAAATGGGGGAAGGGGAGGTGGCCCAGACCATCCAAAACAACAGATGATCCGAAGGTTCTTCATCTGGGGCTTAGAAATGCGTCATATCATTTCTTTTCACAGCAGATTCTGCCTTCCTACGAGTGTGTGGCTTATGTTATTAAAATAAGTTGGCATTTTCCAAGCCCACAAGTGGTAAGGAAGCAGTCACCTTAGAATCGTTCTGCCTGGGAGAAACTGCTTTTTCCCAGAAAGATGGCCTATGCACACAAATGCACTTCCATGGACACCCTCATGCACACGTATGTCCATACACACTCACAGCTATGCCAGGTCATCGTTGTTCAGACTCCGAGAGATGGAGTCAATGGATGTGCACTCTGCCCATGCGGTGGGATTCTCCCGCATCCGGTTTCCCCTCGTCTCTCCAGGCTTTTACCCCTCTGCAAGCATCGTGGAGCGTGGGTGACTTCTGTGAAAGTGTCCATGGGAATAGCTGTGGCTTCCTCTGCTAGTCCTTTAACCTCAACCCACACCTCCCAAGTTTCCCTAACAGACTAGTCAGCAGTTCCTAGGCAACTGTTTCCTCCATGGCTTGACTCTGGGTTCGAGCACAGAGTCAGGACACAATCCTAAGGCAGAGCACTGAAAGAACAATTTGCTGTCAAAACTGTAGTGCTAAGGCCCAGGTCGGGGGTCAACTGCCATAATAGCGCCAAGGAACACAGCTGCCTCTAATGCCGCTGTGGACAGAGCTGTCCCCACCTTGGAGAAAGAGCCTTTCCCTTCTGTGATGATGAGAACGCAGCACAAATCAGTATGAAGTCAGTAAGACCCACCAGAAAGAAGGCAATCAATGCCCGCTGCATGTGCAGGAGCTAAGCATCGCTCTGGACTTTGCCAAAGATAATCTTCCCTTGAGGAGATAACCCAACCCATTTTCTTCAGCAGAAGATACAAATTTAAAAAGTGAAAAATCCGTTTTAAGTTTTATGACACAAGCCTATAGTCTCAATTGCTTGGGAGGCTGAGGCAGGAGGCTTGCTTAGACCCGGGTACCCAAGGCTGGTGTGAACAAGTATAGCAAAACAGCATCTTAGAAAAAAGAAAAAAAAAGAGTACCTTATCCACTGTTTTTCTTTTTTTCCCCTTATACCAACAGCAGGCCAACCCCCATCTGAGTTATAACATGCAGAACCTTGACCTCTGTGGCTACTGAAAAGGAAGCTTGTTAGATGGCTAGAAACCAGGTTCTAAGTACGATATATCTTCCTACTGCCTATATCAGACTCAGCCCCAGTTTTTGTAGTCGTTTTTAATGCCCCATCTGCAGTGTGGGCTGAAAAGGGACTTAGGGGCTGCGTCGTGCTGTGCCCGTTCCTGCAGCCGTCACGTGCTTAGGTGGATGAGCTTTCCTGGGAATCACGTAGACTGCACCCATTAACGGGATAATGCTAGACAATCCGGCTGGGGCTGCTCAGCCACCGCTTTGCCGACCCAGCTGGGAAAGCCTTGTGTGCTCGAAACCCACAGTGGCTCCCCCCACCCCCACCCCTGTTTCTTTTCTCTCTTCTTCCTGCAGGGATGGAGTAGAGGATGGTGACAGCCAGGGGGATGGGAGCAGCCAACCAGACACCATATCCATCGCCTCCAGGACCTCTCAGAACACAGTGGACAGTGACAAGGTAAGACAGAGTCCCAACCTGCCTTCCCAACACCCAAACTTGTGGTTGGTTTAGCCAGCCCTGGAGAATTGTGCTCAAAATCCCTCCCACTCCGGAGCCAAACAGCAGGACCCAGCTGTACCGTGCCGACCGAGGGGGATGTGCAAGGCTGGATCAGGAGAGCCATGCCGTGTGAAAATGTGAACAGTAAGAGAGGTGAGGTGTCTGATCCCTCTGAAACACCGCACTGGGCTGCTGAAGTGCTGCCTCAGGAGAAAGGACCTCAGAGAGGCTGAGGTTGGGATAGTGTCCTAGGACACCAGTAGCTGTGGCTGGCTCCTATTTAAAATGGCTCGATGGGGGCATATTTCAAAATAACACTAGTGGTGTGGGAAATAGCCACATGGACACGACTCTGTAAGGGACTTTGATCCAAAAGGACTCTAGTGGGTAGATGACACTCTTCCCTGGCCAACCCGGGGCTGCGTACCTGAGAGATTAGGGACAGAGAGACCAGAAAGTGGCATATGAAGGGTAACGTCGTCCTCTAAGGAATCCTGATCACTTCACTCCCACACTTTGGAGCAAGCAAGCCGCACTAGGAGCTCTGAGGGGAATGCAGGAAAGAGACCGTTCCCCGTGGATTTGCTCCAGCTGCCTGCAGAAAGCAGTAGCTGAACTCTGCAGCAAAGAGAGGAGGGGCGCAGGGCCCAGGGCCCCTCACATGTGCTTCCCCACAGTCCAGAACATGAGGTAATTCACTGCTGCATATTCACAATGTTTCCCACGAAGTTAGACTTTTCCAAACACTTCTTGGCCTGGTCCTTCAGGCTGCCCTTCAGCCTCAAGCAATAGGCTACGTCCATACTTCAGTTATCTAAGTTAGGAGTACTTTTCTGCATTCATTAGTTGCTATTGTTTTTTTTTCTTTCTTGGAAAAAAAAATCCACTGAGATCTAAGTGTGGGGACTGTGCCCTAACCCTGATGCGATAATGGTGCCACGTCACCCTAACCACACTTTATTAGACGCAAGGACATTAGAGGTTAATTCCGTCCGGCAGCTGCTGTCATGTTTTAAAGCCATTTTCACTAGCCGAGCAAATGGGACATTTGAGGTTCTTCTACTTATGAAAACACGAAGGAAACTATTTCTGTGTTTTCCTGCTCCTCCGGTCTGTTGTCTAATCATACAACTAGACTCTCCTGTGAATAAAAGCGTTCTTTTTCTTAAGCAGTCCCTGGTTGGTAAGTCAAGTGTGCTATTGCCCATGTTCAGACATAGACTTCCAGCTTTGTTGTTGAGGGACTCACCCCTCGCAGCTGATAACCCATCTCCCAGGACCCCGACACAGACAGAAAGCCCTGAGCTGGGCCCTCTTGTCTATTTCTTTGCTTGCTGGCAAGGTAAATGAGGCTCGGCTGCACGCTTGACAGCAGGCCTTTTAGTATGAGCAAGGGATGCTAACACTTAAACTTCTCTCTAAGTAGAATTGAGGGTCCTCCAAGTGACTCCCCGAAGAAGATTTTAGTGATCAGTGTTAAAGCAGGAAACAGAACTCAGGCCCGACAAGTGCTACGTTTTCTCCTCCCTCTAGAAGCCAGAACTCTCGGTACTGAGTTCAGCAGCAGGGTGTCCTTTCTATACACGCCACACACAGACCAGACACATATTCCTGTCCAAGCACCTGCCGTGTGCCCAGCCACGTGCTGGAGACTGTGAAGAGATGTGCACTGTCTGTTGAGTGTGACTCCCATCCGTGCAATTTCTTGTTTGCTGTTGTCTCTATGGCCTGGCCATTGGTCCCCGATGCGGACATGGGCTGTGTCTGTCTGTTCCACGGCTGTACTCCTGGCATGCAGCGTATGTCAAGGCTCGGGAACTATTTGTGAAATCAATGAATATACATACGTACTGTTAGGTCTCAGGGAACTGAGGATTAAGAGGCCACTTAAAACGGTTTTCCAAAAGCATCTAAGTATACAAACATCCTATTTTTTAAGACATTAAAGAATCGTAGCAGGTTTGAACAAAAAACTTAGTAAGCTGGACTACTTGCCCTGTTGGGACCATCAGCCCCCAGCCACCTTTTCTGGCCAGGCAGAAGGTGAGGAGGTGATCAGTTCTGCTCCATATATGAAGCCTAGAAAAACCACTTGTTTTCAAACAAACATTGTAATAGCCTATTGATGGTGATACACTCCCAACCCAGCAGTGAGGACTCCTGTGACTTGCTTCTCCGTCCAGCAATGTCTCGAACTCATAGGTGTCATCAACCTATGATGGTCCTTCCTCCTCTCCTAGGAGACCAGAGAAGCCTGCTTTCCAGCTAACCAGATAAAAGACTCTGGCCTGACTCAGAAGGGTAACTGATGACGACTGCAGGGGAAGGTCAGGCTAGGGACCTCACAGAGATCAGTCACTCCAGCAGTGGGCTTCCTTCAGCATGCCAGATCTTCCTCCTCAGATGCAAAGGAATGACTTGCATTGTGCTGTTGGTTGGCTGAAGGGCTCTGGGGAGCCCACTTAGGGCTGATGCATGCCCCCAGTCACCCATTGTGCTTGCACACCCATAGTATGATGGAAAGCATTTAAACATGCTGGATAAACCCCAGCTCCAACGCCACTCGGTCACCTTGCCCAGGTTATCATATCAGTTTCCCCATCTATTAAATAGAGTAACGATACCATCTCACAGAGTTGCTGGGAAGAACAAGTGGCATATGTCTACCTGGTCGGCTGGCTGACATTTGGTACAAGCTAACTTGCAGTATTGTGGTATGAATGTGATGCTTCAGCGGACTGGGAGGGATTTCATGAGTTCTTGAGCAGATTCCAATCTCTGGTTATCACCAGCTGTCAGCAGCTTCTTATCTGTGTGGTCCTAAGATGAGGTGGCTTCTTCAGTTGACCTGTCTGTAAAGAGAGAGGCATTCCCCCTCCCCTCTGCATGTTAGCCTCGGGACTCTCCAGGCATAGACGTGTGTTGCTAGCCTTGACTCGTGGGTTGGCTTATTATTAGTGGATTGTGATCTACTTCTGCCTGACATTGAATAATCAAAAGTTGACTACTTTTGAACAATGGTAGGCCCTTGGGATGTGGGTATTTAGAGACATGGGTCATATCATTTTCCTAGTCTTTGAAGGTTATATTAGAAGTCTTTGGTTTCTCCAGCTGTGATTATATTAATATGTTCCCAGATTATTCCATTTCCTGGGCTACCTCCCGTTGGACTTCTTCAGTGTATCAATTCTATATAAAACAGGGTATTTAGAAGGGTTGGCAACTTGAACATGGGCGCTGACCATGAATACATGCCCTAGCATTGCTGCATTCAGAACTTCCCCTAAGGTGTTCATGGTCTCTATTCTAGTACCCAGTGTTACTCGTGTAATGTCCATGCCTTTTTCATGGACAGACTTAGTTAGGCAGATGACTTAGAAATCTGAGTACAGAACAACTTTGTGTCCACTCAATTCTCTGGTCTAGACCCACCCCATGTTCCAGCATGTTCTGAATATGAAGAACTCCGTTCACTGTGTTAGCTACATCTCCCAGAACAACCTTCTGTTCCTTCCTCCATGTTCTTGCTTTATAGCAAGAAAGGCCAGTATGCAGCGTCCTTTCTCACCTCCCATGTGGAAGCCCCTATTCTAGCCCCTCTCTGAGGCCTTAGGAGATATAAATTCTACCTCCTTTCCCTATGGCAGAGGAGCGGGGACTATTGGCTTAAGCTGTGAGCCTCCCCCTTAGTGAGAACCTAGTTCATTATTCATAATTCTGCATTAAACCCTTGCAAAGCTGAGCTGGGCGCCTCCGGAGATAAATCCCACTAATCACTCTCCCAAACTTGCTTTTGTTTGATCCTCAAATGGATCTACATAATTAGGGTTCCCCAGGCCTACATTGCACAAAGGTGCTATTTCTTCAAGGCAAATGAAAGTGCTTACTTCATCCCACAGTGTCTGTCTGGGGGTTTGCTAGTGCTGCTCAGAGCAGGACAGCCTCCCCTCAGGCCCCTCCCCTTGAGACCTTGAGTTCTGGGGCTTGAGTTCTGTGCTACCACACAGCAAGTATCTGGATCCACAGAACTCTAGTCAAGGAAGGCAGTGATGAGGCGTCCGTGAGGAGAGTCTTCTTTCAGGCCATGGATGCCTGCCAGATGCTGATGGTAGAATACAGACATCTGCACTACAATGAGCCTGGTGCATGCATTCAGGGCAGGCATGGTGGATGTAGCCAATAAAATTTGATTGAATTAAACAACACAGATCTATCCTAGGGGAGATACCCTCCATGCAAAAAGCACTGTTAACCTCTGGACGTATCCACACTAGCTGAAGAGAGAGACGTTGAAATGAAATTGAACTGTGGGCGCAGTTCTCTATAAAAAATAATAAGGAAATGGACACTTCCAAAACATCTTACAATTGGTGTGGGATTTGAATGCAGAACCTAAGTAGTGAGCTGGTGTGAGCCAACATACAGAGTAGATGAGGGATGCTGATATGACACAGAATGGGGAGATACATGGGGAAGAATGGAGGTTTGAGGAGCTGGTGTTAACGCCTGGTGTTAACTCTGAATTATCAGTTCAATGTGGTGGGTTATGACCAGTTTTGATTTAATGATTGGGAAGAAAGAATAGCATCTCCATGTCCTGATGAGAGCATCAGAGAAATAAACACCTCATTTATTTTCATTAAATGTAAAACTTATTCTGGATAGAAAAGGAACGAATCACTTAGAGAAAAGGGGAATCTCTTCAATTAAATAGTTCATGAGTGGACAAACAATAGATAGTATTATAGAGTACAGACAGAGTTAGAACTCCTCAAAGAATACACCCTAAATCCAATCCCTCACATGTGGAGCCTTAACTGAGATTCCCATACAGGTGATCTATTGAAGGCATACAAGGCAGAAACACATGTAGTTCAGATGGTATTAAGCTCAGTCTGATCCCTCCTGAAGCTTCAGGCAGGAATCACCAACTGTGCACTATCTGAGGCAACTACCAGTTGTGTGCTGCCTGAGGCGAGGTCAACTGTATACTGTCTGAAGCTATCACCAGCTGTGCACTGCCTGAGGCTATCACCAGCTGTGCACTGCCTGAGGCCACCGCCAGCTGTGGCCTTGGTCTTTCATGTCAGATGGGAGCTTTGAGCGGCCAGTAAGCGCAGGAGCTGTGGCTGCGTGGGCAGAAAAGGAGACCTAGGCAGGGTTCCGTAGCATCTACTACAGAGAGCATGTGATTGGTAGCAAGGGGACGGGTCCTAAGATCAGGTCTGGACTCCATACTGACTTGCTCATGATCTAGGATGGTGACATTATGTCACAACTCTATCAAAGAGAACAGTGACTGTCTTTCCCAGAGTTCTGAAGGACCAGAAGAGATCATTTCTAAAATGTATGTGGTACTCGGGGACCCCAGGGCCCAGGGAAGGTCTCCACTTCAGCTACCCAAGGCAGGAAAATAAACAACATGCTACCTGAAATTTGAAGAGGCCACAGGCTACTGAGTTTTGTCTCTGAAGAGATAGCCAAATGCCCACCAGTATAGAGACAGAGACTAAGCTCACGTGATGTGTTTTACTTGGGAAATTCTTAAGAGCCACAGAGGACCACCCAAGTTGAGTTTGAGACATATGATCATGACAGATGTCTTGGTCAACTGTGTGTGCCACCTGCTGTCCACCAGGCCATGAGGACTTCTGAGGTCCCAGGCAAGGCTGGGAGAAATAGGCTATAGCTATTCTTTAACTGAGTCTTTGGAGTCAGTGGGCCTGAAGATTTTATAAACTATCCCCAGATAGAGAGGGGGATGCTGCCTCCCATTCCATCGCAAAACACTTCAGAAGAGTATGCAGTTGTACCTCTACCTACCAGGGCTGGGGGTGGATGTATTGGAACTTGAACCATGAAAGCAATGTAGTCTTGATTCTCAGGTGCTCACACCCCAGGCCTCAGTGTGTTAGACTGTAATCACAGCATAAATCTCAGTTAAAAGGATTCTGATTTTCCTCCTTATCTTAGTCCTTTCTTGTAAAAAAAAAATACCACTTCCACTTTACGATTTCAAGCCCCAAATGTGGTTTAGGTTTTTTATTTATTTATTTTGTGTTATTTAATGTCTCATCTTAAAGTCCAGGGCTAGACTTGGAACTCATTATTTTTTCCTAGCCTAGTTTTCCCCATGTTCTTTTCCGCGGTGCTTGGGTAGCTGGGGGAGAGGAGATGGCAGAGGAGTTCAGGACTGTCAGGACACCTGTAGCCCCATCTGTGGGTGCTCTGTCACCTCCTGAAAATGCAGTCCCCACTTCTCAGTGATGTTTGTCACAGCATCAAGTTGGCAGATGAATGGTTCAAGTCCCTGCAATGTCCACCAGATGACAGGAAATGCACTTCACTGTCTGGGGACAAAGAGTAAAACCTTTCCTCCTGACATTACAGTAATTAATAAGTCTCAGTAACATTCCATCAGTTAATATTTTCCCCCTCGGGAAACCAGTCATCAGAACTGCCAATCATCTGAAAAAGCAAGTAAGTGTCATGAAAGGCAGGGGCTGGTGAGGACTTTGATGAGCCCGGGCAGTTAACTGGAAGCTTGGGGATCCTCTGCCAGGGTCAGAACCTTGGCTGCACAAAGTATCTTTGTTCTAAGTGTTGGCATGGCATGGATATCCTCACTGAAGGACTGGGGAGGGTTTGGGCAAGTTATATACCAATGGTTAGAGCTGTAAGTAAAGGCTGCAGGCATTACCCAAGGCCTTGGCTCATTGAGGGTGAGCCTGAAATTTGGTATCAGAAATTTAGAGAAGAGAGCCTGGGGGTGGTGGCCCAGGTCTTAAATCCTAGCACTCAGGAGGCAGAGGCAGGTGGATCTCTGAGTTTGAGGCCAGCTTGCTCTACAGAGCTAGTCCCAGGACAGCCAAGGCTTTGTGGAAAAACCCCCTCCTGAAAACCAGAAACAAAAAGAAGTAGGAAAGGAAGGAAATTTAGAAACACCCCAGAAATGATAAAGCCTTCAATCACCAACCAACATCTCTCATCGTTGAAAAGTAACCAAGTGACTTATTCAGAGTCACAAAGCCACTCAATGACAGTGTGACCTGACAGTCCAACCCAAGTCCGTCACCCCAGTTCAATCAGATTTAAAACGGTACCGTTGCTGTGCCCTTCATAGTTCAGCTTGTTGATCTGCAGAAAAGAAGTACCACTGTTGCCCGCTTCTTGCGCTGCTGCTGCTCCACCCACCCCCGTAGGCGAACCCACGGCAACCCTGAGCAAGTAGCAAGGTGGTGCTATAGCCCATACTGGCTCTGGGCTGGCGTGTGAGTAGCAGTGCCTATCACAGACTCTTTAATACCAAGGACTGGATGACTCACGCTGTGGCCTTGGTGGGGGTGTGATTCTGCCCCAGAGTCGTTCAGCCTCCCAAGAAGACTCCTGTCCTGTCGGCTCTAAGCACATGGCAGTGAGTACTGGGATGCAGCAAGGCTGATCCCTATCTTGGAGCTGCCTGGGAGGAGCGAGTTTCCAGAACCAACTCAGCCCTGCTGTAGTTGCGCCAAGTTTGCACCAAGGGAAATCCTATTTCATTGTTAACGTCTTGGTGGAAGGCGAAAGCAAATCTGAAAACAAGACACAATGTTCAAGTGGATTAACTGGCGGCAGACCAGAGCAAAGACCCAAGTGAGTATGCCTCCAGTCCCACATGTTCTGCTGGGGACAGGGAGGTGGACAGATGGACAGGCAGACACAGTTTGGAGGACAGAGGTGGAGAGCGAAGTGACAGCATTCGGGGCAAGTACTGGAGGATCCCATAGAGTCCTGTCTGCATTCTGTTTCCTCCTTAGGTTAGGAAAAGTATTGTGAATTTGGAAGGAAGGAAGGAAGGAAGGAAGGAAGGAAGGAAGGAAGGAAGGAAGGAAGGAAGGAAGGGAGGAAGGAAGGGAGGGAGGGAGGGAGGGAGGGAGGAGAAGAGAGAGAGAGAGAGAGAGAGAGAGAGAGAAAGAAAGAGAAGAAAGAAAGAAAGAAAGAAAGAAAGAAAGAAAGAAAGAAAAGATTGACTTTGCTTGGTGGGTGGGTGGAGCAAACTGGGAAGCCTGCTCTCCAGAGCTCCTGGATGAGTAGCAGTGACTTTGGGATTGTGGTGCCTATGTTGACCTCTTTCAATAGTGCACGGGGAATCAGTGCAGTGTAGGGTGGACAGTGCAGACTGACGCTGGTTTGAAGGTGTGGCTTTGTGGAAGCTAATGTTCCTTCTGCCCGAGTGTGCTTTTATAAAAAAAAAAAAAAAAACAGCCCACGGTACCTGATGCTGCAACATAGCATTCTGGGGAAAGCCTCTTGGGCTGGCTTTCCCACCATTGCCCTGATTCTTGACCTTGAGTGCTGGTTGAAGTGCCTTGCCTAGGTTTCCCTCTCTGGCAGTTGAGCGCCATTTGGTTCATTACTGTTGGCTTCTGCAACCCATCATGACCACTGTGGTGAGGGGGTGGGGAGTATAACATTGGAATGAGGTCATGTGATCATTGTTTACCCCTTTTGGTAGATTTCTCCAAGGAGCTAACACTAAGGACGTAATTTTTACCTTGGGACATCTCCCAGGAGCGACAGGCAGCAGGTGTCCCTTTGAGGAGCAGCCACCTCTGCGCTGATGACTGTCTTATGAGAGAAAATGCTCTAAGTAGTTAGGGTCTGTATGGATCAGACTTTAGAGAGTGCCCACCCCTCCGCACTACTGCCCTGCTGTGGATGGGTGTGGCCTTGAGTGTGCTGGGGCAGCCATTTACCTATCGCAGGATGGTTAGATTTCTCTCTTTGTAGTGACTTAATCCTGAGTCTTATGAGCTTCAAGAAGGCCAAAGACAGTCTTCTTTTAGAGTGCTGCTGTTGGTCCTCTTTGGATTTATATTTTTCGAGACAGGGTTTCTTTGTGTAGCTTTGGCTGTCCTAGAACTCACTCTGTAGATCTACCTGCCTCTGCCTCCCATGTGCTGAGATTAAATGCATAGGCCACCACTGCACAGCCTGTTTGGAATTGTTAACAGACAGAGCTTCCACAGGGTTATTCCCACAGACCCCATGAGGCCCTGCTGATCCGGGCCATGGATCGCTCTTGCCTCCATTGCTGTCTGCCCTACCCCTCTGAACTTTATGATCTACTGATAGAAAGGCAACAGCAAACGCGAGAAGTAGACGCAGCTTTTTCTAATCCCTGGCTCCTTCGAGGTTGCATTGCCTCTGCTGCATGAGTGAGCTTCAGAAGGTTCCTTGTTTTTCTGTAGCATACTCGCAATGAGAAGCAGGTTGGCTTAGTGAACAGAAGATAAGAAAATTCTCCTCAGGATTCGGGGGTATTGCTGTCTTTGTATCTGGTTGATTAATTCATCAACCATTTGTTAAGCTCCTACCCTGCACCTTGCACAGTTCCAGACACAGAGGCCAAGGCTATAAGTAAAGACACAGAAACATTGCTTGGAGCGTTTGCTGCTGTGAGCCCAGGTATGGTCAGTTTAAGTTAGGCATCGTGAAAAGATCCAGTCCACAGAGAGGGGAAACTGGGAGTGTGCTGCGCTCAGATGGTGGACTCTGAACTCCACAGTGCGGAGCCCGCCATCTCACCTCTCTACTGCTAGGGAGACCAGTGAAGCTTGATCTCATTCATGAAGCTTTCCTTGACACACACCCCCCCCCAAAAAAAAGTTTGCAGGACATGTTCTCTGACATTTAACTTTAAAGTAAACCGGCTGGATGTCCAAATCAGTAAACTTTCTGTTTAGACGTCAGGCTACTGGGAAAATTTCCCACATTTTAACACGGGACAAGGTCAGTGGGGAGGAGAAGAGAAAACTTCGTCAAATCTGTTACCACACTGGATTCATTTTTTTTAAAATTCAGTGTCATTGAATTGAGTGTCCCTGATAACTGGAACCCTGGATTCGCTCTATACAGGATAGTCTCTGCCCTTGCCTGCAGCCCTGAGTTCACACCCAGGTGTCCTGCAGGTGACCACAGGCAGCAGCCATGCAGGGGTGTGTGTGTGTGTGTGTTCCTCGAATGAGACAAATGTGCTGACTCTCACTTTTTGCCAGTTTCTGTGGGGAGCATCAGAGACGTTGCTGAGATGAATGTGTCTGTTGAGATATGATTCATTCACCCCAGGACAATGCTGCTTTGAAAGACAAATTTAGCCTGGGAGCCGGGAAGATTTTGACACTAAAAGTCAAATTCATCCTTGCCTTGAAGTTCATCTTCCTTTCTAGTCTCCTTTGTATCAATTTTGAGCCCAAAATATTAATTCTAATCCTGGATAATATGTCAAAGAGCAGTGCTTCCGAAACATTTGTATCCAAAAAAGTACTTTATTTTGATTTAGAATCAGACATTTAAAAAACACATGGGAATTATGAAAAAGTTTCCCATATCATCTTTACCCAAACCATTTTGTAGTTTCTCTTGCTCAGCTAATCCAACCTGTTTTCTTTAATTAAGGGATATACTCGGGGATTTTTAAATAATTATTGAGGCATTGATGCACTTGCAGTATAAAATGTTTATATTCTTCTAGAGACCCTCCTTTAAAATATAAAACCTTAGACATTTATTTGTTCTTTTTATTTATTATTCTTTAAAAAAAAAAACTTTAAGGCTGTTAAGATGGCTCAGAGGGCGAGGATGCTTGCACCCTAACCCAGGGACCTAGACTTGATATTTGGAACCCACTTGGTAGGAGGGAGGAAATGGGCTCCTGCAAGTTGTCCTCTGACCTGCATATGTACACCATGTCATGTGCATGCATAAATAGAGAAGAAGTGTCAAAAACAAAACCCTTTCAGACAGAGGTAGCGCATAGTAGGTACTGATTTAGATTTTTCCATGTAATAAATCTGCAATATTGTTTCACGGCAGGCCGTGAAGTTGCTTCCTTTTTCGTGGTGGCACACACCATTACTGCAGCACCACAGTGCATTTAACATTGTCCATTGATGGGAATGCAGGATGGTTCTAGTCTGTTGCCCTTGCTAACGAGGTTGTAATTAGTAACCTTGTGCTAATACCATTTTCACACTTGTGACTGTATTAACAAGTTACCTCCCTGGAAGTAGAATTATTGCATCAAAGGGAACATACATTTTAAATTTCCATAGGAATGTAAATAACACCTGACATCGATCCCTACTCCTCAGGTGTGCGTATGAGTACTGGTTCACCGTAGAGTTGCTCCCTGTCGTCAAGATCATATTCTCCAATCGGCCAGATACTTTAAAGTAATCTCTATTCATTTTGCTCTTTTACAGTTTGTTTAGCTGCCAGTGTTGCGCCTATTTATGTTTCTATTATCTTTATTGAAACTTGTAACACTGCATCTGTGTACCGCAGGAGAGCGGTAACTCTGAATAGCTATTATTTATAAACTTATTTTTATAAGATGCATTCTAAGCATCTGATTTATAGTAAACTTTAAAATGTCTCCAAACGTGAAATACGTGTACTAAAATACACAGCACAACTGAAGATGTCCGTGGATCAGTTATAGTAAGCAGATGCAGCCATGCAGATGGTGAAGTAGAACACCACCCATTTCCCAGAACTCCCATGCACCCTCCTGGACATGGTCCTGAGTTTCTTGCCCTAGGGGTAACCATATACCTCACATTTAAAGGATTCTTATCTTATAGCCTCACCTCCTATATAAATGCCCCTTAGTAATATAGTTCCAATGGGACTAGTAATGTAGTTTTTTTGGCTAGCATCAGACCCTGGATTCTTTTCTGTTTCAATTTTGCCGCTTACCATTGTTTTATGGGATCCATCCATGCTGATGTGTAGAGCTGTTGGGTCATTTTCACTGTTATGTGCTATTCTGCCCTGTGGATGTATGAAACTTTGTCCATTCTTTGCACAGAAGGTTGTGAGATGTTTATTATGTATATCCTGGCGTACACAGTTCAGCTTTTCCAGTGTGTCGAACTAGGAATGGAACTTCTAGGTGGTAGGTCGTGTATATGTCTCTTGAGCCAAATTACATTCCCCTCACTGTGTGAAGGACTCTCAGTTGTTCTGCCTTCCCAGACTGTGGTCTGCTGGGCTGTAGTAACCCCAGCTTCTGATGTTGTGTTTCTGATTCCTCAAAGGACTGCACATTTTTGCACATCTCCCTGGGCCTTGAATTTCCTCCTTTCCAAAGTCAACCCAAGCTTTTTATCTGTGTCTAGTAGATTGCTTGAAGATTTGTTTGTTTTTTCTTAATTCAATACTAGGAGTTTATATTCTAGTTATGAATCTATGTGATTATAAGTGTATATATCTGTTCTCAGTCTGTGGCTTGTCTTCTACTCTCTGTTTTGCATCTTGATAAGCATATAATTTCATTTTTTAGGCAATATACCAATAAGTTAGGGTGTCATGGGATATGACAAAAAGCATTTTTTTTATTTAGTATTTCAAAATAGCTTACCATTTTTGTATCCACAGAAGAATGTACTGATATGAAGACAACACATACTACAGGTTTCTGTCAGCCCCTAAATTCTGAAAAATAAGAACTAGTAAATTATTTAAAATGCATTCATGTTTTCCTTAATACACATCTAGTGTGTGATAATAGCATAGAATTAACGCAGTGAAACGTTAGCAGAAAGATGAGAAATACAATGAGTTTGGCACTTAGCCGCCCAACAAACAGATCCAAGATGTGGGAAGGAAGTCTGTGCATGACAAAGCCAAACATCTGTACCCACAACAAGCTCTTCAGTGTCTATTTTATGGGCAGCCTTTTGGCTTTTGTCTTCAGCTTCTTGACATATAGGAGGACCGAATTACTTCTGTCTGTTGTTACAAAGGCCAAACAATCAGCATCTAGGAGAATACAGAAAGCCAGAACTGATAGAGAAATTCACTCCAACACTGTTGTCTGCCGTCTGCTCACTCACTGTTATGAGAAGGCTCTTGATAAAAAAATGGAGAGCAAACCTATGAATCCAGGGTGATGTGCTTGGCATTGTGGACAGAGTCCTAACATCAGAGCTTCTGGTGTGAGGGGCTCTGAGATGGTTCCATATTCAGCTTCCCTAACTAGACCTACTGTGGCAGTAGAGATGTTGGGAGTGGGAGGAAGGTCAGCTCACAAAGGAAAACAGGATAACCTGGGCAAAGAGAGTAAGTTTGCTTGGTTGAAGTTTGTGGTTTATGTGCTAAGTTGAGGGAAATAAATGATAGGCCAGGTAGATCACGGCAGGTGCTCGACACCGTCTATTTAGACTTTTCTGAGCATCATCCAAGAAACAGTGATCTCTTTGTATAGCGACTGCAGAATTGCCTTTCTCTTCGTGTGGACTTCAGTGGGCTCCACCGTTAACCCGGCACATGTGTTGGCGCTCTCCTTCCCTCTCCCATCAGTGTTCAGTTCATCACTTCCTCTTCGCCACATTGTCAAATGCCTCCTTTCCCCGCCATGTAACACATGTGACGCCATGCTCTGACGAGCTGCAGATGGATGTCTCTGCTCCTGATTCTTCTTTCTATCTCTCCCACCTTCCTCCGTCTTTCTGTCGCTTCACTTCCAACGCCCGTAACAAAAGATCTGAACCCATACCTCTGCAGTGACTTCACCCTGGTGGGGCTTTGGTATTCATCATCCGCCACCTTTTTTCTGAGTACCTGCTATGTGTTGTGTACTGTTCCAAGATGGAGGTGCAGTGGTCAGATAAACAAACACACTGACCCCATAAACACGGGACTCAGCTAAAGGCCCAGGAAACCAATAGGCAAGGACGGAGTCCGAGGGTCACCGTGTACATGCGCACTGCTAGAAGTGTGTGACTCGATGTCTTGTCCTTCCTTAGTCTCAGCACCCCGACAATTATTTCCTTTTCTTCAACCCAGTTAACTGCTGTGACTACTGTATTTGGGGCAGAAGCAATGTCATTTTCCCAGGCCCCCAGGTGTGTGACTGTCAGAACATGTTTGGCCCTGTCTCTGATAGCCAGTGTGCTGCCAAGTCCTATGGGTGATTCCCCCTTACTTTCCTACAACCACTGTAGAAGGTCTGTCCTTGAGCCTGGCTTCACATGGTTGTGTAATATAGAAAGTTTGTCCCTGGGTATGTCAGCAACAGAAGCTTAGCTCTGAACCCTTGCAGCATCCCCCAAGACCTTCTACTTCCTGACAGTCCCAACCCTTGCCTCCTGTCCTGCCCCACCCTGCTCCCCTAGTCACCTGCAGACGTCTCCTCTCTGGTATATATGGACCTCTCATCTCTGGTATATATGGACCTCTCCTCTCTGGTATATATGGACCTCTTCTCTCTGGTATATATGTGATCATCTTCACTCTTTTTTCTTAATTCATGTCTTCTGTCTTCGACCTGTATAACACTTCTCTATCCCTTCAAGTTTCTTTCCTGTCCTGATAGACTAGTCTCTTGAGAAGATTCCTCCTAGGATGCATCCCCTGCACTATTAAACTGCTTCCTGGCATTTCTCCCTCAGCACTCTGTGAGACAGTAGCTACCTCTTTCTCTGTCCACTGCTGTTTCTCATGAGTGGGTTTTTATCTCACCCACTGAATCACTGGGTCCATGAAGATAGGGTTCATGGCTGATACCAAGTGTTATCTTCAGCACACCAAGGGGAAAACGGCATCTACAGGAAGTACTCAGAAAGAATGGCTTGCTTTGTATGTGTATCTATTTGTCTGTATTTATGAATCAGTGTGCTTTCAAGTATACTTTCCACATGCTTAAGAGGCATTTGCTAAATGGTTTAGGACACGAGTGATGCTGACTTCCCCTGGTCATGAGGCCTATGACGTTACACAGCAGTGAGTGATGACCGTGGCTGGCCCACGTCAAAGGCTACCAGAGCTGAGGTCTGGGCTTGCTTTTCTTTCCCACCTGCTTTGAGACCTCTTTTCTCTTAATATGAAAGACTAATCTTGCTGCTAAACACAAAAGGGGACCATGTGCATGTACATATGTGTGTGTTTGTGCTTATATGTCCATATACACATATATGTGTCTATATATACATGTATGCATATATGTATATATGAAGGAAATACACCAAAATATAAATTATGGTTATTTCTGGTAGGTGGCTTTTTATACTTCTCTACAATATGACATAGTACTTTTATTAACAACAACAAAATCCCTAATAGGCATTATTTTTTTAAAGGCTAGAAAGAGCTGAGATTCTTATCTGATACAGTTGTCCTCTATATGACCCAGGATTCCTGGTGAGAAGCAGAGTTCTTGGCCTCTCATTGGTGTCTCAAGGTTTGAAAAAGTGACCAGAGAGTAAATTTAGCTGATTTGCATATGGGCCAAAGTTAGGAGCAGAGGAGCCAGCAACTTTGATTGGAAAGGTCCAGAGCCTTGGACTGTGCTGGGAAAGAGAAGGGAAAATGCAGAGGCAGGGGGTCAGGATGAGAGGGATCTGACGGCTTCTTCACCGGGCTCCGCTATGTAGAGATGGGAGGGAAAGGCACGGGGGTCCTGGAACATGAAAGCACGTGTAGAGATTTCACACAAAGATAACCCTGGAAAGACAAGAAGCCCCATTCAAGCTTGTTTGGGAGAGGAGGGTCTCCAGAGCAACTCCAGGTGGCACAGAAGGCTCCTTTTAGAGACCGCTTTCATGGACATCAGAGTTTCTGAGAGGAAGGAGGTCCTTGTCTCGAGGTCAAGGACCTTCCACACACGCCATCCCTTTCTCCTCGGCTACAGTCAGAGACAGAGGGAAAGTTTCCGATAAACTTGAAACCATAAAGTTACACAGAGCGAGCAGTTTCAAGGATATTGCCAGACTGTCCAGGTTCAGATTCGATCAGAGCATTCCCTGATGAGAGGAAGAAACGGAAAGAGCAAAGGTAGGGAGACAGTGCTGGGGGTGACAGGCTTCTTTCCAGAACGGACCCACTACTTACGCTGCCCAAAGGGTACCTCACACCTCCATCCCTTGCCCATCTCCTCCCCGCAGGGTGTAGGATGGAGAGCTCTGAGCTTAGGGTGCAGTAAATGCACCTTCGGTCCCAGGAGCCCTTAGCGGAGTAGTAGCCTGCATGAGGGAGCTAAGCAAGAAGCTACACAAGTTAATCCTTGAGAAGAGTTTGAGCTAAAAATGTTTTCTGGCACTGATGCTTTTCACATGTGTGCACACTTACACACACACACACACACACACACACACACACACACACAGAGGATGTCTCAGTTTTCAACTCTGACGACTACAGCAAGGAGAATTTCCAGTCTGGGTTCTGGTTTGAAACTTGAGGTAGAAAAAATAATTTTTATAAGGCAGTTATGTGTGGTATTTACAGAACTTCCTAGTTATGATGGAAGGGCACAGACAGTATACACATAGTCCCTACTCAAAGCAAAAATCCCCTCCCCGTCTAAAGGGACAGATGCCATCCTTTCCCTGAGAAGTCACTAGGATCACTAGACAGGCAGAAAAAAGCTCACAGGCTGCCTTCAAGGAAGGCAATCCAGAGACTGACCCCTGGCCCCTGCCTTTGTGCCTAAGCCCCTAACATGATGAGCCTCCTGGTCCTCAAGGTACGTATCATTCTCCTCATTTTGCAGATGACAGATTTTACAGAGACTTTGCACACAGGGAGTAAATAACTCACTCAGGGTCATACAACCAGAAAGTATAGAGCTGAAGTTTGAATCTTGTTCTCTAGATCCATGGCCTCCCCCAGGAAAAGCCCAGTTTAGAAAACAAACAAAAAAAAAACATTGGCTGATGCAGGCAAAATATACAACAACATTTGGCTCAAATAGTACACTAGCATTTCCCTCTCCTGCCAAACAGAACAGAACACACCTGAGTTCAAAAGTCAGGAATGTCCCGTGTTCTGTTTACTGTGTGTGTCATTTGCTCGCCTTCCCTAGGCCCAGTAGAGCATGGCATGAGTTGGGACAAGAGGAGGCTCATTATTACCTTAGCTACAAGACTGGCAATTGGGCCGCATCCCTGCCTCAGAGGGTTCCTAATCCATCAGGATGAAGCATTGCTAGCACACATCAGATAAGTTACAGAAGAGAACACCACTGGCAGTTTGCAGTTAAGATTCACCTAACAGTTGCAAAGAAGCTGTGGTGGTTCTTTGTGGGACGTGAGTGCGGATAAAGCTATCACCTAAATAAATATGTTCTTTGTCTGTGGCTGTTTTATCTCACTGGATGTCTAGCCTTATCTCCCATGTGCACAGGGACTGCAGAGCATCTCACTAGGCCTCGGGGAACTTTATTCTGAGAGCCGAGGTTTAGAACGTGGCTTACAGTGTATAAAGTGCAAGATTCATATGAAGGCAACTATACCGGGTAGAGGGAAACAAGGAAATCTCAGTATAACCCTTCCCCAAAATGCTGAGCAAGTCTAGTTGGTAAAAGTCACAGTCCTATAAAGAGTCTTCCTGATTCTTACTCTTTATTGAACATGCCAAAAATAAGCCTTTCTAGACACATATTGGAAGACACCAAATACTGCTAAAGTGTTGCCAACTCGGTGTCCTGAAAATGAGCAGCTGCAACATAGAAGAGACCTTAGTACTGAGGATTGCAGTTACCAGGGGAGTATTTCTAGCCCCAGGCCTTGTGCCTGTGCTAGTACAAGAAAGTATACGGAAAGCCAAAGGCGTGGGATAGCTGGATGGGAGCTGATTAGGAATTCTAAGCCGATAGTTATTTTTCCGGTAGGAAAGGTCAATAGCAGTTTATTCCTCCACTTCAAATGTTCTTTTCCTACCAGTCCTTCCATTTTCTAAACACAGGACTATGAATAGCTATCATTTTAAACATTAAAAGCTATGCAGCTGGGCATTGTAGTCCACACTTGGGATCCCATCACTTGGGACACTGAGGCAAGATTGTGAGTTTGGAGTCAGTCTGGGCTACATGGTGAGATGTTTTCTTACAACAACAGAGAAGTAAAAGCCACGCGTTTGTGTTGTCACTCTGTTGGCATGCCTGTTCGGAATACCCAGCCATGTCCTCCGGGGCAGGTGTGTGCATTTCTCGGGATTCCAAGAAAACCATATACTTTGTCTACGTGGGCTTTATTTATTACATCAAACCATCTTCAAATAGATTTGCAGATATCCAGAGCCAAATCACAACCTGAGGTTGAAAAGGATATAAGGAATTTTCTAGAAAACTTAATAAATATGCACAATAAAATGAACTCAAGCCACTTCCAGTTAGGTCCCAGAATATGAGAGACTTGTATGTAAAGGACACTTTAGGTGCAGCGTCATACAAATGTAGTCATTTAAGAGGTAGGGGCAGTGGTTATAAGGACAGCTTTAAAGTCAAATAAAGCTCAATTCAGAGCTCACCTCATCCACCGTCCACTTGCCAGTTGTATGATCCTGGGCAGGACCTCTCCAGGCCTCTACCTGCAAAATGAGGGCAATGATACTGACCCCCGTGAGGCTGTGGCACGGGTCTGTGTTGCATTGCATGTAAACACTCAGCACTGTGGCACATGGAAGATTCAACATTTTATAAACCATTAGTGAGTAGATACAGAGCAGCAGAATGCAAACTTCAGTGTGTATAAAACTATCCAGTTCTACCATTGAGATAAACCCTACAGGCCTTATAACACATACGTCAAGAAGCCGAGGAACGGTAGCAAACATGGCATGAGACTACCGAGTGAGACCACTGGTACATGCCCCCTCCCACATTCATATTAGGGTGACATTAGGCTCAGGGAAATGTGCTTAAATTCTTGAGCCCCTTTAACCATAGTGCAGTGACTGAATGGGGCCACGAGGGCCTTGACCGTGAATAACTTCACGTGTGCATTTAGACAGCTCCTGACATCCTTGCAAACCTTTGCTCCCGCCACCATCTGGAATGTCTCCCACCTCCTCTGAGCTCAGGGCAGCTAGAATAAACACCATTCAGCCTGCTGCTCGGGTCTCCTCTCCTTAGCCCAAGTTCTGACTGGGAGAGTTTCAAACTGGATTTCTCATTTCTGTGGGGTGGGTTTGTGGGAGGCTTTGACTCCATGGTGTGAGCCCCAGACAAACCAGTCTCTGATCTGCCCATACTCACTAACCCACTTAGTAATTCACTCCCTCAGACAGCCTTGTAGCATGCCCAAACTAGCCCCATAGTAGGAGAACTACAGGTTGCTGCATGTCGTGGGATCTGGCCATACACACAAATCACAAATCTCAAACCCATTACTGCCAAGCATCTACAGGAATGAGTATGTTTTTCTGTATCTCTCTTTCTCGATTAAATGTTACAGCTAGGTTTGGTAAGATATGAGACCCTGAGAGTTAAAGAAGAGGGTAACAAGGGTACCGAATAAACACAGGGTCACACCCCGTAGGACCTCTTATTTCCTGCACCCCTATTGATGCCATTCCTGCCGCTCCCCTTATGTATGTGTCCCAGGCACTGCAGGACTGGTCTATGGGAGGCGTCTCACGAGTTGAAAGGAGAGGGATTTGAATTCTGGCAGCTAGTGGCCAGTCAGTGATCCTCCTCTGGATCCTGGACCTGCTCGGATTCTTCTGAACCTTCAGACCCAGGGATATCTTACCCGGCTCCTCTCTCCTCTCTTCTGAAAGAACGGTTATGGCCTGCAGGTTGCACTCTGTGCACTGGGTTACTAGGAGTAGATGGTTTAACGCTGGTTTCTCTAAAGGGCACTGGGATCTCACGCAGATTTCTGCAAAGTTGTATGCAAATCACAGAGCCCAGCCCTTTTCTTAACAGGATGGCAACCTTGTTCCTCGGTGGCACCTGGGACCTGGAGATCCTTTCTCCACTTACGTTTAGCGCGCAGCCTGGGACTTGTCCCTGCAGCTCACCGGGTTAGCCGTGGCGCCGTTGGGATCTCCCACCAGGACTCCAGTCACCCAACTCTCTTGAGACTGCTCTGACAGGGCTGGTATGGGGTGCAGCCTTTGCTCAGAGGGCAACAGGTTCCAAGCAAAATCTGCCCGCCTGGGCCATGGGCTCACCCCGGGCCTCCCTGCTTCTCTCCTGGGTGCAATTTTGAGGTTGCTGAGCTTCGATCCAAAGTCCAAAAATGGTGGGACACCAGGGACTTCAAGAGGCCCCAGGGCCCCGTGTACTACCCCCAGCTCCCAACCTGAACACCAGGGGTCCCCCCACATCAGACCCTCATTGCCCAAGAAGTCTGTAACTCCAGTTGACAGGGCAGCTAAAGGGGTTCGTTTGGCTGTGAGTTTCTCTTCAGGTTGACATTTCCGTGAACAGTGCCCCACCTTTGTTCTGGAAAAGGCCATCCTCCGACTGTAGCTCGCCCCCTCGCATCATGAGAATGAGGTGGGGGGCTTGAGATACAGGTGGTGAGGGTCAAATCCAGCCGTTCCCAAACACCGGCAGCAGCCACTTCCCTGCACACATTCTGTCTGATGCGGCTTCCTCTCCACTCCTCTGAGGTCTCTGGGGTTAGACCACCCTTCTAGTCCCATTTGCTTCAAGTGATCCTGTTGGGTGGGGTGGGAAACAGGAAAAGATCTAGAGGAAACCCACTGACCACTCAATAATTGTTGACACTAGATGGTAGGTACGTGGTGTTCATTATACAATTCTCACTTTTGTATATGTTTGCAATTTTTCATAATAAATTTTTTAACATCCTCCAGCTTCCATAACATTCTAGAAAGAACCCTAACTCCTCACAAAATTTCATGGACCCCCCCCCCCAACCAAGGCAAGAGGCAGGGATGATTCCATTTCATATAAATATATATAAATATGTATATATATATATAAAACACTCATTTTCTAACCTTTTTTTAAGGCCCACTGCTTTATTTTCAATAGACTACACCTTATTTCTAAGAGGTCCCAAAGTCGGGCTCACTTCCCAGGCTGGGTGATGGGGGCGGGCAGGGGAGAGGGTCCTTAAAAGTTTACACTTCCATGTGTCTCACACTCTTACTGTGAGAACGTGACTTGTTCAGTGTTCTGAACTTTGCGAAGGGTACGTGCTCGCAATGCAAAGTGTCATTCTCTGGAATTGCACCTGGCTCAGGAAAGGACTGTACTTTGTACTTGAACTCAAATCCAATGGAGAACCTTAACATGGGCATTTGCATGATGGGAACTGCTGCTGTCTTTTTTTTCCATATGTCTCTTTCTTGGATGTGTTCTAATAAAATGATTCTAAAGCTGTTGATATATAGTGGTTTATAAAGAATTTCTGTGGAGCTCCGAGGCCCTTAGATTCTCTGCCTTCCCACTTTCTGGAAAGACCTGTCAAACTGAGGGCAGATGCCTAGAGCGTGTCTGTCTCTATGGCGTGATGGTGGCATCGCTACAATTGCAGTCATTAATAAGGATCATATCAACCACGGCTATTTAAATTCTCTGGTTTCCTAGCAACAGAACTTGTTTTCCAGAACAAAGATGAATGACCATCTGTAGATGGGAGCAGTGGGGGAAAGGCAGAAAGGGCGGGGCCCAGTCAGGAGTAGAATTCACTCTACCAGGGAGGGAGGGACTGGGGAGAGAGCGGAGTGCAAGGAAAGAGAGGCCAAGGTTGCCCGAAACAGGCGGGCCAAGTTTAGACCAGCTCGATGTGGTGGTAGGTCTCAGCACCTTCATGGGGTGATCAACTCTTAGTTTTTATTTTCAAATTTTGATAGTAAGCCATAGCACATTGCAAGACTCATTGGGGAAACATATACTCCGAGAAGTAGATATTTTGAGAAATGCTCTCTTCAGCGAAAAGTAGTGAGGGTGTTTCCCTAAACTAGCAACAACCTTAGAGTCTAGCCCATGGTGAGCTGGGTGTCCTTGGGAGCCTCTTTGGCTAGCAAGTGTGTACAGGGGCTGCAGAGGCAGTGTCAGACAAGGAGGCTGCCATTCCTTGAGTGCTTTTCTCCTGGCAGACACCAAGAAGCTGTTGAACTTACTCCTGTGATTTTCATAGTCAGAGAGGCCAGCAATGTTGTGTTTATTTCCCTAATAGCGAGGCTGGAGCTTTGAAGGAATGCTTTAACTTTAAATACTTGAACTAGAACTAACAGATTTGTGATTCTGTGGTTTGTCATTGCTATATCCACGCTTTTCCAAGCCACAGGGTTGATAGCCAGGTGTCTGGCCCGAGATGAGCATGGCATAGCCACCTTCACTGTCTCCATCAGTGGCCAGTGCAGACCAGGAGTCTGTTCTTCCCTGTGACTGGATAGCGCTATAGGCCAGGGTCTCTACTACACACATCGACATGCCTGCGGCTTGGTTACTTGTAGCTCATGTAGCCGATGAAGTAGACATTATCAGTTTGTTCTCTACATACCACATAGTTAAGAATGTCTTAACTGCTTGCTGGGCATTAAAAAGTAGTTGAGCAAATAGATCCTGTCCTCATGGGACTTACCTGTTCAGGATCCAGGCTTTAATCGGACAACACACGATTGGATTTATAACAACTTGAAGAAGATGTGAGATCAGTAAGATGAAACCAAGACCAAACAGTGCTGCTTGCCCAAGGACATTTGACAACTTAGGGGCAGAATAAAAGCCAGAGTTCAGAACCCCTGAGTTTTCTTTCTGTATTGTCTTTTCCCTACTGTGTCTCACAATTCCTTTGCACAGCTGTAGACCACCATCTAGCTCCAGCCAGCTATATGAACATGTCAGTCCCTCAAGACACTGCCCCATAACTAGCTAAAACCCAAAGGGTACATTTGGAAATGATGAACTAAGCTCCTGAGGCTGGCACTTATCTCAGAGCCCAGAACAGGAACTGAAAGGCAAAGCTCCATGCTGTTATGACAATGCAGGATAAGGGGGTGCACAGGTGCTGCAGTGTTTCAGACTGATCCTAGTGTTCTTCCAACTTCCAAAGCAAGCAGTCATTCACTTATCAAATGCTTACTGAGTGTGTACTAGCTGCTAGGCATGGTTCTCGGTGCTAAGAACATGAGTGACAGAGACCGGGCATGTTCAGGGTGGCAGGGCAAATACAAGAAAGAATAAAACATATCGCCCTCAGAATATGTATATTCTCATTGGAAGAAACAGACAAAAACACAAATAAAGAATTAACACTGCATATAAAAAAGCAATAAGTATTACAAAAAATAAATCCAGGCAGGAAAGCAGAACATGACAAAGGTTAGAGATGCATGTTTAAGTAGAGTAGTGTTTTCAACCGCTGAGAAACTGATGTACCAGTCAGTACATGGACACAGTACATGCGTGTAAATGTGTCCGCTCTTTTTAAGTGTGACAGAGAAGTACCTTTAACACAACTTAACATGTCACTTTGTGCCTAGATCTAAATAGCTAAAGAGTGTGATTGGAAAAGACCCCAAATCATCTTCTCTGGCACATCCAGATGTTCAAATCCTGGTTTTCCCTTTCCTTCTTTGGGCTAAAGCAGTGGTTCTCAAACATTCATATATATCAGAGTTACCTCAAGGGCTTGTTGAAACCTAGATCCTGGGCCCCACTCTCAGAATTACGTGATTCAGTTCATCTGGAGTAGACACATGACGTGAACTTACATTTCTACCAAAGTCCAGGTAATACAGATGCTGTTGATTCAGGGACCACACTCTGAGAAATACCAAGTGTTATAGTTAGGTAAACTGTCTATTAAAATAACTCAATTCCATAAAAAAGGATATACCTGTTCCTTGGGTTGCCTAGACGTTTTCAGAGGAGCTGCCCTTGAAAAATAAAATTCTTCAGAAGTTGAACTTTTTTTAATAGAATATACATCAGAACCAAAGCCCAAGAGCCCAAGTCTTCAGGAGGTAAAAAAAAAAAAAAAAAAAAAAAAAAAAAAGGAACACATTCCAACAGAAGATGACAGTGGTATTTTGACATTTTCCCTCCAACACTTAGTATTTTATAGCTACAGTATGTCTGCAAGCCTTTCTGTCCTCTTTCTTCCTCCTCGCCAACTGACCTAGAACATTTTACAGATGATGGAATTAATCCACAAAGAGGTATCTAGCCCCCTCATGGTAGAAAAACGTCAGCTGCCTTGCGGTCCCAGAGTTCCTCCTTCCCTGACTGTCTTCATCTCATCAGCTAAAGCATTGTCTTGGGATCCTCATCCTAGGAAGTTGTTGTCTGGGACATAAACTTGTTCTTTGCTTTTGATTTCTTGGAAACTTTTACTCGGTGTAAGAAGAGTGATTAAGTGTGGGAAGGACTGAGCCCTGCGTGAGCTCACTGTACCATAAATTCTTCTCCGGCCAGGTATTATACAGAGGAAATGCTAACTCGTTTTATTAATAGCCTGAGCAGGAACTAATCATTACAGAAGCAAACAAACCTGCTGGGGAAAGCACACCTACCACTTTCTGAAGAAAAATAGAAATGACGTTTCGGTTCCCTGTGCCACTGCTTCCATTCCATTAATAGATATAATCGAACATTTTCTGTATCATTAACGTGTACAACAGAATGAGTGCATTTTCAGTTGGTGGCTCTTATATCACATCAATGCTCAAAACCTGGCCCCACAAACAAGGAAGTGAAGACTAAAAATCTCCTTTCCTAGTACTTGCTGTTTTAGTTATATACTCAAACACCCCAGTACCAGTTCCTCAAGGCAGAAGGATGGATTGAACCTCACGGGTGGTGGCCCTGTCTGTGGATTTTAGAATTTTAATTTTCCCTCCTCTGTCTCCCAAACACTGATATTATGACAACTTCTTCCTATCCATATTGCTACTGGGACCCTCATTTATGCAATAAAGATTGAGTAAGCCTCAGACCCTGTGAAGGCTACTGAACAAGCTACAGAACTGAATTAAAGATAATCCTGTTCTCGGAGAACATAACACATAATAGAACCCTTCGAATAATCAGCATTTGGTGGTAGTCATACGTTCATACCCAGGCCTTAGTCAACGGGAGCTCCTCTACGTTTTCATTCAGTATATGTCCTTAGAAATCAAACTGTTAAGTTATTTCAGCTTCAACATAAAAGAGGCACCACTAGGAAATATACCATACCTGAAGAAAATGGTGGGTCAGGAACAAACGCTATCCTGGAGCTGTGGGAATTGTACAAAGATAGCTGCGTGTTGGCAGCCAGAAAGCATCATACATAGAGCAGTCTGGGATCTAGCATCTGTGGTACATACTCCACGTGTGAGCTATGGAGGTGGAATATGTATGGGTCATACATAATGCCTGGAGGATCAGGGAAAAAACATTAATAAAGGATCCAGTGTGAGTGTGTTTGGTGATCTTGACTCAAAAGCATACTAAGAAAGTAACTATTTCTCAAAAAAGTTGAAGACTCCTGCCAGTCAGTGGCACAGGGAATGAGCAGATGACGCATTGGGTTGTGGAAGAACGTGGGATGCGTGGATTCATCCAGCTCTGTTATTTCAGGTTCCGTGAAAGGAGATTCAGACCATGATCCTACAGGCGGTTGTGGGGTTGAAGGGCTCGTGCGCACATACACGCCATGTATTCACAAATATGTAGAGATGAGATGGGCGCTGTAGATCAATAATAAGTTTTTATGAGGATGTAAATCCGTCATCTAAATTCCAGATTTACAGCCTGGAAAGAAAGACAGGTTAAGAAAACAATAAGTATAATCAGAAATGAAAGGTGAAGTTTTAATTCTGGTGACCCATATACACACCTGCCTTCCATCTCTACTGCACCAGAAAAGTGGCAGTAGCTCTATGGTCACGCTTTTTGAGTCTGGATCTTGTCACTACTAAGTGGAATTCCATGTCAAGATTTTAGAGTAATCCGATCAGATCTGTCCTTTGAAGTCTATTTCTTCCAACTCCGCAAACCTATCCAGATCATGAAGGGAGCTTTCAACCTGGGCGCTTCACCCAGGCTTGCCAGTGCCCATCAAGTGCCCTTGATGTGATAATATAGCTGTGCCTACCGTGGTGGACCTGGTCATGGGTAGTGGTAGCTACAGAGAGATTCTGAAGACTTGGAAATAGCAATGATGGAGAGAAGTTTTTATGTATCTTATCTTTAAGTTTCCAGGGTAGCAAAATAAAGAGCATTGTTCTATTTGTAAGGATATCCAGATCTTCTGTTGCCTGTCAGTGGTGACCATTCAAAGGTCAATACAATGTCAAGTTTGTAGATATGGTTGTAGTGACAGTTGCTAAGTGGTGGTTAGGGCTTACATTCAAGTGAAGGAATGTCCCAAGGTGTATAGGGATTAAAGTGTAGTTGGCAGAAAAATAATGTATATATTATTAGGATGACAGAGACTCTGAGAGTACTCTATCACTATGGCATTGTGTGTGTGTTGTTTTGGGCTCTCACAGATTCATAAGGACTTACATAGACAACTTGGTCTCAAGGGGAGCAAGGTGATAAGACTGGTTTCTATCGCTGAGTTCGTCCAAGACTAGCTGGAAGGTTGGAGTGAAAGTAGGGGACTCTATGCTGCTCACGCTTCCTGGGTTTTTGTTTGGGATTGAAGAGTCTAACATGTTGCTTCATATTTTAGCATTTCTGAAACCACCTAGTGAAACACTCGTTGGAAAGCTATAGATTACA
The DNA here is from genome assembly GCA_963919715.1 of Microtus obscurus. Classification (NCBI taxonomy): domain Eukaryota; kingdom Metazoa; phylum Chordata; class Mammalia; order Rodentia; family Cricetidae; genus Microtus; species Microtus obscurus. The sequence goes on from CAWTZC010000308.1 coordinate 2,388,433, forward strand.
GTTCTCAAATCAAGGCCATCACAGGTCACCTAGGTGCTGTCTACCTACCCTGAAGTGCCACAAGACAAACTTAGTAATGGAATATATCATTAAAGAGGGAGCCTTTGCAGTGTCTGATTGGTTGGTTGGTGTGGCAGAATAAAAACGGTGCTATTGCAGCATAACAGCACAGAAAAAGGCTTCAGTGTAGGGCCAGACATGAGTACAGCCTTCCAGAAGAGGACATATTGCTGTCAACCCAGTATTTCTGGCTTCTGAGGAACTGAGTGACTCAGAAATTCAAGTGAGATAGTAAAAAAAAAAAAAAAGGGGGGGCAGTGAGTCTACTGCTCACTGCTCTAACTTAGTTATGTGACCATCATCACAGCCTCTTTCATGTCTTACCAAGACCTCAAAAATACCTGAGTAGCTGACTTCTTCTACATTGCATGTTTTATTAAAGAATGTGCTGGGTGCAGAGGGTGGAGATGGGGTACTAGCATCGGACACAGTCTCTTTGGTAAACATTGGCATGGAAGAGTGTCTAGGGCTTTTCCCAGAGTGATAGTGTGAGACAGATTCTGGGTAGTTTATCAGGAGGCTGTGGGAATGGCCAGTACAGCCTCCAGAAGTCAATGAGATGGTCATCATCCATAAAATAAGTGAATGGCTAATAATTAGAAGCTCTTACACAGAACTGGGTGTCTCTATCATGTTCACTTACTCATCCAACAAATATTTAAGTACCTACTGTATACTCTTTTAGACAGCAACAGCAAGTCTGCCCTTCCCCAGGAGAGTAGATAAGAATTCCTGCCCTGGGTCTTATATTCTAGTAGAAATACATATAGGTGAAATACATAAGATGCCAGCTGATAGCACATACTGTGGAGCAGGAAGTCGTCTAGAGGGGAGTGAAAGGGTGACCTGAGTGATGGTGACCAACAGTTGGGGATACATAGATAACGCAATTCGTCCAAATGGTCTCCAGGTGGCTAGTGGCAATGAGGCTGTATTTCAGGGGAGGGTAGGATGAGGACTTTCTAGAAACATATATAAGGTTTTAGAAAACTCTGTTCATTACTGATACCCAGAAGAAAGAAGACTTGGAGAGGAGCAGTCTTATTCAGGAGGAGAGTGAGCAGGGCTCAGTAGTGAGCATTTGACTAGAATACATGAGCCCCCGAGTCCATCCTTAGCACAACAAGCAGCATTCACAGATAGGCACATGGTACTCGGCCTTCATGTCCCTGATGGAGCCAAGATGGTATCCTAGAGGCCATGTGAGAATCTCATACTACTCTCCTAGTAGGGCCACCCAATGGGGAGCCCTTCCCATGTGACTCTGGCCCTAGATCCCTGGAATCTGATGCACTCGAAGTGAACAAGAAACTTACTTGTAGAAGGCTACATCCCTCTGGTTCACATGGCTGATGAAACTGTTAAAATACATCAAGATTTGGTCTAAGTCATGTGATTCTGGGAACTCCAAACTCATACAACACACTGTTCATATGCCTGATGTTTCGAAAGGGCCTTGCAAACTCTGAGAGTGATGGTAAACTATGGGCTTTGTCCTTAGTGAGTTTAAATATTAGTTTCCTTTGGCTGTGTCCTTCACTCCCAGCAGGCTGTGGGGTCCCATCTGGCTAGATTACATGCTTGGTAACAGCAGGAAGTGGTTGTTAACTGGGTCTTCACCAAGACAAAGACAAAGTTTGTCTTGCTTGATTACAAACAACACAGAACCCCAGGAGACCTGAGACAAGGTCTTAGGATCCTAATGGAATCCTGTTCTAAGGACCCAACCAAACAGTAGATAGCATAGCATAGGGCTGAGTTCTTAATTGCCAGAAGGTGGCTCCCTCATCATTGGAATATGAACATTCATTCCCCGTTTCCTCTCCCAAGACCCCACTTAGGACTGCTTTAGCATATGCAATGGGATAATGAGGTATGAGTCTGGCTTTCTCCTCACCTCTGTATCAGTTTGTCTCCAGAGGCAAGCCTTGGAGGTTAAGGCCAAATGAGAAGGGAACTCGGGGCACCAGCACACTCTCACTCCATTTATTGTATTATAAGCCTTACAGCTTGAGAAACACATTGCAAGACTATGGTTGTCTACCACAACTGTGTATGACATTAATAAGCCACTCTGGACAAGGGCTACATGGGACAGGTGCATTCCCATTCAGGTCCTGATACAGGCCAGTGAGGAGGATGCTAACACTTCTCCCTGCCTTGCTCAACTCCTGGACTTAACGATTCCCAGAAAACAGTCCAGAAGTGGTTAATGGCAAACAGAATTTTCCCTGTAGTTATGGGAAATTGAGTGTGACTTGTGGTTATTTTCTATTTTATATTCTTTTTTGTATAAATGATTATTGGGGGTGTTCCAACCATACCTGGTGTAGTTCAGCCATCTTTTAGCCCGTTCTGATAAAAATTCAATTTTGAGCATGACTAAGACCTCGTTTATGAATTGCAAAATCATTTTGAACTTGCTTGTTAGCTGGATGAAGAGGCAGTTTTAGCCTGATAGAATCCATGTGAAGTCATGCTCGTAATTGGATTGTGGATTGCTACACCATGAGTACCGTGAGGACAGGGATTCAAGTCTGCTTTACGTTTTCTAAATTAATTTTGTGATGTGACAACTTTTATTCTTTGTTGATCTCATATACAGACACATATACGGTGTATGTTTGTCCAATTTCCCGCCCCTTTTTAATCATCATCTTTAATGCCTTCTCTACTGTCAGGTACATTATAAGTCAATTGGGTAGTGTGGGAAGAGAGTGCAGTGCCCTTAGTGTGCAGAAATACAGAGAATAATATTCTCCTCTTTTAGTGCAGGCAGACTAGAGGCTAAGTACTGTGGAGCAAAATGATACCGTATTTAGCGAAAACCAATGGCAGACTCCTTGGATTCCAGATAACGTCATACATAGGCAGGTCTAAGACATGAGCTGATGAGTGAAGCTAAACCCAGGATCGAGAGCCAGGACAGGGAAACGGGGGAAATTTGACAGAGCATCTCCAGGTAAAGGAGCAGAGCACTCCAGCGGAGGAGCGAACTGAGATCCTGGGTGCACAACCAGATGTGTCCCAGAAGCTACAGTGTGGTTTGGCCGGTGACAATTCTGAGACCTCTGCTGAATGCAGACTCCTCCCAGAGGACATTGTTTTTCTCTTATCCACCCCTGATTTTTTATATCTCGCAGTTGGCTTCTGGGTTTGGTGGGCCATTTCTAATTAAGAATGGCAAATCCAAAGAGTGGAGAAGGCACCAGGGGCCTGAATCAGTGAACAGGAAAATAAGCCTAACCAAGTACGTGTTCCCCGGAATGAAACATGTGTTCAGAGAAGTCAGGTTGAAAATGGGTCTCGTTACTTCACTGTGTTGGTTGCCAGTGAGGAGGATGCTAGCACAGTGCAGACTGCAAAAGCCCTTCAACAGTCCAGAAGCTTCAGGAAGTGAGAATGTGAGAATAGATTCATCCGCTGTGATCAGACCAAGAGATCGCCAACTGTGGCTCTAATGCAAGTCCCTTATAGACCGCAGAACCGGCCTTCAGCTTGAAGGTATTGTGTATTAGAACCATTCTTCCAGAAGTACACAAAAGAGATATAAATATCCTTAGCTAAAAGAACTGTAGTCTGTTTGGGAGGGAAGAGATATAAATATTCATAGGACAAAATTCACACCAAGTTAGGTTAGGAATAGTTCTTAGACCAGCCTAAGAGATTTCAAAGATAGAATGATCTTTCTTCTCTCAGTGCCTATGAAGAATGAATCGGTGTATAAAGACAGGAATCCTTGGGTTGTTTAAAAATAACAGCATAGTAATAACCATTGAAGAGGTATACTAAAAAATAAAATCTACTAAGTCTCCCAAAATTGCATTTTTCCTTGGGTTGGTCTTATTTCATCTGTCTCTTAGCGTCACTCTCTCAGTGTGCCTAAATGCTTATTCCTACCATTGCTTATCCCAAGACAGTTCCCTCCAGAAACGAGAGAAAGAGCCGATGTACCTGTTAGGATGAGTCAAGTTATGCTGTAGTAATAAACAACCCTTAAAGTTTTTTAATGGCTTAAAAATTTTTTTTTATTGAAAAAAAAAAATTTCTGCCTCCTCCCAGCCTCCCATTTCCCTCCCCCTCCTCCCGCCCCTCTCCCCCTCCCCCCACTCCTCTCCCCCTCCCTCTCCAGTCCGAAGAGCAGTCAGGGTTCCCTGCCCTGTGGAAAGTCCAAGGTCCTCCCCCCTCCATCCAGGTCTAGGAAGGTGAACATCCAAACTGGCTAGGCTCCCACAAAGCCAGAACATGTAGTAGGAACAAAGCTCCATGCCATTGTCCTTGGCTTCTCAGCAGCCCTCATTGTCCGCCATGTTCAGAGAGTCCGGTTTTATCCCATGCTTTTTCAGTCACAGTCCAGCTGGCCTTGGTGAGCTCCCAATAGATCAGCCCCACTGTCTTTTTAAGAGGGCTGTGCATCCATGTCAGCAGGGAGGGCTGTGTTTATTATCCTTTCTGCTGATGGATCAACAAATAAACATATAGTTACCAGTAACCATCCCAGTAAGAGGATGCTGAAAGGTTCTTGTACCCGCAGTTAAATGTTTCAGGGGGGAACAGTTCAACGTTAATGCCCAGAACTACCTCAGTGCCCTTACTCGGCCACCAGAAAGGCAGGGAAAACAGTGGAGCGGCTCTGAGAAGGCGGGTAACTACAGTATGTTATAAACATGAGGGAAGCCGTCTTCCCACTCCCATCAATCATATTTACGGGTGATATTTATTTTGGTTCCAGCTCGGTGTGTACATTTTGGCTGTGACTAAAACAGGACTTTAAATTTTTTCCGTTCTCAACAAGTGTCTTTGTGCATGTGAATTTGAATGTATTCACTGAAATGCCATTATTCATGTTTCTCTCACTATCTTCTGTCCCTTGTCTTGCTTTAATTTTCCTAAGCTGTGCACATGAATATCAGGTTTTATATATAGTGGATCAGTGTAGTTTTCAGTGTCTATGTATTATGAAAAATGAAAATTCTTCTTGTTCTTGTCAAAACTTTATTTCAGATTTAGGGAACCAATTTCTGGGGTGTACTGTCCTGATGAGCCCTCTGCATAAGAGCTAAATTTGTAATCGCACCCATTTTATAACTTGCGGAGTGTCTTGTTGGTGTGAGATCCCTCACAGGGGTGCTATGTGACCGAGATGGAAGCTTATTAAATTTCTCATAGCAAAGATACTAACATTTCAGAGGACGCTTTTCTCGGTGCGACTCTGTGGCCTTGTCCTAGAAACCTTATGAGTACTCTACTATTGATGAAATCTGGGGTCACTGGGAAGCCAGGGTGGATCCTGGTTGGAAACACATTCCAATTGCCTGCAAATACAGCTGGAGAGAGGTACAGCAAGAACATGGGGTCAGAACTGACTCTGTGTTGACAGAATTAACAGATGGATATATAAAAATAACAGTTCTTAGTTACATTCCATGCATTCAAAAATCTGGATAGAAACATCAAAAATGGTGACTGTTGAATTTCTAGTGGGAAGAACTACAGTATCTGTGGTGGGGTGCTGCATCAACTTATTTGTATGAGCTTTGGGGACTGTTTTAACTGAGCCATCAGTCTTCTCAGAATCTAGTTCCTCACCTATAAGACTGGAAAGAAACAGGAACTGGTGTCTGAATTCCCTTCCTGTTGAAACACTGGGTTTTTCTGGGGGCTTAGTGATGACTCGTAGACCCCTCACCTTCGCAGGGCAATTATATTAAATATATGTCCTTACTAATGTCAAATTGTGAAAATCATATTTCTATATGAAAGATAACTTGCCTGCACTGTCACTGTCACCTCTACTAATGAGCGATGCATAGGAAACATAAGAGTCCATTTGAGAGGTTGCTTAGCAACAAAGTGAGGTTATCAGAAATTAACCACATGCTCCATTCTATTGGTCATCCATTCATTATTGAGCATCTTCTATGGGTTAAACAGGCAGACTTGGGAAGGGGGTTGGGGACATCAGTAAATGCGCTGCTGTATGGCATCTAACACATAGGAAGGGACGTAGAGAAAAGAGACTGACAAGTCTAGAGAGCAGGGCACTTCCTGAGCGGGCATCCCGGGAGGTAAAGAAAGTCACAACGCAGATTAAGTATCTTTGATGCAAACACTGGGGACCAGAAGTTTAGAGGAAACTGGGACTTTGGAATATTTGGACAAACTTTGCCAGTTGGCCATCCATCATCCAAAGTCAATTCAAACTCCAAAGTTCTTTGAGCATCACGATTCTCTAGTTAGAGATGCACAGCCAGTAGAGTCATGGGGCGAGCAAACTGGAATACGCAAGTTGTCCTGAACAAAGAAGGTGTGGCTTCTAATTCTCACCGAGATAGATAAGCAAAGACTGTAGTAATAGGAGCGGCGGGGCTGCGTCCCCAGCACTCCGGCCGCCTGCTAGCTTATGCCCCGAAATAATTACACACAAATTGTATTCTTTTAAACACTGCTTGGCCCATTATATCTAGCCTCTTCTCGGCTAACTCTCACACCTGGACTAGCCCATTTCTAATAAAGTGTGTAGCACCGAGGTGCACTTACCGGGAAGATTCTAGCCTATGTCCATCCTGGGCCGGAGCTTGATCGCATCTGCCTCAGAGAACAGAGCTATCGCGTCTGCCCAGGAGAGGGGAGCATGGCATCTGTGCTCCAGAGAGCAGAGCTGTCGGGTCTGAGCTCACTTCCTCTTCCTCCCAGCATTCTGTTCTGTTTACTCCACCCACCTATGTTCTAACCAATAAAATGGGCCAAGGCAGTTTTTTTATTAGCCAATGACCTTACTCCATCAAAAGACCAGATTTCTTTTCCTTCCTGAAACAATTTTATATGAAACAAAATATATGAAGTAATGTTCAAGACAATGAACACCAGACATCAGCAAGATGTCTGAGGGGTAGGAAGCTAAACAAAGAGAGTCCTATAAAACTCCAACTTGCTGCTTTGAGCTTCTAGATTTTGATACAGGGAGGGGTAGCCCTGTTCCTACCTAGACTGACGAGGGCAGTAATCAGTTGATGTTAAAATTAGCAGACATGGATATAAAAACAGACCTGGAAAGATAGCTAGAGAGAGAGAGAGAGAGAGAGAGAGAGAGAGAGAGAGAGAGAGAGAGAAGATAGATAGATAGATAGATAGATAGATAGATAGATAGATAGATAGATAGATAGATAGATATGATAAATAGGTAGATAGGTGATAGGATATTTTATATATGACATATATAAATATATAGTTATTGGTCATATTTATACATTCAAAAAGCTGGATAGAAACCTGGAGGAGATGAAAATGGCACATGTTGGACTTCTACACATAGAAAGTACAATATCTGAGGTAGAGGGAAAATATGCATCACTTAGGGTAAGTCAAGCTAGCAAAATAAAGCATGGTAACAGAAGCTTTCCTCTGTGTGTGTACATGTTGTATGTATATACATACACGTGTGTATGCATGAGTATGTGTGCATGAGTATGTGCATACATGTATGCGCATATACACACGTGGTACGTGTGTGTACATGCACGTGTTTTATACTCATGTGGCATGTGCACATGTGTGTGTGTTCTCCACCACAGAGTCTAGGAAAGATGAAATAAGAGTATCAGTGTGCTACTGTAAAACCCTTATGACTTAGAATTTTATGCCAAGTTAAACTATAATTAAAAATGAACGTGAAAGAAAGATATTTCCAGACAAAAAAGAACGTAGAAATTGTATTACTTGTAAGTCCTTGCTTTTCATTTAAAAAGTATGTTCTGTAAATATCTTAAGCAATATTATTAAAAATAAGATCTACCAAGCAAGTTTTAACCAAAATGAAGCAAGTATAGAAATGTGGGTATTCGATATAAACTACAATTAAGGATGGGCTGGAGAGATGGCTCATGGGTAAATTGCCTTCTGTCACACTTGACAACTTGAGCTCAGTCCCTAGAAAGAGAACTGACTCTCAGAGGTTGTCATCTGTCCTCCACATCTGTGCTGCGGCACACGCGTGTACATGCACACGTAAAGGGGTAGGCCACCAAGCCTGACACGCGAGCTTGATCCTTGTGACCCACAGGATGGAAGAGGAAATCCACCTCCACTAAGCTGTCCTCTGGGCCCTCGCACATGCACACTGGCGTAGGTGCCACACACAGCCCTGGTGTTTTCCAGTTACATCTCCATACGGCTTGTTTTCTCCACCAGTTAGAGATTTAAAAGTCAGAAAAAAATCTCAAGGCCAGCAGGTAGGAGTGAAGGTGGGGGTGGATCTCAGACACAGCAAACAGCATCAGTCAGGAAAGAAAGACTTTTATTAGGAGTGAGGAAACACACACAACACACACACACACAGCAGGACACACAGAGAGAAAGACCCAGGCCCTGTCTCCTCTTAAAGGCTGGGGACTTTAAGGTTCTTTGAGGGGGGTCTTCCTCCCCCAATTTACGTTTGGTTAGTTTGAGGAAAGACAGGGAAGGTACTGAGTTCACAAACTTAGGATCTGGCCTTGAACCTGTCAACCAACAAGGGAGCCCTGCTGGTGGGGACAAGGGTCCACCAAGCCCTCATTTTAAGTTGCCAGGGCCTTTGTAGGTCAGGAGAATGAAGAAGCCGGCCATCTTGGAATTTCACCGTCTTTATTACCTACTCACATCTCCTGTCCCCGTCTGTCTCCTACCAGGGAGTCTGTGTAATAAGTAAATAAATGAGTGTACTTGAAAATGCAGTCAGTGATCCCACTCTTTACGTTTTTGCCGCATGCGCTCCAGCAGGCTGATATGGAATTGGGAACGCTACCATGCCCACACTTCTTTTTGAAGAAATAGAGAATAACACAGAAGAGAAAGAAAATGGATGTGGTGGCCCATGCCTATAATCCCAAAGTGTGGAAACTGAGGCAGAAAATTACAAGTTCCAGCCTAGCCTGGACCTCCTTGTCGAAAGACCAGAAAGGGAAGAGAAAACAAGTGCAGAGTGTGGGCTTAGGGGGAACGGAGCAAGGCTTAGGAGCAAGAGCATCAGTGTGAATGAACCTTGTCCCGGGACTGCTGGGCTGGTCACAACGCAAAGCTGATGGGGAACAATGTGGCAGCTCCCACATAGTGTGCAGGAGAATGTCTGAAGCCCCAGTTCCCACCTGCACAGCAGTCTCACGTGGCAAGGCAGGGAATTGTGGGCTGCCGACCAGATTCACCAAGGAAGAATACGGGGTAGCGAGAGTTTTGGATGAAGAGGTCACTGGAGAAGATGGGAGCTCTGAGGAAAGGTCATGCCAGTTCGTGCCAGTTCATGCCGGTTCATGTTGGGTACGAGACTTAACTGTGAACTCTCTGAGCAGCCTGAACATAGGAATCTTCCAGAAGTTTTGCACTAGGAGAAACATGAAAATAAGTGGTTCAACTCAGTATGAGCAAAGCTAGATATAGAAGGTTAGCGAAGTAAGGGGCTATCTCTTTTGGGTTAAAAATCAAGTTGAGGGGCTGGAGATGTTGCTTTCTGGGAGAATACATGCTTAGCATTCCTAAGGCTCTGGGTTCAAAACCCAGCACCCCAGATGAAGTGAATGAACCAAAACTTAAGTTAAAGTTGATTGGTATTCATCAGGACTCAAAGGGAACTCAGTAGGTTTTAAGATTCCTGACCACCCGAGAGAAACTGAATTTCCCCCTTTTTAGCATCTTTCTTGCAATTTCTAGAGCTCCTACTAGGGACCTGTTGGGGTCACTTAGCAAGTGGAAAAGCAACATTTGAGGGGAAAACAGCTCTTCTCACAAAGCAAGAGTCAGAATCAGTTACTCTTAGTTTATCTGAATTTGCCTTTTAGACTGATTTTTTTCTCTTAGAAATTTCTAGGCTCTACCTATCCCAGCAGAATTTGACTTCCCAAAACTTCTGTGGGACAGCCCAAGTGAGTGCGTTTGGCTTTTTTCAACCCATCTGGGACCTTATGATGAGCCAGTTTGGACTCAGGTGTTGCTGCTATGGTGTTCTCATGATTAACTCTGTGATGTTCCTTCCCTCTTCTCCCCATTTTCAACAAGTCTGGGTCCTTAGATCCTGGGTTCTCTAAGAAAGCAGGCTGAGCAAGCCATGAGGAGCAAGACAGTAAACAACATTCCTCTGTGGGCTCTGCATCAGCTCCTGCCGCCAGGTTCCTGCCCTGTTTGAGTTCCTGTCCTTGCTTTCTTCAGTAATAGACTACAATGTGGACGTGGAAGCCCAATAAACTCTTTCCTCCCCAACTTGCTTTTTGGGCTTGGTGTTTCATCCCAGCACTAGTAACCCTAAATAGGACACCCCTCTTAACATTTCAAGTATAATTTAAAACAGATCCATTATAAAGCATCTTTCTCAATTATAAAACACAGTACAATGAAAAGCCCAAGGCTATCAGTCAATAAAGGCAGTTTGAAATATGTAATACCTATTTCCAAAAGGACTTAAGAGCTTAATCAAAACTCAGAGAAAGATGTTAAAGCTAATTCAACAAAAAAGAGTCCAGATAAAGGAAGCAGCGCATGTAAATGTTGCAAAAATATGATTAAGAAAAATACAGAATCATCTCTGGTGGTGGTGGCACACACCTTTAATCCTAGTACTTGGGAAGCAGAGGCAGGTAGGTCTCTACGTTTGAGGCCAGCCTGGTCTACAGAGTTAGTTCCAGGACAGCCAGGACTGTTACACAGAGAAACTCTATCTCAGAAAAAAAAAGAAAGGAAGAAAGAAAGAAAGAAAGAAAGGAAGGAAGAAAGAAGGAAGGAAGGAAGGAAGGAAGGAAGGAAGGAGAGAGACAGAACAGAATCATTCATTTACTCCAGAAGCCCCAATCAGCAGTGCTTGACATTCTCTATGAGAAAGCCTTTAAAACTACACAGATGTACTGTTCAGCTGTTAAGACACTTTCATTCCAGTAAGGACAGGAATAATGACATATTATCCAAGGCTAAAAGATGCTGTAACCAAGGAGCAAACAGTGGTTGACTCGAAGGGGAAATTCCATAGCCTGCTGGTGGCAAGGGTGTATATAGGGGCTGCTATGGAGAAGGAGTTTATAGGGAAGTGTGCCTTGTAGCTGAGCTTGGAGTTCGGGAAGGGTTTCCTAAAGGTACAAGTGGTGTGTTTTAAAGAAAGGCATACCTATTCCAAACTAAGGAAACAATCATAAGAGACGAGGACCTGGGGGAAATGCTGAGTGTGTTTGGAAAGCAGAAAATGTAGGTGTTTTTGAAGTCAAGGATCTAGCTCCATAGCAGATGCATTGGAGAGTTGGAAAGACTGATTCCTCAAGTCCTGAAGCATATGCTCAGAGAAGTGGACCTGGTTCTCTAAGCAGCAAAGGCTAGGACAGGGTGAGCTTGCTCACATCCTGTGACCTTGCCTTCATCAGAAAGGCATGGGCGGGACTGTTGCCCATGAGAGGGTTATCCTTCTGTAGTGTTTAGATGAGTCATCAGAAAGGGAACAGCAGGCTATAAGAAACCTCCAAGTCCTTACTGTGGGCTGGAGGGGAGTCCTTTTTCTCTCCTTTTTATTTGTTCTTTGTGTCTTTCATATTATGCATCTCCATCCCATTTATTTCCCCACCCCTTCATATCCACCCTCTGCCCTTGCAACCTCCCCCACAAAATAAAATAAAATTTAAGAGGAAAAAGAAAAAAAGAGAGAGAATCTGGGCGGTGGTGGCACATGCCTTTAATTCCAGCACTCGGGAGGAAGAGGCAGGCATCGGATCTCTGTGAGTTTGAGGCCAGGTTGGTCTAGAGAGTAAGTTCCAGGACAGGTTCCAAAGCTACAGAGAGACCCTGGCTCAAAAAACAAAAACAAAATAAAAAGAAAAAGAGAGAGAAAGAAAAAAGCAATCCCATTATGGAAGCTGTATTGAGTCACACAGTAAGCCTTTCCCATGTATCTGTACTTGTAAGCGTTCATCGCAGTCATTGGTCTGGCTCCACTGTCTATGCTGGAGCCTCACTGGATCTCCTCTTTGTCATCCCGCTGCTGCCCTGTGTTGTGGAGATCCTGCAGCTTTGGGTCTGGAGGCCTGGTCCCTTCCCACAGATGGGGTAAATATTGGGGTGGGTCAGTGAGTTGCAGGGTGGGTCAGCCTGCCAGCTCTCCCTTGTTCTCACCACCAGGGTGAGCTCTCCTTCATTGTCCTGGCTAAGTTCATACCTTGCATCAATGAGCAAGGGCTGGGCCAGTTCTCCTGCTTTCTCGTCGTCAGGGTCGGATCTTCCACAACTACACCTTCAGGGTCAGCTCTACTGTGCTGTCCAGGGGTGGTGTAGGGGCCGCTCTCCCAAAGTGCTGCAACTATTGAGGAGCAGGGCCAGCTCTCCCACCCTTGTGACCTCAGGGTCAGCTCTCCCACCTGCCTCAAGCACTGATGGAGAGGAGGCAGGAGAGAGCTGCATCTCTCTCCACATGCCACCACATGACAGATGATGCCCACAACTATGGGGCAAGCTCACCCATACCTCCACCAATAGGACTGGCTCGATTGTGCTGCCCAGGTGAGGTACAGGACTTGCTCTCCCAAGTGTTGCAGCTGGTGGGAGACAGGAGCAGCTCTTCTGCCCTTCTGACCTCAGGACTAGCTCTCCCTCCCTCATTCTCCCTCATGGCAGATGAGTAGTGGGGACAGCACTGAGGGAGAGTGTCTTTACAGCAGAAGGGCTAGCATGATGGCTTGAGTAACTCTGTGGCCTTTGACAAATGGAAGGGTGTAACCATGTAAAAATGTGTGTCTTCTCGCACCATCTCCTGCAGCAGAGTGGAAAGATTTTCCGTGACCTTGTCAGGAACCAAGAAAGACAACATTTAAAAGCAACATATGTTGGGTGGGGCAAGGGAGAATATGAATCAGACTTTCTTTTGAGCCACCAGCCAGCTCCCAAATAAAGACATAGGTATTTAATATTAGTTGCGAATGTTCAACCTTATTTTATGCTCGTCCCACTAGCTCTTACAACTTAAATTAACCTGTTTTTCTTCATCTACATTTTGCCTCAGAGCCTTTTACCTTTCTTTCATTCTGTGTGTCCTACTTTATTGCTTCTTGTGTCTGGATGGCTGGGGGCTGCCTGCTTGACTGGTCCTGGGGGTCTCTCTCCCTCCCTCCTCTCCCTCCCTCGTTTCCTCCCTCTCTTTCCCTCTCTTTCTCCTTTGTTCTCACTTTTCTCTCGTTCTCTCAAACTGAAATTCCTCCTTCTATTTATTAAACAAATAGACATAAACAAATGTAAGACATCTTTACACAGCTAAATTAGTATTCCACAACAAAAGAGATAACACTATTTGTCCTTTGGTTGAGTGGTTAGCAAGACATGACCCCTGTCTGACCTCTGAGTAGTGTTGTGTAGTTGGAGGACAGGACATGTGGGCACACTGTGAATCAGCCAATATTTGGAATGATTTCCTAAAGCCATGCTTAATGTCCTTGGGCACAAGGACACTGAAAGTAGATACAAGAACTTTCCGTAAGAGAATTTTTACTGAGAGAAATTTAGACAGGAGCTAAGACATGCTGTCTGGTAGACCAGGAGGAGGCAAGGCCTGTTCCTGCATTTCTTTCAGAAGTGCTTTGTGACGGTAAAGATTATGTAATCTCAGCAGAAGGGCTTTCAAGATGACACTCCCGGGGCAAAACCAGAGTTCAGAACAGCCCACAGGCTTGCCAGAGTCCTTGGCACTCCCCACCCCCACCCCAGCCCACACAGGCTTCTACAGGGGAAGCTGTGGATCAGAACACCAGGTTGGAACTTTTGTTTTGTTTTGTTTTTCAAGACAGGGTTTCTCTGTAGCTTTGGAGCCTGTCCTGGAACTAGCTCTTGCAGACCAGGCTGGTCTCGAACTCACAGAGATTAGCCTGCCTCTGCCCCCTGAGTGCTGGGATTAAAGAGGTGTGCCACCAGTAATTTTTTTCTCAGATGCCCAATGTTCTAGTTTTATAGATGAGAAAATAGTCCAGAGACAACCAGTGATGAGCCCATCCACCACCAACCAGTGGTTCTCCATCCACCCAGAGGCAAACCCCACTTAGCTCTCCCATGCTGCCACAGGAGGGACGGCGATGCTTGGTCTTGCATCTGCCCCGAAGAATGTGACTGCAGGGGTGTGACTCAGGCCTGCCAGAAGAGGAAGAGCCAGGGGACGCAGGCAGATGAGAATTTCAAATGATTCTAAAATGGTTTTAAAGGGTTTTAGAGGAAAATCTCCTTAACTGCCCTGTGTGGGGGACACTAAAATGTAGCGTAGCCTTCCCTTTGCACATAGCCTGCCTGTTCATTTCAGGGGCCCCTGGTTCTTCTCTCCAAAATTCCTAATCCCATGAGGGAGATAGACCACAAAGTTCCAACCCTCCCCCAACTGAGAAAGGAAAGGGTGCACGCTTTAAAGCACTGAGTGTCCATTAGATGATGAGTCTGAAGAGGATTCTGTGGTCACTGCCCCCCCAGCTGACGATCCACCTCACTAACCATCCACCTCACTGACCATCCACCTCACTAACCATCCACCTCACTGACCGTCTGTGCCTCTCCCCACAGCTGACCATCCACCTCACTGACCTGCCCCTCCCCCCAGCTGACCATCCACATCAATGACCTTCTGTGCCCCTCCCCACAGCTGACCATCCACCTCACTGACCTGCCCCTCCCCACAGCTGACCATCCACCTCACTGACCTTCTGTGCCCCTCCCCACAGCTGACATCCACCTCACTGACCTTCTGTGCCCCTCCCCACAGCTGACATCCACCTCACTGACCTTCCCCTCCCCGCAGCTGACCATCCACCTCACTGACCTTCTGTGTCCCTCCCCACAGCTGACCATCCACCTCACTGACCTTCTGTGCCCCTCCCCACAGCTGACCATCCACCTCACTGACCTTCTGTGTTCCTCCCTGCAGCTGACCATCCACCTCACTGACCTGCCCCCGGCCCTGTGTCCAGATGCACCTGCCCAACTTCCAGGAGGCAAGCAGCTCAGAGCTCAGCGCTAAGCCAGGATGGAGGGGATGTGGATATTGTGCCCCGCATTTAGCAGAGCATTAAATAAAGAAGCGGGGTGGTGGCCACTGGCATTTCTGCAGAAAAGCCTAGAAGAAGGGAGCTAAGTTTCCCAGCTTGTTTTTGAAAGAAGTAAGGGAGAAAGGGCGACAAGAGTGGGCTGTGTGCATTCATGTGCATTTGACCTTGATTTGTTTTCAATATGAATGAGATAAAATTTGAGCCGTTCCCAGAAGTCCCTTTTATTTTTAGTCTCCCACGAAGGCCCTTTTAGAAGAATGGCCCAGGTCTGTACATAAAGTAGCCAACCTCATGTCCTGCTTTGGGTTGTTTGAGAAGATTTAGAAGAAAATAAGGATATAGTTACAATGTTTCTAATGGGAATAGCTAGAGGAATTGCTAGCTATACGTGGGATGTACAACTGAACCATACATGTAGACCATTTTAGAATAGCAATTACCTTTCAGTAAAACCTTTTGTTTGATAATGTAGTAGCTGTGGTTGAAAAAAAAAAAGAGCCTGGCAGTGGTGGCACACGCCTTTAATCCCAGCACTCAGGAGGCAGAGGCAGGCAGATCTCTGAGTTTGAGGCCAGCCTGGTCTACAAAGTGAGTTCCAGGAGAGCCAGCACTGTTTCACAGAGAAACCTTGTATTAAAAAAAAAGTAAATGAATGAATAAATAAATAAAAGAGAGAGAAATTGTTCATCACAGAGCCGGGGGTATAGTTCTGTGGGTGTGTGCTTGTCATAGCAGGCATGAAGCCCTGGGTTTGATCCCCAGCACCACATAAATTGGGCACAGAGGTTGGAGGCAGGAGAATCAGAAGTTCAGGTTCATCTTTAATTACATGGCGAGTTCAAGGCTAGCTAGTTTACATAAGTTCCTGTCCTTTTTGTTTGCTAATTTATTTTATGTGCATTGGTATGAAGGTGTTAGATTCCCTGAAACTGGAGTTAGAGTTATGAGCTGCCATATGGGTGCTAGGAATTGAACCTGGGTCCTCTGGAAGGGCTGCCAATGCTCTTAACCACTGAACCATCTCTCCAGCCCCATACGTTCTTGTCTCAAAAAAAGAAAGAAAGAAAGAAAGAAAGAAAGAAAGAAAGAAAGAAAGAAAGAAGAGACAAAGAGAGAGAGAAGAGACAAAGAGAGAGAGAGAAGGAGGAGGAGGAAGAGAAGGAAGGAAGGAAGGCAGGATGGGAGAAAGGAAAGAAGGAAGGAAGGAAAGGAAGGAAGGAAGGAAGGAAGGAAGGAAGGAAGGAAGGAAGGAAGGAAATGACTTGTCAAGGACACAGGCTTGCATACCCAGTGCCCTTCTTTTCAGTCCAGAACACTTGATACTGTCTGTGTCCTGATGCTAATATAGGCACCTTTTTGATAGGTCAAAGGTCATGCAACAGATTCCATGTGGCTAATCACAGTCTTGCATGAAGCACTAGTTTGTGTTCATTACAGTTGACACATAGGATTCGTGATCCTGTTTCCATAACTGCACCCCTTCGCTCCCATCCGCAGAGCTGAGGACCCACGTTTCGCCAGTTGGCCTTGTCTTCCTCTGAACTGATAGTCGGCGTCACCTCTTGAGCGCCATTTGGAGCTGTCTGCTCACAGCTGTCTGACAGGTGGTTACCAGTCACAGTGTAGTCTGTGAGGGATAGAGTTCACTTCCGCTAGTGAAATGCTAGCAGTCTTGAGCGTCGGGAGTGTTTTCATTGCTGAACTGTCAGGCTCTTTTGAGGGTCTTCGTGTATATGGATTTTGTTTTAGAAAATGCTATGCACATAGGAATCTTACACAGTTAGTTTTTCAAATTTTATATCAGCCATGCCAGCTTGAGTTCCATTTGGTCCCTAGGAAAAGAATTCTCCCCAGACATCTCAGATCAGGGTTAAATCGCACCAGGATGGACCTCATGGCTCCTGGGAACTTGTAACCAAGGGACATCAGGGTCTCAGCAGCCCGCATCTGAATGGAGCTAGATCAAAATGACTAGAGGGGCCTCACTTGCTGGTCTGGTTTAACTTCCTCATCCCAGGCAGCCCTGCCACAAGGCATGAAACTAAACCTCTGTCTTGTTCCCCTCTCCCCCTGTCCCCCTGCCCCCCCCCGGTCCCCCTGTCCACTGTCACCCTGTCCTGCTGTCCCCATCCCCCTGTCGTGCTGTCCCCCTGCCCCCTGTCCCCCTGCCCCCCATCCCCCTGTTCCCCGTCCATCTCACGTTCAGGCCTTGCGGTCTGCACAGACCTTTGCTTCACCCTGTTGCCTCCACTTAGTTTCTGTGATCTAACAAACCCCAGCGTGGCTATGGCAGATTGTGGCCCCTCTGGCCTCTCACCTCCCCCATAGCAACCTTTTCCTCTTCAGGTAAATGCATCATTCTCTTCCTGATGGATGGGAATTAGCTGACCCAGTGGTCTTTGTGCCCTGGGCCTTGTCACTCACCCTGGTCCGATCCCTTGTGAGTACAAAGGGACTTGACTACACTCGGGCAGCAAGTGCTGCTGCCCGAAGCCTGCACTGTGATGTCCTTTCGTACAGGCCGTTGCAATCCTGTCGCACAAAGCGCTTCGCATGTGCTGTGTACTCAAAGTCCCTGCAGAGGCAGCTGAAAGTAATGGGAAGTAGAATTTAGCAACGGGGAATCTGTGGCGCGGTCTTCAACTCTGGAACTTAGTAGCTGTGTGACCTTGAATGAGTCACCCAAACTCTCTGAACCTCCACTTCCTAATTGGAAGTGGAGTATGACGAGGATTCCATGAAATTGTAGGCATGGAAACACTTTGTCAATCACTGTATTACTTTTCTCCTTCTGTGATAAGACAACATGGTCAAAGCAGCTCCTAGAAGGAAGAGTTTCTCTGGGTTTCCAGTTCTAGAGGGTTAGGATACAGACATGGTAACAAGTGGCAGGCATGGTGGCTGGAGCTGGAAGCTGAGAGTTTAGAGCTCACATCCGAAAATGCAGGCAAGCGTGACACAGAAAGCAAACTGGAAACGGTACAAGGGTTTTGAAACCTTCAAGCCCCACCTCCATCCCCTGGTGACATACTTCTTGCCCAGATCACACCTCCTAACCCCACCCAAAGAGCACCAGCAAACTGGGGACCAAGTATTAATGCACCTGAGACTCTGGAGGACGTTGTCATTCCAAGCGCCGCAGCTACGGAGTGCACGGAAAGCCTGCTGCCTTCTCGGGGACCCTCCTCTAGCTGGGGAGCTCTGGCTGAGTTGAGGAGCACCTCCCAGCCGAGGCTTGGGCTCGCAGTTCAGATGCTGACCCCCGTTGTCCAGCGTGCAGAAATCGCACAGGGGGTCACTCTTATGACTTTCTACATGGCTGACCCAGCCATAGGACTCCTCTGGTGCCTTCTTAGAGAGCAGTGGTGTCTGAGTCCGAGGTCGTCCGAACCATTTGAGAAGGAGAACAGGTAGCCAGCTTCCTCAGCGTCAGCGGCAGGCTGTGCAGAGCTGATTAGACACATCCCCTCAAAATTTAGAGAATTGAGACAAGAAGCATTTGTCTGGAACTTTCCATGGGACAGAAATTTAGGACACTCAGCCAGTAGTTTTGGTGTGGGGTTTCTCTTGAGGGTGGGGTAAAGATGGCAGCAGGGCTCTGTCCCTGCAGGCTTGGGGTTCACTGCTCATTTACCGGGTTCTTGGCATTAGACATCTAGTTTCTTTACACGTAGACTCGGCTGAGCTCTGAGTGTTCCTGTGGCATAGCAGCTGGCTTCCCTCATGGCGAGTAATACAAGAGAGCCCGGAGGCACTGAGTGCCCCCATCTTCCAGCCTCAGAGGTCCCATTTCATCACAGCCACCGTCTTCTTTGCAGGAACTGTTGCTGGGTGCAGATGGAGGCAGGGTGAACACTACCAACCATAGGCTGGTTGTGCTGGCTCATGCCTGTGGTCTCAGCATTGGGAGACTGAGACAGGGAGGCCCCAAGTTCAAGGCCAGTTTGAACTACATGGTGAGTTCAAGGCCAGCCTGAGTTATTTAAATTATATCTGGAAGAGAAAAAGAACGAGAGAGAGAGAGAGAGAAGCTGTTGTCGAGTATAATGTCAAAGAACCTATGAATGTATCTGGGAGCAATGTACTTTTGATGCTCTATTTTCTCTGCAAATGAGTTTTTATAACAGATAAACTTTTTAAAAGTTACTTGATTAAGGATAATTCTCATTCAGAAATAATTTGTAGAAGGGAAATTAATTTTTGACGACAGCATCTCAGGAGAATAGGAAAAAAATATAGCAGACAAAAGAATGAAATGAGAGAACGGGGTATGGACCAAAAGCCAAAGGGAAAACATGGACCCTGGGCACTGGTTCTGACTTCTGTGACGGCGTTTTCTCTGCGGAAACACTGAATGAGCAGTCGCAGGTTTGAGGATGCAGAGTCTCGAGGGACCCCAGTTCACAGAGTATGACCCAAATGTGGAGGACAAGTGGGAGTGACAGAGAAGCTGATACTGAATACCGCCCTTAAATGCTGCAGAATAGGTACCCAAGCTTATGCTAAAAATGACAGCGAGCCAGCACTCGAGAGGCAGAGGCAGGCGGATCTCTGTGAGTTGGAGGCTAGCCTGGTCTACAGAGAAAGTTCCAGGCCAGCCAGGGCTACATAGTAAGATTCTGTAGCCCCTGCCCAAAGAAGAAAAAGAAAACAATATAGTCTAGATATCTAAACTTCTGATAAATATCATGATATGATAATATCTTATAATCTTATAAATAGCATAAAATACATGCTGTGTCTAAACACACGACAGGCACTATTGTGTAGGCGCCTAATCTGCATTAGATGCTGCTTTGCAGCCTACAGTAACAACGTGTCTTCTTGTTAGGACCAGATACATTTGACAGATTTAAGGGACAAACCACAGCTTCAGAGAGTATGGCTCATTGTGGCAGGGAGGGCATGGGAGAGTGGCTTTGGTGGCAGAAGAGTATGATGGAGTTTCTCCTGTGGAGCCTGGCCCAGGAAACAGCTAGACTGGAGGTGGGTGCAGTCTGTGCCTACCATTAGTGACGTAGTCCCCCCATGTCCCAAAGGCCCCAAGTCTCAAAGGTCCCACAACCCCCAAAACCATGCTACCAGCTAGAGCCCAAGTACTCAGACATGAGCCTGTGGAGACATTCTAGATACAAACTGGAGGAGAGACTAGGCTTATGTCAGTGTCCCAACAGCACCAGGCAATTCTGCAGCCATGGGCTTTGACAAGTCCTGCAACCCCACATCACATGCGAGCATGGTAACCACACACACTCAGACACAACAGTGCCCCTTTTTCTGTCTCCCCCTTTAGCACTCATCCCTGACATCTGCTGACTCTGCCTGTTTACCGCATTTTCTGATGACTTCCACTCAATAGAAACTCCAGGTAGACAGAAGTGTTTGTCTGTGGCGCTGAATTCCATCTCCTATAGGAGAGCCTGACACAAAGCAAGTTTTCCATATCCTTGTGTTTGACAAATGTGTGAGACAGTTCGTCTACTTGGAGTTCGGAAACGGAACCCAAGCCTGAAGGAGCAAGACAGCTCAATAGGTAGGCACTGGGGACAAGGGTGCCCCAGGCAGAAAGGGTCTGGCCATTGTGTGCCTGGATCTGTAGATGGCAAGTTTCCAGGGTAAGAGTTAGGATCATAGGAGCAGGTGGGAGAGAGTGTTGGAAGAGGTTGGCCTGTATGACGCCTGTGGGGGGTGGAGTCTGAGCATCTTCCTTATGGCCTTGCTAGATCTCAGTGTATGTGATACTAGGAAGGTTCCTTCACATACCTACATAGGCTGAAATCTGATGACCCGCTAATCCTATCTCTTCTACCATGACAGATAAATGTTCACTTCTTACTTTTTTTTTAATAAAAAGGGTAAGACTGTAAATACTGGGGTTCCTTGTATCCTAACTTTTTGCTGGACAGCCTGAGGTTACTGTTAGGCCCTGGGAAATTTGGTGACCGTGGTGGCAGACACGTAGTAGTTTAATGCTGAGGGAATGAATCCTGATTTTCTTGTGCTGTTTCTTTTTTATCCACTGCTCTGCTGTGTAGAACATCTTTCTTTTCTCAAACCACAACATTAAGGTTAAAAAGAAAAAAAAAATATGTGTGTAGCCACGATCCACATCTATGCAGAAGTATCAGGATTCCACACAGACACAAGAATATTTTGGATGAGACCCTCTGTCCCTGCCCTTTGCCAAAAGAGCAGCATCCCCCGAGCAGAGTTCCCTGCAGGGGCTGAGAGAGAAGGCAGAGCTGCACCTGCTCCAAAAGCTGCCCCATCCTTATCGTGGACCAGTCATTCATCCCTGCTCATCCATACCATTAAGACAGGTTCAAGATCTAACCAAGGCTTGGTGCTTCATGCCCCTGGTGCCACACACTCATCTTCTCACCCCAATGGAGCTCCTTTTTTGTCCTGAGATCCAGTGTCCGACTCTGCCACAGTGGTGTCCATGGCAGACATGCTCTCTCTGGTTTGCCAGCTCTGGGCTCATCAGGGTACTCCTTTTCTCACTGATCTGATCCCAGCGATATGCTACCGCTAGCCATCCCTGACTATGAGTTCCTTCTGCCTCCCAGATGCTGGAAGGAGGCCCAGCACATCCCCAAAGATGCAGTTCCCAGGTCTCCCATCTGGCACTCCTCCAGTTTCTGGCTTCCCTGAGGATATAAGAAAATCTGTTCCCCACCTACAAATGACCACTAGGAACTCCCCCACAGTAGAGGTGCTCCCCAAACCCTCCCTGCGTGCCTTGTCATTCTGCCCAGGACATGTTTCAAGCAGAGGTGGCCCACTGTAGCCACCACTCTTCAAAATCCAGGGGAAGCAGCACAGGGGGATAAAAAGAATAATAAAATATTTAAATAGTTTAAATCAAATTTTCTCTATCTTCTCTGAAATGATCTGTCGACTCTTAATCCATATTTGTTATAATTGGCTCATATTTAAGTGACTAAAATCCCCCATCTCTGGTTCTTAGGGATTTTGCCTTCTGATCTTATCCACTGCCAAAGCTGTTAAATCTGAAGTCTAGCCTTAATATTCTGCTGGGACCTACAGCTTAATTTTGTTCTGTAATATCTAACCACCACCGCCGCCATGGTCACCAACCAACCCTGGCTGTCAGAAGGAAGCGGGGGGGGGAGGGGGGGGCAGAATCCTATAGTGTTAGCCCTCGCTGCTCTGTGCCTCTGAGCTGCTTAACAGGGCCAGGGACTGGCCGGTCTGGGGAAACATCCATGCAGGAGACTGAGCCATCATACTATTCAGTGTGCCTTCACATGGTTTCTGTACCATCTTTCAAGAAATAGCCCCCTAGTGAGTTGACACGTGGGGCATATCTGATGAGGAATGGACTCTCAGAGACAAACCTCAGACATACCGTTAACATTTCCCAGAATGCACAGCCAGACTGTAATAGAACTGGGACTCAGACCCAGAGTTGGTAGCAAATCATGAGCTGTAGGATGCGCCATTGTTAAAACAGTACCATGAGGAGAACATAGAACAAATTAATAATCCACTATTAATAGGTGATTATTAGCTAAACGTAGTGGTGCACACCTTTAATCTCAGCACTTTGGAGGCAGATGGATCTCTGTGAGTTTGAGGCCAGTCTGGTCTATCTAGTGAATTCTAGGTCAGCCAGGGGGCAGGGCTTTATAGAGAAACCATGTCTTTAACAATAAAAAAAAAAAAAACCCGCCATACAATGATGCTTCAGTAACTAAGCCAGAAAGCAGAGTTTTTTATGTACATGCATGCACAAATCATCCAAAATGTGGGGCATGCCCTATATCCTAAGTGTCAAAGTCTGGAAATGACTAAATTGGTTCATGTTGGGAAATCCCCCTGTTGGGATGTCCATCAAAGAATGTAAGAGATGTGAGGATATAGTAACTGTGTCCTCAGGAGTGAAGAGGAACGGGGACACCAGCTCAGTTGGAATGTTGCCCATCAACAAGTCTGGAGCCAGAAATTACCATAACATAGCTAAGACATTATCCAGGGACCGAGTGGAGAAAATATTTGGACGGGTGGAAACTGCACAAGTGGGGAGTAGGAGGAAGGCCTGGAATGCCCAGATGTACTCCCGGATGAGGGGCCACATGTAAAGCAGATGTATATTCCATGATGAGTGGAGATGGTGCCCACCCCATAAAGAGGCATTTACAGAAGCGGTTTGGTGGGCAGCGAGGGCTAAGATTGGTGCGGGGCTGGCCAGCAGGCAGGAGAAAGAGTTTTGGTAATCCCCAGTGCTGTTAGACCCAGTATACGCATCTCAACTAGTTTGTCTGAAAGTATTTTGAGATCTGGGTGGGCAGGTGGTCAGTCCAGGATCAGCTGTAGTGGGACGTGCGTGAAGGAGGAAGAGAGCAAAGCCTGGTGCACTGTGTGATGGACTGGGAAGCTGGGATTGGCACGCACTGGGCCAGTGAGCAGACCCCACCACTTGTCCTGGCCTCTGGTTGCTCCTTTCCTAATTAGGAATCCCTTCCAGTGAGCAGCGAGTGCTAGCCACACACCACCTATGATACGCAGAGGCCTCCTTGTGGGGCTTTGTCTGCACTGGAGGTGTACTTAGCTGGGCAGGAGGAATCTCTGCAGAACCTGGCTTCTGCTAAGCAATGTGGTGGTTTCCTTTGCTAGATCCTAGCTGTTGCTGCTCTCTAGTGGCCAGTGATGCCTCTGCTCTTCTCCTGGAGAAGCAGGGTCTGAATAGAAAGGACACGGACATGGGGGGTTAGGTATGGAGGAGCTACCTTCTACAGGCTTGCAGACTAGGGAGCAGCAGCCAACAGTGTGTCTGAACCATGTGAGATTGTAGACCTGATCAGGTGGAGTGGAGCAGGAAGGGAGACAGTGGCCTGAAAGGGTCATTTTGTGAGCCCACGTCTGAACAACTGAGGCTTCCTAACAGTTTGCACTGTGGAAACAGTCGCTTCTAGACTTTGGCCTGGTCTCCTCTGAAGTTCAGCTTTTAAGTATCCTACAATGGCAGACACTTTGCGGGACTGTCTGGAGGAACCACAGAAACTCACAGCTCCCACCCTTCTCTCTAACCTCAGGTTTCTCCCAGCCACTCCCGCCCTCTCCTCTGAAGGTCAGCTGGAGTTTTCACAGACTTCCCTCTCTTCCTGCGGCAGGGAATTTCCTCCCACAGGGACAATCAGCCACAGCGTGGACAGCCTCGGTCAAGCTCTAGGTTTGGTGGGCGCGGCCTCTATTTTGGCCAGACTGTCTCCTCCAATGGGCTAAGGGTCTGCTTGTTTGCTGCTCCTGGCCTCATATCTGTTGGTAACTTGTGTGGACTCGCCAGAAGCAAAGAACTGCAACGAGAACTGGGGAGGGAGAGCTGCTGCCCATAACACCCAAACTAAAATCAGTGTCAGGTCTGTGTCCCCTGGGGAGGGGCAGAGAAGAGGAAGTGACTGAACAGCTGGGCCGCAGGGCCGCGATGGTGCACACCTCTAACCCCAGCGCAGACAGAGGCCGCGATGGTGCACACGTCTAACCCCAGTGCAGACAGAGGCTGCGATGGTGCACACCTCTAACCCCAGCGCAGAGACCACAATGGTGCACACCTCTAACCCCAGCGCAGACAGAGGCCGTGATGGCGCACACCTCTAACCCCAGAGCAGACAGAGGCCGTGATGGTGCACACCTCTAACCCCAGCGCAGACAGAGGCCGCGGTGGTGCACACCTCTGACCCCAGCGCAGACAGAGGCAAGCGGAGCTCTGAATCCGAGGCCAGCTTGGTCGACAGCTTGAGTTCTAGAACAGCCAGGACTGTTACACAAAGAAACCCTGTCTCAAAAACAAACAAACAAAAACAAAACAAAAAGCAGACAGGAGGTACATATGAAAATAATAAATAAATCTTTTTCTGAAAGAGAAAAAAAGCAAAAGTTTAAAGGACAGCAAGTAGTAAGCACAGTAACTTTCTGCTGAACTCTGTAGAAAACACAGGGACACAGGGACACAGGGACTGCCGTGCTTTGAAAATGCCTTTGGAATCCTTTACTGGGCCTGAAACCCCAGAAAGGGGATGACTCGCCCTCTGAACTTTGGAGGAATGCCCCATTCTCTGTGTTTTAATGTTGTTTTTGAAATCTATTGTCATTGAAACTCTTGATTTGTCATAGTTTGTCCGATTCTTCATCCTCCTCAAGCTCTCCAAGGGCTTTTAGAGTGGCCTTGTAGTAAATAGCTCCTAATGTTGTGTTCTAGAATGGGGTTCTTAATTCTTCATATCAGCCTCTTAAAACATCATATCAGTTTAGCCATTCTTGCTTTTCAGTCCTGGGAAATTTTCTTCATGCTTTCTTTCCGTTCTGTCTCTCTGTTTGTGAAGTCTCTAATCTATTTTCTCTCATTGTTCATCATTTATGTTCTTGCTCTACCATCTCGAGAAATATCCTTGGCCCTCAGAATCCTAGCACCTTAGGCAGTGCTTCGGTTCAACCATGACAGCCTTAATTCCTAAGAGTTCTCTATCGTTCTGGAGCTTTTGTGCCCTTTCTGTAGCAGCTTGCTCTGTTTTCATGAGTACACTACGCTCTTTGAGCTCTCCAAGAATAACGGTACTGTAGTGTATCCTGCTTGTAAGTGGCTTCACGTGAGTTCCAGGTCCTCATTATTTACCTGGTTTAGCTCCTCCTAGGCTTTTCTGAAGTCTGGTGGTCTGAGGAGTGTTCACATATATGAATGAGGTGCACCAGATGTTTTGTGTAAGGAACAGGGCTATTGTCTGGCAGGTGTCATTGCAGTGTGCTCTGGTGGGGAGACTCTCCAGATGTCAGTATTTGAGTATCTAGAAGTCCCTTGGCTTCTCCGATGAATAATTGTCAAACCTTCCCAAAATGTTTCTGTTCGGCTGCGAGTGTTCTGGGAGCTGAGAGGCGTGCAGTGGTAGCCATTCCCCCTTCTGTATGCAGGCCTGCGTGAATTTCAACTTTCCAGAACAGAGTGGACAAGATAGAGGACAGAGCTAAGGATCTTTACAGACTTCCAGCCTTCCTCCTGCCTCACCTCCATGTATGCACGTGCACACATGTACACACACACACACATGCACACACACATACGTACAGTACTGCCTGGCTCTTCTACTTCCTAAGCCTGTCACGGGACTGTGCGAAGCTAACTGACTGGCAGGAATTGTATCTCATCTCTCTGTTCTACCATGTCAAATACTTCCGTGTGTCTACTTTCTGTCATGCAAAAAGTAAATATTAATGAGAACAGTTGGCTTCTCTTAGACATGGTCACCTACATGATCTCCTAATCTCTCCATTCTTATAGGTTGTAACTTGTCTTGTATAATTTTTATCAGGTTTAGAGGTTGGTAGACGTATAGCCATATCAAAAAAGGTGAGATGGTTTAAAAGTGAGGTAGGAATCTCAGGGCAGAAGGACTGTGGGGCTTAGGAGACAGTGATGGAACAGATAGGCAGCCAGTGAGAGAACACTTGGCACTATAGCCAGACTGTTTTGCTACATGTCAGGCAGCGATTCATGAGACACACTCACGGATGTGCTCAGTGGGTGTTTATTGAGTACCCGCTACATGCCAGCCATCACTGTAGACCCGGGATATGGGCAAGTTTAAACGAAGACTTCTACTCAACTTGATCATATATCCTGATGCAGGTATAGGTGACAAACAGCACATTAATGAAGTGCTCGAGGTAACTAAGCAGAGCTGTGTTTCCACCATGAATACAGAACATATAGAATATAGAATACAGTCTATTATGGAATGCTAAATCTAAGGGCCCCAAGACTGATTCCTCCTCCTAAGAATGAGGTATGAAGAAGGAAACGGAATTCAGGGTCACATACAAGGAGCCCCAGACCAGCTCTGAGGCCTCCTGATTCCCCTTCCCGTGTTCTTCCAACTATTAATTACTGTGCAGCCCATGAGACCTTCGAGACCATGGACTCTTAAGCCCTGTAGAAAGAAGATGAAAATGCTCCTTCCGTTGCAATGTACCAGTGCCAGCGCACAGACAAAGCACATCCTGAGCCGTAGCCTCTTAATTGGACCTGGCAGTTCCCTGGGCTACCATGCAAATTGGAGAAATCCCAGGGCTGTGTGATAATGTTCCTAATTTGTAATATTGCTTCTCACAGTTGCTTCAGACGTTATAATCAACTCAAGATAAATCACATCTGTAAATTGTAAAATGCCTTAATTTCCAGAGCGCTCATCTGAGTTCCCCAGTGCCGCTGGCTCATGGGTTTAGAGGCATTTTGAAGCCACCCTGTAGAGGCACCATCAGCCCTGTGGTGGTTTTCCAAAGCTTCCACGGTGGACCTACCCATCTGCTGCTCTTTCTTCTCCACCTAGCATGCCTTTCTGGGATAGCTGCAGGTTTCCCCCGGTTATATTTGTTGATTTGTTTTCAAGGTTGTTATTGTTGGTGTTCTCATTACTTTCATTGTAAAGCAAACAGGTAGATGAGAAACACTGGACAGTACCGAGAGTACGAAATTACCCAGGGACTATGCTCAACAAAGCCAAGGTTAACGTTTTCATGTGTTCCTATGAATAACGATATTCTTCACACAATTATATATGACTTGTTTCTTTGTTTGTACATTATGCAGGATACACAGCTTTGATGCTATTCCAAAGCTTTTTAAGTAGCTGATGGCTGAGCCAGGTGTGGTGGTACGTGCCCTTAACTCCAGTACTAGGAGGCAGAGGCTGGCACTCTCTATGAGTTCAAGGCTAGCTTAGTCTACATAGGGAGCTTCAAGACAGCCAGGGCTACACAGTGAGATGCTGTCTCATGAACAAACAAATAAACAAAACCCCCAAATTTATTTTTAGATGGAGATATGGCTGGCTCACCAATTAAGAGCACTTGTTCTTGCAGAGAACCTAGGTTCAGTTCCCAGCATCTACAAGGTGATCCACAACCGTCCATAGCTCCAGTTCCAGAGTGCACACGTTACAAGCATGCATGTAATCAAAACACTCACACACATAAAATAAATCTAAGAAAGCCTTTTTAGTTAAATTTTTAAAAATCTGGGCAGTGGTGGCACATGCCTTTAATCCCAGCACTTGCAGGCAGAGGCAGGAGGATCACTTTGAGTTCAAGGATAGCCTAGTTTACAGAGTAAGTTCCAGGATAGCTAAGGCTACACAAAGAAATTCTGTCTCAAAAAACTAACAAACAAACAAATAAATAAATAAATAAACACATGCATACATACATAATCTAATGGCTGCCTGATTCATCACTCACTATTAGATGGACCATAATGACTTAAACAGTCTTCTCCTATTGGTGGATTCTTGCATTTTAGTTTTTAAGGGGCTTTTATTATTGTAAAGTCTTTCTCTTTTGGAAGATTGCCGATACAGGTCTCTTCCTGCTTAAAGTCCAAGAGGTGCAGCGGCATGTCACCCCAGTGCCAGTCTCATCATGCGCCCTTGGAAGGGACTTGGTTTTGAGGCATTTTTGGTAGAGGCATTGCCTAATGAAATGCTTCTGCCCTCTGCTGGTGGAATCCAGAGGTGCAACAGGAGACGTGACCTGGGAGGAAAAAACAAGGAAGTCTCTGGACAGGGGCTGGGTCTTCAATGCCCTTGATACCTCGCCAAGTACAGGCTCCATCTCACACTTTCTCCCCACCTGGCCTTAGAGACGCTTGAGTAGCTGCCTGAGGAGAGTTGGGGACACACAGAAGCACAGACCCTATGGCCCTGAAGTGGCACAGTAGGAAGCGAGGCGGAGCACTGCCCTGGCTCTCTGGTGCCACTGAGGGCCGCGAGGAAACAACCGTGTTCACATTCCACAGAGTGGAGATGCTCGCTGGGGCAATTCAGCACGTCCTATCTGTTAAGAAGAGGCTTCATTTTACCTCCCAATGCTAAGCAAGCAAAAATGGATCTAAGCAAATGCAGTCACTTCTTTTTAATTTTTTTAAACTTTATACAGCTTTACACCAAATTTACATTTCTAGTATCAACTATGTTTTACTTACTTATCCACCACCCAAACCAAAAAGCCCATAACAGAATTAGAACTAGAGAAACCCTTGGTTTTATGTCCTCTTTCATAACTCATGGCCGTTCCTTACACTCAGTCCCTCGGCCCCTTATATGGGCTGCCAAAGATAGCACCAAAGTGTTCCTGCATGGGGAAACATCCTGGAAAGAAGGCCAAGCTGGAACTGGACAGGGAAGGTTCTAACAGGCAGCCTGTAGAGTGTGGAAGAAGCCATATCTATCTGGGCATAGTCAACAGGGGAAGAGATCTCACCAGAAATGTCCATCAGGGAGAGAATCGGGAAATGTGGGCAAGAGCTTAGGAGAGGCCTGGGCTCACAGCTGGCATTCTAAGGAAATGCAGGTAGACAACATCAAAATATCTTTGAAGAGGAACTGGAAAGATGGTTCGGTGGTTAAGAGCACTGGCTGCTCTTCCAGAGGACCTGGGTTTAATTCCCACCTAACACCCATGTGGCATCTCACAACCATATGGAACTCTAGTTCCAGGAGATCAGGAGGGGTGAGAGGCTGGCCAAGACTCACTGATAACAGAAATAAAAGGGGAAGATTCTAGAAATGAGATTAGAATAAAGGAAGAGCAAACAAAACACACCTGACTTCATGCCAAGGTCCTAAGCTAACCCCCAACACTTCCTAACTTAGACTCCCGAATAGAGTTTACTAAGAATTGAGCATCCCTGTCAGATAATCAAATAATATATATCATGAAAATATGATACAGCCTCGCAGTTTTGGCCAGGGAGTGATAGGGCTTCCTGAGGCCTAAGCCGTCACAGGAGACTTGTGTGGGAAGCCAGGGAGAAGGATGGACATCCTCCCCAAACACCCCTGATGTTAACATTGTGGATGGAGAGAATGGGAGCAAGGGTACCTCATAGGGTACCCAAAGCAGGGGCTCATCTTGAGAAGTCAGGCAGCATACAAAGGCAAAGAAGTGGAGCTCACATTTAAGTGGGTAGGAAAGACGTCTCAGCAGGGCCTGTTTGTCTCTTAGCCTCTCTAAGGGAAGAGAGAGGCTGGTGATTGACTTGTCCTTTTGTGAGCCAGAAGGGAAGGGTTATACTCTGTGATATCTGTGGACAAGCCACCAACTGCAGAAGGGCAAACCAGTAGTTAGAGTGTGCACAGAACCATGAAACGGAGGAAGAGATTGGAGACTGGAGAGGGATGAAGCTATCTGTGCTCAAAAGTGGGTGCATGTCTGAGGAACTGACAAGCAAAGCTTGCTGGGAAAATACATCTATGTGAAAGAAACAGAAGAGATTGGGATGGGGACCTCGGTGCTGCCACCTGGGCTGGGCTCTACCCTGGGAGGGTTGGCTGAGCACAAGACAGAGCTAATGGGCATCAAGAAGCGGGTGGCTTTCACAGCAGGGTGTCTGCGTCTCCGTGGTTAATGAGTCAAAAGACAATTAGTGAAAGACAAGTTGCGTGCAGCGTCAGACACACCATGGGAAACAGGGCTGTCAGGGGAAAAGAAAACCAGAAAACACAAAGGGCCATCTCTGAAAAGAGACATGGAAAATGATGCCAAATGCAAGGAACATCCATTCTATAGACCTTAAAGGGAAAATGAGAAAACAAATATACCATGGAATACAGAATGAGAACCAAACAATTTGCCGAGGACAGCATTAAGATAGTCCTTAAGCGGCTATGGGATGAAAAGAAATTAAGCAGAGATTCCACTTGCAACAGTCTCTACAACATAAACGTAGCTGGATTTGTACTCCTGAGACCAGAGATGTAGTTAGCTTCTGGAGAGAGTGAGAGCTTTCCACATATATTGTGTGGAGGGTCAGGAAGCAAGGCAGCAGAGAGAGTGGAGTGGAAGGCACGAGCCAATGCTGCTGGCACCGAAAGAGGAAGAATGTGAACCCGAGGCTCCCTGAGGCTTCCTGGACCTATAACAGTGTGTCCTGCTGACACACAGGACCAAGCAGTGGGAAAGATGTGTTCAGGCAGAGAAGTGTGTGTCAGAATGGAGAAATGGCTCAGCAGGTCAAGGTTCTTGCCACACAGCCTGGCTTCAGTCCCCAGCAGGTGGAAGGAGAGAACCAGCTCCACTGAATGGTCCTCTGGCCTCCGTCCATACCATCCCACGCAAACGTGTCTAAGAAATAGGGCTGCGCTAGTGAGGGAAGCTGGCTTTATCGGTGAATGAGCTACATGCTCTGTGAGATTAACTTCCATTCGGTGTGAGTTGTCACAGTCAAGGAATCCTGAATCAAAACCGGAATCATGAATGAATCACATGTAAGGTCTGTACGTGTGCCAAGGTCTTTTGTCTGCTCTGCTCTTAACCGGGACTCCTAAGCAGTTCTGCTCATGTGTGAGCTGGCATCCCCTGGGCAGCCTAACACCCCCCTGTTGCTCTGGGGAGAGGTGCGAAGGGACTGTGTGGGTCAGCTCTGCCCAGCACCGCTTATGCCTTTGTCCCAGCCCCATTCCCTGGCAGACACCTGCATTTCCA